>OX467108.1:23520188-24915188 GCA_950106695.1 Biston stratarius | reverse complement strand
TTTTGCTTTATGATAAATACCAGTTAGGACACAGGACGTCGTCGGACACACGTCTTAATTTTAATAATAATTTTCTGTCACCATATTTAGTCAGGAGGAAATCGACCTATTTTAAGAAATCTTCAATCTTCTTTCATCTTTTCCAAATATCTACGGCTGGTATAGATGTGTTCGTCGTTGCGTCTAGTTCATTGAACAGCTAGTTGTAACTTGAGAAAGTGGGGATTGGCAGCACTGTGACGTCACAAAAACGGCGCGGTGGCTGACAGTTATAGATATTTATTTATTTATATTATGAACACCAACATTGTGTACCAATCACCCCTACATCCGTAGGGGTGATTAAGTCATTAAAATAACAAATAAGTACAATGAGATACAACAAAGTAAATGTTATTGTTATATTTTTTTGTAAATTTTATTGATTGAGTATGTTTATAATTTACATTAGCTTGATAATATAAAAATTAATCATACGACTAGATTATCGCGGTTATTAATTTATTTAGATCATAAAGACTATACATGTCTAAACATTCATAACGATCATCAACATAACAAAAGAGCAATAACAATGTTATTGCGAACATACATATATTAGGTCATTATGAAATTTATCTAATCAAAATAATCACCTATGCAATCGATGCATCTTTGTCAAAGGTGAGGAGTTTGTTGATGCTCTTAAAAAAACAGCTGGACAGGAGGCAACAAATTCTTCAAAGGCATTTTTACTGCATCTCGGGTATTTAATTTATTCCCCGCAAAAAAGTTATCCAAATTCTGGAAAAAGTAGAAGTCTGTAGGCGCAAGGTTGGTGAGTACGGCGGAGGACGGAAAGTTTCCAACTCTTGCAAGTATGAAGTTGCTCGTTATCGTGCAGGAGCTGCGGAGACGAATGATTGACCAAAGTTGGTTGGAGATGTGCGAGCTTTTCCATCATTGTGTTCTTCACAGTACAGTATCTGCAGTAATGCTCATCCCGTTTGGTAAGAAGCTGTGATGAATTACACCGCCGCTAGACCCCCAAACAGTGATTATCACTTTTCTAGGGGTAAGTTTTCGTTTAGGGCATTGTTTAGGTGCTGAATCGGGATCCAACCAACTTGCTGAGCGTTTACGATTGTCAAACAGAACCATTTTTCGTAACAATGCGGTCTTTAATTCTATCGTACTCGAAGAAGTAACGCCAGAGGCACGGAACAGAGGCATGGCGGTGCTGTTCTTTAAAAAAGGTGACAATACCTTATTGAAGAATCATAGATCCATCTCGCTTCTGAGCCATGTTTATAAGCTGTTTTCAAGGGTTATTACGAACCGTCTCAGTCGCAGGTTCGATGACTTTCAGCCTTCCGAACAAGCCGGTTTCCGAAAAGGTTACAGTACCATAGACCACATCCACACGTTACGGCAAATTATACAGAAGACCGAAGAGTATAGTTTGCCACTATGTTTAGCGTTTGTCGACTATGAGAAAGCCTTTGATTCGACCAAGACATGGGTGGTGGTTGAGTCTCTCCAACGATGCCATATTGACTATCGGTATATCGAAGTGTTGAAGTGTTTGTATAATAACGCTAATAGTTCTGGAGTGGAGACCACAGACCGGCAAGCACAGCGTAGGACGTCCACCCACAAGGTGGACAGACAACCTCATAAAGACCGCAGGAACGCGCTGGATGCGAGCCGCTTCCAACTGTCACTATAACTGTCTTTATGGAAGTCAGTGGGGGAGGCCTATGTCCAGCAGTGGAAGTCCTACGGCTGAGATGATGAACAATGTGGTTTAAAAAAATATGAAAATTTAAAGTGCGACGCCCTATAATATCATACCGAACACCTTGTATTTATTATGAATTAAAAATATATTCATAAGTTCTGTTTAGGTGACAGACGTAATCAAATCTAAACGAAATAAGGCCACCAAACCCCCCAAGCTGTTTACAAAAAGTAGGTACTTACGCATCGTCAATTCCAATTTCATTTGGTACTTTTTCTTGTCTTCACCCTGTATTTATTATGAAGCAAAAAATTTTGGTAAATATTTACAAAGTAGAATATATATCATGGAAATGTAAGTAAGACGCCCTATAATATCATACCGAACACCCTGTATTCATCATGAAGCAAAAATTTTTGGTAAATATTTACAAAGTAAAAAAAATATCATGGAAATGTAAGTACGATCGAACCCACGCCCCTACAGCTCAGGCAGACATACTCCCAATGAGCCAACAGGGCTGTCATAACGGTGTGTTCCGGCTGCCTCACTTGAGAGCCAGTTCCATTCCAGGCTAGGTGTTCTTTTCCATCTTCGACCACACCGTCACTTAGTTTTTTTGTTGTAAATACATACTTATAATTCATACGAACACCCAGACACAGAACAAACATTTGTTTATACCAAACAAACATTTGTCCTTGGCGGGAATCGAGCCCACGCCCTATAGCTCAGGCAGACATACTCCCAATGAGCCAACAGGGCTGTCATAACGATGTGTTCCGGCTGCCTCACTTGAGAGCCAGTTCCATTCCAGGCTAGGTGTTCTTTACCATCTTCGACCACACCGTCACTTAGTTTTTTTTTGTTGTAAATACATACTTATAATTCATACAGAACACCCAGACACAGAACAAACATTTGTTTATACCAAACAAACATTTGTCCTTGGCGGGAATCGAACCCACGCCCTACAGCTCAGGCAGACATACTCCCAATGAGCCAACAGGGCTGTCATAACGGTGTGTTCCAGCTGCCTCACTTGAGAGTCAGTTTCATTCCAGGCTAGGTGTTCTTTACCATCTTCGACCACACCGTCACTTAGTTTTTTTGTTGTAAATACATACTTATAATTCATACAGAACACCCAGACACAGAACAAACATTTGTTTATACCAAACAAACATTTGTCCTTAGCGGGAATCGAACCCACGCCCCTATAGCTCAGGCAGACATACTCCCAATGAGCCAACAGGGCTGTCATAACGGTGTGTTCCGGCTGCCTCACTTGAGAGTCAGTTCCATTCCAGGCTAGGTGTTCTTTACCATCTTCGACCACACCGTCACTTAGTTTTTTTTGTTGTAAATACATACTTATAATTCATACAGAACACCCAGACACAGAACAAACATTTGTTTATACCAAACAAACATTTGTCCTTGGCGGGAATCGAACCCACGCCCCTACAGCTCAGGCAGACATACTCCCAATGAGCCAACAGGGCTGTCATAACGGTGTGTTCCGGCTGCCTCACTTGAGAGTCAGTTCCATTCCAGGCTAGGTGTTCTTTACCATCTGCGACCACACCGTCACTTAGTTTTTTTTGTTGTAAATACATACTTATAATTCATACAGAACACCCAGACACAGAACAAACATTTGTTTATACCAAACAAACATTTGTCCTTGGCGGGAATCGAACCCACGCCTTACAGCTCAGGCAGACATACTCCCAATGAGCCAACAGGGCTGTCAAGAAAGCTTCATACTTCTTGTAACTTTCTGCAAAAATACAATAAGAATGTATGTAGGTATATGTTTACCTATATACTATTACTTCGTAAATATACGTAACGAGCTAGAACTGATCATGATGATGAGTACACAATACTAATTTGAAAGCATCTACTTACTTACTTTAATTTGATTATTAGATACCTATCTACTAATTTATACGCGTTTTATATATACATACATCTAACTACAGAGAGCGTAGCAAGAAATGTCGATTTTAGTGAAAATATTTTTATTACTACCAATTCAGCCTAGTTACCTAGATACATTTTTATTTACTTATCGTCGTTTGCGCCTCATTTGGTACGATTTTTTTATGGCAAGACTTGAAAGTCTTTTTCTACGATCGCTTTTGTTAGCCATTTTTTCCGTAACCTTGTCGCGGCGGCGATCGCTACATAGTTTGGCGCACGTCCGACGTCGACGAGCTCTGCGAGCGGTCTGAAGCGAAGAAAAACGCGCCGTGATGCCATAAATTCGTGATTAAAATTCATATAAAATTACCATTTTAACTTTTTATAATTTTTATTTATAAATAAGAATGTTACATTATTTCGTAATATTTTAAGAATTATCAAAAAATAATTAAATAGCTAGAATTAGTCGTATGTGGATTCTGTTTTTTGAAATAGAGGTAACTTTGGATTTTTTTTCGATCGAGCGAAGTTAATGATTTCATGTATCAGATGGTCTGAGTAAATGAAAGATATGCTTAAAAATAACATATATTTTTACCCACAGTAAAAAAATATACTTTGTCATAGAACAATGTGGATTCTTGTTCGACGTTTAAATGACCAGGAGCGTCTTAAGTGGTATTTAACATAAACCTACAAGTATAAAAAGTTGTTTATTACGCATAAAACGCGGACAATACTGGAAACGTTTCTGACAATTGCTGCCAAATCTAACGTTACTACCCCATTAATAATATATTATCTCGTCGATATTATTTTTACGGCTTGGCATGACATTTAGAGCTTTTTCACTGGATCATGGATCATTGAACAATTGGATCTATGGATCATTCTGACGTGTGAAGACATTGTGTATTAAGGGTTAAAATAGGGAGTACCTATATTTCAAACGTATAATTGTCGCTGTACGTTGTTGCCGCACTAAGTAAGCATATATACTCAGGACAAGCGTTTTGTGGTGACAAAAAAAATGTTTGTTCTGTGTCTGGGTGTTCTGTATATATCATAAGTATTTATTTAGAAAAAAAGTATTTAAGTATTCTATCAGCTATCTGACTTCCATAGTACAAGCTTTGCTTAGTTTTGGGTCAGATGGCGTTGTGTGTAACGCGTTGTGTCTTACGATATTTATTTATATTATCGACATAGATGTGTGTCATAAAACCAAGAATGCACAAGTACACGCACACAGAAACTATCCTATAATCAAATGTACTAGACACTGCAGTGGTCAGTGATGTCATCTCTACTGTTTTAACAGTAGATTTACTGTTTTCAACAAGACATCCCTGTTTTCTATTTGTAGCGATGATAGCTCAGTGGTTAGCGCGGTCGGTTTGCATGCCGAAGGGCGTGGGTGCAAACCCCAAAAATGAGCTTGAGCTACCGGTGAAGGAAAACATCGTGAGGAAACCATAGCGTGGTGGTAGGGTACTTTCTAGAATTCGGCTAGCTAGCTACCACCCTCAAGTTGAAAATCTGCCGCCAAGCATCTAACGATGTGTTCCGGCAGCCTCACTTGAGAGCCAGTTCCATTCCAGGCTAGGTGTGCTTTACTATCTTCGACCACACCGTCACTTAACATCAAGTGAGTTGTGGTAAAACACCTAGCCTGTCAGAAAAATAAAACTGTTTTAGTACACATTTTTACTGTTTTTGGTAGTATTTGTCCAAATTTTGTTCGTATCCGAGTTAAAGTTTAAAACGCAATAAGTAATACACAAAATGTCAAACCTATATTGATTCAACGCAACGAAGAAGTTTTATACTTGTATCATGCTCGTTTAGTTAGGGGACCTTTTATCAAAATCTATATATAATATAATAGTATCGTTGCCGTAGAAAGGATTTTTCATCAATAGACATTTTGAAAACTAAAGGAAGAAATATAATGACCACAAAACAATCGAAAGCACAAAACACACAAAAGTATTAATTAATTTATGTTATTCATTTAATGCAACAGAAAGTATACGAAAAAAACCATGTATGATTTTAACAAAAAAAAAAATTTACAGAAAATGTTGAAGATTGCTAATAATGAGATATTTTTTGGATGAATATTTGAAACAATAAAAAAATATTCTGATTATATACTTGTTTTTTACCTTAGTAACCTTATGCATTACCTTATATAAAAATTGTAGTAAATCAAACAGTAGGTAATTGCATTGACTAAATAATTCTGTGAGACATTTCAAGACAGTAAGTAGTATAATGTTTTGAAATTACCGTTTTACTGTTTTCTGCTATTTTTTTAGTTTGATTTGCTGCTTTTTGGTTTGCCAACACTGGCAGCGGTAATCCTTTAAAACTGACGTTAAAAAATTGTTAAGTTTAAATCTTTTCATTTGTGTGTGTTGTCTGTAGTTATTCGTTATAATATATAGTGTCTTATAAAAAAATAAATGTTTTTCTTTCTTTTTCTTATTTAGCCAGGTTAATATTTTTTTAAAGGAACTACAATTTTCTACTGTTGAAAATTCGATAGTGTCTCCCTCCCTGGATTGACGAGATAAGCCGTCGGCTCATAGAGCAACGACCACGTGCCCTACTGACATCTGCCAGGTTTCCTGCATATCAGATTGACCTGATTGCCTGAGCTATTGATTTTATCGTTTAAACCATTTTATTGGGTCAAACTATCGTTAAATTTTTGGGCCTGGTTGTTTGTTCTGTGAACTTTCAACCCATGCCAGAGATATTCTATCAACTCTTTTATCTGGATTAGCTACTTAGGTTATGTAAACGTATTTTGGAAATAATAAACATCCAAAATGTAAATGTCTATCTATTTTTTAATTTAAAAGTAATTAGACGAACGAGTAATTAGCTTTAAGTAACAAAACAAAGTCCAGCGCGGCGAAGCTTTATCGCTTATTACTTTGAGATATTCGATGGTTAGTCTCAACAGCCCTGTAATTTCACTATTGCTTGGCGGTAGAATATCTGGTATTGTGGTGGTACCTGCTTAGAAAACTATCTGCAGAAATGCAAAATTCATTCCATTCCATCTTTAGTGAAAAAACAAATACAACACAATCTGTCCTTTATTTTTTTAGGGCTCTGTGCTTGAAGGATGTCGTACAAATGAGATGTCATTAACCATCTAACACAAAAAATTCCGTAGGTGTCATCAAACCAACCAAAACAAAACCAACAAACCATATTGAACCAAAAGCAGCGATGCCCTGGAGTTTGTTTTGCTAGTCAAAACAATTCTGCGTATTGCTGCAATGGTCACAGACGTGTGCCATCTTCTACCATCAGAACAGATTCTTGTTTGTCATATTACTTTTACATTTTAAAAAAATATTTCGGAGTTGAAATTACTTATGTTTGTTCAGATTTTTCTCTATGGCGATATATTCTCGACCACCCACGTCGTTATTAAGAGTAAAATATTATCGCATTATACATCCATTAAACATTTCGTCACTCATTCATGCTGAACATATGTTTTCGCGAATAAAATGTTACTAACGTCATAACATTTCGTGAATGAAGTAATAACGCTAAACAGGAAAAGAGCTATCAAGACATCCCGAAGCTTGCGTCCGGTCGACATCAAAGAATTAATAAAATGCTAAGAATTTTAAACTATTTCTCGTAGCGGTGATAGCTCAGCGGCTAGCGCGGTCGGTTCTGTGTTTGGGTATTTTGCATGTGTTTTTTAAATAAGTATATAAGTATTCTATCAGTTATCTGTATCCCATAGTAGAAGCTTTGCTTAGGTTGGGGCTAGATAGATCTGTGAGAAATGTTCTATGAAACTAGCCTTACAACCATATAAAAAATTTAAACAGTGTAAAATGGATATTCATAGTTACTTACAAAAAACCTCATAATTAGGCATCACTTCTAAATAATACCTAGCTTTTGGAAAATGATTCTTATGTCACGGCTTTGTGTGGCAAAAAAATATTTTTCTTATTGCTGTGACTTTAGAAGTTCTAAGTCTACAATTGTATTATCTTTTTCAAAACTAACATTATTTTGAAACATTACGCTGACATTATTTTGAAACATTACATTGGCATTATTTTTAAAAAGGCTTCTTGAAACAAGTTTGGCAGCGCAACGAAAATATATCTAATGTTGTAGAGAGGTTACCATGAACTCCAACCGCGTACCGTATGCTCATGCAGTAAGGTTCGCAATCGAGTATCTTTTTCGCGATTCTTAACGTGAATTAAGAGCTTACTGTAACCCCCAGATGTATATAGGCGGCAATGAGCTTACGATTATGCAAACCGTCCGCGTATTTGCGGCTCTTCACTACATATTATAAAACAAAGTAGTCCGCCGCGTCTGTCTGTCTGGTTGCTATAAACTTAAAAACTACTAAATGGATTATCGTGCGAGTTTCGCCAATAGATAGAGTGATTCACGAGGAAGGTTTAGGCATATAATTTGTCAAGGTTTTGTGTAAATTGGTTGAAATGTGATGACAATTGTTGGTAGTGTCGGAAAAAGTCAAGCATCGAAAGCGCTGCCTTATTTCTTTGAGTAAGATCAAAAACCCCGTGTAAGCCCGTGCGCAGCCTGGGCGGGCCGCTAGTTTTACATAAAAAGATAAACAATACAAAATCAGAACTAATGAAGATCCTCGATAACTCCGATACTTCATCAATATATCAGTTGCCAATCAATTCAGAACTCAATTAAAACTGTCGAAGAATAAAACAGTTTATAAATTCACAATTTGTTTAACTTGATCGTTTCAACTCTCCATAAACATTTCGTTTGGGAGCGGCGAGCGGGAGGCCTATAGCACCTGCTTCAGGGGAGGAGTTTACGTACATATTCTTGATTATTCCGACCCACTGGAACGTAAAATAATTTTGACCGAGCGAAATGGAAGTCTACGAATCTACAAGGACAAAAAGAACAATCACGAAACTTGGTGAAAACTAGTTGGTTAATACGAACTTACAAAAATTTTTGAAGTGACGGTGTGTTCGAAGATAGTAAAGAACCTGAACTGGAATAGAACTAACCCTCTAGTGACGCTGCCGGAACATACTGTTGGCAAGGGCTTGGCGGCAAATTCTTAATTTGATGGTAGCTAGCCAGCCGAGTACCTACTAGAAAATACCCTACCACCACGCAATGGTTTCCTCACGATGTTTTACTTAACCGACATCGACAGCTCAAGCTCATTGTTGGGGTTTGAACCCACGCCCTTCGGTGCTTAAACCGACCGTGCTAGCTACTGCGCTATCATTGCTACAAACAGTAATCCCCTAATAGTTTCAGAAGTTTTCAAAGTTGTTTTTGCTGTCTGGACTCATCCTTTTTTTTGAACAAAAACCGCGCACATCGTCACGGAACCTTCCCCTACATTCGAAGGATCGTTACTGTAACACGCTATCCAAACTCAAACACGGGTTGCCTTGAAAAGTTCGCGTCGCTCACAAAGGCTTCTGTGTTGGGACATAATCACAACGTGTTTGCCGTGCGCTGGCAACATTTGCGTCGAGTCTCGCGTTACCAGGTCACGTTATTGTGTATAGTTCGGGCAAAACAATACATAACTTAAAATTCCGTAATCATGTAAACTTGATCGTTTAAATTACGAAAATTTTCCAATATGTAAATATGTATACTATAAATGTATGTATATTTAAATTATGGTACATATTGAATGTATTTTTATGTTAAAGTAATGAGACGAACAAGACGCTCTACTGATGGTGAGATATAACGCATGTCCATGACCATTGCAGCAATACACAGAACTTTGAGCAGCAAAACAAAGTCTAGGGTATCGCTGCTTTGGTGCTTCGATATCTGTTAGGCGCTCACGAAAAAGCTGTGCGATTGCGAACCTTATTGGACAGAGATACGATATGTGATCGCGTTGTTTTTCCCTAAGTGTCTAACAGGTATCGCTATAAGCAGTATTACTTAGTACCTACTTATAGACTTAGAGTACGGGGGTTGAACTGTTTCTATCCGAAAAGTGTGAATTCAATTATTATTTTATTGTCGAATGTAGGTAGGAAATATCTTATACAATAACTAGCGACCCGCCCCGGCTTCGCACGGGTACATACGGGTATATATAAACCTTCCTCCTGAATCACTCTGTCTATGGCTGGATTGCAAATTTTTTCATTTCGTTTCTACTGGCGTTGGTCTGATTGGGATTGGAATTGGAACAACTAGTTGTACACACAATAAAGAATATTGTTTCGATTGCACGCTTGTTATCTCCGAGTACACCGCTTCATAATATCAAGTGTGATACGGTCGAACATCTAGCCTGACAACAAAAATAATCTATGCTTTTTCATTAAACATCAGTTCAATAAAACATTATGACGATATTCCCTCAACGCCGATTACCCAGATAGCTGAGTCACCTTTCAAATTCACAATACGATCCACAAACAATTCGCTCCAATCTACACCTATTTTCTGTCGATTTCCGCGCCACATCGACGTTCGCACGTTACGCCGATAATAATGGCGCCGAGTAGAAAATCGACAGAGATACAACTTTATTCTAATATTACAAAAATGTATTAAGAATCAGCTCCTAATATATCGTACAGTATTTTTATAATAAAATATTGAATTTCACACAAACATAGTGGACGATAAGTATATTAATAATGTTACAAGCCCGAAAAATCTTTTGGTAATAAATAAAATTAATAATCATCCATTGTTCCTTTAGAAAATATAAATGAGTAGGTTAGCATAAACAATGACATGAAGAGAAGTGTTAGGGGAGTGTAAGCACCCGAACAAAAAATTCTGAATCTCGGGTACAAACTTATTCCTGCGGTTGGTACTTATACAACGAGCAACAATAATACTAGCAAAAATCTGAGCTTTGTGAGGGCTCGCGTAGTTTTTCTAACGGTTAATAATTTTTAAGACAGTTGTTATTTTACAACCTGATTCTAGTGGTGTCATCTAGTATCAAGTAGATTAACTACGTAACTTGTGTATTGAGCTTAGTTCTATTGCAGCGATGTTAACTCTTTGGTTTTCTAACAGATGGCGTTAGTAGTACAATAACATTCTATCCAATGAATACAAAATTGTTAATGTTCATTTTTTTAATGGTTATAATTTTTTTTTGACAGATAACACATCTAGATATGAAGTTAAATTACTATGTTAAAGCACAAATTTATAGGCGTGATAGTTTTTCAGTAAAGTGTACCAAAAATGCTCAGGTTGTGGGATAGTGTTAGAATATTCGACAGACAAGTGGAAGATAAACAAAACATTTTAGGTATTTCCTGAAATATGAACCTATTTCAATAAAAGATACACTAACATTGCAGGTACAACCCTTTAAATCAGAGTGCCGGCTTGCTTACTATTATTATACACACCGATTCTTTAAAAGGCTCAGTAAATACCAAGCAATGTACATGTAGCCTGTATGAGTGTTACATAAACTGCTATACATGATGTACTAAGCGTATACTATTTAGCCTCTTCGAGCGATATCTCTGCAGATATTCTACTCGAAAATAATGGCATGCAATGTACCGAAATAGCCGTTGCCAGAACGATGCATGTTCAATGTACAATGGTAACAAAAATGTCTGAAACGAACACATGAGCTTTTATCAAACTACCTGCTCGGGAATCTTTCTCTTTGACTCTTTTGTACTCACATTCTCAAAGATAAGATTAAACCTCTTAGTTAAGAAATAAATGATTCAGTTTTTTTTTAATTACATTTAGTCTTCCGTTTGACTGCCATCTAGCCTGATGTTAAGTAATGACAGTCCTGTTGGCTCATTGGGAGTATGTCTGCGTGAGCTGTAGGGCGTGGATTCTATTCCCGCCAAGGAGAAATGTTTGTTTAGTATAAACAAATGTTTTTTCTGTGTCTGGGTGTTCTGTATGTATTATGTATTTACAACAAAAAAAAAGTATTTATGTATCCTATAAGTTATCTGACTTCCATCACACACGCTCTGCTTAATTTGGGGTCAGATGGTGCTGTGTGTAATGTGTCCAACAATATAAAAAAAAAATATGCGGTCTACGATGGAATACGCTTGCTTAAAAGAAACCGGTTTACTCGCGCCTTGAAGGGAGTGGCTTCAAACCCCAACATTGAGCTCGAGCTCTGCCGGTGAAGGAAAACATCGTGAGGAAACCATAGCATGGTGGTAGGGTACTTTCTAGTATTCGTCAACCTAGCTAGCAGCCTTCAAGTAGAAAACACTGTTGCCTAACAGTGTGTTCCAGTAGCCTCACTTGAGAGCCTGTTCCATTCCAGGCTAGGTTAGTTATTTTTTACCATCCTCGACCACACCGTCACTTAAAATCAGGTGAGCTGTGGTCAAACACCTAGTCCATCTAAAATAAAAAATAAAAATTAAGGTACCTAGATTGTATCTTATTGGGAACACCCACTCGGACAGCAAATTCCATCATAGCGGTTCGTACAATGAAGGTGGAATCGAACCGTTCAGTTCGAGTTAGAACAAAATGGTTTTTCGGTACATTATTGTAATTTGTAAAATATAAATAGATACATAAATTAAAAAAAAAGTAAATCAAAATTGACCCATGCAATCTTGAGACAATAACAAGTACAGTAATAATAAATAAATAAACATAAAATCAATAAACTAAATGTCCAAATTACATCGTCAGAGCCTGGGTTAGTGTTAAAGCATTGACCCCACTGGTCAGTTAAATTTTTACAATACATTTGAAAAGCTACAATAGTACCACTATAAAATACCCTGCTCGCACGATAAACCTTGTACTCACATTTAAATTAGTAACAATTTCAAAAGTACCGGAAATTTGTCTTTGTAAGAGTCTGCACTAAGTTTCTGGCAAGAAAAAGCCACTAAAATGTAAACGTTAGCTATAATTGCGGATGTCGAATGTATAACAGAACAATTCGTGTTTATTTGCTTCAAGTACATGTTATCGTAAATTAATCGCTCCTACAGGAAATATCATTGTAAACGGAATGTACTATTTTACCTAACAAGGCCAGCAGGGCAACAATGCAATCAACATTTTTTTATTCTATAACTAGCGACCCGTCCCTGCTTCGCACGGGTAGTATGAATGGCTATAGTAAGCTATACTTAAAAGGTACATACTCGTATATGCCACCGTGGACTTTTTTGTAGATCTATTAAAGAGGAATATCTTACCATGAATTGTTTTTGTATATCTCAAAGGGATTAAGGCAGCGTTTTCGATGAAAGCTCCCAGGTGGCTTGACTTTTTCCGACACTTCCAACAATTATCATCATATTTCAAGCAATTTATACAAAACCTTGAGAAATTATACACCTAAACCTCCGTCATGAATCACTCTACCTTTTGGCGAAACTCGTATGATAGTCCGTTCAGTAGTTTTTAAGATTATCGCGACCAAATAGACAGACAGACAGACGCGGCGGATGACTTTGTTTTATAACATTTTGTGATTTTTCTTTTTACAGACATTGGCAAAATTGTGGCAACACCGCAGAAGCCAGCATTGAAAAATTGAATTGAATTGTTTTTTTTTTCAATTGAAAACTTCTTTTACCGCTTTGAGCGATTTTTCGGTAGAGGAAAAACTTATTGGGTAGCTTCACCGACCATGTCAATAACGTGTTATAAGTTTTCGCTTCTGTCGATTTTTTTAAATGTAAAAGTAATACAACGATCGAGATGCTCGCTTGATAGTGAGAGATAACGCATGTCCTTTGCAGGGATACCAAAACTTTAACTAATAAAACAAAGTCCATGGTATCGATGGTTTGGCGCTCATTACTTTGAGACGTTCGATGGTTAGTCTGTACACTTCAAACCCGAACACAGTAATATATACACACTACTGCTTGGCGGCAGAATATCAGGTACCTAGACGACCTGCTAAGGATATCTATCACCAAAAAAATTTAAAGATAATAATTGAATAAAAATAATTATTTGTTGTGTGGGTGTTTTTTTGGTTCGTTTGGGTTGGGTTTGTGCTTAATATGGTTGGTAGGTTTCGGCTTGGCTTGGGTTTTGGTTTTATTTCCTGTTTTTCTTTATTTAAATATTAGTTTTGTGTATTTGGGAAACGGAATACCTTGTCCGGAGTCCGACGGTTTGTATTATAGTGTACAATTGTTTTTTTTATAATAAATTATTTGGATATATAATTTTGTTTTTCATATTCCATCATTTCGGCTACTTTTTTTCGGTTAAATCCAGACGGGCATATCCGGGAAATTGGCTCGTCTTTCTATAAAAAAGTAATTAAAGTAGAACGTAGTCTTTAGGGGATTTTTACTACGTTTTATGACGGTTTTGCTCATGGCCATAAAGGCAGACACGCTACGGCATAAAATATGCCATAATCCATAACTAGGACCGATGCCCACTGGGTTTACGGTACATTTACTTTTATGCCACGGGCGTCATGGATGTAGACTTGATGGAAAACAAACATATTTTGTTAGTATTAAAAAAAATTAGGTAAATGTAATTGTTGTAAAAGTTTAGGAACTATTCTCATTGAAACCTTTTTTGATTAGTTAATTTTCTTCATAATTCGTTGTTTCTTTTCTTCATGCACTTATTTTTTTCTTATAAACATCCTGTTAGTAAAATTAAAAAGAAAAAAAGTGCTCGAACATTTTTTCCTCATTTCTGCCAACGACAGATATTTCTGTCCTAGGGGGTTGAATAAAATTCTTTCCGGGTCTTAGATAGGGTGCACCATAAACTCCAAAGAGATAACGTAAAACTACGGTAAGGGAAGGAAAGTCACAAGGGAAGGAAAATATTGCGTCCCGTAACCAAGGATGATAAAAGGGTAGCAAACTTGCGCAACGATCACTACGCCCGGAGAGTCAGTAAAGCTTAACTAAGTGTAATCACTGAAGTTAAGCAACGGTATCTTAGGTCAGTTATCAGATGGGTGCCCGTGACTTTACTATTTTTTTATACTTATGCGGTACAGTGAGTCGAATGACGCATAAAATTTTCAGTCAGCTATAATAAATATTTAATGTTATCTTATGACTTGTAACTTTGTAAGCAATAAAATATTGCATTGTACCAAATCAACGTCATTAATTTAATTTACTTTTATTAAGTCATTTAATGAGCTATGGAAAGAGCTGTGCTCGGTATTTCTCTAAAGGATCGTATCTGGAACGAAGCAATTCGTTAGAAAATCAAAATCACCAACATACATAGCTCAGCGTATTAGCAAGCTGGCTGGACATATCTGTCGCAGAACCGATAACCGATTTGCGTGGTGGTAGAGTACTTTCTAGTACTCGGCTGGCTAGCTACCACCCTCAAGTTGAAAATCAGCCGCCAAGCATCTAACGGTGTGTTCCGGCAGCCTCATTTGAGAGCCAGTTCCATTCCAGGCTAGGTGTGCTTTACCATTTTCGACCACAACGTCACATAACATCAGGTGAGTTGTGGTCAAACACCAAGTCTGTCAGATATAAAAAAAAAAAAAAAAAAAAAAAAACCGGAAGTGTAGACGTGTTCTATAGTGGAGATAACGAATCGGCAAGCGTAGTGTAGGACGCCTTGAAACTCAATGGAGTTGAGATATACGTAAGATAGCTGGCATAGTCTGGAAAGAAAAGTCTGCTAGACTGTGGAATGCGCTGCCTGAGTAGGTGTTCCCCGTTGGATATAATCTGGATGTCTTCAAGTCGAGAGTGAATCGGTATCTTCTAGGCAAGTGTGCTCCATCTTAACCGCATCATCACTTAACATTAGGTGAAATGGCGGTCAAAAGTAAAAAAAAACTTTTAATCGGGTTGAGTGGTGTGTCTTGGGAGAGGGCCATGTCCAACAGTGGACTATGATAGGCTGTTGATGATGAAGGTTCTTCAAGTAGTAGGTACATACCCCCGCAGTATCAGATATTCTGCCTCCAAGCAGTAGTGTTATTTAACCGCTGCAATGGACATATACCGGCGTTTTCTCTTATTGTCAGGAGAGCATTTCCTTCATCTCATTACTTTTACAGGAAAAATGCTAAAATTGTTTACTTATAAAGAAAGTAATACTTCTTTAGCCAGAAATTACGTTAAGCGCCTGGAAGGCAGCTTTCCGCCAAAATTGCCTTTCTACCCTCAAATTAATTTACTTTTAATAGTCGGAAGTCACGCGGGTCTGTGATGCGGTTTTTTTAGAAGTTAAACGTCATTTTTACGAGACTTGACTGTTGAAAATTTTACACTGGTTTTCAAGTCATTCTTTTACTCTTTTGAAGAGGTAGAGAGGGCAAAAAGTTCTAAAAACTAGAGTTGAATCGGGAGTGACTCTTTTATATGACTGTGTTGTACAAATAGTCTCAATGTATATTAAGTTAATATAAATGATATTTACATGTAATCGAATCTTTTCTACATAAAGTATTTGGCGCACACTGAGACTTACGCAAGAGTTAGCAAACTATGCAGTTTTATTTGATAAAACAGGATTATAGAATCATTGGACTGGTATAATTTTGGCGCAGCTATTCGTTATAAATTAGGCTCGCGGACGCGGTTTTTCGTGAACATTGTAACTTCAGCAGTTACAGTACTTTTTCAGTATTATTCATTTTAGGTAGGTATATTTTAGATAGTCCATAGTACATCTCCTTAGCAGGAGGTCGTATAAGTAAGTACTACTGCAGTACCAGATATTCCACCGCCAAGCAGTAGTGTGTAAACATTGCTGTGTTCCGGTTCGAAGGGTACTGCGGCTAGTGCAATTACAGAGCTGTTGAGACTAACCATCGAAAGTCTTAAAGTAATGAGCGTCAAAACAGCGATGCCCTGGACTTTGTTTTGCTACTCAAACTTCTGTAAATTGCTGCAATGGACATGCGTTATCTCTTATTATCAGCAGAGCGTCTTATTCGTCTCATTACATTTAAATAATAAAAACCGGCCAAGTGCAAGTCGGACTCACGCGCCGAGGATTCCGTACAAACCTGTAGGTATATAAGTAAAAGTTATGGTATTTATTTTTAATGGTAATTTATGCTTTTCGTGATTTTTTCTTTACCTGTGCTATAAGATGTTGCTTCATACCAAATTTCAAGGTTCTGAATTCACGGGAAATACCCTGTAGGTTTTGATTCCCTTGCGAGTGTCGAAGATTTGCATAAACGGCTGTATCTTTTGATTGCGTTGGCTTAGAAGTTTGATTTTTTCACAGCTCCAAGGGACAGTAGACCTGAGTATTTGATATGAATTTCAGCTTGATAACTCCACGCGTTCTTGAGAAAAAGAGTCTTGATAGACAGACGGACAACAAAGTGCCCCTATAAGGGTTCCGTTTTTTCCTTTTGAGGTACGGCACCCTAAAAATAAAAACGAATTTTTATTTTAAAAAACTGTCTTATTATATACAATTGCATACACTTGACGATTTTGTGCAAGTTGTGTATTGAGTCGCATTGCGGTAGAGAAAGCACGGTACACACATTATACCGGTACTTGCCGGCGGCCGGATGCCGGCGGAAGGGGCCGGAATCCGGCCAGCGCGGAACTGAAATAATGCGGCTGCCCTAACACCTTCCTGAATACAGTTGGAAATGTTAACGCACGAAATGTTCACACAGAAGTCATAAAAGTGGGGGAAAAGTGTAATTGCCTGAATACTTTACCCCTTGTTAATTGCCCTGTTACTACCCTCATTTGGTACTATTATTATTTATTTATTATATGAACCTTAGAGATCTATTGTACATTATCTTAATATTTTATTTTATCTTCATATTTATCTTTACTTAACAGTTTTTTTTTTACTTATTAGTGTTACAACATCTCCCGTCTGGTCTTAAGATGTATCGTATTTTCCATTCTTGGTTGCCTGGAAGAGATCGCTCTTAGCGATAAGGCGGCCACTTGTGGCACTAGCTCATAAGATTCTTTTGTTTTCTTTACACTTTTTCTATATTTGGTGTGCACAATAAAGAGTATTAATTTGAATTAGGTTGTTGGGTAACTACCCTAGACTGCAGACTAAGCATGGACTTGTTAATCTTTTTTATAGTATATTTTTTTTGTATGGTTACATGCTAATTGTTTGACCACAGCTCACCTGAGTTACGGTGTTGAAGATGGTAAACACATCTAGTTTGGAATGAAACTTCTCAAGTGAGGCTGCCACAACACACCGTTAGATGCTTGACGGCAGGTTTAGAGAGTTGCTAGCTAGCCAGCGGAGTACTTGAAAATACCAAATCAACACGCTATGGTTTCCTCACGATGTTTTCCATCACCGGTAGCCCACCACACTTTTTTGTTTTTTTTTTAAATTTAATTTACTTAGGCGAGCGGCACGCTCTTCTGATGGTAAGAGATAACGCCTGTCCATGATCATTACATCGATCCACAGAACTTTGAGTAGCAAAACAAAGTCCAGGGCATCGCTGCTTTGGCGCTCATTACTTTTGAGACTTGTCTTTCGATGGTTAGTCTCAACAGCCCTGTAATTTCTCTAGCTGCAGTAGGTACCCTTCAAACCGGAACACAGTAATGTTTAAGCACTACTGCTTTGCGGCAGAATATCTGGTGGCACCTACCTAGACGATCTCCTGCTAAGGAAATCGACCACCAAGTAAAAAAAGCAATGGTCATGGACAGACTATCTCTTACCAACAGGAGAGCGTCGCGTTAATCTCATTACTTTTTACATAAAAAAACCTCTAATCTCAGAGTCACAATACCGTAGGAATTATAAATAGCGAGTTTTTGATCGTAGCTGCAAAAATAGCAGCATTACGTACTGTTTACTTATTCAATAATAAACGTATAGGAATAGAGATTGATCGGTATCGTCAGTGATATACGGGGAGCGGAAGGCGACGAGTCCCACATGCTCGGAGAATCTCCGAAATGTGTTGTGAACCTACGATAATGGCTTGAAAACTCTCTTATATACGACTAACACAACTGGCCTTTATTTGTAATAATAAACTCTGTTTTGAGTTAATTTCAAGGATATTGTACATTTTTCAACCATAAACATAAATCAGTCCAAATCATATTGGATACAACACGAGATTTCACCATTAAATCACAAGTCTGATGCCAGCTCTTTTCAAGTGCGCCCCGTCCAAATCCCAAACGATGTTGCCCACATTTTCTTATTTTACTTTAAATTTATTCCACTAAACCCTACATGATAAAGTAAAACAAAATAATGAGCACCTCAATAATCTTATAAACGTTGCTTAAATACGAGTATAGTCGATGCTTACAATTCGCGCTGACGGTAATGCTATGTGCAAATGAGAAAGAATTAAATTAAACGAATCTAAAAGGCCGCTATGATATTAGTTGGATACTATAAATTGTAGTACCTGCGCGTGAAAACCCAATCTCGGTCCGCTTTAAAAAACACATGAAAAACTAGAAGACAAAATAAATGTTAGGACAATTTTGTTTAAAAATCCACTTACGAATTAAGGAATGCTTCGGATAAACATTTAAAATTGTCTTCAGATTAGATAAATATTTAAAATTATATTCAAATTTAATTAAATCCTCGTAATCAAAATGATTTTCAAAATTAGATCAAAATTTGCCGTGGTGGTGCCGGCGTAAGAATAGTACCCCACACTCTCTACCCGTAGTTGCCGTAAGAGTCGGCTAAGGGATGTAATCCGGAAGATAGGCAGCAGCATCTTCCTAGAACAATCACACCTAACTGCGCTCGCCAACCCGCCTGCCAAGCGTGGTGAGTATTGGCAAAACCCCCCAGAAGGAGGCCTATGTCCAGCAGTGGACGTCTTAAATGATGGCTGATGATGATGATGATGATGACGATGATGATGATGATGATGGTGGTGGTGGTGGTGGTGGTGGTGGTGGTGGTGGTGGTGGTGGTGGTGGTGGTGGTGGTGGTGGTGGTGATAATGATGATGAATCAAAATGACTGCTGCAACGACACGTTGTAATAAAAACGACTTTTAAGCAAAAATACACTAAAAATATAACTCTTGAATATTAAAAATGAACTTCCGCAAAATAAAGTTGTTTTTAAGCTATTTGAAAGCCGCTACAGCACGAACTGCAAATACTAAGAGATTGTGAAACAAGCGTGCAGCTATTGGCGCGACATCTCGCCCTCGTAAAAGCAGGAATCCGCACCGTAAACAAATCGTAAACTGAATCACCCGCTGCGGAACAACGAGCCCGAAGTAATGGGCAGGTACTGTGACACAAACTTAGTATTTATCGAATAGTTATATGATTTACTAGCATATAATAATTATATGATTTACACGCTGCGCCCCGCGGTGTTTTCCGGGATAAAAAAAGCTGATCACATAGCGGTATAAAATTTAAGACTTAAAGACCTTTAAGACCTATTCTCATACATACATAAAAATATTTATGAAAATCGGTCGAGCCGTTTCGGAGAAGTGCAACCACAAACTCCGTGACACTAGATGTTTATATTGCCTAAATGGCGTGCCGAATATTGTTTTTACCTTTTCTGCGGCATTAGGTCGACAGCGCATAGAGATATGGGGAATAAGTTTTCAATAATTTAGCTGAAAGATTTTTTTTTTAAAGTACCTACCATATATATTTTTTTGTAAAATATGTTCAGACAGCAATACTGATATCGTGATAAACATTTATGCTCTCTCTTATCGGTAAATATAGATTGATACAGTCGTTACTTTGCGGAAGTTCATTTTTAATTTTAAAGAGATATATTTTTAGTGTTTTACCGTTTAAAAGTTGATTTAACAATGACGAGGATTTAATATAATAAGAATATGATTTTAAATGTTTATCTAATCTGAAGACAATTTTAAATATTTATCTGAAGCATTCCTTAATGTGCCGTGCCTTGCGCCGTGGTGGTGCCGACGTAAGAATTACCCCACCCTCTCTACCCGTGGTTGCCGTAAGAGTCGGCTAAGGGATGTAATCCGGAAGGTGGGCAGCAGCGTTTTCCTTGAACAATCACACTTAACTGCGCTCGCCAACCCGCCTGCCAAGCGTGGCGAGTATTGGCAAAACCCCTCCCCAGGAGTTGGCCTATATCCAGCAGTGGACGTCCTATGACATCCTATGAAATCCGATATAAACTTAATATCTAGATTCATAGATCATGTACTAGAAAGTACCCAGCCACTATGCTATGATTTCCTTACGATGTTTTGCTTCACCGGCAGCCAAGCTTATTGTTGGGGTTTGAACTCACCCCCTTCGGCGTGTGAACCGATCGCGCTAACCAGCTGTCATGAGCTATCATCGCTACAATTGTAAGGGCGTAGACTACCACACTGGCCAAGTGAGGGTTGTTTTTTTAAGAACTGTCGGTCATGTAGGTTTTCCTCACAATGTTTTCGTTCACCGTTTGAAGTTATCAGCAATTCGTACATAACTTAAAAAAGAAAGAGGTGCGCGCCGTGGGATTCAAACCCAGGACCAACAGATTGGATAGCATCTGGCTTCTAGACAAAGATATACCTACAGCTAAAATTAACTCTTACCATTACAGGCGTGTCATGTTCTTGTCACTTTTTAATTGAAAAATCCAAATATATTTTATATTTTACATTCATTAACATAAAATACTCAGTAAAAATGAATTTATTCATGAAAGCTTAATTAGAACGCTCCAATCAAATTATTCCAGTACAGTAATCCCAGGAACTTGCACTTTAAACTCTCGCATGCAAATAAAATCTGGTTAAAGCCGTGGTTAACATTAACTAGTGGCTTAACCAGACTCTTAATTAAAATGGGACAATGCTCATGCAATTACTCAAACGCACATAATATAAATATGTCAAAATCATGTTAATTTGATAACACGTAGGCAACTATGTCTTTATTGACAGTATCAACTTCAAAAGTTTGACCACATTTTATCGTCAGTTAAGTAATGGTGTTGATCAAAGGAAATTCTACCATTGTATTATCTTTGTTAATCGGTTGTTGTTGGTTGTTAATTTTGTAGCGATGATAGCTCAGTGGTTAGTGCGGTCGGTTCGCATGCCGAAGGGCGTGGGTTCAAACCCCGACAATGAGCTTGAGCTGCCGGTGAAGGAAAACATCGTGAGGAAACCATAGCGTGGTGGTAGGGTACTTTCTAGTACTCGGCTGGCTAGCTACCATCCTCAAGTTGAAAATCTGCCGCCAAGCATCTAACGATGTGTTCCGGCGGCCTCACTTGAGAGACAGTTCTATTCCAGGCTAGGTGTGCTTTACCATCTTCGACCTCACCGTCACTTAACATCAGGTGAGTTGTGGTCAAACACCTAGACTGTCAGCCATTAAAAGTAAAAAAAGGTCGGACACAATCGCAAACAAAAGGTAGTAAAAACTATCGTCGGACATTTCATACAGCGCCATCTAGCCCCAAACTAAGCAATACTTGATATAATCAGATAACTTATAGAATACTTCAATACTTTATTTTTGTTGTGAATAAACACTTATAACCTACATACAGAACACTCAGACACAGTACATACATTTATCCCCACAAAATGTTTGTCTTGGTGGGAATCGATGTGGGTTCGATTGCCTTGAGCCTTGAGGAGATATTCTAACAAATGCAACTCAACTCAAACAACTCAAAACAAATGCATTCTAACAGGGCAGTGACAAGCTCTGAGTTTAAGTCTAAGTCTTCGTTTTTTAATTGAGTTTGACTGATATAAAAAAAAAAATTGCGATATAAAAATAAATAAATAATTATCGTTGGACATTACACACAGCGCCATCTGACCCCAAACTAAGCAAAGCTTGTACTATGAGAATCAGATAGTTGACAGAATACTTAAATACTTTTTTTTTTCAATAGTTACTTATAATACATACAGAACATCCAGAGACAGAACACACATTTGTTTATATCACAAAATGTTTGTCCTGGGTGGGAATCGAACCCTCGCCCTAAAGCAGATAAACTACCAATGAGCTAACAGGGGAGTGAAAAAGACATAGTATTGCATGTAAAAGTCATAGTATTGCATGTAAAAGATATAGTATTGCATGTAAAAGATATAGTATTGCATGTAAAAGACATAGTATTGCATGTAAAAGAGATAGTATCGCATGTAAAAGAACCGTTGGAATAGTAAAAAAGTTGCAATTCTACTGTCGAGATACTAAAAATCGTTCGTCTAATACACGCCACTCTATTTCAGTCCTTATGCATACATAAAATAGCGCAGAGAATTGGTAAATGAAAATAAATAAGTAATTACTAACGCCCACACGTGGTCAGTTGATATTGAATTAGGATGTGTTGTTTTCAATGCAAACAAAGCGAGATGTACGGCAGTGTTCGGTAGACGTGGCGGAAGATACGCTCGGTCGACGGACTTATTTCTATTGCAAATAGTTTCATATACACCGTGAAAGTATGAAGATCAACAACATTGATACAGGG
This sequence comes from Biston stratarius, assembly GCA_950106695.1. Classification (NCBI taxonomy): domain Eukaryota; kingdom Metazoa; phylum Arthropoda; class Insecta; order Lepidoptera; family Geometridae; genus Biston; species Biston stratarius. The sequence goes on along the minus strand of OX467108.1, from coordinate 24,892,102 downwards.
GGTTTAATACTCGATTGTCATTCCAAATAATTAAAACAATAGGTGGTTAATATTTGACCTAATTATCCTGAGCAAACACAAAAATACGGACACTCAAATCACGCGCATCGAAAATGACATGGTAGTCGCGCGCGGTCCAAGATTAGATAACAGTTACTACCAGATTAGATACCTTAATTTATGTAATCCATTCGGCCGTTTGGAAGAAACGAGGTAATAAAGGTAGTAAAACATAAAACGTAACCCTTCCTTGGCAGTCGGGTAAAAATAGCCAGGTGTTAGTAGTAAATGAGTATTCTATCAATGATCTGGATCCAAGGTTTGCAAGTTTGAGGCTAGATGGCGTTGTGTAAATGTCCTACAATATTTTATTCGGAAAAATAAATATACCAATTATTTAATTTATGTGTTAATTACTCTATGAATTTTGCGTTTGTGGATCTAAGATTAATCGAAAACACGCCAGTGTGCATCTAGCCTAAGACCTTGACAGTGGCTGCCAACTGGCGAATAAACGACAAGTAAAGCAACAAAGGCGAGTTAAACAAACAGACGGCCCGCCGCCGATCAAACGTAGATATACGGATCAAACGCTAGATATATCGGTCGGTTAGCGGATCGATAAATTTAGGAGCAACCGGCTTCCGTGCGTTCAAAGACGCCGCTGGGAATTGTATGGTTGTTGGCTAAAGTTTCGGTAGCCTAGTTGGGAGCTCGTCTGGCATCCAGTCTGGCAGTCCATGGTTCAAATCCCACGCACTTCTGTCATTTTTTCTAATTTATATTCGTATTGCTGATAACTTCAACCGGTGAATGAAAACATAGCGAGGAAATGTCTGAGATTTCTTAAAAAAAATAATCTCGAAGTTGTATGAAGTCTGCGAACCCGCACTTGGCCAGCATGGTGGACTATCCTTATCCTTCTCACAATGAGCAGATACCCACACCCAGTTGATAAAAACAGGGCTGACTCGAATAAATAAAAGGTGTTTGACCACAGCTTACCTGCTGTTAAGTGACGATGTAATCGAAGATGGTAAATACACCTGGCCTGGAATGGAACTGGCTCTCAAGTGAGGCGGTCGGAACACACCTTTTGGTGCTAGGCGTCAGATTTTCAACCTAGCCTGCCGAGTACTAGAAATTACCCATAACCACGCTATGGTTTCCTCACGATGTTTTCCTTCCACTTGAGAGCCAGTGCCATTCCAGGCTAGATGTGCTTTACCATCTTCGAACACACCGTCACTCAATATCCGGTAAGCTATGGTCATACAGCTAGCCTGAAAGCCATAAAGAATGTGTAAAAAATGCAAGCGAATTTAAATGCATCTTTTTCAAGTCTGCTAGAAAATGTTGAAAATAGATCAATAAATGCTGTTTTTCTCGTGGACCGACGGGCCTGCGTCAAACCGCCAATGACTGACATCATTAATTATGATCAGAAAGAACAAAGGATCTCACGCTGATTGATTGGAAACGTTACAAAGGAAGAAGTTGGTTTCCGAAGTGCAGCCCGAATTTCCTCTCTTGAAATCTGTCTTCCCAGTAAAGTCTTTTAGAAATTTTGTGCATAACTTGAACAATTTTGCAATCTGATAAAATATTTAAAATAAAATTAATAAGTTAAAGAGTTTAAAAAATCTATATACCGACATTAAAATATAATTAAAGGAAAAAACTTTTTGAAGAAGTTTATTATTAAAAGACATAAATTATAAATTTTTTGTAATCCTCTTTTAATTGCCTTTATTTAAATACCCTACTTCATAGGTTTGGTAATTTTATTTATATTAACGTATTACTATTTCGCACCAAAAATTCCGCCATTTTTTTTTCAAACACCTATCTAAGGACACTTGGGTTATTGAGACGAATCTAACGAAATCCATTCGGCCGTTTGGAAGATACGAGGTTATAAAGAAATTTACATATATACATACATACAATATTCCTTGGCAGTCGCATAAAAATAGTGGTGTTTTAATCATAAAGTGCTGAATTAAGTATACGAACGGGTGGGGGCAAGTGATATAATGTAGATAAACATGTGTTTTCGTGCTATTTCTAAAATTCCGTAACTTCTAGTAAATTCACCACTTGAACTTGATTATAACTAAGACAAATTTCTGTAAATTTTATCATGAGCTACTTGAAAATATAAAATACTAGCCATTGGCAGAATGCACAAAGTGTGATGCCAAAAACCAAGAAAAAAACTACACTTCATTGATCTTGCAGCAAATTATCTCGTTTTTGAGATTTCATGAAATTACAAGACAGATGTAGGTATCATCATCATCGACGTCCACTGCTGGCCATAGGACTTCTCCTGGGGGGGTTTTGTCAATACACGCCACGCTTGGCAGTAGGGTTGGCGAGCGCAGTTTGGTGTGATTGTTCAAGGAAGACGCTGCTGCCCATCTTCCGGATTACATCCCTTAGCCGACTCTTACGGCAACCACGGGTAGAGAGGGAAGGTACTATTCTTACGCCGGCACCACGACGGCAATACGGATGTAGGTATATTAAATAGTAATTCGAGTTAATCAAATAAATTATTTTCAAATCGAAAACATTTCTGGTAATAAATTACAAAGTAACAACCCTCAGAAACCAACAAAATGAACATATCAAACGAGCATTTCACTACTCTAATAAAATAAACAATGTTAAGACATGCAAATAAATAATTTTACTACATTACCGCAGTGACTAAGTTTCCTACAGAGCGTATTATTTGGCATTAATACCTACTTGTAAATAGAGCTAAGGTTCCGTTTTTATTTTATGATTGACAGTCTAGATGTTTGTTCACAGTTCACCTGATGTTAAGTTACGGTATGATTGAGGATCATAAATACAACTAGCCTGGAATGGAACTGGCTCTCGAGCGTGGTGCGTCGGCATGGGTTTAAATCCCAACAATTAGCTTAAGCTGCCTGCAAAGGAAAACATCGTGAGGAAACCAAAGCATGGTGGTAGAGTACTCTCACGTCGAACATCTGCCGCTAAGGAAATATCTACGGTTTGTTCTGACAGCCTCACTTGAGAGCGAGTTTCATTCCAGCTAGGTATATTTATCACATTCGACCACACTGTCACTTAACACCAAATGAGCCGTAGTCAAATACCCAGCTTGTTAAACATAAAAAAGACAGTGTTATATTTTTGAAATACGTTTTCGTTTTCCATTCCAGGCTAGGTGTGCTTTACGATCTACGACCACGCCGTCACTTAACATCAGGTCAGCTGTGGTCAAACACCTAGACTGTCAGGCATTAAAAAAAAACGTACGTAGATTCTAAAGAAAGAGCAAATACGCGCAAACTCTTCAAGAATTTAAGACACGTCTTATCCCAACTTGACGTCTATGAATCCAAACCTACTGACTTGCTTAGTTTCATAATGTAAGGCCCATGTTCAATAATTCATACGAAACACAGAAAGTAACGGAGTAGAGTGTGTTCCAACTAAATGACGCTTGTACAAAGCTTGTTCACTGTGTTGCAGATAAATTGCGACTAATGTAATCACCACATTATTTTCGTATTGCGTGATGAACCGCACAGACTGATACATTGTTTACATAAACAAGATTAAAGAAACTAACTCTAATATTTCGTAGACCTAATGAAATATTGGTAAATCACGGAATACCAACCTTGGATTATAAGGCTAGGTAGAAAGTCCGTCGATTTTCATTTCAGAACATGTCGTCCACTTGTGACGACAGTGTGATATCTCAAAAAAAGATAATTTTAGAGAAAACGTCTTTTGAAATTTTAAATGAGCATAACTCTTAAATTTTTGTCAAGCTAGCTTTATTATGTATGAAGTGATTAGAGTATAATTATATTGAAATGAAATATCAAACAGAAAAAACACATTTGGAAGTAAATTACCTTCATTAAAGAGAAAGATAAACTTATCACATTGTTCAAAAAAAAATGTAAGTTTACAAGGTGGTAAGTTAAGTTGTGGAATGTGATATTTAATACGAGGTCTCGTGATTTCACGTTTTTCATGAAAACCGAGAGCACTTCATACCTCCAAGCTTAAGTGACAACTGAACTGTCACTGTGTCGAAGCCAACTAGATCACCAAACGAGACAGCGCTATATTGTGATATTTTGTCTTTTCTCTCTTTTTTTTGTTGTTTATAGTAGAAAAAAAATCCCGTTTTTGGAGAGAAATTGCTATTTAGAATATCAGTAAAACGAAAAACAGTATAATTCGAGATGTCACGCTGTCGTCGCAAGTAGACGATGTGCTACTGAGCTGTAGGTACGACTTTGTACTTCCATCCCCTTTCAACTACAAGACGAGTAGAAAGACTGTCCACTATCACCTATATATAGTGGAATTTCCTTGGGCACGTACCAAACGTTCTGATTCTACGTTTTATCCGTTCAGCAAAGGAATGGAACAAGCTACTTCCTTGTTCCCTGAAAGATATAATCTGGACCTTTTTAAAGTTATTCTACTAAGTCTGTATGCTTCATCATCGACCACATCGTCGCTTATCATCAGACGAGTCGGTGTTTAAACGCGAAATTATAAATAAAATAAAAAAACTTCGGGTCGGTGACCGCGAATGTCACTCACAACTAAATGCTACCTTCCACACGTTGATTAGCATGAATAATTTTACTGAATGTCAAAGTTGTAACAATCCCCGAGGAACTTTAACATTAGGTCTGGCCATCAAGTAGGGGGTAGATCTTCTAGGCAGGAGGAGGTTGTCTAGGATGGTACCACCGTTGTATCAGATATTCTGCTGTCAAGGGTATAAGCTACCTGAACTCCAAATTTCATCTAAATTCACTTAGACGTTTCAACATGAATATGTAATAAGCATGCATACATATTACATACACACAAACTTTCGTTATTATTAAATCAATAGATATGATATATACATCTCAGATTTACGGGCGGAGTGATCGCCGTACAAAGTTCTTGTACTATTTATTTTTAAATCAGAAAAGGAACAAAATTAGACAGCCTTTTAAAAAAAATGCTGATTCGGGCACTTTATCGTGAAACTCGGAATATAAGTTACATCTTTTGAAATCCCGAGGCGAGAGGAATTTTGAACATTCGCGTTAATGGATTCCCGGGTAATATACACCTACAGTTTTGGGAAATTTTTGGCTACCGGGGTCAGCGGTTTCTACGGATCAAAGTACTTTACCCAGGTGTACATGTTAAAATAAAGTTTATCCTTGCTACTTAGAGTGTATTTTAGTATAGACACTGTAAGTGCGTATAGTTTGAAAAGTTTTAAATACCTTTGTTTTACTTTTGCGGGATTACTCACGTTTCATTATATCGGATATTCCGACTATAGTTTCGGCCACATCTGGTGGCCTTCATCGTGGATACAACGCGTACGCGGCCAGCTACTTAGCTTTGTCATCATGATGCAGCCGTAAGTTTGCAGTCTTATAGAATACTACTATACTTCTAGTATTCGCCTAGGTAGCTACCACCCTTAAGGAGACAATCTGCTGCCAAGCATCAACTGGTGTGTTCCGGCAGCCTCACTTGAGAACCAGTTCCATTTGCTTGCTTTACCATCTTCGACCACACCGTCACTTAACATCAGGTGAGCTGTGCTCAAACATCTAGCCTGTCAAGCATAAATGCTTATTAAAACTAAACCAACTTATAGTGGCTAGGAACTCACATATAAAAAAAATGGAGACATCATCGAGGACGCAGACTATAAGTAACGCGAGAATATCGTCTTTCCCGGCTACGTCGATAGTTAAGTACTGCTGAGGAAGCTCCAGCTATAAATAGTTATGTTATATCTCGTATTGTTTACCCTTGTTAGGTGGAGCGTGTGCTATCCTATTTCTTTTCTTTGCTATTCAGAAAGTAAACACGTTTGAACATCGTTTTTTTTCCTTTGTTTTGGAAAGATTTATTACAGTAATTCACGTCGTAATTGATGGTGTAACTGAAGATGGAGCACGTCTATTAAGTCACTACCCATACAAAAACTTCTTATATGTAGATACAAAACAGAAAATTACATAATTATCTAATCTGATAGTATTCTCAAATGTTTTATTTATATTTCATTTGAAAGACAAAAAACCAAAGGGTTTGAAATATATAACGAGGGTAATGTTTTCAGGGCTTATGTATGTAAGTGATTTCTCTATTCCACCATAAATTATAAATCCATAAACAGATTTGATATGTGGTATCGTTAGTCTTTACATCATCACGAGTGACACTGAGCACTTTGAAAAAAAAGTTGTTAATTTTCTTGTTGACGAGAGGAATTCTTTGAAATATTATAATAATGTCGGTGTACATTTATATCCTATTCTATCTGTCGTTGTGACGCGTAGAGAACAACATTGAGACTAAAGCTTAACAAGCTATAAAGTTTTTAAAACTATAAGTCGACTACGGAAAAAATAATAAAAGTTTTTAAAACTATAAGTTGACTAAAAAAATTACTATAAATAAAGAAAACAAATTACCCTATGTATAACGAATCGATTGATACGTTAATCAACAAAATCGGATAATTATTTTACTATGGAAACTGACGTGGTTTTTTTTACTTACGCGGGATTACTCACGTTGAAATATATCAAATACTTCGACTATAGTTTCGGCCACATCTGGGCCTTCTTTATGGAGACAAAAATTAATACAACAAACTCGCGGCCTCGTCTTGATTCGCTGTTACTTTCGCTGTGCGAGGCAATGAGGAATCCGATATAATTCAACGTGAGTAATTTCGCATAAGTAAAACAAAAATCAGATAAGTAGTGTCGATGCTATAATGGAACACACATACATACAAACATTCATAAATATGGACTGATTAAAAACATTTCTTCTTTTTAGCTGTGTCGTACTTGGGTAAAATACGCAACTGTTACGTAATCGAAGGAATACGCACGGAAATGTGAAATGTTTCAAGCGTAACCCGGAAATCTGGTTTTGTTGCCAGATTTACGATGTAATCACAGTAGGCAAAGTTATATTTTATTTTATAACTTTTTATACTGCCTGTCAATGTACAAATATAATGTACAGGATTTTAGTTAGTAGATAAGTATTTTTTAGCCATGAAACGCAACCATTGTACATGATTTTGAGTTATTAGTGACTAGCTGTCAATTTAACACAAAATGTCACCACCACCACTAGATGTCGTCAAATCATTAATAGAATAGTCATTACTATTGCGTATTGTGAAACTTGACGACATCTGGTGGTGGGTAGTGGTAGTGCCTTTAAGCATTTTTCGTAATCCCGCAGGAACCTTACGTTTTTCTGATATAAAATGTATCCTATATGTTAATCCAGGTAATAAACTATATGCGTACCAAATTTCATACAATTCTGTTCAGCCGTTTTTGCGTGATTGAGTAACAAACAAATATTAATATTTATAATATTAAGTAGGATCCTAATTAAGCATTTCATAAAAAATAACATAGCTACGAAATATGTTTTTATTTCCTTTTTGAGGTGAAAGTATTCAAGAAATACATAGGTGAATTGTCACTACTGGAACGGCCGGGAACTTTATCTCCAGTACTTCATCACGTGCAACTTATGGGGGGAAAATCCAACTCATCATCGGTAGAGATAATCAGGAATATACATTTTTTTTATTACAAATAGACTTGCGTGTAACCGCCATCTGGTTACAGACGCGGTCTACGATAGAACTCACTTGTAGAAAAAAAAACGATTTATGTAACTTAGATTTTTTATGGTTGACAAGCTAGGTATTTTACTACAGTGCACCTAATGTTAAGTGACGGTGTGGTCGAAGATGGTAACACCTAGCCTGGAAAGTAACTGGTTCTCAAGTGAGGTAGCCAGAACACACTGTTAGGTGCTTGGCTGCAATTTTCAACTTGATGGTGATAGCTAGTTAGAAAAATCTCTGCCACCATGATTTCCTCACGATGTTTTCCTTCATCGGCAGCTCAAGTTCATTGTTGGGATTTGAACCTAAAATTGTAAACCGACCACGCTAACCACTGAGCTATCATCACTACAAAAGAAGCGAAAAGAAGTTTGAAGGCGACTTGAATTGTATGTTCGGGCAGCAAATTCCTTTGTGAAGCTGTTCTTACGTTGAAGGTGGGATATATAAAGATTTAGAAGTAGCCTATGTCAAGTAGTGTACTTATGACAGATTGTTTGATCACGAATTGTTCGTCTTGTCAGCACACGAAGTGGCTATAAAGTTTGGTGTTCTATCCAAATTAAACATGTGCAAGACAAGGCGGTATATTTAGCGTGAGTGTTGTAGTGTATGGCTAGCAAGGCGCGTGATTCACCGCTGACGTCACGGGAAAAGAAAACTCGTTGTCGTAAATAAGGGTTTTACATGCAATAGTTTTACACGCATTATTTCCACTTCATCTCTAGAGTATGAGCGTCTTCACTTATATTATACTAGCTGTGCCCCGCGGTTTCACCCGCGCTAGATGCCTACGTCATAGTAGCTTTATGCATGCAAAATCTCAGCCCGATCGGTTTAAAATTGACAAAGTTTCATACAAACTTTCATCCCCTATTTTATCCCCTTTACGTTACTGTCACGTTTCTCGGCGGCAACTTTCGCTGTACGTTACTTGCTCATACCAGCCCATAGTCGAGATGATTATAAAATACAAGCAATGGACAGCAAACAATGAATGGAATGTAGTAACATACATGCTCGAAGAAGAGAAGAGGGCCTCGCGAAATTTACCTGCCCACATCAAATTAAGATCTTGCCCCGCCACTGACCACGAACTTTATGTAACAAAACCAAATCCTGTTTCCTGTGCTAACTACGCTAACCACAGTTTCGAGGCTTAAAGATATGTTACACCAACCTCGGCAAAAATGCGCCTCTAAATAGACTAATAACGCCGCTGAATAGCTTGCATAACAAACATTCTTTAGACCTTTTCACTAGCACGGTTCGTAGTTTAAGCGGGCTATCCGCAATATTGACTCAGATGACGTTTAAATCACTATATTGTTTATTTGTACCTATATCTTGTTTATCATCGACCACGTCACAACAACGAATTTAAATTTGTAGCTTTTTATTACTGAATTTTTAACTTTTATTGTTTTTAATAATGCACGTCTTCGCCTAAAAAATTGTTGTGACACTTAACTTGACATTTTGTAATTAAATTTTTAATAGTGTACACTGTGTTGGCGGACTTATAGACGGAAATATATACAAATACAAACTACGTGTAAAAAATACAATAATTTTAGCAACCCTGTCCGCAGCTGTTTATTTTTAATTCTGAAATTTTGATAAAAGTTCATGAATTTATGTAGTAATTTTTTATATTTAATTTATTTTTAAGCCGCGGTGGTGCCGGCGTAAGAATAGTACCCCACCCTCTTTACCCGTGGTTGAGTAAGAGTCGGCTAAGGGATGTAATCCGGAAGATGGGCAGCAGCGTCTTCCTTGAACAATCACACCTAACTGCGCTCGCCAACCCGCCTGCCAAGCGTGGCGAGTATTGGTAATACCCCCCAGGAGGAGGCCTATGTCCAGCAGAGGACGTCCTATGACTGATGATGTGAATTTATTTTTATAATGCACGTTTTTTTTAAAGATTTTTTTAATCATACGTTATGATCATAGAGTTCTCTTGTTTCGAAGTTGTATTTGGTTTTGGCCAAATAAAAACAGAAGAGTTAATTTATAGTTGGTTGGTCAGACGATAAAATTTGCGAACTATTATGCATGTATTTAGTATTAAATTGTAGTAAAATAAGTAAGTTTATATATATTTAAAATGTCTAAACTCGTTAAGAGTGAGTGACGAATGACTTTCGCTGTGTCACCAGTGAATTCCTACTAAATACTCGTATTAATACTGCTGCTAAAAAATAAGAAAATGGTATCTTATATTGTTGTGCGCGTGAGTGCGTGTATATGTCTGTGTGTTTGTTTATGTGCGTGGGTGTGCGTGATATATTTTATTATTAAGAGATATATTTGAAAAAATTGTAATTTTGAAAAAAAATCATTAATCAGCGGATATTTAAGTTTTTTTTTAAATAAATTAATCATATTAATTAGAAGGCGGTAATAATGTCTATCGTCTGAGAATAAACCCGCAGCTGTGACTCACCGGAATCTCGAAAACTAATCACAATGTGATTATCATAATTTGAATACTTGATAACCCGACAAGCTACTGTCTAATATGCATATCAGATAAGGGAGTATCGGTGCTCATACTCATATATGGGTTATTTCTAAAATCGGTTAATCATCAGTCAATTTTTTGATGTGCCGTAGAAACAAATTAGTCTTTTACCATAAAATGCACTTTTAAATCTGTGTATTAAAACAAGTGCTAGTTACACTGAGTACTATAAGTTCGTAATAAATTAAATAATTTAAATTAAATTAAATCCTCGTCAACCAAAACAACTTTTAAGCGGAAGTACACTAAAGATCTCTCGAATACTTAAAATGAATTTCCGTAAAGTAACGCCCGTATCAATCAATTTATTAATTTATCACATAATTGGATAAATTAAATTAAAAAATTAAATTTTATTTATTGAGATTAAAAAATCGGCCCAGCCAATTAAATTAGAATGTCACAATCAATTACATAAAAAATCAACAAAAAGCTAAATTATATTACAAAATTAAAAAAATTATTATATATGTCATAAAATCAAAAACTAAATGTCCAAATTGTCATCAGATCCTGGATTAGTGTTATTGTATCGGTCCCACTGGTTTGTCCTGAGCGGGAATCGAACCCACGCTCTACAGCTCTTGAAGCAGATATACAACTACATGAGCTAACAGGACAACAAAACAAAAAAATTTGGAAATACAACGCTTTATTACCTCTGGTTCAAAAATACATAAAAGTACTTCGTTGCACTTTGTTCTCTTCAGAATATAATGAGACGTTCATTTCCACGCTGGAACTTCCCCGAACCCTACAATAACACTTCAAATTTTCCCAGAAATCACTAACGACTGCATTTTCACATAAATAACAAGCTAAATCATAATTTTATTGTGAATCATGAATATTAAACAAACTGGGACTCTCGAAAAGTGCTTGCGACGAAAGACACAGTATAAGTGCTAGTATGTATGCGGGAAATCATGTACACAGATTAATAAACAGTTAGTTTTCGTAGTGTTAAATGAGTCTGCGCACATTCAACTTTGCTCCAGTATTTTAACTAAATATCGGAATGTATTATTCAGACGCAATTTACATGTTGTAGAACTTGATTGTTTCAGGAAGTTTTTACTTTGCGGAAGTCCATTTTGAGTGTTCAAGAGATATGTTTTCAGTGTATTTCCGCTTCAAAGTCAAAAAACCTGGCTTTATCACCTTTACACTCTTTCTGAGAATTAAAAAATCCGGAGTATAGTCTGTTTGGATGGATGTACGCTAAATCAATTATGTCAAGAAAATCACTGTAAACGAACGAAGCAAAACTTACAATTCAATGCACTCACAAGCCCCGACGTAATTCGAATCAATATTCTGTTCAGTTATCCAGTAACGAATGTTCTAAAAATTTCTCAATATTCAACAAGGAATCGTTCTCCGTGCTTTGTTCCTTTCGTTTAGAAAGGGGAACAAAACAACATAGAACGGTTAAATTAATTCATGCTACTAATGCGTCCGTGTTATGCAAACCTCTGTTGATTGCTTTGAATCTGTTTATTCTCAAAGCTTTATCAACAAGCGATACAATACTGGCGAAGCAAACAACCCTCGAGGGCTAATTGATCGGCCACTCCAGCACAAACGATACCGGCTCAATTGATTTCAATGGGAGTTATATAGATGCCCATATTTTGGCTCGCGTCGCTAGATGGAGCTTTACCCTATATAGTAGCCATGGCGCCGGCAGCAGGTTGCAAGGGGTACTTGCACCCACCCAGTCGGGAAAGAAAATACATAGGATAGATTAAGATTATTTATGTCAATCTAGCGACGACTCATTTCTGGTTTTTCCGAGTTTTTAGACAATAAATCTTGCATACACAGTCGCCACTTATCTATAATCCCACTATCTTATACCTTTAAACGAGCAATTCTTGTATATATATATATTCTGAATCTCGGAAACGGCTCCAACGGCTTTCATGAAATTTAGTATGCAGGATGTTTCGGGGGCGATAAATCGATCTAGCTAGGTTTCATTTTTAAAAAACGTCGTTTTATCCGTGTTTTCAGCCGAGCAATACTCGGTCAACCAGGTACTAATATTATAAATGTGAAAGTTTGGATGGATGGATGGATATTTGTCACTCAATCACGCCATACCGCTGAACGGATCTGGATGAAATTTTTCACGTAGATACTTTAGGCCCTGGAATAAAACATAGGATACTTTTCATTATCATCATCCATCACCACGCGGGTATAATTTGTATGTTTGTTACTCAATCACGCAGATGTCAGATTGATATGTGTCAGATTGACAAATGTCAGATTGACAGATGTCACATTGATAGTGTCAGATTGACAGCATCAAATTGACAGATGTCAAATGTCAGATTGACGGATGATAACATAGCGATTGATAATAAAATAGCGCAAGTTTCATGACCGTTCCTTATTTGTTATCTACACGTTTAATTTCTCTCTGAACCTAATTCTAAAATTAACGCGGACGAAGTCGCGGGCGTAAGCTAGTGGAAGTATATGTACTTATTTAATAAGTTAATAATAGATAAAGTGTGACCTGTAAGACCTTGCTTTTTGCCAAATTTCGTGACTCTAGGTCAACGGGAACTACCATATAGGTTTTCGACCCAAAACCTATTGGGTACTTCCGGCTGACAATGAAAAAGTTGAAAATTAAGACAGTTGTACGGACGTGTTGACGGTTTTTTTGACCTTTTGAGGTACAGAACCCTAAAAAGCACTTAGAAAGTTCTCTAACAAACTGTATACAGGAACTAATTTTACTTACTGTAGCCAGTGAACATTTCCAGATAGCTCGTGGCCATGGCTATTGCTACATGGTCAAAAAGTCGAGATAAATTGACAAAACTAATCTTCAGTTCTTCTGTGCGCGATTAAAACCCAGCGAGAAACATATTTGTGTTCAAATCGCGGAAATTTTAAAATGTAGTGGAGTTTAACCCTAACAGGGCGCTTGTATTTTTCCAGTAATAACTTACGCTTCATGGAATAAGGACAAGCGACGTCAGTCGAGGCTGTAAGGGGGTGATGTCACCCTCAGGGAAAAGTGTACATATTACTTGGTACAGTAGTGACAATCACCTCCTTAGTAGCTCAAGTCGAAAGACTTTATAGGTCAGCAAAGTTAATCGTCAATCGATGTAGCATCATGTTTCTTTGCTAGATGTTTGACCACAGCTCATCTAATGTTAGTGACAGTGTGATCAGAGATGACAAACATATTTAGTCGGGAAAATGAACTGGCTTCGTGTGTCTACCAGAACACACTTTTAAGTGCTTGACAGCAGATTTTTATCTCTTGTGCGGTAGCTAGCTAATCAGGTAGGAGGCAGTACCCTACCACCATGCAAATTTTACTCAGGATGTTTTCCTTCACAGGCTATTCAAGCTCAGTGACGGGCGTTGAACCCACTTTAGTGTGTGATCCAACTACGCTAACCACTGCGCTAATCATCGCTACAGAAGCATTAATTAAATATTATTTTACTTGTTTGTATTGTTTATTTTAATCGTTGTATTTAGTGTCTATTAAAAAAGAAATGTTTTCTTTCTTTCTGTATTATCGTAATTAAAACGTTTTATAAATAAATGTTTTAACATATGTATGTGAACTAGTTGTTGTTATTTTATTTTTATTTGTTAGCATTTTTATCTGATTTTTTTTAAAATGACAGTATGGGCATTTAAGTAATTATCGTTTTAACTGCATAATGAAAAGTAGATTGAATATATACAACAATTATTTTATTTCACAAGTAAAATACACGCTTTGAATTCAAACTTCCCCCTTCGTTTCTTACCTAACCTCGATAAAACCGTTACGTAAACAAAACTCTACTACGGCGTAGATAGCTACGGCGTAGCAGCTACGCAGACCCAGCTACGACGCAGAGACGCTTATTTCATAACATCCCTCAAACTGTTCCCCATAATGAACATGGGAAACAATTTTAACGAAGTTATAATGAACAAAACAATATGAACATTAAACAACGCGTAGAATTTTGATGTAAGTAATTTATTTTGTTAGCATATTTTGTTTCATCCGTTGTTATGCGGATAATTTGAAAACATTGAAATAATTTCCATAACTTTATCTACTAACAAACTTAATACCCTTTAATTATTTTAAAGTGATTAAGTTTGTTTTATTAATAGGTTTTCAATGACACTTATGCGAGACTACACGGAGATTTTGATAGTTTTATGAATGAGTGGGACGAGTGAAATTTTTGTCATTAGAGATAGATAAAAACTCTGATAATTTATTGAATAAGGTGTTACTTTGCGGAAGTCCATTTTGAGTGTTCTAGGTATATATTTAGTTTATTTCCGCTTAACAGTCGTTCCAGCTATATTTTGTGATGGCTGTCCCATCGTATTTTCTACAATGTTTTCTTACTACTAAAATGAAAGAATTTGTACCCACGCACAATACATACTTATACACACTCTCTCATACACAAGTTCACTCCTCCGTATACACACTAATTATAAACAAGGTACACTTGAGGCGACTCATACAACTGAACAGGTCCCAGAGCAGGGCTCGGACTGCAGCCGGCTGTATCTACCAAATTTGTAAGGCCATAATATCTATATAGCTTTATTGTGTTATTAGAAAAAGTCCGTAAAATTAACGCTTTATTATGACGAGTATGTTATTTTCTTGTTATAGGACTAGTTTTTTGCTACACCGCGCGATTACCTACATTTCACCCACGTCACGCCTACGTTTTCCGGAATAAAATAAAAAATATTTTATCTATGTTGTAACCTATCCGTATTGCAAATCACACTAACATAATATTATTAAGGTGAAAGTTTGTGAATATGTAAGTGTGTTTGTATGTTTGTTACTTCTTCACGCTTAAACGGTTGGGCCAATTTTGATGAAAATAACTTTTCATCCCGAAAACATGTAGTGGGAACAGCGGGTGGCACCGCGAGGCGTAGTTAGTTTCACCTTAATGCGCTTTTCACGTTTACAATATTAGTAAGAGAGAACAGGTAATATTCTAATAGCATTATTGCTCCGCATCCACAGTTCGAACCCTTATCAGCCTCCTAGAGACCCTACGGGTGACCACTCGCTCGTGAAATTGCCTCCGCTGTATAGGAGAATCTCAAAAACTTTAATTAAGTCCCGATCCCCATTAGACCTCCCTCGCACATTTTCAACATTTTTGATGATCATAAATCACTTGGAAATAAAAAAAAAATTACAAGCAATTATTTTTAGATTTACATTGATAATGTTCTAAAGCAGGGCTGTCCAGATAACGGCCCGCGGGCCGCATGCGGTCTGCAGCTTGTTTACATGCGGCCCGCGACGCATGTTTTAATCAGAAAATAGGATAATTTTGGACATAAATAGTTGGGATAGTAGAATTCTTTGTTAAAACATATAATCAATATTTGGTATAATTTATTTATCTTTGTTATTAAATTTAAATTGTTAAAGATAAATCAACGAAGAACCAATAAACGTATAAAGAAATGTATCTGTATTTTTTTACTTGAAAACTGAAAATATTTTTTCTGCAGCCCTCCAGCTTTTTTGGTAAATTAAATTAGCCCGCGAAGGTATATCGTTTGGACAGCCCTGTTCTAAAGCATAATTTAAATGTTAATCATCATATTATTTAATACTTCGTCCTCTTTGTGTTGATTGTCTATATATGTTGATTGAGTTGAATTTCATGTAAAAGTTGCACACTAATCTAGTAATATAATATAAAATGGCAAACGATTAGTTTATTTCTCAAAAGCACTTTAAACATTACAACTATCATTTAATGGATAGAAGATGAGATGGACAGGGATATTCGAAGCAAAAATATACAGAAAACAGATTAAATTTGAAAATCCGTTTTTTTATATTCAAAAGTTATATGACGAATGAAATGCTCTCCTGATTTTAAGATAACTATATTGATTGATTGATCATTGGAGTGGTACGTTGAAGAACAAAACAGTCCAAGACTTGTCAAATCGCTTCTTTGGTACTAATTACTTTGAGATTTTTGATGGTACAAAAAATACTCAAAAAAGATATGTAATTTCGCTAGTTGCAGTACTATTTAAGCTGCTACATAGTAATATTGAGACACTACTGTTTTTGGTGACAGGAAATCTGATACTACAGTGACTACCTATCACTACATATTATAAAACAAAATCATCCGCCCGTTTGTCTATCTGTCTGTTTGCTATAAACTTAAAAACTGCTGAACATATTGTCATGCGAACATCACCAATAGATACATTGATTCATAAGGAAGGTTTAGATATATAATTTGTCAAGGTTTTGTGTATTATCTACATTGCACTCGTGCGAAGCCGGGGCGGGCCGCTAGCATATATATACGTATATAAATCTATTGCCGTGTGTTAGTCATGGAAAAACTTTAAAATGACCCGATTTGAATACACGACCCGACCCGACCCGAGCGGATGCTTCTTGATAGATAGAATATGGATTACTTCAAGTCGCGAGTGAATCGGTTTCTTCTAGGCGAGCGTGCTCCACCGTAGACCGCATCTTCGCTTAACATCAGGCGAGTTAGCGGACAAACGCAAACTTAATAGTAAAAAAAAGAATAAAAATATATTAATTTTCTCCTGAATACGATTATATGGTTTAGGAAAAAAGAAAATTAGGAAAAACACAAAGAAACAGTCGAAAAATCGAAATTGTAATTTTGTATGAAAATTGCCACTTCGGATTATTTTCAACAGATGGCGTTCGTAGCGGCTGCGTTATGCATAACATTTAGAATCAATAAATTTTAGGTTATACGAAGTTCACCGGGTCATCCAGTAATATAAATATGAGCAGTATATCCAGTAGTGTTTCAATCATATCTTAAAAATTAGATCGATGAGTCTCATCTGTATTTAACGTTCGATCTAGAATTCATATGTTCGTCATTGTTACTCTGGTTGATCTGGAAAATTCTGATTTTTTTTAATGTAAAAATAATGTGACGAACGCAATAGTTGACGCAGCGATACACAGAACTTTGAGTAATAAACAAAGTCCAGGGCATCGTTGCTTTGTCGCTCATTACTTTCGATGGTTAGTCATAACATCCCTTCAAATTGAAACACAGTAATGTTTACACACTACTGCTTGGTGGTAGAATATCTGGTACTGCGGTGGTACCTGCCAAGATGACCTCCTGTTAAGGTGATCTACCACCAAGTGTGTAGGGAGGTTTTGCATTGTATGTAATTCCGGTCGTTCTGGATTAAAATTATAAACATTCCAGCTGAGTAAGTTCAGCTTGTAACTAAATACTGAGCTGGCTCAGCACCTACGAGGTTAGAACATTAGCCGCGGTAAACGATATCAACAGACAGACGGTCCGTAATGATGCGGAGCGTGACGCAGCCGTTCTGCATCGTCCATCATTTACTATTTCAACGTAATACATTAATGTTTCTAATATTTGAGTAAAACACGTGAAATTTGAATTGGGTCAGTGCGAGAAGTTTTGAACTAAGAACTTGCAACGTCTTTTACTTGTTCATGAATGTTCTCTATACAAAAGTTGCCTAAAAGTTATCGCTTTTATTATATTATATATATTTATATATATATATAGAATCGATATATAGGTATACATTTTGGGGCCCGCGGTCTACAACCGCGTACCCGCTTCTATTCGGGATGAACTTTCCATCGCGTGCTTCAGACGCAAGATATTGTCTTCAAGAGACCTTGTTTTATAACTTAGACGATTATTTAAAAATAAGAGATTATGACATTTTAAATGTTATATTTGAATGTAAATGGAAAATTACCTATAACTTTAGCGTTATTAATTTAACATTTGTATTGATAGGTCATATAATAGATATTTTTTTTTTATATTATTGATTCACTAAGCAGGCGAACCCACGTTTCTTTTATAAAAGCATCGCGGTTTAATATTATTAACAGCATCCTATTCATAAGAGTTTGTCTAATTTCTTCCCGGCCGCATTTTCTCCCCTTTGATCTCATAAGTACGAACTGATACGGGAAAGTTTGACGTCTCATCGTCCTGATACGATCTGAAGATGTGAAGCCAAAAAGGCTTCGAGTTGAGTATTCTCTGGCGAGGAGGCCTCTCGATGCCCTTTTCCTCTGATCAAAAGAGGTTGTATTTACCAGGCGATTGCGTCATCCTATACTGTTTTAATCTTTGGTAACGGCGCGGCGTTCAGATTTCGACGCTTGTTGGTGTTATAAATTCTGATTGTGATAAATGATTAGGTGATTACGAAGCTATTACTAGTTTGTGCTTATTTTGATCGCACAAATCTATTATCTAACTCTGATAAATAGACTTGGAAATTTACTTATCGGGTAAAAATTGCATAACATATAAACAAATATATTGAAGTATTTATTGCCCATAATACAATGAAAGATATCGCATATCCTGTACCATTGTTTGTCATCCTTATCAGCAATCACTGTTATCAATACTGCGGCAGTATCGCATCACACGGGTGCTACCGGCGGGACGTTCCCGGTACATAACTAATTTTGTCTTTTTTTACTACAAATAGGCTTGCGTTTGACCGCCGATTCGCCTGACGTGTGGTCTACAAATGACCTGTGTGGTTACTTCGGTTGGGATCCCTATTATATTTCTGGAACGGTACAAGATGACAGGAATTTGCTTGAACTAATTTTGCAGATATAATTATGACATTTACAATATTAACTGAAATCATCATCACTACATATTATAAAACAAAGTCGTCCGCCGCGTCTGTCTGTCTGTCTGTTCGCGACAAACTTAAAAGCTACTGAACAGATTATCATGCGAGTGCCACCAAAGGATATCTAGTGATTCTTAAGGAAGGTTTAGGTATATAATTTGTCAAGGTTTTGTGTAATTAGTTGAAATATCACGATAATTGTTGGAGGTGTCGGAAAAAGTCAAGCCACCTGGGAGTTTTCATCAAAAACGCTGCTAATCCCTTTGAGATACATGACGAGAGATGTATAACAAAACAATGCATGGTGGGATATTCCTTTTTTATAGATCTACAAACAAGTCGGCGGTGGCATATAGGTATCTACTTTTTAAGGATAGCTTGCTAAACTCATTTTTCTACCCATGCGAAGTCGGGGTGGGTCGATAGTTAAAATTATATAACGGCACTGCGATATGCTTGTACACGTGTTTAACACAGCAGTGGAGAAGAAATAGGCATATTATATTTCCTAGGAAAGCGTGCTCCATCTTCGGCCACATCGTCACTTTCCATCAGGTTAGATCGTGGCCAAACGCATGCCTAGTCCGTTGTAAAAAAAAGACAAGTAAAAAAGTAAAAAAAAAACAATGATGCCGTACAGATATAATATAGTTTTTTTTTTAATGTGTAAGTAATGAAACACACAAGATCTCTCCTTATGATAAGAAATAACGCATTACTACTGCAGAAATACACAGAACTTTAAGTAGCAAAACATAGTTCAGAACATCGCTGCTAAGGCGCCTCACTTTAGAGCTAGTTCCATTCCGGGCTAGGTGTGTTTACTATCTTCGACCACACCGTCACTCAAAATCAAGTGAGCTGTGGTCAAAAACCTAGCGTCAAACATAAAAAAACAAGTAAAATTAAAACGTAATATAAAAACTTGCACAACGGTTGAGAAGAGCAGAGTATTCGATGCAAAACATATGAATATTTCACAACGCCGCCGCTGGTTGGGGGAAACGTAAACACGTCTAGTTTGTTTGCTTTGCGTTGGAAACAGAAAATGGCGGTTATTCATTATTTATTTTAAAATATAATACGACGTGCAAACGGATACGAGATACCTGAACATGAGATTGTTTCTTAATTATTATCCTCAGCTCAGTGCTCAGCGATGTCGGATCACACGGTGGAAAACGTGTGTTCTAATTCCAACAATGATATTGAGCTGCCGGTGAAGGAAAACATCGTAAGAAAACCATAGCATGGTGGTAGGTACTTTCTCGGCTGACTAGCCACGTCCTGTTGCACTCTCAAATCGTCGCAATCTCAATCTCGCCGTCTGACAGCCTCACTTGAGAGCCAGTTTAGCCTTGGTTCAGGCTATGGGTGTTTACCATCTTCACACCGTCATTTAACATCAGATGAAACACCAAACCTGCCACCAGTAAAATAAGTTCATACAGATTGATTAACCGACCTTAATGTCAGAGTCAACCATTGCCAAACGGTTGCTGTTACAGACCAAAAAAAACAACTTGGAGCAACATCATAACGTGTCACCCGATCTGGCCACACCATGGTAGTGCTCAGTTGTAAATATCATTCGCAGTTATCTGTTAATCATCCCAAGATATACCAGTTTGTTCGTGATGGTAAACGCTGCTCGCATGAACAGTTTAATGCCACAAAGGATTTAAAATGTATGCAAAAAAACGGTGTTTTTTTCTCTTCTGATTGATGATTTAACTGGCAACAAACTAATTTTTCATAGATAGAGCGTAAAACAAACAACTGTTTTAACTGATAGTAGATTATACTGCATTGGTGATATTACTAATGTGGAGAGATATTTATAAACACTTTTTAAATGCTCAACTTTTTTAAAAGCAAGATGACACGTCGTCTTTCTTGTCAAAGACGACAGGGGAACGCCCAATCACAGATCGTGACGTCACAGTTTGGTGAACGGCGAAGGGCTGCATGAACACGCAGCGGGATCATGCCGTGATCGCACCGGCTGGCTGTCTAGCGATCAACATTTAGACGTTGTTACACTGGTCATAAGATTCGTCCCCAATAGATGTCGTCGTTTCAAACACTATTAAAATTCAATGGCGGTGTTGTAACAAAACGTTTTATAGGGCTGTAAGCTTGTTAATGTTTCCGGATAAAATAAATGAATCGGCGGGAAATAGTTTCAATACGGTGCAAATTTACGGATATTTATGAACACGTCGATCGACACCGGATATGTCCTTTAGCAACTATTGTTTAATGTAGCAACTACGCGCGTCCAGTGATTTCATCCGCATCTTAGAGGACCGTCGTATATGTATGTATAAAGTTCTATACCACTATCCTACTTCTCTACATAGGGTAAATAGTTGTCCCACTTTTCAAAAAAGCTTGATTATTAAAAAATATGTACTTAATAATGCAACATATATATCAAAACATAGATTCTTTTATAGTAGTTTATTTTTGTAATATTAATTCTTTTTTTTTTGAGTAAATCCTGTTTTATTTGACTTGTAAAACAGGGTACATATCTACATAGTATAAAACAAAGTCGCTTCCCACCATCTGTACGCTTAGATCTTTTAAACTACGCAACGGATTTAAATGCGGTTTCCATCAATAGACAGAGTGATTCAAGAGTAGATCAAGAGAATCAAGAGAAGGTTTATATGTATATACATGCATAATTATTATATAAGAGAATATTTTGCACCCGTGCGCAGCCGGGGCGGATCGCTAGTAATATTATAAATGTGAAAGTTTGTTACCAAATCATGCAAAAACTACGGATTTGGACGATCAATTTGGCAGATGTTTAGTTTGTTACCGGAATTAACACACAGGATAATTTTTATTTCGGAAAATAATTAGGTTCCTGTGGAATTCACAAAAAACGAACTCAGGACGTATTCACTTTTGGTGAAATATGATGGTGAATATTTCATAAAACACATCTATAGATGTGTTTTATGAAGCATTATTTCGGGATAAAAGGTATTCTTTGTCTTAATGTACATAATAAACAACCAGCTTTTTTTGTTAAATACAGTGAATAACCTGCTACTTATATTCAATTTTCTTTAGTGATAATATTATTTGAATTAATAATTTAGCTGAAATTTAATTTGAAAACGTTTTTTGTTTGTTACATTGCCTGTAACAATCTTTGTTATTTATGGCTAATAAATGATTCAGATTCGTATGTTTAATTTCTCTGTGAACCTAATTTTAAAGGCAACACGGACCAAGTCTTGAACAGAAGCTAGTTAGAAATAAAATTTGATCTTTGACCTCATTAATAAATAATAGCCTATAGATAATTAATATTTGCAATAAAATGTCTTACGCGTATTTAAAAACAAGCTTTATATCTAGCCTCTTTTAGCTTATAAGTTTACAAGCCTTCGCTATTAATATTTAAAATTCTTTTTGATAACAGAATTTAATCTTAAATTTGAAGGGTCTACCGACAAACCCTCGTAATTGCCACGGATATAGTATATCTTCTATTGGGAAGCATCATAATCCAGATTGGGATCAGTACCTATAGAATTGTCTAACAAATTCAGCTCAATCAGTGACCAAACTAACAAAATAGAAAGAACAGAAAACAGACACGGAAAACTAGCGAATTTAAAGAAAGAATAAATCTTTAGACCAAACTGACATCATACATACAAGAACAAGCTAATTAGACGACCGAGCAAAGATGGGTAAAGCTAAATCGATTTTCAAACAAAAACATGAAAGGGGAGACTGAATGTTAGTAGTCAAGTAGTCTAACGCAACGAATGTTCGTAAACTCGAAACGGATTTTAGGAATAACAATGTCGTAGTAAACCCGAATACAGAAATAGCTCACAATACAAACTAGCGATTTAAAACGCTCAAATATATTGACTGACTAAAAGCTTGCTTTGTTTAAACAGCATTCATTGATGTTGACAGTAATAGCATAGGTAATAATGGTGACGGGATACAATATTGTCGAAGTAGATAAAAGAAAAATTAAAATATCG
The DNA here is from genome assembly GCA_950106695.1 of Biston stratarius. NCBI lineage: Eukaryota > Metazoa > Arthropoda > Insecta > Lepidoptera > Geometridae > Biston > Biston stratarius. The sequence continues at coordinate 24,869,148 of OX467108.1, read as the reverse complement.
AATACAATCAATGCCCAGTCAAAGAAAAATATAATGTCAGACACTAAGCTGTCTAAAAGATGTTTTTAATGACAGTAGATCTTGATGGTGATAGGTTTGTACTTGTGTCACACGAAAATGTATATCTGTAATGTTGATTCACTGAATTTATTTTTGAATGAATTCGTTTTAACGAAAACTGAATGCTTAGTTATTCAACTTGAGTTATAAAGCATAGAAAACACAATTCCTGATGGCAGATAGAATTGACGGGGCGTATCTAGTCTTAGAACAAAATCGATTTAGTTCTAGTTTAACATTTACGAGTATTTACGATGGCCCACGGATAAAGGCGTTTCATGTCTGGATTCTCTTTGTTAACACGTACAGAGCGGCACACGGGCTTAAACGCCCAAAAACAAATAATTCCAATCCTATTCTCAATTATTTTAAAAGCTAGGCCGATGCCTAATTGAATACGTGCGCTAACGTTAAAAGCTTTTTGTTTGTATCCGACAGAGACGGCAAAAGTCCGCAATACGAAAAAAATTACAATCGGAATGTGTAAATAAAGAAAATGTTTTTTGTGTTACCTGAAGTTGTTTTATTGATTGTCGCCGGGTGTCGGCAGCATCGCGGGCACTCTCACAGCACGTTGCGCGGCCGTGTGCGCTCGCAGCCGTGGTCGGACCGAGACTGCCGCGCCCGCGGGCCCGCGCTCGCCGGTCGATACATCCCGCACAACCGCACACAACAGGTTAGCATGCGTGCGCCGACCTGTAAACATGCACGCTTCTAGACGTGCTCCCTCCATGCAGGTGACTACAAGGAGATGCGGTTTCTACCACAAACCAACTTTGATTATCTTCTGCGGAGATTCGTTGGGATTTTTTTATGGATATCAGGCTTCAAAACGCACTGTAACAGTCGAGGCGAAAGAACTCGTGGCCTCGTTCTCCGCTTTGATTCCTCAAAAAAGGTGTACCGAATGTCACCGAAATTACTGCTGTTACTGAATTTGACCGAATTTGACTTAATCAAACAAAAATGAGATAGACTAGGGTTCAAATCTCAACACTTAACTTGAGCTGCCGGTAAAGGAAAACATTGTAAGGTTGTAAGGAAATCAAAGCGTGGTGGTAGGGTACTTTCTAGTACTTGGCTGGCTAGCTACCACCCAGTTGTTACACCTATTAACTAGTTAATTTCTTCTGTATTATGTAATTTTAAGTGTGTACAATAAAGAGTTATTCATTCATTCATTCATTCACCCTCAAGTTGAAAATCTGCCCCCAAGTAACTACGGTGTGTTCCGGCAGCTTCACTTAAGAGCCAGTTATATTCCAGGTAAAATATGACCACCTTCAACCACACTGCCACTTAACATTAGGTTCAATAAATATCTTGAATCTTGAGGTCAAACACTATCAACAACAAAAGAAAAGTTCAAGCCTCAACTAAAGGTATTGAATCGCTCTGCATGGTTTACCGGTACAGATATGAGTAGGGCGGATCTTGTAACGGCCATGAGGCTGCAGTCCGGTCATATTCCGCTCAATAGATCCCCACATCTGATGGGTAAGTCCGACATGTCAAACTGCACGGAGTGCGAGGTGGTCGAAGACGCTCGTGTCGTGGCGGAGGGTGTCTGGACCGAAGCTTGAGCAACTTGAGAGATGAAGGGTGGTGCAACAGTGTTTTGGCTAATCCCTTATCGGAAGAGGCCAGAATAATGTACCGCGTCACCAATATCTAATAATCTAATACCTTTAAACGAGCAATTCTTGTATATACCTATGTATGTATATCATTATTAATAACAATGTACAACATACATTTACATTAAGCGTAGAAGATAAGAAAATTTGTACATATTTATGTTTGACTAAACCCTCTATGAAAAATAAAGGTATACTTGTACCGTGTACCCGGTAATATAAATAAGAACAATAACAACCTAAGGCCTGACAACCGACATTATATTTTTATTTGGACTGATTGCTCACTCGCGTGATGGAAAGGGACGTTGATGACGAATGATAGATCACGTAAGTCTAGAATATTTACTAAGATTTACTTGGTTGGAAAACACCTTAGTAGAAGGTCGTCTAGTTGGGTGCTACCGCAGTTTCAGATATTATACCTCCAAGCAGTGTCCCGGTTGTATGTAAAAGTAATGAGACGAACTAGACGCTCTCCTGATGGTAAGAGATAACGCCTGCCCATGAACATTGCAGCGATACACATAATTTTGACTTACAAACTAAAGCTCAAGGTATCGCTGCTTTGGCGCCCATTACTTTGAAACTTTCGATGGTTATTCTCAAAAGCCCTGTAATTTCGCTAGCTGCAGTACCCTTGAAACCGGAACACAGGAATGTGACCTGATTCTATAGCCAGGGTTGGCTCCAGACGAAGAAGCTCCTCAGAAGTATTGACACGAAATTTTGTAAACACATTTAATTATGATTGCCTGTTTTACACACTATGGGTTCATTTTATTGTGTCCAAAATTTATGCAATTTTTTTATTTACTATTATTACCTGGCTTTTGTTAAAAATTTACGAATGAAATACGAAAGTTAACCAGTGAGCTGTAATATAAGTGATGCCGTGTTACACGCTTCGAATGCGTTACACGCTTTAGAGATCGCCTCAAAAGGGAAAGGTCGAAATACTACAGCAGGAATGTCGGTTACTCCCACTACACAGAAAACCTTCCTGGAATGTTCCAGTGGAGGTATTCTGAACCATTCAATTATTGCCTTTTCGTTAGTAGGTTTAAACGTATTTCTTGGGGTTTGAAGCAGAACGTCACTTTCGTAAAATGTCATCGTAAAATGTTAATTTTCACTTTCGTAAAACTTAATTTTCGTATAGCGTCAATTTCTCACGTCATTTCCCAACGCTTAAATGCTTACCTTCGTTGCCGGTGTTCTCATCTCATCTAACCAATATTGATGTAAACCTACCAACGCTTCACTCTTCAATAATGAATTTATGGTTTGGCAGGTCCCGATTTTTTAGGAAATAAAAGATGCACCGTTAACACGCTAAACGCCATGGGGGTCACCGGTGACCTCACCCTTCCTCTATCATAGCGCCATGGGGGTCACCGGTAACCTCAACGTATAGTCATATTCAAACTACTTTTTCTCGCCGCCGGCCATACTGACTGTTACTTTATTCGTACTCCGTGACCGGCACGGCGCTGTAGAACTATACTGCGCAGTGGGACAAACATACCTTGTAAGGAATTGAAAAAATGAAAGATAGCGAAAAAAGTAACCAAAATAAAAATTCAGGATATATAATTCAAATTAGTCTTTATTATTTAAACGAAAATTAGCAGTCTTTATTTTTTAATGAAATACAAACATAAAAATCAGTGTTTATAGAAGCGATCGAAAAAGAAATTTCTAACGCGTTGATTTGCTTCCATTCATCCTGCGTAAATTCGAAGTCCTCCATAGCTAAATCCATATCTAAAGGCTCGCACATTAACTATTCAATAAGAAAATGATGACAGCTAAGATAGTAGGAACGTAATTGATCTAGTAACACACGTTCTATCACCGTAAGCGCGAGCGCACTACTGGTGTAGCGGGTGGCCGGCGGGGTGGCCGGCGCGGCGCCGGGTACCGGAAAATATATTTTCTGTATTTGTGCGCCATGGGGTGCACCGGTGACCTCAGCTATGTATTTGACTGTAACTATGTAACCCATGTACAGAATTGAGTAAAACTTATTTTCTATACGTATCGTAACATAATAAACAAATTACGACCAAAAGTATTTTTACGATTTTTATTTTTTTCTATCGGCGTTTAACGTGTTAAGCATTCCATACATACATTGAACAATATTTTCAAAATTAAAATAAAATTTAAATTGTTAAATCCTCGTGATAGTAAGACCAGATCAGCCGCTTATACGTGAAAAGGTAACAAACAGACAGACTGACAGAGTTACAAAAGTTTTTATAATATTAGTCTGGATAAAGAGGTAATTTAAAATTAAGTATTTACTTGAAAACGCTGCTCCCATTTAATTTATGGTTTAAAACCATAAACCATAGCATGGTGGTAAGGTATTTCTATTAATTAAATTATTAATTAATATTTATTAATTGTAACCTAATATGAAAAGAAAGATCCACAAAAAAATGCCTTGCTGAGTTTCTTGCCGGAGTCTTCTCAGTTGAAGTGTAATTACGAGCCGGTGGTAGATTCAAACATGTAACTTAACGTTCATAAGTGCCTTACCAGGGCCTAAACTGAATAAATGACTTTTGATTTTGATTTTGATTTTGAGTACCTACTCGGCTGACTAGCTACCACCCTCAAGTTGAAAATCTGTCGCCAAGCACCTAAAGATGTGTTCCGGCAGCCTCACTTGCGAGCCAGTTCCATTCCAGGTGCGCTTTACCATCTTCGACCACACGGTCACTTCAGGTGAGCTGTGATCAAACAAGTAGCTTGTCTACAATAAAAAAGGGGGAAAAAGTAGTCCATAGTATTCACGCGTGACAATTCACGTAAACGAGAGTTGACAAAGCATTTTTAGCTTTGATTAACTTCCTTCTAGGTAAGCAAGCTTTTAATCTAGACTTCATCGATATAAAACAGGTTGAGGTCAAACGCTAACCTATCGATTTTGTTATAAATAAAAATCAAACGATGTTCGTTGATAAGCACATAACTCGAGAACGGCTGAACTGGTTTATTTGTTTTATTTAATGTTAGTAATACTTTGAAAAAGGTAGACGCGAGACTGATGGACGAGCGCTGCCGTACCGGGTACGACCGGGTCAAGCATTCAGCTAGTTAGAATTAAAATGAGGACTATAATCACTGATAGACCCGAGTACCGGGGCGCACTCTTCCCTCAGATATAGTTGAGGGCGATGGCTGGCACATATGTAGCGATGATAGCTCAGTGGTGAGCGTAGTCGCTTCACACGCCGAGGGGCGTGGGTTCGAACTCCAACAATGAACTTGAGCTGCCAGTAAAAGAAAACATCGTGAGGAAACAAATTTTGTTTTTTATTACAAGCAGACTTGCGTTTGACCAACTCGCCTGATGTTAAGCGAAGATGCGGTTTACCGTGAAGCACGTTACAAGAAACCGATTCACTTGCGACTTGAAGGTACCCAGACTGTATCTATCAGGGAACGCCTCGGGTAGCAAATTCCATTGTTTAGCGGTTCGTATAATGAAGGTAGACTTGAACCGTTTATTTTAAGCAGATATACCAGAGCCAACAGGGCTGTCAAATACATGCATTTAAGGTCTCCATCACTAACAGATAAAATTGGTAAAAGTGGGCCACTAAACGTCTTCTAAGATTAAAACGTCCTTTTAAGCCAAGATTAATTTATATGGAAAAGGCGTTTCCCGCACTAGAGTTCCATTTTATGACGCAGTTATCTTCTGCGTAGTTACAGAATTGTTTCAATAGCGGATATATGACGCCGAGGAAACCTTGAATCCACATGAAATTATGGTTCTTGCTTATGTTGAAGGACAGACGGAATGGAAAAATGTTTTACTTGGCGGTAGATTTCCTTCGTCTAGGTAGGTACCACCGCAGTACCTGATATTTTGCCGCCAAGCAGTAGTGTGTAAACATTACTGTGTTCCGGTTTGAAAGGTACATACTGCAGCTATCGAAATTACTGTGCTGTTGAGACTAACCATCTAATATCTCAACGGGCACCAAGTCAGCGATGTCTTAGACATTTTCTTTTGTTACTTAAAGTTCTATGTATCGCGACGATGGTCATGGACAGTCATCAGGTGAGTGTCTCGTTTGTCTCCTTACTTTTACATTAAAAAAACTTCAACAGCCTACTTCTACTGACAAAGTAGGGCGAGCTGCACCAACTAATAGCGAAATATGGAGCATAATAACAAACCCCTGCATTATTCATCTAAAAATAAAGATTTCACCATAAAAACGTCCATAAAATCCGTCATAAACGAGCACGGCATGTCGTGGGAAATTCCAGATTTATATCTTCCTAGATCGTTCCATAACCTATAGGAAACCACGTCAGAGATACAGTATACACCTCAGTTTCTACGTCATTTATGTACAGCCTACGTATTAGTTGACGCGATACAGATTATGTGGCAGTCTGTGGAGACACGTCAGTGGATACATAGTAGAGAATAGACGAAACTAGAGGTGGCTGAACCGGAGTCACTCTATCACTCGAATCGGCTAACTCGATTATTGAAATCATCAAAAAAGATACATCAAATGATTTACGTACAAAAGTAATTAAGAAGTAATTACTATTCTAATGCTGAATGAATAATTCAGTATTTGTTTGTCAGAAAACTTTTATTACTCGTAAAAGAACATTAATTTCATTAGAATAATATCTCGGGGAACAAAATAATGTTTAGAGTAGAGTTTAAAGCCGGAAAATATTAACCACAATTTAGGCTTTCGAAATTTTAAAAAGTTAGCTCTTTGTGATAATTTATTGATTTAGATTTTTGTATAATAACATGCAAGTTTTTTTTTTTAATATTTAAACTTACTCCTGTTGGTAAGAGATAATGCTTGTCCATGACCATTCCAACGGGACCAAGAACTTTGAGTAACAGAACAAAGTCCAACTGCTTTGTCGCTCAATACTTTGTTTTATGCACTCTGTTTACACCAACATAAAACACTTGACATCACTGTTATAAGTAACTAGAGGTGTTGATACTTGATTTTTTTTGCTATACTGATCTGTCATAGAAACATTTTTTTCGTGTTTTCTATTCGAATAACTCTTCCATTTTTCTTCCTTGTTACTCTGCATATCTACTCGTAGTGTACAGCAGGTGCTAAACCTGACAAAGAATTGCGTCACACTCAGTATTCCACGTGCGTTTGCTCGACCTTTCTATTTGGCCCGGGACACTCAGAGACGGAACTAAGGGGAGGAATATAAGGGGTAAAATATATCGTTAATTTATTTTTTATTATTACAAACAGGCTTGCGTTCGACCGCCGTCTCGCCTGATTTAAACGAAGATGCAGTCTACGATGGAACACGCTTGCCTAGAAGACACCGATTTAATCGCCACTAGAAGTCACTAGAATAACTCAGATTTTATTTTATCTACCAGGGAACACCTATTTGGTCAGCAAATTCCATTGCTTAGCCGTTCACACAATGATGGTGGTGGTTTCTTGTTACTAACTACGGCAATTACTACAAATACATACATATTTAAGTTGTAAATACATTTTGTTACAAGACAGTTTTAAATCAAGCTTACTCCTTAGTAGATCGTATCTTCACGTAGCATCAGGTGAGATGGCGATCAAACGCATCATAAAAAAAAGTTTTAGTTATTACGGATGATTCATTCGAAATAAAATTTGGATGTCTCTTCTTCATAAAGAGCAAACATCATCGCTTTGCTCAAGTTCGTTAACCTACACGAATACTTATAACCATTTTATTTCTCACGTCGCTCGGAGACATAAGAAAGCTAAACTAGAGTATTACAGGTTGTCTCCCCGTAAAATACTAGTTTCTGACCAATAGTGCCCGCCAGAAAATGTAGTATATGTCATTCTGAACGCGAAGACTAGATTGAAAATTATCTAAATACTAGAAAACAACTAGACAAGCCAAGCGTTCTTACCATCAGAATTAAAAAAAAAAAGTGTCTTTAATCCAACACCAATTCGGTATGTAAAGAAAAAAAATACTTTGCTGATTCTAAAACCATTTCGAAATATTACATTCCTGTACATTATTTTGACGTTTAAAACTCTCTTAACTATGAGATGGGGTATATTTCAATAAAATACACAAGATAATCTTGACTTTCAATGAGTCCCATAATGACGTCACGTAGTCCGCTGTGCAAAAGCAATGGCGAACCTAAACAAAAACTGTCAATGTCAAGTAAACGCAACGTTGGATTTCGTACTATAATTACAGTATTTGTACAACTATTTCATGCTCCGATATCCTACTAGATACTATCCATATCTAAGGATAGTACGGAAAAATACTATAATTTCGTTACTTCACTTATAAAATACCAAAATAGGTAAATATAACACCCGTGCATTGCCAAATCACGTAAAAAAAAAGTTCATTGGGTTTGTCCTTTTTCTTTTTGGCATCATACTCTGTGCATTCTGTCAGTTCTAATGTTTCCGTAAAACAGCTGTAATGGATCCATCTATTTTTTTAAATCTTAATAGATTTGCCAGCGGCGTAATAGCGTAATAATCCATACAAAAAAGTAATAGATTAGCAACATTAAGAAGCTTTGATAAACAAAATTCTTTACTTCATGTCAGTTGTCAAAGTCAATCAAATGTGTCAAAATATTATTTTTTGTTTTACATGGCAAAGGCCTACTATGGATATTCAGCCAACCTTATGACGTCATCGCTATTAAAAGTTTGAAAACGTATTAAAAATCAACTACCGCATAAAAAGTCAAAATATTTAAATTAGTTTCATGAAATAACGTTTACTATCAGAAAAAAATATAAAATAAATACCAAAAAAAACTTTACATACCGAATTCAAAGGCCAGCTAACGAGCTCGTCCCGCTCGATTGTTAGTAATCATTTAATTGCATTCAATTGTAGCAGAGTGTGAATTAACCAATTGGGATTAAACATCACACAATTCACTGACGGCTCTTGTGGCTGCTAATGATCCGCAGCATATTTCATAGTCATCAGGAGATTACTGACTACAGGTAGGTATATTCGTTCAACGTCATCCTTTTCCATTTTTGCTATTGTTAGGCTCCCTCTAGACAGGTGTGTTACATCGAAGATCGTATTTTCTCTTGATAACTGGCAGAATGGTGGTCAAACGTGAGCCTTTTGTGTTTGTATATTCATTTGTAGAGGGAAAGTCGAAATTATAGGGCACTTGAGACTAAACATCGAAAGTCTTAAAATAATGAGCATCGGCTGCGTTACCAGGCATGGCTGGCACATGCGTCATACTCGTGATCGGGTGCTGCTTGCGGGTCGCTGGTCTGCTCGCGGTATACACCTATTTAAGATTTAAATTTCCTCTTCCCATATTGTAAAAAACAAACAAACAATATTGTATAAATCCAAGTTAACAAAGGTCACGTTACGTCAAACACGGACCCCGGTGTCTGTGGAGTGTAATTTATTAAATAAAATTAAAAAAAAATATGAACGCTAAAACAGCAATACCCTAGTGGCTACTCAAATTTCTGTGTATCGCTGCAATGGTCATGGGTATTATTGGGTATGCGTTATCCCTTAAACTCAGAAGAGTGAATCGTTCGTCTCATAACTTTTACATTAAAAAAAAACAATCATCTGAAAATATATATATATATATATCTCTGGGTAACTGGACAAAAATTAAAAATATACGCAAAATTATAATATCAGTGTCCAATGTCAATTTATATCGTTCCATTTTTTTCTGAAATGCATATCTACTGTTGAAAATCTTCTAAGAGGTTTTTATGGTTCTTGTAGGTTTTTTACAGCCGACCTTTTCTCGCCTCCTGACTACGGCCCTGTACGATCAGAGGTAATCTTCGTACCTAATATATACTCTCCCCTCCTTCCTTTTTGTCTGTTGAACGTTACAGAGAGTAGAATAACATCGTTTTGGTAAAGTTCAGGGGTCATAAGTAGGTTAACTTCGTCGACAAAGTTTTACAAAGGTTGCGTTGAATATGGGGTTTTAAATTGCCTAATCTTACGAAAACCAACTTTTTTTATTTACCTTATACTTCAGTTCGAAATTATTTTTTCACTCATAACTAGCGACTCGTCCTGGTTTTACACGGAAATTCTCTAAATAATAGCGTAAACTTTATCAAAAGTCGTCGAGTAGCTTAGAAGGACTGAGCGAACATGCAAACACACACAAATCCGAGTTTATTTTAATACTTTTTTTTTAGTCACACAGGCTAGTTTGTCCACTACTTACCTGATGTTAAGTGACAGTGTGCTCGAAAATTGAATATTTTTACACACCTAGCCTAAAATGGAACTTGCTTTTAAGAGAGGCTACCGGAATTCACATACTTGTCGGCAAATTTTCAACTTAATATACTAGAAAGTACCCTATCACCATGCAAAAAATGATGAATGATAGTATTATTATGCTTATGATTGTGGGTTCGATCCCGGGCTTAGAGTTCATCGGAATTTATATGAACATAAAAAAAAACATTAACACTTTTAAAACATAGATATGTGTGTTTGTATCATCATATGACCGCCTGAAGGAATTGCGGCTTGATCGCTCTTGAAAATATAGGAATAATAATATAATTTAAAAGATGGAGTTAGATGCTCGATCAAAGAATAACTATAATTGAAACTATAAACTTTATTAAAAGGCAAGTAAAGGTAAGACCTAAAATGTACCTAATCCAAAATATCAAATGAGAGTATAGCCGAAAACTATACAAAGATTATTTCAAGACAGAGACGTTATAACAATAATCCACCATAAAACCCACCTATTTGGGGCCGGTCGTTCAATTCCAATAATATTGCACCGAGAAAATTGAAAGTCAGTTTTCTGAAAACCCTTTTCTCTCACACTTTTTCAACGACATTACTAAAACGAGATAAACGAGATATAAGGTAGATACGAGTATACTTTTTATAGTTAACAAAAGAAACGGTGTAGTAGAGAAAATTTAATCCGATATTCCATATAAAATAAACATAATTTTCCAAGAAAATTCGAATTAAACCACGAACGAAATGGAAAATAAAATTTTCAGACTCATCTATTCTCGCCCTAAACTGAGTACACAAGAACCTTGTCATCAAATCTGTCAAAATGAAACAAACATTTTTTCGATTTGATACTCGAAACACATTTTCATAAGTGTTTACAACCATGTTTTTTTTAAACAAATTTTCTAATTCTATTATAATTATTTCGTCACTATGCGTTAATGCATGGATTGTGCACGTAAACTTTACGTGTTTGTCGTGCAACCGTGAGAGGAGACAGTTCCAGTAGGTACCAGGGGAGCATAAAATATTCAGAGCCAATAACGTCGCTCGCGGTAAGTACTACCATCTATTCTGTGAAGCGCAAACAACATGAGGGTGCTAGAAAGAATTTTGACACCAGTATCACAGATTACAAAAGCTATTACGAATAAATAAAATACTTACTCTTTGCACTATTTATATGGTTTTGATTTATGATGTTCATTCTGTATACACATTTGTCTAAATCAAATTTTCAAAAAAATCCAATCTATCAAATCCTTTTTGTCATTTACATAATGTTGATGTAAAAATTGTGTTCCGTTTTGTGTATCGAAATAAATAAATAATTAACCTATTTCTAAGGTCTACTAATTGGAATAGGTTACTGGTGAAACAAAAAAAACCAAAGCTATGGAAAGAAAAAAACTGGTTTACCAAACCTAAATTTATTTACCAAAGTAAATTAAAAAAAAACAATCGAATTATGTGCAAAACACCAAAAACACTGGTTTACCAAACCGAAATTTACTTACCAAAGTAAATAATAAAAAAAATCACATAATCGAATGATGTGCAATCAAAAACCAAAAACACATCTGCTACGATACGCGATTTCACCCGCATTTTCTTAGATAAAACGTGGTATTATATTCAAAAGTATAACCTAGCTCTGATTTAAATTTCATCCAAATCTATTCAGCTGTTATAGCCTAAAGAAGTAAAAAACAGATACAAACTTTCGCATTTATAATATTAGAATAATAGATGAATTGTTACATAAATTGATACTTAAAATCCTTTTTATCTACGGTCACTATTTTTATCCGTATCAATAATCACATGAGCTGTAGTTAAACACCTAGCTAGTCAACAATACAAATAAAAGTCAAACAGACGCTTAGTTATGTATATAACAATTAACTATTCTTACGATAACTCTACTCTAAATGCTTTGTTCCAAGAGTAATTCATGTCTAACATTCTACAGATGCTGGTTTCAAAGCAGCATCGGCGTTCGTTCCTGCACTCGATAAAGGAAATTGATCCCCAATCAGCTCTCTTTCTTCCGGAACAGAGCCGTGAACTTCCCGGCCTCGTATGTTGGCATGAACGGCAGGTAATACGTCCATTTCCATCTGAAACGTTAATGATATAGTGTGATACAGATACTGTAAGTTGATTTTTACAAAGCAGTAAACTGTTCGATTCCACTTTAATTGTTTGACAGTTCCTTGTCTATATATATTTGAAATGGCTAAATTTGTAAGGAATAACCCCTCATTGTTTGAGCACAATTTTAACAAAAGCTCATCGCTTCAAGTTCTCAAATTACCACAGCATAGCCTCGAGCTGTTTAGAAATAATTGTGTTACATGGCTTTAATTTTTAATTCTCTTCCAGAAGAATTTGTTAATCTGCCTTATAAACGTTTCTGTGCACAGTTGAAATGTTGGCTGGTAAAAGAGTGCTTCTATGATGTTGATTTGTTCCTAAATAGTATGTCGCATCGTCTACATGTTTAGGAACAGGCTAGAGAGCAAAATTAATTTATTTGACAAATTTTAAATTAGAAATAGGCTTACGTTTGACCACCATCTCATCTGATGTTAAGTAATGATGCGGTTTAAGATGGAGCACGCTTGCCTAGAAGATACCGATTCACTCTCAACCTGAAGATACCCAGATTATATCCATCTGGGAACACCCACTCAGGCAGCGCATTCCACTGTCTAGCAGTCCGCACAATGAACGTGGAATCAAATCGTTTCGTTCGAGTTTTTATAACATCTACCATGAAACGACGTCGCTTTTTTGAGCTTCTGGCTGTGCCTTTCTGTCTATGTGTTACCATCTGAATGTGCCAGGCGACCGGAGCCGCGGGTAACAACTAACTAGTCGGCTAGTACGTATTAGAATAAATAATATAATACCTTCGAATAAAGCTCATTCCAATGGGAAAGTCGTACGTGTCCCCGTGTTCCGAGGCACCGACCGCTTCCAGAGACATCTCCTTAGCCCAGGCCGCCAGCCCGCGCTCCTCGTCCGTGCCTGAAGATTTATAACGCCTGTTCAAGAGCACTGCAGCAGAACTTTTAGTAACAAATCTTAATAAGGTCCGGTTAGGAAGGGTTTCGGGGCGCACCAACGTATCTCGACACACTACACACTCCCACCCCCGCGCCCGCGCATCAACCGCTGTCTTCACGTGCGAGGCCCGCAGTACAAGCCGCGTGCGTGTTGTACTCGGTTTTGTCTCCTTGAAGAAGGCCACCGGATATGGCCGAAACTATAGTCGGGGTATCCGACGTAATTCAACGCAAAAATAAAACAAAAAAAATCTTAAGTTTGATTTTGTAGTTACCGAACGAAATTTCAAATTATAAGAATATTCTTTGTTTTTTTTTTTTTAAATAGATAAGAAGAAACTTAATTATATGTTTCTACCACTTTTGTAAACAATTTGTCACAAAATGAACATAATTTGTAATTTTTGACAAAATAAATAAAAATTTCAATTTCAAATTTGTTTTATTGACAGGCTAGGTATTTGACCACAGCTCACCTAATGTTAAGTGACAGTGTGATCAAAGGTGGTAAACACACCCAGCCTAGAATGGAACTGGCTGTCAAGTGAGGCTGTCGGATCACACTGTTAGGTACATGGCGGCAGATTTTCATGCCCTGAGTGATGCCCTGGACTTTGTTTTATTACTCAAAGTTCTGTGTATCACTGCAATGATCATGGATTTGCATTGTCTCTCACACTTTCTTCTTGGAAAGCGTGCTCCGCCGTAACCGCATCTTCACTATCAGGCTAGTTGGCGGTCGAACGCAAGCCTATTTGTAATAAAAAAAAAAACATTGCCACGTCAATATCGGAAAAGAAAAACAATCCTATTAAACATACCTGGTATCAAATTATCGAGCAGGCAGCCACAGAGTCCGCCAACTAGGATGCTCGTCGATAGCAGGACTTGCAGCACGGCGTCCAGAGCTTCGATTCCGGTGTTGATGACGCCGCTGTGGACCGACATCCACCGCGTCAGCACCAGCGGGAAGAACAAGCTGAAGCCGATGATGTACAGGTTGCGAGAACTGTTTAGATTCACGTATTGTAGCGCAGAGAGACCTGGGGGAGTGGGGTTGTTAGCATAATCCTGGTATAAGGAATTTAAAAAAAAGTTTGATTAAAATATCAAGAATATATTGAACTGGACTCTGAATATTGAGGACCATAGACTGGAAGAGATCGCTTTTAACAATAAGGCCGCCAATTGTTACACTAGTTATATATATTTTTCTGTTGTATTAGATATAGTATGAACAAAGAGTTTATATATGACGGGGGGACGTAGATCGATCGTAATCACGTCTAATAATCACAAGAACTGAATTTAATATTCTGCTTGATAATTCGTTACAAAATTACTTCTTAATCACTTAGATTTGCACATATTTAAAGTAACGGGTTTGTACAGTGGTCTATACCGCTTTCGCTCCCAGAATGGAATGAGACGATTGGATGGACCGACGAGCTGATGTAACATCGGTGAGTGAACGACCGGTGAAATGACTTCACTCAACTGCCAATGTCATGAGTCATCATTCCATTCCGACACAAGTTAGCAGCGTTGCCACGCACAACCTCATTCGGTTATCTATCTACAGATCTACAGATATTTTTTTAAACTTGTGTTTTATTGAGCTCTTATGCTTAGAAATTTAAATGTGCACGAGTGTGGCAAGTGACTTTCTTTGTGTGACTTTGACTCGAACCTATACCTATTTTTCATTTAACATACTATTAAAATTTCAAAATAATTGACTTAAACAAAATGCAAAAAAAATTAGGAAACATTAACATTCACATTAATTATATCTATGTCACGACATTATAAAAGATGTCTTAAGTTTTACCGAAGGCGGAGATCATGCCAAACATGACGCAAAAGAGCCCTCCCACGACCGGCTGCGGGATGATGATGAACACAGCGCCCAGCTTGCCGACCGCGCCCTGCACCACCATTAGCCCCGCCGCCCACTGCACCACGCGGCGCGACCCCACCTGGATGGGTTTACAATTTTACTAGGTGGGACTCATTCTCCAATGCATTACAATCTCCAGACATTTTGAAGCGATTACCATGGAAGGCCACCAAGAAGAATTCATCATCATATCGAAGTCCACTATTGGACATAGGCCTCTCCCAAGACATGCCACTCAGCCCGATCTTCGGCTTTTCGCTTCCATCCACCGGCAGCTGGCCTACATATATCGTCACTCCATCGAGTCTCAGGGCGTCCTACGCTACGTATGCCAAATCACGGTATGGTTTCCTCGGGATGTTTTTCCTTCACCGACAGTACAATCTTATTGTTGGGGTGTTAACCCACGCCAATAACACTAGACTTAAAGTGTTCGTTTAAAAATCTCTCTGTCTAACATACTTTAGTGACTCCGATGGCGCCAACGTTCTCGCCGAAGGTGTTGGTGCCGTTGCCGGAGCCCCAGAGGCCTGCGAGCAGCGTGCCCAGCCCCTCCGTGCCCAGCCCGCGGTTGATGGCGTGCAGCGGAGGAGGAGGGGCAGCTGGAACAATGGGTTTCTGTTACCGGTCTCATAAAGCTTGCCCCAGACCAGACTAGGCTAAGATGGCGGACTCAGACGATCAACTAAAACTGTGACTAAGCCTAACCTAACTTTTGCTTTGCTTTACTTTGTCTTCATTTTATACACCGTGAAAGTTTGAACATCAGCAATATTAATACAGGGAGTTCAGTACTCGATTGTAGTTCCAAATAATTAAAAAAATAGGTGGTTAATATTTGACCTAATTATCCTGAACAAACATAAAAATACGGTCACTCAAATCACGCGCGCCGAAAATGACATGGTAGTCGCGCGCGGTCCCAGATTAGATAACAGTTAAAACGTAGTTTTACTTTGGACTGGCATGAGAATGCTTACCGCACATCCTGGCGGTAGTTGGGTAGTAGCTGATGGACTCCACGGTGCAGGCCAGCACTCCTGCCAGCATCCCCAGCACACCCGCTACGCTCACCGTCGGAACACCCCACTGACCTGAACCATGGTGGACAAAGGAAATATTTAGTTACCTTTAGAGCTATGAAAGATTTTATTGATGAATCATATTGTTTTAATTATTATTTAAATATGCTTATGGATGCACCAGCAGTGCCCCGCGGAGTCACCCCCTATGATAGTGATCGTTATTTCGAGTGAATAATTTTTTTAGATACAAATATGTTTAAAACGCCAAATACTACTAGAATTTATGTTAAAATTTTTAGTTCATTGTCCCATTTAAAAGCTTGTTTTTAAAAATACATATATTTTTTACTTTTAATTTACTTTTAACTTTGTAGTAGATAAGTATTTTAAAGATTGCTCCTGAAGACGAATCAATCGAGCCCAAACTCGGTGGGGTTATGTTGTTTTATCACAGAGATGCCATGGCCACCTTCTAGCTTCATCATCAGACCCTGGATATCGTCCAGGCATAAAGTACTCCTCAAGACGAATCAATCGAGCCCAAACTAGATGGGTTTATCTTGTTTAGTTCAGAAGTTCCTATCTTCCGTCGCCATAATCAGACTGGCTCCATGGTACCATATCATTATATTGAATCAATCGAACATCGGGAAGTGGGTCACATTTAACTTGCATGATTCCACCCGAACAAACATAGTTACATACATACATACATTGCAAGTTAAATAAAAGCTTGTAATAAGATAAATCCATCACAAATTTCATTCAATTCCGAAGACCGAGAAGCAGTACCAAATATACGTATTCTCACACTCACTCAAAAACTTTATAAGCATTCATAATATTAATGTGTATTAGAGAGAAATTTCATATTTCACAAAAAAAAAATGTAACAGTCTAGGCATGCGTTTCACCACGAACTCACGTGATGAAAATTGGTAATGTGACCTAAAATGGAGAACACGTATTTGTTGAACAATCCCGAGTTGTATATAATTGGACACAGATGAAGACTTCCACACCTCGGCTGTTCTTAGTAATAAGATGGTCTTAAAATGCTTTTAAAAATAATTTTCAGTGATTTTGTTAAACGTCTGGTCTTAAAACCAACTCTTGCAACTGGTTATCATTCAGTCAGCCTGGAGTACATCTCACCAGGATAGGGTATCCTGAACCAGGGCGCGTCCTCTATGATTTTCAGCTTGAGGTCTGTCCGGGCGGGGTGGCCTGGCGGGAACACTCCCGTCAGCGTCAGGATTCCGCACACGGCCCACATTATCATGATGGTGAGAAGCACCTGGAAGGTTCAGGATTTGTATTAGATGAAATAGTCTAGTGTGCTATGAATTTGAGGTAGAGCTGAGCAGGACACATTGCCAGGTGCAATGACGTTGACTGGAGTAAGTTTTTCAAAATCAAAATCAAAAAGTCATTTATTCAGTTTAGGCCCTGGTAAGGCACTTATGAATGTTAAGTTACATGTTTGAATCTACCACCGGCTCATAATTACACTTCAACTGAGAAGACTCCGGCAAGAAACTCAGCAAGGCATCTTTTTTTTGTGGATCTTTCTTTTCATATTAGGTTACAGTAAGTTTTAGCGGGTGAAGTAAATGAGATGTAACGATGATATCTCAGTAGTTAGCGCGGTCGGTTCACACGCCAAAAGGCGTGGGTCCAAACCCCAACAATAAGCTTGAGCTGCCAGTGAATAAAAACATCATGCGGAAAGCATGATGGTAGGGTATTTTCTAGTATTCAGCTGGCTACCATCCTCAAGTTGAAAATCTTCCGCCAAGCACAGTGTGTCCCGATTCAGCTCAGCTTCACTTGAGAGCCAGTTCTATTCCAGGCTAAGTGTGCTAGATCGTCAAACATTTAAAAAAAAATCGATAACTATCCAACTAGATCGACGATATTGTTTCCATCGCAATTCAAATCTAGACATGATTAGCTCAGAACCGAGGCAGAGGACATTGCAAAAGAGAGGCTTAAAGTCCCAGCAGTTGGGTAATGAAGGCTGTGTGAAGGAATGGTCACGATGATAAACATAACCGATTCCAAATTTAACTTACGGGGAAAAGTTTGAAGAGCGGGAACCATGTGACGGCACAGCCTCGCTCCCTCGACCAGGACAGCGTTGGTATCTTCACCTCGCCCATGCACTGCGAGAATATCGTCAGCAGGGTGAATGTCCTACAACAATATTTTAACATTAAGCATTTCTGAGTGGAGAAATCTCATGGTTTTGTATTCAACTCTAAACATTGTCAGTTAAATCTTAAACTCTGTGGAAGTGGGAGCAAGGACTGAAATTATGTTTCGATTTAGATTACTATATTATATATTCTAAAACAATGCCCTATTAAGAATTCATCTAACTAGTCAACTTACTATAGAAATCTTATTGAAAAGAATATTACTCATGCACATAGCAAAGTATAAAATTTTTGTGTTTGCCCCGTCCTTAATCAGTTATAAGTATAGTATAAGTCAATGTTCAGTCCTAGCTATAATTACTCGGATTAGCCTACGGTTGATTGGCTAAGTCAATAAATCTAGCTCAGTGATTGGTCGGTCAATCCAATTGGTGCCAATCTTGTAGAACGACCTCTGGCAAACAGGCTTTTAACTATAAGTTAGGACGTATTTTTTTTTTTTTTTGTGATATCTTTAACACATGTTCAGTGTTTTGGCTACTGGTCCCCATAAAATTAATTAGCTTTACTTTGTACAAACCCTGGATGAACACATGGGTTACTTTATCTAGAAAATTATTCGTCCCCATAGGATTGTTGTGAATAGGATACAGAACAGTACAACTAGATACCGTCGAATGAAGTCAACTCTACTCACTTGGTTGTAGATCTCTTTAGCAGGTGGTCGTCTAGCTAGGTACCACCTCAGTATCAGATATTCTAAGGCCAAGCAGTAGTGTGTAAACATTACTGTGTTTAACTAACCATAGAAAGTCTCAAAGTAATGAGCATCAAAGCAGCGATGCCCTGGACTTTGTTTTGTTACTCAAAGTTCTGTGTTTGTCATGGAGAGGCAGTATCTCTTACCAACAGGAGAGCGTTTCTTTCGTCTCAATAATTTTACATAAGAAAATCCGTCTTATACATGTAATGTTTTTGGGATACCTATCAACAATGAGACCATCTTGTAATAATTACATTTGGATAATGTAATACACGTTCGCCTGATGTTCCCGCGAGTTGCCATGTAGCAGACATCTTGTTAATTACACAATATAATACAGAAGCCTCGCCAGAAATTACATCATTAACAATTTATCAGCAGATTAAGAATCCAAATAGAATGAGTTAGCTGAAAATATATATTTATTAACCATAGATTACAAGATGAGATTTCAACGCAAATTCACCACGATTTTAAGAAAATAAATCAACACAATGCGTTAACTTTTTAAATTGACTAGCTAAGTTTTAGACCACAACTATCCTGACGGTAAGTGATGGTGTAGTCAAAGATACCTAGCATGGAATGGAACTGGCTCTTAAGTAAGGCTGTCAGTACACAATGTTAAGAGGGAACGCGGGCCCAGCGGAATTTGACAAATAGGTATTTGAAGAAACTATTGCCATCGCGCTGCGCCAGAGCAGCCAAGCAGTCTATGTGTGTGTGAATAGTCTGTGTTTGTGTGCTTAGCATTATATAACATTATCGAAAACTACTACTTCCTTTTTGTATATACGTATTGGTCTGAAACCCCGTCACCTCTAACCTTTCCCCGTAGAGTGTGTTAGGAACAGAGGCAGCTCAGATCGATTATACCTACTAAATTCTTGTGACTAAAGTGAGGTTTCGTATTCCCCTGCTTTCTCCTTCAAAAATTGAGCCTATCCAATATTTTATGCACAAATATTTTGAAGAAGAATCACTATAATTTTTTTTTACTTAAAAGTCTTTCATTTTAGTTTCATAGTCATCTGATTATGTTGGCATAAAAGGGCCATTTATTACGAATTTTGAGGAATCATATTTTCTTATGTAATTATTTGATAGAAAAAAGAAATGATAGGGACTTAGCTTATGCAAACCTTGATTTTTTGACAAAAAAAAAATATTGTTCTGGAAGCATTATCCAGGGAGAATACATTTGTATGGAAAAACGCTACTAGCGTTCCCTCTTAAGTGCAAACTATACGTGAACACATATTGTGCGACTCTCTCTCTGACTAAAAATAAAATAAAACCACTGGATTTCAATACTGAAAATTCGTGACTCCCCAGAGTGGTACCAGGGCAATACAAATACAAATACAAATACAAAAACAATGTACTGTACTGGTAGAGCTAACGGGCGTTTGTGTGGCGCATTGCATTCGCGCAAAGCACTGCTTGTGTACAATCTACGCGAGTCTCGGTCCGAACTACCAGGCGCAAGGCAGGAACTTATGATCACTTTATAAACGCAGAAAAACAAAAACATACATATGATATCTCGATTATTACGAAAGTCACTTTTCACAAATTTCTTGGTGTTTTTTTTTTTAACTTTAAACAAGTAAAATTTACAATTAAAACAAACCGACTTCATGACCTTTAGGCCAACTTAATGCACTACTCCAATGAAACAACATCGAACATCAAACATCAAACGAAAATATCATCGAAGTAGGTATACAATTTTTAGATTTTTGTTAATTTTGTTTTTTCATGGATGTCATTGTCAGAACTGGACCAATGCACCGGCTTTCAAATAAAAAATAATCATCAAAATTGGTTCACCCTGTCGAGAGATCTGAAGTAAGAAACATTAAAAAAATACAGTCAAATTGAGAACCTCCTCCTTTTTTGAAGTCGTTTTAAAAGTACAATTAAATTTTCTTTTCCCAAGTTCATTTTATTACATGTTCTTACCTATAGCTTTTCCGCCATAAAACAGCTCGTAAAAATAATATAAATAACTGACCTTTAACTTAGGTCGTATATTTTCATTACCCGATTCATTTTTCATCTAATTTGTGTGAGGATCCCTAAAATGCGCGCAAAATGGCGTTTAATTGCAAAATGGCGGATGTGATTACGGAGATCAAAAACCGCCGCCGCTGCGAGGCCGTGCGCCTTTCAAATAATACAACAGCAAAAAAATTACGTAAAGTTTTTAATTATTGGCCTAATCTCTCGTGATAAAACAAAAGTATTAATAAATTCCTAATATACTTAAGCCTTCGACTTTGCGCTGAACCTCTAACGAATCCCGTTAAAATGAATTTTCAAAGACCTCGTCTTAATGTCATATCTTTTTATATTTCACTTTTTTCTGTTTTTTTACACCTTTAACCTTAAAATCTCTGCCATAATTTCTGTCCATCCAAAGGTTGTCTGGAAGAAACCACTCTACGCGATAAAGCCGCCGTTGTACCACGTATTAGTCGATGTTGTTTTGTTTCTGTTTTTTTATTATTTGTTTTTCTTTATCTCTTTTTTTAAATCTATCTATCTATCTATATCTTTAAACGAGCAATTCTTGTATATATATATATATATATATATATTCTGAATCTCGGAAACGGCTCCAACGATTTTCATGAAATTTTGTATCCAGGGGGTTTCGGGGGCGAAAAATCGATCTAGCTAGGTTTCATTATCAGAAAACGTCGTTTTATCCATGTTTTCAGAGCCTGGTTGACCGAGCAATGCTCGGTCAACCAGGTACTTTATATTTATATTATAATGATTGTATTGATTGTTGGAGTAGGTACAATAACATTTCTATTCTATCCTCATTGTCTCCTTAGCAGAAAGTCGTCTAGGTAGGTACTGCCTTCATTGTACGAACCGCTGAACAATGGAATTTGCTGCCCGAGTGGGTGTTCCCTGATAGATACAATCTGGGTGCCTTCAAGTAGCTAGTGAATCGATTTCTTCTAGGCGAGCGTGCTCCACCGTAGACCGCATCTTGATGGCGGTCCAACCTATTTGTAATAAAAATCACCATCCCATATGACGAGAATCTCGTGAAGGCCGAGAAGGACAAGCTCAGCAAGTACCTTGACTTGGCTCACGAGATAACCGCCATGTGGGATGTTGATTCCACTATCATTATCCCGATAGTCGTCTCGGTGAACGGTCATATAGCGAAGAGTCTCAACTAACATCTAAAGAGACTTTCGCTAGACGGTTGGGTCATGGGTCAGATTCAAAGGTGACTTTGACACGGCGCGCATTGTTAGGAGATTCCTCACTCTGCAGCCTTAACCACCGGCAGCTTGAGCCCTAGTTTTTAAGTTTTTCATAATATTTGTTTTGTTTTGTATATTTAATGTTAAAAAAAAAGAATATAAATAAATAACAGTAACTGAATAATAATAAAAGTATCGGGAATTTCTTGTGTGTTTTTTAGGTTGCTAATGGACAGAAAAAGGTTTGAAAAATAACATGTTTTTGTTTTACATCGATCCTAATTCATTTACTATATCCTAGCAAAAAATATTTTTAATCCGTAGTCTCCCGGTAGTCTCCTCTTAACTAATAAATGACTTCATTATGAGGTCTCGCATTGCGTCGCAGGCGGCGTAGAAACTATAATCCAATCTGTAACTACGACCCGGTCACCTAAATCATATAATGAACGTTTGAATAACTCAAATACCAGGGAACGAAGGAATGGCAGGCTTTTGCAAAATGTAGGACACAGCGCGCAGCTAGCCGATCCCAACAGATCAGCGAAACCACTTTCATTATACAGGGGTATAAGTTTAGGGTGTATTGACACGAAAGGGGGTCATTGTGAGATTGCCCTGTTAGCTCATTCATTAGAATACTTGCTTAAATTACGTGAATTCGATTCCCACTAGGACAAACATTTATGTGGCGATAAATGTTTGTTCTGTCTCTGGGTGTACTGTATGTATTAAAAGTATTTATATACAAAAAATAGTATATAAGTATTCTATCAGTTATCTGGATCCCATAGTACAAGCTTTGCTTCGTTTAGGGCTAGGTGGCGCTGTGTGAAATGTCTTATGATATTTATTTTTATTTATTTATTGTTAACAGCTTTTATTATCGACTTGTTGATCCGCACCGTCATAATTGAATTTAAACCTTCAAACCCACAAACTTACAGAAGGTTGGTTACTTCTAAAAGAGGTGTCTGATGCGGACTGGAAAAAGTTCCGAAAATTGGTGACCAGACGCTAGAAGAATCCTTTGAAAAGATTTAATCAAAAAACATTACTTATTGAATTTATTTTCGCAAAACTTGTGTGCCCTTCGTACTTCTATTAATGCATAAATATATATTATAAACTTCGTATTTGTATTCGTATCCATTCGTTTACCATCTATCGCGTAACTGTTCCATTTATATCAATTACCGCCGGAATCAACAAGTAAACGCTCTCCGATACGGTCAAACATCAATCATTGCAATATTAGACTCGGCAGCGGTAAAAGAAGCCTTCATTAGAGGCATAAGGCCGCGTTTTTAATAGAGCGCGTGGCGAAGCGAGATTTGTAAAAAACTATGGGATATAAACTTATCTTCGCAATAGACGCGATCTTTAATTTTTTACTCGCATGTCCAGGATGATGATTTCATTTTTTATTCTTTGCCGGAGTCTGCATTTTCCGAAAATTAAAATAATAAATAAATAATTTAGGACACATTACACACAGCGCCATCTGACCCCAAACTAAGCAGAGCTTGTGTGATGGAAGTCAGATAACTGATAGAATACATAAATACTTTTTTTTTGTAAATACATACTTATATTACATACATAACACCCAGACACAGAACAAACATTTGTTTATACCAAACAAACATTTGTCCTTGGCGGGAATCGAACCCACGTCCTACAGCTCAGGCAGGCATACTCCCAATGAGCCAACAGGGCCGTTAATAGTACAATATGGGTGTCTTTATAAAATCCAAGATATATAAGTTTATTCAAGGTAAACTTGTTCCATCCTAGACCACTTCGTTGCTTAACATCAAGCAGGATATAATCAAATAAGAACATAGTAAAATTAAAAAAAAAGTCACCCTTAAATTACTGTTTCCAAGAACAGCTCCTTAAAAATACAAGTATAGAATATGAGTGAACGTTGAATTCGTTGCCACGCTACCCGCTGAGTCCCAAAGTGCTGCTCAATTCAAAAAACGTGAAAGAAACTTGGCGTTCGTTGGCAAACGTATGGTACAAAAGTTACCCTACTAGCAGTAGTTAGATATGGTATAGTGACAAACTAACGAGGCCGACTGAATGTATAAAAAGATGTGAAATGTTTGCTTTTGAAAAAGTTTTTTCTATGGACTCTTTCCAGTTTTTCAGGTATCCTATTCATATCTTTTTAATTATGCATGTCAGATGTCATTAAAGTAAGAGTTAAGGATATATGTATGTAATATTCTGATTAAAATTAGTTTTCTTAAATTTGAAAAGTTGACGTACCTACGTATAATATGCACGTCATTGTTCATTTGCGAGTAATTGCATTCTACGGATTGTGCATATTAATTAGTAATGTTCTTAGTAAGAGACATTTTTTTATAAAATAGGAGTTTATATGGCAGTCACAGTCACAGGTCACACTGAGCAAATGAGTTTTTAGTTTTTTTTTCCAAAACTTGTGTTCTTTCGAATGTTTATGTATAAAAATAGTAGTGTTTTATTCATAAAGTGTAATGTGGTGAAATATGACTTTTCGAGTTGCTTCCAAAACTCCATCCAGAAGCTTATAGTAAAGGTGACACTACTTTACTAAGGCATGACTGACCTCGACCCGCACGGACTGGATTTGACCAAGATTGGACTTTGACTGTAACTGAAAATGTTAGACATGAATTTCATAAACCGTTTACAAAAGAAAAATCCCGCACATTATGAAGATTAGGTATTAAGGACTTCGTATCCATTTACCGATGAATTATATTTAAAAAAAAATGATCTTAGAATAACAAAGAGCCAGCTTCAATTTCCTCGAATGTAAATAATCTATTTCACGTGGAGGTAAAGAGAGGTCAAGGGTGAACGCACGAATGCTTCATCGATCGGCCCGGGTACGAGCGCTAGCGGGCTTTGGAGGCGTCTCGGAGGTTAGGTTCCTACTTCTAAGAAGCATCGTAAGAAACAGAATGCTTGATTTTTTCGGGAATAATTCTAAGGCTGTCGATAACCGCGAGATTCGAATAATCATTTCGAAGAATAGTAACGGTAGACATTTGCGGTCTCCATCTCTAAAATAGGTCACGGTACTAGGACTTAAGCAACAACCTGCAATATCAACAGCATGTCATACTTCATTATAATTATTATGAAGACGTTATAGTAATATTAAAAATGTGTGGTTGAAATTCATAAGTAGGTATAATTAAATGATGGATATATTAGATGGAAACATATCTAGCCTGGAATGGAACTGGCACTCAAGTGAGGCTACCTGAACACGTCGTTAGTGCTTGGCGACAGAATTTCCAACTTGAATGGTAGCTAGCCAGTTGAGTAAAAAAAAAAACCGGCCAAGTGCGAGTCGGACTCGCGCACCGAGGGTTCCGTACAAACCTGTATAAGTAAAAGTTATGTTTTTTTTTTTTAATAGTAATTTATGCTTTTCGCAATTTTTTCTTTATCTGTGCTATAAGACGTTGCTTCGTACCAAATTTCAAGATTCTGAGTTCACGGGAAGTACCATGTAGGTTTTGATTCCCTTGCGAGTGTCGAAAATTTGCAGCATAAACGGTTGTATATTTTGATTGCGTTGGCTTAGAAGCTTGATTTTTTCACAGCTCCAAGGGACAGAAGATTTGAGTATTTGATATGAATTTCAGCTTGATACCTCCTCGCATTACTGAGAAAAAGGGTATTGACAGACATACAGAGGGACAACAAAGTTATTCTATAAGGGTTCCGTTTTTTCCTTTTGAGACACGGAACCCTAAAAAGTGCCCTACCACCATGCTATGGTTTCCTCACGACGTTTTCCTTCACCGGCAACTCATTTTGTTGGGGTTTGAACTCACACGCTTCGACGTGAGAACCGACCGCGCTAACCACTGGACTAAAAAAGGTTGATTAACTAAAAAATAAACAGTCTGCTATAAACTTCACTGGTAGGTATATTTAATAACTAATTCCCACTATTATATATAAGTATTTATTGTTTGTTTGTTGATATGATTGTTGATTTTAGAATGAAGAAAAAATATCATTTGTATCAATCTGGCTTGTTTCGATCGGATTGATGAGTATCCAGCCGGAGTTGTCCGGATTAAAATTAATGCCGGATTGCAATCACTAGCTGTAATGGCTTAACGAGTTTGACGGAAATTCTCATATTTTCAATTTGCAGTTCCATATGACGAAGGAAGAAACACGGAGTGCAGCTACTATTAAATAACACGCGCTACGCCACGAATACTAGATATATAAACTCTTTATTATTCACACTTAGGTAAATATTTTAAAAAAAACTAGCGTAACAATTGTCGGTAAAAGCAACTTTTCTCTCTCTCTTCCAGGCAACCTTACGATGGAAAGAATTCCAGAACAAATAGAAAACGGGGTGTGGAAATAATTATTATTTATTTTCAGCCTCTAGTGTCCCACTGTTGGGCAAAGGCCTCCCTTTCCAGACTGCCCGGTCTTTGGCTTTTGTGGTCCAGTAACTGTCGTGACGATATAGTTCCTCACGCCATCTTCGCTTAAATTTTGGCGTCCAAGCTGTGGTAACCTTTGCCCAACGGTGGACATGCGACATACTCGTATGTGGCCCGCCCTGTCCCACTTCAGTCATTCGGCTTCGTCGAAGTCATTTCGGCTAACATCAGCGATTTTAGTTTTGGATCGTAGTATAATGTTCCCAACAACAGACCGTATAGGGTATATATAATTTGACTCTAAAGATACTTCGCTCCATCGCTCGCTGGCAATCCCCAAGAACGGCATTATGATCTATTGTCAAAGATCAATTCTATGCACACATACGTGAGGATGGGAAGAATGCATACGTCCATAAGTATGCGTTTTAGGAATTCTCCTTTCATTGTGCAAATAATAAGTATGAAAATAAGCTTAGGATATTATCAGGCCAGGATATATTTATCAGGATATTATTAACATTAGTATAACATAGACGTACATTCCAATAGATATACAACCTAATACCTAAATTAGAGATAATTGAAGTAATGCACCATACTAAAAATACACATGGAAATAAAACCTAATAAAATATATTAAAATACACCAACATCGACGTCAATTCAGCGACTGATAAAATATTTTTACGCACGTCTGATCGGAACAGGTAATTTATTCCACAATTGAGCAGCCTGGAATGCAAATGACTTCCTGTAAAAGGTTCCACAACGTATAGCAGGAAATGAATGAAATGAATGCTAATAAGTAAAACTTTATTTTAAATAAATAGGGGCAGAAAGGATTGAAGATTGTATGTAGAAAAGAAAGACTGAATGGTCATTCCGTCGAAGGCGAGCAAATACCTGTTTTCCTGGTAAACATACAACATCGGTAGTTTGACTGACCGAGACGCAATGTATGACTCACCCAGCTGCAATGCCCCACTGCTGCGACGCAGCGCTGGCGGCGTGGTCGAACAGCGTCAGGCCTACCAGGGCTACAGTCGGAGCGATGGTTAGCGGAGATACGAACCGGAGCAGGGAACCGATCACGCCGAAATAACCTATAGAACAAACGCTATTAAACAAAACAAAAGTTTATAATAAGACTATCATTTTCTATAAACATTTTTTTCTTTTTTAAATCTAAACGTTATAAGACGAACCATTATGCTCTCCTGATGGTAAGGGATAACGTATGTCCATGACCATTACAGCGGTAGGAAAAAAATTAAGTAAGAAACAAAGTCCAAGGCATCGCTGCTTTAGCGCTCATTTGGGACTTTCGATGGTTAGTCTCAACAGCCCTGTAATTTCGCTAGCTGCAGTACCATTCAAACCGGGATACCGGGAACAGTAATGTTTACACACTACTGCTTGGTGGTAAAAAATCTGGTACTGCGGTAATAGCTAGACGATCTCCAGTGTCAAGTATTTCAATATTTGGTAGTTTTTTATGACATACTCGTATATGCACATAAAGGAAAAGATAGCTTTAAGCAATAAAGCTGCCAGTTGGTGCGCTTTTGTTAAGCTATTTCTATAATCAATATTTTATTTCTAGTCTGAACAATAATCTTATATATCAAGTGAAACAAGCCGTAGTCATAGTCAGTCATACAAAGTAAATCAAAGTAGAGTCCAGTCCTACGCTAGTAAAGTTTAAACTTTCACAGCGTTTTGAAAGCAACATAAAGTCATGTTTCATCAGAGTATATCAATAGAGTATAAACAATGGAATTTGCTGCCCGAGTGGGCGTGTTCCCTTATATCCCTTATTCCATATATACAGTCTGGGTGCCTTCAAGTCGCGAGTGAATCGGTTTCTTCTAGGCGAGCGTGCTCCACCGTAGACCACACCTTCGCTTAACATCAGGCGAGTTGGTGGTCAAACGCAAGCCTATAAGTAATTTAAAAAAAACACACGCCTGTACATAAATCAGCGCGTTACGAGTAAAACAATGACATGACTTGATTGATATTTTGATCCCAATGCGATAAAAGAAAGAGAATTTTATTTGAAAAAAAAAACTAAACACGCAGACCATTAAAAAGATACAATAAACGGAAAAAAGCGAAAGTATTATGTCAAGATCGTTGCGAAAGGAAAAATATAGTCCCTGTCTACAGGAAAAAACGTGATTATATGTATACAAACACGTGTACAATAAACATAAATATAATACGGGAGATGTTCGTACAATAGGAAAGAAAACAGGAAAAATCTGTTCAAAAGTATGAAATAAACTGAATAAATGATAACGGAAAATGCTAAGGACGGAAAGGGCGCACGTGATACCCAGTAGCGGTATATATTCAGTAGCGATGATAGCTCAGTGGTTAGCGCGGTCGTTTCGCATGCCGAAGGGCGTGGGTTCAAACCCCAACAATGAACTTGAGCTGCCGGTGAAGGAAAACATCGTGAGGAAACCATAGCGTGGTGGTAGGGTACTTTCTAGTACTCGGCTGGCTAGCTACCACCCTCAAGTTGAAAATATGCCGCCAAGCATCTAACGGTGTGTTCCGGCAGCCTCACTTGAGAGCCAGTTCTATTCCAGACTAGGTGTGCTTTACCATCTTCGACCACAGGTGAGTTATGGTCAAACACCTAGCCTGACAGCCATAAAAAATAAAAAATAAAAAAAACCCTCATGTAGAAGAGTCAAATAACAAACCTTATTCCGTCACCTGTGTAAAGTATATCCGTTTCCGTGGTTAGAACTTTCTTTCCGCATACATTCAAATAAAACTTTTTATATGGTTACAAGAATATGACCTTAGACGTTATTTTTATATTGGCTAGCATTTAGGGCAATATACGAGTAAATATATCGTCTAAGCGTTTTTTAAGGTTGACAGGCTAGTTGTTTGACCACAGCTCACCTGATGTTAAGTGACAGTGTGGTCGAAGATGATAACTCACCTAGCTTGGCATGGAACTGGCTCTCAAGTGATACTGTTTGCAAAATCTAATAATATCTACTTATTACATTGTTGAATAATCAAATGTTGTCTAGTTAATATTTTTAGGAACTAAGTTTTTCTATTTGGATGATAGATCTACCTGTGCTTTAAATATTTTTCTATTGGGAAAAATTGGGAAGATTCTCAACATTTCCCAGTGGAGAACGTGTTCTTCTGATCAAGGTGGCTTTGCAACAGTCGAAACTTCAAACTGGAAAATGATCTCCATTGTAAAACTATTCAGAAGACATGATAATTACCGAAAAACACTTGAAACAACGCCGATACAGCTATAGCACCGCTCAGCTCGCACATTCGGGTCATCCACACCGCCTTCCTCTCGTCATCCGTCATGGCGGCCAGGGCATCGCTTTCGGGACATTTCCACGCTGGCAGCCCCAGGATGGCCAGCGTGGGGACCAGGAACGAGATGGTGCCGCCTTGTACAATGGGTAGACGGCAGCCGAAGGTAGCTTGCAGCCAGGTGACAAGACCTGATGAATAAATATAAAAGTACTGAGATAAAAGAAACGCTCTCTTCATAGTAAATAAACAACGCCTGTCCATGATACTACACTACACTATTGTTAGCTCATTTGGGGTTCGATTCCCACCAATACAAACATCTATATGATGATAAAAGTTTGCTGTGTCTTTATGTATCATAAGTATGTGATTACAAAAAAAAGTATGTAAGTATTATTAAAAAAAAGTATCTATTAGTATCAAGTTTTGCTTATTTTGGGGCTAGATGGCGCCGTGTGTAATGTCCTGCGATTTCTTTTAATAGAAATCAAACAACCACTTCACCGAAGGCTCAACTCAGCACACAATTCACCATGCTGATAAGTAGATAAGGAACAACGCCCCGGAACACGCTGTCCTAGATTATATGGAGCACAGAGTCGGTTGCAGGTAGACTGCAGGGCTCAGTTCTTACAAATTAAATGCCCCCGTCTTAGATCCATTTCCATAACAGCTTAAAAAACTACTTCTGTTTTATGATTTTTGATTTAATTTACCGACAATAAGAATTTAAAAACATAAGTATTTAATAGTTTTTATCAATTACCAATTATGAAATAATGAAACAGATCTAAATAATGACGTAAATTATTATTGAGGTCATTATTTTATTCCATCTTACGGGATCCAAAAAAGAATATTAAAATATTGCGTAGTTTAAATAAGTAACTTTTTTAGTCTAGATGTTTGCCACAGCTCCAGATGTTAAGTGACGGTTTTTCTCCAATCCTTGTGATAAGTTTATAGGTGATTTCTTGTCAACATTATAGGCTTTAAATCACGTTAATACAAGTTACTGTATACTTATACATTCATCGTAGTGTTGTTAGAAATATATCCTGCTTATTCTTTCATGTTCTTTTTTTTTTGTATAAGTAATATGACGAACGAAACGCTCTTCTGATTGTAAGAGATAACGCATTTCCATGACCATTGTAACGATACACAGAACTTTATGTAACAAAACTAAGTCTAGGGTATCACTGCTTTGGCACTCATTACGTTGAGAAATTTGATGGTTAGTCTCAATAGCTCTGTAATTTCGCTAGCTGCAATACCCTTTAAACCAAACACAGTGATATTTACACACTACTACTTACTACACTAATATCTGGTACTGCAATGGTGCTGAAGTACAAATTGGGTATCTTCAAATCCAGAGTAAACAGGTTTACTCTGGTAAGCGTGCTCCATCTTAGACTACATCCTGCTTAACATCAGGCAGGGCATGGTCAAACGCAAACCTAGATA
The DNA here is from genome assembly GCA_950106695.1 of Biston stratarius. Taxonomy (NCBI): domain Eukaryota; kingdom Metazoa; phylum Arthropoda; class Insecta; order Lepidoptera; family Geometridae; genus Biston; species Biston stratarius. Next base: position 24,837,808 of record OX467108.1, on the reverse strand, counting down.
GTATTAAAAAAAACCTACCTAGAGGACCTTTTCTAAGGAGATCTGCCACCAAATTTTTCATGCCTTTTTTGTAGTATCAATAATATTTATATTGTATTTGGTGTTATTACGACCAAAAATAAATCAGAAACACCTACTCGTATATACTCTACAAGCTAAAGAAAGAGATAATACTAAAAATATTCCCGAAAAGTTCTCCCCCAAAAGTGTACCCTTAATGGGGACCTGGATGGGCCAAGTTCTTGATCCCGCCCCAGTCTGGCCATAAATAAAATTACGCCCTCTGGCGGGAACGTTACTAGACTTATTTGTTTCCTGTTTTCATAGGTTTTCCTTCATATACCTACATTTAATTTTAATCTACTTACATTTACCTAATTGCCTGTCAAAGTTCCTAGTTCCTTTACAACTTTTTAGAAAGGAAGTGCTATCCTAAGTTAAAGCAGTATGATTGAATTCAATAATTAGGCCCCAAATAATTCATAGGTTTAATTTAGGTTTTAAGTAAATAAATAGTTTGTAAATCGGTTTTTAGGTTTAGTAAATTAAAGTTTGTTGATACAAGCTTTAAGTACAAGTCTTAGAAATTGCTGAAAAGCTATTTCTGTCATCTTTACACATGGTTATAAGCTTAGGATACAACCTGTATTTATTCACCTCAACAAGCGTGAAATAAACACATGCTGCTGGACATAGGCCTCCTCCTGGGGGGGTTTTGGCAATACTCGCCACGCTTGGCCAGGCGGGTTGGCGAGCGCAGTTAGGTGTGATTTTTCAAGGAAGACGCTGCTGCCCATCCTTCGGATTACATCCCTTAGCCGACTCTTACGGCAACCACGGGTAGAGAGGGTGGGGTACTATTCTTACGCCGGCACCACCACGGCAACGTACAACGGTAAAATAAACGAGTAGGTATTAACGGGTGAGTAATATACGCCAATAGATTTAAAAGTCGCGAGGTCACTGTTCTGGGCGAACAACTTGTATTATTAAGTCTTATTATAATTCATAGGACACGGTCAGAGGCTTTTAACACTACAAAAATGCATAAAAAGTGAGGCACCGCCCCTAGCGGAAAGAAATGGAAACTACTTTTTTATACATTTATTCATAAAGTACGTAACAACAAAAATTGACAAAAATGAATATACTTATAATCTCATTTCAAAAACTGTATATTTACTTACAATTGCTGCCTAAAAATAAAGTAAATTTAAAAGTAAAGCTACAGAAAAAAATTGTGTACATATATTATAATAATAATAATAATAAAATATTAATAATAATATTTTAAAATTAAGTACCAACAGTTTTCATATTAAACATAAATACACAGATAATTAAAAATAGTTGATATGATTATGGCTTACTTTAAATATGAACGTTTTCAGCGTCGACTTGAAATCCATAGTTATAATTATTAGCTTGGTGTCACTATAAACTTATGACATCATACCAAAATCTTTACTTAAAATACTTGATTGCGAAATTTCTACTTATTTTTGGCACTTTCGTTATCGGGGATGTAACTCAGTGGTAGAGTGTCTGCTTCGCATGCTGAAAGTCCTGGGTTCAAATCCCAGCATCTCCAGAGAATCTTTTTGTAATAGGTATAATGTTTTTTTTAAGGTAACTATTATTATAATTTAAAAGAATTTGATTTTTATGTAATTATCCAGATATTAGACAGTATAATAGAAATATAATATAAACTAACATCCTTGCTATGAGAACTTTCACAGGCGTTTCGATTACTCTCACGAAGACATACCACCATTAATTTTAAATGAAATTCCTCCACATCGACGCGCGTAAGTATTTTTAACTATGTGAGCCCTGCGGTTTCACTCGCTTAGATAAAATATCAAATTGGAATATAATTTTGATTGTATTGTATTTTATCAACTGTTTTTTCCACATAGACATTACTGTACCTAAATTTCATATAACTTACTTTATCAAATTATTTTTTTTATCTTTGGTTTCTATTTAAGTACTAGAAATATGTAAATTCGTAAAAAAGTATCCCGCTTTCTTTAATAAAATTACGGACCGACAGCCACACTGGTGATAGATATAAATAATAAACAATTTGAAATCAGTCCTGGAAGCCAAATGCTACTAAACTCTGGACGATTATTTCAATAATAATAATACTTTTAATGTCTAACTAATTAATATTCAAATTTTAATTTGTAATTTAAATTAATGAATAAAACGTTCTGTAGTGCCAGGTAATATATATTTTTTGCCATACCCCAATGGGGTCATATGTATTAGGCACAGCAATGTTATATATTTACAAGTCCTTTACCTATACATATTCTACAATAAATGATTGAGTGTTGAAATTCCCGGCCACAATGAAAATAAAAGGGAAACCTAAAACTGTGATCATATTCCGCTCACACACACACTTATTCCACTCTCAATATCAAATCCAGAGATAGTGCACCTGTGGTATTGTTGAGTGCAGCTTACAGAAATAATAAACCTTTTATGGCAGTACTTTTCTAATAAAATAGAACCTTAGCTCGCTCTGATCTCAGGGATATTCTTTACGACTGTTTCTAATGTACAATCATTTGTTTTGCGTTTAAATGGCTTATGCATAAAATATGCTGAGAATTACAAAAAAGTTTTTTAATTCACTGTTATGAACTACTCCTCCAGTTGCTATCGTTTTACTGTAATTTAAAATTTGTTGTGTCGATATATGTATATTACTAGTGACCCGCGCTGGCTATGCACAGGTTTTTATCACTACATATTACAAGTAAAATAATAAGTTAAGGTTTTGTGTAAATTTGTTTAAATATGACGTTAATTGTTAAACAAGCCGGCAAACATTAAGCCGACCAGGAACACCCGCCTCGCCTCGGGTCCCCTCGCTCATCTGTGGTCCACTGTTTTTAAAACAATGTAGGCATATTATGCTCCACCACCCTGTGAAGCCGGGCCGGGTCGCTAGTTATACATATAAACCTTCCTCTTCAATCACTCTGTCTATCGATGGAAACCGCATTAAAATCCATTGCGTAGTTTTAAAGATCGCACAGACGGCGGGAAGCGACTTTGTTTTATACTTTGTAGAGATAGAGAGGTTAGTTTATTTTTTTTACTTGTGTGGGTTTTCTCTAGTTATATTTGTTGTAGTATCTAGTAACTTTAAAAAAAATGTTTTCTTTCTGTCTTCATTTGTTTTACATTGATCTAGGCATGCGTTTGGCCACGATCTGTCCTTATGGAAAGCTACCAGCCAATAGGTTTCTTGTAAAGAAGTGTGCTCCATTTATACGTCACAACTTTCCATAAATAATAATTAGTCAACCACTTTGTAAATCTGCAATGTTACCTGTGACGAAGATCATAGTGGATATGACGTTGGAGCGGTCAGGGTCTGTTTCCTGCATGCAGAGTGCTGGGCACAGGATGAACGGGATGGCCACAATGGCGCCAATCATCGTCAAGTAGTGCTGGAATTTACAAACCATAACTTCAACAACCCGAGTTTCCATCTTTGGCCACATAGCCTTAATGCCTATGTACTACGTAGGCACGTAGTACATAGCTTTATTAAAATAAAACCGGCCAAGTGCGAGTCGGACTCGCTCACTGAGGGTTCCGAACAAACCGTAGGTATATAAGTAAAAGTTATGTTTTTTTAATGGTAATTGATGCTTTTCGCAATTTTTCCTTTATCTGATCTATAAGACGTACCAAATTTCAAGATTCTGAATTCACGGGAAGTAGGTACGCTGTATATTTTGATTCCCTTGCGAGTGTCGAAAATTTGCAGCATAAACGGCTGTATCTTTTGATTGCGTTGGCTTAGATGTTTGTTGTTGTTTTTCACAGCTCCAAGGGACAGTAGACCTGAATAATTGATATGAATTTCTTGATACCTCCACGCGTTCCTGAGAAAAAGGGTCTTGACAGACAGACGGACAACAAAGTGATCCTATAAGGCTTCCGTTTTTTCCTTTTGAGGTACGGAGCCCTAAAAACATCCACGCTAGATTTCATAATCATTGGTAACAAACATTTAATCTATTTTACAAGCATTTATTTAACTTGCAATGTATGTATGTTTGTTCGGATGAAATCTTGCAAGTTGAATTCGACCCACTTCCCGATGTCCGATTGTCTATTTGCCTTGTGACCTAACCTCGCTAACCACTGAGCTAAAATCGCTATAAAAGTATGTAAATGGAATAAATTCAAAATTGTATTAAATACTGTATGCCTGTAAAAGGCCAGACCGCTATGTACTTTACATATATTTATTTTAAGATCTTACTGTTACGCGGTTTACAATAAATGCTTCTGATTTCTGAATAAGGAAAACGAGGACACAAGACTACAAAACGAGGATTAACAATTTTATTATGGAAACTGACTTGGTCTTGACACATTTTTGTTTTATTTATAAGGGATTACTCACGTTTAATTTTATCGGAAACTCCGACTGTAGTTTCTGCTACATCCGAAGGCCTTCATCATGGGGACAAAGCTGAGACAACACGCGCTATAGTCGGAGTTTCCGATAAAATTAAACGTGAATAATCCCGCATAAATAAAACGAAAAGGATTAACAATATTTAATACAGTCAATTAGATTAAAAAAAAAATGCGATCGCAACTACGTTAGTGGAAGTAGGTTGCAACAATTTATACCTAATTAGAATATTTGGACTTTGAACATCTGAAAAGGTATTACAATAAAAATTTGTGTATGTTGTGTCAGTTACCTGTAAAGCCATGAAGATGCAGAGGTACCAGGGCGGCACGTCGTCGATGCCATACGTAACGTTTCCCTTTCGGGTCACATCATTGCCAGTCTGCTCTCCTGGTACTTCATCAGGGGGCTGAAATATACAAGGATAGACCAGAACGGTAACTAACTGGCTTTTGATACATAGTATAACTGCATAAAATAATATTGTTATAAAAATGTTTTGTTTCGAATATTCTATGTTTTGAACGGTTCAAAAGATTAAAAATAAGAATCGAATAATTTTATCGATTTTAATTTTTCACGTGTTTGTTAAACATTTGTACTAACTTTAGGAAATATACTCAGAAACTAATTGGTATGGAATTTGAACTAAATTGTTGGTTTTTTTAAATTATCGAAGTGACAATTGACAAGGGCGGAGAAAATGTAAAACAGCATATATACTTGGGAAATGTATCAATGTGTCATTCGTTTTGTAGGTAAACTAAAGTCACCTATTAGGTATATAGGTGATAGAATTAGTGAGCTGTAGTGGTGAGTGGTGGGCCAGCCACATTTCCTAATTATCCGATACCCTGAAGTTCTCCGAAACGCTCGCCTGAAAGTACCCAGAAGTTTGAGTAACAAAACAAAGTTCAGGGCATCGCTGCTTTAGCGCTCAGGACTTAGGGACGTTTTATTATTAGTGTCTAGTGCACTATGATTTCCCAAGCTACAGTACTCTTCAAATAGGGACACAGAAATGTTTACACACTACTGCTTAATTATGTTTATCACCGAGTCTTAATTGCCTCGATATTTCGGCTATGCTGCAATAGCCGTGGCTTCGAGATAACAAGACAATGCGGGTTGCCTCTATCAAAAAATGAAGGCGTTTTGGTCTTCTATTCTCATTTTGGTACGAAAACGTACGGTTGTCACCACGACACACTACACTAACTGTATCAGCGGACCGTCCTGAAACTACACCGCAATACGAGCATTTGTCTATGACTGGATTCCACGATGCCGACAACCTAAATTCATCTTTTTCTATTTCAACCGCTTCTCGAATCATTTGTCAATAATAATTTCGTTCAGTGGAGAGGAACTCAATAACTGTCCTGTTAGCTCATTGGTAGAATATCTGCTTCAGGAGCTGTAGACCGTAGGTTCGATTCCCACCTGGACAAACATTTATGTGACGATAAATATTTGTTATACGTCTGGGTGTTCTGTAAAAGTTTTGTCTAATTTGGAGCTAGATGGCGTTGTGTTTAATGTCCGACGACGATATTAATAAGTCATTAAAATACATTATAAGCTAAAATCTATTAATAGATACAGCTTTATATTTGCTTCACCATTTACATACAAAACATACTGTAACGACCTTCGACAGATTCCGGCCAATTATTTAACATGCAAACTAGAACATTTGTTTTGTTAGCTAGAACAGTTTTGAAAGAATAATAAATCAACTTTGCATGAAAATTATCAACATTGCTTTGCAAATTATTGCTAAAATAATGTTTCTTTTAAGAAGTTTTTAGTTTTACCTAAACCTATTTCATAGTCAAGTTTAAGGCACAGCTAGAAGAAGAAAAAAAAAACACAAATCATTTATGGTGTGGTGATGTAGGTAGGTACTATATCCCTTATCACCCCATATAGTATACAAGGAGGTAAAGGTCAATAAAAAGGCAATCTTGATTTAGATAACAGCAATCTCAATGTAGAGAGAATCTCTTTTTGTGTTACATTACATTGCAAAGATGATGCAATGAATATGAATTAATGCGAAGAAACTTTCCTATCTTTATTTTATGATCGACAGGCTAGTTGTTTGCCCACAGCTCACCTGATGTTAAGTGATGATCCCATTGTAAAAACATGCGAATGGTAGCATAGATAAGTCTTTTTATTTCTTATAACTTCGTTCGACAGAATTGGGTTTAGTTCTTTCTTCTTTGTTTTTGGCATCACATTTTGTGGTTTAGCCAGTGTCAAGTATTTCCATGTTTTCAAGTATTTTAAGATATTGTAAAAAAAACAATGGCAAAGTTACTCGAAGTTTGTCAAGGTCAAGTCTGGTAATGCCCTAGAGAAGTGGCGACTTCTTTTTTTTACGGTTGATGAGATAGATGTTTGACTACAACTCATCTGATGCTAAGTGACGGTGTGGTCGAAGGTGGTAAAGCACACCCAGCCTGGAATGGAACTGGCTCTCAAGTGAGGCTGCCGGAACACACCGTTAGATGCTTGGCGGCAGATTTTCAACTTGAGGGTGGTAGCTAGCCAGCCGAGTACTAGAAAGTACCCTACCACCATGCTATGGTTTCCTCACGATGTTTTCCGTCACCGGCAGCTTAAGCTCATTGTTGGGGTTTGAACCCACGCCCTTCGGCATGCGAACCTACCGCGTCTAACTGTCACCTGTTAGGCAGTCTTACCACAGATAACGAAAGTGACGTTTGTATAAAGAACGAAACACATTCATTTCCAAAACACTAAACCTAAAAAAAGGAATTTTGGCGGGAACGCGCAGAGTCGTGTCACTCCATCGCATTTTTTTTTTCAAAACTTATGTTTTTGGGTGTATAAAAATACTGGTGTTTTATTCATAAAATGACGAACTAGATGCGTGAGTTTGTGAAAAAAAAAAATATACTGTGGTGAAATTCAGGTTTTCGTGTTGCTTCCAAAACATCATCGAAGCTAAATAGTAAAGTCGCCACTACTTTACTAAGATATGGCTGGAGTGACATGATTTCCTTGCGGTGTTTTTCTTCACCGGCAGCTCAAGCTCATTGTTAGGGCTTGAACCCATGCCCTGCGGCGTGTGAACCGACCGCGCTAACCATTGAGCTATCATCGTTACAATTTAGCTAGCCGTGCTTTCTGATAGGTTTTAATAATTAATTTCGGAACCAGTTTGTAGTCATGAGCATATAAATACAAAAACAATGAAAATTAAATCATATCAAATACGAGTAAAAAGTAAATTTCTAATGGCCTGATCGTAAATGGAATCCTATCGGCAAACTCTTCACGGAACCTTCTTATATAAAATTATACTAAAAATTAAACTTTACCTAGTCTCTTTGTACCTTGTTTTACTTTTGCGGGATTATATCGCCCACTGAATGTGGGCGTAACTATAGTCGGAGTAATCCATTATAATTAAACGTGAGCATAAGTACTGTGCAGTGTGAGTTAGCCTGCTTTTTACTACAGGACAAGTAGAAAGACGGCCCACTACCACCCATACATAGTGGAATTTCATTGGGTACGTACCAAACGTTTTGACTCTACGTTTCTCATCCGTACAGCCAAGGAATGGAACAAGCTGCCGGCTTCCCAGTCAAGGAATGGAACAAGCTGCCGGCTTCCCAGCCAAGGAATGGAACAAGCTGCCGGCTTCCCAGCCAAGGAATGGAACAAGCTGCCGGCTTCCCAGCCAAGGAATGGAACAAGCTGCCGGCTTCCTTGTTTCCTGAGAGATATAATCTAGATCTTTTCAAGGCCAGAGTGAATAGGTATCTTCTAAGTCTGCGTGCTTTATCTTCGACCACATCATCGCTTACCATCAGGCGAGTTGGTGGTCAAACGTGGACTTATACGTATAAAAAAAAAAAAAAGTAAAACAAAAATGTATCAAAACTACGTCAGTTTTCATAGTAAAGTAGGTAGTTACCGTTCCTTAAAATCATAGAATAAATATGACTACCAATAATTTCGTAACCTTCAGAAAATAAATGCGCAAAACTGCTCACGTTTGGTTTTGGTTGCGAAACTACACAACCGATTAGCGGATAGGTGTTACCTGTTGTTTACAAGATCCATACAAAATATATGAGGGAGGTAAACTAGATCACTGACAGCCTGCGTGGTATGTAACGCTTCAATAGTTTTCCACTATAGGATAGGATCACACGCCGAAGGAAGGGCGTGGGTTGAAGCCCCAACGATGAACATGAGCTGCCGGGCTAGCTACCACCCTCGAGTTGAAAATCTGCCAAGCATCTAACGGTGTGTTCAAGCAGCCCCAGTCTTCAGTGATACTCACCATAATATAAATAACGAAGAGATTTTCTTGAGAATTGGTTTCTTTGCAAGATGATTTAATGTAAAATGATTAGCGAAAAAGGCTGTAAAATATAATACAAATGACTGTACCTAAACCTAAAGGTTCCGGTGTCGAAAATTTACCTTAGAGAAACATGTTGCCAGAAACCTTCTAAACTTGACTTCACTTATGTAAGAGAAATGTATCTAACTGGGCCGTAAACTTCAAAGGTGAGTGCTGCCAGATAAAATAACCATCGTAAAGAAAGGTTTACTGCCACCTTTACTGACTACCGGCGGAACTGCTTATCGTAAGTAGGTATACCTTAAGTGAACGTATACATACGAGTCATATATCAACTACTTATTTATTAGTGCTCTTAATATCTTGTCGGTTTGTATTACGATGTTTCGTGCAGCTTTGTTTCTACGGTAGCCTGCAGCGGACATATTTCGCTTTTTTGTACCATTCCTCGTACTAAACAAGTTTTGGTGAAAACGCCGGAAGGTCGTGTCGCCGTATTATATGATTTTTCAAAACTTGTCTTTTTTCGTGTGTTTATGCATAAAAATAATGGTGTTTATTCATAAAGTGCCGAATTACAAGTAATATAATGTGGTGAAACTACTTTTCGTGTCGCTTTCAAAACTCCTTTAAAGCTTGTAGTAAAGTTTATTTGCAGCGATGATAGCTCAGTGGTTAGCGTAGACGGTTCACACGCTGAAGGGCGTAGGTTCAAGCCCCAACAATGAGATTGAGCTGCCGGTGAAGGAAAACACCGTGAGCAAACCACAGCATGGTAGTGTATTTGTATTTTGTACTTTCTAGTACTCTGATGGCCAGCTACCGCCCTCAAGTTAAAAATCTGCCGCCAAGCATCTAACTGTGTTCCGACAGCCTCACTTGAGAGCCAATTGCATTCCAGTCTAGGTGTGCATTATCACCTTCGACCACACCGTCACTTAACGGTGAGCTGTGGTCAAACACCTAACCAGTCAGCCATAAAAAAAATGTATTCACGAACGCATAGCCGTGTACTTTACTTAAAATCTAAAACTATAATTTGACATAATCTTAAATGGCAAAACAAACTAAACAAAACACTAAATAAAATAAAAACCAGAAGTATTTATATCCTCTTCCCGCGGCAGTAACCACTTGCCCCTTAATTTGTTTTAGCATTTAAGATTATGTCAAATTTTAGTTTTAGATTTTAAGTATAGTTTCGGATAAGTTTTTTTTAATTAATGTCAAGTTTTTTAAACTGTTGTCAAGTAAGTTAAATTTAAACCCTCATTACTGTAGTAACTGACTAACTAAATATATCTTGAACAGTTTGGTGTATGTAATTAATATTTGTATTTTTACTTACCATATTACGGATGATGTTATCAAGTCCGATCTGAATCGCATTGTGCACCATGGTTGTACTAAAATTAAACAACACTCGTGACATTAATTTTAAAATCAAAATAGCCAGTTTTACTGGGTAAGTAGTAGATTTCGTTAGCAGGAGATCGTCTAGGTAGGTACCAGATACCTATTCTGCCGTCAAGCAATAGAGTGTAAACATTACTGTGTTCCAGCTTGAAGGGCACTGCAGCTAGCGAAATAACAGGGTTTTAAAAACTAACCAATTAATGTCTCAAAGTAATGAGCGCCAAAGCAGCGATGGCCTGGACTTTAGTTTGTCACTCAAAGCTCTGTGTATCGCTGCAATGGTCATGGACGCGTTCTCTTACCATAAGGCAAGCGTATCGTTCGTCTTATTACTTTTACATTAAAAAAATAAAGTCATTTTTGGCGCTAATAAAAAAATTGGGAAATTTATGAAGCTGTGTGAAAAGTCTGCAGTGAAGATATTAACATTGAATAAGATACGTACTTGACATAAAACTCGATTCTTCGCGAAATTGAGAATTAACAACTCCGTGATTGTAATAGGAACAAAAATACTCATAACTTAGGCACGGGAATATCTTCCACTAGTGATCGCAGACTGTGCCTTTCAAATTATCACAAACTTTTTACAGATAATCATCCGCTTTACTTATATAAAATTTAAAAATTTACTTTTATAAAATTGACGTTAACATATTGGGGAAGAGCGCGAGACAACAGCTCGATTTGTGTCGACTGCTATCGATATCAATTAGTGAGAGACTGTGAATTACCGACACATGAGTACTTTGCATCACAAATACACAGTATTACGGACAGTAGGTACGGACAGAAACTTACTGATATGATGTTCAAAATCCAATTCATTTATTTGATATTTAGATATATGTATATAATATTTAGATTTAAAACTAAAAAACTAAATAGATAATAGATAAATAAATAAATAAATATTGTAGGACACATTACATACAGCGCCATCTGACCCCCAACTAAGCAGAGCTTGTGTGATGGAAGTCCGATAACTGATAGAATATATAAATACTTTTTTTTTTTTTGTAAATACATACTTATAATACATACAGAACACCCAGACACAGAACAAACATTTTTTTATACCAAACAAACATTTGTCCTTGGCGGGAATCGAACCCACGCCCTACAGCTCAGGCAAGCATACTCCCAATGAGCCAACAGGGCTGTCGAATGATTTATATATAGGCTTTTTGTTATTTAGATATTTGGCCACAGCTCATCTAAGTTACGGTGTGATCGAAGATGATAAACACACCACATTTTTATATCGACATATTATGCAATCACTGTTTTGACATAGGTCACGGGCGTAGCCAGGCGGAGGGTTTGGGGGCTCAAACACCAAAAAAGTTAAGATACTAACATTAATAATATTAAAATAATGAGAGGCGAGCGGCATAACTTAGTACTAATTATTACACTAATAATTATATGTATTTTGGATCAGACTGAATGGCTTGGCTCTCATGAATATTTTTTTTACATCTTTCATGTTTTTTTTTCATTTATATAATACGGTTTATTCCATGCACTTTTAGTCGTTTTATTTTCTTGAAACACCAAAACCTGGCTATGCTACCGTGACATAGGTATTTACAATATACTTATTTTATTTTATGGGATTAAGGGCTTGGTGCAGAATAACAACTTGAGGGTGGTACCTAGCCAGCAGAGTAGTAGAAAAGCACCCTACCACCATGCAACGTTGTTGCCAACACTTCGACTACATCCCTAATGTTGCAAGTGTACATAGACGACAGGGAGCTTACAATCAGGTGAACCGTCTGTGTTTGTAATTTTATCGTAAAAAATTCAACGTAAGGTTTCTAGAATTCAGTCTACTTATTTCAATGTGTTTTAAAATTATTAATCAATTTACTTAAATTTCAATTATAATGAAACTTTTTTCTTTAGTTACCTTTTTATAAAACTGCCAACGTATCTTATATGTATATTTGTAAATTTCTGTGTTACCTCGTATCTTCCAAATGGCTGGATGGATTTATTTGAGCTGATTTTATCCTTATATTCGTCTTAAAAACCCATGTGGCATAAGATAGGTGTTTGAAAATCAAATGGTGGTTTTCGGCGCGAAAAAAAAACCCTCCCCAACAAGCCTATTGAGTAGGGTATCAAAATAAAGGAAATTAAAAGGAGATTATTAAAATATACATATGCGTTATATATTTAAATTGAATTAGAAATAATTCAATAATAGAAATATTGAAATAATTCAGTAATTTTATTTTCCTTTAATTAGATGTAGCTATTTAATTTGCAGTCTGGTTATAGATTTTTTAAGCTTTTCAGCTTGTTATAAAGAGTGACTCACTATAACGTTCTATGTTATTTATGACTAGTATTTGATTCTGATATGGTTAATTAGGTCTGGTGATAAGAAATTCAAAAGCAATTAAAATTACACATATAGCTACATTTTTGCGGTATTAACAAACCGCAAAAAAAAGAACAATAATAAGATTTCAATTAGTGAATAATCATGTTTCATTTCATTTGAATACTTATCTACCTATTATTTTTTATAAGTTATGTTGCTGACCTTACAAACAATCAGTACTTATTTAAGATATAAATGGAAATCTCCCATGTCAAGATATTTTGTTACTTATTAAGTATACACACCCTTCTCACAATGAGAAAATCAGCACGCCCGGACGTTTATAAAAAAGCAAGTTGAACCCAAAATCGAAATGGGAATCCAAATAAAAACTAGTATTTGTTTTACTTATAATACTATAGTTTCGACGTCTGGTGGCCTGTTTCAAGTCACAGTAGAGTACAACGCGCACGAGGCCTCATCTTCTTTCGTCTTTTGACTCCTTGAAGAAGGCCACCGCATGTGGCCGAAACTATAGTCGAAGTATCCGATATAATTAAACGTGAGTAATACCGCTTAAAAAAAAAGGTGGCAAAACCATGTCAGTTTCCATGTTAAACAGTACTTATCCCCCTAATATTATAAATGTGAAAGTTTGGATGGATGGATGTTTGTTACTTAATCATGCCAGAACGGCTAAACGGATCTGGATGAAATTTTGCATGTACATATGCAAAATTTGCATACTTTGAAGGCCCTGAAATAAACATAGGATACTTTTCATCATCATCATCCATCACCACGCGGGTAAAACCGCGGAGCGCCGCTAGTAATAAATAATTAAAACAAAATTACACTACTAGAGGATTTATTCTAAAAACTTTTCTTATAAAATATCTACAAGAACAACGGCAATAAGTACTTACATTCAAACAATTCTTATTAAAATTTTAACACTTTACCATCACAGTTGCCTCTTAGAGGTGGGATATAACTACTTTATATATTAACCCGTTTATAAAAGTCGGGTAAGAGTTTATTATATTTAAAATTCAGCTTTTATGAACCGATATATATGTAAGTGCACAAGTAACACTTCACAATACTCTAAGATTGTACATGTTTGCAAATTTTTCACGCTGAAACCGCTCAAAGGAATTTAATGTATAAGTAATAAGATGACCGAAAATATGTTTGTGGCACTAACTTCTATGATATACTCATTAGACGACTGCCTAAATAAAAAAATTAACAAAAAACAACCGACTTCATATTGTTTTCTCATGAATGCCATTGTCAGAACTGGACCAAATTGAAATGGGACCACACGGTAAGCACCAAATTTCAAATAAAAACAGAATCATTAAAATCGGTTCACCCAGTCGACAGTTCTGATGTAACCAACATAACAAAAACAGTCGAATTGAAAACCTCCTTCTTTTTTGAAGTCGGTTAAAAAAGAGGTTAATGTTTTCAAGGTTCATTTATACAATAACTTTTAATTGAACACATTTGTATGTTAACATTCCGAACTTCATCCTGAGGGACAAAGGCTATAAATTTTTAGAAAAAAAATAAAAATGGCAATTGTCGGCAACGCTGGCCAAGTGTGAGTTCGCAGACTCTACATATACATCTTTAAGAAGATTAAGAGCTCTCAGACTTGCAGATTTCCTCAGTAAGTTTTTTTTTAAATTATAATTAGGCTTGTGTTGGACGTCCAACTCGCCTTATGTTCAGCGTTTCATTGTATTTCCTCAGTATTTTTTTTTAAATTATAATTAGGCTTGTGTTCGACTTCCAACTCGTCTTATGTTCAGCGTTTCATTGTATTTCCTCAGTATTTTTTTTAAAATTATATTTAGGCTTGTGTTGGACTTCCAACTCGCCTTATGTTCAGCGTTTCATTGTATTTTCTCAGTATTTTTTTTTAAATTATAATTAGGCTTGTGTTGGACTTCCAACTCGCCTTATGTTCAGCGTTTCATTGTAAAGCGGTTCGTACAATGAAGGCAGAATAGAACCGTTTAGTTAATTTTTGTAATATGGAAAAAATATTTAAATTTGAACATTTTATTTGAATAGGTAACACAGGGTCATAAGCTTAGGATATACTTAGTCGAAAAGGGGGATGAGTACAACGACCCCCTTTCGGTTTAGTACACTCAAGCTTATAACCCTGTGTATTCCACAATTTCCGCATTGCATGAATGGTGTGCCATATAAAATATCGGTACGTCGTCCGTTCGTATCGTTCCTTAAATCGATGTTTTAAGTATATAAGCATAAGCATTAAAAAAAACGTTTGTCAGAAACTATCATCTGATAAGCAATCTTCTTTAAAAGGTACCTCAATGTTTGAATCATATTGATATACATTTTCTGCATATAAAGTATCACTTTTTAAGTCTTCACTTTCTACAAACGACTTAAAATCTTCACTTAAAGTTTTTGAGTCTTCCTTTTCGAATTTAAATTCTTCACCTAAAGTTAATAAATCTTCATTTCCGAATTTTAATTCTTCACCTGATTTATAATTATCATACAATGAATCCGGATTTTCTGGGTAATTCGCGCTAATGCTTGCATTTTCAATGAACATCGCGAATTCTTCGTTAATCAGCCTCGATATTTGTACACCAGACATTTGTTTAGTTGAGTCTTCATTTAAAGTCGAAGGTTCATTTACGTTGTTAATTGATTCCACATTTTCTATATTTTGTGATTCTTCCAATTGTTTACTCATACAATCGTTATTTTCTGTGTCGTTTTCGTCAAGGTTACTTTCTTTAAATGTTTCAGTTTTTGACATCGAGGGTTTGTTCCTCATCACTTCGCAGACAATACAATCACCAGTCAAACGGTGGCGATGTTGGGGCAAAGAAATCATATCTAAACAACGACCTATTTTAGTTTCCGCTGCAGCTAAAGCAGCTAACGAATCTACACCTGTAACATAGAGAAAACGACATGATTATCAATGGCGACTTGATACATTTCCCAAGTAATTCTGTTAATTTTTTTCCGCCCCCGTCAATTGTCTTTTGATTATTTTTACGATTCTATATTTTAATAATTTATGATTGTTTTATTTTTCTGACATTTGACATTGTAAATTATATTTTGGTATTTATTTTAAAAAAATAAGCTTATGACCAATTTGATGTAGATGAATACAATATACTATTTTAATTAATTTTGATAATATGAACAAGTATTCACATCATCAGTCATTATTTAAGACTGCTGGACATAGGCCTCCTCCTGGGGGGTTTTGCCAATACTCGCCACGCTTGGCAGGCGGGTTGGCGAGCGCAGTTAGGTGTGATTGTTCAAGGAAGACGCTGCTGCCCATTTTCCGGATTACATCCCTTAGCCGACTCTTACGGCAACCACGGGTAGAGAGGGTGGGGTACTATTCTTACGCCGGCACCACCACGGCACGGAACAAGTAGTCATTTTACCTAAACTTTATTTGTGTAAAACGCCTAGTGAAGGCTGAATACATTTTTACTTTTTTTTTTGACCTGCACCTATATTTATGCAAATAAAACATTTGAATTTTAAACAATTTTAAATTGAGTTTAAATTCCACAACAAAATACTTTTTGGGTATATTTGCTAAAGTTATTACATGTTCAACAATGTTAGCACTATCGATAAATTAATATGATCATTATTTTTAACCTTTTTACCCGTTCAAAACAAAGAACATTTGAAACAAAACATTTAATTTGCATCATTTTTCTATTTAGTTACATCTAACACTCAATCAAATCAATAGATACGCAAGCAGTTTGCAGCCCCCAGCGACTAGTCTGTGTGAAATATATTTTACGATTATATCGCTTAATTTGCCACCCCTATAATCTGCCGCCCCAGATTAAGCCTACTCAGCCTGGTGGTAAATTTGCCACTGAGACTAGAACCAGAAGATGCTTTAATATGTTACATAACTTGCTGTTTTCAGAAACATTATAAAACACGGTGTCAAAAATGCATTAACGCTTCAGTATATAATTTTCACATTGATTGTTTAAAGCCATGTTAACCTGATGCAACATACATTTCATCAAGATAACGCGTGGCCAAATCATGCCAAAAAAAAAAAACAAAGAACCCACAATCACCCTTCAAGCAGTCTAGTTACTTTGTGTTTCCTCGAAGCTTTGGTCGATCCCTGAGCCCTGGCTTGTGCTGCTTGGAGAAGTCATGGATTGCAGCACTTCACGCCGTCTGATAAAGAACGTAATGTTATAAAGCTAGAATACATGTAAATTCGTAGCGAAGACAGCAGTGGTTACTTGGGTAGCGTGCTTAGTTCATTGACATATTTTATATTTGACATATTATTACATTGACATGTGTTATAATATGGAACATATTTTCTTCAGTTGCCCCTTAAGACAGTTTTAAGCTAATAGAGCAATAAAACATACCTTTTCTCATCAATCTCTTTCATTTTTCTCTCTGCTTTTGTCCATATATCTTCTCTGAAGGACTCTTTGAATTTACTGCGTTCCACATATTTCTGGTAATATTCATTAGCTAATATAGAAGGTTTATATTCTCCACTATTTGAAGATGATGACATCGGACTGTTTTCCAACTTTGTTAAATATTGTTTGGAACATTTCACAATTTTTTTCACTTTTTCCTTCTTTCTAAACACTATATTTGCAGCTTCGAGAGTTACTTTAGAAGTTTTTTTCGGGAATGGGCTTTCAGTTTGTGTTTTAAGCCATCCATTCACTTTTTCTGTTACAGTCAGTGAAGCTAAGACGCTGTCACCTGCTGATATATCTTCAAAAGCATGTAGGTCCATTGTTTCAGATATTTTCTTTTCAATTGACTCTATTTCCGTTTCAATGTTATTAGTAATGATGAAATCATTTGGTTTACGTAGTATAATTTCATTATTCTGTATAGCATTGTCAGCAATGGCTTGAAGTATTGACTCAACTGCGATGTTTCTCTGGCGTTTTTTAGGTTTTTCTTTAATCTGTTCGGTGGGAGATCGATCCATGGATGTGCTCGCATATTGCTGAATGGGTATAAGCTTGGAGCGCTGCGGATTGAGCTTGCTTATTATAATAGCTTTATCCGGATCTTCATCGTCAGACCACTCTTTGACATCCCTCACCTGTAACAATTCAAATTGATATTAACTTAGCAGTTGGGAAGGGACATCATTCAGGACTTGTTTTACATATTAATATAAAGTAACAACCCATTTCAACTCTGGCTATTCATGGATGCAATTTATTTTAAACATGATTATGAAACACTCTGTATCCCTACTTAGTACTTACACAAAAGTTTCTTAGTATGTTTATATACCTAAACAAAGTTTCTGGAAAAATCTCCAAATGGTAGTGAAAACTATTTAGCACTGTGAGGTTTAAAAGTATGGACCTAAAGACAGACACAAACAGGGACTTTGTTTTATACTATTTAGAGATGCCACATGTTTAATAAAGGTAGTCCTTTAAAATTACAAATAAACTTGTGTTGTGATAAGTTCTGCACCAAAAACCCGAACCAACCCAGCTGTTTGAAGTATTGGAGTGAGGTTCTGGGCCACTGGCATGGTAGCTCCAGTGAGAGGAGTGAAATGTTTAATAACATTGATGACGAGAAGCAGTCAAGATCATGATGATAGCGTAACAGCTTCATGCAGTCTAGTGACAATTCTAGTACCTTCTGTGGCTTTGCAATGCAAAAGCATATGTGCTACGATTTCATTCTCTTGCAAACAGTCACAGCATAGCTGACTATCCATGGTTTCTAGCTTTAAGGAGGTTACTATTGAAGTTGCAATGACCGGTTATGAGGCCTATCAAGTCTGCCGATTGAATTTTTTTACCTTCTGAAAATGCGGTCTATGATGGAGCATGCTTACAAAGAAACCGGTTCATTTGCAACTGAGGTAGTACATAATCATGTTAAATGTTTGCATTTATAGATTTTTTTAATATGGGTCTGACAGGGTAACTCTACTAAACTTATTCAGTCAATCAATCCTGGGATTCCAGTAAACCAGAAGAGATTGCACAAAGTTTTATAAGGTCAAAAATTAATTAATTTACCATGTCCAGCATCTTTTGGATTAGGCCCAAATCTGGCGCAGCAGTAACATTTGCATCAGCGGAGCAATGCTTGTAGAATTCCTCTTCAGTCTCTGAAAATAATTAATCAAAATTTATTTATTCAATTACTATTTATTATTTTCATGTAATTCATTTATTTTTATTCACTATGTTTATTATGTTTATTTATCTATAGTGTTGTATATGATGTAAAAACATAATTATATAATTTATAGTATATAAGTGTTCTGACATCTCCAGTCATATTTTTTATTTCATTCCTTCCTATGGTTGGCTGGAAGAGATCTCTTTTAGCGATGAGGCTACCACTTGTGGCACTAGCTCTCAAGTTTCTGGTTTGTGTCACATTTTTATTTTTTCTGGTTTTAAGAATTCTAGTGTACACAACAAAGTTTCTATCCATCCCTATATTATTATCGAGAAACTTTCTAAAGTAGTGTAAGGATCATCATAATCCGCAACATATAATAGTGCTATCAGAACATTGAGAAAAATACTTCATTATAAATAATTAACTCTTTGTTCTATTTTTTAAAGAGCTCTATGTTTTTCATATAAAAACAATTATAAAGTAAAACAAAGAGTATTTGTTTAGAATAACAGTTCACTGTATTGGATCAAGGACCAGATCCAAAATACAGTGATCCTTGACACGGTACAAAAATGTTTATGGGTTTAGATAGTCCATATTTTACCTCCATGCCTCATTTGTTTTGTTTTTTCTTGTTGGTAATTTGTTCACAATATGTTTATGTGTATTTTGTTGGACCTACTAGGGTTCACCGGAAGACCAGCGCTGGTTATACCTTAGTATAGCCAGCATTATGCTGAGGTGAGCCCCTATTTTGCAACAGTTTGACTGTTTTTGTTTTATAAACTAACGTTTTTCTTTCTTTCATATTCTGGATCAATATTTCTTTAAAACACCCCACAGCTAGGAGCGGGTCTCTGTTCATTGAGACCAGACCAAGGCTATAGTGGCCAAGTGCTGTTTAGCAGCATGACGGTAATAGTCCGAATAACTTTAACTATGATTTTATTTCCCATGTAGTTACAAACTCAAACCTTCAGTGATGTTGAGTGAAGGGGGTTTATCCCCTGCACCCACGATCCTCTCGATAGCTACAGGAACCTTTCCCTGCGCGACGGATAGATCTCGAAGTATCGCGTACTCGGAAGTCCATTGAGCCATGTTTTCCTTGTTTACAGTTGTTTGAGACAAAAATCAAACGATCATGCCTGTCGGGGCCGGAGATTGTAATAATCAAAACAATCAATTTGCAGCAAATAAGACAGACAGACTTTAGTAGAACAACTTTCTAACGCAGAAGAGTTCAGTTCAGAGAAGATACAATAAATACAATTCCAGGGTGACCATTGTGAAAATTAATCTATTGATTAATTTAAATTAATTAATTGATGAATAATATTCACAAGAAAGCCAAAAAAAAAACTAACAGATCGAAATCCATATTTCGGTAATGTGTTGTGCCATAAAATTTAATTAGTTTTTTTTTTACTTTTTTATTTAAAAAACAAAAGATTTTAGGTTTTAAGCTGAGGTTTTAAACTACTCTAGCATTTGCAACATATTACTGTAACGTCTCATATGATTTTTTATGTATTATGGCTATTATTCTGATGGATACGATAATTTTGATCCATATACGATAATTTTATTACAGCTGAGTTGAGCTGAGGCAGCTTTGTTCTAGTAGTTTCTTGGTGTTAGACTGGTGTCCCCTCAGCAGGTCATTTCAAAGTAATGAACGCCATAGCAACGCTGGACTTTGTTTTACTACTCAGTTCTGTGCCGCGTTGCCAGATGTACGATTTAAGTAGTATTCATACGATTTTTTTGCTGTTTTTAACATGTACGATCCAAAGATCAAAATCGCACATAATTCCTATGAATTTTTCATATTCACATTTTATTTTTTGTAGATTTAACCAACAGACCACAGTGCTATATTTTTTCACCTCACTGACTCCCTTCGGGATTCCCTTGACCCATTAAAGATAATACCTGACCAATTTACGAACCACTCGATGGTGGTCCCTTTTTATTCGGGCATAGAGGGCCAAATGAGCCCTCTATGCCTCTACAGTTTGTAAGAATTCTTTTACGCTTTTGGAGATTGAAGACTTGGGATCTGAGCCAGGCACACTTATGGCAAAACAACATCTAAAACGCTATGGACGTTGTGTTAATTATTCTCCAACACAAGAAATGCTGAGTAAAATGAATAGTAAAACTCTTTACGGAGATAATTAGTGTGTATATTATGTCGATTTTATTACAATAAAACTATATTTTAACATTCATAAAGTTTTCAGAATCGTACTATATTTTTTTGTAGTAGCCTTTCCTTTTAGAAATACGACTTTATTTTACCTACTGTACGATCTCTCATTCACGGTGTCTGGCAGCACTGGTTCTGTGTAAAACCAACTATTTATTCAGTGTTGCCAATTTAGCGACTTAGTCGCTAGAACTGACAACTTTTGCTCAAGTCTTAGCGACTAAAATAAAGTTTTGACGACAAAAATTGTTTAGCGACATATCTGGCGATTTTTGGAGTAGAAATTAAAACAGCCCTAGCTTTAGAAATTTCAAAAAATATTCAATGCAACACATCCAATTTTCTTTCAAATCTCAGTTTTACTATGTAATACGGCCAGTTCTCCGATAATAAGTAATTTTGGCAAATTGTGATTAAAACAACAAATGATCTGGGTTATTGTTACAATAATGATAATATAATTATTTAATTAAAAGTTAGATGTATTATGTTGTTGCACCTATATATTATTTACTTAATTGTAATCTAATTATTTATCAATTTTTTTTTTCACCTTTTCTAATATTTCACACTGCCTTTTCTGTCCCCGACAAAATTATAGGTATTCTCCTAGACAAAATCGTGGATCCGCTCCTGGGAAGTTAGTTTTAGCGACTTTCTAGCGACTTTTGCTTATGAGTCTAGGGACTCGGAATTTTTGGAGTTGGCAACAGTGTATTTATTTCTTAGTTCTTACTATTCTATCGTCGTAATGGTAATGGAAATGTGCTCTCTTAGTTCTCTTACCGGAGAGCGATGGTTCTCCTCATTAGTATTGTATTTGAAAAAAATGCTAGTATTTGTATGTTTATCTGCAGGCAGTTTAAATGTTTTTGTCCCAGGAGGGAAAGAACACATTATTCTGTGATTGAGAATCACCGTATCTTCTTAGCATTTAACTCCATACCTAGTCTGCATACTTCGTAGACCGTCTAGGTCAATCTTACAACGTGATGTTGGTAAAATTATTGAAGGAAGAGTAAGTACCCTCGCAAAGAGAGTTCTAGTAACTTAATCAATAGTTTAAAGTAAATAAACAAAGACAATTACTATCCCAAAATAGTCTTTAATGTAATTTCATGTACAAACATATTCTATTAAAAATGGTAAGTTACATTAAAAATTTAACAAAGTTTCATATAATTATAACAATTTATTTTACTACTCTTTTGTTAACTACATACAATGAAATACTTACACAAGTATAAACTACGTAATCTAGTTAACTACACAAAAACAAATGGATTGTATATAGACCGATATGATTATTTATATATAAATTCGTTGTATATAATTAGTTAGTGCCATCAGTATGCCACAAAATAAAAATAAAAGTAGCAAGTGTTCAAAAAAAAAAACAAATCTCTTCCGATCAACAATCAATTCCCTAATTGATTATATTATTGGACACAAAAATTTATTAAAAATGATAAAATTGCTCCCAATAAGTGAACTTTATTAAGTGCCTAAATATGAATACATAGAAGATTCTTAAGTTTTTATACAATTTATTTACCTAACTAAATAAAATATGTCCTAATCCTAAAAGCTTGTAAAAAGAAACGAAATATAATTGAACTACTTTAAAACTTTTTCACTTAATCTTTACTGTAGAACATTACAGACATTTAAAAATATAGAGAAATATTCAATTAAAAAAAAAACTATTCTTTTGGACACAAGGGTCCACATACTTATACAGTACAAATAAAAAGGCACTTCCATTTTGATCAATAAATTATTTAAATAAAATTGCAAGTGACAGTGGACATTACGATTGGTGGACCTTATCAATACTAATGAACACCATTCGCGTTAAAGTCTATATTAGTTAATAGCTTCATAATAGTTATAACTATGCCACTGTTAGAAACATGCATTTTATATTCTTTGCAATATTACGAGCACTATTCTTTTTATACTTTCGGTTTTTGGCTTGTCAAATGTACTCCAAACGCTCTACAAATAAATGACTCAAGAAATTTTATAGTCAAACATTATTTATAGCCAAACTATCAACTGATAGTTGAAAAGCATACAAATATTTTATTGATAACACCAATATATTTTTAATCATATTGTTATGGACACCAGTATAGGTACACATGTTTTACTGAAAAAAAAATAATGAAACCTAGATTCAAGAGCAGTTATAGTCAGACTTTAAAATTTATAGCCAAGCTATAAACTGAAAGTTGAATAGCATACTTTTATGGACAACAGTATTGGTGTCATAAACAGTACTGTATCATCAGCAGTACGGTGCGGTGTCGCAAAGTATTCAGTAGTCAACTCGTTACCCTGGCGAATACGTTGCAGATTGCGACATAAAAGTTAGTAACAATATAATTACATAATAATTAGTAACAATATAATTTATCGTATGTGTCGGCGCAGTGCCATTGCCGTTTAAAACAGTCAGTGCCAATGTTCCGCGCCGACATTACAATCAATCAATATATTCCTATAACTAAAGTACAATGGGCGCACTTATTGCTAAGAATAATTTTATTTCAATAAATATAAAAATATCAAACTAGAAATATATCTTCTTTAGTCATTCCTTTACCACTACTGGACATAAATCTATGCCTTTTTCTTACGGTTCATGACTTCCAAGTCTCTTTTCTTTAAATCAGCTTCTAGCTTATCCCAGATATTCATAGTCGGCGTGTCCTTATGGGTCTTGCTTTTTTCACTGTATTTCTTGTGAAGTTGTGCAGCATAACTTGAAGGCTTGTATTCAGTAACCTTGGGCACTTTTGTTTCGGTTGTTTCACTCGGTGATTTGCAAGTTACTGGATCCTTTCTCTTGTACCCAATGGCTCCAAGGTAGAGCATTTGACTTTTTGATTTTTCAGATATTGTTACAACTGGCTTGTCATGTAACCAATTGTTTACTTTGCTTATAGACTCTTCCATTTCTGGATCTAATTTCACAGCTCCTGTTTGTGTATTACTTTCATCTATATTCATATCACCCATATCAGGAGTAAGTTGCGTCGCTTCGACTTCTTTAAACTCTTCAATGTCATCGTTTTCCTTGCAAATAGCACGATTAGTTTCTTCGAATTCATTATTGTCATTTTTTTTCATTAAACATACATTGTTATTACAATTGTTGAATGTTTGATTGTTTTCTTTAAATTCCTCATTATTTTTATAATAGACGTCATTAATACCTTTGTTGAATGTAATTTTTTTCTCTATATATTCTTCAAGGCTTTTATTTTTATCATTATAATCGTTATTAGTGTTGTCACTAAATGACATGTTTTGGTATTTAAATTCGTCAAAGTCATTATTTTTGTCATTGTAATCGTTATCTTCACTGAACGTCATATTGTTATATATAAATTCGTCATCACTATGTTTATAGGTGTTATTAATATCTTCTTTGAATACGATATTTGTTTCTATGGGTCCTTTAATTTCTTTACTAGAATTAATTTGATTACTATAAGAGTTATTTATGTCTTTTTTGGATGTCATATTGTATTCTCTGAATTCATCAGTGTCATTAGTTTTATCAACAAAGGTGTCGCTATTGTCTTTACTCAATGTCAACTTATTTTCCATTAAAAAACTTCGTTCTTTGCTACTATTTTCTTGCAGGGTAATGTTTTTATTTTTTCTTTCTTTATCTTGTCCTTTGTATGTGCTAAGGACAGCTGACCTGTTATAGTTTTTAGAATGCCCTAAAGCCATTGGCATCGATTCTATACTTTCTCTATTTGAATCCTGTGAACTACAAAGAGACATGCCAACACTGACTTCCTTTACATTACGTAATGAAGTCATTTTTTCAGTAGTATGGCCTATTTTATTGGGTTCCTTGATATTGTCTTCGAAGTCAGTAGCTTTACATTTTTCGAAAAAATGCGGAGTCAATAATTTCAAGGGTTTTGCAGGTTTGGGATCTGCATAGAGCTTAAGAAGATTGACAATAGCTCTGTTAGTCTGTTGCTGATCTTTAAAAGTATCATTTTTCGCAGAAATTTGATTTTTTAACATCATAGCCATCTGTTTTTTCATATCTTTCGAACAATCTTCATTCTTATCATTATTTGAGATTTTTGGATCGTTGATCTCATTTTCCATTTTCTTGTTACTATGACTGTCATTAAAATTTTCTTCTGTCACTTTACAAATTGGACTGGTTGCAATTCGAGTGCTTTTAGGAATGAATTCTTTTACGTTTGGATTTAATTTACTGGTAATAGTGCCAATATTCGTTATTATTTTTGCGGGACTCTGCAACAGGCTTGAATGAACTATTTTTTTTGAAGCAATTTCTTCACTGCTTACTTCGTCGTTTACTTTTGCGAGGCTTGGCAGTATTTTTAAATTTAGTTCACTATGCGACGCAGTTTTGTCACTGCGTTTTCGTAAGTTCATTTTTGAAGGGCTTATTTCTTTGCCGGAATTAATATCACTATTAGACGTATTTTTTTCACTGCTTCCTTTTTTCGAACTCAGGTTATTATTTTTGTTCGGGGACATTAGACTATATCTGCCTATACTTAGTCGGGTTTTTTCAGCGCTTGGACCTTGATTTGTATTCGCTTTGCTGATAATAATTTGTTTATTTGGCGTAACTGGCAGCTCGTCGTCAGATGAGTTTTCATATTTATGGACCTGGAAGCATAACCAAAGAATTAATTCAATATTACCTTTGGCAGTCCTACTCATATGTAGCTGTCGAGATTCGTTACGATTATTTTTTTATGAGATAAAGCCATCACATAAAGTATCAATTGATTTTATTGGCTACACGTTTACACTAGTATCGAGAATTATATTTTTTTTAAATTAGTTTATTAATAAAACCGGCTAAAAACCAGTTACATTAATGAATACCGTCAATAACTTATATCATAATCCTTAAAATAAAGTCTGTCAATGAATGAAGTATGTATAATTATAAAAATTATTTAAAAATTAAGGATAATAATTACAATTACAGATCAATGATTACAATCAATCAAGAATATAAACATAACAATAAAAATCTATCACACGGACACGACTGTTGTCGTTGTGTATAACATATAATGAATAACTCTGATATCGTGGTGGTCGACCTGGCCCAAGTGCTCGTCGACATAATCATCTCACATGAAAAGAGTCTTTTGAAGGCGAAAAAGGACAAGAAAGAACTTGGCTCACGAGATAACAGCCATATGGGATGTTGATTCGACGATCATTGTCCCGATAGTCGTCAGGGTGAGCGGCCCGTAAAACCAATAGTCTCTACACACGAATCTAAGAAACGCCTACGAAATAGATAAATGTAGAACATGTAAATATTCTATATCCTACGCGTTTCCTCCAAATTCTAAAAATATCTCTGGGCCGTTCAAATATTACGGTAAGCACCAAAGGCGAAGTTCGTGTTTTTACTTATTTTTGATGACATTTTAGACTCTAGTTGGATTAAATAAGCAATAATTATTAATTTACTCTTTTGTTTTTATACTAATGCTTACGAAAAGAGTGAGAGATTTGCTTACTTTTGGTAACAAAGGGAACAACGGGGGGTTGGACTTCTGAAGATGTCTTTCCCAACTGGACTGCTAAATAGAAATCCGATCTTTTGTACGATGATTCGCAAATATTAAATAGAATTACTTACCATACGTAACATGTTGGTGATACCGATAAGATCGGGCCCCGTTCCGTCCTTTTGTCGCTCTGAAGTCGCTCGCCCGAATCTTAGTTCGAATTCATCGTCTACAACAATGGATTTACAATGAAAACACTTACTTTTAATTGGAATATACACACTCACAACAATAGATTCATCAACACATGAATACATTTTTGTTTTATTTATACAATGTATAATTTATTGTAGAACTTGAAACATAAATTATTGAGTCTAAGTAATATAGTAACTTATGCAACGTACAAGTATCGCCTACGATAGAATGATTTTCACTGCATGGAAAGTAAAGTGTGGCAGTGTTTTATTACTTAACTTTATGTTATCTTAGCTTAAATAATTTGTATCAATTAGTTAACGATGCAATGACTTAATTTCTGAGCTAACTAAACATTATCGATTTGGTAATTGACTGCACTATTAGCTTAATTGGTAATGTTCTGCTTCGGGAGCTGAAGGGCATGGGTTCGATTCCCGATCAAGACTAACATTTGTGCAACGAAAATAGATGTTTAAATAAAATTTAATAAATATGTATTTACAAAAAAATTATATCCAATTTAAGTATTCTATCAGCTATCTGATTTTCATAGTTCATGCTTTGCTAAGTTTGGGCTAGATTGCACTATGTAAAATGTCTTCAAATATTTGTTTTAATTGAAAAACAATGTGAACAGAAATTACATGCAACATTACATTATTCAATCAATCAATGACTATCACTTATTTCTGTTAAACTACTACTATGTTACTTGGTAGTAGATTTCCGTAGCACGAGGTCCTCTACGTAGGTACCGCCGCAGTAGGTACCAGATATTCTGCCGTCAAGCACTAGTGTGTAAACATTACTGTGTTCCGATTTAGTGGGTCCTGCAGCGAGCGAATTCACTGGGCTTTTGAGACTAACCATCGAAAGTCTCAAAGTAATGAGCGCCAAAGCAGCTATGCTCCAGAATTTGGTTTGTTACTCAAAGTTCTGTGTATTGCTGCAATGGTCATGAGCATGCGTTATCTCTTACCATTAGGAAAACGTATTGTTTGTCTTATAACTTTTACATTTAAAAATTACTGCGGAACCTTGCCATGGGCGCTTCACGACACGCACTTAATATTTTTTCTTAAAAATAAAGGAATTGAACATTATGTATATATAAGACACGTAATCTATAAACCTACTTTATCTACTTCATTATTTAGTAAGCCATCGATCACTCAAGCTCACGAGATAGATAATTCATTTTGAGGGTACACAAGCACAAGCTTGCATATATTTGTCTATGTAACAGTTGCAGTGGCACTCGCTATGAAATGCGATCAGCGACAGGGGTTGGCGGGGTGGCGGGACGGAGGGCTGGGTGTTCAAACAATGATATCATTAACAAAACATTATTATGTTCCAATTAAGGGGCATCATCATCATCATCACTATCTCAGCTGCTGGACATAGGTCTCCCTCTGACTTCCATAAAGACCGGTTGGAAGTTGCTCGCATCCAGCGAGTTCCTGCGGTCTTTATTAGGTCGTCTGTCTACCATTTAAGGGTACTGTATCAGAATTACAGGGATAAGGAGACACATTTTTTTATAGTTGACAGGTTAGATGTTAGCCAAAAACAAAGAAGAAGAAGACATAACACAAACAAAATATACAAGAGTACATGGATACGATAAATAAAAGAACTGAGGGCCTAGACAAAGTAACATTCAATTAGCTGCTAACTTTGTAACAAGCTTCCCCCAGGAGTACAGAGGTGTTGAGCCCTCTGTAATTCTGCGGAAAGTTCATACAGCACACTCGAAATTTATAAGAGTAGAGTTAAGCTGCACTTTCTAATGTTAAAACTTCGCAACTCGCCAATCGCTATCTCTTGTTATATGTTTAATATTTATGTACAAAAACATATGTAAATGTATATGTATGGTATGTATACATATATCATATGTAAATGTATATATTATGTCTATAAGTATAGGTATATTCTATAAGGTATAATAATATGTCAGCATTGATATTTAATAACAGATAGGTATGTACATACTATGTTTTTATATTGATGAAAATGTTTTTTTTATTCTCTTGTCAACACACCTGTCCTAACTTATTAGAATCCTCTCCATACTAAGGTTGCTTGGAAGAGATCGCTCTTGGCGATAAGGCCGTCAATTGGTGTGAACAATAGAGTTATACTATTATTAGCGATAACAATATTAGAAACATAAAACATGTTAAAAACGGGATTGATAATGTCGATAAGTCAAGTAGACAGATTATGTCAGTCACGAGCATTTTTTACTTTTTTATTAGCATTATAACCAGTAAAAATAGCACTTTTTTTTGGTCAACCTAGCATTAATATCACAAAATACTGACAGATACAGGTAGAGCTTTAAGCGCCATCTTGAAAAAAGTTTTTAGCCGATATCTTGGAAACTATGCACTTTAGGGCAAAAGTTATCGAGACCATTATTGTAGAGTGTAGAGAATAAAATTTCGTATCTTTTATTTCCAGCAAACTTTTTAGTAAAATTTACCGTTTACGATTCTTTATTTAATGAGCCATTTTTCTATAGCAGGCAATAATAATCGTCGTCGTCGTCGAATCCAACTCGGCTGGGCAGCGTTCGGAAAACTGCACAACTTTTTTTCCTGAATTAGAACTGATGGCCGATGGGGCTGCAAAGTTCTGGAGTGGAGACCACGGACCGGCAAGCGCAGCGTAGGACGTCCACCCACAAGGTGGACAGACGACCTCGTAAAAACCGCAGGAACGCGCTGGATACGAGCCGCTTCCAACCGGTCTTTATGGAAGTCAATAGGGGAGCAGTGGACGTCCTACGGCTGAAATGATGAGGTAATAATAATAAATCGTAAACGGTAAATTTTACATAAAAGTTTATATGAAATATAAGATGCGAAATTTAATTCTCTACAATATGCAGTTTCCGAGATATCGGCCAAAAACTTTTTTCAAGATGGCGCTTGAAGCTCCATCTGGATCTGTCAACATTTTGTGATTTTATGCTCAGTAAGTGACCCTAAACCTTATAAAAAAAAGTTGGATCGGAAATTTAGTGCTAGGTTAAATTCTATTTTTACTCGCCTATTATTTTAATCAAATGTTATTTATTCTAGGCCCTCTTATCTTTCAATTATGTTATCAAATTAATAATATAAAAATGTCGTGTGACAGTGTTTGTGGTCGCACACTTCCCAAACTGATTAAATTTTAACACACATATTTTAATAACATGCATCACAATCACAGAATAGCCACTTTAATTTTTTTCACTAGCTGCAGTAACCCTTGAAACTAGAGCACAGTAATGTTAACACACTAATGCTTGGCTATGCTCGGAGCTTCCCTATGAGATCGTATCAGAAATGAGGAGATCGGTAGACGAACTAGAGTAGCCGACATAGCCCAGCGGATTAGCAAGTTGAAGTGGCAGTGGACAGGGCACATAGCACGCAGAACTGATGGCCGATGGGGCTGCAAAGTTCTGAAGCGGAGACCGCGGACCGGCAAGCGCAGCATAGTACGTCCACCCACAAGGTGGACAGACAACCTCATAAAGACCGCAGGAACGCGCTGGATGCGAGCCGCTTCCAACCGGTCTTTATGGAAGTCAATGGGGGAGGCCTATGTCCAGCGTGGATGTCCGTGTCCGTGTGGACGTCCTATGGCTGAGATGATGATGATGATATTGCTTGGCAGTAGAAAATCTGGTAGTAAGTGAACCTACCTACTCAACCTCTTGCTAAGGAGATCTACAGTTTGAATCTGGAGTGGCTTGTAGTTGTGAATAAAAATCAGTTTTTCTTTAGACTCAATAGAATCAGTGAATATGATACAATATATGTGATTGTTAAAACATACCTTCATCATCACCGGCTCGAGGTGGGGGTGGTTGCTCACCATATAAGAAACATGCATCATCCACATCAGTAACTTTGTGCCCCGATGCCAATGCCAAATCATTGAGCACATCTTCCTTAGTACGCCAGCATTGAGCCATTCTAGGGAAAGCATCTTACATTACATTCAGGACCACCAGTATTCTAGGACCAAACTACAAGAGCCCATTCTTGTACACAAACACCAAAGATTAAGTTAATATACATAGGGCACATTGCATCCAAAGAGTTCATAATGATGCTATGAGAAAGATATTTATGTTATAACTTCAGTAGGCTTAAGTTTCATATTATTAGTAAAGTGCCTCTTTGTTTTAATGAGTACTAAACCGAAGCATTAACAATATTTTCTACACCAGGTAATCAAGTTTATTAATGACGATGTTTTGCAACATGTTATTAAGGATATTTAAAATAATAAAGTAAGTACCTATAAACATGCAACAGGTTGGAAGTTAGAACAAGAGTAGTTATCAAATTATTATTAGCTGACTTACTGAGTGAATAAAATAATTTTATTTCTTTGGGACTTTTGTATGATACGTCACAGCACAGAATATTAAGGGCACAGGAACATTTTTTTTTTAATGTTTATCGTCTGGCTACTGAGGCCTTTGAACCATGTTTTTATTTGGAATTACAGCACTTCACAAACTCTCGAAAAAAACTAGTTTTGGAAAAAAATGCAATGGGGCGACACGACGCTCACCGCGTTTCCGCCAAAACTCCGCACGCACGGGAACACTTACTACGTCATCACAGACTATTGTGATTATGCGTATACTTTTTTTATTTATTTATTGGTTACTGGATTCACAGTCCTTATGCCTATCATCATCATCATTATCAGCCTTTCGAAGTCCACTGCTGGACATAGGCCTCTCCAAAGACACGCCACTCAGCCCGATCTTTGGCTTTTCGCTTCCATCCACCGCCAGCGTTCCTACGTATATCGTCACTCCATCTAGTCTCAGGGCGTCCCACGCTACGTTTGCCAATTCGCGGCAAACGTAGCGTGCGGCTCCACTCTAGAACATGTCTACCCGAGCGATTATCCAGCCCATTGCCACTTCGGCTTGCTAATACGCTGAGCTATGTCTGTGACCTTAGTTCTCTGGCGAATTACTTCGTTCCGGATACGGGATACGATCCCTCAGAGAAATGCCAAGCATAGCTCTTTCCGTAGCTCATTTTGAACCTTATGCCTTATACTCAGGTATTATTATACATTATATTATTTTAATAAAGAGAGCCGGACGTCGGAAGAGGATCCACGCTCTCCTCCAACCCCCCATAACAAGGGTCTTGGGTGGCGGACTCGAGGGAGTCCGTCACTTGACAAGTTTAGTTCTTTGAGGGGCGTGCGAAAGGTGAACTCTAGTTTTCGCTCCACCGTTTCCTTGAGGAACTTATCCTGTTCACAGAAGGAAATTGCCGCCTCCCACGATCTCTCGTATCCAAGCATTGAGTGTGTATCAACTCTGGAAGCGAGAGACCGTTCCCCACCATTGAGACAAGTTCTCGGCGTTCACTTGCCCAAGCAGGGCAACCCTCCAATGTGTGTTGCGCCGTGTCCTCGTCGTAGCAACAATCTCCTCTTCTTACAATACTTGAAAAATTTGAAACACTCGACATTGGCAAATACACAAAGTAAAACGCCAAAAATTAAGAAGAAAAAGGATTAGTCTCTCTTTGAATAAAAAAAATTTCGTTGATTTATAATATTTATAATATATTATTATCTCATTTATATTATGATACAAAACAAGAATGTGCCACGGCCGATGAAAAAAAAAAAATTTAGACACTTGACAAATGACAATATTATCACTCCACCCACTACACAGCCCACAGCTGTTCTTTCATCTTTGGCTGTTCTTTGATAATATAAATAGAATAACAAAAATATAATCTTCGCTGTAGTGTACATATTGTAAGTCCATGCCACATAATCTTTCGTTCTTTTAAACCTGGTTTTAGTTTGTATTATTTTTTCCAATTTTGAAGAGAATCTTCGCGTGGAGTCTTATAACGACTTTTTATTAACTGTGATGGGCGACGAGAACGTTGCTGCTGACACACTAAATGAATTATCCTCCGCAACCGAGAAACTTAAAATTGATGATTCGAAAGAAAACGGAAATGATAATATTAAAACAGACAAAGTAAAAGGTTAGTACACTTAATAGACCTTACTAAGTTCGTCTCTTTATAGATAAAATATTATCAGGTTAGTATGTTTGATTGACTTATTGAAAAAACAATCCATAGGTAGCACTGATCAGCTATTGTATTGTTTTTGTCATTATGCACATTTAGATCACATTCATTGTAACAAATATCAAGCTTGGCAGTAGGTATATAAGAAATGGCTTCTTTTTAAATTCTCAGACTAGAAATTTAGTTCTCCTTTTATGATATTTTTAGGAGCCAAATACATGTGCAATCTCATCTTGCTTCACACTACACAGCTCCATGTATCTTATATGAATATAACCTAAACTTTAGTTTGAGTTCTGACATAATCGAACATGAATAATGTGTTAATCCTAGGATTTCCTAGATTTCCATAGTAAAATATAGATTTAAAGCGTCACTCATCTTGAATTTTTACTTTTTTTAGAAATAAAATGGAACTGGATCATTTTGTAGTTATCTCTAGACTTTGAAAACCATACAGAGATAAAGGAAACATCAATTTTAAAGTTATTTATAGAGAATATTTTATTTACTAGGCAACATTTGCCATTCAATAGAAAAAAATAGACAGGCCATATTTTATGTAAAAACATTCTCTTACTAAAAGCCTTGACAATTCCAGTGGACATCCTTCTAAAGGCTACTGGCAATGCACCCATAATGAAAAAGAAGAAATGGGCAGTAGATGCAGAGAAACCCATTGGATGGATCATAGAGTTTGTCAAGAAATATCTCAAGTTGGAGCCTGATGAGAAGCTTGTAAGTGAATCGACTTAAGTTTGTCGCTTAACATGTTTGAGATCAGTTCTTGAATTTGTGTTTTTATGTAACAGTAATGATACGAACGAGATGCTCTCGTGATGTTAAGAGATAACGCCTGTCCATGTCCATTGCAGCGATACACAGAACTGAGTAGTAAAACAAAGTCCAGGGCATGGCTGCCTTGGCGCTCATTACTTTGAGACTAGATGGTTAGTCTCAACAGCCCTGTAATTTCGCTAGCTGCAGTACCCTTCAAACCGGAGCACAGTAATATTTGCACACTACTGCTTGGCGGCAGAATATCTGGTACTGCGGTGGTACCTACCTAGCCGACTTCTTGCTAAGAAAATCTACCACCAAGTAAAGTGTTTGGGTCTCTGTCTTATTATTTTAATTTTATATAGGTACACATTTAACCACACCCTACCTGATGTTAAGCAGTAGTGCTTCCTAAGATGGAACATGCTAACCTAGAAAAATCCCCTGGATTCTGGTCTCCTGTCTTGATGAAAACCACAAGCCAACAGACCAAGAATCACGGTCGGTTCGCATGCTGAAGGGCGTGGGTTCAAACCCCAACAATGAGCTTGAGCTGCCGGTGAAGGAAAACATCGTGAGGAAACCATAGTGTGGTGGTAGGGTACTTTCTAGTACTCGGGTGGCTAGCTACCACCCTCAATTTGAAAATCTGCCGCCAAGCATCTAACAGTGTGTTCCGGCAGCTTCACTTGAGAGCCAGTTCTTTTCCAGGCTAGGTGTGCTTTACCATCTTCGACCACACCGTCACTTAAAATCAGGTGAGTTGTGGTCAAACAACAACTGTCAGCATTAAAAAAAAAAAAAAAACAATATATAATTAAGATTTTTCTTTTCCAGTTTGTATATGTAAATCAGACATTTGCACCTTCTCCTGACCAAATTGTGAAGAACCTGTACGAGTGTTTCAGCACGGACGGCAAACTAGTGTTGCATTATTGTAAAAGTCAAGCTTGGGGATGATAAAACAAAATGTGTAAATTTAAGTACAAGTGATAGGAATTATTGAACAGCAAAGATGTTGACAACAAAGGATTTTGGGTAACATTGAAAAATGCTTTTGAACTATAAATATTGCAAACTGAGTTATTTTAAGTTGAGCATTTAAGGAACAGGGTCACAAGCAGTTCAGCATTGAATTTGATTTCACTATTAGCTGCCCTGTTGCTCATTTAGTGTCTGCTTCAAGAGCTGTAGGGTGTAGGTTCAATTCCCACTCAGGGCAAACATTTGTGTGACAAGCATAAATGTTTGTTATGTTTGGATATTCTGTATGTATTTAAAAAAAATTAAGTGTTCTATTAGTTATCAGGTCCCCATAGTACAAGCTTTGAGCTAGATAGCGCTGTGTGAAATGTCCTAGAATATTTATATATTTAACCATATTTCTAATAAGTTTTGTACTATAGCACAATATCTATTAATTTTAATATCTTTGTTCAATTTGTTCAATATTAATAAGGATAATGGCAGCTGTATAATGATAAGCCAGACTGTAAATTTATTATCACTGTAGAAGAACTACTTTATACGTGCAGCCCATATATGGATGACTTATTAATAGCTTCATTTCCAGTGAACTATAATTTAGGCATTTATAGAGGCTAATCTTTTATTATTACAAATAGGCTTGCTTTTGACCTCCATCACACCTGTTGTTAAGCGTAGATGTAATCGACGATGGAGCATGTATACCTCAAAGAAATAGATTCACTCGCGACTTGAAGGCACCTATATAGATTGTTTCTATTCGAGATCACCCACTAGTGCAGTAAATTACATTGCTTAGCTGTTCATGTGAAAGTTAGTTTGGAATATCTACGAGATAAGAGTTATAGATTTATTCTAGTTCAATGTAGTCCATTATATTATAGAGTAACCCTGCATATATTAATGCAGGGTTACTCTAATCAGAATGGCTTTTACTTGGTATAATTTCTTTTCGTTTGAAGTTGCGAATAAGCTTACAGGTTGCCTGATGTAAAGCAATCACTGTCTTCTATGGATATCTGCAATACAAGGCATTGCATAATTGGAGAACATTTCGAAACTTGAGTTCTAGAAGGAAATTGCTGGTGTTTTTATTCTTATCTTGGAGAGGAGATCTGGAGCATCGATTTGAGATTGCTCTATTTACCCGATTGCCAAAGAAGGATTATGTTTTTCGCGCGTATCTTGTACGCATGTGTGTAAATTTCTTTATAACCTTGTATCTTCCAAATGGCCGAACGAATAACTACAATTAAGGTATCATTAGATTCGTCTCAATAACACAAGTGCACCTAGAGGGACGGCTTAAAAAAAATTGTGGATTTTAGGCGCGAAATAATAATACGTTAAAAAAAAATTTGCCAAACCTATCAAGTAGGTTATCTAAATCATCATCAGCCAAAGAACGTCCACTGCTGGACATAGGCCTCCTCCTGGGGGGTTTTGCCAATACTCCACGCCACGCTTGGCAGGCGGGTTGGCGAGCGCAGTTAGGTGTGATTGTTCAAGAAAGACACTGCTCCCATCTTCCGGATTACATCCCTTAGCCGACTCTTACGGCAACCACGGGTAGAGAGGGTAGGGTACAATTCTTACGCTGGCACCACCACGGCAAATCTAAATAAAGGCAATTAAAAGAGGATTACAATATTATATATAAATATAATAAGTTATATGCTTAAATTTTTGGAATAATAAATTTGTTTTCCTTTAATATTTGCTATTTTAATCGCAGTCAGTTTATAGATTTTTAACCTTTTCATTTGATTAAAGTTACTGTATCTGCAATTATGTGTCGTTCATCAAGAGGTAGCATATATTGCATTCTGCATATAGATTAATAATTATCATCATATATCTTGCATTTATACTCTTGTATATCATAAATGTCTCTTGGAATCTGTGAACTCTAGTATAACGAGAAACTAAACTATGACATCTACCTGGAGATGCTTAAATATACACTTTTAGGTCTGAAATATAAGAATGTAAATAAGTAGGTACAAAATTTTATTTATAAAACATTAAATACAATAAATATGGTTTGCATTGAACACAGTCACTCGGGGTCACTATCAGTCTTCATTTTTTCCTATCTCCGCTGCCGCTTATAAATTCCTTGCTTGTGGTTTTTGTAGGCAGGTTGTCTGAAAAATTTATATTTATTATCAGATACCTATATTTTGTAGCAAAGATATCTCAGTGGTTCGCGCATGAAATAAATAAAAATCGAAAATCTGTTGCGAAACACATAATGATGCTGATGACTGCCCTTATAGCTCATTCGGCAGTATAACTGCTTCAAGAGCGTAGGTTTGAGTTCGATTCCTACATTTCTCGACGATAAATTAATGTTTACCCTGGTGTTCTCTATGTAAAAAAAAGTATTTATGAAAAATAAATGCATATAAGTATTCTATCAGTTTTCTGGCTCCCATAGTTGTACTATGAGAGCCAGAAAACTGACTTTTGCTTAGTTTGGGATTAGACAGCGCTGTGAGAAATGTCCCATGATATACAAAACAAATGTAATCATTAGTCATAAAAAAAAACATTTATTACATGTAACTACTCATAGGATAGAAAATATTATGTACCAGCAACAATTAGAGAAATTAAAATCTAAAAAGCAAGGTCGAGTAAATAGGTTTCTTCTAGGCAAGCGTGCTCCATCTTAGACCGCACTACTGCTTAACATAAGGCAGTGTGTGGTCAAATGGGAACCTATGTATTATTAATGAAAAAAACATGTTAGTCATTAAAATCATTAAAAAAAACAAAACGTAATGAAATAATTTAAATTATTAACCACGTCAAGCCTGGCTTTCTAGGCCTTTTGCAGGCAAGCTATGAATATCATCTTTCAATGCACCGTCACTAAATATCATGAGTTGTAGTCAGACACTTAGCCAGTCAACCGTAAAAAAAACTAGACACTCGTAGAAGACCTATATTATATTACATTGAAGCAAACATAAAAAAATATGGCAAGATGTGCAAGGTGTAATGCCAAAAGTTTGAATGCCCTGTTGGCTCATTGGTAGTATGTCTGCCTGAGCTGTAGGGGGTGGGTTCGATTCCCGCCAAGGAGAAACATTTTATGGTATAAACAAATGTTTGTTCTGTGTCTGGGTGTTCTATATATATAATCTGAATCTCGGAAACGGCTCCAACGATTTTCATGAAATTTAGTATGTCGGGGGTTTCGGAGGCGATAAATCGATCTAAGTTACATTTTTAGAAAACGTCGTTTTATCCGTGTTTTCAGGCAATGAAAAACCGAGCAAAGCTCGGTCATCCAGGTGCTTATTTTTAAAAGTGAAGACGAAAACATCTGACGAGTTTTGGTGCCAAAGTGAAAAATAAAGTCACAATGACGTCTATAGCCAGCTCCACCCACACTGACGCAGCCTTGATGATACTCAGTCCTGTTACTTTGAAAGTCCTCACCAGGCGGTCGGCAGCATTTGGTAACGCCGCTCCTATTGGAAGATGGCGCGGCGGACTTATCGCTACGTGCCGTGTCGCACGGGCAGCACGCGACCACGCTACCGCGCGACGTGTCCATCGCCGAGATCTTTTCCACCTGAAAATAGATCAAACAGACATTATGTCAATCGTCATCCGCCGCCATGCACCTAACGGCTCCGGTAGCCTCACTTGAGCCAGTTCCATTCCAGGTTTCGTGTGCTTTACCATCTTCGACCACACCGTCACTTAACATCAGGTGAGCAGTTGTCAAACACCTACAAAAAATCATAGATATTATAAACGAATCACATTTTAAATAATTTGAAAATTGCTTATCTATCTTGAGGTATATCGGGTATCTTGAAATTGCGATCCAACGCACCGAGCCCGAATTTAATTTCTAATATTTAAACTTGACTACCAGGGTAGATAAAAATGCTTCTATCCTAATAAAATACCTAAATACACCGTAGACCGCATCTCTGATTGAAGAAAATCATTACAAATTACAATTATCATTATTAAAAATTAAAATTAATACATTAAAATGAGGAAAAAACGGATATACCTACCTAGTTACATTTACCACATAGGTGTAAAATTTTAAGCTACTTATACGATAGCATGTCAGTATAAATCAAACTGTCAAAATTTACACAAATACAAAAAATAAATGTCAATTGTCAGAATGTCAAATGCTTGAATGTTTTTAAATAATAATATATTAATTCAATTGCCACGGACCCCTAGGTACATGCCATTTTTTTTAAATGAATTTTGGCTTACAATAATAAAATCGTACTTACCCCTTATTCTATGGATTATACATATGTACATAGTTTTTAAATCAAATGTACATTATGTATTAAATAAATGGAAAACCGGTCTGTAACTTTGTATTATGAATAAAAAATTACTTGTAAATACTTTAACTCACTCAATCTAATGAGATGGCGGCAAAACGCAAGCCTAAAATAAAAAAAAAAAAAAATTCTATTATAAAGTGTTAGTATTATTAATTTATTATACCTTAGAAGGCGCGGCCGGCACACGGTGCGCGCGGTCCCCCGCCGCTTTCTGTGTAGGT
The DNA here is from genome assembly GCA_950106695.1 of Biston stratarius. Classification (NCBI taxonomy): domain Eukaryota; kingdom Metazoa; phylum Arthropoda; class Insecta; order Lepidoptera; family Geometridae; genus Biston; species Biston stratarius. Next base: position 24,798,670 of record OX467108.1, on the reverse strand, counting down.
TTGTCGTCCAGCTCCAAGCGGAGCTCCTCCTTCAGGTTTTTGGGAGATTTGGAACTCTTGGGAGACTTTACGTCCTCCTGCCCTTCTTGTTTCGTGCGGTATATCTACGCAGGTACATAAACAGTTCATTTTTTTTATGTCAGTTTACTGTTTAGTCAAACATAACTGTCACCTTCATTCATTGGTCTCTTATAATGTGTTATGCCCTATGCTTAAAATATATATGTATATTTTACAGCCAGTTCTATTCCAGGCTAGGTACATTTGCCACGCCGTTTCCTGTCGTCATAACATCAGGTGATCTGTGGTTATTGCCTAATCTGTCAACCATTATTCCTAATACGCCCAGTGTACCTGGTCGTGTACACCCTAATTATATGTATATAATCAAAAAATAATAATACTGATTTTTCTTTTTCAACATGTTATTTAGTTCATATTAATGCAATGCAAGTGCAAATTAATGCAAGTGGCAAAAAAAAAACACAAGCAGTTTCATTTTGAGCGTTAATGGGTTTATAAAAGTACCAGGAGCTCATAAGTCGAGACGACGGTACTCACCTCGGGTACTTTCCACACGATGATGGTGCCCGCGGCGCAGCACGACACGACGTACTGCGTGGAGGGGCTGAACCTGCAGCAGGTGACGGCGCCGGCGTGCCCCAGCCCCATGTGCGTGTATATGCCCTCCTGGTACTTCCACAGCTTCACGATCTGGTCGTTGCCGCCGGTCACGAACAGGTTGCCGTTGTGAGTTATATCTAGCCCGTTCACGGCGCCTATTTTGCTCGCCTCCAGCTGAAATTTGATTTTAATTAATTAATTCTCAAAAAAAAAACTTAAAAAACTCTATTTAAGTTTTAATGTTTCTTAAAAAATATCTTGTAATTTTTTCCTTTAACATGTTAAATATAATACATTATTTAAAATAATAATGACTCGAAGTAATGAGCGCCAAGCGCGCGCTTGTTTTGCTACTCAAAGTTCTGTGTACCGCTGCAATGGTCACATGGACATGCGTTATATCTTACCCAACGTCATCATGTTTCAATATTTTTCGTATAGCTTTTTGTGTATTTTGTATGCGATTAAGACGCGGTGATACATATATACAAGAAATGCTCGTTTAAAGGTATTAGATTAGATAGATAAAAGTAGGTTAAAACAGTGACCTCTCTGGCGAGGTTCCCGCTGCCTGTCTCCCAGTAGGCGACGCGGCGGTCGGTGCCGCCGGTCAGCAGCTGGCAGCCGCGCGGCTCGAAGCACACGCACATGAACAGCGTGTTCGCGTACATCACTTGCCGCCGCGACAGCGAGCTGCAACGCGCGACCATATCTATTACCTCTTACGATAACGCATTATTAAATTATGCGTTACGATAATGAATTTCCTTGGGTATATACCAAACGTTTTGACTCTACGTTTCTCATCCGTACGGCCAAGGAATGGAACAAGCTGCCGGCTTCCTTGTTTCCTGAGAGATATAATCTAGATCTTTTCAGGCCTGCGTGCTTTATCTTCGAACACATCATCGCTTACTATCAGGCGAGTTGGTGGTCAAAAAAACGCACGAGCGTAGTTTTTTTTATAGTTGACAAGCTAGGCGTGAAGCTGCTTCGCTATCATCCATGTCATCTATGTTGCCGCAGCACCTTGAATGTTTCTCATCATCTCTGCTCATTAAGTTTCCCACCTATCTCACTGGAGCTACTATGCCAGCGGCCCAGAGCCTCGCTCCGATATTTCAAGGAGCTAGGTTGGCTCGGGTAGACGCTGGTAGGGGGAAATGCACAGAATGCACCCCAAGCGGGACGTCAGTGCAGGACTTATCGCCCCCACTTTCAATAAGAATAATAAGCTAGGCGTTTACCACAGTTCATCTGATGTTATGTGACGGTGTGGTAGAAGATAGTAAAGCACACCTAGCTTGGAATGGAACTGGCTTTCAAGTAAGGCTGCCGGAACACACCGTTAGGTGTTTGGCGGCGCTGTGGACGAGTGCGCAAACGCGCCGAAGGAACATCTCAGGGTTTTTAGTGAGTAGGTCGGATAGCAAATAACCACCAAGCTCTACCCGGGGTTGGTTGTATTAATCAAGGATTTTCCCTGGGAAAAAAAAGAGACAAGTTCTTGGCGGCAGATTTTCAACTTGAAGGTAGTTTGGTAGCGATGATAGCTCAGTGGTTAGCGCGGTCAGTTCGCATGCCGGGCGTGGGTTCTAACCCCAACAATGAGCTTGAGCTGCCGGTGAAGGAAAACGTCATGAGGAAACCATAGCATGGTGGTAGGGTACTTTCTAGTACTATAATAATTCTACCAAATGGGTAGAATATCTGCTAAAATTTACTCGTTGGAGTAAAGTACTTACATGAGATCCCAAATGATAGCGGAGCCGTCAGTCCCGGCGCTAACCGCCTCCATATCGTTGGGAGACACCTGTATGGCGGACACGGGACTCTTGTGTTCCTTCAGCACCTTCTTCAGGGTCTGCATCTCGGGCTTAATGTCCCACACGCGGACCTGCGTATTGCCACAGATAACATAATAATAAAGGTAAAACTGCAGAATAGAAAGATCGCCCGCGCGGTGGGGCAACAGCTCACAACCAACATAAACAACAACATAACTCACAACAGCAACATAAATCCTGATATTAAGTATATCAGCAATTCGGTGGAAGCAATATGTAATGATGCACATTTGTTTTGTTTCGATAGGGGGTTCTTTTAATGCCATAGGTGGTAATCAAGCTGACGGGTTGCCTGATGGTAAGCATTCACCGTCGCCTATGGATACCTGCAATACCAGTGGCACTACAAAGACGTTTGATTTGCAACATAAAATCTATTTTAATTTATTATTTGTAAATAATTTTAAATTCAAATTCAAATCAAATACTATAATTAACTATAACGGTAATATGAAACACTAAATTATATTGACAGCTTTCTGTATCCAGTTTTGACCCCTGCTTTACGCAGGTCGTCTCTCCACCTGGCCGCAGGGTATCCTACACTCAGGGCCAGATTTGGAAGTCTGGAGGCCTTGGGGCAACAAAGGAGCGGAGGCCCCTAATTATTTTCCGAATAAAAATTAAAATCGTTTATTGCAAGTACGGGTTATACAGTCGTTATAACAATGTTAACAAATATGGATATATTAATTTTCAAAAACAATATACTTAATTATGTATGTGGAACTATCATCGGTAAAAATGCGAAAAAACTGTTGTTGCGAAACACTGTACTGTTTGGAAAAAACCGGAAAAGTACACGTTGAAATTTGGATAATTTTTTTTATCTCTGTTGTGAGGGCTCCACTCTTGTGGAGGCCCCAGGGCAGTAGCCCCGCCTGCTCGCCTCCAAATCCGGCCCTGCCTATACTACGCTTGCCTATAAGTGGTCACTCTAGAACTCGTCCACCCCACCGGTTATCAGTTTTTCGAGGAATGTGTCCGGCCCAGTGCCACTTCAGCTTAGGTACTAATTTTTTGAGCTATGTCGGTGGCTTTAGGTAATCCACCTAGACTATTTTAGCGTAAGACTTATCATAAAGTTCTCGGAATTTCCCTACGAGATCGAATCACAAATGAGGAGATCCGTAGACGAACTAAAGTAACTGACGTAGCCCGGCGAATTAGCAAGTTGAAGTGGCAGTGGGCAGGGCACATAGCACGCAGAACTGATAGCAGATGGGGCTGCAGAGTTCTGGAGTGGAGACCACGGACCGGCAAGCGCAGCGTAGGATGCCCAGGGCCGGATTAACCCTATCGGGGCCCCTAGGCAATGCAATTCTCGGGGACCATTTCCTTTACCCTTTTCTTACTTTTTAAAATATATTTTTTCTATTAAAAAGTCGATTTTACTTTAACAATTTTTTTTAAAGCAACATTATCGGATGTAAATAATGGGGAATGTCACGAATGAAACGTTTTTTTCTTGGTGAGTGGTCGACTAGGCCCCCGTGGGCCGCTAGTCGTTGCGGGGCCTATAGGCAGTTACCTAATCCGCCTTATGGATAATCCGGCCCTGAGGACGTACACCCACAAGGTGGACAGGCGACCTAATAAAGACCGCAGGAACGTGCTGGATGCGAGCCGCTTCCATAGGTCTTTATGGAAGTCAATGTGGGAGGCTTATGTCCAGCAGTGGACGACCTACGGCTGAGATGATGATCATCATAAAGTTCTTGAAAATATCGAAGTGCACTAAGAAAGAACAGTGAGCACCTGTCCTTCACAGCCTCCGGATATGAGCGTCCGTCCGTCCGAAGTGCAGTCGAGAGCGGAAGTGCCCTTGTTGTGGGTGTTGTATATGCAGTAGATAAGACGACCTGTCAGCGGCGTGAACGCCCGGATATTGCCGTCATTCCACCCTGGAATAGTAAAGGCCAGTTCTTGCATGGTAGTAGTAGTAGTACTTTCTAGTACTCGGCTGGGTAGCTACCACCATCAAGTTAAAAATCTGCCCACCAGCAACAAACGGTGTACCGCTGTTGCTGGTGTACCATGTAACGGTTTGACTGTCTTGTAAAGATAAATTACTCAATTGGCAAAATAGCTACTTCAAGGGCTGAGGGCGTGGGTGTGATTCGCACCAGGACAAACATTTATTTGACGATAAATAATAATTGTTCTCTATGTATAAAGTAAGGTTGTAACAGAGTAGTGGGTTAGGAAAGGTAAGCCAAGCGTTGGTCGTCCAGACGCTAAATGGGTCGACGATATCGTCACCGTCGCGGGTCGAACCTGGACCAGATTGGCACAGGACTGAGACAGATGGCATAACAAGAGAGAGGCCTATACCCAGCAGCGGGATAAAGAACGCTGTGGATGATGACGATGATGTTTTTAAAGTATGTATGTATTTACAAATATGTATATAAGTATTCTATCAGTTAACCGATTCCCATAGTACAAGTTTTGCGGTTAGATGTCGCCGTGTGAAATGTCTAATGATATTTATTTATTTACTTACTTCACAAACCAAAGCCAAACCTATCTCAAAGTAATTCGCACCAAAGCAGCGTTGCCAGCACAATATGCCAAGGGTTAAAAGTAATGTTCAGTTACCGGATATGATGCTTTTCCCGTCGCCGGCGAAGAGGACGGCTGAGCAGGTGAAGTTCGGCACCACGATGCGAAGGAGTTCCTGGCACGTCTCCACGCACCACACGCGCACGTCGCCCGCGCCGCCCGTGGCGAACACGCCCGACATGCCTCTACGCACACCGATGCTATCAAACGACTACCATCGTATTAAGGTGGCAATATAATCTTTTTCTGTAGACTGGCAATTTCCTAATAGCACCTCCCTCGGTAACTTTTTTAGTGACTAAAAAACACATCTGGTGTTCACATCGTGGTCTTCTGCAGTCGATGGTAACGAGTCATATCGTGGCCTTCTTCTTGTGAAGACTACTGTGACGGACTGACCTATATTTTGTCTGCGAGTAGAGAGTTATTTAAAACAAGAGAGTAAGAGAGAGTTATAATATAGCACTTTGCATGGCATTTTTCCACGGCTTTTGTAATGGATATATCGATAATCCCATCCTGACCTGTAGCGTTGTTAGATTTTGCATGCCAATAACACGCACTAGGCATAGGTAATTATTTATTTGCGGTTAAACAATACAGAAACGTCAGAACGTCGTCGTTATGAGGACGTCGCAGAGAACTTTGTATGCTGGAATATTCCTGACACGGCAGAGGACTCCGGTAAGGAAGGGCGTCAGAGCGCATCAACGTATCTCGACACTCTAGCCGCCCCCACCCTCGCTGTCTTTACGTGCGAGGCGATCAGCGCGATGTGAAAAGGCGGTAGATATGAATTATTGTAAATCATTTAAACAGTACGCAGCACACAGAGAAGCACGATGTCTATAGTATACGCACGCACACACACAAGGAAATCGAGAGAAGTGGCGTAAGGGGGCATGACAGCATAAGAGAGCGTCACGCCGTCTGCCGTCACGGCATAAGAGTCGGTTTTACTACTAAAAAAGTACCGTTCACGCGCCCCCCTTTACATGTTGTCACGCCCCCCTCCCCCACTTAGAAGAACAGTTTTAGCATTGCCTTTACACAAAAATAAAAGCTCGGTCGGTTCACACGCATCGTATGTAATCAAACCATAGCATGGTGGTAGAGCAATAAATATCTTGAATTGTTTAGAACTCGACTGGCTAGCTACTACCTTCAACTTGACAATCTGCCACAAAAAGGCCTAACGGTGTGTTCCGGCAGCCTCACTTGAGAGCCAGTTACAAATTTAAATATTTTATTGATAACACCAACTTTACAAGTCATCATACTCCAGGCTAGGCGTGCTTACCATCTTTGACCACACCATCACCAGACACTAGTCGCATAGTAGACAGCTTATTTGTGTCGCTCCGTGATTTTAATTGCAAAACCTTCCAAAAAATGATTACATAAGTAGTGCTGTGTACAGTGTTGTGGTCTATATAAATGTCTATTGATCAGTGAGAACTGTTACTTGTTATTTGCATTGGTTAAAAAGTTATAATCGAAAATTATTATATGATATTTTTACACTGTGTTTTGCGACTACCCGCGCCGAGTACGCTATTGCTGATTCATACCACCGAGCGAGTTGCATACACCGTGCTGTGTTTGGACGTCGGCTCTTGCTACTGGAACGTTCCATGCTTTGTTCGGACGTACTCGCCTGACTGCAGCTGTATCCCCGAATATAAACAACTAGTGAATTATACTATTAAACTATGGTTGGCAAGGGCTCGATCTGCGCGGGCTGCCGAGGTATAATAAAGACTAAAGATTTTATGAAGTGTGCTTCTTGCGGTCAGTTATATGATTTGGAGTGCTCAAGTTTAACGTCACAGCGTTTTAATTTGATGTCACTTTCGAATAGACAGAGTTGGAAATGTCCTATGTGTCGTTGTACCGAGCCAAGAACTGACAATACCAACACACCTGTCCGTTTAGGTCAGCACTCGACCCAAGAGCACACAAACGTTACCTTGCGTGACAGTAAAAAACCACGACGTAAGTCTTCTGAGGACATACCTGATACAGAGCTAGACCAAACATCTGAGGACAGGCTACGGGTTATTATTAGAGAGGAGATCTGTCAGGCGCTTAAAACCACCCTGGGCAGCTTGCTTACTGAACAACTAAATAGTATTAATGAGAAGATTTCTGCATTTGAGCACTCATTGACCTTCTATAATACCATGTATGAAGACATGAAAGGAGATTTAGAAAATAAAGGAACAGCTCTAAATCAATTACAAAAAGAAAATGAAGCCCTTACATCCACTGTCAAATCGATGGAAAGAGAATTGAACACAAGACTGGGTGCAATAGAACAAACGATGCGTGAATGCAATGTGGAAATTGGTTGCTTGCCCGAGCATCATTCTGAAAATCTATTTAATATACTGGAACAAATTGGGAAGAAGGTTAACGTTAGCTTGTCCAGGGAGGATATACAACACGTGACTCGAGTCGCCAAGCTTAATAAGGATAGCCCCAGACCTCGCGCGGTTGTAGCGAAACTACGAACCCGATTGATGCGTGATACTCTTTTAGCAGCCGTCACGAAGTTTAACAGGCAAAATCCTCAAAATCGACTTAACTCTCAACATCTTGGCATTGGAGGCAGCACCGTCCCAATTTTCGTAAATGAACACCTAAGTCCTAATAACAAGAATCTTCACGCATCAGCTAGACGTAAGGCAAAAGAAGTCGGTTTCAAGTTTGTGTGGGTGCGAGACGGACGTATTTATGCTAGAAAGAACGAATCTAGTCAGGCGATTCTGATACGCTCCCTGGAAAGTTTAGATTCCATTAAGTAGTCATTTCTCTTGGTATTACAGACAAGTGATTATCGAGATTTGAGTTTGTACAGAGCTTGAAATATATTATCAAAACATGCGTGGAATGAGAACGAAGACGAATGAAATATACCAAAACATTCTACTGCAGAATTCATACGATATTATTGTCTTTACTGAGACTTGGCTTAATGCCGGAGTAGCAAGTGGTGAATTCATTGATTCTAGATATGTTGTGTATCGTCGAGATCGCGGCACTAACAGTGTTAAAAAAGATGGTGGAGGTGTATTGATAGCTGTATCGCGAAACATTGAGTCATATCGTGTTCAGTGTTGGGAAACCACATGTGAGGATTTATGGGTCATGATTCAAGTACGCATTGAGAACCAACCAAGAAACATTGCACTATGTGCTGTTTATATGCCTCCTCCCGTTAAACAAGAGACTATGGATATTTTTTCAAATAATGTTATTAATTTCAATAATCATGTCGATGAACTTGTTATTATTGGAGATTTTAATCTCCCATTTATCAACTGGATTAAATCATCCAGAGGTGAAAATAGATTTTTGCAACCCACGAGCTGTGTCAATTCATTAGGTAATACTTTTGTAGATTTTATGTCGTTGTGTAGTATCTATCAATTCAACCATTTTTGTAATGAAGATAATAGAACTCTGGATCTCGTACTTAGCACATTAGATGGATTAATTGTATCTAAACCATTGTCTGCACTTAGTAAGCTAGATCCTAAGCATCCACCACTGTCAATATCTATTTCTAATAATGTAGTTGAATACCTTCGTCGGCGCAATGAAAGTCGGTATAATTTCTTTAGGGCTGATTATGAAAGCATAGTTACTAAATTAAAAAAAAATGACTGGCATGATATCTTTAAGGGTGCATCAGGTATAGATGACATGACTTCCATATTCTATGATAATTTGAATAATGTAATAGATGAGTTTGTACCGAACACAAAGGTAATAGATAAAAATAAATTTCCACCTTGGTTTAATAAAGATATAATAAAAATTCTAAAAGAGAAAGAAAAACTGAGAAAACGTTTTAAAAAATATCATAACCCACGCGATCGAGTTGAATATGAAATTTTAAGAGACCGCTGTCGTAGTCTTTCTGATGCACTTTATTCGGGGTATATAGGCAGGATTGAGAGTGATATTAACAAGAATCCTAAAGCATTTTGGCGTTTTATAAAAGACAAACGTCGAGATAGATCATCTTTTCCCGCCAAGATGCGAATGAATAACATTATAGCTGACACCGGTTCGGATATAGCTAATCTGTTTGCAGATAATTTTGCGTCGGTGTTCCTTCCTAAAAGTTCTGATTCTATAATGCAGTGCGTTCCTTCTCTAGCATACTGTCTTGGCGGAAGTAGTATAGGATTGGTGCATTTTCCTGAGAAAGAAATTTTTAAAATCCTCAAAGCGGTAGACTCAAGTAAGGGTCCGGGACCCGATAGAATTCCTCCTATTTTTGTTAAAAAATGTGCCACTGCTCTTGCTATGCCTCTAAGTTTGATAATAGACCGGTCGCTTACATCTGGACAGTTTCCAAGCCAGTGGAAGCAAGCTCGCATTGTGCCGCTGCATAAGAAGGGCGATTTATGCGATGTCAAAAACTATAGACCGGTATCTATTCTTTCATGTTTTTCTAAGGTGTTCGAATCGCTCATTTGCACAGTTATCACAAATCAAACAAAAAATATAATTTCAGAACACCAGCATGGTTTTAAAAAGGGACGTTCAGTTGAAACGAACTTAGTGTCCTTCGTCAACCAGTTGTCGGCGGAAATTGACATAGGGCATGAGATCGATGCAATATACACGGATTTCAGCAGTGCTTTCGATAAAGTTTGTCACCCTATTCTTCTCAGCAAACTCGAGCAAATAGGTATTCACGGCTCATTTCTCGATTGGTTTAAATCTTACCTTGAGGGTAGACTTCAATCTGTTGTTATTGATGGTTATGAATCGAAGGTGTATGTTGCTGAATCTGGAGTTCCACAGGGATCCATCCTTGGGCCAGTGCTATTCTCCATATTCATTAATGACATCACGAACCGAATAAGTCATTGTAGATTCAGCTTATTTGCAGACGATTTAAAGATTTACAGGGTTGTGAATACATTAGAAGACTGTAAACTTGTACAGGAGGATATTCACAATATTATGTTATGGTGTGACCAGAACAAAATGTTTCTCAATTCAAAAAAGTGTTACTACATCAAATATACTAGGAAAAAGAGACCCCTAAAATGTACTTATATGCTTGGAAGAGTTGTACTTGAAGAAGTTGATGAAATACGCGACTTGGGAGTGATTATTGATAAAAAACTTACCTTTAGATCTCACATCGATGCAATGGTGAAAAAGTCTGCACAAATGATCGGGTTTATAAACCGTAATTCAAAAAGCTTTCGCAACATTAGTACTAAAAAAATGCTGTACAATTCACTTGTCCGAAGTCATCTTGAGTATGCATCTTCAGTCTGGAATCCGTTGTATAGTTGTCATTCGCAACGTATTGAGAGTCTGCAGCGTTCCTTCACTAGATCACTTGCATTTTCAAGTAGTGGCATATCGCACAGGATTGACTATGACACTCGTCTCGCATTTTTCGGAATGTCTTCGCTTCGAGTAAGGCGTAAACAACGTGATTTACATCTTTTGTACAAGATTGTTCACAATTGCATCGACAGTCCATATTTAGTTGAAAACGTCAAATTACGTGTACCTTATCACTACCCCAGAAGTAGGATAAATAAAATTTTTGGCCTTTCATTGTGCCGAACAAACCTCGGCTTGAATTCACCAATGGTGCGTATATGTTCAACTTACAATGATATCAGTGACAGTGTGGATGTTTTCTCTGGTTCCTTAGCACAATTTAAGAAGCTAGTTTCTGAGGTGCTTGTTGCTCGTAAATGTAAAAAAAAGTGAAGTAAAATGTGGGTAGATATCGAAAGCTCAGAAAAAACATTTCTTCTGTGTGCCTATGTTTACTATAAGTTTTGTTTTCCCTTAATATTGAAAATGAGGTTATGGTTTTGAATAAGTTTAGAAACTCTTTTTAGAGCTATAATTTCATTACTTAATTCCTTCATACTGTAAGCAATTTGTTTAACAAGCTGTGTATGCCTATAACTGGCGCATGTATCGGAACGTAACTCTTTGCAATGTGTTCATATTTTTTTGCAATATGTGTGCTGTTGGCGTACCTTAATAAATAAATAAATAAATAAATAAATCACTTAACTTCAGGTGAGCTGTGATCCCACTTCCATCCGGGATGCACCTTCAACCGCGTGCACTAGAATTATAACAAAGCTAAACGTAAAAAAAATGATTTGTTAGCGATTGGTTCCTTACTTGGGGAAGGCGATGTCGTTGATGGCACATCTGTGGCATGTGACGATGAGCGTGGGCGCGAACGTTGCGATGTTGATGGCGTAGATCTCGCTGCTCTTGGTGCCAGCAAGCAGAAGGCGCCGGTCTCCGCGAAGCTGAGGATCCTCTATCAGCTCCAGCGATGTGATGCAGCCTTGCAGCTTGCATGATCGGAGCTGGAAATCACTCGTCAACGTCAACATGCGCAGCGACCAACGAATCCCTGAAAAGAACTTTAAAACAAACTTCCTCGTCCTAGCGTCGTGTTCCTCATGTCTGAGGGTCGTGCCCTCCACCACCCACGATCACTGGCGAAATCTGATCCGGTCTGAATCTGGTCGGATTAACGCCACGGACTGCGACCTTGTGATCTCTTGCCATTGACTTTCCCCGTAACCATAAATTTTTCGAGGTTGTCGCCTTCCTTCCTGGCTATGTGGCCAAAATATTCGAGAACACGTTTAAGACAGATGGCAGACAGTCTTTTCGTGATCTTGAGCTGCTGAAGTATGATGATGCGTTGCTCCGATATGTCAAAACAAACAAGTGTGTGCAAAACCGCCAATCTATCTACGATAAAATTTTGTGCTTCTGTACACTGTATTATACTGATGGATCTGATGGCGTTAAATTTTGGATTTCCTAAAACCCGATTAGGCTCATTTAAGATTTGGTTCTCGTATACTTGATGACGAGTGTCTGTGATGGAGTTGGAAGCTTACTTGGTGATAGATCTCTTTAGCAGGAGGTCGTCTAGGTGGGTACCAGCGCAGTACAAGATAATTTCCCACCAAGCAGTAATGTGTGAACATCACTGTGTTTCGGTTTGAAGGATACTACAGCTAGCGGCATTACAGTGCTGTCGAGACTAACCATGGAAAGTCTCAAAGTATTGAGCGCCAAGGTAACGAGGCCCTGGACTTTGTTTTGCTGCTCATGGTTCTGTGTATTGCTGCCATGGTTTAATCTCTTACTTTCGCTTTAGCTCTGGATTTGGAACTTTGTTAGTAAGACTCGATTCTCACGAACATAAGGATAAAGATGAAAACTTATGAAAATCAAAGATGTTTATTTTAAAGAACTCACAGCTTTAAAATGCGGTATGTTAGGGTCGAGCACCTTCCCCTTGGGGAAGGTTCCGCGCCAGTTGATCTCGTCCAGCAAGTCGACGGTGCCATCTCCAGCGCCCACTATCAAGCACTCGTCTTCCATTATCAGTAGAGACTCAATGCCTGGAATGAATTGAAAAGTAAATATTATAAGACATTTCGCAAAGCCATAGGAATCTAACAAAAGCCATAGGAATTACATAGCTGATAGAATATGTGTCTACTTTTTTTTGTAACGGTGTATTCCGGCAGCCTCACTTGAGGGCCAGTTCCATTCTATGCTATGTACTTTACCATTTTTGACCTCACCGTGACCACCGTTAACCATTATGTCGATAATATAAGTAGGTATGTAAGAAAATTGCCAGCGGAAATTATACGTTATATAACCTTAACCCGTCAATATACAAATATACGTTTATATCCGTGTATTATGCATATGTATATACATTTTGTTATAAGGTACGTAGTCACGATAGGGGGTAACGCAGCTAATATTACGAAAATGTTAACATGTCAAAAGAATATATAAGCTATTTAAATTATAAATGGTTTAAAAAACGTAGATAAGTAGTAGCAAAAAATACTTTAAAATTAATAAAATTATAACAGTGATATACTGCTATAGTGATATACGCACCGGACCGTAGATACTTTAGGCTCTGGAATAAAACATAAGATACTTTTCATCATCATCATCATCCATCACCACGCGGGTAAAACCGCGGGGCGCAGCTAGACAATATATAGCTTCATTTATGTAGGATTTTTTGTAACAAATAACTGTACCCAACTATTGTTATTTAAGGCCAATAAATATTAATGATTACTGATCAGGTGAGCTGTGGTCAAACGCCTAACCTGGTAACACACGAAAAAACACAAGTTTTGAAAATAAATATGATGCGACACGATCTTCGCGTTCCCGTCAAATCCCGTTCCAATTACCAAGCTGAAAGCGTAGTTAATTCATTTGAATATTTACCGAGACTGTAGCAGCAGGACTCCGGTCGGCGCCCCTTGCGGATCGCGCCACATTTGGCGTAGCACCCAATGAGGGCTGGCTTGTAGCTGGCCACCGACGCGGTCGGATCCGATGGGTAGTTGATCGAAAACTTTATCATGTCACCCGTGCTGGGAACGAGCAATATCAAAATATCTAAAAAAAAATATTAGTAAATTTAAAGTAGGTAACGAACACAGGTGTAACATTACTGTGTTCCTGTTTGAAGGGTACTGCAGCTAGCGACATTACAGGGCTGTCGAGACTAACCATCGGAAGCCTTAAAGTAAATGAGCCCTGGACTTTGTTTGCTACTCAAAGTTATGTGTATCGCTGCAATGGTCATGGATATGCGTTGTCTCTTACGATCTCGATGGTCTCGTTACTTTTAGATTTAAAATAAAATGTACTTATCCTAGTAGCTAGTACAAAAAGTATTGAATTTATTTTTTTCTGATAAAAATGCAGATTATTGTAAGACTTTAAGAATACAATTACCTACATTTTTTTTTTAATTATTAGTCCCACTAATATTATAAATGTGAAAGTTTGGATGGATGGATGTTTGTTACTCAATCACGCCAGAACGGCTGAACGGATCTGGATGAAATTTTGAATGTAGATACTTTAGACCCTGGAATAATACATAGGATACTTCGCATCATCATCATCACCCATCACCACGCGGGTAAAACCGCGGGGCGCAGCTAGTAATATATAAATACTAAAACAAAATACATAAATAAATTAGTTAAAAGAAATAATTTAAAATAACGCTATTAGAAAATTACAAAAAAGTACGAGATTGACATAAGCTGCCCACGTGACATCAAAAGCCATGTCAATCCCGTACATTTTTGACGTCTCTAATACCGTTATCGGTAATCGTATGTTACTTTATCGAGGCCCTTTGGTGTGCTTTACTCAAACGTGTAACACCTGTAAAACATAAAAAAAGTAAGTATAAAGGAAGTAGGTATGCTGTCTCACGTGGTTCCAGCGTATCCGTGCGTGTCGTCAGTGGCGATAGCGATACATCGCACGCTACGTCGCAGCTTGCCGAGCGACACGTCCACCACGTCTAGGTTCTTGCTCTCCGCACGAATGTTCCACACGCGAAGGTTTGCTGCCGAATGGGACAAAATATGCTCCACAGCAGTTTACTATAGCTAGCATAGTAATTTGCGAGAAATACGTGGTATATAACGAATGTTTAAATTGACTGCCCTGGTAGTTCTTTTGAGCTTCAAGAGCTATTATAGGGTGTGGATTCGATTTCACTCAGAACAAACATTTGTGTGATGAGCTTATATGGTACAGGCTTTCCTTAGTTTGGGGCTACATGGCGTTGTGTGAAATGTTCTAGGATATTTATCTATATCTTTAAACGAGCAATTCTTGTATATATATATATATATATATTCTGAATCTCTGAAACGGCTCCAACGATTTTCATTAAATTTTGTATCCAGGGGGTTTTGAGGCGAAAAATCGATCTAGCTAGGTTTCATTTTCAGAAAACGTCGTTTTATCCATGTTTTCAGCCGAGCAGTGCTCGGTCAAACAGGTACTTATATTAATTTAAATAACCCGCACCATCGCCGTGGTTGTAGGGTACTTACTTGTAGGTACTCGGCTGGCTATATAGCTACCACCCTCAAGTTGAAAATCTGCCGCCAAGCATCTAACGGTGTGTTCCGTCAGCCTCATTTCAGAGCCAGTTCTATTCCAGGCTAGGTGTGCTTTACCATTTGCGACCACACCGTCACTTAACATCAAGTGAGTTGTGGTCAGACACCTAACCTGTCAGCCATTAAAAAAAAGCATACAATCTCCTCCGGTAACGAACGAGTTGACACGCAGCTTGAGAGGAGTGAGCGTGATGGCGTCGCCCGTAGTGAGGCGCGCGGCGGCCGCGGTGCCCGTGGCAGCGTTAGCCACGCAGTCCCACAGCACCACGCAGCCGTCGTCGCGGCCCCCCAGCGATATCATGTATCGCTCGTCTGATGTGAACGTTACAGCTTCCACTCGGACCTGGAGAAATATAGATAGCGATCACTGGTAGAGCCGAAACCATTGGGGAACACATCATCTCAGTATGAAAGAATGCTGCCAGCGATTGCTGTCAGAGGAAAGAAAAAATAACATAGGTAGGTACATAAAAATACAAAAGTCTAAACTGGCGCTACCGGCTACGTTAAAAGTCCAAATGTTTCATATGCGCTACAATTTAGGTATTTCACGTTACACGCGTGCGTTCAATTTGGCCACAGCAACGCGTGGCCGAGTCTGCTAGTAGACAATATAAATCAAGAGCTGCGGCGTAGGTACAAGAACATGAAGACTCCGGATGAAAGTAATGATGAGGATACCTTATGTAGCTCATGGCTTCCAAGCATAACCCTCTTCTTAAAATCCCACAGCTTCGCGGAAGCTTTGAATCCAATGTGATTAATCTGCCCCGAGCCCACGAAGGTTCCTTTAGGTGAGATTGCAACAGTGGCGACACTGTTAGTGTGACCGCTGAGGAAGTACATCTTCTTGGTCCTCCACTCTTGGATGCAGACCTTGTTACCCATTGGGTATACTATGTGTTTAGAGTCGGGGTGGACTTTGAGCCCTCGGACTGCAGAACCTGAATTTAAAAAAATACTAGTTTAGGTAAAAGCCTATAAATACAGTCCACTAATGCTGGGTACTAAAATTTGGCCAATGAGTGTAATCTCGTTTTATTCGAATAAAGTGAAAAGAGTCAGTATTACATTTGACGGGCCGGTCTGTATGCAGCATGAAACGATGACAAAGCTTTTCAACACACGGCCGTAGCTTATGGTGGTAGATGCGGTAACAACCAGTAAGGTCTGTTCCACGCAGATACGATCTACGGTAGCGGTTAGGTACCTACCTATATATTTTGAATTCGCAACCACGGTCGTTGCCGTTTGCTGCAAGTAGGACCTAAGTGTCTTGTATAAGTATATGGAGTTTTCTAAAATAGGCTTGTCCCAATTAGCCATGCATAGACGCGATAAAGCTTTACTTGGTGGTAGATGTTCATAGCAGGTTATCTAGGTAGGTACAACCGCAGTACCAGATATTCTGGCCCCAAGTAGTAGCGTGTAAACACTACTGTTTCTGGTTTGAAGGATACTCCAGCTAGCGAAATTACAGGGCTGTTAAGACGAACCGTTAAAAGTCTCACAAGTTATGAGCTGCGAAGGACGAGTGCTTAATTATAACGAGATTAAAAGAGTTTTATAATATTGTCGGCTCATGTGCTGAAACAATTTCGATGAAATGTGGTATAGTCATAGCTATTAATAAAATTATCACACTAACCTGGTTACAATCAGTGAAATTATATCATCAAAGTAAAAAAACAAAATTACTCACCATCAAATCCAATGATAGCATATGTCTCTAGGGACTTTACATCTCCCATCTTTTCAGTCTTATTAAAGCAGCTATAAATATACTTAATAAAATCTACAAAATCTCTAACAAACAAGAACTGACTCAATGATGTTTGTTTTGATAATTTGTTGCTAGGAGTTTTGTAAACAGCTGCCATGTTGCTATAGCAACTGCAAATGCAGCACATTTTTTTTAATGATTGATTTTGCCCCTTGAAAAAGATCACTGGTTGGGACTATATAGTCAGAGCACCCAACCTAATCTAATGTGAGTAATACAGTACAATTACAACAAAAATATGTCAGTCTGCTGGGGGGCTATGGCATATTAAAAATTTGACACTGTCCACCAGTACTGGAAAACGGGAATAATATAAAAAGTTACATCCCTATCTGCTACTGGTGGACAAAATAATATATCACTATCCACCCTTTGTGACATTAGGAATTAATGATTACACCTACAATCCGATAACTACAAGAAATTGGGGCCAGTGCAGTGAATACCATGGGCAAGTGTTATTAAGTACCATCACAAGATAGTCACATGACTCGTTTTGTCATAGAAGCCATACTTCCATATATACAATGTTTTCTTTACCCGGGGTCAATGGCAGACTTTCAATCTAACATTAGCGACAACTACTAGACTCTTCATAACTATAGGGGTAGGAGCTAAAACAGAAAAAAAAACTAAGCTTACTTTTCATTGCTTAGTAAAATTTTTATCAAAAAGAAAATTACTATCAAAAACGTCCCTTTAGTAAATAAGAGCACAGGTACACAGGCAGACGACAAATTCACAAAATAAGTGGCTTGAGTTTTCCTACTCAATAATGATGTATAGATTTAATAATAAACTTATTTTAATCTTGTCATAAAAATGCCTAGTTTAGTTTGCAACACAATTCACTGCATAATAATGTAATTACATGTTGTTAGGACATTTTTCAGATATTCATTTCTTTTTAAATAGTCTTTCCTACTAAAAATACATTTCACTTCCATAACTATATAGTTATAATATCTCATAATATTAGTCTTAATAAAAGTACAAATATAGAAATTATAGTCTACATGCAGAGTAAAGTATAATAGGTATTTCACATCACTTATGATTTAGTCGTACAATATTGTTCTTTTACTTTCCATGTTTCCGTAAGTTACATTTTCGGCGAATGGTCTTGGCTTTCATGTCAATCTGTTCTATGGCAAATTCACTGATCCTTTTACTTTCATTGATCATGTATTGTTTGAATACAGACATGAACTCGGATAACTGAAAACGAAAAAATAGTTATATTTGTTTTAATTTGAACAAATCAACAAATACTAATATAAGACAAAAAAAGCTGTATTGACAGTCTACTATCTAAACTAACAGACATGATATACGCTTGATGGATACAGTCTGCCCGTTTCACCATACAGAGGGCAAGGCATTAGATTTTACACGATGAATGTAAGAACCAACCAACAACTCGTCTTCTTTCTTCCCCAACTGTGCAAACGCACATTTGGCTGCATGGCTCTTATGCTCCGTCCAAGGGTCGTCTGTAGCTTCCCAGCCATCTAGCTCCTTTCCACAGAGAAAGCATTTGGCAGCATCAGCGTCTTCAGTGCCTGTGGCCACTGAATAAAAACCCGCCTCGGCCATATTTTGAACGTTACACATATCCTTATCGCTGAACGGCCAATTTTTGAATGTTTTGATCCTTTCATCAACAAGATATAGCGGGAGTATCTCCATATTTGTTTTGAAGCAAGTTTAAAAGATCAAAATTTCAGAAAACAATAAAAAACCATGTAAATGTAAAGAAAAAATCGTTGGGATTTCGGAATTCATTCGAATTTCAAAACTTACTTGACACTCTTGACATATGTTATTCCTCTGAGGTCTCTCTCTCTCTTTCTTCTTGGCATCGCACTCTGTGCATTCTGCCAGTTTCAATGTTTCTATATTTCGTGAGTAGTCTTCATTTTTCAGCTTCTTTATCATCTATAGTTACAGTCAAAGTCTAGTCTTGATCAAGTCCAGTCGGTCCCAGTCAAATCAAGTCATGCCTTAGTAAAGTAGTGGCGACTTTACTATAAGCTTCTGGATGGAGTTTTGGAAGCAACACGAAAAGTCATGTTTAACTACATTATGTCATTCTCCCACACTCATGCTTGTAATTCGGCACTTTATAAATAAAAAACCACTATTTTTATGCATAAAAACTCGAAAAAAACACTAGTTTTAGAAAAAAATACAATGAGCCGACACGACGCTCACCGCGTTCCCGCCAAAACTCTCCTCTGAGGTCTACGGCATAGACCACGTTCAAATTGACATTTTGAAACATGACTAGTAAATAGTTTTCTTTCAATTTTTCAATCTTTCTTCGACCGTAGCAAGATCAGTTTTCTGTCATGGCGCTACCAATTCACTATATTATTGTTTTTGAACAGTCATAAAACATTGTGGCAGTCCGTTATTTTTTTGTCTAAAATAAAATCAAAGTTACACGGATGAGTCTCTTTACAGCGACGGCCACATAGCATCCGTAAATTTAAGGAACTGCTGTGCTTCTAAGAAATACTAGAATAATTAAAAGATGATAATGAAAACTAATGGTGTTTTATTTATAAAGTAAAGTACTGAACTACTTACAAGAGCGCGGGAAAGTGAATTGTGGTGAAACATGCATTTTCATATTGCTCCCAAAACTCCGTCAAAGCTTCTAGTAAAGTCATCACTACTATACCAGGGCATAAACGAACTTGATTGTGATTGTTACTTTGACGATTTATTTTACTCGATTTGATACATTGCAATACCAGACATCATAAACTGGCAAAATATACAAAGTGCGGTGTCAAAAACAGATAAGTATTGTCATTCACTGTTTCATTCATTTTGTCTAGATTATTGTTGTAATCTGTGGATTTTTCATTTCGAATTCATTCAATTTTTTTTTCATTCGTTCGTTTTCTGCCCTTAGTTTAGCACGGGTACTCTGGTTTTTGTTGGAATCTGCAATAAATTCACGACTTTCTAATACTACAGCAAAGTATATATTTTTTTTAATCTTCACTTTTGCTTAATGCTTTGTACCTACAATATAATTAAATAAATAAATAAAGCAGAAAGTTCCAACCCAACAAATTGTCTCAGCTTTTATTTTTCATAACTAAACGTTAGCTTTCTTTTATCAGTAATTGTGTTTGTGACTTTACGCGAGTGCTGCGATGGTCCGAGCTGTTTTCTAGCATTGTCCTGTCCAGTAAAGCAATTTGGTGAGTAAATTTCACAATGTCACGTGTTTCGATGCATAAAATTTGCATATAAAAATAATTTTACCATTGTGTATTCACTTCTATCACTATGTACTATTCTTGTATTTATTATCTTCTTAAATCTTGCTACATTTTTACTTTTAAACCACCGTAGTTCATGAATTGATTAGTGAATCCTTTTGTAACAAATTATAAAAATTGTTTAGTTTCAACTTTCTTTTCTATTTTTAACCGACTTCAAAACAGGAGGAGGTTCTGAATTCGTCGGAATCTTTTTTTATGTATGTATTTAATACATTCCATTACATACACTGTAGGTATATAGTGTAAAATATTTTATAATTAACATCTTTACCAAAACCAAACCTACAAAGCAATATCCAGCTTGCTGGGTCTAAATGAAAAAATAAAAACTAGCAGTGTTTAAGCTGCATAATAATAATTATCAAGTTAATGTTACATCAACCTCAAATTAAGACTTGGCACAATAATTATTATCCAAATTATAATTTTACTAGTAGTTTTTAATTCTGCCTTATAGATATATTATCTATAATTAATGTAAGGTGATAGCTGGCTAAGCGGCAAGGATGCAAAATCGTTATTTTGATGTTGTGTTCAAGTATTTTTTACATTTTCTGATCCTGATCATGATGATGATTTTAATTTTATCAGTTAACCTTTTAAAACTGAATGTCTAATTTTTCTAAACTGGTTTAGTAATAAAACTAACCAGAGTAAAAATCTTATAAACAAAATATAGGATGCAATTTTTTCCTACACCGTAGTAGAAATATGGGAAATCAAAACCCTTTAATTAAAAAATGTTTTTAATGAGATGATCAAGACGCACTGCTGTCTGATGGTAAGAGAGAACGCTTGTCCATGACCATTGCAGCAATACACAGAACTTTGAGTGGCAAAACAAAGCCCGAGGAATCGCTGCTTTGGCGCTCATTACTTTGAGACTGATGGTTAGTCTCAGCAGCCCAGTAATTTTGCTAGCTGCAGTACCCTTCAAACCGGAACACAGTAATGTTTTAAACACTACTGTTTGGCGGCAGAATAGCTGATACGACAGTGGTACCTACCTAGACAACCTCCTGCTAAGCCCTAAGGAGCTCTACCACCAAGTTAGTTTGACACTGTGTGAAATGTCTAAAGATATTTGTTATAATTATGAAAAGCATCTATAATATTTACCTACCTATATTAAATTATTCCATCAGGTATGTTGACTGTCTAACATAAAATATTTAAATCAAAAGTCTGACTAGGTAGTTACTTAAATAAAAACAAAAGTGATTTTATAAAATCATTATTTTTATCAATCTTACCAGTCATTAAAAATCAATTAGTCTTTCATTACACTGGTTTTAATTCAGAGTTTATACTATGTTACCAAATCTTAGCATAAAATATTCTGTCTACATTATTGCCTACTAAATCTGCCAGTAGAAATTGTGAGGCTTGGCTGCAGCTCTGTTCAAAGATTTTTTGAGAACTCCAGATTCTATATTTGTATTCATACATATGTATATTCTAGACATATTTAATGCATTGTGTGTTGCTAGGCACCATCGCTAGGTGTTGTTATGTTTGTGATTTATAGCACAACATAGGAAACCTTACCTTCTAGTACCCTACCTTTCTACCTTACCCTAGTTTTTATCTATCTATCTTATCACATAGCAAGTTTTGACAGTACATTTCATAGTAAAATAATAAGTAGGTTTGACTTATTTTGTCCAGTAGCTGTTAAACCGAGGGTTTACCGATTTCCCACTCTCAGTCTAGTTTCTTCTTTGTTTTTGGCATCATACATTGTACATTTGCTAGTGACACCAAGTATTTTAATATTTTCAAGTTTTTATAAATGTAACACAAAGTGTGTCTAGTCATGCTCTAGAAAAGTAGTAACTACTACAAGTTTCGATGGAGTTGAACATGAAAAGCCATGTGTTACCACATTGACATGCTTAAGCATATAATTCGGAACTTTATGAATAAATAAATATCCTAGGACATTTTTCACATAGTGCCATCTAGCCCTAAACTAAACGAGGCTTTTACTATGGAAACCAGATAACTTATATAATTTTTCTGTAAATACCTACATACAGTACACACACAGACACAATAAATATTTATGCTTTATGTTTGTCCTTAGTGGGAATCATACCCACGTTCTATAGCTCTTGAAGCCAGATACTACGATATGAGGTGACAGGGTAGTCGATTTCATACATAGACATAGTTACTACTTTTATTCCTAAACATTCGAGCAACACAGGTTTTGTGTAACGCAGTGCCATGCCTGAAATTTACTGTAGGTACATTTTTACATTCAGCCTAAATATTACACCAACGTTTTTTGCCATGACAACAATAAAAACATTTTTTTTTGGTTAATTTTTTCCCTTTCGGGAAACGATCCAAAAACAATATTAATATCAGCTGTCTCTATACTTTTTAATTAGGTACAGTACTGCGCATTTGGCGCGCAAACTTTATATTTCGAAGTCGTAATTTTGTTTGTGGCTATTCATTCGGAGCATTTTATTTTCGGCCAGACAGTCGGGCTGCATGGTATCCGCGGTATGACGTCATATTTGTTTATGTATTCGATAGGCCTACAAGAGGAAGCGAAGTTTTCGTGTAAATAAACGTCATGCGTCGTATACTCAGCGTAAACTTACCTCGTCATCATCCGGTTGTTTCCTATCCAGGGCAAGCTCATACAAATGTTCTCCGTTTCAGATTAAAAATGGTTCGGTTTCATTTAATTTAATCGCTAGTTGCTAACCGATGTTTTGACTATGGAATTAATAATGAATTGCAATTAATGATGTTTTAAATATGGATTAACCCATTTGGAGCCACTTTTGACCCCCTCATAACTCGAAAACTATGTCACATAAACATTAATCATGTCTTTGGCTTATATATTGAGACTTGCGAGATACATATGTGCTCCAAATTTTATAAACACACCTCAAACGGTTGTTTAGATATTAACGTCCAAAAATCGTCATTTTTATCAATGACATACTGACTTATCTTTGTAGCAATGATAGCTCAGTGGTTAGCGCGGTCGGTTCACACGCCGAAGGGCCTGGGTTCAAACTCAACAATGAGTTTGAGCAGCCGGTGAAGGAAAACATCGCGAGGAAACCATAGCGTGGTGGCTAGCTACCACCCTCAAGTCGAAAATCTGTCGCCAAGCATCTAACGGTGTGTTACCTCACTTGAGAGCCAATTCCGTTTCAAGCTAGATCCATCCATTTACCATTTTCAACCATCAAAGCTGTGGTCAAACACCTACCCTGTCTATCATAAAAAAACAATTATCGTATACACAGTTTCGGCCACTTCAGGTGGCCATTTTTTTTTGGGCAAAGTAAGACGAGGCCGCGTTGTACTCAGCTTTGTCTCCATGAAGAAGACCACCGGATATGGCGGAAACTACAGACTGAGTATTCTGTATATTTAAACGCGAGTAATCCCGCACAAGTAAAACAAGTGTACTCGAAATTTATAGTGCTAAGTGCGTAATATATGCAATCTACCTGTTCTCTTACTATTAAATCCTAATCATCGTCATCCGTCTAAACTGATTAGGATTAGAAACAGGGCAACTTCTAATCCTATAATCTTACTACGCAACCATTGATGAATCGGCTGATCAATCTGAATTACTGTCCAAAGGATTATACTACACGAGTTCCTGGAAAGAATTCTTTGCTGATGGATAAGTTTCAACTATATTATTCTTGTCCCAAGGGGCACCCCTGTAGAAGTAAAATAAAAACACGTTTATTTGTAATATGAGCACAACATTAGGTAGATAAACTGTTTATGTTCACATAAAAGGTTGTATAATTAAAAAAAAAAAACTTGTATAATTATTAATTGGATCTTATCTAGCTAGTAGTATTCTGCCGCCAAGCTGTAGTGTGTAAACATTACTGTGTTCCGGTGTAAAGGGTACTGCAGCTAGCAAAATTACAGGACTGTTGAGACTCACCATCGAAAGTCTCGAAGTAATGAACGCCAAAGCAGCCCTGGAATTTGTTTAGCTACTCAAAGTTCCGTGGATCGATGCAATCTGCTGTACCGTTCGTCTCATTAATTTTACAAATACCTAATACCTAATAAACTGTTTATGTTCACATAAAAGGTTGTATAATTAAAAAAAAAAAACTTGTATAATTATTAATTGGATCTTATCTAGCTAGTAGTATTCTGCCGCCAAGCTGTAGTGTGTAAACATTACTGTGTTCCGGTGTAAAGGGTACTGCAGCTAGCAAAATTACAGGACTGTTGAGACTCACCATCGAAAGTCTCGAAGTAATGAACGCCAAAGCAGCCCTGGAATTTGTTTAGCTACTCAAAGTTCCGTGGATCGATGCAATCTGCTGTACCGTTCGTCTCATTAATTTTACAAATACCTAATAGTAAAAAATTGTTTGCTAAACTAAATAAAAAGATTCCGGATTCTGGCTTAGCCCTGTATTTATAAACTGCGGGCGCGGGCCTCTCTTTGTCTGAAGGGTAAGGCCGTTGTCCACTTCGCTTGTCAAGCCTGTCAAGTGCAAGTAGGCAGACTTCTCACATCTCGGAGAATGTGAAGAATTTTCAGACAAGCACCGTTTCTTCATGTTTTTCCGCCACTGTTTGAAAAGAAGCGGTTATTAAAAAAAAGATTTTTAAAATATAAATAAATGGCTATAAAAACAAGCAAGTTACGTTACATTGTTAATTAGGTAGCTTATGTTGTGCAAACTGTTTAGATAGGGCTTCGTTGTTGGTTCAGCACACTCATTTGCGTGTTTAGGTCCAGCGAGTGTAGATGATATTGCGTAGCGCTTACCTCAGCAGCTAGCTCGGAAATAATAAGTGGAGCAGAATTGAGCTGGGAGAGACTCCGTAAGACTTATCAGGCGCGATTCCAGCTCTCAAAAAAGGTTGTGGTCACAGCCATCCTAAAATCGGTCAAGTGCGAGTCGGACTATGAACTCGCTCATGATCGATATAGTGCATTGGAAGGAAAGGAGGTGCTTACAAAATATATGCCCCTCTGACCAAGATTTTGTACAGCGTAAAGTTCCACGTGGGGAAAGCTATGGGGCGAACACGAGTAAATTAATAAATCTGTAAAATGTAGATTGTTCGCTCACAAAAATTATAAAGTAAATGTGTGTTTGTTTGCACAGCACAGTGTCACATTTAGGCTCTAAACTACTGAACCGGTTTTTATGAAACTTGTATAGCTTCAAATGATATTAGATTCAAAACTCTTGTATACATTTTACAATAAATATTTTTAATTAGGTTTTATTTAAGTTACAAATTCAAGCTTAAGTTTCTTTCTCTTCTTTTTCGCAAAAAACGTTGATAATTTTATCTATATTCATGTTCACATCTTCGTGTACTCGTATATTTAGGAGAGCTAGCCCGGATAGTAACCAAGATCGAAGTGAATCTGCGAAGAGTAGAAAACGATCATTCTGCGGTCATACGCTGACCGGGAGAGATGACAGTATCTGTAACTTTTTTTTTATGTTTGGGTACAAACGGCCTAAACTCTCGGGGTTATGTTCGACGACTGTTCTGCAAGCTGTAATCACTTAATTTTTAAAGAAATAAGTTATTATGGTGATAAAATAAAATATCAAAATCAAATATCTCAAAACTAACTTTTACGTACTTATCGGGTTTTACCACTTAGCCTTCGATTATCTTAGTTTTAAGTAATTTTGACAATAAAAAAACAATGTCCGGTTTTTAGTCCCTAGTTGCCACGCGTGAAAAGAAAACTTAGTGTTCCAACTGCAGCGTAAACAAAGTTTATACCACTGCTCTGCAGTTGATCTGAACGAAGCAAGTTGTTCGGATCACATCATCACTAACATATGGAGTGAGTGAGTACTCACGAGTATCGCAAGTTGGTCGGGTGCTCCCTACTCTACATTTTCATTTGATAATCTATTCCGTTTCCTGGCGATTTACTTATTTCTCTTTAGAAATCTTGGAAAAACCTTGATAGCGCCCGCGATGGAAATGCAGACGAATCAAATATCCTGATAGGAAGAACGGAAATGAGAGACGGCCTTGAAGAGTTTCGCAGAGATAACGGAGTATGAATGACCTCCATTAGCGAGACGATACTTCTCTCGATTTTTTGTTGTTTACATATATTTTATGAGAAAACGTCGTTAAATGTGATGTCAGAATCATAATTTACTCTGACTTAGAGTAGTGATGGCTGGGGTGGTCTTTGCTTTGCATAGCACGCATAGGAGATGGAAGTAAGATCGCAGCTTACTTTTGCTGACAAGGGGGAGGGAGGAGTTAATAATTACTAAAATTCTGCTTACGTAATATTTGAATGGTCCCAAAGTAGTGACTGTTTGTTAAAAAACACGGCGTATGCCTATTGTTTCGATTCATACGACTGTTCAAAATTGTTTTAATGTATGTATGTCATTTCTGTGATTTTTTGGATGTGCCAAGTAAATAAGCACAGCTTGAGGCACATTTAAAAATAGCAGGACTTACTAGAGCCCAACGAGAAATAGCCGACAATCGTTTAAAAAAACCTCAAAACACGATTGCGTTCAATTTATATTCAGTAGAAGTGGGGAATACCAGTCTAATCTCTTTATAGTTTATTAAAAGACTGCAAGGACAACCGTAAGTTCATTGCCGGATAGAGTATTTGCTCAGCTTTGGTATTCTTTTTTTATGTAAAAGTAATGAGACGAACGAGACGCTCACCTAATGGTAAGAGATAACGCCTGTCCATGACCATTGCAGCGATAAATAGAACTTTGAGTAACAAAACGAAGTCCAGGGCGCTGGGCGCATATTACTTTGAGACATTAGATGGTTAGTCCAAACAGTCCTATATTTTCGGTAGGATCATATTTGGTTGAGCAGGGATGGCACACGGTAAGTGAAAAAATAAGGCATGGTAGGTAAGTGTAAGTTAAACCTACAACTGGGTCGCAAAACCTAGGCAGTACTAGTTCTCATTTTGCAACGCATTTAAAAATAACTATAAATAAATTTTGACTTTTAAAATAATGCTCCCTCTTCTCTTCTAAGCGTTGCTGTGCCGACAGGGTCTATTTTTGTGTACTGTGTACCATATACTATTTTGTGTTTACAGTATCTTGTACTGTAGGGAAGCAAAAAATATCTTGAATCTTCAACCGCACGGTAAGTATCTTATCCTCGTATGCTAAGAAATTTTGTCTTTTTAATTTCCAGCACAGATCTACAATACTATCATCAACGTTGCAAAGTTTTTTACCAACCGCAGGGTTCACTGTTTCAGAAACGTATTAGTTTTGTTTTGGGCAACCATGAAAACGAATATATTGAATAGACTTTGTTTTTATTGGTATAAATGGCGAGCACTTAACAAACAATACCCTTGGTTCACCGTTTGCTTCTGCGATACGGGGCTTACAAATAATAATTTCACACATCAGCCAATTGGAAACGTTATTCAGCACCTGTCTAAACATTTACTACTGTTTTTGTAGTGGCAGACATTTTTTGCTGCGTAGGATTTTGAATTGTTCAGATTGAATTGTTCTAAATAACTTTAACGCCCCGTTAGCTCATTTGGCAGAATATTTGTTTCTAGAACTGTAGGGTTTGAATTCCTACCAGGATAAACATTTATGTGACGATTAATGTTTGTTCTGTCTGGTGCTCTGTATGTATAATAAGTATGTATTTACAAAACAGAAAAGTAAATATTCGATCAGTTATCTGGTTCCCATAACACAAGCTTTATTAACCTAGAAAAGACAGGTGCGTGCTGTGAGATTCGAACCCAGTTTCTCCGGATTGGAAGTCAGACGGTCTCCCAAATAGGCTACCGAAAGTTCACAATTTTGCTAAATAACATATAAGGTATATACAGGCATTTGGGTGTATCTCGAAAAACGCAAGTGAAACAGAGGGTTACCCCTCTGTTTCAGGTTAGCTAGTAAAAAAATATACATTAGTTGTATATCTAATGCTAAATAATTAATTGATACGGTTTCGGTTCCGAATCTATAACATCACGACTGTCAAGTGCGTCTTCTCTCAAATGGGCAATTACGAAAACACTGGTTACACAACACGTTAATTACCCTACGTTTCCATGAACTTGGCGAAAGGAAGTAAATTGAGAGCTATTCACGAGTGTCACGTTTGCCGAAGTCCCGAGGCAACGTGCCAATTGTCTTGTGAACGCGACACGTTCTACTGCCTTGTTAGCCAAAGGTTCGGATCTCGTCAAAGATTATTTATCAGCATTCAGAAAAGACGATACGTTTGTTAAGCGCTGCGTTTGTTTTACACAGCGCTGTCTATCCTTAAACTAAGCAAAGCTTGTACTTTTTTGTTTGACAGGCTAGGTGTCTTATCATAGCTCACCTGATCTTAAGTGACAGTGTGGTCGATGATAGTAAAGTACACCTAGCCTGCAATGGAACTGGCTCTCAAGTGAGGCTGTCGGAACACATCGTTAGGTGCTTGGCGGTAGATAGCATAAAAAAGTATAAAGTTTTTTGGTAGCTGACAAAAAACTTTATACTTTTTTTTTATAAATACAAACTTAAAATACAAACATCTTTGTTCGTCCCACAAATGTTTGTTCTCTATGCCCTTCAGCTCTGAATCAGCTCTGAAGCAGTACTTTACCAAATGAGCTAACAGGGAAGTCCGTCCTTGACGATTGAGGGGATACTGTAATCCGATGCGAAACTCGTCGGATTAGAAATAACCTAATCACTCTACCCTCGATTCCTAAAGTAATCTAGAATATATCTTGCGGAAAACAAGGAAGGTGGCCGTTTGTACCATTCCTTAACTGTACGGATTGGAAAGTGTATTTTACTAGGCGGTCGATCTCATGGTCGATATTTGAAAAACTCGAACTAAACAGTTCGCATTTACCTTCATTGTACGAACTGCTAAACAATGGAATTTAATGCCCGAGTGGGTGTTCCCTGATAGATACAGTCTGGGTGCCTTCAAGTCGCGAGTGAATCGGTTTCTTCTAGGCGAGCGTGCTCTACCGTAGACCGCATCTTCGCTTAACACCAGGCGAGATGGAGGTTAAACGCTAGCCTAAATGACTAACGTCGACAAGGTACCGCCCCAGTATCAGATATACTGCTGCAAATCGGTAGTGTGTAAACATTACTTTGTTCCGGTTTAAAGGGTACTGTAACTAGCGAAATTACAGGGCAGTTGAGACCAACCATCGAATGTGTTAACGTAATTTTACCCTGGATTTTGTTTTGTGAGTTAAAAGTTCTAGATACAGCTGTAAAGGATAAGTGTTTTTTTTTTTTAATGTAATCGTAATGAGACGTACGAGACGCTCTCCTGATGTTAAGAGATAATAATAATAATAAAATTTATTGACAACAAAAACAGAAAAAAATATATACATATGTGACTTAAAAATAAAAATTAATTAATGTTGCCAATGGGGCAAAATCAGCTTTATGCTGTAAGAATTAAATTCTTACAGCGCTGGTTTACATTTTGCCCCTACTCTCGAATTCAGGTCTTGGTCGAGTAACATAATCGTATGTGCGTAACATAATAATATGTTAGTATGAAAATTTTGTGTATATGTTTGTGTGTGTATGTGTTTGCGTGTGTGAGTGTATGTGTGTGTGTGTGTGTGAGTGTGTGTATGTATATATGAGTGTGTGTGTATGTGTGTGTTTGTGTGGAAGTCTGTCGACTCTGTAATGCATAGGTTCTCGAAAAAACAGGCTTGGGCCGACGACGCGTTGGTGCCAACGAGTGAGGTGTTATGTGTTACGTGTGCGTGTGTTTAGATTTTATGTTATGAGATAACGCCTGTCCATGACCTTCGGAGCGATACACAGATCATTGAGTAGTTAAACAAATTCCAGGGCATCGCTGCTTTGGCGCCCATTACTTTGAGACTAGATGGTTAGTCTCAATAGCCCTGTAATTTCGCTAGCTGCAGTACCCTTCAAACCGAAACACAGTAATGTTTACTCACTACTGTTTAGCGGCAGAATATATGGTACTGCGGTGGTACCTACCTAGACGACCTCCTACTAAGGAAATCTACCACCAAGTATAGTAGTGTATTGTAGGCGTTATCCCTTACAATCAGTAGAATGTTCGTCTCATTATTTTTACATAAAAAATAACTTTTTTATACTGTATTGGTATCTTCAGTTGTTAGTTCGTATCAGGGAAGCTAAAGTAATTCTCGTCTATCCCGGCAGGCTTACGGATCGATGGATGCCGCACTGCGGGATTTCACGCAACTTCTCTCCATTACATGGGAACATAGACTGAACTAGAAAAAAAGTCAGTAGTTCACCCTGAACCGAGACTCGTTATTAAAAGCTTTTATATTAAACTAGCAACGAAAATACGTATATTATAGTTTGCACGTGTGTAAGCATCAAATGATTAAGTCATTTCCCGATTTAAGATGGATAGAAACTGCACATAAAACACTCAAATCTACAGACAACAAAAGAATTAAAAAAAGATTTGTGACCTAATCAATGTTTTGACGTCACTCGAGTTTTTTTAATAAAGTTGAAATTATTTACGAGTTAATGTGGTTTACAGATTATGGTTCTAACGGCTGGAGTCTTCATTACTATTGAAATAATTTTTATGTGAACAAAATGACTGTGTGCATTTTAAAACAGAATAAATGAGTACAACCATAGCATGGCGGTACATTTTAGTACTCTGCTGGTAACTCAAGTTGCAAATCTGCCGCCGAGTGTGTTCTGACAGCCTCACTTGAGAGTTAGTTCCATTCCAGGACAAGTTTGTTTGCCATCTTTGACCACACCGATACTTAACATCAGGTGAGCTATGGTTAAACAACTAGCCTGTCAACTATTTAAAAAAAATGCCTAGCTAAATGTGACACTGTTATTAACACAGTGTAGAGAATAAGTTTAGTAGTCATTTGAGGTACCAAAACACGCTCGCATTAGCTAATGAAAGCGCCTTAATTTATAACTTTTACAACTGTATCTGTAACATGTATGTATGTGTTCCAATTATCACTCTATGATGATCATTCATCGTTTTGTTATCATCATCACCCATGGTCATTGCATTGGAAGCGATAAATTGTTAGGTCAACTAGAGCAATTGGTCTCCATTATTGTCAATTGATTACTGAAGTCACCTTGGATGACGATCCTCAACTCTAAGAACCTTAGGATTGAGAGATTGTATAACGGAAAACCGGAGACTAATGTACCATTAATAATAATTATGTTTATCATCGGGTCTTAATCGCGCACAAAATACTATGAAATTAGTTTTATTTATTTATCTCGACGTTTCGGCCATGTTGCAATAGCCGTGGTCACCAAATGACTGAAGAGTGCGGGTCGTTTCGAAAAAATAAGGGTGTTTCGTTCTCCTACCCTCATTTCCGTTTTATACAAATGTAAAGTTGTTGTCACGGCACTATATACTAACTGTATCAACAGACCAGTCTGAAACAACAACACGATACGAGCATAAACTTGCTTAACAGACCATTGTAATGTATTTTCTAATTGAAATAGTTGTCAGTCGGTCAAACGCCTCACCACTGAAAACGATCGACAAAGCGTCAAAGTTTGCGATACCTATATCAGGTAACTGTGGAACAGCGGGCGTGTAAACTGGGTCAGATCTATTTCCACTCAGCCCTAATTCCGATCGCAGGCTTTATTTGACCGCCACTTAATGTCTAACTCAATTGAATTCGGCCCAATTTGTGATATTGGCCCTAATATTTGTTGAAGGTTGTCACGGGATATTGGAAACTAATGAAACTATACTAAGTATTCTATTTCTATAAGTACAGTTGTAGAAGTGCCCTTTCCCAAACATCGTTTATATCTTTTTATTACTTTACTAGTGACCCGCTCCCGCTACGCACGGCTGTACACGGGGCTTTTGATCTATCTCAAAGGGCAGCGTTCGATGAAAGCTCCCAGGTGGCTTGACTTTTTCCGACACTTCCAACAATTATTATCATATTTCAACCAATTTACACAAAACTTTGACAAATTATATATCTAAACGTTCCTCATGAATCATTCGATCTATTGATGAAACTCGGATGATAATCCGTTCAGTAGTTTTTAAGTTTATCGCAAACAAACAGACAGACAGACACGCAGCGGACGACTTTGTTTTATAATATGTAGTGACTATGGAAATCGACGTGGTTTTGACACATTTTTGTTACACTAATTACTCATTTAAATTATATCTTATTACTCATTTGAATTATACTCATTTGAATTACTCATTACTTATTTGAATTATATCAGACACTCCACTATAGTTTCGATCACATCCGGTGGCCTTTTGGAGACAAAGCAGAGTACAACGCGCGCGCGGCCTCGTCTTGCTTCGCACTTTGCGCTTTTTATTGCTTGTTGCGAGTCCTGTTAGCGTAGCAGTTCGTTGAACCTTCTTTGTGTACTATACAGGTGACCTGTTTCATAGAATATTGACACGTCTCAGTCAATCTACATACATATGTATTGTATGTTAACGAAATATAAAAGTGGCGGCTGGTAATTTTTTTCTGAGAAAGTGGCATCATTCACGACTAACGACAATATGGTATAGTTAAATTTATTAATTCACATAATATTCGGCTTTAGTAGTATTCTTCAACTAGCATTATTATAAGCTTTTCTGTAATTGTTACCCATACATTCCCTTGCTGTTGATGGTGTGAATCACGATGGGGCAGAAGCCAATAAAAACAACAACATTGTGATAAAGGTGCGTAAGATGCCTTAGCAGGAGGTCGTTTAGATAAGTATCGCAACAGTTTCAAATATTTTGCTAGCGAAATTATAGGGCTGTTGAGACCAACCAAATGAGCGCTATAATAGTGATGCTCTGGACTTTGTTTTGTTCTTGGTGCCGCTGCATTGGTCATAGACACAATCTGTAAACTATTCTATTGATTCAGTTCTTTCGTTTTAAGAGAAAACAGAATGGATTACTCAATATTCTATATATAATATGTATATAATATGTGTCAGCTAAAATGCCTTCTTCAGTTACAAGCTAAGTGTCACGATTGGTTTTGCTTTCACTGTTCTTAGAACCTGTGTGTTTGCGACCAGTATCTCGGTTTCATCAATATTATTAATGGTCCTTATAGACGGTCAGTTTCATTCCGTGAATCCGCCGATTGCAATGGAAACTGATAGATTCGCTGGATTGTATCGGAGTCAATTAATTCTATGTTGTCGAGGGACGGTGTTGAAATCTCTGGAATGTTGCAAGATTTTAATACATATATGAGTATCTTGATAAAATTGAAATGTTAGATGTTTTTTTTTTCGTTAATAATAGTCTTGCGTTTGACCGCCAGCTTGCCTGATATTAAGTGGAGATGCTGTCTACGATGGAGCACGCTCGCCTGGAAGAAATCGATTCACTAACGTCTTGAAGGCCCCAAATTGTATCTATCGGGAAACACTCACTAGGGCAGCAAATTTCTTTGTTTAGCGGTTCGTACAATGAAGGTAGAATCTAACCGTTTAGTTTGAGTTTTTTGAACATAGACCATGAAGTGGTGTCACTTTTTAGAGTTCCTGGTTATCCGATAGTGGAATGGGTAGGGATGTCTTCGGAGATGCTAAAGTCAATATAGATTTCATAGGTGATGATGGAGCTTGTTCATAAGCAGTAGCTTCAGGAATACGTCGTTAACTGGAAACTACTAAATAGTAAATAGGTTCATGGTCGGACGAGATCCAAGAAGAAATTAAGCAAAGCTCCTGGAACTGCTAAAACTGGTTTACCGTCGGAGAGGCAGTAAATTGGTTTATTAAAGCCTTATGGTTTAGGTTAAACGGATTACGGGAGCGGCGCGAGAGGTAAGTAATAAGACGTGGCGAGGTCGGCCGTCTATTTCTATCGCGGAGAATTTAGTTCGTGCTCAAAATATAAAAAAATGTCTATGATGTACAAAATTGCTATTTGCTTATCTTTGCTCCAGAAATCTGATCAGAATAGGTAATCTTTAATTTAAAAGCATAATAATTGTAGTTAGACGTCTTCAATACATGGCTTAGTGTTTAAACATTACCAATTATCTTACGGTTGGAAGGGTACTGCAGCTTGCGAAATTAAAGGGCTTTTAAAACTAACCATCGAATCTCTTAAAGTGATGATCGCCAAAGCGGCGATGCCCTGAACTTTGTTTTTAATACTCAAAGTTCTGTGTATCGCTGCAATGGTCATGAGCATGCTTTATATCTTACCATTTGGCGAGCATCCTGTTCGTATCATTACTTTTAACGCTTACTTCAAACCAAACTTACAAGTCAAATTTCGTAATTTTACATGTCTACAAAACTATCATTAAAAATGTCAAAATATTAATTATATTTGTCATTACAATGATATGTTAAAGCAATATTATGTCATTAAGACTTTTAGGACGTTCTTGCAGTACTTGATATACGAATAT
Source organism: Biston stratarius (assembly GCA_950106695.1). NCBI lineage: Eukaryota > Metazoa > Arthropoda > Insecta > Lepidoptera > Geometridae > Biston > Biston stratarius. Next base: position 24,764,102 of record OX467108.1, on the reverse strand, counting down.
TTTTTGTACTAATAATACCGTGGTTGTGTCATGTTAAAATTGCTAATGTAATTGATAAGGTTAATAGCAAAATGATGTTCTTTCATATGACCTGCCTGTCTGTCGGTAACTACGTGACGCTCGAGCTGTAGAATGAGTAATAATCTTGTGTTGGAGACATGCACTTGGAAATACGTTGGTTAACCAATTATTTTTATTGCCTAATAATATAACATGCAACCATAAAATAGAGTCGATGTTCAAAATGCGTTTGTTTATCTAATTTTACAATAGAAATCATAAATAAATATCGTCGGGCATTTCACACATTGACATCTAGCCCCAATCTAAGCAAAGCTTGTACTATGGCAACCGGATAATTAACAGAATCATAATGATCATGGACATGCTTTATATCTTTCTACCAGGAGAGCGTCTTGTTCGTCTCATGTATGTACTAAACTTTATAAAAGTCTTGCTAATTCAAGAGCACGAAGTTGTACACCCGCATTGTATTTGCACATATTACCTTCATCCCTCGTTGTCCATTCGAATTTATTCATTGTCCTCATCTCTCGCATTTACTCTGTGGTTTGTGGACTGTTGGAAATTTCTCCAGAGACGTGCAGCCGTGCAATTTTTAGCAGCTATGAAGTCACGTAAATAGCCTGTGAATAATAAAAGGTTTACTGGCGTTTTTACGTCCTTTCCGAAACTTAAATTGAGGACCTTTTTTCTTTGCGCTCGGGCGATTTGTCGTCGCCAAGTTTCCGATTTAGAAGTTTTATGGGTACGCTACTGTGGTTGGGTATTATGGGTTGTATTAGTTGTAAGAGCATCGTTTTTCTGACAGAAAGTGGGCAGATACCGTTGTTCTATTACATGATGTAGTCACATAAAGAGTAGTGTGTAATTATTATTGTTTTTGCGGTTTGAAGGGTTTTGCGGTTATTGAATTGAACACAATGCAATATTTTGTTATATATAATTTATTATCATGATATGTATTCATGAAACGCAACTGCCTCATATATTTAAACAGAAGCTTAAATATACTTGCTAGTGGGAAAAGCTTACTTATTTTATTACATTACATTATTATTAATTTTTGATTGATAATAATTGCTATTATTATATTTTTTATATGACGATGATGTAGAGACGACAAGTTTTAAAAAAGCCCTTCAAATGGCTAAATTCGTTAAAACACGACGAGATCGACTATATCAATAATATATACTGAATTTCCTGATTGGAAGATTTCAAAGATCAGATTCCTGTCTTTTGGTTAGTTTTTTTGTTACCAAAATATTGCAGCGCTCAATGGTTGTACTGATTTGTATTTTTTTTATTTTATGCCGTCTTGTCCCCCTGCTGTGCAACGGACTGTTCCTCTTTTCCATGCCTCTCTGCTCGCTGCTATTGAGGTCCAATCCTTTTCATGCGCATCGAGGTCATCTTTCTAGCGTCTTCTAGGCTGGCCCGGTGGCCGTTTAACCTCTGCGACCCAGGTCTTCGCCCATAGCTTCGCTGGCATTCGGCAGAAGTATCCAGTCCCAATTTAACATGACACCTTTTGAGTCATGTCAATTATCTGGATTGAATGACTAATTTGTCATATTTAGCAAAAACTGTGATAATGCGAGTAAACGCAGAATATCTCACGAAAGAAGTTTAGCACAGCTCGTAAATTATTCTGAATAAAACATCTACCTATTTGCATATACTTGCTTTTTTCATGTTTCAGTGTGTTCTGTTTAGGACGCGACCTCCACTTGCCTTTACTCATTTCGCAAAATGCGATCTCATTGACCTTTATCTCGTAGATCCTCGATTTACATTGTATTATCATAATTTTTATTGTTATCTTTGTCGTATAACAATATCGTGGAAAAAGGTCATGCCTATTTTTTTTCTTACTCGTCACATTTATAGAACGACCTGTTGTTTTTTGTATTCACCAAATATCCTAATAGTAAGAATATGCCGTTTCAAATATTTGCATTCCGGTATACCTATTCTATTACTTGAAAAATATAGCTTTCTGTCGACATCGCCTCTAATTACATCGATAATGAAACAAGGACGGTGTTTTTTCGTTCTATGGTTGACAAGCTAGGTGTTTGACTACAGCTCACTTGATGTTAAATGACGGTGTGGTTGAAGATGGTAAGCACGCCTAGCCTGGAATGGAACTGGTTCTCAAATGAGTCTGCCCGAACTCACCGTTAGGTGCTTGGCGGCTGATTTGAAGGTATACTAGAAAGTACCCTACCATCATACCAGTTATGGTTTCCATAGGATGTTTTTCTTCACCGGCAGTTCAAGCTCACTATTGGGATTTGAACCCACGCCCATCGGGGTTGTGAACAGATCGCGCTGAATTTTAGTTTTTAGAGCTAATTCTCATATTTGTTCGGTAGTTCGACGTTGCATGCAACGACGTTCTGTTATAATTTTAAAATGAGGTTTCCGAAGCAAAGCGGTTTATCTCATTAAAATCATTGGGAGTTGTTGACTTCCTGTAGTCTAGGAGACAGATGGCTAACATGGCCCGTTATATTGCCCTCTTGCCCTTGAATCTTGTTTAACTTCATTACGACCAATTAATTCCTTAAGCGACGAAATCTACTCCCTTCGTCGCCCTGAACCCTGAGTTTGACACTTTAATGGTCTGTAAGATCCGCAACGATTCCATTTTGCATTTCAGTCCCGTTTCTACGTCGTAAAGTCTTAATAACGTCCGTCATGAATGGAAGAGTTGTCAGGTAGGTCGGGAGCGGCGGATCGAATATTTAGATATTTGTAGGCGTATAATTTTGATAAGGTTTTCCGATCATGACATTCATTAATCTTTTTTTTCGACACTTTCGCACAGAGCCGTTTTGATTCTCTACATTCAACGGTAACGTTCAACATTGAATATGTAGGTTAGCTTTCAAAAATTAGAATGATCCAATGTACTAAAGATTTTAAATGTAAGGATAAACCTCTCAGCATATTTTAACACTGACATTCTGTCAGCTATTTGAAAGTAGTAATCGAATTATTTTCTTAGGTATACTACTGCTGGCGCTCAGCGACGCAACCAGCACGTGACTACGTTTTATTTAGTGTTGCCGCTTAGGAAAAAAATAAATCACTATATTTTTTAAAATATATCACTAGATTAGGTGAAAAAATAAATTCAAAAACTTTCTATGGAGATCTACCAACAAGTAACATGTTAGATAGTACTTTAAAAAAAGTTCTCGAGGATTTGTGAAGTGAACCCGCACTTGATCAGCGTGGTGGATTATGGTCTTCTAACAATGAGAGGAGGTTCACGCCCAGTAGTGGGACATTTTATAAAAACAGGGCTGATTCAAAATATATTTGAGTAAACCACACTGACCACACGAATTTATATGTGTACATACTTAGTGAATCACAATAAATTGCCTAATGCCCAGCGTGTTGCCAGCAGCGAATAATGTAGCTTCAGCCTTTACAAAGCTTCGTTAATTAAGAGTCCAAAAAGTCCATTCGGACCCAAGGGGGTCGTGCGACCTTGGTACGCAGCGGCCTTGCTAGTAACGATGACTCAAACTCCGACACACTTAGAGGTAAGTATGGGATATAATTTTGCGAGTAATACGTAGAAAGTAAATTATAGAATAATCTATAAAACAGTGACAGTACTCCTAGCCAGCGTAAATAATCTTCATATATTTTTGAAGTGAAAACTTCTTTATCCGCGTTCGTTGAGTGATTTTTTGCCTAACGGGTTTGCGTCACCGACATGCTAATGTGACGTGTTTTAAGTTTTCACTTTTGTCGGATGTCTCCAAGAATGACTATTAAAAAAAAAAATAGGATGAAAGCTCAGTGGTTAGCGCGGTTGGTTCATACGCCGAAGGGCGTGGGTTCAAACCTCAACAATGAGTTTGAGCTGCCGGTGAAGGAAAACATCGTGAGGACACCATAGCATGGTCGTATAGGGTATTTTCTAGTATTCGGCCGGCTACCTTGCACCATCAAGTTGAAGTTCCGGCAGCCTCATTTGAGAGCCAGTTCTATTCCAGGCTTTGCCATCGTCACATAACATCAGATGAGCTGTAATCAAACACCTAGATTCACAAACATAAAAAAAAAAGTTTCACAGACTATGCATTGTATAGTATTGTTATGCGAGTTAAATTTATGTTTTTTTTACGATACCTAGGCATCTATATGCTAATTATAAAAATATATGAAGCAATAAACTTCAAGCCACGCTCACATTCAGGCAGTTGGCAATTTATTAATACCGTAAACAATCGTAATTTATCCTGATTTATTTGGGCAATCAAATAACAGGACAAAATGCAATAAAGGCTACACGTTAGGTTACGACCGCCATTTGTCTAAGCCGTAAAAGCGGCGTGTGACACCAGGATTCCGAGTGGCTCTGAAAAATGTGCCAGGTGAGGTGACTGTCACCTAATATCAATGCTGGTGGAAAAAACTCGACTGTGCGAGGCCGACTCGCGCGCCTATGGTCCGTAGCACTACGAAACAATCGCACTTATTTCTATAGTAAATAAATAAATATAAATCGATGAACGTTTCACACTATCTAGCCCCAAACTAATCAAAGCTTCGTTCGTCACACAAATGTAAGTTCTGAGTGGAAAACGAACCCACGCTCTTCAGCTCTCGAAGTAGAACTGCTACCAAATGTGTTAACAGAGTAAACAAATACATCAAGGGCTATACAAGACATTGCTTAGTGTTAATCTATGCTTAACTTACTGTTGTCTGTCGGTGTATCGTTTTCACGGGGGACTTTTAACTGGAGAATGCGGAATTGCATCATGCAACGACTAATAAAAAAAACTTATTTTTATAGTATTTTGTGCCCGATTCAAGTCAAATTCAAATAATTATATGTTCAAATCGCGAGTTTAAAAATTACTCTTCTATGTGTTATCTTTTATACAACAGAGTTCATTACTTTTTTTTAAATCTGTAACGAAATTAGCGTTAAAATATTAATTCAGTAGAATTTTTAATAGGTTACCTAATACGCTTTAAAAGCATTTAAAGAAAGGAATAGTCGATGTACGCTTAGTAATATGGTTCCATTGACACCCATTGGGTAATGAACCCTAAAAATTGTAATCTGGAACGCATTGCGGGTTACTTTTTGGTAAATAATGAAGGGACGTGACTCGGTAGCTCATGGTGGTCGACCCTTATTTTTGACGGCAGATCATTAAAAGCATTCATCGCGTTCATGAAAAGTTGAAAGGTCATTGATTTGTGTTTTTTACGAGTTACATTATTCTGTGGTGTCAATGCACAATATGGGTGTCATCAAATCCAGATTAAACAGGTTCCTTCTAGGTAAGCGTGCTCCATTCTAGACCATATCGTTGCTAAACATCAGGTTGTGGTCAAACGCGAACCTATTAAGTAAAAGAAAAATAAAAAAATAGGGAAGAGCGAAATTTTGTAACGATGATAGTTCAATGGTTAGCGAGGTTGCATCACACTGATGGGCATATGTTCAAATACCAACAATGAGCTTCGAGCTGCCGGTGAAGGAAAACATCTTGAGGAAACCATAGCGTGGTGTTAGGGTAGGACTCGTCTGATTAGCTACCACCTACCATCAAGTTGAAAAACCTGCCGCCAAGCACCAAACGGCGTATTCCGGCAGCCTTACTAAAGAGCCAGTTTCATTCCCGGCTAGGTGTGGTGTGTTTACCACCTCCGACTACAACGACACTTAGGCACATTTACATGAGCTGATCAAGTTTTTAACGACAACGTAATACGAAAGTGGTGTTGTAAATCAAACAGAACCCTACATCGCTTTTTGCGTCTAAACCAGCCAAATGTACCGGAATTTATACCTTTTCATCCCGCTGCCTCCATAATAATTATAGTTAAGTCTGTGCCGGATTCACCTAAGCCATCCTAAAACAAATATACTCAGGATATTAACCGACATAAACCGGAACCTGCCATATTAAAAGCGAGCTCACTGACCCTGAATGTTTGGGGAAGAAATACAGTACATGTTCATGTATAAAATGTTGATTTGATGGATCGGTTAAGCAAAACGACGTATCGATAGCGAGCCCGTTACCATGTAATTTGTAATACTACTTTCGATTTTTTCGCGTTTCGAATTTTAATTGACCGTATTTGGCTTCTTACACATGGTGTTCAGAAACTCAACGTGAAGTGAGATGGAGAGCGACGACTTAATTTTTAGTTAGTGGATAAAAAAATCATATCACTTATTTATATGATGTTCTTTTTTATGGTTGACAAGCTAGGTGTTTGACCACAGCTCATCTGATGTTAAGTGACGGTGTGGTCATAGATGGTAAGACACACCTAGCCTGGAATAGAACTCGCTCTCTATTGAGGCCATTGAGGCGGCTGGAACACACCGTTAGGTGCTTGGCGATAGATTTTAACTTGAGGGTTGACTTGAGGTAACTAGGGAGCTAGCCTGCCGAGTACTAAAAAACCGGCTAAATGCGAGTCGGACTCGCGCACTGAGAATTCCGTGCAAACCGGTAGGTATATAAGTAAAAGTTATGGTATTTTTTTTTAAATGGCAATTTATGCTTTTCGCAATTTTTCCTTTATCTGTGCTATAAGACGTTGCTTCGGACCAAATTTCAAGATTCTGAGTTCATGGGTAGGTTCCCTGTAGGTTTTGATTCCCTTGCGAGTGTCGAAAATTTGCAGCATAAACGGCTGTATCTTTTGATTGCGTTGGCTTAGAAGTTTGATTTTTTCACAGTTCCAACGGACAGTAGACCTGAGCATATTTAATACTTGATACCTCCACGCGTTCCTGAGAAAAAGAGTCTTATCAGACAGACAGACGGGCAACAAAGTGATCCTATAAGGGTCTGTTTTTTCCTATTGAGGTACGGAACCCTAAAAATACCCTACCGCCAGGCTATGCTTTCCTCACGATGTTTTTCCTTCACCGGCAGCTCAAGCTCATTGTTGGGGATTGAGCCCACGCCCTTTTACATATAATAAAAGTTGACATGAATATCAACAACGAATATAAAAAAGTGCGACAAAAAACATATCGTTAAGTACTGTAACCACAAGTTCGCAATTTTAGTGTTTTTTTTTAAACGTGATTTTATATAGCCCTTCTAAAATCACAGTTACAAATCGAGCAACGTTGTTTGTTTCAGACGCGATTTGCGAAAACGGTGTCACCAAACTGATTCTTCACAAAAACATACCACACTACTCTAGGCGAAGATGACTTAATCTTAATTAGATTTAATTAAGATTTTTAAATGGTACGTCACTAGCTACTTTTCTGTTTATAACAATTATTGCCTTTTATTTGCAAAACCTTTTTTTTTTAATGATGTTTTCAAGTAGTCTTGTAATTATCTGACTTCCATTATACAAGCTTTGCATAGTTTGGAGTTAGATGGCGCTGTGTCGATCTTAAGATATTTATTTATTTATTTTATAAACCAAATATAATAATAATTTCTGTGCACACAAAGATTCTAAGCAATGGAAGAATGAGTGCACGTAATAACTTACTAAATTATATTTTTCGTTGACTTGCTATGACCCTCTCTCTCTCCCCGGGCTCGTTTGACGTTGAGTTTTGAGACGCATCTGTAGATATATATAAGAAAACTTCTAAGCATTCAATGGCATCGCCGTGCAGGGACGGTAACCCGTACAGTGCTTCGGACTTGCGACTCCGGTGTAGTTGATTCAAGACTTGTTCTGGCAGCCTCACTTGAGAGCCAGTTTCATTCCAGGCTGCAGGTTAGGTGTGCTTTACACTCTTCGACCACCATTGCATACCTAAGTGTGGCCAGATAAAAATGAAACGAATTAATAAAATAGTTTCAAAATGCAAGTTTCGGTAACCTAGTTTGGAGACCGTCTGGCTTTCGAATCTGGAGGTCCTGGGTTTGAATCCCATGGCACGTAAGTCTTTTCCAAGTTTCTAAAATGGTGAAGGAAAACATAGTTAAGAAACCGCTTATGTAAAAAAAAAACTTCTCGAAGATGTGTGAAGGCCAGCGTGGTGGACCTTACCTTTCTCACAATTAGAAGCAAGCCCGAGACCAGTAGTGAGACAGATTACAATACAGTCGAATTGAGAACCTCCTCATTTTTTGAAGTCGGTTAATAAATACAAGTAAAATGTTAACAAAAAAAACCGACTTCGTGTTGTTATCTCATGGATGCCATTGTTAAGAACTGGACCAAATTGAAATAGGACCACAAGGAAAGCACCAGCTTTCAAATAAAAAAGAATCATCAAAATCGGTTCACCCAGTCAAAAGTTCTGAGGTAACAAACATAAAAAAAAAAATTACAGTTGTATTGAGAACCTCCTCCTTTTTTGAACTCTGTTAAAAAACAGGGCAGATTTTAAAAATACGTGACAATAGTAAATGATGCCAATATTCCAAGCATGCAGAAAAATACCTTCTCATCGTGAGACCCTGACTTGTTTATCACATTCTACTGTGTGTTTACACATCTATGTCTAATACTTATAGGTACATATAGGTACGCTATTCACGGGTCACTATCTGAAGGTCATACGTTCGCCATGCCGATCGTGTCGACCGTTCACCCGCCTATCTAGACCCAGTGTTTGGACATCAATGGCTCATTGTACTCTGTTGAATGTAATAATAAAGTCGTTTTACGGTTCGACACATATGTTAAACAATAATACAGTACGAGACAACATCGGTACTATTCGCGTATTCATACAATAGAACTTTTATAGTATACTAGCAGACCCGGCCACGCGTTGCTGTGGCCAAATTGAATGTACGCGTGTAACGTGAAGTAAATTGTGAAATAATAGCGCATATGAAACGTTTGGACTTTAACCGTAGCGCCATCTATTGGATACTTACTCAATCCAGTTAATAAATTGCCTTACACCGCCATCTATTAGAATTTTATGGAACTTACAGATAATTATACCTCTTTGTCGTAAAATAAACAAATAATTGCCAATAAAAAAATATTGCGATCATAAATTGAGATATATACTATTCTATCTCTCAAGTTGGATCAAATTGCACACAGTGTGCAAGATTTGGTTAAAATCGGTTCAGTAGTTGTGGAGCTCATCGCGGTCAAACTACGTGACAAGAAACTTTTATATGTAAAGATTAAAAAAACATTACATTATTAAATCCAGAGTAAACAGGATTTTTCTAGGTAAGCGTGCTTCATTTTAGACTACATCCTGCCTAACATCAGGCAGGACGTCGGCAAACGCAAACCTATTAAGTATAAATATATATATATTATTAGCTACTCGCACACCAACCTGAAGTTAACATTTTTTTCCAGTAAGAATATACTGCTTCAAAGTTGTGTTTATATTTTGGCGCTAATGTCATCTCAATGTTGATTAATTCAGGCGTTACTTTGCGGAAGTCCATTTTGAGTGTAATTATTGTCAAGTTTTTTTAAATTATTGTCAAGGGTTTTAAAATTTTGTCAAGTTTTTTAAATTTCAATACTCATTTCTGTTGTAGCTGAAACGATTGTTAAGCGGAAATGAACTATATAATATAGGTATATATATATATATATATATATATATAAAACAATAAATATATATATATATGTATACCTAGAACACTCATCTTAATGTTATAATTATTTAAATTTACTTCATGCCTCAAAAATGTTTTGGTTGTAAATTGTTGTACATTTTTAAGTACTGTAATAAATAAATAATTCAATATTTTCTTAATTAGTTAGCATAGTTAATTCTATAGTACAATCATCAAAGTATTTGGGGTCTTTACTTTGCTTATTTTTGATGACATGGGGATGTTGGTGACGTCAGCAATGTCATATAAATTATGCTGATTATTTATTATCGTTTTTATTGGCACACCTCGTTTTCTACCTATTCTTGAATAATCTCGATACTTGGTTGCCTGGAAGAGATCGCATTTAGCGATAAGTCCGCTAGTTAAACCAATGTTTACGTAAGCACCGGAGGGAGCGAGTAAGAGCTTGATGATATTATAGTTGATTAGTATTGTATCCAGATCGTCTACTTATGAAATATCAATTAGATATAAGAATTAGAAAGTTCAATTGTAATTTATTTTAAGACTTAGTTATATATACTAACTTAAAATATGTACCTAACTTGTTTTAAAAAGTAGCATGTAAGTAAGTTAATACCTTTTCTCAGTTAACTTTTCTTGTAATTTCTCCACTTCGCTGATGTTTAGTTCCCGTAACACAATTTTAATTAATTGTAATATCTTGATAATTAATTCTGGGTTCAATTCGTTCGTCGACGCTCTCTTAATTAAACTCGAGCTGGACCGTGCTGCTTCATTATTCAGCTATTGTTTTGCATAATTGCGTAAAAAACTGGTTATGCCACGCGGTATTACTTGCTATATCAAGAATAACAAGAATTATTACTGAATGAAAGAAAGAACATGACTGCGTTTAAACAAATGGAAACAGTGCTGTCTTATTGATTAAAAAAATATTATCGCCATCCACTCCTGTCACTGGATGATGTAAGAATTCTAACAATCCTATTCAGCTACATATTTAAAAGTTATTGTGAAATAAAGAAACTCACATACGTATATATGAACCTTAAAACATTACACTCCTTTTTTGGCAGTCGTGTTTTTAGGGTTCCGTACCCAAAGGGTAAAACGAGACCCTATTACTAAGACTCCGTTCTCCGTCCGGCAGTCCGTCTATCTGTCCGTCTGTCTGTCCGTCTGTCACCAGGCTGTATCTTATGAATGATAACGGCAACAGGTAGACGCTTGAAATATTTACAGAATATTTAGTTATATATTCACTCAAAAATAAATAATTAAATTAAACTAAAACAAATATTTAAGGGGGGCCATACAATAGACATGACTTTTTTGCCGTTTTTATAGATAATGGTACGGTGCGCGAGTTCGACTCGCACTTGGCCGGTTTTTAATCTTTTAGAATTATTATACCTTTTTATAATTATTATTATTTATCAATGACTTTTCGTAGCGATGATCGATAGCGCGGTCGGTTCATACGCCGAACGGTGTGATTTCAAATCCCAACTATGAGTTTAAGCAGTTGAAGGAAAACGTTTTGAGGAAACCATAGCACCATCTTACGAATAGGTAATTTGTTTGTTACAAATAGGCTTGCGTTTGACCGCCAACTCGTCTGATATTAAGCGAAGATGCGGTCTACGGTGGAGCACGCTCGCCTAGAGGAAACCGATCGCTCGCAATTCGATATGGTTAATTGTTTCTTTATGTTGTTTTTCTCCTTGAACTTTAATTGTAAAATTCTTTACGTAAGAAATATCAGACATGCTACTTGTAACTGAACATAGAGTGTAAGTGATCAATCTTTCTGGCCATCGATCTGTTGATCGCTTAACGTGATTGAGTTTAGAACAGCCATACAAGCTTTCTTACTTATAAAGATTTCTAACGCGACGTTCAACTGACGAGTCAAGGTCGGCTCGTTTTCGATTACAGAAATGTTTTAGGAACCTATTGTCTTTGGAAGTTAATGGAAGATTGACCTTTTTGCAGATAATCGAATTAACTTTTAGGATTGAGATCGTATGATAAAAATGAATGTGAGTTAGTGTAACCTTAAGGTTTTTTAAATGGATAACATGCTGGGTGTTTGACCACAGTTCAGTTGATCTTAACGGACGGTGTGATCGAAGATGGTAAGGCATAACTAGCCTGGAAGGAAACTGGCTCCCAAGTGAGGCTGCCGGTACACACCATAAGGTGCTTGGCGGCAGAATCTCAATTTAAGAGTGGTAGCTAGAAAGCCGAGTAGTAGAACTCTACCAAATATCGTTAAGAAACCATAGCATGGTGCTATGGTTTCTTAACGATATTTTCCTTCACCGCCAGCTCAAGTTCATTGTTGAGGTTTGAACCCACGCCTTTCGGCGTGTGAACTGACCGCGCTAACCAATGGGCTATCATCGCTACATCATCATTCTTATTGCCCGTATCACTTTGTTCATTACAAATAATATAACCACGAAAAATCGTTTACAAAAATGTATGGCTGGTGTAATATCTCCCAACCATTCAGAGTTTTTATTGGCCCTAAATATTCCACAGTGAAACGTGCCATGTTATTCAGTGTATTCACCCTTGCGTCTGGGGCACATAATAATTATATAACAGTGCCATGTACCTGGGGTGTTGCACTTTCAATGATATTCTTCAATGTAAACCTTGTTACACTGAAAGCTTCGCTAAGTGGCTGCGAATGTACAGCTATTATTATACATACTATTGCATGCAAATGGGACCTGTGGTAAATGGCAAGATAACGACCGGTAAATCACAACGGTCTATTTACAGATGCTACAAGCAAATTGAAGTGTTATTTCTCATTACTATTAACACATTAAATAGTAGCGATGATAGCTCAGTGGTTAGCCCGGTCGGTTCGCTTGCCGAAGGGCGTGGGTTCAAACCCCAACAATGACCTTCAGCTGTGAAGGAAAACATTGTGAGGAATCCATAGTATGGTGGTAGGGTACTAATTAATTAATTGTTTATTTGACTGAATTTTTTATTTGTTTTAATTTATAGATTAATAATTATTATTTTTGATGGATATTTTAATTGTAATAAAATTTTTTTAAACTTGTATCTGTTGTTGTGACTATGACTACTTTCTTGTACTCGACTGGCTAGCTACACTCAAGTTGCAAATCTGCCGCCAAGCATGTAATGGTGTGTTCCGGTAGTCCCACGACGTTTTCTTTCACTGGCATTTCAAGCTTTTTATGGCCTTCGGCGTGCAAATTTGCCTTATTTTGACTCGGTACACCCCATGCTCATAACGTTCGATATTCTATATGAAACTAGCAGACCCGGCCACGCGTTGCTGTGGCTAAATTGAACACACGCGTGTAACAAAATCAAAATCAAAAAGTCATTTATTCAGTTAAGGCCCTGGTAAGGCACTTATGTACGTTAAGTTACATTTTTGAATCTACCATCGGCTCGTAATTACACTTCAACTGAGAAGACTCCGGCAAGAAACTCAGCAAGGCATTTTTTTAACGTGAAATATATTGTAGCGCATATGGAACGTTTGGACTTGTATTGTAGCGCCATCTATTGGATACTTACTCAATCCAGTTAATAAATTACCTTACACCGTAATTTTATGGAACTCACAGATAAATATTACCTCTTTGTCGTACAATAAACAAATAATTTCGAAGAAAAAATTATTGCGATTATAAATTGAGATATAAACTATCATATCACTCAAGTTGAATCAAACTGATTGAGATTTGGTTCAGTAGTTGAGGAGTTCATCGCGAAAAAACAACGTGACAAGAAATTTTTATATATAAAGATATAGTATTACCACCTAATCGAAATTTTGCGAAAATAATAGAATAGTTAATTTAACTTTCCATGTCTTAGGCTGCTTCGTTTTCTTCACAGTCGTCAATACCATTAGTGGAGTAACTTAGGGTTGTCCCATGAGACTTGAAATTATGCTTCCTCTCACGAAACACGCCGAGCTCCTTCGCTTTAGAGCCTTAATTCTCCATTACCATTCCCTTTATCCACTCTCTGGAGGGCACTAAATCGTTGAAGTAGAAGCATCAGCATACACTTAGCTAATATTTATTTTCTATGTGTGCTTTTGATCGATTTTTTTTGAGCAGACATCGAAGCTTAGACATCGCCTTAGGTGGCACACGCTTGCCAAGAAAATTTCTTAATGTGCTGCTAGTAGAGTAGTACAACCAACATCCTTGCAGTACGAATAATGACTGTGCTTTCAAAGGTTAAATACGTAATAGAAGCATGTCGACTTCAAAAGGGTGGAGCGATTTACCAATCTGGAACGTCATGTAGCGAAATTGAGAAGGCGATATAAGCTCATTAACGAGCTCATGAATTGACGTAAAATGGTATTGACTATGCCAAAGTTAGATTTAAATACGTGCCAAGGTTTGTCACGCGACCATTTTGAACTGTGAAAATAAACTTTATAAGCAAGTAACGTGATAAAAGCTATACGCGTTTTCTCCAAGAAATCACATGCGAGTTATAGAATCGGGAGTCAGGTCTTGAGCACACTCAAGTTTTACTTAGTAGATCTCCTTAGCAGAAGGTCGTCTAGGTAGGTGCCACCGCAGTACCAGGTATCCTGCCGCCAAGCAGTAGTGTGTAAATATTACTGTGAAGGGCACTGCAGCTAGCGAAATTACAGAGCTGTTGAGGATAACCATCGAATGGTGCAATGAAAAAAAAAACACCAAAGTGCCTTCTATAGAACGAAATCTTTCGTCCGTTGTTTTCTGTTTGGTGTTCGAAGCTTTGCGATCTATACTAACATTGCTGGCGCAGCTATCCAAAATTTGTCTTGGCCTCGATGCTATAAATCGCCATCTTTCTCGATCTTTAAATACTTCATGCCAAGTATTGACTTTCAGCTCTTGAAGATTCTTAGTCACTTCATCTATCCATCTGTACTTGTGACGGCCGACAGGCCTTTTGTCTTCCGGTAGTCCGAGATACGTTCATTTAATGGCACGGTCTTTCCCCATTCTTTCGAGATGCCAAGCCAACGGAGTCGATGGGATTTCGTCACCAATAATGTTGCGATCCGCCACCGGCTCTTTAATCTCTTGTCTTCAATATTTGTACTACTATATACTATATCTCTGTGTGCTCAATGGCTTTTGTGTTTATAGATTTAAACTCAAATTCAAAATATTTTACATGTGTATTACATGTTAGTGTCATCAATTGTGTTTTAAAAGTTACCCTTTTTAGTACTTACATTAGGATATTATTCTAATAATTATATTGTCGAAAAAAAAAAACAATGAATGGCGAATTAAATTTTTAATGTCATAGTAAATTTTAGAATTTATAAATGTATTCCTAGCCACATGCCTATTTAATGTTTTCCTGTTGTTATTACACAGGAAAACATAGCACACTCTCCCGTCCTAGCTTATTAAGTAACTTCGATCACCACGTGAGACATTATTGCTAGAATAAGTAATTAATCTCATACTTAGATAACACTTGAACTTATTTATCGTTGACTGTAAAACATTGAGTTACATTTTGCGCCCTATTAAAATATTAATTTGATAAAATTTGAGATGACTGCAATTGAATTATTATTTCAAGACCTAATCAGAATTTCACAGCTCCATCTGACCCAAACTAAGCAAAGCTTGTATTATGGTTAGTCAAATAACTGATAGAATACATATTACATTTTTTTTTTTTTTGTAAATACATTCTTATAATACGTACACAACTCCCAGACACAGAACAAGCATTTTGTTTATACTACAAAATGTTCGTCTATTATTAATAAAGAGATTCATTTAATTAGAATAAATATCAGTAGGTTCTAAAAGCATTAAAATATTAGCTAAAGTAAATAATAGTGCTTATATTGCCAACACGTGTAGTCATAACTTTTTACCTAAACTGCGGAGAAAGACAAACCTGTGATTAAGTTACGGAGTTACATAATGATAATTATAAGATTAATTTATCATGCAAAAAATCTCATTCTAGTTATTGATTAAACTACGTATTTCGTTATATCTTTGTTTTTCTTATGTGGTTACATTTAATTATGTCGAATATTCGGATATAGTTTCGGCCACATCCGGTGGCCTTCTTCAAGGAGACAAGGCAGAGTACAAAGCAAGCACGAAGCAAGACGAGACCGCGCGCGCGTGAAGTAATCCTGCATATGTAAAACAAATGTGTCAAAAACAAGGTTACATCGTATTTCGTTAAATTAAAAAAAATTACCATGCCATGTATATAATTTTTTGTAATTTCTACGTAAATCATGTTTATACGAACGGGCAAGATATTAATACTAACTTTACGCTTCGCCAAACAAACCGGTTATTGGTTGCGAAATGCCGACTGCAAATGCATTCTTCTAGCACATTACCTACATATGTCAATCAACATCTACAATAAGTTGTCTTCAGAAGTAAATCTACAACCGCGTACCTGCCTCCGTCCGGGATGCACCGCGCCGCCGCGAGCTTCAGAACCAAGTTAAGATCTTGGCTGCTAGAGACCTTGTTTTATGATACAAGTATATCAAACAAAAAAAAAAAAAAAACATTGTTAAATTGACATACTTTATTTTGTCATTGTGTTTTTTGTTCATTGACTTGTAATTAGTGTTTTAAAACTCTTTCAATCATATATTTGAAATGATATTACGGAATTGACTGTAACATTGGTATTATCAATAATATTTGTATTTGTAAAAGATGAAAAAAAAAACAGCATCTTATCCTCAAAGCGTATTGTACGATTGACGACACACGTACATATACTCGACATAATTGTGATGTTCTGCAGCCAAGCGGTAGTGTGTAAACATTACTGTGTTCTGCTTTGAAGACAAACAGCAAGCAAACGCAGCGTAGGACGTCCACTCACAAGGTGGACCGACGACCTCATAAAGACCGCAGGAACGCGCTGGATGCGATTCACTTCCAACCGGTCTTTATGGAAGTTAATGGGGGAGGCCTACATATGTCCAGCAGTGGGCGTTCTTTGGCTGAAATGATGACAGTTAGTGAAGTTTCAGGGCTATTCAGACTAATTATCGAATGTCTCAAGTTCAAGTTCAATCCTCGTTAAATTAGCGATGCCCTTAACTTTAGTTTGTTACAAAGTTCTGTGAATCACTGTAATGGTCATGAATATGCGTTATCTCTTACCATCAGGAGAGCATCGCGTTCGTCTCTTACATTTAAAATAAAATTACATATATTTTTATGAATTAATTTTGGCTTTTTAAATACTTTGTACCCTCTCTACATAGTATAAAACAAAGTCGCTTCCCGCCGTCTGTACGCTTAGATCTTTAAAACTGCGCAACCGATTTTAATTCTATCAATAGACAGAGTGATTCAAGAGTAAGGTTTATATATAATACATGCATATGCACCACATTAGTATCTACATAGCACCCGTGGGGAGCCGGGGCGGGTTGCTAGTATACTATAATATCATCTTGTACTGTATGAAAGCAATAAATATCATGAATCTTGAATCCTGTTTAAAAATTGATAAATAATTATAATGTGAGTAGATCTACTAAGTAACGTGTGCATGTAGAATCCACACACGTTTGATCATGTAAATATTTGTCTGAACGTTTGTTTGCTGACAACCGATACAGCTGTATCAATGCTTTACTAGAAGCCTCGATTTTTATGCGCGAACAAAGTCCCACATGCAATTGAACTTGGCCTCTGTTTCAATCGTATGCTTTCGTAATTCGCGTTCACATTTTTGCTATGACATTTCACATTTTCAACCAGTTTTGCTGTGATTCTTGCCATTTTTAACCATATTTGCTGTGACATTCCACATTTTTAACCATTTTTGTTGTGACATTTCACATTATCAACCATTTTTGCTGTGACACTACACGTTTCTAACCATTTTTGGTGTGACATTTTACACATCACCATCTAGCCCCAAACTAAGAAAACTTGTGATATGGAAACCAGATAATTAGATACTTTTTTGTTAATACATGCGTATGATACATACAGACTACCCGGACATAGAACAAATATCTATATATATAAGTTGGCAAAGCTCACGGACACCGAAATCAGTGGAGCGGAAATAACAATTAAAAAAAACAACATCTACGTTCGTCACGTAAATGTTTATTATGGATGGGTATCGAACCCATGCTCTACAGCTCAATGCTTGAAGCATAGGTACTATCAAATGAGTCGACAGGACAGTCAGCGTTCGATAGCTAGGCTACAATTTTTTAAAATAAAATATTAAATAATAATATCGATTTATTTTAGACCAAGTCCATATCGGTTAGCAATTCTATGTTAAATCCTATACTTATCTATTAGGCACAATGTCATTAGTTACAATGAATTTCAATAATTAAATGCCAAGTAATATAAATGTCAAATAATAAAAATGTCAAAAAAAGGGAAAATAAAAATGTCAAATCTAAAGCCCCTTTCATTCTGCGCAGCATTGGTTGCGATAGTGCATGATTAGGAATACGTCTTTTTCTATTTCGTTTGAAACTGCCACGTTTATATACGAATACATACTTAACATGTGCGATTCGAAAATACAATCTAACTTATCACAAGCGCTGCAAAATTTGTACGTGATTTGTAAGTCTTTACGTATGCGTACGTTATCTCTCTTAGCGACGTTTATCTCTCGAATGTGTGTCGGCTACAGACCTCACAGATATATGTATCTGTCATGAACTTGGTAGCTGTTCCGTTAACGCCTTACAACCGTGCGCTCATTCCGTATCATACGTCTTTCAATTTCATTTCTTCTTTTAGAAGTTTCTTTTCTATTGACTTTTTTAATTATTAACTGAAAACGACACCTAAGAACGGTTGTTTCAAAATAAATATATTGTTGTAGGTAACAACGGAATAGGTACTGTACAACCTATGACATCTTTAGGAAAACAATACGAAATTATTTCAACGCCTAGTAGTGAATCTTCTATATACATAAAAATCTCGTATCACGGTGTTTGTGGTCGCACTCCTCCGAAACGGCTAGACCGTTTTTTTTTTTTTTTTTTATGTATTGTTGGTAGTTATGAGAATAGGTTGTAAAGTATATTTCATACCGCTAGGTGATTAGGGACAATTCTTAACTTAACATGGACGAAGTCGCGGGCGTAAGCTAGTAATAATATTTTTATATATAATGAATAAAAATATAAATTATAAGGAGTAAATTGCACTTGTAACTGTAGTCTTGCAAAATATTTGTTTTTTACTTATACGGGATTAACAAATTGAATTATATCGGAATCCGACTATAGTTTTGGCCACATTCGGTGGCTTTTTTCGAGGAGACATAGCTGAGTACAAAGCGCGTGCGGTCTCATTTTGCTTCGAACTATAGGCCGCTGCGCGCCTCGCACTTGAAGACGGTTAATGTGCGGGCGCGGGGGTGGAAGCGGGTAGTGTGCCAAATTGCGCCGGTGCGCTTTGGAGCCCTTCAAAATCAAAATCAAAATATATTTATTTGCTCAGTACAGGTGTCAAAATGTTGGTACATAAATTAAAAAGGCACTTAAACCATACTTAACCCAGAATTGGGTGTGCAAAAATTCACAAGAGACAACAACAGCGACTTCTTTCTTATTCTTTTCTCTTCTTGCACAAGATGTTAAACGAGACGCTAGGGTTACGGGTACACCGTTTCTTTATCTGTCTTCTGCCTCGATCTGTATCTTTTGAATAGGATTTTCTTTGCACTGGGGTTTGCTTTGTTATCTAGAATTTCAAAAAATGTTGTACAACAAGAACTAAATTTACATTTAAAATAAAAGAAGCGTATGTTAGTGGTAATATCGAATAGGAGGAACCCTCTGTGCGTCTTTTTTACTCGGAACTTGACTGGCTATTATTCTATTTTTTATTGCATATAGGCTTGCGTTTGACCGCCATTTCGCCTGATGTTAAGCTAAAATGCGGTCTACGATTGAACACGCTTGCCTAGGAGAAACGCGATTCATTCGCTACTTGAAGGCACCCAGACTATATCTATTGGGGAAAGTCCAGACTTTAGCAATTCGTACGATGAAGAATGAAGAAAATGGAATCAACTGCTTAATTTGAGTTTTTGTAATTCAACCATGAAACAGTGTTACTTTTTTAGATCTCCTGGCTGTCCGATAGGAGGATAGGGTGGAATTACGTCATGCAGATCTTAAGCGCGCAAAGAGTATCCGGTAAAAAACCGACAGAGAATCAACTTTGTGTCGACGTTCAAGAGTTCCCTTCACGTAAGCGCGAGTAAAAGATAAAAATATGACATTTAATCCCAGAGTTATCGTGTTATTCCTTCAAGACATTGTTTGCGCGTGTCATTTGCCGACCAATTCCCGCGGAGGTGGCGTGTTGCTCGACTTGCTCCGATAAACGTAACGTGCGACGTCTCGATAGATAATCTTTTTTCTGGCTATTAAATAATGAGTGTTGGAAGCGATTGAGCCGCCGGCCACTGCGCGAGTGCGGTCGCACTGCTACGGTGACTGTCCGGCGGCAAACTCTCCGTCAAATCTTATGTGCTCTATATGATACGAATATACTCTCGAACTCTCTGGTTGTGGTTCAAGTGCTTCATTTGTCTCTACTTGCGTCTTATCAGTGTTACTGTCACCTATCAAAGTATTTCAGTGTTTTCCAGTGATCAAAATGATTTTACATACTTTATGTTATTAGTGTATGTTGTGTAGTGTATGTTTTCCGATGTAAATTGGCTCTTGTGAGACGGGAATCAGTGCCAAGATGGTGCAGACTGAGGTGCGTCTTGTTTTTATTTACATTTGTGGTACCGTTCAAACGTGTCATGCGTGTTTGAAAAATAATGAAAAAAAAAAATTAAATAGAATTCGCGATGTATGTAGATATAAATCATCAACTAGCTGCTAAAAGGCGCGTTGGCGCCGCAATAAAGTAAATAACCTATGCGCAAGTGCAAGCAATAAATTGACTAAGTTTTATCGAAATCGGATGAACGATAAAATACGAACATACATACATATATTTTTATATCTTAATTAAGTAGATAAATTGAATAACTTATTAAATATCTATTATTACCAATTCTGACAATAGATAGACGATTTTCGTATGTGTTAGTTATACGAGTAAGTAATAGATGCGGCGGTGTGACGGGCAGTCAAATATAGTCATATTTATTGTGAAAAGCAGTTTATGAACAGTATTTTAACATAGAATATCTATTAGTAAAACAGTTATAGTAAATAAATAAATAACTTTGATTCCGGTCATTCTCCTGTTAACGAGCGCGACGCGTGTTCCAAATGACTGGACAATGCAAACATTATCCCTATTAATAGAGTTCAAACATTGACACCAAAACAGCTGATGTTGTTCCGAATAGCCACCGAATTATTGTTACGAATGCCTGGAGCGTTCGCCTCGATTCTTGACATTCCTCAATCAACTAGTCTGTTATTTCTGTCGGTAATGAAAGCTATTTATTTTCATTCCAAACATCTCTTTTGGGAGTTATGACTATCAATAATGTCGTAGATAAAACAGATATCTCGCAAGATCAGGTTTTTAAGAAAAGATGGTAGATAAAATTGTTATCAATTACTTGGAATGAATATACTATGATATAGAAACAGATAAGTAGTTTTCTAATATCGCAGTTGTAATTATGTAACTTTGTAGTATATGTAGATTGCTGACAAAGTTATTTCTACAACATTTTATTCCCCATCGATTTCATACTTCCTTCTTTTGCAATTAAAAATTTATTGCCATTATCACGAAGACGAATGAGTGTTTTAAGGGTGAAGTATAACAAACGTTTTATATGCATGATTATTACTTCTAAAACGTAAGTAAAAAAACTTCTAAAAATTTGCGCCCGTTATCTACCATCAAGGTGTGCGAATTTAACTAAAAATTAAATTAAGTATTTAAAAAAAAACATGAATATGTTAATTATGAACCAGTAAACATTAATTTAAGTATTGATTTAGTTTTTTTATCATATTTAACACTTAAATTCGATCTCCGCTGGTTGAATTCAGAGACTTCAGTCGACTTTGAAATCCTACCAAATATTGTGTGAATCTAGATTTTTTATAATTTTTTTTTACACTTTTTTACTAACAATTACGAAGTATCAGATTAATTTTGCTTTGATGTGTTGGACTTCTTTTGCTCCGATGGTGTTAGGTTCTTTTTCATATCTAAAGAAATTAAATGGATGGATGGATGGATGTTTGTTACTCATTCAAGCAAAAACTACTGAACGCATTTCGATGACATTTAGCACACTTATAATTTATGGCCTGCATTAAGATATAGGATACTTTTTATACTGCAAACGAACAAACTTTTTGTTAAATTTCACGCGGATGAAGCTAGCAAATAAATAAATCTTAACATTTAATGTGAATAAGTGGTAAACAAACTACGGGCCACCTGATGGTAAGTGGTCACCGCCGCCTATGACTACCTACAATACCCGGGGCATTGTTAGCGCGTTGCCTATCTTTAAGGTCCCTATTCACCCGTTGTTTGAAGCGAAGTAGATTATGATGCGGTGGAAAAACCGAAGGTAAGCCATTCCACAGAAGACAGGCGCGTGGAAGAAACAGTTGATTAAATCGAGCGGTACGAGTCTTTCACTTCTTTTTTCTGTGATCCATTATCATCAACGAGGTGAAGTTTCTACTTCCAAACTTTGATTTGAACTCCCTAATCGCTATTAAACTCGAATGGGCATCGAACCGAGTTATCTGACGTCACCCGCCGCTGATAAGTATATCTTGTGACCTGCGAACATATTTTGTGTAATATTTATTCTGAACTATTACTGTGGCTCCAGGATATAGTAGTCATAATATTTTAGTTTTTTTTTTTAATTTGAAAGTATTGTGACGAACGAAACGCTCTTCTGATGGTAAGAGATAACGCCTATTCATGACCATTGCAGCGATATTTAGAACTTTAGTAACAAAACAAAGTCCAGGGCATCGCTGCTTTGGCGCTCATTACTTTGAGAGTTTCGATGGTTAGTCTCAACATCCCTGTAATTTCGTTACCTTCGCTAATTTTCAAACCGGAACACAGTAATGTTACCACACTACTGCTTGGCGACAGAATATCAGGTCCTGCGGTGGTACCTACTTAGACGACCTCCTACTTAAGAGATCTATCACCAAGTAAAAATCTAATTTCCGTATTTGCATAATGCCATAGTTTAACCCTTTTTTTATGCAATCTACGTCGGTTTGCGAACAAAATGGGGGCACTCTGTTAATATTAACTAAAGACCATTTGTAAGTTTCCCAAGCTTCCCTGGGAATAGCCTCAGTACCTTGAAATCGGATTACGTCAGTGCGGCGGTCCTATCTGGCATACCGCCAGCTTTTACCGTATAAGTTCACTCAACCAGACCCTTTTAATGACTATAGCCCTTATTCTAAAAGTAATAAGAATTCGAATGCTATGTATAGTTTACCATTGAAATGTTAATTGTTGTTATGGTAAATCAGGGAGATTGACCTTTTTGTTGAGCCGTGCTTGTTGAAAAACTTAGGTCCCATCTTACTGTATAAGTTTCCTTCCGTAGAAACTAACATTGTAATTTTTCCTGCTATTGAAATCGTTTCGTGGCAAATGCGGTTGTCATGTCGGTCACGCGACAGGCAAATTGGTGACAACCGCGTGACAAATTGGTCCCGCTCCTGCTTATTGGATAATCACGCCTGAGACAATAATTCCTTTGAGCTGGCGCCGGCGTTTTTACCACGTTTCACTGCGTCCGTCCTTTTAAGTTTCAAAATGAATTTTGAGAAATCAGTTTTTTAAAACCTTTTACTCATAGCTTTACATAAAATACGTGTGCAAATTAATTAAGAGAAAGGAGGGGAAAGAGAGGAGAAGGAGCGGATAGAGAGAGAGAGAGGAAGGAGGGGATAGAGAGGATAGAGAGATGAAGGAGGGGATAGAGAGAGAGAGGAAAGAGGAGAGAGAGAGAGAGGGAGAGGATCGAGATATAGAGAGGAAGGAGGGGATAGAGAGAGGATATAGAGAGAGGAAAGAGGGTATAGAGATAGAGGAAAGAAGGGATTGAGAGAGAGAGAGAGAGAGAGAGAGAGGAAGGAGGAGATAGACAGAGGAAGGAGGGGGTAGAGAGAGAGGAATGAGAGGATAGAGAGAGGAAGGAGGGGATAGAGAAAGGAAGGAGGGGGCAAAGAGAGATATATAGGGAAACAGAGATAGAGACACACACATACAGAGATACAGAGAGAGACAGAAGTTACCCTTTTAAGTTTATCTTTTTATGGTAAAAGTAATAAAATGAACGAAACGTTCTTTTAATGGCAAGAAATAACGTTACAACCCTTGCAGCGGTACGGTAACTTGTAGTAACAAAACAGAGGTTCGCTGCATTAGTGCTCAGAACTTAAGCCCCTAGGTGGTGGCTCAATAGCTCCGATTTTGTAGAGGTAATGAAATAATTATTTAAAATAATTGATTAAAGGAGTATGTCAGTATGAAACAGCTATCAAAGATTGAAAACAAATTAGTACACTGGTACAGTACCTTATTTAAAAATACAAATAACAATAAGATATAAGTTTCTGCCTGTAATGACATTAAAATCCAGCGTTATTCACTCAGGAGGAAATCTATTACTTTCTCGAACCCAAATCGCTTCCAGCAAGTTCGTTTTGATGTTATAAATAAAGATTGAGGGCTTCCCGTCTCCGTGAGAAGTTAAATGACTCGGAGAAATGATGGATCAGGCGAGATACGTTTGAGATAAATGGCTTTATTGTTTCGTTGGATGCTGGATCGCGTTTATTAGAGTTTTTTGTTTGTAATCTAATTATGTCTTATGAAAGGTTTTCATTAAATATATTTTTTTATGCCACAGGTGGCAAACAAGCGCACAGGTTGCCTGATGGTAAGCAATCAGCGTCGCCTATAGATATATCCAATACCAGGGGTATTAAAAATACGTTGTCGACCTTTAAAGTTATAGATTTTTTTAAATAGAATAGAATACTTTATTGGCCTTATAACTACATTTATGTTACACTAGGCTCATCAATTACACTAATTAAATTAAGTGAAACTAATAAATAAAGACAATTAGGCCAATACCACTGGTAATAATCCCTTTTTAGGGTTCCGTACCCAAAGGGTAAAAACGGGACCCTATTACTAAGACTTCGTTATCTGTCTGTCCGTCCGTCTGTTTGTCAGGCCGTATTTCAAGAACCGCGATAGTTAGACAGTTGGAATTTTCACAAATTATGTATTTCTGTTGCTGCTATAACAACAAATACTAAAAACGAAATAAAATAAATATTTAAGGGGGCTCCCATACAACAAAAGCGATTCTTTTGTCGTTTTAATAGATAAGGGTACGAAACCATTCGTGCGCGAATCAGACTCGCACTTGACCGTTTTTTTAATATAAACAGTAATAAAACATAACAACTTAAAAAAAAACTTAATTTTAATACTTACATTAACAATTTATAAAAACAAAAATCTACGTACATACGTATCGTGTTTTCCATTCTTGGTTGCCTGGAAGAGATCGCTTTAAGCGATAAGGCTGCCACTTGTGGTACTAGCTCGTAAGACTTTTATTTTCTGTACATTTTTTCTATTTCTGGTGTGCACAATGAAGAGTTTGTACCTATCTAAACAGGCTTGCGTTTGACCGTCATCTCGCCAGTCTGCTTCTATCACTTTGTTTTGTGCTTCATTCCGGAAAAAAACCGCTTAGTAGGTATAACTCATGTCAGTTCTGCGATTTCAAAAAACGCTTAGTAGGTATAACTCATGTCAGTTCTGCGATTTCAAAAAATCTAGTCTTTAACAATCTGAAGATAAAATTAAAACTAACGATAAAATATTTGGCATATAAAAGCTTTTCGAATCATTAAGGTACTGATCGTATAGAAAGACATACAAAGATAAATACCAGCACAAGTGTAAACCTCTTAGTCGGGCAGGTGGGTTGGGTTTGACGCGCAATTCGTCACAGGTTCGGTACTCATCGTTGATCATCTAGTTTATCTGCTCTTAGTCTTCAAAGCAGTTTCGCTATTTTGGTAAATTCCTCTACATATATGCACAAGCGTCCAACTTGTGTAACTCCTGTTTATTACGTTTGCTGCCAAATTTTCACGTATTTTCAATGTTTGACGTAAACCGACTGTCTCCTTGGATTGTGGCCAATCTCGAGCGTCAGCTGATTCCATCCTGTCCTCTGGCGATATATCTCTAGTTCCCGATGGTTTCATATGCTATCCTACGGGAACCGTAATATTTTGATTCCGAATAAAATGTGTTACGTGTTACTTGAAGTTTCGACAGCCTAGTTGAGAAATCGTCTGGTTTCCAATCTGGAAGTCCTGGGTTCGAATTCCACGGCACGCATCTCTGTTTTTTCTATGTGCGTGTTGTCGATAACTTAAACAGTGAAGGAAAACATTGTGAGGAAACCATAGCGTGGTGGTAGGGTAACTTTCTAGTACTCGGCTGGCTAGCTACCACCCTCGAGCTGAAAATCTGCCACCGAGCATCTAACGGTGTGGTCCGGCAGCCTCACTTGAGAGCCAGTTCCATTCCAGGCTAGGTGTGCTTTACCATCTTTGACCACACCGTTACTTGACATCAGGTGAGTTGTGGTCAAGCACCTAGCCTGTCAGCGATAAAAAAAAAACCTTAAACGAGCAGAACAAATTAAACATACTCAATTGTGGATAGTTCTCAATGGCATTACATATTTGGAGAAGCCAACATCAAGCAGTAGACAACAGGTTATATAATTATGATAAATAACCAGCAACAGTTAACTAGCCCCATTTGGTCAATATCAATACACTTACAACACTATGCATAATATATTTTAAGCACCAAATGTTATTTTATGGTAACTAAATATGCTAAAGACCTTCATTCCAAATATTACTTACCTACATTGTAACTTGCTTCGTAATTTCTTGAAACATTTTCATTGTTAACTTATTGATTCTATGAATAATCATCAACTTTATGTAATTTTTATGCTATGTTGACTTTTCGCAGACGTCAAATGTGAGGCGTGGTATTAAGACAGGCTACTTTAAGCTTGATTTTTTTCAAATACGAATAAGTCCGCGTTTGACTACTATCTCGCCTGATGGTAAGCGATGATGTGGTCGAAGATGAAGTACGCAGACTTAGAAGATACCTATTCACTCTGACCTTGAAAATACCAGATTATATCTCTCAGGAAACAAACTTGTTCCATTCCTTGGCCGTACGGATGAGAAACGTAGAGTCAAAACGTTTGCTACGTTTTAAATTGACTTCAATTAATGTTCAGTAGGTAAAAGCCCATAATCTTTGAATATCCACTTGCTTACGTTGATTCATTTACTGGTATTTTTTTTAAATATTTGATCCCAGTTCATCTGATGTTAAGTGACGGTGTGGTCGAAGATGGCAAACACATTTACCTTGAAATGGAACTGCCTTTTAAGCGAGTCTCCCGGAATACACCTGACGGCAGATTTTTAACTTGGGCGTGGTAGCTAGCCCGTCGTATACTAGAAAGTACCTACCTTACCACAATGCTATGTTTTCCACACAATGTTTTTCTTCACCGGTAGCTTAAGATCGTTATTAGAGTTTGAACACGGCCTTCACCGTATGAACCGACCGCGCTAACCACAGAGCTATCATAGCTAAATAATGTATACATCGTTGGTCTTTCTTGACCTTTATGACTAATTAATTAAGTAAGGTTTGCGAGAAACTTTTTTTTTTTATGGAAATCATTTACGCTATTTTAAAATAAAGAGGAGTGCCACATTCGTATTAAAAGAGCGTTTTCGCTACAAATAACTTGGCCTCGTTTCCTAGAGACACGTCTATTTTAAAATAATTCTATTTTCATTAGTCTGATCTCGCGTTTATAATGTATTAGTTTGTTGCTAAATTTCCTTAGTGATTGGTATTCTGTGTAGAAATGATATACGAGTAGGTACTTAATTCGGTTGTGTTTGTACAGTTACTGCTGCGAATATCTAAGTACCTATTAGGTATATATATATCTAATTTTGTCAAGTGTACTATAGTTTCAATACGATCCGAAGTCTTTCAGATTAATTTATTTTGCACCGATTAGACTACTAGCAAACCATGCAAAAAAAAACCGCATAGAACTGTTGACATTGAATTAAATTTATCCCATTCTTAAATCGATATTTCCAGATCATTAATAACATCATATAAATTAGAGTACCTACTCTCAATTAAAGAAGTTTCTCGATATTTCAAGACGTAGATTAATCATAATTGTGATCACTCTACGAAAACGCCTCGACAGAATTCAAGTCTGAGAAGTTGGCAGTAACTTAAGCGATTTAGATTATCCCTTGGCAGCTGAATAGGCAGCATGAAAGGCAGAGGTCGTATTTAGCGGCACAGGTCACCCAGACAATAGGCTGATCGTGTTCTAGGGACACAAACATGACATTAATCTTGAATTACATCTACAGCCGAAAGTGTTGTGAAAGTTGGAGTCATAACTTGAAAAAAAAAAAACATAAAAACTGATTTTCTTCTTTTAGAGCCGATTTACGCCGAGGACAACTTTTCTTAGTAAATCAGGCTTTTACTTTTTATCCGATTGTCTTGGAAAAATTACTCTTATAGTACCTACTAGCATATGGGTATAGGATAGGTACTAGGATACGAAACGGGTGGATATATTGTTATATGTGCAGTGTAGTTTGATTCGACATATTAGCCACTATTTAGAATGGAACTCCAAAAAAATTTGTGATATATGAGTTCAGTAGTTTAACTGGTCGGTTACATTTCAGTATTTTAACCTAGTTGTTTTTTTTGTTTAAAATATTTTATATTTGTACTTTTTGTGTAATCAATGGTTCTCCGTTCTAAAGGACAGAGAACCATTTTATCATCAATGTCGGTAGCGACTTCCGTGACTTGATAATTAGAAGAAGGAAGACGAAGGCCGACTTAATTAGAATTAGGACATTGTGAAGAACATCGATCACGGGAACTGCGCAAAATATTTTCATTGATGTCGGGTGTTAAATGCGGTGACATGAATGGAATCTGAACGTGACAACACCCGCAAAGTCGCGCTTAGTTAGTAATATCTTAAGCAATCTTTTTGAGCTTTGGCAAATAATGATACCATGGTTAAATTCGGACTATTACGCTGATGACAGGTTGCGTGTTCTATCTCACCAGCCTGTTATCTGATATAAGTAAAATTTGACATTTCATTCATCTTCAATTCTCTTCTTATATTTCTACATTCTTATCGAAGTGCCAATTTGATGTCACAACACGGGTCATCGCGTTATCGCTCGGTCACTCCTCGGCTTGTCAACCTCTAAAATACTTAACTCGTATTGTGTCCCAATCAGTGGCACCGACAGGCCAGCCCGACGCGATATCCGCAAGATCCTTTATTCTGGCTTCCTCGAGATGAAAACTAGCTCAGAATGACGCATGTCCTTAATAGGTGAAAAAGACTTAGTATGTGGAGCTAGCTGGTCGACGTTAGACGCAGGGTTTCTGGTACAGGATCTGCCCAAGCTTAGTGCCTTTGTTATAGTTTTTATATACATATTTTGTAATGATTGCCATCATTATTTTACTCGTGAGCCTTTTGCAAGCTGTAAACACGTGAACCCAACGAGAATGTTCCTATTCAGTATATTCTCGGCGAAAGAGCTCATGGTGTCGGAGCTATTTTCACAGTTTATCATGTTAAAAATCGTTCGCAAAACGTAACTTACGTGTGTCACTTGGTATGAATAGTCTATATACTAATGTAGTCGTGTTGCGTTGTTGCAGCATGAGGTCACGGCGGTGGTGCGGTGTCCGCATGGAAGCGAGGCGGGCTGGTGACAACGCGCTGCCCCCGCTGCGCGCGCTTAGCCGCCCCGTGCTACCGGTATGGACGGCGCGCTCGTCTCGCCGCCGACGCTCAGCGCGGACGGTGGGCCGCTCGAAGGAGGATCCAGCGAAACCACTGACCCGCGACCGGAACCCGTGAGCGCGCCCTCGCGTCTATCCGCGCCGCGCGTCCTGTCCTCCATTCCCGAGGCGGAGCCGCTGCTCCGCACGCCGCCCGTCGTCGCCGCGGTTTCTGCTGGCGTCGCCGCCGGTGCGGAGGGGGCGGCCCGCAAGCACAACGGGCGCTCGCTGCACGTGCAGTTCGACGCGGCGTCTCCGCCCGCCGTCGGCTCCGTCTCCAGCTCCTCGTCCTCGTCCTCAGACGACGAGGATGTTCTCATCGCAGAGGCGCGCCCACCCGACGGCGGCTGGGGCTGGGTCGTCGTGTTCGCCTCCTTCATGGTCAATCTGATCGCTGATGGTATCACGTTCAGCTTCGGCGTTTTCTTCCCACACTTCCTCGAATACTTCGGGGAAGGCAAAGGGAAAACGGCATGGATTGCGGGAATTTTTATGGCGATGCCGCTACTCTCCGGGCCCATCGCGAGTTTTCTGACGGACCGGTACGGCTGCCGCCGGATGACTATATTCGGCTCGGTGCTGGCAGCGGCCGGTTTCGTCATATCTGCCTTCGTGGACAACATGGAAACCCTGTTCATCACGTTCGGCATCATGGCCGGGTTCGGACTGAGCCTGTGTTACGTCGCGGCGGTGGTTATAGTTGCGTATTACTTCGAGAAGAAACGCTCGCTCGCGACCGGTATATCAGTCTGCGGCAGCGGTATAGGAACTTTTATATTCGCACCGCTCACGTACGTGTTGTTGGACGAGTATGGCTGGCGCGGGACTACTTTAATACTGGCTGGATTCTTCCTCAACATGGCGGTTTGCGGTCTGCTGTTTAGAGATCTGCCTTGGACAACCACAATGAATGCTGAAAAAGCGAAAGAAAGGAAACGTAGAAGAGAACGAAAGCGGAACAAACGCTACGGCTCATCCGTAGACAGTTTTTCGGACAGTAAAAGCAGCGCGGTCGGCTCCACTAAAGTCGCAGACGGCTGTGGAGACATCCAGACGGTGACGTCACCGATAGTGCCGCAGTTTAGTTCGCTTGTGGACCTGCCGACCTACATGACGGGAGGCGAGGGTGTTTCATTGGAAGTGTTCGAAATGATGTCGAACAAAGGACGAGCGTACGCTATGATGGCGCAGAACTACCCCGGGGTGATGCTTCCTTCGAGGAGCTTTAGTGATAGTGGTAGGTTACACGAACAGTCGCCGCCGCGCGCGCTCATGTCTCCAGGGACCGCATCCCCTGGGGCCCTGTCCCCCACATCTGTTCCTCGTGTGCCCGATACGAACCCTAGCGAGTCGATAAGTGACAAAGCTGCCATAACGTTGTGGCTAAAGAGACAGGCCAGCGGAAACAAGAAACCTCCGGCGTTCCTCAAGGATCTGAGGTTACACAGGCATTCTCTCACGTACAGGGGAGCCATGCTGAACATAAATAGGTATCGGCTGAGAGCTTCCTCATGTCCGAATATCTTCAAAAATTCGATGACTACCATTGCAAAAGAAAAGGTGAGAAAATTTCTTGTTTATTTTATGTTTTTATTATCTTCGTTAAAGATATGAAACGAGCAGTACTGACCGGTCGATTAGTTACGATGAAACTAACTGAATGTTTAAAATGAATACCAAAATGTCTACCGAGGTATATATATTGCCAGGAACGCTAGTTGACGTATTTAAAATAAAATTTAAAAAAATGGTTCGTTTAAAATCTTTTTCCTTTATTGGCGAGATTTTTCATTTAGTCTATGCACGTAGCTGAAATATTAGCTTTTAGTGGTTTTCCAATAATTTACATTTTTCCGTTTGATCTTAATCAGTAACGTGTTTTCAACGTGGCAACCACTTGTGGCACTAGCTCATAAGTTTTTTCTATTTCTGGTGTGTAAAATAAAGAGTTTCTATCGATCTTCCAATTTATCTAACCCACCTTACTTAAAAGAGGCCGTCTGTCTCGCCAACGAGGGCAACGAA
Organism: Biston stratarius; assembly: GCA_950106695.1. Classification (NCBI taxonomy): domain Eukaryota; kingdom Metazoa; phylum Arthropoda; class Insecta; order Lepidoptera; family Geometridae; genus Biston; species Biston stratarius. The sequence goes on along the minus strand of OX467108.1, from coordinate 24,732,499 downwards.
CTATAATGTGATCAGGAGTACAGGTTGCCTCAACCAATGGATATTGTTTCTTAGCAAAGATGTTGGGTATAAAGTTATTTTCATTCTTATCTTTTTGCTGATTGCCTGGCTCCCAAACTAAATCAAAGTGTATTTATTGTATGTAATCATAACTAAATGTCTCCACTAATTTTCCCGTTCCAGGTACAATGGTATGCCGGCCTCTGGGACTTCTGGGACCTGGTGGTGGACGTGCTCGATTTCTCCCACTTCCTGAACCCTTCCTTCCTTTTGTTCGCGGTGTCGAATTTCCTTTTGTACATGTGGTACGACGTCCCGTACGTGTACATCGCCGACAGCGGCCTCCGCATGGGCTTCAACGAGAGCCAGAGCAGCATGCTTATCAGCATCATCGGGATTGTGAACATGTTTGGAGAGGTCAGATCAATCGCTGGGCATTTTTTTTTCCAAGTTTGGCGGGCTATATGTTTTGTCCACAGCTTACCCGATGTTAAGTGTCGGTGTGATCGAAGATGGTAAACACACCTAGCCTGGAATGGAACTGGCTCGCAAGTAAGGATGCCGGAACACACCGTTAAGTGCTTGGTGTCAGATTTTCACCTTGAGGATGGTAGCTAGCCAGTCGAGTACTACAAAGTACCCTACCACCACGCTATGGTTTCCTCACAACGTTTTCCTTCACCGGCAATTCAATCCCCTATTGAGGATCCAACCCACGCATTACATTGTTAAAATTACTAACTCCTTAGCTTAACTAACTAAAATTCGAACGAAACGATTTGATTCCACGTTCATTCTGCGGACTGTTAGACAGTGGAATGCGCTGCCTGAGTGGGTGTTCCCCGTTGGATATAATCTGGGTATCTTCAAGTCGAGAGTGAATAGGTTTCTTCTGGGTAAGCGTGCAGAGTGTGGTCAAATGCGAAACTATTTTGAATATAAAAAAAAAACTCTTTGTAACGAAGCAAAGACCAAGAAGAACCCATATTGTACCTAACAGGAAACACAGACACCGGCAGAGAATTCCGCAACCTTGCAAACATCCACTATGTACGGATGACGTTTTGGTCGCGTTTTTCTGGCCGTCCGGTAGTAAAAAGGTGCAGGGGGAACCAAAAGGGGAAATTTCTTTTTACTATTCATCATCATCAGCCATAGGACGTCCACTGCTGGACATAGGGCTCCTCCTGGGGGGTTTTGCCAATACACGCCACGCTTGGCAGGCGGGTTGGCGAGCGCAGTTAGTTGTTCAAGGAAGTCGCTGCTGCCCGGATTACATCCCTTAGCCGACTCTTACGGCAACCACTGTACTATTCTTACGCCGGCACCACCACGGTATTACTAACCACTGTTTACTATTACGATGGTTTTAGGCAGGCGTTATCACTTGCCATCATAAGTTATAACTTATATCTTGTTTGATTTACTTCTATGTTATTTAAGTCAATAGGAACATACATAGGTATTGTCGCTTCCTATACGTATATAACACAACAAGGAAAAATAAAATAGAAATCACTCAAAAATCAGAATACTTTTATCCTAACGACAATATTCCTATCAGCATTATCTTGCCAAAGTGTTCTTTGTTTAACTTGACCTATTTAAATCGGGTGCTTATTGTAGTTTCGACTGGTTGATAACGGCGTGTGATAACAGCCATTCAACTGATAACGGCTGATTAGAAGTAGACGGATTACGCAATGTACACGTGGAATTAAAACTGCTATTATTTACGGTGTTTTTTATGCGTGTGCGCGTAAAAATACTAATGTTTAATGGAGATAACGTGATAATGAAAGAACGACCTTCAGTATACAATACTAGTTACGCCCTATGGATTTTCATGTTTTGAACATAAAGGTGTTTCGAAAACAAATAGTGTATTTTTTACTATGGAAACTGACGTGGTTTTAACACATTTTTGTTTTACTTATGCGGGAATACTCACGTTTAATTTTATCGGAAACTCCAACTATAGTTTCGGCTACATCTGGTGGCCGTTTATCACCGTTCGTTTAGGTAGCGCGTTGTACTCAGCTTTGTCTCCATGAGGTCAGTTTCGCACCTAGCTTTCGCAAAACCTCATTTTCGCGCAACGTCAACTTATCAGAACTTCATTTTAGCAGAATACTCTTAAGCTATTTTTTTAGGAGATATGACGTATGATTTGCGAAATAATTTTATTAAAGAAATAGATCGTACAAAAATTTAGCTAAGGAGTTAGTAGTTTTATCAATGTAAGGCGTGGTTTCGAGCCTTGACAATGAGCTTGAGCTGCCGGTGTAGGAAACATCGTGAGGAAACCATAGCTTGGTGGTGGGGTACTTTTTAGTACTCGACTGGATAGCTACCACCCTATGTAAGTAAAACAAAAAAGTGCATTATTTATCATAACGTATATGGTCAGGTTCCATTTCATAAATATACTTGTCGTTAATTTGGAAATTAGTAGGCAATATTTACATTGTTAGTCTATTATCTTATAAAATAATAAATAAATAAATAATAATAAATATTGTAGGACACATTACACACAGCACCATCTGACTTCAAACTAAGCAGAGCTTGTGTGATGGAAGTCAAAGAAAATTGATACATAAATACTTTTTATATTTATTTTGAATACATAAATACTTTTTTTTACTTATAATACATATAGAACACCCAGACACAGAACAAACATTTGTTTATACCAAACAAACATTTGTCCGTGGCGGGAATCGAACCCACGCCCTACAGCTCAGGCAGACATACTCCCAATGAGCCAACAGGGCTGTTTTGTGTAAATAAAAGTATGCTAATGAAAGGTGTCGTAATTTCCAGATTTTGCTGGGCTGGGTGGGGGACTGGGAGTGCGCGAGCCCTAGCTTGGTGTACGCGGTGTGCATGCTGCTCTGCGGAGCCGTCACCTTCGTGATGCCGCTCCTCACCTCCTACTCCGGCCTCGCGGCCGCCTCCGGTGAGTGACGCGATCATAATACACGTCATACTTTTAGATACAACCACAGATGTCAAAAAAGGTAGATAGGGTTTTTACATCAAACGCAGTGAAGTCACTCGGCTAGCTATGTCTGTCTCCGTCTGTCGTGCGTCACAGAAAGCTATCCACCGCGCGCTGTTTACGCGGTTTGGTAAGAACTAGTGCGTATGTGAGAGTTATGATGTCGGTCGACAGTGTTTAGGTTTTGTGTTCCAAGCTGTAAATAGATAAATTATCGATATTCGTCAAAATAATATAACTTACATTACATCGTGGCGCTTTTGTCGCGGCCGTCCGGTAGTAAAAAGGGACGGGGGAACCAAGTCGTGCAACTCCAAGGCACATTCCCCGAATCCGATGTACGATATTTGTTTAATATACCTTATCGATTAATAGTGTCTTAAGTCTAAATTTATACGAATTATACATTTCTATATGTTGTATTGCAGGTGCGTTTGGCGCGTTCATTGCGGCGAACTACTCGCTGACGAGCATCATCCTGGTGGAGCAGATCTCGCTGGAGAAGTTCACCAATGCGTACGGACTGTTGCTGCTGATGCAAGGCATCGCCAACCTCATCGGCCCGCCGCTCGCAGGTACTGAGACTGGGCTGCGAAACAATCATTGACATCACAATCCCAAGACATAACGATTATAGCTTAGTGGCACAAAAAATCTAATACGTATATACATCATCTTATTATTAGATATTGTTTTCTCGTGCCAGGCGGGTCAAACATTTTGCCGTCTGTTTTTTCTTTTCATTGTTGACAAGCTAAGTGTTTGACCACAGCTTACCCGATGTTAAGTGACGGTGTAGATGGTAATGTATACCTAGCTTGGAATAGAATTGGCTCTCAAGTGAGGCTGCCAGAACACCGATAGGTGCTTGGCGGCATATATAAGATATAAGTTATCGCCTTTTCCATATAATATCAAATCATAGTACAACCTTTGCTTATAGAGTAAGAGCCCGCGACGGCCAGACCTTCATAATTTTTTTAAAAGCCGAAAGTTTATGCATGTCCCCAACACAGGTAAGAACTATCAGGGACTGTGGAGTTTGGATTGTGGTTACTTGGGCAGTTAACAGGTAGAAGGTGTATAAAATAGTGCCCTAATTTCCTTAGAGTATAAACTTCAATTTTTTTATATTGTCGTCGGAATAACATTAGACAGCACGTTATCCATTGCCGGACACTTAGTATAGTTCTAAACCCTGCCAGACACAACTAAATTAAAAAAAATATACATAATTATACTTACGTTATAGTATAAAAGCTGAATTTTATATATGATACTTGGGGACCAATAAATTAGTAGCCGGACAGTTTTAATAGTTTTTAGATATTGTCAGACAAATTGAAAGTCTACTGTAGGTGGGAGCGCGAGACAACTGTTTTACCCGTGTGGTGATGGATGATGATGATGATGAAAAGTATCCTATGTTTTAATCCAGGGCCTAAAGTATCTACATGCAAAATTTCATCCAGATCCGTTTAGCCGTTCTGGCGTGATTGAGTAACAAACATCCATCCATCCAAACTTTCACATTTATAATATTAGTGGGATTCTCTTTACTCAGTGTGGAATTTTCCTATTCCAGGTTGGATATTCGACATGACTGGCACGTACGACCTCTCATTCTACCTCGCCGGCTTGTTTATCGGCGCGTCCGGAATCATTCTTTTCATGCAACCCATCTACAAGGCGATCCGGAGAAGAAACAAACCGGATCCGGAAACTGTAGCAAAATTGGACACCAACGGCGAAGTGAAGCAGAACGGCAAGCTGATAGTCTAGGAATGTGTGTCGGCACGATCAGGGGGCCGTACCGTGACCTCTTATTGCCATTTAATTTAGGTAAATGTAATTTTTAAACTTGCGCAACTTGAACACGTAATTATGTTTATTATCGGGTAATAATCGCGCACAAAATACTATGAAATTAATTTTGTTTATTTACGTTTCGGCGATGCTGTAATAGCCGTAGAGATTCTCCAGTTAACTCGTGACCACGGTGAACGTGTGAACATAAAACGTCGAGGTAAATTAACAAAACTAAATTCATAGTGTTTTGTGCGCGATTAAAACCCGGTAATAAATATAAGGGAACGTACCCATACTACGTGACCCATTTAATTTTTTGCAATTTTTTAACACCCCCCTTTCTGTGATCACTCGTAGTACCCGCGCCCCAATGACCAATGGTACTTTGAAGACCAGAACGGGTCACGTAGTATGGGACGTTCCTTAATTAACTTAGTTCGATAAAATGTTACGCGATTGTCAATCTTAATACGTAGAACTTTAGGAACTACATATTTTGAATGGCGATCAACTCATGATACGGCCCCGTCCAATAACGTCTGCCTCCAAACTGTGTAGTAATGGTTGGAAACCCTGTATATCTTTGGGTGTATAAACCCGAAAGGGGGTCATTGTAACCATTATTATGAATTACTTTTACTAAACTGAATTACTAAACTAAACACGTTCTAAAAATCGTAAAAAAATGAACAACTGTTCCATAGAAAAAAGTTCGACCACAGTTACAGTGTGTACTGACGCCTCACTTGAGAGCCAGTTCCATTCCAGGCTAGTTTTGTTTACCATCTTTGATAACACCGTCACTTAACATGAGATTAACTGTGGTCAAACACTTAGCCTGTCAATAGTAAATTAAAATATAAAGCAGCAATTTTTTCGCGATGTCAGAGTTGCGAATAGTAAACGTTCAAGGTATATGTTTAGTTTGTTTCCGCTTAACAGTCGTTTCAGTTACTGGATTTAAATTTAACCTACTTGACAACAGTTTAAAAAAAAACTTGACAATAATTTAAAAAACATATCCGAAACTTTATTTAAAATCTAAAATTTGACATTTCTTTATATGCCAAAACAAATTAAGGCGTTACTTTGCGGAAGTTCATTTTGAGTGATCAAAATGAACTTCCGAAAAGTAACGTCTGAATCAATCAATTAATAGTAAACGTTGTCTATGATGTACAATGACCCCCTTTCGTAGTACACCTTATGCTCATAACCTGGTATTACGATTTGCGACAACTGCACCAGTGTAGTGCAGGCTTTATGCAACATTGTGTGTTTAATTTTTTAAGGTATGCATAGTAGTGTTTGTGTGACCGAATGTATTATAAGCCATTTTGAATTCGTTTATTGTTTAATAACGAATTTGTATGTTGAGGGTGAAGCTTCAAATAGCTGTAAGGTATATTGGATGACGGGTATTGAGCGAGGTAGATTGTTCCAAGTAGATGTTACGTCTGATATAAAGTATGATGACTTTTAAAACTGATGTCGTTGATGTGTAGTTTAGAAGATACCGCTCCTTTTTGTTGCTTTTAAGTAAAACAAATTAAGGCGTTACTTTGCGGAAGTTCATTTTGAGTGAATAAACTGAATTTCCGCAAAGCCTCCCAAGCTCGGGCTGCCGGTAAAGAAAAAACAACGCGTGGAAACCATAGCATGGTGGTTCTATACTTTCTAGTACATGGCTGGCTAGCTACCATCCTCGATTTGAAAATCTGCCGTCAAGCACCTAACGGTGTATTCCGGCAGTTTCACTTGAGAGCCAATTCCATTCCAGGCTAGGTGTTCTATACCATCACTTAGCATCAGACGAGCTGTGGTCAAATACCTAGCTTGTCAACCATTTAAAAAAATTGTGCTCTTTCGGTGTGAACCTTGAATATCGTTTTTCTTTTTAAGCCTTCAGAGGAGCGGTTAAACGTCAAATACTTTACCATTACGGTAGTACCTTATTTAACAGTAGTGTCTTATAAGACGAGAGTTGTGACCTTTTAGAAATGCGGCTAAAGAAAATTGTAGTCTTCGAAGATTTTAGATAAACGACCAAAGACTTGATCTGCTGCGATTGTATTGAATTTCCATTGATATTGCAGACTTCAGAGGCTGTATTATTAAGTATATAGTTTACGTCGTTATAGCGGAAAACGGTCTAAACGGACAGTTCTGAAAGTCTTATCAAAAATATAAACTTTGTAAAAAAAAGTTGGGTTACGCTGAACTGAGCAAGAAAAAAGAATTCATTGTAGTCATTGTTATGAGTAACTTATACTATGGGACCAAGTCAAGATATCTGCTTCAAGAGCTCTAGGATGTCGGTTCGATTCCCACCAGGAAAAACATGTGATAATATACGTTTGTTCTGTGTCAAGGTGTTCTGTATATTATAAAACATAGTCGTCTGCCGCGTCTGCCTGTCTATCCGTCAGTTCCCGATAAACTTAAAAACTACTGAACGGATAATCAAGCGAGTTTCACCAATAGATAGAGTGATTCATCAGAAAGGTTTTTCGTGTAAATTGGTTAAAATATGATGATAATTGTTGGATGTGTCGGAAAAAGTCAAGCCACCTAGGAGCTTTCATCGAAAACGCTGTCTTAACCTTTTGAGAAATTTTGTTACTTTTCATTCGGACGAAGTTTCGGTTAACAGCTAGTGTATTTACAACAAAAAAAAGTCAATGAGTATTCTATCAGTTATTTGGTTTAGTATATTGTATAGTATTGTATAGTATGTATAGTACAAACTTTGCTTAGTTTGTGGCTAGATGGCGCTGTATGAATTGTTCTACGGGTTTTGTGATTGCAGATTTAGTCCCATAGTAATTGCTCATTAGATATGAATATTATGTCCTGCAAAACTCTGTCCTGTGTTGTTTTATTTTTATATTTAAATAGTTCCTAGTATACTAGAGTTTTGATCACATACGATTTCTACTTTAACACTTGTATCTGTAAACTAAAGCTTTCAGAATTGTCTGTAATATTGATGTATAAATATGGTACTTTTTTTGTTAGCCTAATATCCCCAGTGTCTGGGAAAAGGGAAAGCATAAAATCTTCCAGATATAGCAGCGTTTTTAAACTCTAATTTCGGTTGTTCATTACAGTGATATGATTTATATACAAGGAATATCCAAATATTTTTATAATACGGCGGAATTGCCTTTAGCTACAAGGTAGCGTGAGATCTATGTTGGTAGCTATAAGTTTCGAATCACGATAACGTAAAACCAAATTAAAAAAAAAAATAAGTCGAATAAGTAGTTAAATATTCAGGTTAATAGGATAATTCTTTCATCGCACTGATAATATCGCAAAAACTTTTTCTACGTTCAGTAATGGAGTTCGTGCCAGTGTCATTTTATGTCTTATAAAACACAATATCTATTCGTGTGTAACAAAAAATATGTTCAAATAACCAATTATTAAGAATACTGTTCAAGTTTTACATAAGCACCAAATTCTGTACGCTTAGATCTTTTAAACTACGCAACGGATTTTAATGCGGTTTCCATCAATAGACAGAATGATTACAGAGGAAGGTTTCTATAATACATATATTATGTATGCATATTATAGTAGAGAAAATCTCGCGGGTCTAGTGTCATATACATTTTCCTGATTGTTTAATTTTCTACTTGTTCTTGAATCCTCTTGATACGTAGGTTGCCTAGAAAATATATAATTTAGCGATATGGTCGCGAATTAGACAAATGTTTACGTATGCATGTTGGAGTAAAATATTTGCCTACTTTTGCTGACAATGGATAAGGGAGGGTTTAATAATAAGTTCTGCTTATGTAATACTTGAATGGCCGCCGATGTCTCTTCAAAGATTTGTCTTTGCAGTTGTAGAATGTTGTTTGTTGAAGGGGAGGGGACTCGCTATAGGGGTAGATCCGGAGCTACCTTCCGTCACACTCTGCGTTCACTTGACGTTAAGTTTTGGAACACCCTGTTTCTCCTTTTCGCTTATCGGTATTTGAATGATGAAACAGTAAAGATCGAACAGAATATATTTAAGTTGCAAAGACGAATCGTCAACTACACGCATTTTCATTCATATCTCTTTATATATTTCTCTAATATATTTTCTATGAAAATGTAACTTTTATAATCGAAAAATTATATCATTGTACTAATCATTTGAGATAAATATTATTAAAATCATGACAAAACATGTTTTGTGATATAATTCAATATAGTTTTAGTTGTAAGAGTAAATGGTGAAAATCTTGCCAAAAATGTTTGTAAAAGTGTGCAATTGCCTTTTCATGTGTTGACCTTAGTTCAAATGACGATGCATATAATAGACGTAGACTTAAAAATAAGGTAAAAAATAGGTCTCACTTTTTGATTGACAGATTGCATTAACTGACGCTTGGTCTGATGTACTAGGAAAGAGATATAGACACAAATATCGCTAAAGTAGAACAGATAAAGGCTTAGTCGTCTAGGTAGGTAACACCCCATATTCTGCCGTCAACCAGTAGTATTACTGTGTTCCGGTTTAAAGGGTACTGCAGCTAGCGAAGTTATAGGGCTTTTGAGACTAACCGAAAGTCTCCAAGTAATGAGCGCCAAGGCAGCGATGCCCTGGACTTTGTTTTACTACTCAAAGTTCTGTGTATCACTACAATGATCATGGACGTGTGTGCTCTTACCATTAGCAGAGCGTCTCGTTCGTCTCATTACATTTACATTAGAAAAAAATAAACATAAAATTGAATTCAAAACCTTTAGGGTCTTACTTATAAACGTTACTAAAAGTAAGCTGCAACATTTCCACGTGTGATACTTCACGTTAGCGAGAATTTTAATCGTTAAAATTTAAGCAACGTTTATAAGTGCCTAAAGTCCTTAATGTTTGATATTAACAGATATTTTGCTGGTAGGATAAGAAGCGATCAGCTTACCATCAAGAGAAACGAGGTGATTGTTTGCCGTTTTTTTTTAAATTTCTTTTGCACGATATGTGGCATCAGGTTATAAGACTAGCAAAATGACAGCGTTATAATATAAAAGTAATATTAGTAACTTATTATTTTTTGCTATGCTTGGCTTGCTTGAGGGCGAGTTTTATTTGTGGGAATTCATTGTGTTACAAGGGAGCGAAGATATGGTGATTCAAACAAACGGGTAAACAAACAAACGTATTATGTATATATTTGTAGATGTGTTCTAGTAAAATTATGTTCTAATTTTTTTCGTTTTATTTGTTTTATATAACCTTTACTCGTATAGTTAACTTAGGAGTTTGTATTAATGCAGATTAAGGGGGGAATTCTTTGCTAATTCAAAACGTCCTACGCTCTAATAAAGGTACGCGCCTTTTTTTGGTATACGCATATGTGATGTTGCAAATATTTATAGGCGACGCTGACCACTTACCATCAGGTGACCCGCTTGCTTGTTTGTTACTTAGAAAAGCGGCAATGTTATAGTGCCGTGTAAGGCTCAAATCCCACCTAAGTGCCATAACGAGGTAAAAACTAAAATTAAATTTTTAATTTAAATTTAATCGTTCAAGGCTATAAGATTTATTGTACAATTCTGAAAGGGGTCATTATACTGATCAATATAACTTTTACAAAGCGTATAACCCTGAAATCGCTAAACAAAATCAACTGCCCCATACAAGTCGATGTCAACGATTACGTGTATCACCCAAGCTTACAACCCAGTGTTATATCTAGGCCAAAATGTCCTGTGCTCTTTTAAAGACACGTGCCGTTGACAGTGTAATATAAGGTTCCAAACCCACCTACGTGACCTGGAGAGTGATTAAAGAAATCTATATTGACAAGTTCTGGGTACTGTTGCAATGGCTCGTTATCTTTTTCAGGAGAGAATTTCGTTCAGTACTTTTACAATTAAAAAAAGTGACCGGAAAACTTGTCATATCATTTGTAACGCTTGAAACCCTCACCTGTGTAATGAGACACGTGATCTGAAATTGTTTTATGTCGCATAGCCTGTCGCTCGTCGCAGCTTTATATTATTATGTCATGTACGGGTTCGTTCAAGTATAGCGTAAGATTTTTTAATTATCAACCCCTCCCTTGTCAGCAAAAGTAAGCATAGCTCTCACCGCTTTCCTATGCTTACGTAAGCATTAGTATAAAAAACAAGAAAAGTAAAGTAAATATTGTTAACGGAATCACCAGTGTTATTCACCGTCACCAGTCGTGACCAACCCGTTCGCAATGTCACCAAAAGCAAATACCTTATGGCAGCGTTGCCAGACGTCCCGATTTTGGCATCAAAATTAAATGTCCCGCGCGGGACAGGCTCAGTCCCGCTTTTCGGGAATAACTCGACCGTGCGTGCAGCGCGCTGAGGAAGCACGGGCGGATGGCACAGACAAATGTGGACTGGCCGCCCGCCCGGCGCGTAATGAAGGAAGGAAGAGAGAGAGAGGGGTTCGTCACGATTGGGTAAATCTGATTTAAAATATCATATTTTTATTAAAATATATTTTCTATGGCTATTTTTGCTATTAATTGTTACGTAAACGTAATTTGAACTCAAATAAAAAGATAAATATTTAAAAACATCTGATTATATACGTTTTTTTATAATAAAAAAAACTGGCAGCACTGCCTTATGATGCTAATTTATGTAATATTTGAACGGTTTTGAGCCTTGTCACTTATGTGGGCTTCGGGCCTAACGTTAATTAGGCGCGTAGACGTTTCTTAGGATGTTATTGTCCCTACAACTCAGACTTCGACGTTATGTCAGTACGACTAGATTCTACGATTTTTAATTTGCTATCACTGCCGAAGAGTTATCTTAAAAATAGCTTTGGAACATGTACTGCCTTAGTGAATATGATAAGACTTTTGCTATAATGATTAATTATATTAATTACATACTCAAAATTTCACTATGATCATTAATATTAATATTAAAAAAATAGAAATTGTAAGTATATTAGAAAGAAATAGTTAAGAAAATGTTTGGGTGATAACGAAATTGAATATATATATATACATATAATATTACTTTCATATGAATAAATAATTATAACATGTAATTATTATGAGTATAAATGTAGTTGTTCAAATATTGTAGTACACGATTAGAGAGATTGGAAATAATGATGCACATTTTCAAGTTATAAATACAGTAATAACTAAAATACTAAACTTCAAAGTCAGTTTAAAGGATCTCTTAAATTATGTGCCTAGAGTTTTTAGATATAAATAAAACAGGGTTACAGGCTTAGGGTGTATTAAATTGAAAGGATGTCATTGTTCTCACTATTATGAACAACGTTTCCTGTGGGCAAATCTCTGAAATTGCGAACATAAAATATCTGCTCTACGGTCAAGGACAATGAACTTTTTCCATAGAAAAAAGATTGTTATTTTATTTTTACGATTTTTTTTTTTTTTTTTTTTTTTATTGAATTTAAAACACATTTGCTTTTGTCCCGCCCATCACGATTTTGAGTAATAGGTTGCGGTCTTAAATGGAGCACTGTTACCTAGAGGAAACCTTTAAAATTAAGTTGTTTATAATGATGAGTTCAATAACCCTTGACCTTGACCCTGACCCCATAGGTAACCCAAGCTTGTAAGCCTGTGTAAATGATTTAACAACTACCTTTCTAGTTTTAACTAAAAACCTTTATATCTGCGACTCGACGATATTTATAGCTCGTATATTAAAATTATGTACAAGGCAAATAAATAAAAAATGGCAAAAAATTTTTTTTTGTAATTTTTTTATAAAATTGTTTTGACAATTCTCATAGCACTTCAAATTTGATATAGGTTTATAATTTTTTCTTTCAATTACAAGATAGTTATTAAATTCACAATTTATGGTGTGAAGTTACGCCGAAAGACGATCTGGTTCAACCTCTATTAAGGGCTTGGGCTGTTGATACAATAAGATTTAATTTTAAAAAGCCACCAAAAAAGTTGTCCTAGAAAATGCGAAATAAACGAGCTAAGTACGTACAACTTAACAACGTACGACAAACTTATGTACAATGAGCGCGGGTAACCGCGCTCATTGTACATAAGTTTGTCAAATAATCTCTGCGAATAAAATTTTGGCCAACGGTGAAAGTAAGATTTCCTTAAAAATCTTAGGCAACCTGGTCTTAAATCGCTAATGATATTTTACTAGGAGACACTCGAGAACTAACATTCAAACTGCGCTTGCACTAATTGATAAATAAAAGAATGTGATCAATGACAAGCAATTTTGAAACAGCATTATTAGATTGTATAGAATTTTATTAAAGTTCTTCTTTAGTTACGTCGTAGATGGTTGATAAAAGATGATACCTCATTACCTTAATAAGTAGATTTGAATAAATATTTATAACTCTACTTTAGACTTTGATTAAGGTGATATTTATTCCTTATATTGATGATGATTAATTATACGAAGAATTTTAGCTTAAACTGTGTTTTATTCCCTAATCCTGGATGAGAACCTTTATTAAATAGTGGAGGTATAAATCATTTTTGTGGCGAGAAGCATGGAGGCGGATGAGCCGTTCATCTGTTGGGAAGAGATTTTATGGTGTTCTACGTGTTAAGAGATATTTCTTCAAAGTGAACTAATGGAAACTTGTGAACTGGCAAAATGCACGAACGTGCTATAGTAAAAAAAATATTAAAAAATAGAGCCAAACGTCAACAAATACTCTATGATCAAAATCAATATAATCTAAAATAAGTTACAGTCAAAATCACACAAAGTGAGTGAAGATCAAATTTAGTAGTGCCCTAGTAAAGTAGTGGCTACTGGTTTCATAGGAGTTTAGGAATCGACACGAAAAGTCATGTTTCACCACATTACCTTTTCCAGACTCGCGCTTATAAGTCGGCACTTTATGAATAAGACACCACCATTTTGATGCAAAAACACTCGAAAAAATATACATTTTGGAATGTAATATACGGTCCCGCCAAAACTCAAAATACCTTCCCTCATTGTTTTGCCACAATTCAATATTGACAAAAAGCACCAACCCAACTGAAAGGCCGCAATTTATTTTTTAATTTAATTCTTTTTTCCAGTCCGTCGCTTAGTCATGCCACTGGATTTATTTGTTTAAATGCACAAACACGAATAAACGAACTCGTTCACAAAAACGTATATCTACCTACATATATTGTAGTTGATTGGAAATGGCAAAAACAGGTGCTTGCTCAATCAATTTAAAAATAAAAATATCGTTGGGACACGGTGCTCGGCGCGAACCAAATCTGCGTAAGGATTCTAATAATGAATAATAATAACTGTTAGGTACTAAGATTTTTTAAATAAAAATTATTAGATATTTTCCACTAACGGGCCCGGCAAGCGTCCTGCCCGATTGGAGCGTCACCTGCCGCACACACAATTTTCATCAAAATTGGTCCAGAGTTCAGTGACATAAATACGTACCTACAGCTGAACAATAGATTAACAGTAATATCGACATACTATTACTGGATTTTTATCACTATCTAGGTAAATTATATTTTTATTTTTTAATGTGAATGTAATGAGACGAACGAGACACTCTCCTGAAGTCACTCTCATCGAAATACAGTAATGTTTACACACTACTGCTTGGCGGCAGAATATTTGGTACTGCGGTCGTCTAGGTAGGTACCAACCTACCTAGACGACCTCCTGCTAAGATCTACCACCAAGTAAAAAAAGTAAAACTAACGTGACGTCAAAAGGAAACATAATATCGACAATCATTATTTACATTTTTGTTTTACTTATGCGAGATTACTCATATTTAATTATATCTGATACTTAAACGTGAGTAATCCCGCATAAGTAAAACATTTTTGTTTTACTTATGCGGGAAGATGCCTCCATGAAGAAGGCCATCGGATCTGGCCGAAACTATAGTCAGAGTATCAGATATAATTAAATATGAGTAATCTCGCATAAGTAAAACAAAAATGTAAATAATGATTGTTGATATTACGTTTGCGTTTGACGTCCGTTTAGGTTAAGATTCAATTTACGATGACGCACGTTTCTAAAGAAACAGATTCCCTCGCACCTTGAAAAACACCCAAATTGTGTCTATCGGAAAACACCCACGCGGGCAGGGCTTCCTGTTAAACATTTTACATAATGGATTAATGAAGATAGAACACAATTGGAGGATTTCCAAGTGAAAATGAAAAATTGAAGCTAAAACTGCAACGTTTGCCTAATTATCCATATATCTTTCATGCATCCTACATTAACATGTTCCCACAGTTATCTTTGCCGAGTTCTATACCGTTCACCTTTTTTCTGTGGGAAATGGGAAAGAAGCAGTTCACAATAAGGAGCACTGTCCCAGTTTGTTTTGTTTTTTTTACCCGACTGCCAAAGAAGGATTATGTTTTTCGCGCGTATCTTGTATGTATGTAAATTCTTTATTACCTCGTATCTCCCAATATTCCGACAGGTATCGTTATATTCGTCTTAAAAACCCAAGTGTTCTATCAAAGTAAAGGAAAAAACAAAAGGATGTTATAAAAATATGAATAACTTATATAGACACATCACCAGCCATAGGACGTCCACTGCTGGACATAGGTCTCCTCCTGGCGGGTTTTGCTAATACTCGCCACGCTTGGCAGGCGGGTTGGCGAGCGCAGTTAGGTGTGATTGTTCAAGGAAGACGCTGGTCCCATCTTCCGGATCACATCCCTTAGCCGGCTCTTACGGCAACCACGGGTAGAGAGGGTGGGGTATTATTCTTATGCAGGGTCCACCACGGCAAATAACTTATATAAATACTATACTTATAAATTTAATTAGAAATAATAAATTGGTATGAAAAGTTTTTTCCGTTAATTATAGCTATTTTAATCGCATACGGGTTATATATTTTTTAGACTCTTTAGCTTGTTTTATAGTGCCGACCAGTTCAACAAAACTCTTTATAGTTACACAATTAGCGGCATTATCGCTTAGAGCGATCTCTTCGAGACAACCTATGTTATAACCTATGGATATAATTCAGTAAAACGACAGGGTGTGCTATCTAGAAAAAAAGTTACAGGTAACGTACCTATCCAGCTATGAATGAGGCAATTTTGTATTCTGTTTACAATATATCAGTTAATTTAATATTGGATAACAAAGCCTGAAACACAAATAGGGTAGTAGTAGGTGGGCAGAGTATTCAAATGTTGAAATAGAGTAGGTATTCCACCGACGTGTAGGAAACTCTACTAAGGAATATCTACCTTGGTTCCGGGAAGAGAATTAATATCTATAAAATTAAATCAAAATAATTTTCTAGGAAGAATATTGTCTTAAACTGTAGGTCTTATTATAGTGATTCAAAATTCAAGATATTTTTCCTTCGTAGGTGTACAATATTTTTTAGTCAAATTTTTGTAGGTTTAGTACAAATATTAAAGCTAAAGTACAGGGCTGTTGACACTAACCATCTAAAGTCGCGCCGAAAGAGCGATACCCTGGACTTTATTTTGTTACTCATAGTTCTGTGTATCGCTGCAATGGTCATGAATATGCATTATCTCTTACCATCAGAAGAGCGCATCGTTCATCACTTTAAATAAATAAACATATTTACATCAGAAATTGAAACAATTTGCGATTTAGGCTTTTTATATATATTATTTGTAGACGATCGAGACGTTTTCCTGATGGTAAGAGAAATTGACCATTGCAACGGTACCCAAAACTTTGAGTAACAAAACAATGTCCAGGGCATCGCTGCTTTGGCGCTCATGACTTTAAGACTTTAGTCTCGACAGCCCTGTAATTTAACTAGCTGCAGTACTCTTCAAACCGGAACACAGTAATGTTTACACACTACTGCTTGGCGGCAGAATATCTGGTGCTGCGGTGGTACCTGTCTAGACTATCTCCTGCTCCGGAGATCTACCACCGAGTAAATTCTTACCGAATAATCCCTAAAGTTATTTGGCAAATTTGTTACCGCTAAATTTCGTGCGATACGAAATGTACTTAAATATTTCTTTACTTATTTATCAATAACTTGAAAATCGATATACTTAACTATAAAGGTTTAAGCGCGAACGTGATATGGTCACAGAAAAAAAAAACTCATTCCGAAAAAAAAGTAAAACCGCATGAAATACATATACTTTACACATAACACTTAGCCTGTCAAACATAAAAAAAAACTAAGTAGGTAGTCCTACATAATTTTGTGTAAGCAATAAACATAAATAGCTAGAAAGAGAGTATTTCTGTAATTCGAAGAATTATTCAATATAAATAAACGATCGAAAACATAAAAATATTTTTACTGCACCGATATTCGGAATTGGAAACGTCCGTCGACGTTATTTGGGATGGCTACATTTTATTTGAGAATTATTTACGGTACCTACTTTAATAGGGATTGAATGTATCGATATTTATTCGAAAACTATAAAATGGATTTAAAACTATCAAAAATAATTTTATGTTAAATTTCATTAGCTTCAAGTCTTTCCTTGATAAATAATCATAGTTATTTAATTGTAGAAATGCCAAAATACTCATATACATATTATGTATGTAGGTACCTATATTCTAGAAATAAATCAACTTACTTTAGTAATTATATATATTTTTTTATTACAAATAGGCTTGCGTTTTACTGCCATCTCGCCGTATTTTAACTGTAGATGAGGTCTACGATGGAGTACTTGTCTAGAGGAAACCGTTTTTTTATGTTTGACCGTCTTGACCACAGCCCACTTGATGTTAAATGACGGTGTGGTCGAAGATGGTAAAGCATACCTAACCTGGAACGGTACTGGCTCTCAAGTGAGGCTACCGGAACACACTGTTAGATGAAGGCAGATTTTCAACTTGAGAGTGGTAGCTAGCCAGCCGAGTACTAGAAAGTACCCTACCACCACGCTAGGGTTTCCTCACGATACTTTCCTTCACCGGCAGCTCAAGCACATTGTTGGGTTTGAACCCACGCTCTTCGGCATGAGAACCGACCGGTCTTACCACTGAGCTATTATCACTACACTCACTCGGTTATCTCTTTTTGTTTCTTAACATAGAGTTTTCATTTCGAAGGCTGTCGACGCACAGAATGTCGCATCAACGTAAAAACTTGCTGCAAAATTATCATACTTTTAGCTTTCGCGCTCATTTATTTACGTAGGCTAATGCTAAACAATTTGGACGAATAAGACGGTACCAGCTTGCCTTTGTTTTATTATGCATAAATACTCTTTAGCGGAGCGAAAGACGTCCAGCCGCAATATGGGTCGACGACATTGTCACCGTCGCGGGTCTAACCTGGACCAGATTGGCACAGAACCGAGGCAGATGGCATAATAAAAGAGAGGCCTCCAGCAGTGACGATGACGATGACCATGATGAAATACACTCTCCTGTGGCACTAGCTTGTTCATATTCTAGAATTACGATAGAAAGTAAATGATAGTTGAATATATGAAGAAATTTCACACACCACTAAGCCCAAACACGGCTAGGTAATATTTTATTACGGAGTATCAGTGCTTGCCTTCTAGTTTCATCGTCATCTGATGATGAAGCCGTAAGGTAGACAGTTCATTGGGACCATGTGCGTGTGTTTTGAATATTTGATTAGTGGCTTATTATGAAGTCAGATAGTATCTAAATGACATATTTGGTAATTAATTTTGATTTTGACATATACATATTATTTTATTTTTTGTTTGACATTTCTATTTTATATTATTATTGACATTTTATTAATTACCTTTGACATATTTGAATATTATATTATAATTATACACGTTTTTTATTCTGATTTTATTATGTAAATAACCTGGATGACCGAGCTTTGCTCGTCTGAAAACACGGATAAAACGACGTTTTCTAAAAATTAAACCTAGCTAGATCGATTTATCGCCCCCGAAACCTCTTGCATACTTAATTTCATGAAAATCGTTGGAGCCGTTTCTGAACATCAGATTATATATATATAAAATTATATACATACTCGTATATACAATTGCTCATTTAAAGGTATTTGATATAAGATAGGTGTAATCAATCATCTCTTCTAAGTGTAAATATGTAGGTACGTGGTGTTAGTTAGTAGTAGTGTTAGTTTCTTTGCATGCCGAAAGGTCAAATAAGGAGGTCCTCTGTAATGTATCCTTTTCATCTATGTTATTGTATACCCATATTTATGCAATTAATAAATTATGAATTATGTAAAAATCACTGAAAAGTCATAGGAACGCAAAATACGCATTTTCATTTACTTAGATGACATATTTATTCCAGTTATGGGACCAATCTGAAAGTTCGAATCAGCCTTCTCACTGTGAGAAGGATAAGGCCGTCGTCCATCACGCTGGCCAAGCGTGGGTTGGCCAACTTACACATCTCCGAGAACTATATTTTTTATTAACTATCTGACATGAAAGTTTCCACACGATGTTTTCTTTCACCGTTTAAAGTCAGCGCTAATACGCACATAACTAAGAAAAGACAGGTGCGTGCCGTGGGATTTAAACCCGGGACCTGCAGATTGGAAAACAGACGGTCTCCCAACCCATCTAAGCTGCCGTAACTTCTAATTTGAAAGTATATTCTTCTAATTAAAGATTTTTCTAATCAGTTGATAAATGAAGGATTTCTGACGAAACAAACATAGAAAAAACCCAATAAAATTGAGAAACTTCTCCTTTTTTGAGTCAGATAGTTTCCATTTCGTTCTGACAGACGCGCTGTCTCACTTCCCCATATCGTTTTGATACGACAAGGGTGAGAACGCCAGCAGTGATGGTAAGCGTAGATTACAATCAAACTTCATTTATCATATTTTGCGTACAAAATAATATCGCATTCTAATGTGTGAAATGTATAATAGACAATATAGACAATAGACAACACTTTATTTGTGACATAAAACATTTAACAGACATAAATGAAAACATTAAAAGGAAAAAAAGGGGAAAAAAAAATATTAGTTAAATGTCTTCGGCTATACTATAATCTGTTAAATTTAATGAAGTTGTAGATCTCATTAAACGCCAATAATAAAAATGGTCTATTTTAACTGAACTGACATTCGAATAATCAGATAGAATTAGTCAGACACAAAGTTCTAATTCAAAATAGAACATTTTTGTTATAAACTAGCTGTGCCCCGCGGTTTCACCCGCGCTTGATGCCTACGTTATAGTAGCTTTATGCATGCAAAGTCTCAGCCCGATCGGTTTAAAATTGTCAAAGTTTCATACAAACGTTCATCCCTTATTTTATCCCCTTGGGGGTAGAATTAATTAAAATCCTTTCTTAGCGGATGCCTACGTCATAACATCTACCTGTATGCCAAATTTCAGCCCGATCCATCCAGTGGTTTGGGCTGTGCGTTGATAGATCACTATGTCAGTCAGTCACCTTTGAGTTATATATATTTAGATAGAGATATTAGTTTCATAGTAGTTACACCCTTATCTATTCACATAAATCCTTGGACAAGTATAAATTACTTTTTGCTTCCCTAAATTCTGGCTACCAACAGCTTACATATTCAGCCAGCAAATATTAAATTGTTTTCCCGTCCAACCACAAGGTCCAGCGAGTTCGAAATTTAAACTAGAACATCTATTCTTTTTTTCCGCGCTGATTGCGAGGCTGCCAGTGACAGGGCGGAATTAAATCTCGCTTGCTAGCGCACTTATTAAAATGCCGAAAAACTGCTCTTTTGTGCACAATGGGTAATCTAGAGCCAGCCGGACGTGTGGGCCCCGCGATGTTTAAGCCACGAGCTGAAGGCGTTTCTTCAAGGTGGCGTTTGTTTAAACATCACATCATCAGTCATAAATCGTCCACTGCTGGACATAGGTCTCCTACTTGGTTTGCCAATACTCGCCATGCTTGTTAGGCGGGTTGGCGAGCGCAGTTAAGTGTGATTGTTCAAGGAAGACGCTGCTGCCCATCTTCCAGATTACATCCCTTAGCCGACTCTTACGGCAACCACGGGTAGAGAGGGTGGGGTACAATTCTTACGCCGGCACCACCACGGCAAACATGGTTAAACATGCGAAATATATAAAATGCGAAATGCGTATAAAGTTTTTTGTTTTAAACTTAAAAAGTTAAAGTTATGTAGCGATGATAGCTCAGTGGCTAGTCGGTTCACACGCTGAAGGGGGTGGGTTCAAACCCCAACAATGAGCTTGAGCTACCGGTAAGGAAACCATAGCGTTGTGGTAGAGTATTTTCTAGTACTCGGCTGGCTAGCTACCACGCTTAAGTTGAAAGTCTGTCGCCAAGCACTTAATGGTGTGTTCCGGCAGCTTCATTTGAGAGCTAATTCCTGTCCAATCTAGGTGTGTTTACCATTTTCGACCACACCGACACTTTACATCAGGTGAGCTGTGGTCAAAGACTTAGCCTGTCAATTATTTAAAAAAAATATTGATAAAGGCTTTCGAAAAATTGAGGTTGTTAAGCTCAGTTTCATTGCCTTGGTCCGAAGTAAGTTTGAAGGCAGCGCATATGTGTGGCACCCGCATGACAACAAATACATCTTAATAGAAAGTTTTGAAGGCCTTCCCTTAGATATCTGTCCAACTAGGAACAATAACGTCAACGTACTAACTAGTACAAGGTACAAGGCTTATAAAATATAAATTTCATATATTAGTACATTTTTAGTAATTCTAGCTAATGTATGTATTAGAATATGTTATTATTTGAATATATGTTCATATTATAATTATGTATTTCCCTATACCTCATTATTGACACACCCCGTCTTTTCTTTCTTTAATCCTTCCCATCCTAAGGTTTCCTGGATGAGATCGCTGTTAGCGATAAGGTCGCCAGTTGGTACACCTACCAACTAAATTTATTTCGATTTTATTCTATACTGTAAAATTTCTGTGTGGTCAATAAAGTGTTAATCAATAAATCAATCAATTATTCGTAGGGTTATAACAATCAATTTATACTTAAGTCGTATGACCTAGTTCTATCTATGTAAAGGTACAATACTTTGTGTGAAGATGTTGTATGATTTTACATTACAAAGCTTTGTCCTATAATAATAATAACAGCTTAATTGTTTTTTTCTGATAATGATAGCAAAAATAAGGCATAATAGCATAAGGGACGCAATTATTTAAAAATTAACACCAAAACAAGACAATGAAACAGACAGATTTAAATCCAATGTAACAAAATTTAAGTCACTAGTCATCGCCGTAGGATTCCCTGTGTTGCGACTAGTACTCTTCTATTAAGTATACCTTCACGTTACGTCACTTGTCACGTTAGTTAAGGTTATATATTATTCATTTCGTGCGCATTGTTCTTACACAATGAAAAAATATCTATCAGTGTTTTGTGCGACTTTGTGCACAACAAAGCCCTGCTAGTAAATGATATGCAACCACACTCAGTTTGTTTTATATTTAAAGTATTCAGGTAATTTTTTATTTTATTTTTGCATAAAAATTTAGAATGTTTCAATAAGTCTAATATTTTATTAAGTTTTGAATATATGTAGCTTCCACGAAAACTGTAACTTAATAACGATACGTAAGGTCGTTTGTAATGTTTATTTTAAACTTATTCCATCTGTCACTTCTGTCACCTTCGGAAATGGCGCTCACTTGAGGCAAGCACCCTAAACTTATTATGATTTCCGCTCTCCCGAGCCTTGAGGCGCTATGAGGCACATGAGGCCTCATACAGCGAGCCGAGGAGGCATTAAGCATAGTATTATTAAATTAATTTCCGGCGAGGAGCGGCATACTTACGGTCGGATTATATTGTTTGTCTCTGTGGATGGTAATTATCTAGTAAGACGAGTTAATGCGATGATGGGTGATGCCTTAGGGTTAATGTAGGTATTTAATACACAAAGTTCGTTTATAATATAACGTAATTATTCCGGAATGTTAGCAACAATTTTTCAGTTTCTTGATATTACCGTAAAAGCTCGTTTTATTAGGTGTTTTGGTAGTTTTAATTCGATTTAAGTCGTTTTGGTTACAACATTGATGAGGTTTTAATTTAAAATTTATCGAACTTGACGATAATTTGTAAGCCAACACGCTTTCTCGGCTGCTCTAAGAGTCAATACGTCCTGAGGATGCCTCTACACGAGGCATCCGAAGAGGATATAAATACCTGTGGTTAATTCAATTATATAAAATAATAATTTATTTAGATTTTAAGTTTATGTTCGAATTTAGTTTTAGATATTAAGGACTTATTTCGGAAGGAGGATTTATTTCGGAAAGATATTTAAAAATTCTCTCTCAAAACTCTCCTGATGGTAAGAGATAACGCGTACCTTTTACTGTTGTAGCGCAAAACTTTGAATAAACAAAACAAAGGTTAGGGCGTCGCTGCTTTGACGCTCATTACATTAATCTGAAAAATAATTAAGCGTGCTCCATCCTCAGTCACAATATCACTTACTATCAAGCGAGTTGGTGGTCAAACGTAGATTTTATTACTTATAAAAAACAAGAGAACAGCAATTCTTAAGCTTAAATTTAAAATGTTAACTTTTAAATTGACTTGGGGGTAGATGTATAAAAACCCCCAATTACCCGCGGGGTTAAATTGTTAAATGTTTATAGCAACATAAATACCCGACAATGAACGATCCGGTTTACAACCCCAGCAATTAACTGCCGAATGAAGGACGGTAGATTAACGCCTTAAGGGCTACGCAAACGACATACATTATCTGAGTTATGGCGGAAACGTAAGAAATTCATGTCGCTGTATTGTATTTCTTAACACTTGCGTTTTGTCGAGTGTAAAAAATTATGTGTAAAAAATAGTAACTGTTATTTTATTTTTAAGTACAGTTTCTCATGCACGAGATTGGGAAAGTATTTTGTAGTGACATTTCTTTTGATGTTACTCTCAATACATTTTTAAATACAATTAGGCTTAGGATTTATCGCCATTTCGTTTGATGTTAAGAGAAGATCCGGTCTTTTTTTTTTAATGTCTCAGTTATGAGACGAACGTGACGCTCTCCTGATGTTAAGAGATAACGCCTGTCCATGACCATTGCAGCGATACACAGAACTTTGAGTAGTAAAACAAAGTCCAGGGCATCGCTGCCTTAGCGCTCATTACTTTGAGACTAGATTGTTAGTCTCAATAGCCCTGTAATTTCGCTAGCTCTAGTACCCTTCAAACCAAAACACAGTAATGCTTACACACTACTGCTTTGCGGCAGAATATCTGGTACTGCGGTGGTACCTACCTAGACGACCTCCTGCTAAGGAAGTAAACATAGAGTTCTACATAGAGTTCGCTTGCCTAGAAGAAATCGATTCACTCGCGACTTGAAAGCACCCAGATTGTATCTATCAAGGAACGCCCACACGGGCAGCAAATTCCATTGTTTAGCGGTTTGTACGATGAAGGTAAGTTCGAGGTTTTGAAATATTGTCCATACTTCTTCCAGATCTTGATTGTACTTGACCCTGGTTCAGCTTGTATGTCCTTGATATCAAGGAACGATGCTTGATATTAGGATGTAGTCAAATGTGAAATTGCAGGGCTATTGTGACTATCCAAATAACCATCGAATGTTTTAATTTAATGCGCGCTAAAGCAGCGATGCTTTGGAGTTTGGTTTGTTACTCAAAGTTCTGTGTATCGTTGTAAAGGACATACGTTATCTCTTATCATTAGGAGAGCGTCTCGTTCGTCTCATTACTTTTATATAAAAACAAAATAAACAGCCTCAAAGCAGTGACCATGTTCTTTGTTTTGTTACTTAAAGTTCTGGGTACCGCTGTAATGGTCATGGACAGGCGTTATCTTCTAGTCTCTTACTATCAGGAGAGTGTTTCGTTCGTCTTCTTTTTACATACAGATTATAAAAAAATAAGGCGGTAGGTTCGCCAGTATAATAAAAAAATGAGAACTTTGTGAGTTTAAAAGTGTGAACATCGTTTGAGTAGGCGAACGAACCCGTAGGCAGATGCTAGTATTTATAACGACTTCAGAAACCTTGTTGTCTTAATTATTACGCTGGTATGAAGTGTAACGTCTGCGCAAGCTCTTAATTTCATAGACTGTCTAATACGTAATCTGTGTTTATCCAAGGGCTATAGGTACCTCTCAAGGTTGAAACTAGGTTTTATGAAGATTTTTTATATATAAATGTAATAAGACGAACGAGATGTTCTCCTGATGGTAAGAGATAACGCATGCCCATGCCATGCCATTGCAGGGTTACACAGAATTTCGAGTAACAACAAAGCATCGCTGTTTTGGCGCTCATTACTTTGATATTTTGATTGGTTAGTCTCAACAGCCCTGTAATTTCGTTAGCTGCAGTACCCTTCAAACCGGAACACAGTTTACATGCTACTGCTTGGCGGCAATATATGTGGTACTGCAGTGGTACCTAAAAGACTTCCTGCTAAGAAGATCTACCACAGAGTCAAGTCGACAAGAGTGTATGACTTATTTAATAAACATTTGACAAATCAATTATAATGAATCTTAACATAATATATAACATAATAACTAATTATATTTTACAATATATATTACAACAATGAACCTAAAAGTAAAAATCTTAAAAAATATAAAATAATAACTAAAATATATTATTAAAAGGAGTCCCTTTAGGCAAGGTTCCGAAGATACTGGTAGCGTTCCCCCTTTGAATAGCAAGACTAATTCTTTGCCCGAGGTAGCTGCCAGCTCTTCGGTCTCCTGTGATGTCGACTAACCTTTTTGCTATTTCCTTAAAAAGCCTTATAGCGCTAGGACCCCACGGACCAATGATCTCGACACCGAATGGGACAAAATCATATTCGGAGCCTAGACCCTTGCATGCTTTAGCTTTTTCTCATTTAATTCGATTTTTAATGAAATACTTAAATGTATCGAATTACTTGACACTGGCAAATACACAAAATGTGACGCCAAAAACAAAGAAAAAGAACAATTTTTTTTTTTTTTTTATTTATTTATTCAAGTATGTGATTTCGTGATTATGACTTTACCCAGCCAGTCTTCACTTGTCTAAAGAGCATCTCTATCTATAGAAAGTTTTCATTTTTCATTTTCAGAATTAATCCCGTAAAAGAGCGGCTGCCCGGATGAATGAGGAAAGTGATGGATCGTTACAAGCCAACCAACTAATTTGTTATGTTTAAAAGGGCGCCACAGTTGTATTTTCGCATAAAACTGACAGCTTTCGATACAAAATGATTAGTTCCAACATTTGACCAACTCTGTAGATAAGGTGATTCGTATACAACTTATCAAATTTTGAACAAGCTGGCCAGAAAGCAATGTTTATCAGAAAATATATCTCTACGACTAAGTGATTGGCAAAGTTAGAATTTTATTTGAGGCGGTAACGTGTAGCCAAAATAGTGAACAGAGTTCTTCGATTAAATCATGACTAATAGTAATTTGTTCTGTTTATATTTAGAACATTGTCAAACAAAATTGATTAGTACATGCGTTACTTTGCGGAAGTTCATTTTGAGTGCTCAAGAGATATATTTTTAATGTATATTTATCGAACTTGATGATTATTTTAGCTAAAACTAAAATCCGACATAAACTTAAAAATATCTAGTTAAAATACTCACAAGTCTTTACATCCTCTTATCGCTGCAGTAATCTTCTTTTTTTGTTTTTTTTAAACTTTCGCGACTGAACACATAATTATGTTTATTACGGGGTCTTAATCGCGCATAAAATACTATGAAAGTAATTTTTTTATGTCCAGCAGTAGACTTAGAAGACTGATGATAATATAGTTTATCTACGTTCCCGCAAAAACTCACAATACGTCCTTTGTATCTATTAACTTTTAAATAATGAAAGAAAAGCAAACGAATAGAAAGCTTTCGTAAACGAAATTCCTTGAAATGAAGCCTGAGTTACGTCTACACATTTATATCTGCAAACATTCCGCGCCCTGTAAAACAGAGTTCAAGATATTTATTTATTTTATGATTATGATTGACAGTGTAGGTGTGTGACCATAGCTTATTTAATTGACAAACTAACATATGTCAAGTCGTGACCACGGCTATTGCACATGAATTTTAAAAAAAATGTACAAAAAATGCTATGAAAATAGTGTTGTTTATTTACCTCGACGTTAATATTTTGTGCGTGATTAAGACCCGGCGATAAACCTAATTATCATCATCATTATCACCATTATCATCACCATCATCATCATCATCATCATCATCATAATCAGCCATAGGACGTCCATTGCTGGACATAGGCCTCCTCCTGAGTGGGTTTTGCCAATACTCGCCACGCTTGGCAGGCGGGTTGGCGAGCGCAGTTAGGTGTGATTGTTCAAGGAAGACGCTGCTGCCCATCTTCCGGATTACATCCCTTAGCCGACTCTTACGGCAACCACGGGTAGAGAAGGTGGGGTACAATTCTTACACCGGCACCACCACGGCAATCACGGAGTCACGGAGTCAATAACATTCCAAGCAATTGGGTTTGCCAACTTTAATTACACCATCACTTAATATCATATGAGCTGTGGTTAAATATCTAGCCTGCCAACCATAAAATAGAAAAAAAGGCTTTATTTCTTTGAAATCCAAAGCCCGTTGTGGCAACTTAAGGCACCACCACGACAAACCAACCATAATGATGTGTTGAAATTGCGAAAGTTTAAAAATTACATCTTTATTATCACCCTTTAATGTCCTACTGCTGGGACACTAGAGGATGATAATTGTAAATGATAAAAATTCTATAAAAATAAATTTATCAAAAACACAAGTTTGTGTACTGTTCATACCTGTGTGTACCTTTGATTCTTCTGAAAAAAATTCAAGCTATGTAGTAGAGAGCAATTTTTCACTATTTTTCCTTCTCTACCGTCGTCGTCTTGAGTTTTTAAATTACATTTTTTTCAGTTCCTTGAAGGTGAGTTTGTCTTTCTCTTCCGTTAATTTCATAGCTTTCTTTACTTTTGCACTAAACGAGACCGGATTAAGGAAATTTGAGCAAATTAATATGATTTATTGACGTTACATACGACTAAATGCAGCAGAGTCGATTTCATTCGATTTTAGTAGATTGACTTTCAAGTCTAGTACGGATATATGAAAAGTATTTGTGGAATCAAACCTTATAATATCCTAGATATAAATCGAGTACGTTGTTCCGGGAGTATAAAGTGGTTTCATTTTAGACATTGTTCAAATGTATTTATTAACCTAATTGACAAGGTGAAAACAATTTTGACAGTTAACAGAAAAAAGTATTCTTCTATTGGCTGTTGGATTGCATTTGAAAAACTACGTCTAGCCTCTCGTCCCCTATTCCGTAAAATTTCAAGACAAAAGTCTTCTAATTGTCATGACCTACGTAGGCGATACATGGGCGCTCACAGCAGAAATGGTCCACAAGTTCAAAGTCACTCAGCGAGCTATGAATAGGTATGCTTGGCATTTCTCAAAAGAGATCATGTCCGAAACGAAGTAATTCGGCAGAGAACTAAAGTCATAGACATAGCTCGGCGAATTAGCAAGCTGGCTGGACATATCTGTCGCAGAACTGATAACCGCTAAGGTACTTTTAGGGTTTTCTAGGGTGGAGACCGCGAATCGGCATAAAGGCTTGAACCTCGATAGAGTGACGATATACATAGAACAGCTTGCAATAAATGGAAGCGAAAAGCCGAAGATCGCTGAAAATCATTCTAAGATATAAACATAACCGTCCCTGGCTCATGCAGCTGGTTTCGTTGTATTTAATCCGCGCCGTGAGAAGTGGTCCTTGATCCGCTCGTACCGTACCGCCCGGCGAGCGAGCGTTTTCGATTTTGATCGCTCTTTTCAACCGACTCAAAAAAGGAGAGGGTCTATATTTGGTAGCTTTTTTTCAAATGAACTTTATCACTTATAAATCAGTCTGAAAAATTATTTAAAAACTTCATGTAAAAGTATATACTTTCAGATGGATCCCATAGAAATTTCTACAAAATCATTGATTTTAAACCAAAATAACTAGAAAAATATGCCATGCCAGTAAACGAAATTGTGTACTTTGCTTTCCTGTGATTTTTCAGTGATGTTTACAGTCGCTAGTTTCAATGACCTACCTACTTTCTGACGTCATCATCATATGATGATAAAACCGGAAGGCAGGCGCCGGAACTCTGTAATAAAGCAATGTAATCTAGCCATGTTTATTAGACTAAGTGGAATGAAATCAGTTTTATTTTGGTAAAAAAATATTGCATATATTAAACAATATAATACATTTGGCCGAGGCTCAACGTAATTTTTATAAAAGAGCTGTTTTTTTTTACCTTTTTAGAGTTGCGCAATTTGCAACAGTTATTCGTAGTAAAGATTACAATAGTTCCCTTTCAGCTTCCTATACCGTATACTTGTAACCCTTTGTGTATGTTTTCGCTGCTATCAGCCAATTTATACGAAAAAAGATTTACTTTCATTTTTTCTCCATTTCACGCTACGGTTGAAGTAACTGTTTTATAATCTGTGTTTTGGTTAAGATTTTCCTAGCTGTTAAGGTGAGGTGAGGTTTGACAACTAGATGGGACATACAGAAAACAGTTTTCCCGTATTTTATAGAAAAGTAGAATACTGTTAGGAGTTATTTTGCGAAAGTTGTTAGTCTTAATTAATTACAATTATACTATAATACTTTGTTAAATATAATAGTATAATTCGTTTTAATTTCGCCACAACGGGCTTTGGATTTCAATGAAATAAAGCGTTTTTTTTTTCTATTTTATGGTTGGCAGGCTAGATATTTAACCACAGCTCATATGATATTAAGTGATGGTGTAATTAACTTGGAATGCTATTGACTCCCAAGTGAGGCTGTCGGAACTCACCGTTAGATACTTGGCGGCAAATTTATCAATTTGATGGTAGCTAGCCATCCGAGTAATAGAACATATCCTACCACTAGTTTCTTCATAATGTTTTTTTTTCATCGGCAGTTCAAAGTTATTGTTGGGATTTGATCCAACACCCTTTGGCTTGTGAACTGACCGCACTAACAACTGAGCGATCATCGTTACAATAACAACGAAGGGTAAAGCATAAATTATGATGGATCCGCCTCAAAATATTAAGTAATTTATATCAGGTAGTGTGTAACAGAATTACATTTATAGAACTATGTAGGTATTTGTTTTCTTTTACATAATAAAATTGGACAGGGCTGCAAAAAGGCCTTTTGGTAATAAAAAAGCCAAGTTTATCGACTGATTCGATTGTCATTTATCGTTAAGTAAGTGTCCCCAATAAAAAAGGGAAATTTAACTAACTTTGAGTATTTTTCCTTAATCAGTTCGATAAAGGAGACAAACGGAAAAACTTCTGCCTTTCGAAGCTTGATAGGGCTTTTTAGCATGGCGAAATCCGGCTACGGAAATAAATTCCAGAAAAGTTTTTAATGGTTGACTGTGCTGTCCTTTTTTAAGGCTTCACAGGCTAGGTGTTTGATGACAGCTCACCTGATGTTAAGTGAGAATGGAATAGAACTAGCTCTTAAGTGAGGCTGCCGGAACTCACCGTTAGATGCTTGGCGGCAGATTTTCAACTTGAAGGTGGTAGCTAGCCAGCCGAGTACTAGAAAGTACCCTACCACCATGGTTTTCCTTAACCGGCAGCTCAAGATCACTGTTGGGGTTTGAACCTACGCCCATCGGCGTGTGAACTGACCGCGCTAACCTAATAGCAATAATCACTGTCTGTCTGTCTGTTTGCGATAAATTAAAAAACTACTGAACGGATTATCATGCGGGTTTTACCAATAGATAGAGTGATTCATAAGGAAAGTTTAGGTATATAATTTGTCAAGGTTTTGTGTAAATTAGTTGAAATATTATGATAATTGTTGGAAGTGTCGGAAAAAGTCAAGCCACTTGGGAGCTTTCATCGAAAACGCTGCCTACTTCCCTTTGAGATATAACAAAACAATGTACGGTGAGATATTTATATTTTATAGATCTACAAAAAAATCCGCGGTGGCATATATCTACCTTTTAAGGCTTACTGTCTGTACGCTTAGATCTTTTAAACTACGCAACGGATTTTAATGGGGTTTCCATCAATAGACAGAATTATTCAAGAGGAAGGTTTATATGTATAATATATTGATTTATATGTATAATAAATAGTTTATGCGAAGCCGGACCGGGTCGCTAGTACATTATATTTAGGTATACCATCATCGTTTTTTATAATTTTCCTAAATATATTCTGTAAAATCATATCCTTGCTGAGGTTGTCTAGAAGAGTGAACCATAGCATGGAAATATTTTTTACATGATAAAACCGTTATTTGTTTCACTAGTGTTACGTATTTAATGAATGTTTGCAATTTGGTAACAAGGTCTAAGCGGTGTGGTAACATATTCTACTTTGTTTCACGATGCGAAGACGAAAGAGTTGGTAGAGATTATTACAAATGTCGTTTTTTTTTCAATTTCTAGACACACGACTATAGCTTTTTATTATTCGACCAAACACATGGTGGACGTTCCTCATGTGCAAACGCTTCGAATCCACATTCTTTATTCGCACAGCGAGGATGTGGAACTCTTTGCCGGAGTCTGTGTTTCGTTAAAAGTACAATATGACTCTTCAAATCAAGAGTAAACAGGTTCCTTCTAGGTAAGCGTGTTCTAACCTAGACCACATCGTTGCTTAACATCAGGCATGATGTGGTCAAACGTATTCATTATTTTTTAAATAAATCGATATGGGGGCGATAAGTATTGCACTGACGTTCTGCTGGTGTTTTGTGCATTTCCCCCTACCAGCATTCACCCAAGCCAATCCAGCTCCTTGAAGTACCGGAGCGAAGCTCTGGGTTGCTGGTATATCAGCTCCAGTGGGCATAGCTCATGTATAGGGTGGGTGAAGCTGATTTTGTAGTGTATTTGCTTGTAGAGCTGGGCGTGGGTTCGACTTAAGATAAACATTTGTGTGACGAACATAAATGTTTGCCCTGTGTCTGGGTGTTCTGTATGTATTTACAAAAAAAATATTTGATCACTTGTCTGATTCACACAGTACAAGCTTTGCTTAGTTTGGGGCTAGATGGCGCTGTGTATAATGTCCTAAGATTATTATTAATATTTGGACACAAAATATAGAATATCTTTTGATACCAATATTGTCAGTACGTCCTTAATTTTCGTATCTCTATTGAAATTAGAGCAACTCACTATAAGTAAGCCCTCTACAGGCTGAAAGAACATTATTTAATTGTTGATTAAACTCGTGACCCGGGAGATTTGGAAGCCCTACATCAGCCCAGTGGCCCCCAGAGAGACAATTTGATTGAACCTTGTAATTGTTTTGCTAAAATTACTCCAGTTTTGCTAGAGTACATAATTATTAATTAAGAGTGATTCTGGTCGGTGGATGAATTTCTAAAGTGCTTCAGGGTTGTAGGTCGTGCTTTTAGGTCATTCAAATGTTTTCATAATCCTTTTTTTTAACAACAACAAACATACCAAGAATAAAAATGAATCATTTAAAATATATAGATTTTATAGGTACTACAGTAAAATTAACTAGCTAATCTAACAAGCTGATGAGTCCAAATAATCTATAACTTGACTGCGGTTAAAATAGCTACAAGTAAATAAAAGAAAATATATACAAATTGATAATTCTCAATTCAATTTAAACATATCTTTATATATAAAAATTTCGTGTCACGTTGTTTGTCCGCGATGAAATCCCTAATTACTGAACCGATTTTAACCAAATCTTGCACACTGTGTGCAGTTTGATCCAACTTGAGAGATAGGATAGTTTATATCTCATTTTGTAATTGCAATTTATTTGTTTATTATACAACAAAGAGGTATAATTATCTGTAAGTTCCATAAAACTCTAATAGATGGCGGTGTAAGGTAATTTATTAACTGGATTGAGTAAGTATCCAATAGATGGCGCTACGTTGAATGTCCAAAAGTTTCATAAGTATCCAATAGATGGCGCTACTTTAAAAGTACAAACGTTGCATATGTGCTACAATTTATTTTCACGCGTGTGTTCAATTTGGCCATTGCAACGCGTGGCCGGATCTGCTAGTAACTTATATATATTTTTGTAATTCTCTTTTTTTATTTAGATACCCTATTTGATAATTTACTGATATATATCTTAGTGGATAAATGGTAGTCCAATTAACGGTATTTTATTTATTTGATTAAACGACAATATTGTTACAATAAACGTACAATTCTCTTGTCAACGGGGTGACGATAGACGTGCGCTTCTGGCCTCATACATTGCATTCCCTAGATCAGCAGAATACAATGCATGTGCAATAATGTGTCGCTACAATAGTATTGGTATTTTTTTAATTAACGTTTTACTATTTCGCCTTTTTTAAATTATTAAAACCACCCTCTAAGGAAACTTGGGTTATTGAGACGAATCTAACGATACCTTGATAACCATAATCCAATTGGCCGTTTGGAGGATCGAAGTAATCAATAAATTTACATATATACAAGATAGGCGCGAAAAACGTAACCCTTCCTTGGCAGTTGGGTAAAAAGTCATTTCAGTGGGAATAGTTCCCAACATGCTGGCCCCATTGCCACGTTGTAAGGTAATACTTAATCTTTGTGCAAAATAGAGGCCAGCGTTTTGGTCACGTGTGCCATCAACCAGAAAAGTTTCAACCGTTTGTTTCAACAATAGAATCATTTGAGGCAACACTTTTTTTTTACATTATTTTAACCGATCTTGTCTCACTGCTGGACAAAGGTTCTCTTTCCCTTTTCCATGTCTCTCTGTTCATTGCTATTGAGGTCCAATACATTTCTTGGGCATCTTAGAAAATCCCAAAACAGTGTAATGATAAATATACAAAGCACAAGTTAAAAACTAAGTCCTATTAAGTAACTTAAACCAAAATACGGCCGCGGTGTCCGTTACTAGACTTTGAAAATTTCCTTTTGTGTATTAAATTTTGTAAACGTTGGTTTGAAACTGTTCTGGATTGTTAGAAACTCGAAAATTTTACACTGAGCTATCATCGCTACAAAATATCTAATATTGTGAATTACGGAATATTGTATTGGTAGCTGTGGATGCCTAATTGATGACACCAACTTGTATCATAGCTTTCAATTATAATCATCATCATCATCATCATCATCATTTCAGCCATAGGACGTCCACTGCTGGACATAGGCCTCCCCTATTGACCTCCATAAAGACCTGTTGGAAGCGGCTCGCATCCAGCGCGAACCTGCGGTTCTTACGAGGTCGTCTGTCCACCTTGTGGGTGGACGTCCTACGCTGCGCTTGCCGGTCCGTGGTCTCCACTCCAGAACTTTGCAGCCCCATCGGCCATCAGTTCTGCGTGCTATGTGCCCTGCCCATTGCCACTTCAACTTGCTAATCCGCTGGGCTATGTCGGTAACTTTGGTTCGTCTACGAATCTCCTCATTTCTGATTCGATCTCGTAGGGAAACTCCGAACATAGCCCTCTCCATAGCTCGTTGTGCGACTTTGAGCTTATCAAGAAGGCACACAGTCAGAGACCACGTTTCAGCACCATATGTCATCACCGGTAACACACACTGGTCGAAGACTTTCGACTTGAGGCACTGAGGTAATTCAGACGAAAAAATGTTGCGCAGTTTTCCGAACGCTGCCCAGCCGAGTTGGATTCGACGACTGACCTCTTTCTTGAAGTTGGACCTACCTAGTTGGACTGCTTGTCCTAGGTAAATGTACGTGTCAACAACTTCAAGAACCGAGTTCCCAACTGATACTGGGGCGGGCTCAACATGGGCATTCGACATCACTTTCGTCTTATCCATGTTCATTTTAAGACCCACCCGCTGGGAAACTCGGTTGAGGTCTTCGAGCATCGTGCCGAGATCTTCCATCGATTCTGCCATGACCACAATATCGTCGGCGAATCGAAGGTGAGTGATGTATTCGCCATTTATATAAAAGAATTAAATAATAAAAAAAGAATAATTCAATTATAATAAAAGATTTTAAATATGAATTTGTTCTACATAAATGATAATATTTTTATATACTACAAAATTAGAAGTTGTATTTAAATATGCACAAAAAATAGTGGTCACAGAGTCAAAATAATTTATGTCAACACCAGAATTAATAACGTAAAAGGCCTTTCTTTTTATTATAGACAGTTTAAACGGTTTTCATTTAGTTTGGAATTAGATTAATGTATCTAAGTATTTATTCCAGCGTATCTTTAAAAAAATATTTATACCTTGTAGGGCATGAAAAGATGTTGATCATTTCAAGTTAATTTTATTGATTTTAGAGTCTTCTAAATTGGCTAAGAGCATGTCGTGACGTGCGTTTGCATACTAGGTCTAATTTATATGAAAGATAATTTTAATTAAAAAGTTAAGACTTAAAAAAAAAGAAATGTTGTTAATTTGACCCGTATTTTCTTAGGTATAAATATGGTTGAGCACAGATTAAATCGCCGTTTGTGAATCGATTTTCTTCTTGTTTTTTTTTTTATATAGAGTAAGTTTGGTTTATAAAGACAGATAAAATTTTTAATCTAAATATAAAAGTTGTGCTGAATTTTTTCAATAAGGCGAAAAAAACGTTTTAGGCTGAGATATCGAATAACGCTAATAAAAGTACGCAGACTTGATTTTCCGAGGCATTTGCGTGGAGGCATTCGGCGAACGATTGCTCGCAAGCTGAGGAATGCGCGCTATTCCGGGAGAATACTTATTGCCTGGATAACAAGTGAAGTAGGTAGTGTAAATAGGGACACCTTATATAAGGCTATAAGCTTAAAATATACTGAAATGTATAGTGTAATCATTATTATGATATACTTTTACTGGGGCACAACTTTGACAGAAGTTTTAAATTTTTCGTAAGGCAAATGTGTATTTTTGTATGTCAATACTAAACAAATTTGTTGACCCTTGACGAATGTTTGGAGTAACAATTTTTTTCACCATTTCTGTATTGTGCCTACATAGTAAAAATTGTTAAAAATTATAAGTATATTGCCCCTTTCGGGTTAGTGCACCCAAAGTACACAAACCTGTATAGATTTGTTTTAATATAAAAGTAAGGAGACGTACGAGACACTCTCTTGAAGGTAAAAGATAACGCATGTCCATGACAATTACAGCGATACACAATAAATGAGATAAAGAGAAAGATAATTTATTTCTATACAGCACGAGAATTTTAAACAATATGTGCATAAAAGATGCTAAAGTAGTTAAGTTAATGTGGCTGAATCATGTTGTGCCGGATAGGCAGAATGACGGCGCTGTGCTCTTACTAACATTTAAAAGGTTATATTATTAAAATCAAATTAAAAAAATGTCAAAATTAAAACATAAGTCAAAAATAAAACGTATGTCAAATTAAATTATTTGTCAAAATTAAAATTGAGTAGCAAACTTCAAAACATCGCTGATTATGCTTTTTGAGATTTTCGATGGTTAGTCTCAGCAGCCCTGTAGCTTCACTAGCTGCACTACCTTTTAAAGATATCAATGCTTACACACTACTGCGTGGCGGCAGAATATCTCGTACCGCGGTGATACCTAACAAGACGACCTCCTGCTAAGGAGATCGAGTAAAATATTGTCGCTTCTAATTTGATTAATTTATCAGATGAACGCGTTAAAATGCTCCTCTATTTCTGTTAAAACGCGTAAATCGAACTACAAATACCATCAACATATCGCTGGCAGCAAAACGAGGCATCCATTAAATTTGAACGTTTGTTCCGTTATTGAAATAAACCATGCATTTGTATCAACGTATCCTAAATTTGCGCGACATTGCTCGAATATTCCATTCAATTCAGATATAGACAATTGGATCGTATCTCGTGCTATTCACTAGCTGTGTTTCAGTTTGATATACATAGTTCTAACATAATTGTACTTATATTTAAATTTCATACTTTATAGTACTACCATGTTGGTAGTAGTAGTAGTTGGTAGTAGTTGGTATAGTACTACCATGTCACTTTACCCACATGATATTTTTACGTAAACCATAACTGACAGAAAGAAAGAAAAGAATCGTTTATTCAAGACAATACAAACAGATACACTTGAGAGTCAGTTCCATTCTAGGCTCGGTGTGTTTACCATCTTCGACCACACCGTGCTTTGGGCACTTTTATCTTACTCGTCTTAGAATAGTTGTCTTTTTTTTCTGTATGCCATATTTTGAGTTACAATTGTAGTATACATATATGTACAAACATAAATGTTTTTACAACAAGAATGATTGTAATTTGTTTTGTGTATCTAAAATTTATAAATTTTATTAATATGGAACAAAAGTAACTAATACAACAATCTTTAAAATGAATACTAATACCTACTATTAACAAATTTATAAAAATAAAACAGTAAAGCAATATTTTTTAAATAAACTAATCTGAAAGGCCTCTATCGATGGGAATAGTCCCTATAATTCCCCATTACTGCGTTGTATGGCAATACTTAAATGTTGGTCAAAAGCCATTGTTCACGTCTAATATTACTACATATTATAAAACAAAGTCGTCCGCCGCGTCTGTCTGTCTGTTCGCAATAAACTTAAAACTACTGAACGGATTACCACGCGAGTTTCACCAATAGATAGAGTGATTTACGAGGAAGGTTTAAGTATATCATTTGTCAAGGTTTTGTGTAAATTGGTTGATGATAACTGTTGGAAAAACTCAAGCCACCTTGGGGCTTTCATCGAAAACGCTGCATAATCCCATTGAGATATAACAAAACAATGCATAGTGAGATATTCCTCTTATATAGATCTACAAAAAAGTCCGCGGTGGCATATATCTACCTTTTAAGGATAGCTTACTATACCTATTCTTACTACTCATGCGAAGCCGGGGCGGGTCACTGGTAAATATTATTTTTAGTCTAAGAGTTGTTAGTGTTCTGGAAGATGTGTTGAGTCTACTAAAGCGCACTTGGCCAGCATGGCGGACTTACCCTTTTCACAAACGGTCTCCTAACTAGGCGGACAAAACTGTCGAACTGTCGAAAGTTATTAGTGTGACGTGTTGTCGAATTTCACAAAACCACCAATAGTTTCCGTGTTGTCTCCAGCAAATATGCACAAAACTGTTTCAAAATTATTTTTTATTTTATTACTGCTAACCATTATTTCGTGAAATGATTTTAAAAGGCTTTATTTTAGAGCGAGCGAGTAATTGAAGGCGAATAAAACGTAACAATCGTACTTTTATACTCTTCAAATTGCTGCGAATGGATTTTACTGAAATGCTGAAATTACTGGACAGAAAGAGATTTCATATTTTATCAACTAGGGTGACGGCGCACTCCATCGCTGCATAGGATTTTGAGCTAGTGAAGAAATGCGTTTGGTATTGATTATGTTTGGTGGCAGGGTACTATTTATTACTCGGCTGGCTAGCTACTACCCTCAAGTTGAAAATCTGCCGCCAAGCATCTAACGGTGTGTTCCGGCAGCCTTACTTGAGAGCCAGTTCGCGCTTAGCACGGAATGCCATGCTAGACGTGATTTACCATCTTCAACCTCGGGCTGCGGTCAAACACCTAGCTTGTCAAACAAAAATATAATAATCAAAGATTGTTATTAGCGATAAGGTTGCCAGTTGTTCCACTGGTGTTGGAAATTTAATTAATAATAGCTGTTTGTCATTGGTGTGAAGAACCAGCAGGGAAGACCTTTTTAAACAAGAGAATAATTTCTCGAGTCGGTCCAGATGTGTAATCGAGGAACATACATAAAAAAAGATTCCGAAGAATTGAGAACCTCCTCCTTTTTTTGAAATCGGTTAAAAAATTAATCCAAGATATCTCACACCACGGAGTGTAATAAAAAAAGAAGTTTTAAAGGAAATCTCTAATCCTATATTTCCGTGTAATGTACAAAAGCTGCTAATAAAGTTATTTTCCCCGTGACAAAGACACGTGAAGACACTCAGCGCCAGGGTAAAGTTAATGATCACTAAGGGTTGCCACATGAAAGTTAAAAAATTCCCCCACATTTTAAATTTCCCTTAAAAATTTTGATTATTTATTTTTGACCCCTTTTCTTATGCCACAGGTGGCAAAAAAGTAGACGGGCTACTTGATGGTAAGCTACCACCATCGCGTATGAATATGTGCTATATCACGACAAATACGCTGCAGACCTTTTAAAATTCTATCAACACGCCTTTTGAAGAACCCAATGTTATAACTCCGCGGGAAAACGGAGGAAGGAAGATCATTCCACAATTTGCAAGTCGATGGCAAAAAGGAACACGTAAATCGCACGGTGTGCGATTTCCATGAACTACTTGAGTTCGGCGAATGAAAATACATTCGCCGCTTGAGTTGATTATGTAGATTTTTATTGTTTTTATACATTATACATTTTGAATGATGATAAAATAGTTTGATGTTTAATAAAATTTCTACCAAATTATATGGAACTGATAAATGTATTAACTTGAATTGAAATTGATATTTCAAAGTTTATTCATTTGTTTTTTCTTTTCTAAAGGTATTTTATTAAGTTTCCATGCGTCTTCATCAACATTATCGCTTACTAATATGTAGTAATATAATACGAATAACAATAAGCAACATGGTCAAAAATGACCCGGAAAAAGTTCTGGCGGAATATAAAAGTCAATATTTTTTATTTACATAAATTATATACATTTTACTTAAGCGTGTTTACTCAGGTTTAATTATATTGGATACTCTGACTAAAGTTTTAGCCACATCCGGTGGCTTTCTTCATGGAGTCAAAGCTGAGCACAACGCGCGCACGGCCTTGTCTTGTTTCGCATTTTTGCAAATGTCCAAATGTTTGTTCCATAAAAAATGTCTAACATCGTTGACAAAATGTATGGAACAGTTGTTTTTTTTTTTTGGTTTCGTCTCAGATTTGTGCCTGTGTTGAAAGTTGTGAGTAATGATGAGTACAATGCCTAATGTACATGTACATTATGCTCAGAACACTCCAAGTTTATAATCATATATATATAAACCAACTTTAATTACTATATTCCATATCAAAGTAAGTTTTCTAGCATATCATATATTAGAACCTTCGAAATTTGATTTTACAAATTTTCCCCCAAAATTATGGTAACACTCCCATCCTGGCAAAGCTGGCCACTAATTAAACTGGAAGACAAAACGGCACAGCTCTTCAACACGAGACAAATAAGAAGCAGGCAACTCGACAGATAAGGTTGCGACACTATGCTAACGTAGAAAGTTATAAATATTAAATATTTAAATATAAATATCGTCAGGCATTTCACTCCACATCATCTAGCCCCAAACTAAGCAAAGGACCATATAACTGATAAGATACTTTTTTTGGAAATACATACATCATCATCATCATCAGCTCGGCCGTAGGACGTCCACTGCTGGACAAAGGCCACCCCCATAATACGTTGCACTTATATTCCTACAGCTCTTGAAAAAACAGCATTATGTATTATATTTTTTTAAATTAATAAATAATTGCCCTGTTAGCTCAGTTGATAGAATATCTGCTTCAGGAGCTGTAGGGCGTTGGTTCGATTCCCACCAGAACAAGTTACGTGATGATAAATGTTTGTTCTGTGTCTGGTTTTCTGTATGTATTATAAGTATGTATTAAGAACAAAAAAAAGTATTCTGTCAGTTATATGGTTCCCGTAACAAGCTTTGCTTAGTTTGAGGCTAGATAGCGCTATGTGAAAAGTTCTAGGATATTTATATATAATAGGCCAATTGATGCTCAAACATATGCGATTAATATAATAAACCAAGAACCATATAAGAACAAACCACTACTCATAAAAGTAACCTTACTCACTAGTAAGCGGTTGCCCTTCTTAATTCTGGCACATACCGCTGCATGATTTCGTAACATGTATAAAAAGGGCTATAACCTAATTATAACCAATTTCCTAGAACGCATATAACATGTTTACGGCGGAAATATGAACTCGACTTGATTAGTTGGCAAACAAAATGCGAGTAGCGTTTGATGTAAAAAATGGGGAGATGTGCTGTATTCGATTTTTTCTTTTCCCAAACATACTCGATCCGGCAGGAAATAAATTTTTACCGATTTAAAACCTTTTCTTGTATGTAGGCTGTGTATTACAAGTCGTTGTCATTAATTGGGTATCAACAACTACCCTTTTGGGCATACAATATTTAGATTTATTGGTATTTAAGATAAGATATTATTCTAGTTATTACATTCGTCAAAGTACATTTTTTATTTAAATTATAAATGTCATAAAAAATGTTAATGTCAGAGTATTATTAAATAAGAATGTCAAGTTATTTATCAATTAAGGATTAGTCAATTTTATAATAGCATTGGTAAAATACATAACATTTAAATTTTTAAATTTTCATATTGACGTAGCTTTAATTTCTTCAAGTAATTAATTGAATAAGTTTGTACAAACTATATTTATACTTTTGTTATAAAATTTTGATTTAGGGCCCTTAATTATGACGGATATTCCGACTACAGTTCCGCTCACATCTGGTGGCCTTCTTCAAGGACACAAGGCAAAGTACAACACGCGCGCGGCCTCGTCGCAGTCTCATCCATCAATCCTCGGCATTGTTGTAACCAACATACACTAAATATAGCATATATGGCATAGCGGAAATACACTAAGATATATAACTCCGGAATACTTTAAAGTTTCCGCGAAGCGAACGATTAAATCAACCATTTATGCTCTGTATGTTATTTTATTGTAAGTAGAACTGGTAAGCTAAAGTGAAAAAGTGTCTCTCTTATTTTGGCAGCTGTTTAAAATTGTTGTCCTGCTGTTTAGTTGTGCGTAGATAATCAAGACATCATTTATATAAAACTAGAAAAAAACGAATGAAAAGATGTTCCGTTAGGTACACTTTCCTAGAATTCATACAATTTGTTATACTACCTGTAAATTGTAAAATATTGGCCCGGAACAGGAAGACAAAGATGTAGACGGCAACGTGGCAAGATGCCCTTCAAAATAGTTCCACAAAGCCTCGATGAGGCCAGCGTGACCTGAGGGATAGTAATTTTCACAAATATTAAACTAATGATATTTAAAAATAATTTCATAAATTAATTTTGACTTATAAAATAATGCTCCCTCCTTTCTTATAAACGTTTCTGTGCCCAACAGGGTCCATATTTGACTGTGTACCATAAATATCTTGAATCTTAAAAAGAGGGTCCTGAACTCTGCCCGGGGAGCTGGGCTTTGAGATCGCGCCCTCCACAAACCCCTGAGGATAGAATAATCCAGGGCTTCAAAAAGCTCGGCCGTAGCTTTAGCCTTGGTAAAGATGTTCGTATCGAGGCCGACTTCCCACCTCACGTGAAAAGGAAGGGGGAAGGAGCCGATCGATTGCCTGTAAATTTTACATCTATTGCATTCATTAACGTATCTATTATATTTCTGTATCAACGGTAACTAGAGCTAAAATACGAGCTATAAAGTAAGTTAAGATTAGAGATTATATTTTTATGTCGCGCACTCAGCCAAGCGACACAACTTAAAATTTCGGGAGTTAAATTATGGATCTTGACTCTTATATACTTATTTCTAGGTCATTTGACTGAAGATTGGGTTACGAAGGAGAAAGATTCGGCGAGAATAAACTTATGTAAGGATTATTTGATTATAAAATTTTGATAAAACTAAAATTTCAAAAAGAAAACAGATAATAATCTTTCTCGAAGAACTTTTCGTAGCAAGATCAGCTACGGCGTAGCAATTTCGTAGCTCGACATTTAGGATTTTTTAATGTGTGATCTACGTTTGACCAACTTGCCTGATGGAAAACCACGGTGCGGCCGATGATGGAGCACGTTGATACAGAAGAAATCAATTCATTTTAGCCTTAAAAACGTTTAAGTTGTAGTTCATATGATCAAAGAAGCCAGGAGCGGCATCAAGAAAATAGAGTCGCATCATTAGGTACGAATACTGAATAGTTAAAAAATGTCAAATTATATATTTCATTCAATACACAACTTTTTGGACATACATGTAATTAAGCCGTACCCAATACCTAACTCGTGCAAGTTTAGTAGCAATGATAACTCAGTGGTTGGCGCGGTCGTTTTACACGCCAAAGTGTGTGGGTTCAAAACTTCGCAATGAGACGTGAGAAAACACCGTAAGAAAACCATATCATGGTACTCTCTAGTACTCAGCTGGCTAGCTACCATGTTGTCATGTTGAAAATCTACTGCCAAGCATCTTTACAAATACAATTATTTTATTGATAACACCAAAGGTACAGGTCATTTTTTCACTTATATTTAAAAATAACACAAAAAAAACAAAATTATATCAAAAACGGTGTATTTTTTTTCTGTTCAAGGCTAAGCGTGTACCATAAAAAAATAAATTAATCTTTTGTCGCACTATAGTTAGTCGTACAAACGCGTGTTAATCGTAATATTTGCCCGCGGTTGCGCTCGGAGCTGCTAATTATTCCTCGCACCGCCGCCGAGTGATGAACGGTGTCAATGGACGTGACACCTTACCTCTGCTGAATAATATAGGTGGCTACAATGGCTGCTGAAAAGGAACCTTATTGCGCTATTGAATATTTAGCAATTTCAAATCCACCATTGGTAATAATAGAAATATTACTGTGCCGATATTTTTAACAAGTTACAAAAAAAAAACGGTTGAAAGTGCAAGTAACGTCGTGTAAGAAATACTCATCTCAACTATGGACAGCTCTGCTAAGTACCTACTAGCTTAGTCAATCAAGAGGCGCGCTAAGAGGCTAATTGGCGACGACGACACTCTGGCTATGTCTCAGTCGTAAAGCCTTGAGCACCGACATAAAGTCGCTTGTCCATCTTCCATCGGATACATCTCGGAGAGTGCACCTCGGAAGTGCATAATTTGGTTCCACCTGTCCCATTTCATTACCGGATTACTAGGCACGGCCAAAGCGCCAACCATACACAGTGGACATTCCATTATACGCTTCAATTCCTCATATGTATGGTGAGGATGTGAAACTCTTTGCTGGCGTCTGTATTTCCCACGAACTACAATTTGGGTATTTTTGGCAACGTGTCGTATGATGTCTTTAAAAATTGTGAAGTATCTGCGCAAAGGCTATTTATCAAGAGTTGAAGTTGATTTGTCATCAAAGTCATCTTGGCCCAAATACGCAACCAAAGCATTTTTTTATGCTTTATGATTAACAAGCTAGGTGTTTGATCACAAACTAGGTGTCGAAGATGGTTACCACACCTTGCCTGGAATGGCACTGGCTCTCAAGTGAGGTTGCCGGAGCAAAGCGTTATGTAGAAGTTTGACGGCATATTTTGAACTTGAGAATGGTAGCTAGCCAGTTGAATACTACAGATAACTTTACGATGTGTCCCTTCGCCGGCAGATCAAGCTCATTGTTGGGTTTGAACCCACGCCCTTCGGCGTGTAATCCAACCACGCTAGCCACTGACTGTCATCACTACCTAGATGGCACATTGCTTAGTTTTTTAACTACGTAAGGCGAAAAACTAAAAGTAAAAACAGTTTTTCTTCGTACTAAGGAAATTTTTCATAAGGAATAATTTAATTTACAAATCACAAAAAATACTAAAATACAATTTATATAGCTTCTTTTAAAATGTATTTGTTTACTACGGAGCATCGGAAATTATCTGAAATAGAATACATCCGATAAAATAGTCCGCCCTTTCGGGTAAGTACCTATAATACCTATATGTATCATTTGTCATCTGCGGTATTCGGGTCTCTCTGTAGAGTAGGAGAGAATGATCCCAGCAGCATACCGTCTCACTCGCATTCGTGCTTTCTATTGTCTGTGTGCCGGCATCCTCACTTGAGAGCCAGTTTTATTCCAGGCTTGGTGTGTTTACCATCTTCGGATCACACAGTCACTTAACATTAGGTGAGCTGTGGTCAAATACCTAGCCTGTCAACCATAAAAAAAAGGTTGCTTGTACCAGTTTACAAAGCAGACGTAAATCAGACGGTAGTTTGCAGAAAATCTTCTCAAATCTTCAATAATAAAACACTCACCCGTAAA
The DNA here is from genome assembly GCA_950106695.1 of Biston stratarius. Taxonomy (NCBI): domain Eukaryota; kingdom Metazoa; phylum Arthropoda; class Insecta; order Lepidoptera; family Geometridae; genus Biston; species Biston stratarius. The sequence continues at coordinate 24,687,638 of OX467108.1, read as the reverse complement.
TAAAAGATTAAATTAACATTTAGCAAAACTAAGTTAAAATTTCCAAGTCGATCATCAGCATAAATTAAAAATTAAACGTCAGAAAATGTAAATTTTATTTGTCATGGAAATTAACAAAGCGGTAATCTCAAATTCAACCTTCCTTAGAGTAAACGATAAAGGCACTTTTATAGTACCTTTCAGCTATAGCAACAATACATAATATAATTCAGTGTATTTTCCTGAAATTCGGCTGCATTTCGGGCCAGGCGAGTTTATTTGGCTGTTCAACTTAAACGGATGTTGTATATTTGAATATCAGTTACGAAGCTTTCCATTTTATATTAGCTGGAAATAATTGGCTAACGCTAAATTGCTCGTTTCTTTTGAAGTTACAACTGAAGGTACGTCATAGTTTTGTCCCATAGATAAATAATAAATATTGTAGGACATTTCACATAGCGCCATCTAGCCGCAAACTAATGATTTTGAAACTGATTTTGTTGTAAATACATACTTATTATCGAATCTCATGTCCATCTAATGTCTCAAAGTAACGAGCGCCTAATCAGCGATGATCTGGACTTTGTTTTGTTACTCAAAGTTCTGTGTATCGCTGCAATGGTTATGGACAGGTCTCTTATCATCAGGAGAGTGTCTAGTTCGTCTCATGGTCATGGACAGGTCCATTCTGGACGTTTCTGGCATTGCAGCAATACACAGAACATTGAGTAGCAAAACAAAATCCAGGGTATCGCTGCTTTGGCACTCATTTCTTTGAGACTTTCAATGGTTAGTCTCAACAGCCCAGTAAATTCGCTAGCTGCAGTACCTTTCAAACCGAAATATAGTAATGTTTTTACACTTTTGCTTGTCGGCAGAATAGTACTGCGGTGGTATCTACCTAGACAACTTCTTGCTAAGAAGATTTACCACCAAGTATATTAAACGATGTATCTAATACCAGAGGTTATTGAGATATAAGACAAGCTAAATTACTGGTCCGTAAATACACGGTGTACATTATTTTCGTGCACAATGGTTGTTATCGTCCCGGTTCGTGTAAGAAGAACAGATGGCGATCCGTGCCCGGCGTGCTAACGAACTGCGTGCAAAGTTGCTTTGCCATGTCTTATATAGCTAGTGGTGACCGTGGAGAAATTACGGTCTAAATGTCTAAGAAGAAATTAATTTTTATTTTGAAACACATAAACAAACATCATATTGTAGCTATGTCATATTAATAGCTTAATAGTTAGGGTGGTCGGTTCGCATGACGAAGGGCGTGGGTTCAAACCCCAACAATGAGCTTGAGCTGTCGGTGAAGGAAAAACATCGTGAGGAAAACCATGGTGGTAGGGTACCTTCTAGTACTCGGCTGGCTAGCTACTCTCAAGTTGAAAATCCACCGCCAAGCATCTAATGGTGTCTTCCAGCAGCCTCACTTGAGAGCCAGTACCATTCCAGGCTAGGTGTGCTTTACCATCTTCGACCACACTATCACTTAACATCAGGTGAGCTGTGGTAAAACACAAGCCTGACAATCATAAAAAAAGAGTATCGAAATGAGACCTATATAGGCATGAAGAATGATAAAGTAACGAAAAAAACTAGCCCGAAGTGTTTTGTATAGTAGGCAAACACGTGATTGGATTTTGAGGCAAGTTTGGCGTCATTGAGTACCAAGTAGCGATATAGATATGCGATATTCTAGGATTCCTCATCGAGTAGTGCCAAAAAATTAGGGCGGCCTCGTCCTACCTCGGAACGTATATACACTTTTCTATCTCTTACGTACGAATATATTCTCGCCTATTTGTATACTAAGTCGACTGAATTGTATACGCGTACTGAGTATATCTAATTTTAATACAAATATATAATTTTATTCAAACAATTTAAAATTACACTTTGAATCCGTCAAACATTTCAACTCAGGGTCGTATACGGTACGTTCGATTTTCGTAGCAATAAATAAGAAAGACCAAATAGTTACCCAGGCACATCGGCTCGTCAAGTCGTAGATATCGATATACCTACATTATGAGGCCCGCTTGGATTTATTGACATTTAATCATATTGACATATTTTATAATGAGTTATACTTTTGTCATTTTTAAATATGAATTGAAAAATGACCTGTAAGTTTGGTGTTATCAATATAATATTTGTATCTGTCGGTATTTGTCAGCGAGAAAGTAAAATAATGTATCTACACGAGTAACCATTGCTTACTTTTTCAATTAGCTTTGTAATAAAATAGAGTACAAGTTGGTGCTCAAGCGGCCCGGTACAGGGAGATTAAGGTAAGCTCTTTGGGGCATTTCTATTTTAATCTAAAATTCATTTTAGCTCTTAATGCTTGTGACTTTGAAGACACGGAGATAACTAAAAGTTCGCTGAGGATTTTTATGAACCGAGATTACGGTACCCGTTTTTGAAAGCCTGGAATGATGCTGACTCTTTTACACTCCGGTAGTACATAAAGGAGTTTGACTGAGACAAGCGATTGACTGGCAAAGAGGATAGAGAAGGGGCGTTGAACTTTTTCTATTCAAACATACTACCAAGGACTTTATGTTAAAGAACGAAAAACAGGCGGTTTGTCTGATTGTTAGCTCACCATGAACACCGGCACCGTTAAGGATGTTGATACCCCTTTTTAAAACACTTTATGCTAAGAAAGACGATAAAGTTGCCTAACTCATTTTGATTCTTTCTAGGTAAGCATACTCCATCCTAGACCACATCGTTGCCTAACATCAATCAGGACGTGGTTAAACGCGAACACATAAACAATAACAACAAGTCAAAATTGTTGTTCCAATCCCAAAATAAATCCGTCACATAATGTAAGTTGTGATTAAATCTAGCCTATCTATAAATATGCGGCGGGTAATATATTGTAGCAAGTTAAAAGCCAGCGAGGCAATTTATTTCAACTTGTAGTCTGCGGGGTCGGTAATATCGTACAAGTTCACTTGATTTACTTGCCGTTGATTTATGACTTGTATTTTTATAGTGCTACTCTGTTTGCACATAAGGTGAATCTAACGAATACACGACGGGTGTTGTAGTGTGTTTAAACTTAAACTTAGGATGATAAGTAATCTTCAAGTCTTACGAAAGTTAAAAAAAAAAAAAGTAAAGCAAAGGGGGCATCCCCTTTAATGCTTACGTAAGTTTTTTTTTGTGGCAGTGGGCAGGGCACGTAGCACGCAGAACTGATGGCCGATGGGGCTGCAAAGTTCTGGAGTGGAGACCACGGACCGGCAAGCGCAGCGTAGGACGTCTACCCACAAGGTGGACAGACGACCTCATAAATACCCCAGGAACGCGCTGGATGCGAGTCGCTTCCAACCGGTCTTTATGGAAGTCAATGGGCCTATGTCCAGCAGTGGACGTCCTACGGCTGAGATGATGATGATGATGAAGTTTTTTTTTGGTGTTGTCAGGCGAGTTGGCCAATCGTAGAACTATTTAATATTTAAAAAAAGATGGTTAGTCTCAACAGCCCTGTAGTTTCGTAGCTGCAGTAGTTTTTTAGTTGCCGTGGTGGTGCCGGCGTAAGAATAGTACCCCACCCTCTCTACCCGTGGTTGCCGTAAGAGTCGGCTAAGGGATGTAATACGAAAGATGGGCAGCAGCGTCTTCCTTGAACAATCATACTTAACTGCGCTCGCCAACCCGCCTGCCAAGCGTGGCGAGTATTGGCAAAACCCCCCCAGGAGGAGGCCTATGTCCAGCAGTGGACATCCTATGGCTGATGATGATGTGATGCAGTAGTTTTCAAACTGTGACACTGTAATATTTACATTTTACATCTAGTATAAAGTAAGTTAATAATAGTAATGATAACAAGAAGCTTCCAACGACATCTCATTTGACAAAATATGATAAGTAGCTTAGAAGTTATAAGAGACCAGATAAACATACATACATACATACACACATACCGGTCAAAAACATGACCCTTTCTTTTCCTTCGCCGTAGTCGGGTATAAATGAGAAATTTTTTTGCCCGAAGATATTGACCTAACTGGAAGTCGAAAAAAAAGTTAATTTATTTTACTTATATTTTTACACCTAATATAAGAATTATAAGGATTGCGGAGCTAAGTATTGAGTTGCCAATTTCTGTCGCTTTGTGAACGAACGGCTTTCATTTGCTGTGGAGATGGCAGCTGCAAGAATTATTGGATGTTCGGGCTAGGTATACCTGTTACATGAAGCAACAAGGTAATGCTTACATGTTTCTCTTACTTGTAAATAAACGGGGATTTACTTCGCAGGGCTAGAATTTAAAATGTTCTGCGAATAATATAAAATTCTGTCATATTGTTTTATGATAAATCAGGTTTTCTTATGAGAATAAATAATTGTAATGTTGACAGTTTACCGTTTAATTAAGTTTGATTCTATTTATACGTTTTATTATGTTTGCTTGTATTTTTTTATGTTTGTTTCTTTTTTATATTTATTTATTTCAAAACACACAAAACAGAATGCAATAACAATTAATTATAACTCAAGATTCAATTTACAGATCCGTATTACATTCCAAAACTATGTATGTCTAGACGCATTTAAAATTATATATTCAGAAAGTTACTAGAGAATTAATATAAAATTCTATTTTAATTCTAATTTCTATTTTTATATTTTATTGCTTGTTTGTATTTTTCCATTTTATTATGCTTGTTTGTTTGTATCATTTAGTTTGTATTTTTCTGTTTTGTTGTATTTGTTTGCATTATTCAGTTACATTATGTTTATTTGTATGTTTCCGTTTTATTAGATTTGAGAATGTTTACTAAAACACAATTACACATAAATTTCAAAATACATCGGAGTTTTTAATATCTGTGTTCCACAGGCAACATTTGTATTAAGTATATTTTTTCGTATTTAATCATTTACAATCTCTTAGTCAAAAATAGATAGAGAAAAGCGTTTTCTCATGATGCAAATCTGAGAGAGTTAATTAATTTAATTTTGTTTTATTTAGTGAGAAGAATCCATTGGAATAATTTTTCTAAAAAAAACTCTGTAGTGGAACGTAAGCCCATGTCTTCGAATGGATAACCTGTAAGAGATGGTATTTACTTAATCATTATTGTGATATACTTACTAGTGGCCCATTAGCGGTGCACATTTTAAAAAGAACGAAAAATCTTTTGATCTAATCACTACCAAACTTCACAGAATCACATCATAATCGGTAACGCCGTTTTAGAGTCAACACATCGATTTTTATATACGTATATACGTATATCATAGCCAAAAAATTTACATGTCTCAGAAAAAATATAACTGCCAGCATTCTGGCCACATATCCCTCATCTGACGGCCTTTTTATTTAATTTTAAGTTAGTTTAGTTTTCTCTAGATGTTTTAAAATAAAGTCCTACTTCTTTGCCACGAATCCATTCATCCATCATCCATTTTTTATCATTTTTAGAAATATGATATCGTGTCTCGCAATAGAGACACTGGTAACTTTTTCTTATTACAATTGTTAAGTTAAATTATACTCTATGTGTCAGGATTAGGGTTTGTTTATAAATGTATTTTTATGGTAGGTAGAATTCTTGGATCGGTCAAGATCCCAAGTCTGTGATCGATGGGAAGGTCTAGTAACGTAATAGTAATCATTATTGTTATAAATACCTTTATAAATGTTTCTGTCGAGTTTTTTTTGTTTGTTTTTGTCAACGCACTTTGTGTATTTCGTCAATGTCTAGTATTTCGATATTTTAAAATACATGATGATACTAACTTTTACCCGTCTTCGCTGGGTTTGTATATCTAAGGTAGGTAGGTAAATAAAATAAAAAAACACCCCTATTTTACCTTGATTGGGCAAAAACACGGAACGATATTTCATTCTTCAGGATATATATTTGCAAAAAAGTAGCCATGTTCTCCAAGGTCCCATCTATTTCTATGCCAAAATTCATCAAAATTGGTTCAGCGGTTTAAGCGTGAAAACGTAACAGACAGAGTTACTTTCACATTTATATGTATATAACATTGTACATCAAATCCAAAGTGAAGTTACATAAAAGTGTTTTCATTATTATGGATCCGAAATTTGAAATAAGTAATGCGGTAAAGTCCTAATCTATATTCAAGGCGTGTTATTAGAATCTTAAACGGTTGACAATGTATTTGTAGTGCCCTTGATATTGCAGGTATACATAGGCAACGGTGATTGCTTACCATCTGGCAACCCGTCAACTAGAATGCCTCCTGGGGCATATTTTTAAAAATTAAATTTGTGTCACCCATAATGGAACAAAAAAAAACAGAAATTCATAGAACGACTTAGAGTTATTTAAAAAAAAAAGTTTGCTCCGTTGTACTTTGACTAGTTATTTTTTTAATGTAAAAGTAATGAGACGAATGTGACGCTCTCCTGATGGAAAGAGATAACACATGTCCATGACCATTGCAGCGATACACAGAACTTTGAGTAGCAAAACAAAATCCAGAGCATCGCTGTTTGGCGCTCATTACTTTGAGACTTTAGATGGTTAGTCTGAACAGCTCTGTAATTTCGCTAGCTGCAGTACCCTTCGAACCGGAACGCAGTAATGTTTACGCACTTCTGTTTCGCGCCAGAATATCTGGTACTGCGGTGGTACCTACCTAGACGCCGTTCTGCTAAGGAAATCTATCGTCAAGTAAACTGGTATTTACAAGTACAAGTATTCACTTGTATTCAGCGAATAGACTTTGAAGTAGGAGGGCTTGGAGGCATTCATCTATCCCAGACTAATCGGTTAAGTTCGTAGGTAAACCCAAGGCTTTCAAGGCTGCCTTAATTCACAGGTTAAAAATACACAGAATACTTACTTCGACGGGCCAAAAGGCACGCTAAAGTTTTTATACCAAAAAAAATATATACTTGTGCTCTTTTAATTAGTTACACAAGCTGCGCCCCGCGGTGTTGCCCGCTAATTTTTTTCGGGATAATAAATAGCTAATCGGCTAGCGGTATGAATCATACTTTACGACCTATTTTCTCATACCTACCAATATACATAAAAATTTCATAAAAATCGGTTTTGGATGTGTGCGACCACAAACATCGTGAAACGCGATTTTTATATATATATATAATACTAGCGACCCGCCCCCGCTTCGCACGGGTGCAATGTAGATATCCTACAATATATATATATATATATCTATTTAAAAAAAACCGCATCAAAATCCGTTGCGTAGTTTTAAAGATTTAAGCATACATAGGGATATAGGGACAGAGAAAGTGACTTTGTTTTATACTATGTAGTGATAGTGATGTACATTATATGATCAGAAAATTGTTACTTTACTGTAGTGATAGCTATTACGTTGTTGTAGACTTCACTAGAACTAATATAAGAACATGAAACAAATATAAATTCGTGCTTTTGTTTTAGTTCTGTCCTTTTCTATTATCTGAATGCTATAATTCAGGATCTGTAGGTGTATTGTACAGTTTAATGGGTCGACACGTCTATGCGTGGATTACTGGATGGATTCTATTGTAAAGATTAAGTGTGGAGGGTGTTTCATGTTCTGTGGTGGGACTTGAGAACTGTGCGATTCCCACAACTCTAGCGCTGCGTGAGGGAGCCACTGTCGCAATTCTCTAAGAAAATCTAGTTTCCTTGTTTTGCTTACTCTACAGTTAAGTTGGTAAACTTGTATAGATTCGACCTTAGATATTGGGGCTAATGTATGTATTCAAAATAGTTCATTGATCTTTACCTAACAAGTAGGTAATAATTAAGACTATTCTATCGTTAAACTTGTAATTAACTTATTTTAACAGCCATTTGAAGATTGTTTGTGACGGTGTGGTCGAAGAGGGTAAAGCACACCCAGCCTGGAATGGAACTGGCTCTCAAGTGAGGCTGCCGGAACACACCGTTAGATGCTTGGCGGCAGATATTCAACTTGCGGCTGGTAGCTAGCCAGCCGAATACTAGAAAGTACCCAACCACCACTATGGTTTCCTTATGATGTTTTCCTTCACCGGCAACTCAAGCTCATTGTTGGGGTTTGAACCTGGAATAAGACAGGATACTTTCATCATCATCATCATCCATTACCACGCGGGGGCAACAAAACCCGCGGGGCACTGCTAGTCTAGTAATAAAATAGTCTAGTAATAATTATTATTGCTTGTTAGTTAACGCGGAAGAAGTCGCCAGAGTAAGCGCAAAATAGATATACTACTACTAAATAATTAAATTCTACTTAAAAACTCCCCCGCGCGTCGAGCCCTGACTAAACGTCCCCAAGATACCTGTCTCGTTCGCCTTAATCATAATTAATTATTTATTTATAAATATTTGTGAGAGTTTTTCGTGTGAAATGTAATTGATACGCACCAATAAATATCAGGGACTCAATTTTGCAATCATTAGTATGGGTTTCGCATTCGAGTTTGGTCTACATTCGAACGATATCGTTGGATGTGCTAGTTATATTCATGAGCAAAAACTCATGCATATTTTGTATTACGACTTACATTTAATTGTATAAAAGAAAATAAAACTATGTACAAATTATAGATATCGTATATACTACATAGTAATCAATTTTCAATAAACTAATCTAAAATACCACTATCAATAGGAATAAATATCGGAGGACAATTACACAGCACCATCTGACCCAAAACTAAGCAAAGATATGGAAGTTAGATGGCAGATAGAATACTTAAATACTTTTTTTTTGTAAATACATACAGAGCAAACATTTGTTTATAGCACAAAATGGTAATTGAATCCACGCCCTACAGCTTTTAAAGCAGATATTCTACCAATGAGCCAATAGGGCTGTCCTGAGGAATCCTCTAGAACAGTACCTGAAACTCTGGCCCCATTGCAGCGTTGTATGGAAATACTCAAACTTTTGGCGAGATAGAAGCCAGCTTTTTGGTCACGTGTGTCGATGACCAGATGAGATAATATTTCTTTTGCTCCCAGTCCCCACGGTCACGAAGTTTCAACCCTTAAACGCTTTAAGAGGTACTACTATACATTACTACAAAAACAATAGATAATAGACAACATTTTATTTGTGACATAAAACACATTTCTAGTATACATTTAACAGTTTTCTGTAAATAAAAGTCGTAATCTATACATACAATAAAATAATTACAGTTCAATTATGCATATTGTTTACAGGCTTTCAAGAATATTATTTTTTTGGTTTGGGTGTCAATCTTCGTCGAATTTCGTAGCAATGTACCAAAATATTGTTTTTTTTTTATTACTAATATGCTTGCGTTTGACCGCCAGCTCAGCTGATGTTAAACGAAGATGCGGTCTACTGTGGAGCACGCTCGCCTAGAAGAAACCGATTCACTCGCGACTTGAACGCACCCACATTGTAACTATCAGGGAACACCCACTGGGACAGCAAATTCCAATTATTGTATAATATTTGCAAAAATGTCTTCCTGTGAAGTTTGTTGACATTTATGTATATAAAAAAATTGATATTTTTTTTGTACGTAGCGCCATCTATCCTTATAATAAGCAAAGCTTGTGCTATGCGAACCAGATTTTACACATTCTCATTATACGTACAGAACACCCACACACAAAATTGGTCACACTAATGTTTTAAATGACCCGTGTCATCTTTCGAAACACTACTGAATAAGGTAACAGGGCAATCTTATAACCCCAATATTTTTTTAAAATGTAAAAATCATGAGATGAACGAGACGCTCTTCTGATAGTAAAAGATAATACATGTCCATGACCATCGCAGCGATACACAGAACTTTGAGTAACAAAACAAAGTCCAGGGCATCGCTGCTTTGGCGCTCATTACTTTGAGACTTTTGATTGTTACCGTTACCCCTCAACCGGAACACAGTAATGTTTATACACTACTGCTTAAGGACAGAATTTCTGGTACTGTGTTGGAACCTACCTAGATGACCTCTCGCTAAGGAGATATATTTTGCATGGTGGTAGAGTACTTTCTAGTACTCGGTTGGCTAGCTACCACCCTCAAGTTGAAAATCTGCCGCCAAGCATCTAACGGTGTGGTCTGGCAGCCTTACTTGAGAGCCAGTTCCATTCCAGGCTAGGTGTGCTTTACCATCTTCGACCACATCGTCACTTAACATCAGGTGAGTTGTGGTCAAATACCAAACCTGTCAGCTATAAAAAAAAAACCACCGAGTAGTAGTATCTAGGTATATGAATGATAATGTAGTAGTCTCAGCACATTGAGTAGTTCATTTTCCACCGTCTAGCGACTATTATTAATCTGTGCCTGGGCCTCAATCCAAAGCCATCAGATATTTATGGCCTGTTTGGACAAATAGGGCTGCGGCAGTATTAATCAGGGATCGCACGCGAATTGTCCTGATTTTAAATGCATAAACCCGGCGGACGTGTTGGATCCGCCCTCTCTTACACCGAGATGGTAATATAATTGTAGCGATGATAGCTCAGTGGTTAGCGCGGTCAGTTCGCATGCCGAAGGGCGTGGGTTGAAACCCCAACAATGAGCTTGAGCTTCCGGTAAAGGAAAACATCGTGAGGAAACCATATCATAGTGGTAGAGTACTTTCTAGTACTAGGCTGGCTATCTACCACCCTCAAGTTGAAAATCTGCCGCCAAGCATCTAACGGTGTGTTCCGGCAGCCTCACTTGGGAGCGAGTACCATTTCAGGCTAGGTGTGCTTTACCATCTTTGAACACACCGTCACTTAACATCAGGTGAGCTGTGATCAAAACACCTAGCCTGTCTAACATAAAAAAAAAAAAAAAAATTGCGATTGTTTCTTTTTCTTCTTTGGCATCGTACTTCAAGCATTTGCCAATGTCAAGTAATTTTTTAAATAACTTTATAGGGTTGCATCTTTTTCAATTTAAACTCCATAGACACCGGGTTCTGTGACCTTTGTCGACTTAACACATTTTTTTAAACTTTAAATAAACTTAAACTAAACACAATACATGTGCCAGCCATCGCCCTCATGAACCATATCTGACAGAAGAAAGCGACCCCACGCACGACAGGTTAGGTTTGCATTTGACTGCCAACACTTCTGATGGTAAGCGAAGATGCGGTCTACGATGGAGCACGCTTGCCTAGAAGAAACCGATTCACTCGCGACTTGAAGGCACCCAGATTATAACTATCAGGGAACACCCACTCAGACAGCAAATTCCACTGTATTGCGGTTCGTATAATGAAAGTGGAACTAAACCGTTTAGCTCGTGTTTTTGGAAGATCGACAATGAAACAATGATTTTTTCGATATTTTAAGTTGTATATGCTAAATCAAGTGAAATAAGTTCACGTCACACAAAGCAAATCAAAGTCGAAGATTGATTTCTTTCTTTATATTTTAATTACATTTTATTTATGGGAAAAATAAAAAAAATATTAACCTGTATCTATATATGCAGTAAAATACTCCTTTTATGAATTAATAAAAGCACGCTCATGTGAGCGTTTTAAATTAATCTACTGCTCGTTCTTGTAATCCGTCCATTACGCTTCGGTGTGAAGTCATCCATTGTAGAGTAACTTCCGTCGGTGCACGGAGATGAATAACCTCATAACGTCAGCCACCGTCAGTGACGTCACTGCCGGGTCTACCGTGAGGGTACGATATGAGGTCGCGGTGCGGCATCCGTAATTTACTTATCAGTGGCAGTGAGGAAGATTGAAGTCTGAACTAATAAAGTCGAATGCACAGATTAGAATAAAGTAGAGATCCAATATGGCGTATTTTTTTTAAATAAACCTACTGAGATGTACTAGACGCTCTCCTGATGGTAAGAGATAATGCACCTCCATGACCATCGCAGCGATACACAGAGCTTTGAGTAGCAAAACAAAGTCCGGGGCATCGCTGCTTTAGCGCTCATTAATTTACGGTCTAAGAATATTTAATAATCTCATAAAAAATTACAAGTAATTTACTTACTGAGATTACATTACTTAATAATAATTATTGTGCTACTAGGCACAGCATTAATTAATAAAAATGTAAACAAAAACTTAACAAAGAGAAAAACATAAAATCAAAATACAAAAACATCAGTTATTTTTCTTTTCATTTTTAAATAAGGTAGTTTGAAAAGCTTTGCCGGTATAATATAGTTTAGTAATAGTTTAATTTGAAACTTACAATGGCTAATTTCAACAGCCCTGTAATTTCGCTAGCTTTTCTTGCTAGCAGTGTTTTCTTTCCCTATAAACACGCTCAAAAATACGTAATCTATTTTCTATTAGCTTGGAATTGTGAGTTGAAGTAGTGTATGCCGTTGTGAACTCAATAGTGAAAATGCGGCTTTAATGGTTTTGATTGAAGCAATGATTCCTTTATTTTATATCAGAACTTTAATGTATTTTTTCACCATTGGCTGTTCACCTGCTGTTCACCATTCACCTGTCGAAAGCCTAATAGCCATATGTATGATGAAACAAAATGTTTTTTTCTAAAGTTAACTTCTCTTAACTTTTACAAAGTGGTCCAATTTATATTTACTTTTATTTTAACTAGCAAAAATACAATGCATCATTTTATTTTTATGACTTTTTTACTTGATTACAAAACAATGTATTACTCTTCTTATAGAAAAAATTGTATACAAAAATGTTCCGTAAAAATATATCTAGATGACAGTAAAAAACCGACAGTATTAAAATCCGTGGAGTGGCTTAGTAAAAGTAAGCGGAGAAACAGCGAGACGCGAACAGCGACTTTGTTTTATACTATTTAGGGATTGACTCTATCAACATATACTACTTAATACATTATTACAATATTATTGTTGTTAAAAGTGTTAGGAATCTAGTTACATTTCGGGAGCACATAAATGTGTTTTTAAAAAGTAATTTTAAATTAAAATACGTCTTGCCGATTTGGAGGCTTTTGTACTAATGTTTAATAAATATTACAAAAGCTTGAAAACTTTGCTATCCCGGTGGTTCAGTCGCCGGGACTGTCTACTCAGCTATGTGCTGAGTAAGACATTCCAGAAAGCAGTCTATATATATATATATATATATAATATATATAAATATTAGTCGAGGATAGAAGAGCCAGGGATACATAACTATCTACGATGCTTCTACTGCTTTTCACCTTTACTAGCTTATCTATAGTCTCAACGGCAACCATATAAAACAAATCAATCTGAATAATTTGATGCGTGTTTGATATTTTATTTTTATGAATTACAACATACGAACTGATTCACAATTTCACCAAAACACTGAAAATATCATCTAATACGTGAAACATATTGAGACATCGATCTACCTTTGAATTTACTTTAATTATTTTGTTTTTACTTTTGACAGGTTTGTTGTTTTGACCACAATTTACATGATCTTAAGTGACGGTGTGGTCGAAGATGGTAAAGTATACCTAAAGTAAAGTATAAATACGTGAGAGTTCCGGAACATACTGTTAGATGCTTGGCGACAGATTTTGAACAGGATAGTGGTAGCTAACCAGCAGTGTGCTAAAAAGTACCCAACCACCATTCCATGGATTCCTCACGATGTGTATAATATTTTTAGTAATATTATAAAGGACCAAGTAACTTTTGGCATAAATAAAAGTATCAAAGTTCGGAAAGTGACAGACTGATTTTCTATTTGATTTTCTGATTTTTGTTTGTGACAGAAACCCAAAGTTTCTTTTAAACGTTATATTAATTAGTACGTCATTTTGTGAAATTTAAAACTAAACATTTACTTTCAAACTAAAACGTCGTTATGGGGTTATAATATAAATAGGGTTATCACCACGCTTTAGTTTCATCACGATGTTTTCTTTCACCAGCAGCTCAAGCTCATTCATCCACGCCTTTTAGTGTAACAAACGACAGTACTAACCATTACGCAATCAGCTACAAAACAAAGTAGTTGAAATTATTACCAATCTAAACTTTGCTTAGCATCTGATGACGATATACTGAACGATATCAATTCTAAGTAGTTAGAAGCAAGCAAAAAGCTCAAATATATGGGATTGTGTAAATCAAGCAGAGGCTGCAAGCCATTTAATCGGGACCGTAGTGTCTATAGCACGCTGAATCTACAAAGGGCAAGAGAACGTATGAGGGCTAATTTAATATAAGTAAGTAGTTAAGTGAGCGAGTTATTCAAAGAATTGTGATAATATAAAAAATACACTTTAGAGAATTAGTTAATACGTTTAGCAGGAGGTTGTCTAGGTAGGTACCACTTTGAGACCACATATGTATTCTGCCGCCAAGTAGTAGTGTGTAAATATTACTGTGTTCCGATTCGAAGGGCACTGCAGCTAAAGAAATTACAGAGTTATTGAGACTACTCATCAAAAGTCTTGAAGTAATGAGCGCCAAAGCAGCGATGCCCTGGACTTTGTTTTATTACTGGAAAATTCTGTGGATCGCTGCAATGGCCTTAGATAGGCGTTAGCACGATCAAAAGTGCTGAACGGATTTGAATGAAATTTGGCACACATATAGTTCATGGCCTGGGTTAACGTATAGGTTATTTTTAATACTGCAAGCTGAACAAAAATTTTGGTAAATTCCGTGTAGACGAAGTCGTCGTCTAGTGTTATAAATTTGAAAGTTTCTAAAGATGGATGGATATTTGTTACTCTTTCACTCAAAAACTACTGAACAGATTTGGGTGAAATTTGGCACACATATAGTTTATGGCTTGGATTCATATATAGAATACTTTTTGTATTGTAAACTGAACACACTTTCTGTTTTCAGCTAGTAGATCATATGTATCCAGTGAAAAAGTATGTGATTCAAATATGAAAGCGTCGCAAAATTCACAAGGCTTGTACCATTCCTACATTGAGCCTTGGAGGACGTCTGGGTCAAAGGCTAATGAGCTAGAAAAACTTTGGCATCTGAAACTAATCTAGGCGCTAGGAGTTTGGGATTGAAAAGGCGCTGCAAGAACATTGCTTAACTTTTTTATTTCTATAGTAAAAAGTGTTCGAACGTTTGATCACACCCTACCTGATGACAAGCAGTGATGTGGTGTAGGATCGAAAGTTTACTGAATGGGAAATAAGAGTCCAGCAATATGTTCCACATCTCAGTTTAAACAATAATCTCTATAAAATCCTTTTCCTTTACTGTAGCGATGATAGCTCAGTGGTTAGCGCGGTCGGTTCACACGCCGAAGAGCATGGGTTCAAACCCCAACAATGAGCTTGAGCTGACGGTGAAAGAAAACATCGTAAGGGAATCATAGCATAGTGGTAGGGTATTTTCTAGTACTCACAACACACCTAACTTGGAATGGAAGTAACTCTCAAGTGAGGGTGCCGGAACATACCGTTAGATGCTTGGCGGCATATTTTCAACTTAAGGGTGGTAGCTAGCCAGCCGAGTACTAGTAAGTGCCCTACCAACTCGCTATGGTTTCCTCACGAAGTTTTCCTTCACCGGCAGCTCAAGCTCATTGTTGGGGTTTGAACCAACGCCCTTCGGCAGGTGAACCGACCGCGCTAACCACTGAGCTATCATCGCTAAAGTCTTTACCGGTAAAGTAGCTTTGTGCTTCAGTGACATGTACGCTGTATTGTATAGTATAGCTTTATCGACAAGAGTACCAAACTGAAGGGAGCAGACTGATTGGAGTGCGGGCCCGAATTTAATCTGCTTCTATACGTCCGTCGCACGCCGGCCCCATCCGTCTCGCTAGCTAGCCTAGCGGCATCACGCTGTTTTACCCAAAGTAACTGGGTAGATACATCTTTTGTCATAAACCAGAAAGGTAACGATCTCTCCGAAACATTTTTATATGATTTTGTTTAATATGATTTCAATAGTTTATTATAAAAATACAGAATACAGTGTCAAAGTCAATAAGTCGCTAGTAAATTGGAACTATTTAAAGTCCCCCCGCGCATCGAGCCCTGACTATATGGATTAACATTATTGTGTAAAAACTGCCGTGACGGTGCCGGCGTAAGAATAGTCCCCACTCTCTCCCCGTGGTTGCCGTAAGAGTCGGCTAAGGGATGTAATCCGGAAGATGGGCAGCAGCGTCTAATTTGAACAATCACACCTAACTTCGCCAACCCGCCTGCCAAGCGTGGCAAGTATTGGCAAGACCCCCCCCAGGAGGAGGCCTGTATCCAGCAGTGGACGTCCTATGGCTAACGATGTGATGTGTACTTCACACATGTGCAATTTTTACACACAGCTGTGTAAAAATTTTAGCCATTTACGTTTTACTTATACGAGATTACTCAAGTTTAATAATTAAGTCGTATAATCTGACATTAGTTTTGGTTAAATTTGGGGGCCTTTTTCGAGGAGTCAAAGCTGAGTATAACGCGCGTGCGGATTCTTCTTACTTCGTTTTGTATGACGCCCGCTCACCAACAATGTTAGCATACGACTGAGTTTAATCTGGAGAGAAATGTACTTGGATTTACCACCGAGTGGGACCCGTTGCCTCTGCGGACCCTATTTTTTAAAGTAATGTAATAAAATTAATTGAAAGTCTTTTAAGTCTCATTCTAGACCAAATACTCGAAGAGTCAACACGTCCTGAGGTTACCTCGTGGCGAAACACGTACCTATCGGCAACTGGTTACTACAGCGAGAAGTGGATATAAATACTTGTGGTTATTTTTAATTTATTTAGATTTTAAGTTTACCTATGTCTGATGTTAGTTTTAGATATAAAGCAATATTTCGGATAAATATTAAAAACTATATTCAAATTAAGTCTCATTCTCATTACTGTTGTAACCAAAAATACTTTTAAGCGGAAATACACTAAAACATAACTTTAAAACTCTTAAAATGAACTTTCCCAAAGTAACGCCTGAATCAATCAATTATTTTAAGTCTCCGCTTCAATTTATACAAATATTTTGTAGTAAACACCAAAGTTACTGGTCATTTTTGCATTTATACTTAAAAATGTCAAAATCATAACACATGTCATAATAATGAAATGTTAATATAATAATATGTCGCATTATTGCATAATAATAACATGGCTAACAAGAACTATTCGTATATTTTTCAGATGCATGGAAGAAGTACAAACAAACTATAAAGCACACTTCCGCATCGCGTAGATAGTTTGTTACGATGCATTGTCTTTCAGTTATTTGCCATGTAGGGCTTCAATGAATGCTTTTGGCGTGTCTCGCTGCTACGTCCTCTATGTTTTCGACAAATCATCGTGCGATGTAATGGACAATGGTCACGGAATTTTGTTTTGTATTCTGTGACCAAAATTTGGTGGTAGATCTCCTTAGCAGGAATTCGTATATTCTGCCGCCAAACAGTACTGTGTAACTGTTACTTTTTAAGTTAGTCAGGTTAGGTTTTGATCACAGCTCGTCTGATGATTTTGTTAAATGACGGTGTGGGTGCAGATTGTAAACACACCTAACCTGGAATGGAACTGGCACTCGAGTGAGGCAGCCGGAAAACACTGTCAGGTACTTTGCGGCAGATTTTCAACTTGTGGTTAAAACAGCCAGCATGGTCAACAGCCAGCCAAGTAATAGAAAGTACCCTACCATCATGCAAATAAAATATTATTTGTAAAAAAGGAAATAGTTATTAATAAAACATTTGTATTTGAAGCGTCGGGCCACCAGCTCGTGGGATTGACGGCATCGTATAGATCGCAGATCGAACCTGGACAAAGTTACCAGAGGACCAGGATGAATGAGGGGGCGCGCCTGTCAAAGAAAGAAGGATGGACACTCCGGCTCCAGTCGGAGCCGCTTTCACATTTGTCAGCGGCCCCGACGGCGCTGGTCTTCTGGGACCATTCCTTCACATACAGGCACCAGGCAGAAACAGCCCAGGGTTTTAATGGGTAAGTCGCTATTTAAGCGGATATCCCCACATAAACATCTTGCTTCCCCCGGAGCCACTGGTACCTATTCAGAATTTTCCCTGAAAAAAAGGCCAGGATGAATCGCGTACAAGAAGACAGGTCTATGCTCATCAATAGGAGATTACGAGCTGAGAATAATGACGATGATGTTGATACCAGAAATAAGTTACAGTCGATTTTACCAAAACAACACTGTTTTATACAAGAGAAATATTTACAGAAAAATTCAAACAGCATAACATTTACATTCCCAGCGCTGGTGCCTAAACGTCGCCCAAAAAAATTAACTCCTACAGCTTTTGTGTTCTGCTTCCTAAATAGCAACGCATCAAATATGTAAATTAAAAACATTTTACTCCAACTTCAGCTTTATTCTGAAAGGAATACCGACGTAAATCGTATCAAGGATTTAGTGAAAAAAATTCGATATTAAAGGGGAATAGCTAGTTGGATCTCTGAGTCCGATATTTCTCGGATTGTAGACAAAGCCTCTCTTCTAATGAGTTTACTTCGCTTACAAATCCTATTTCGAAAAGACGAGCGGGGACAGAGAAAAAAAAGATTTTTTGCAACAGTGAGACAACTCAGAATTAAACAAGCAAATTAAGCAGACAGATGCTAATACGTTTACTCTTACAGTCGTTTTTGTAAATTGTCATCCTTCAAATCTTAATTCGTCCACTTCCTAAAGTGTTTATTTCCCATTCGTCTAGCTACCTTTTGTCAGTACTAAATGTTTTTGGCAATTACAGCATCACATGGGGCGTGGGTTCATATCTCAAAAATGAGCAACAATGTAAGGAAAACAACATGCTGCTAGAATAGAATACAACTTTATTGTACACCAAGAATCGACATATCACTCTAATATTATAAAGGCGAACATTTGTGAATGTGAGTGTTTGTATGTTTGTTGCTTCTTCACGCTCAAACGGCTGGACCAATTTTGATAAAATTTGGTAAGGATGTAGTGTTCACGTAAGAACCGCGGGTAAACTACACTGTTAAACTAGCAGAGTATTTTCAAGTACTCAGTTGGCGGGCTAAATAAAAAAAAAACAGCTTAGTGAGATGAACGAGACGCTCTCCTGATGGTAAGATATAACAAATGGCGCTCATTACTTTGAAACTTTCAATGGTTAGTGTCAACAGCCCTGTAGTGTCGCTAGTACTTTTCAAATCGGAACACAGTAATGTTTACACACTACTGCTTGGTGGCAGAATATCTGGTACTGCGGTGGTGCCTACTAGATGACTTTCTGCTAAGAAGATCTACCACCTATGCTGGTATGAAGTTACCATCCTCAAGTTGAATATCAGCCGCAAAACATCCAACGGTGCGTTCCGTCAGCCTCACTTGAGAGCCAGTTCCACATTGAAACACAGCCTGACTTAACATCAAGAAAGCTGTGGTCAAACACATAACAGGTCAAGGAAAAAAAACGTAAAACTGGACTTGTCGCCTGTAACTGCGCTGTGACCCGAAGGGCATCAAAACGGAAATTGTAAGCGGAGCAATGAAATGCTGATGAGTTTGCACCAACTGATGCCTTCCGGATATTTTTGTAACAATTGTACACTAATGTTTTTTGACGACTGTTTGTTCAGGGCCTTCATAGGGCACTAGATGCGCCCCGTGGTTTTACCTGCGGCCAGCCATAGAAAGCGTCTGTACGTGGTGCAGAACGTCGCCCTGAGTATGATGTCGGAAGCCGGCCGGTACGAACGCAATGACGTCATCACCCGGGATGTGCAAATCGAGACGGTGGGGGAGTTCTTGGTGCGGAATATTCGACCACGCAGACAACTCGCCACATGATGTTCAGGTGGGGCTGAACAACATTGCGTCGCATCACGCACGCCTCTCTGACGTATGTATCTGTTACGTCCAGAACTCCTCCTGGCTGGCCTGGAAGACGAAGAGGAAGAGACGGCGAAAGGCGTGAGGCCCTCCAACAGTACCATAAAGATGATGCACACCTAAATCTGAGAGCTGAGCACCGCTCGGTGATCTGGGCGTCGAGATTGCACCCTCCACAACCCCCTAGGGGCAGTGCCTCCAGCGTCCAACCTTGGCAAGGATGTACGCATCCAGTTCGACTCCCTACCTCCCCGAGAATGGAGGAAGAAGAGCACAGACTGACTGTGCTATATCAACTGTATCCACTTCTGAAACTCTTTGTGCTGGGTCTTATTGGATGGATTTAGGTTGTCGGTATCTTGGAATCCGGCAAAACTCGTTAGACATATGCAAATTCCCTCATAATGTTTTTTCCTTTTGAAAATTCACGAGTTTTTAAATCCATTGGCGTTTTTTTCTGAGCACGGGATCAAACATCGAAGTCACACCAACTCAATGTATGGCGCGTCTATATGTACCACCCCAGATTAAGATAGTATATGACTATACTTATAAACGTTAATCTGTGCTTAAAAGTAGCCTATCACATTTTTACAGCATTCATGTTTCTTCTTATCTGGGTGTTTTATATGTATTATAAATATTTATTTTAAAAAAGTAAGTATTCTATCAGTTATCTGGTTCCTATATTACAAGCTTTGCCCAGTGCTGTGTGAAATGTCCTACGATATTTATTTATTTTTATTATTATTTAAGTCAGGTCAATTGTTATATTGATTAACTTTAAACAACATTTATAATTAAGGCCAATAGTTTGTACGCAGTTAATCGTATCGCCTGACCGTTGAACAGTAGTTTGAATCACCCCGAGTCTGGATTTAGCTCGATTCAACCGAAACTTGCTCAACTATACACGAGACTACAGCTGTTTGTGGCAACTGGAGTGACTTGATTAGCTCTACAATTTACCAGCTTGATTAACTAGTCAGGCTAACTATTATCAACAGAAATAGCTGACTAATTGCGATGTCTCCATCGCCTTCGTGGGGTGAGATAACTATCCTTGATCGATATAATTACACTATAGGGATAATAATCCCGTGATTAGCGCATTCGGTTGGCACGCAACGTATACCTATTATATTAATTTTTCAGAATTTGACCCCCCAGGTTGAACTGTCAGAAGAAAATAATTGAATGGACTTACAATGATAAATCTCTATTTATAATAAACTGACTGAAAGCATTAAAGTATTGCCGATGGCTAAATTTAAAACGATTTAAAATCCTGGTTGATTCGAAATAATTTTTACTCCTTTAATATTTAAATTTTCGTTGAGTTTCGTGTCGGTTCTCAGTGGTCCGGTATACGTTTTTATTTTATTTTAAATCTTTATACTTACTAAATTATTGTACACTATCTGTGCCCCGCGGTTTCACCCGCGCTAGATGCCTACGTCATAGTAGCTTTATGCATGCAAAGTCTCAGCCCGATCGGTTTCAAATTGACAAAGTTTCATACAAACTTTCATCCCCTATTTTATCCCCTTGGGGGTAGAATTAATCAAAATCCTTTCTTAGCGGATGCCTACGTCATAACATCTACCTGCATGCCAAATTTCAGCCCGATCCGTCCAGTGGTTTGGGCTGTGCGTTGATAGATCACTATGCCAGTCAGTCAGTCAGTCAGTCAGTCAGTCATCTTTGAGTTATATATATTTAGAAGATAGATTGTATATGTATGTCATAGTAAAAATCGTATAAGTCAACCAATAATGACAATAAAGTTGTTATATCAGCGACCTTCAATAAAATATCCGGACTAAACCTGATGCAAGTACCCATGAGTCTGTCAGCGTTTTTGCACTGGGTAGCAAGTTGAACCAGGAACGAGACTTTTCACTTGTCCGAATATAGCATTCAGTGGTATCACCGCGTAAGTGCTGAGTCTATTGCGTTGCAGGGACAGGAAGCCGCACAGTACCTCGGACTTGCGACCCATATTTAGGTTAAAACCATTTTAATACGTATTAACGGTCACCTTTACCGCCCGCGAACCTGAAACACCGCTCTCACATTGAAATTACTGAAAGATTGGGCCGGAGTATTATTTATTTACCGAGATCAAACTGGCAAGAACTCGCGTCTATGACAAGTGACAGGTGAAATTCCTGATAGATGTATTGAGATAGCAAAATTACGTGAATAGCCTGTCAATCACGCCAGAACGGCTGAACGGATCTGGATGAAATTTTGCATGTAGATACTTTAGCCCTGGAATAAAACATAGGATACTTTTCATCATCAATCACCACGCGGGTAAAACCGCGGGGCGCAGCTAGTAAATTATATTTCAATAAAATAATTTTGTAAAAATATTATGTCAGAGTTAGTTTTTGTAAGTTAAACCAAATATTAACTTGATGCTCTAAAAATATGGAATGAAAATATTTTTGAGCCGATTCGACGCAAAAGTTTACTCTCACACTTCGTGCCTACTAAATAAATGAATAAAATTCTAATGAATAAATTCATAACCCACGTTATTTCAATTTACATTAGAAGTCAGACACGAATTAATCTAAAGTTTTTAATTACACCGACACCGGACGGGCTATTTACTAGGTAACTGACTGTAATATCAAATAACATTATAAATAAATAAATTGAATATAAATACATACATTTACTTGGTGGTGGTTTACTATCGGTTAGGTAGGTACCACCGCAGTATAAAATATTCTGCCGCCAAGCAGTGGTGTGCAAACGTTGCTGTGTTCCGGTTTGAATGGTACTGTAGTGATAATACAGAATGTTACACTCAAATATATTGTGCACGGAACCTTTCTCACGAGTCTCACTCGCACTTGCCTGAACATTAAAATAAATAATAAATGTAAAACTAATGAGACGTACTAGAAAACCTCCTAAAGGTAAGAAGTAACGCATTTCCGAGACCATTGCTGCGATACACAGAACTTTGAGTAGCAAAATAAAGTCCGGGGCATCGCTGCTTTGGCGCTCATTACTTTAAGACCTCCGAAACAAATAAACACACTACTGCTTGGCAGCAGAATGTCTAGTACTGGTATCTACCTAGACGACTACCTGTTAAGGAGATCTACCACCAAGTAAAAGCTTCGTTGTTTATGAATCAAATCAAAAATATAAAGAACAAAATATTTGATCTTTGACGCGATCTTTGAAACTACGCGCCGAGATACGGACTTGAAAGAACATGTCGGTATAAAATGGAACTACAAACGGGGAAAGTCTGAAATATCTCGTGAATTTCTTTTAGGTTACAGTCTAAAGCCAGATTCTGAGAAAAAGCGCTCTAAGCGAGCGGTGGTACATACATTTTAATGCTAGCCTACAGGCACCGCTGCCACAATAACAGTAAGGGATAAGTATTCAAGGTATATATTATTATAGTTTATTTAGTTAAGGTATATAATTATTATTATAGTTTATTTCCGCTTAACAGCAGTTTCAGTTACAACAGTGATGAGGATTTAAATTTAACTAACAATTTAAAAAAATACAAAACTTATCCGAAACTATACTTAATATATAAAACTAAAATTTAAAATAAACTTAAAAGCTAAAACAAATTCAACAAAACACTGATGTAATCTTTGTCAACTGTTTTTATTAGAATATTTTTTATTTAAAACACAATAGGGGGAGGGAAGTTAGTTAATCTTAATCTAAAGTTAAAGTAATAGTATTAGCGATGATTGCTCAGTGGTTAGCGTGGTCAGTTCGCATGCCGAAGGGCGTGGGTTCAAACCCCTACAATGAGCTTGAGCTGCCGGTGAAGGAAAACATCGTGAGGAAACCATAACCATAGCGTGGTGATAGGGTACTTTCTAGTACTCGGCTGGCTAGCTACCACCCTCAAGTTGAAAATCTGCCGCCAAGCATCTAACGGTGTGTTCCGACAGCCTCACTTGAGAGCCAGTTCGGTTCCAGGCTAGGCTATCTTCGACCACACCGTCACTTAACATCAAGTGAGTTGTGGTCAAATACCTAGCCTGTCAGATATAAAAAAAAAGTTAGTGGGCATACCGCGAGCAGCGACCCACAAGCATCGCCCTCCTCAACCATATCTGAGGGAAGAGAGCGCCCAACACACGACGCCGCCGCAAGAAGACGCCTTCGATGGTGAGCATGAATGCTCAAGGCATGCACACAATCCCTATTACTATTTACATTTATACTCGTTGGTTTATATCTATCTAATACCTTTAAATGAGCAATTCTTGTATATATAGGTATATATATATATTATCTAAATCTCGGAAACGGTTTCAACGATTTTCATGAAATTTAGTATGCAGGGGGTTTCGGGGGCGATAAATCGATCTAGCTAGGTTTCATTTTTAGAAAACGTCGTTTTATCCTTGTTTTTAGCCGAGTAAATCTCGGTCATCCAGGTACTATGTTAAATATTATGCAACGTTTCTATGAGACCCAAAGCGTCCATACTGTTCGTACAGTATGCTTTGTACGTATCCTTGAACAGATCTGAGTCCTATCTACCTCAGTCACCTGAATGTAAGGCTTGCTTTGGTAATGTCGGGCTGACATGTGTACCTCGCTAAGGTTCCTTTTGAATTTTTGACTTTTAAAGAACCAAATATGTGTAGGAACATTTAATAATGGTTAGAAATCATTTCACAATGGTAACTGACGTGATTTTGATACATTTTGTTTTAAAGTGCACTTAAGCCGTGATTAAAAGATTGAAAAAAAAAATATCGTCGGACATTTCACACAGTGCCATCTAGCCCTAAAATAAGCAAAGCTTGTACTATGGAAACTATATAACTGATAGAATACTTATATACTTTTTTTGTAAATACATACTTGTAATACATACAGTGCACCCTGATAAAAAATCAAACATTTATCGTCATATAAATGTTTGTTCCAGTGAGCCGGCGGCCAGCCGGCGCTGGTCTTCCGTCGAGGCCGGCGGCAGACACAGGTGAATGAATGAATGAATGAATGACTCTTTATTGTACACACTTAAAATTACATAATACAGAAGAAATTAACTAGCTAATAGGTGCAACAACTGGCGACCTTATCGCTAAAAGCGATCTCTTCCAGGCAACCTTAGGATGGAAAGGATTAGAGGAAGAAACAAACAAGGTGGCAGGTGGCAGGTTATAGTAATCTTAATTATATTTGCGTAACATACACTTCCGTATTATGAAAGCGAAAACGCTTATCCTTATTTACTTTTGTTGTTGTTTACCCTAATAAAAGTATAAAATAAGCGAAAAAAGTGGAAGTAGCAAGCGGAAATATATAGTCAACGGGGAAAAAGTGTGACTACATAATTGTACGAATATGTACATATATGCAAATACTGTTTTGTTTTACGTACGCGGGAATAGTCACGTTTAATTACATCGGGAACTCCGACTATAGTTTCGGTCACATCCGGTGGTCTTCATCATGGAGACAACTGAGTACAAAGCGCGCGCGGCCTCAACTTGCTTTGCACTGCGGGCTCGCTGCGCGTTTCGCACGTGAATAAAGCAGTTAACATGTGAGGGGGCGGGGGGCGGTATGTGCAAAACTACGTCAGTTCCCATACATATACTTCACTACATCACTACATAGTATAAGACAAAGTCGCTTTCTCTGTCCCTATATTCCTATGTATGCTTAAATCTTTAAAACTACGCATCGGATTTTGATGCGGTTTTTTAAATAGATAGAGTGATTGAAGAGGAAGGTTTATATGTATAATAACATCCATTAAATAGTGAAGAAATACTGTTATTTTTGAGATTTATACCCGTGCGAAGCCGGAGCGGGTCGCTAGTACTTTATAAAAGGAATACACTAAATAATTATATACAGAATTCTGTATTTGCGTCGTCACCGACACATTTTTGTCCGTATTTTTGCGGCTGAATACTAATTCATTCATTTTGCAAATGACTTGTATGTTGTATTCTAAATGCAAACTAAGTAGAACAGAACTTCCAAGACTTTGCCTGTTACCTAATTACATAAATTCTGCTTACTGTATGGCCTTGAAAATGCTTAAATATAATGTTCAGGGTAGTCACTAATTATAAGTTTTTTTATTTTTTTATTGTTGTCAAGCTAGGTGTTTGATTATAGCTCACCCGATGTTAAGTGATGGTGTGGTTAAAGATGGTAAAGCACACCTAGTCTGTAAAAGAACTGGCTCTCAAGTGAGGCTGTCGGAACACACCGTTAGATGCTTGGCGGCAGATTTTTAACTTGAGAGAACTTTCAACTGGTAACTAGCCAGCCGAGTACTAGAAAGTACCCTACAACCCTGCAATGGATTCTTCACTATGTTTTCCTTCAGCGGAAACTTAAGCTTATTGTTGGGGTTTGAACCCACGCCCTTCGGCATGCGAACCGACCGCGCTAACCACTGAGCTATCATCGCTACAAAATTAATTAATAAAACGAAAGTTTGTCTGTTTGTGTGCTTGTTACTTCTTCTCGCTGTAATGACTAAACAGATTTTGATTAAATATGGAATGCAGATAGCTTACTGTGAATTAACATATAGAAAAACGCGTAGCAAAGTTTATTCATAAACGATCGTGATTATATTTAAAATATAACATCACAAATAAAGACACAATCTACCCTGATGGAAGCCGTCCGTATAATATCCATCCATTGAAACTGATGAAAATATTGAGCCGGAGCTCTCATCCCATCAGGCCAATTAAGTCAGTGAAAGGCATCGAACCCGCACTCTGTCTATCAATAAATCACGAGTGTACATTTCACCCGTCAGACTGTATACATTTTGTAAAGGCGTGTTTGAATCATTATGGAAAAGGTTTTTGAGCCGTTGTAAAATGTTAACTTACAATAAGTTATGCAATTATAAAAATATTTTTTGTCTAGTTATGCAGCAATTACAGTTATTGTATGAGAATCAATTCCTTGTAAACTTATATTGTACCATATTATAAAAACGGCTAAACGGATTTGGATGAAATTTAGCACACAGAATTTTTTCATTTGGATATCATATAAGATACTTTTTATTTCTGAAAAATATTAGGTTTCTGTAGGTTTTTTTCTCCTAGTATACACTATATACGCTACATGATACACGCTACACGCTACACGCTACACGCTACACGCTACACGCTACACGCTACACGCTACACGCTACACGCGACACGCTACACGCTACACGCGACACGCTACACGCGACACGCTACACGCGACACGCTACACGCGACACGCTACACGCTACACGCTACACGCTACACGCTACACGCTACACGCTACACGCTACACGCTACACGCTACACGCGACACGCTACACGCTACACGCGACACGCTACACGCTACACGCTACACGCTACACGCTACACGCTACACGCTACACGCTACACGCTACACGCTACACGCGACACGCTACACGCGACACGCTACACGCTACACGCTACACGCGACACGCGACACGCTACACGCATATATTATTACTATATACATATATATTATTATTAAATAGATTTTTGTAAAGTCATAATACAAATAATCGTGCATGTTTAGGGACATTTATACTTGATTACATTTTGATTTATCATTACAAATTAGATACCTCTAAATATATTAAACAGACTACAAATGTTTAAACTAAAATAATATCTAAACTAAAGTATACTTGTAATATTTTTTGGCAGTAGATGGCACGGAACTAAATATAATCAAAGGTAATACGCAAAGTTACAAACATTTACCAACAAAACTTTTCTTCATCGTCTCAACATGTAACTTCAGTGCGAAACACTCGGAAACTTTAAACTCGAGCACAGACAGCCGTTTGCCACCGAACCGACACTACGGCATTCAAACCAGCAGACTAATTAGCTAAT
This sequence comes from Biston stratarius, assembly GCA_950106695.1. NCBI lineage: Eukaryota > Metazoa > Arthropoda > Insecta > Lepidoptera > Geometridae > Biston > Biston stratarius. The sequence goes on along the minus strand of OX467108.1, from coordinate 24,660,022 downwards.
TTGTCCCCGACGTTCACCAATCAGCCCGTATTCAGCTACAGAACTCGGATTTTTACACTATGTATAGTATCGATAGGGTATCAGTACATGTGCAGTAAGGGTACTCTTAATTTAACTGTACGACGTCCACTGCTGGACATAGGCCCATTGACCATAAAGACCGAAGAACGAAAGACCGAATTCCTGAAGTTGGAAGCAGATCACAGTCAGCGCGTTCCTGTGGTCGTCATTAGGTCGTCTGTCCACCTTGTGGATAGACATCCTACCCTGTGCTTGCCGTTCCGTGGTCTCCACTCCAGGACTTTGCAGCCCCATCAGCCATCAGTTCTGCGTACTATGTGCCTTACCCACTTCAACTTGCTAATTCACTGGGCTATGTTGGTAACTTTAGTTTGTCTACGGATTTCCTCATTTCCGATTCGAACTCGTAGGGAAACCTCGTACTCGAGGTTTCCCTACGAATTAAAATCGGAAATCGCTATAGCATATTGATTTGATAATATAATATATTCGTAATACATTTTTCTATAGTTACGAAGGTATATCTTGCAAATTGATATGTCATCTCTCTGGTGATATCAAAGCCCCTACTCCGCTAGATGTGTACGACGCTGTACTGAATAAGAGGGACGATGTTGCTGAAAGCGCTTTTATTCAATTTGTCACTTCGCAGCGCCTGCTATCTGACGTCGGTATGAAAGTGGCTTTATAACTACTGGAATTGAAGGTTTAGCCATTGAAGATGACTTGACCACTTTTCCTTAGAAAAGATCTAAATAGTAAGCTTTTTAACCGACTTCAAAAAAGGAGGAGGTTCTATGTTCGACTGATTGTACTTTTTTTTATGTATGTTCACCGATTTCTCCCCCATTTTCAAAATTATTTTTTTATTTTAATGAGTATACTCCTGATGTGATTCCATTGACACCAAGTCAGGATCTGATGTTGGAAATCGAGGGCAAACCTCAAATGTTGTAGGTATTAACAATGTTTTTCATATAATTATTTTCTAAAGCTATTGAGACACTGGCGCATGGGTATCATCATCTCATGACGCTGAGTGGATGATGGAAGGTACAGCTCTTTAACGGTTAGGTTAGGTGAGGTCAGGGCCTATCAAGCCTATTTGGCTTGGCACCGACATCAAACAGATCAGTAGGTACCTAGCAGGTATAATAATACTTTGTAAAGTAAGTTTATTTTTCGCTTTTTAGTGCTGATGTTTTTTTATTGAAGTCTGTTTAATTCTTTTCTTTAAAGTTTGTTTATTTTGTTTAATTTTTTATAATTGACACGCAAGGTGTTTGATTAGTTCACCTGACATCAAGTCACGGTGTTGTCGAAGATGATAAGCACCATTGTGTTAGTTCTTAGTTCCATTAGATATTCCAGATACTTAGTTCCATTCCAGGATCATTATCCTGGAATGGAACTAAGTATCAAGTGAGGCTGCTGGATCGTATCGTTAGGTGATTGCTAGCTAATTGAGTACTAGAAAGTACCTTACCACCATGCTGTGGTTTCCTCATGATGTTTTTTCATCTCCGGCTCATTGAGGTTTGAAGCACCACCCTACTATGGTATGGGAAAACATTGCGCTAAACGCTACAAAAAAAGGAGTTTACAAAAACTAACATAAAAAATGCTTTTAAAAATTCGAACCGAAAGCTTTTATCGTTTAATACTCATAGGTGGGCGTGTACGCAGTTCACCTCCGACTGAGTAGCGCTTAACTTTTATGCCTCGCTCAGCTCAATACGGTGTTAACAGTGCTCTGGTTGGATCGCAGCTTTATTTTATAGCTTTGGAACCTTGTAAAATACGGGTCGATTTGGAGTTTATGTCGGATAGAGCTTTATAAATTTGAATGCTTACAGGGAATGACTTCTCACAAAATATTATTTATCTCTAAATAGTATGCCAAGTGCCTACTCGCAAAACAAATTTGTACTCGTCTGTGTGTTTGTTCGTTTAGTTTTTCTAGGCCATGTAACATATTTTGATACAGTTTTTACTGGTGTTGAAATATTTTTAAAAGAAAAATTGAATGTTTTTTTAGTGTTGCCACTTCACAAATGTGTTTATAAAATAGGCTAATAATATAATTAACTTAGAAAAAATATAGGATAATTACCCTATCGGAAATACGTATAATTTTTTTGATTTAAATTAAAAGTACTTTAGTATGATAACGCTACTATAAGATATAAACAATTATCTATACACAAAAGATACAATTTTGATTAAAAAATACCCTACCTAAAAAAAACATCCACACACACATATTATATTATACAAATACAAATTATAAATTATCACCGGCATCTCTGCACACTACCCGTTTCCGCGCCCGCGCACCGACCGCTGTCTTCACGTGTGAGGAGCGCTGTGGGCCGCAGTGCGAAGCAAGACCGCGCGTGTGTTGTATTCAGCTTTGTCTCCTTGAAGAAGGCCACCGGATGTGACCGAAACTATAATCGGAGTATCCGCTATAATTAAACTTGAGTAATCCCAGATAAGTAAAACAAAAATAGTAATTTGGTTCGACTGAAAGTTATTGTTTGTATCTGTAATGACATTATTGTTCTACAATTTTATCTACAAGCTTATTAACAACAAGATTTGAAAGGTGGCTTAGTAACAAGGTCCCGAAGCCTTTCAGAATCTTAAAAACGATCTCTGAATACATCGTCCCACGCAGCACATTAGTTAACCTTTTCATACAATACAGTTGTGTGGACAGGACAATAAATTATTCTCTTTCTTCAGTTCGAGATGACAACTCTGTGATTGTGGTTGGAGATGTAATATTTACAATCATAATTGTATGAAGATGTGGTTGTTATATTTTCATCGTATGAGAAAAGTACTCGGTGGTACATCTACTTAGCAGGAGGCCAGATATTTTGCCGCCAAGCAGAAGCAGGTGTAGTGGGTTTTTTTTTGTGGAATTTGAGGGTGGTCGCTAGCCAGCCGAGTATTAGAAAAAACCCTACCGCCATGCTATGTTTTCCTTTACCGGCAGCTCAAGCTCATTGTTGGGTTTGAATCCACGCTCTTCGGCATGCGAACCTACCGGGCTACCCACTGAGCCATCATCGCTACAAGATGTCTGTCGGTTCTGATGATGATGTTCCGATGATGTTCTACCGGATACACTTTGGAGAGTATGCTTTAGATATAAATGATCTAATTCCACCCTGCTTTTTCTACTATCAGACAGCCAGACGCTTTAAAAAGCGACACCGCTTCATGGTCCTAGTCAATATTTCAAAAACTCAAACTAAATAGTTCGACTTTACCGTCATTGTATAAATCGCTAATCAATGGAATTTGCTGCCCGAGTGGGTGTTCCCCGATAGGTACAATCTGGGTGCCTTCAAGTCGCGAGTGAATAGGTTTTTTCTAGACGAACGTGCTCGAAGATGCAATTTTCAGTGTAAACCGCATCTTCACTTAACATCAGGCGAGTTTGTAGTACGCAAACCTATTTAATAAAAAAAATACTCACGAACTGTATTTTTTAATAATAATTCATAATTCATTTATTTCTTGCAAAATATGAAAACTAAAATTGTGGTATTTTATATCTAGGTATTTATCACTCTATGTTTACTTTCAAAGCATGCAAATATTTATAAAATATAAAATAAAAGAAAACAATTACGCTATGATTCAGTTCCAGTAATGAGTTTGCGTTCGACGTCCATCTTCTCTCATGGAGTTAAGCGTATATGTGGTCTACGATAAAACACGCAACAAAAAGGCACTACACAATAATTTAATTCGATTTCGTTATCCCTATTCAAAATATCAAATTTTCCTTGAAGTTAATAATTTTACTTATTCTCGCTGCTATTTCATCCATCATTGTCTTCGAAGCTTATAGAGTTGGGCATGAATCAAGTAAGAAAGTTTCATAGCGGTAATATTTCACGATTTCTGCGTATTTTGGCTATTTTATTGTGTTTCTCGTAAGACCTGGGAAAGAAATTGAGAGTAATGGGAGGGCTTGCCTCACCTCTCCTCTCCTCACCTCGTCTCACCTCCAAAAAGCGTCACGTACAGCACGACATATCACGGAACATGTATCAGGATTACCCTACCTCACATTGAGGCCGGCTTACATCGCTCCAGTAGCTGGACACACGCACTAAATTAAACATATATTGTGGTGAAATTAGAGAGCTATTGAGAATACTCTTCGAACGTCTCAAAGTAATAAGTGGCAATATTGTGATGCTCTGAAATGTGTTTAGTAGTGTATAAAAATTACTGTGTTCCAGTTTGAAGGGCCTGTTGAGATTAACCATCCAAAGTCTCAAAGTAATGAATGTCAAAGTAGCGATGCCTTGGACTTTGTTTTGTTAAGTTCTGTTAAACGCTGCAATGGTCATGACAGGCATTATCTTTTACCATTCAGAAGATCGTCTTGTTTGTTTAATTATATTAAAATAAAAAGGTAATTTTATTGAGATGAAATTGAGGTTGTGTTGAACAACATGCTGTCCTTATCGTAAGATGAAAGCATATCCATGGTCATTGTGGCGATACCCAGAATTTAACAAAGTCTAGGGCATCGTAGCTCTGGCGCTCACTACTTTGAGACATAAGATGGTTAGTTTCAACAGCTCTGTAATTTCGCTAGCTGCAGTATCCTTCAAACCGGAACACAGTAATATTGCTGCCAAGCAGTAGTGTGTAAAACACTACTGCTTGGCGGCATAATATTTGGGAATGCGGTGGTACCTACCCAGACGAATTCTTGCTAAAAATTCTACCATGGACCGAGTTCAATACTAGGTATTTTCATTCGCTTTTTGCTTCTTGCATTATATTATTTTTGTATAACTGAATCAGTTCAAACGAGGCAGCACAGTCGGCAGTTTTGCCGACCGATTTGTCACGGCGACTCGTTACGCGAGTTTTTGTCGAGTGAATCATTTCCTCGGACAAACCGGGGCCGACCGAGGCCGCATCATGTGACTGATGGTGAAGCGGCGCTTCTGTGATGTTACACGCGCTTATTGTGACGACGTGAACTAGATTTTTTGGTTAAAGTTTCCACCATCCGGTTGAGGGACATTTTAGGAGAAACACAGCCGATATGCAAAAGGCCACATTTATCCTGACTATCACTACATATTAAAAAACATGACGGTGTGGTCGAAGATGGTAAAGTCTGGCCTGGAACACCTACCTTGGAATGCTGCAAGTCTCAAGTGAGGCTGCCGGAACATACATCAGGTCAGCTGTGGTTATATAGCTTGTTAACCATAAAAAAATGCTGAAAGTGATGATGATGATGATGATGATGATAATGATGATGACTAGAGTTCTGTTCATGACTGCAGCGGTATCCAGACCGTTGCGTACGAAAACGAATTCCAGAGCGTCTTTGCTGTAGCGTACTTTACTTTGAGATGATCGTTGGTGAGTCTCGTTAGCCCTGCAGCTTCGTGTAACTAGGGAACTTTACACGCTACACCAACATCGTTAGCTTTCATTAACATTTACACACTACAGCTTGGCGTTACAATTATTAAGACTTTACACTGCCGATGTAATCGCAACACAAAAAAAAAACGTTTCACTGTCTAGCGGGTTATTCTATAACTAGCTGTTACCCAAACATATACACATTCACATATATAATATTAGGAGTTTTTCTGATATAAAAAGTATTCTATATGTTAATCCAGGTAATAAAATTGCATCCAAATCTGTGCATCCGTTTTTGTGTGATTTAGTAACAAACATCCAAAACATTAAAAAAAATAACATTTATAATATTAGTAGGATAATATATCATGGAATCCGTTGTAGCGATGACAGCTCAGTGGTTACCGCGGTCGGCTTACATGCCGGAGAGCGTGGGCTCAAACCCCAACAATAAGCTTAAGATTCCGCTGAAGGAAAACATAGTGAATAATCTACTCGACTGGCTAACTACCACTCTCAAGTTGAAAATTTGTCGCCAAGCTCACAACGGAGCTCATATGTTCCGGCAGCCTCACTTAACCACACCATCAATTAACATCAGGTGAGCTGTTGTCAATCACCTGGCTCATCAACCATGAAAAAGTAACCCAAATTCCGTGTCAAAAGGCCGGCTAAGAAATTTCTGCCATTCTAAAATTTACAACTTTTGCCAACACTTCTAAAATTTCGCGAGCGACCCTAATCTTAAACCTACAAAACTAAAAGAAAACTAGAGGCATTGTCTGCAAAAGTCATTTAGCATGCAAACAACTTTTTCCTTTTTAAATCTAGAAGCTTTACAAAGCTTCAAGTTTATTCGCTTCCTTCAAAGACCAAAAGCTCTGTTCCTTAATTAGTACTCCGTATTTTAATTAGACTAGGTAAAGTGGCTGGCGAAGTACAGAAGATAAGTTTGCATCAAGGTAAAATCTTTTTTAAACCATTTTTTTTAGTAGCTTTTGGCAAGTGCATTTTTAAATAATATATGCAAACAAGCTGACGAGTTTAAAAAATATATAACCCGACTGGGATTAAAATAGTATTTTTTTGTTAACTCTTTTATTATATTTCGCGTCAAAAATCCTTCAATTTGTTTTTTTTTGTCAAACACTTGCCTAAGAACACTTAGGTTTTTAAGACGAATGTAACGATACTTTAACTGTCAAAATCCATACAACCGTTTGGAAAACACGAGGTAATAAATTTACATATATACATATAAGATACGCGCGAAAAACATAACCCTTCCTTGGCAATCGGGTAAAAAACTACGTACCTAATATAACTAACCTATTGCACAAAAAAGAATGGATTATTTATCAGATCTGCCATGTTTTTTCCTCTCCCACTGCTGGGCGTAGGCCTCTTGTCATTGTGAGAAAGGCCATTGTCATACCTCACATATCTTCGAGAACTTTTTTTCAAGAACTTTCGAACGTGAAGGTTTCTTCACGATGTTTTCTTTCACCGTTTGAAGTAAGCAACAATACGCACATAGCTTAGAAAAGGATTCGAATTTAGGACCTCCAGATTGGAAGCCAGATAGTATACCAACAAGGCTTTTTATGGTCGATTAGCTAGGTGATTGACCACAGCTCATCAAGTGACAGTGTGGTCAAAGATGGTATATACACCTAACCTGGGATGGAACTGGCTATCAAGGGAGGCTGACGGTACGCTGGTGACATATTTTGCAACTTGAGCGTGATAGCAAGCCAGCCAAGTACTAGAAAGTACCACTTTTATGTTTATAGACCAATAACATGACATTTTTTATGGTTAACTGGCTAGATGTTTGACCACAGCTCACCTGATGCTAAGTGAAGGTGTGGTCGAAGATGGTAAAGCACACCTAGCCTGGGATGGTTGAATTGATTGTTTTGTGTGTGTTGATGAATTGATTGTTTAATTTAATCAAATGTATCCAGTATTGAGATACTATACTTATCTCATGTATATATACGGACATATGGACTATATTATGATATAAGCAATTAATCAAACGAGTTTTACTTTGTATAGTCTAAATTACTCAAATATATGTATATGACGGAATTCAACCAAAAAATTTTTTTTGGCAACTTTATGGGGCGGCGGCGCCGGGACTTATAAGTTAACTATTCACTCAGTAAACTAGAACCGGTTGTATTAGTTGACTTGCTTGTACTGTGTCTACTTACAGACTTGCAATTGTCGTGTCGTGGCCGATCGACGCTGTCAGCCTACCTGCCTGTTAAATATGCGAATGCATGTTCGGAATGAGAAATATTTTCCTTCTTTCTTTATGTTATCATTTGGCATACCTTGGCAGTTAAACCGTCTCTTATGCCGTGACGGCAAACGGCGTGACGCTCTCTTATGTCGTCATGCCCCTACGTTCTACGTCAATTCTCTCAATTCCCTAGTGTGTGCGCGTTCATATGCCAAACACCTCGTAGCTTTTCTGTTTTCAAATCTACCGGGCGTTCCGTGACTGCTAACTTTATTTTTTCATTTAAATTTTATGTATAACCGCTGGAAGGTCAGTTACGGGATACAAAATTCCTTGTCCGAAGTCTAATGTTTTGTATTTTAATGTACTATAGTTATCAGTACTTATTATATAAAGAAAGTCGTCCGTCTCTCTGTTGGTCTGGTCGCGATAAACTTAAAAACTACTGAACGGATTATCATGCGAGTTTCATCAATAGATAGAGTGATTCATGGGGACGGTTTAAGTATATAATTTGTCAAGGTTTTGTGTAAATTGGTTGAAATATGATGATAATTGTTGGATGTGTCGGAAAAAGTCAAACCACCTGGGAGCTTTCATCAAAAACGATGCCTAATCCCTTTGAGATAGATCGAAAGCCCCGTGTAAACCCGGGGCGGGTAGCTAGTATACAATAAATTTAAATTGACGGCATTGCCAAGTTAAATGGCAATTTTAAAGCGCAATCTAAACTGCTAAGCTACTAAAAGTCATTCAGACCTACGATAAAAATCCTTTAATTAAAAAAATACGTACATCCATTGCTCTGTTGCTGTGTAAAAGACGAAATACATACTTTCGAATTAATAAGACTAGTAAGGAAGGATGTGACAATCATAAATAAGATGTGAGTATGTAATGATAAAGAAGTAGAACCATTCACACGAGATAAAATGTCTCATAACATAAGCCATCAAATTCCGCCCGCCTCTCATCGACACCTACCCAAGATTAGCGAAACTTATGGCCCAATATTTTTCTAAAAGGTCACCGCTTCACACATCTCTTACGGCTTTGGACTATTTATTTTGTGCTACTAAATTATTTTTACTCGATTCAAAAGCTCCCCTGAGCACATCGGGTCACGCGATGCCTATAACTTCGACTTACAACAATTTGTGGCGAAGACAGTTGAAAGGTTAGCGTGGTTTCAAATGAGTTTGAGCTGCGGGTAAAGGAAAACGTCGTAAGGAAACCATAGCATGGTGGTAGGATTCTAGTACTCAGCTGGCTAGCTACTGCGCTCAAGTTAGAAATCTGCCAAACACCCTAATAAACCACACTGAATATCAATTACCTACTTGCTTATTTTAATTTCATTTGATAATTTCTACGTAGACGATTTATTCCAGCAAACGGGGTCCCAACAACAAAAACATGATAAACAAGCCTGATTTAATTAAAATTCCTCACAAAAACGTTCATATACAAAATTATCGTAACATTTTTCTTTTGTAATGAAAGCAAATTCACGTAGGAGCTGAAAATAAGGGAACGATTCATATCGGAGCGCAAATAAATTAAGAATTCACATTGAGGCTCAAATAAAGCACGCTCAGCTGTTACTGTGGGTTCGAATCCCACGGCACGCACTTCTTCTGAGTTATGTGGGTCGATGACTTTGATCGGTGAAGGAAAACACCGTGAGGAAATCTATAATACATGTCTGATAAAAATTAAAAAAAATATAGTTCTTAAAGATGTGTTTAGTCTGCAAACCCACACTTGGCCAGCGTGGTGGACTAAGGCCTTCTTACAATGAGAAGAGATCCGTGCCCAGCAGTGGGACAGTTTATAATAAACACGGTTGATTCGGATAAAGCGGCTTTAGACAATCCACCGGAGAATAGAAAGCAAAAAAATATGACTGTTGAAACTTTTAGAGGAGGCTTCAGGTGACCAGAATGCTGGCATCTACTTTGGTCAAAAGCTTAATTTTTAATTTAATTTTGTTATATTAATTGTTGTTTTGAATGTTATTTAATTTAATTGATTATCCTGAATTTAATAATTGCATGTTGTGCTTCCTTAGATAAGCAACACATTTAGTTTTCTTATGTTTTAATTACTTGGTGTTTTATGTATTGTAGTTGTTATTGTGAAGCCTAATAAATAAATTAAATTAAAATAAATTAAAGCTTAGCATTGCCATCCAGCGTGGTAATGCTGCCAACATTCTGGCCACATTTTTATAAATTTGTAAATAGTATTAATTTAAGATATTTTGTTATTAGTATTTGTATTTTAACTAAGTGATTAATGTTTTTTATAACGCAACGAAGAGGTAGTCTACTAGTCTAGAAGGAAAATTATATCTACAGTTACTTACCATCATTAATTTATCGCATTCCCTTTACTTACACTCGTAAACAGGGTGCGTTGTTTCATGGTGACAGCCTGAGTATTTAGCCACAACTCACAGATGTTAAGAGACGGAGTGATCGAAGATGGTAAACACACCTAGCCTGGAATGGAATTGGTTCTCAAATAAGGCTGCCGGAACACACTTGACGCAGAAATAAATAAAGTTCTCTTCTATTTGACTCTTATGTTAATGTTTGTATTCCAGTTACATCAGTTTCATTCATGAATTAATTTCCGTGGGTTTTTTAACAAATGAAAAATGGCAAAATAAATATAATGGCATATTTTTCCATTTGAACTTCGCTAGGCAAATTCGGAAAAAAATAACGATTTTGTAATTTTTTTTTTAAATTGCTGATAGTCTAGGTATATTATGTGTCTAGGTTGTGGTCAACACAACTCACTTGATGTTAAGTGACGGCGTGGTCGAAGATGGTAAAGCACACCTAGCCTGGAATGGAACTAGAAAGTACACTACCACCAAACTATGGTTTCCGCACGATGTTCTCCTTCACCGGTAGCTCAAGCTCATTGTTGGGGTTTGAACCCACGCCCTTCGGCATGCGAACCGACCGCGCTAAGCTCTGAGCTATCATCGCTACAAAATCTATTATCGTTATATTATATATATATCGCAACAATTGAAACTTCAATTTTCAGACGAAAAAGTTCCCCACTTGTACTGTATTAAAGTTTTATGTCGGTCAAAAAAGTTCGTTAACTGTAAAATCCCTTAAAAGAATTCATAATCTTGAAAGATTTGACAGTGAATCTTAATCCTACAATCATTCAAGCTGTAGAAGCTTCCAATGCAATTCTTCTCCGTCGAAACTGCGTAATGGGGTTATGCCTTTTACACACTTGTGAACTAATACAACTTACTTTTTTGATAAACTGAGTTTGAATTAAAATAAGATGTAACCACGATATATTATTTATATCTGTATATACATATTTCACATATAATTTAAGTTTAAATTTGTAGAACCTAATAGTGTTACAATTTCTCCTGTCTGTTCTTAATCAGTAACGTGTATTCCATTCTTGGTTACTTGAAAGAAATCTTAAAGTAAATCTTAAGTAAAGTAAGCATTTAGTATAGGCGTATCCCTTACATTGAAAAAACGATGAAGACCTTCTTTTCGTTCCCTTTTGTTCTTATAACCTTGATACAACCACAATTTAACGCGAATAAATGACTTGAACTTGCGATTTTTACAGTTTAATATTCAACAGCTTACCGTTATCACCAATTACCGCTGAGATCACCAATCACTGGATTCACTAATTCACTCGAGAAAGAAAGAAAGAGTAATCAATCAAAAGTTAATCACAAAAATATCGTCTGCTTCGGAAAAGATTTAGGAAAGCAACTAGTTCATTACACGAAGAAAAATAATCAGTCACTCTCTTTTACTTTATAGCTCGACTGCCGCATTTGATAGTAGTTCGAAGTGCGTGGATTCGAATCCCACTCAGGACATCTATGTTTGTCGTACAATATGTTTGTTCTGTGTTTGGGTGTTTTGTATATATTATAAAAATAAATTATAAGTAGGTATGTCACCTATCTGGTTTCCATGGTTACTTAGTTTAGAGCTAGATGCCGCTATCTGAAATGTCCTACGTTATTTTTTATACGTAAAGGTGATGGTAAGAGAACGCATGTTCATGACCATGCAGCGATACACAGAATTTTATTTAGCAAAATAAAGTCCAGGGCATCTCTGCTTTGCTCATTACTTTGAGACTCGATGGTTAGTCTCAACAGCCCTGTAATTTGGCTAGCTGCACCCTTCAAACCGGAACACAGTAATGCTTACACACTACAGCTTGGCGGCAGAATTTGTGGTACAGCTGTAGTACCTACCCTGGTTGGTGGCCTGGTGGTTCCTTCTAGAAACTGCCACCAAGAAAATATTTAGCATATTTATATTTAGCTAAATTGTGCGTAAGTTTTTCCGGAATTGACAGCCCTGTTGGTTCATTGGGAGTATGTCTGCCTGAGCTGTAGGGCGTGGGTTCGATTTCCGCCAAGGAGAAACATTTTATGGTATAAACAAATGTTTGTTCTGTGTCTGGGTGTTCTGTATGTATTATAAGTATGTATTTACAACAAAAAAAAGGTATTTATGTATTCTATCAGTTATCTGACTTCCATCACACAAGCTCTGCTTAGTTTGGGGTCAGATGGCGCCGTGTGTAATGTGTCATATAATATATGAAAAAAAAAAAAAAAAAACGCTTATTTGAAATATAACAGGTGTGTACTAGCATTAACACAAACGCAGCGGTGACAACTGCGAGAATCAATTTGAGCCATCAGTGGCGTGCCTCATTTGACTCGTAATCTCCCTTTGTTTGGCTCACGGCTCATATCCGACGCTTTATGATTGTTTGTCAGCTGAGGAATTCATTCCGACCTGTTCATTTTAATTATTCAATAAGATGTTTTATGATTGTACGTCTTTAAAACTTTTAATGGCTCATTTAACGATTACTGCTCGTTCATTTTTATATTTTTCAATTTTTTTTATTTTTTTTTTGCATTTTCTTACTTCAGCTTTCATCACGTCACCTGTAAATGTGATATGTGATAAAATTACTAACCATTTGTTGTTTCATTTATTGTCAATAATAATAAACTGACCACAAAAATTTCAAATGTAAGGATATGCCATCTAAGGATTTACGTCCTAGTGCCACTACTTCGAAGTTATCGTGGAAGTCTTTTTTGTGATACCTCCTTTTCCCTGATGCTATTACAAAAAGGAAACAAAACCAAATGTTCCTAAGGCAATATATATTTAAAAAATCCAGAACTCCGTGTAACTTTAAGATTATCGTTTATATAGGTATATTGTTATAATTGTTTTTTTTATAATTTTTATATTGACATGTATTTTCTTTTTCATTGACATGTAATCAGTGTTTTTGACATATTTAATAATATATTTGAAATTAATACGTAATTGGACTTGTTAATTTGGTGTTATCAATAAAATATTTGTGTTGTACAATTTGACTAACATTAAAAAAAAAAATTTTTGGCTTTTGTACTATCCGGCCGACTTTAGAGTCTATGTGGTCTTTTTATTGAGTAGCACATATCAATAATCTCTTGGATTGTTGAAGTTATAGCAGATAATGATATTTTTTTACGCTTTAGATATTTTTGAGCGATCATGCGAAATCCCTATGCTTATAATCCTATACAGTATTCCAACAGAATTTCTGTGAGACAGTTCTAGTAGGAATCTCAGTGTCATATAAAGCACTCAATTCTATAGCAACACAATCGCTCAGTACAATAGCAAGCGTAACCGCGTCCGAGCGCTAGCTCAAGCGAGGCGGCTTAATCCAGTTGATTCCGGTTATAGCCAGCCCGATATTACCGGTTTGCACCGGATCGTGGCAGATATTAAATTAACGCCGCCGCCGGCGCTTTAATGAAACAATGTGTCCGTTTATTAAATATTAAACACAATGTAGTGAGAAATAAGTTCCAACCTACTTTTTAATAAAAAGTATGTTCAATTTGAATAAAAATTAGACTTTGTTATTTGCATAATAATTTAATCATTGTCTGATTTTTGAAATGAAATTTAAAGCCGGCCTAATTCATGCGTCAAAACGGTACATAATAATAATATCTGGAACGTTAATTGAATTGATTGGGTACGTTATTTTTATAGTAATAAAAGCCATTAAGTTTCACCATTTATTGATACAAATACAAATATTTAAAATAATAACACTAATGTTACAAGTCAATTTCGTAATATCATTACAATATATCATTTAAGTGCTTTAGAACACTGATTACATCAAAAACGAATAACAACAAAATAAAAACAATGAGTCAATGAATAAAAACAAAATGTCAAATTAAATAAAAAAACATGTCTATATAATAAAAAAAATATTGTTAGTATAAAAATACTGCCAATACAAAATATGTCAATGTAAAAACGTGTCAATATAAAAAATATAGTATTTTTACGTTGTGTTTTCGACGGCACTGGAATTATTTTTACCTTTGGCATTTCTTTTCAATTTGCGATAAATAGATTGTCTATATCTGGACTTGAAAGTCATTGTCTAGCATTTACGCCCACAAGTCATCTTAGTGGCCGACTCTACGAGCGATTCAGTAGCCACGGAAACAAAGACTTATATACTTAAAAAGCGAAAAATAAACTTACTTTACAAAGTATTATTATACCTGCTAGGTACCTACTGATCTGTTTGAAGTCGGCACCTAGGCTAGGTTAAGCACCGTCTTCAAATAGACCAGTAGGTACGTAGCAAGTATAATAATACCTTGTAAAGTAAGTTTATTTTTCGCTTTTTAGTGCTGATGTTTTTTTCTTGAAGTCGGTTTTACTTTTTTTTTTTTAAGTTTGTTAATTGACAAACTAATATGGTAAAACTAAATGTAAATCGTATTTTTATTTTAATTACGCGGGATTACCCACGTTTAATTATATTTAATTATATTTGTCAAAACCACGTCAGTTTTACTCGATGGTAGATCTACTTAGCAGGAGGTGTCTAGGTAGGCACCACCGCTGTACCAGATATTCTGCCGCCAAGCAGTAGTGTATTAACATAGTGTATTAACGAAATTACAGGGCTGTTGAGACTAACCATCGAAAGTCTCAAAGTAATGAGCGTCAAAGCAGCGATGCCCTGGACTTTGTTTTGCTACTCATAGTTCTGTGTATAGCTAGTGTTTCCATAGTAAATTGTATATCGTTTGTAAATGTATAAATCGTTGATTTATATACAGTGTCTGTGTTTCCATCGCCTGTGGAGACGGTGGTTTAGTGATTGTTGCTTTTTTCTTGACTTTTCTTATTCTATCCAAAAATATTATAGCAATCTATTTACCACAATCCTGTTATAAAAATCCTACTGAAACAAAATACTTATTTACTATTTCGTTTTTTTTGTACATTGATCTCTTTGGCAGTCTGAGAGCCTTTTGAATGACGCGATCTTTCCCCACTAGATATCCAAGCCAGGAAAGCCTATGACTCTGACACCAGCTCCAGAAAATACAAGATAAGAAGACGCCCAGAAGACCCATCGGCGGTTCCAAGTTTACAAGGTTATAAGCTTTGGATAAACTAAGCAAAAAGAGGGTCATTATATTTGCTATCATGAACAAATTTAATGTTTATATATAGCAATATATGTAAATGTATATCTATATATGTGTATGTGTATGTGTGTATAAGTATTTATTATATAAGGTATATTTACGTTTTGATATTTTGTGATATAAATAGGTATGTATGTATATCTTTTATATATTATGTTTAAATATTTTTTTATTTCTCTTGTCAACACACCCTGTCCTTAAATTATTGGAATCCTTTCCATACGAAGGCTCGAAAGAGATCGATCTTAGCAATACGGTCGCCAATTGTTCCACTAGTATTAAGTTTAATATTGTTTGTAATTAGTGTGTCCAATAAAGAGTAATATTATTATTAATTTTTATTAGAAGCACAATCTGCTCTATCGATGTCTAGAGTCAGGCGGTTTTTTAACGTTTTAGAGTTAACTGCTTTTACACGTCCGAAGAAAGTCGGCATATTAAGAAATTTTGCCCATGCATACGTATATGTGCATACAGTTGATTCATGCACTGAATCTTAAGGCACCTCTATAGAACACATTATCTATGCTGCATCCCTAATGTGAGCTGGGTCGGCAAACACCGAACTGGCAACCCTTCACGCGGCGCACCGTGAGCACATTTCACCTAGGGCTGGCACGGTAGATGTTGCGTAGGTAATTATTTATCACTGAATATTTATGGTTTTCGGTTGAGTGACCGCTTGTGTCACTTATTTCAGAGCATAGAGATGGAGGGTGGAATCTGACACCGACTTGAAGACCTTGTTTTCATAGATTGCGATAGTGGTCGCGGATCTGAAGACGTCGCAGTGAGCGCTGTGTGCTGGTGTGTTCCTGATACCGTAGAGGAGGATTCCTGTGAAGAAAGGGTTCAGAGCGCACCGGAGCATCTCGGCACATCACCCGCTCCATCACCGCCGCGCTCGCGCACTAACCGCTGCTGTCCTGACGTAAGAGGCGCGTAGCGGCCCGCAGTGCGGAACAGGACGAGCTCAGCTTTGACTCCTTGAAGAAGGCCACCGGATGTAGTCGAAACTATAATCGGAGTATCCGACATAAGTAAAACGAAAATTCATCACATTACATCACATCATCAGCGTCCACTGCTAGAAATAGGTCTCCTCCTGGGGGGGCTTGCCAATACTCGCCACGCTTGGCAGGAGGGTTGGCGAGCGCAGTTAGGTATGATTGTTCAAGGAATACGCTGCTGCCCATCTTCCGGATTACATCCCTTAGCCGACTCTTACGGCAACCACGGGTAGAGAGGGTGGGGTACAATTCTTACGCCGGCACTACCACGGCTAATAATACAGTGCAATGTTAATAACTTACGTCGTACACTGTGACAACCTTGAGTTTGCGTCGGGGCCGGGCGGGTTGACGGGGAAGGAGGACCGCGCTGATTGGCGAAAAAGCAACTCGATACAGCCCTACACGATTTTTTAATGGATTAAGCTGTTGATTTACAAAAAATGTCTTGGAAATTTACTTATTAGAGAAAAATACATATTATTCTTAATTTACACAATTGCAAGCATATGAGCGAAGCGAAACAAACAGTTGTGGGTAGTTGGAAGATTTGTTTGTGAGTGTAAGTGGTTATAATAGACAAACAAGTGGTTCTGTTACGTATCGCAGTTGGCTGAGTGGGTGGTATCGATGTCATAACTATCTCTTAATCTATTCCTGTTGTGTTTTTAAGTTTTGGTTTGTATATGTATTTTTATTTCTTTTGTAAACGTAAGGGTATTTTTGTTTTTATATAATAAAATTAGTTTTATAATTTAATGGTAGGTTGTCGTACCATTTTTTTTTTTTTTTTTCATTTTTCTTGTGTTTTATGTTAAGCGAAGTTTACAGTGGAGCACGCTCGCCTGAAAGAAACCGATTCACTCGCGACGCGTAGCAAATTCCATTGTTTAGCGGTTCGTACAATGAAAGTAGATTCGAACCGTTTAGTTCGAGTTTTTGGAAAAAAAAAGACGAACAAGATGCTTTCCTGATGGTAAGAGATTACGCCTGTCCATGATCATAGCAGCGATACATATACATTTGAATAGTAGAACAAAGTCCAGGGAGTCGCTGCTTTGGCGCTCATTACTTTGAGACTTTCGATAGTTAGTCTCAACAGCTATGTATTTCGTTAGCTGCAGTACCCTTCAAACTGAAACACAATAATGTTACTGCGAACTCTGTATGTTCAGTAATGCCTGATTACTGAGTTCAGCCCTGCATGGAAGCGAGGTCACTTTCGATCAGCTAAGTAACTTGTGCAGCTGCTACTTCATGCACAAATTAATTGATGCTCCACTCAGACTTGTTCACTTCCCGTTTTCATTACAAACAGCTTGCTTGATATACTATTCTGTGACTGTAACCTATAGCGAGTCATAGCAATCTCACTGTGATTTATTTTGAGACCAACTTTTTTTTTAAATTGCTGACAGGCTATGTGTTTGACCACAACTCAGCTGATGTTAAGTGACGGTGTGGTCGAAGATGGTAAAGCAAACCTAGCCTGGAATGGAACTGGCTCTCAAGTGAGGCCGCCGGAACACACTGTTAGATGCTTGGCGGCAGATTTTCATATTTAAAATATATTCCACAGACATCGATGTCAACCTTTGTCAAATTAAATTATGAGTTTTTTTACAATACAGGAAGATGCAAAGGTAAGTAACTTTTAAATATATTTTTTCTATGCGGCATACCTATATATCCATGACAATTTTTGAAATGTTTGACAGGCTAGGTGTTTGACCACAGCTCAACTGATGTTAAGTGAGGGTGTGACCGAAGATGGTAAACACATCACAAAAAAGCTTTTGTTTGTCATAAACCCTAGAATGGAACTCGCAACACACCTTAAAACACAATATTTAAAGAATTATAAAATTATTAATTGAATTTATTAAAGCCTTTTAGCTATTTTATTTTGAAATTAATTCAATTTATTTTTTGGTAATTCTGATAAACTAATGACAATAAAACTAATGTGTGTTTTTGTGATTGTGTGTATGTGTATTTACGTATATATGAGCGTGTGTGTCTGTGAATGTATGTGTGTATGGGTGTGTGTGAGTGTGGGTGTGTGTGAGTGTGTGTGTGTGTGTGTGAATGTGTGCATATGTGTGGGTTTGTGTAATATGATGTTACAATTAATCAAATGTGATGGAATATGTGTTTTACTTTTTTTGTGAGTACCAAAGGTTTTTCTGCGTCACCTAGTCGTTTCCTATGCAATAAACAAATCCAGGGCTTCGCTGTACCAACATTACTTTTTATTAACCCTAAATTTGACTAGTGAAGAAAGAGTGGACAACCAAAAATTTATCTGAGTTTTATGATAGTAAAAAAGCTTTAGTCTGCAGCTAATATTATCAACGCAAGTTGCGCAGCAATACATTAGAATAATGTAAATGTAACGCAAGATGAACGTTATTAATTCAGTGTTTGGACCATAACGTGCGAGAGTGAATCATGCTGGAATATTAACAGTATGTTTACGATAATGGCTTTCAACAACATTTTAAACAACTTAAACCGCAGCCAGAACTTGACCAAGTTTAAAGTAAGTTTTTGCTTTTCGTATAAGTACACTGACAACGATCAAAGTGATTTGTTTTGTCTACTTTTTAACCGATTTCAAAAAATAGGTTTAATTTTTTTTCTTGGAAGGTTTTAGTGTAAAATATATTAGGATCTGGTAAAGACGGTTGCATTTTAAAAAAGGTAATTACTCCATTTGGATTAATAAAACAAGTAACTAATGATAACAAACGCTTTAAATAATAATAACAAACAGCCGAATATAGAACCTCCTCTTTTTTTGAAGTCAGATATGACTACAATTACTAAAAATACTAGCAATACCAACATAGGTATGCATACACAGACGCGTTCGTCGAAAACGGAGAGAGAGAGAGAGAGAATCAGAGCGAGAAGGTTGTGCTTGCGGTTGTGGTTGTCCACAGAACATAAAATACATCAAGTCTCTGTCAAAGTACCAATGTATGTGTCAACGTCTAGCATGAATTAGGCGCCAAAATTCAATTAATCAACAATACCAACAACGATATAATAGAAGTGATTCAGAATGTGATAAAAGCACTTGAAGTTTTAGCAACCTAGTTGGGAGACCGTCTGGCTTCCAATTTGGAGGTCTTGGGTTTGAATCCCACAGCACGCACCTCTGTCTTTTCTAAGTAATGTGCATATTGCCGATAACTTCAAACGGCGAAGGAAAACATCGCGAGGAAAACAACATATCTGAGAGTTCGAAAAAAAAAAGTTTTTTGAACATGTGTGAAGTCTGCCAACTCGCACTTGGCTAGCGTGGTACCTTACCCTTCTCACATTGAAACGAGGCCCACTCCCAGCAGTGGGACATTTTATAAAAACAAGGCTACCTCGGAAAAGCACGTCAGTTTTCAAATAGAGAAAAAGGAGTTTGTTTAATAGCTTAACTAGCTGTGCCCCGCGGTGTTATCCGCTGTTCCTTTGATTTTTTTCGGAATGTTTTAATCCAGGGTGTTAGCTACCCCTGTACCGAATTTGATCAAAATTGGTCCAGCCGTTTGAGCGTGAAGAAGCAACAAACATACAAACTTTCGCTGTTATAATATTAGTGTGATCAAGGCAACAATGGTCCAAAAGTCTTAGGTAATAACTATATTACTTTAATAATTAAACAGAAAGGTTAGAATGATATTTCAATTTGCAGAAAGCTACATTCTCCTCGCAGTCATAACCCATTCCAACTTCACAACAACTCATACAAAATTTAAAGCAAAATTGTATTTGTCAAACATTGAATTCATAACTCAGTTTGGTATAAATTTGCGGCCTTATCAAAACAAAACAAAATGAACTGCGCAGTTTACTTGAACTCTAAGTTTAGTGCCACAATGGTTATTTTTGTTCATTTTGTAGTATTGTTATATTTGTCAATGAGATGTTTCTACTTTTCTTACAATTTTACTCTGCGTTCACCTTGAACGTTATTTTCATAGACGTAAATAATGTTTTTGTTTAATTTGTGTAGCAAAGTTTAGCTTATGTCCTCACACGCAGGTCTAGAGTTAATTCTAAGTCGTATAAAGTAATTAACAAACAAAGGGGTTTATTTTTCATTTATTTGTTTGCCAGTTCCTCTTTTGAAATATATTAAGCTATAGCGTTTTCGACACACCGTCTTCTATCGAGTAGTACGAGTAGAAAGTACCCTAACACTACGCTATGTTTTCCATCACGTTTATTGTTGGGGTTAACCAGCTACAAATCTATTTAGTAAGATTATTCTACAAATTTTAATCCTGCTGGTTAGTAAGTTTTAACACCTGGACTTCCTCAATTAATCAAGATATGATTGTATATATCTCAATCAGTTCTGCTAATTACGAATATAAATTAGCATACATAAATACGTGGCAATATAGCCTTGATTGGTAGTGGCTTGAACAACCTGACGTACATTTGGTTTGATAATTGTTTGATACGTTTGTTTGGTAACTATGAATTGTGTTACTAAATTACTAGAGACTTATCAATTAATATAATAGTTTAGATTACAGTCCTATTTTAAAAGTCAGACTGCTGTATCTGAAATTCCGAGCGAATGCCAAATAAAATAATTAAAAAATGTTTTTTGTTTAAACGGTTTTATTGAACATAAAGATAATAATGATGTAAAGTTTGGATTTGACCAGACTGGACTTTGACTATAGATAAAGTAGCTGAAAATTAAAGACTGCATACAAAATACAGAAACATTAAAACTGACAGAATACACAGAGTGCGATGCTAAGAAAAAAAAGTTGAAAATTAACTTGAAATTGAAGTTCCAGCACTCAGCAGTTCCAGCCTCACTTCTAGTTCTATTCCAGGCTAGGTGTGCTTTATCATCTTCGACCACACCCTCACTTAACATCAAGTAAGATTTGGTCAAACACCTAGCTTGTCATCCAGTAAAAAAAAGCTATACAAAATGTTGCAAATTGCATTTTCACATTGTTTTGTTGTAAATAGAACCATTTATCGTCATAAGTAACGTCGCACAACATCCAACAAACAAATAAACCAACCGAATCTTGTTAGAATACCCTCACACGAGCACTCGACTAGATAATTCTCATAAAGGCCACCGTACACTTTACTGACACATCACCGACTTAAAGTATCGAAAATTCTAGCTTGTCAATAAATAATTGGCTGAAACTAGAAAAAACTGACAGTCCCAACGTTAAATTCGCATCCTTTTATATAAACATAATATTTACTTATTACAACACATTATCGTCATACGCGAGGCATTTTGTTATGTATAAATATTGGTTATTTAAATAGTTTAGATGCTAGATGATTGATCACAGCTCACTTGATGTCAATTGTCGTTAGTAGTATAAATACAGATAGGTACATAATACCAATATTTTATATTTGTTAATTTTCAGTTAAACAACAACAAATTCCGTAACACATCCCACTAATATTATAAATGTGAAAGTTTGGATGGATGGATGGATGTTTGTTACTCAATCACGCTAAAACGCCTGAACGGATCTGGATGAAATTTTGCATGTTGATACTTTAGGGCCTGGAATAAAACATAGGATACTTTTCATCATCATTATCATCATTATCCATCACCACGCGGGTACAGCAGCGGGGCGCAGCTAGTATAGTATATATAGTCAATATATCTAGCCTGGAATGGAATTGTTGTTCTTAAGTGACGCTAACGTAACCCACCTATAAGTATAATAATATTTTCGACTTGAAGATGGTAGCTACTCAGATGAATACTATAAACTATCCTACGATCATGCTAAAGTTTCTTCACGATGTTTTACTTCACCGGAAGCTCAAGCTCATTGTTGGAGTTTTAACCCACGCCTTTTGGCATGTGAACCGATCACTCTAGTTACTGAGGTAAAATCACTAATTCGTGATATTCAAAAATCTAATAAAATTGTGTCTTTATTAAAAGGATAAACGTCATAAAGATCCTGTTTAAGTAGATGTTTTGTCAATATAGTGCGCGATAACCACACGGCTCAAGGAGCGATAAATTTGGAAAATTACAATATTATCCGCCCAAGTTGTCCACATAATCGAATTATGGGAGAACTTCGTCATAATGTAGCCACGTTATTGTAATAACCGGCTCGAAGGACCACCAAGAACACATTCGTTATGTCGGGGAATCTTTGGGGACTTGCGTAGCTGCGGTAGCTCAGTGGATACCGTGTTTGTTATTAGATCGCAGGGTTATATAACATGTATATTATATGGCTCATATTACATACTAGCTGTGCTCGGCGGTTTCACCCGCCATCTGCTTCTAAGGGTCGTACACTTAGTAAGCGATTTCTTCCAGGCAAGCTTGATATGGCTTGGTAAAACAACGGGGTGTTCTAATTAGAGAAATACATAAAACTTAAAGTAAAGTGTAACTAGTGTTAGTGTTGTTAGTGTTAATGTGTGTAGTGTGTGTTACTTGTGTGTGTGTGTGAGCGTTAGTAAGAATTTGAGTGATATTTGACACATATAATCCCCGTAAATATGTGGTTTCGATGAGAAAGTAAACCCGCGGACTGTTAATAGTAGACAACCATAAAATTCTGAATATTAATAAAGAATAATAAATTTGCCGTGGTGGTGCCGGCGTAAGAATAGTACCCCACCCTCTCTACCCGTGGTTGCCGTAAGAGTCGGCTAAGGGATGTAATCCGGAAGATGGGCAGCAGCGTCTTCCTTGAACAATCACACCTAACTGCGCTCGCCAACCCGCCTGCCAAGCGTGGCGAGTATTGGCAAAACCCCGCCAGGAGGAGGCCTATGTCCAGCAGTGGACGTCTTATGGCTGATGATGATGTGATGGTAAAATTCTGAAACTTTCTATAAAATACTCCAACCCTAAAATCTACATGAGTGTATTAAAACACACTTTATTATTGAAGCGATTCAAGCGAAATATTCATCAAAAAACTTCGAGCGTAAAAAGTTAGGAAAAAGTTTGTATCAACTTTCTGGTACTACGTACGTACATTATCCGTTTTATCGATTCGCATGTAAGCATTGCTGATTTTGAGACTGACGTCTGGAAAAAAGCACAAGAAAGCAAGCAATGGATACTGTATGAAAATAGAAATGCAATTGTCTTTATTTCTTAAAAGGAATACATTACTGTATTTGTTGGCTTGGGTTACAAACTAAGTTGCGATAAGGGGCGATGTAACTGTAACGTTAATAGCCAGGCCTTGGTGCGGAGGTGCTCGAGTTAAGCATTACGCATGTTAAATAATTCATGTAAGCGCGTATCTCGCTTAGCGCATCATTTTTCCACCAAACCTTCGTGGAAGAAGACGAATTTCACGCAACGCACGTAGGTCAAGACCCGTATTCATAGTACTAGTAACTTGTCTACAAAGTCAGGGTAGAAAACACCGGCGAAAATAATAATTCAAGCGCATTTCCAATATTTTGAAAACGTCATCATCATCTCAGCTGTAGGACGTAAACTGTTGGACATACGCCACTAATAATTTCCATAAAGATCGGGTGCTAGATCATGCTAGGTGTTTGAACACAGCACACAATGGAAATGACTCTCAAGAAGCCAGAACACATCATTAGGTGCTTAGGAGATTTTAAACAATACAAAAAGCTAAGTGTGCTCACCAACCAACCATATCGTCACTTAACATCAGGTGAGCTGTGGTCAAAAACCTAGCCTATCAACGATAAACAAAAGGTTGAAATTGACACCCTACTCTACTCTAAATCAAAATCAAAATCAAAAGTCATTTATTCAGTTTAGGCTCTGGTAAGGCACTTATGAACGTTAAGTTACATGTTTGAATCTACCACCGGCTCGTAATTACACTTCAACTGAGAAGACTCCGGCAAGAAACTCAGCAAGGCATTTTTTGTGGATCTTTCTTTCATATTAGGTTACAATTTACAGTTATAAATATTAATACATACATTATGATTACTACAATTGTCACTTAGCCAGGGGGATGCAAGTGCAGAGAGAAGCTACAACAACCATATATTCCTGTCTTCCACGTAATGAGCCACCTTATAGTAGGCTTTGTCTATTAACCTCTGCTTTATAAAATCTTTGAATTTATTATAGGACATTTTAGTTACCTCAAGTGGGATTTTATTATAGAATCTAACGCAATTCCCGAGAAAAGACTTATTAGCTTTAGATAACCTGAATCTAGGTGTCACAATTTTATCTTTATTTCTTATATTCAAGTTATGGCGGCTACTATTAATTTCAAATGAATTTAATTTTTTCCGGACAAACATAATGTTTTCATAAATGTACTGTGACGGTAACGTTAATATCTTAAAATCTTTAAATCGATTTCGTAGTGATTCGCGAGAACCCAAACAATAGATTGTGCGAATTGCACTTTTTTGCAGAATAAAAATAGTTTCGAAGTCTGCAGTTGAGCCCCACAGCAGTAGACTGTAGGACATTAAACTATGGAAATAAGCAAAGTAAACCAACCACTGAACTGAACAACCCAGACACGAGCCCAGAGCCTATGAATACAGCCCTTAGCCGGATGCGCAGTAACGTATGAGAGGTGGTACCGTGACAGTAGACATGTTTTATTTAAATCTCGTCGAACGTTGATAGCCCCCGCACCGGCGTAGTACCGCCCCCTCGACGACACTCGCCACTTTTTTACATATTTTTCTATATCTCTACATAGTTTAAAACAAAGTCGCTTAGCTCAATTGGACAAGCGAATTAAATTAGTGTGCACGTCCTTAATCTTGCGGACTGACTATTGTCAAATTCGGGTCACCTCAAAGACATGTGATAGACATTCAAAATAACATTGCTGAAAAGAACTGATTGATAAAAAAAACGCGGCAAATAATATGTCGCAGACGAAGTTGTGTTCCCGGACGGAAGCGGGTACGCGGTTGTAGACCGCGGGCCCCAGAATGTATACCTCTCTGACTTGACGAGCCGATTTGACGGCGTTACTAGTTGGTCTTTCTTTTTATTGCTGCGAAAATTTAAAGTGCTGTGGCCGCCCCTGGGTTGAAATTTATCAATGTTCGTATGGGCGAATCTTTCGGCTTAAGGTCTAAATTCGCAGTATAACTTTTTAGCTATCTCTACTTTTACATTTCGAGCATTTTCATCCATATTGCTACTTCCCCCTGTCCAGCAAATTGAGTTAAGTGATTGCCTAATTGCTCCATACTATGATAGATTCCAATTAGCTGTAATGGATAGCCGGTATTCCGTGAAGGCTGGCAGGTGGTGCCTGCCGACATAGGTATTAATAATAAACGTAACACAACGCAGTCATAAAGATAAGTACACTCAACATCTGGGAAAAATATATATGTAACAAATATCTATTTATAAACACTATAACTAATATAAAAAATTTGGACGTTTTACTTTCAGACACTGGTATTAGTAAAACCAACAGGCCGTATTAAAATTATAATTTGTTTAAATTCACCTTTTAAATGTTGATTTTGTAACATTCTGTAATTTAATTCTTTGTTACCCAATCGAACAAAATACAACTGTTGTTGTAAGTTTGATTGTTTTTATGTAGTACATAGAAACAATAGGAGTCTAAAGGAAACTAAAATGGACAATAAACTGGTACATCACATACATTATTATATCAATACGATAATCAGAAGTAGTACAAAACGAACTTCCAGGTCTTTATAAAGAAAAAATAATATTATTTTGATAATCACAGAACTAGGATGAAGTTGGGTAGGACATGTTGCTAGGCGAAGTAATATCAGGTAGATAAAGCGTTGACGGCTCGGTGGTCGCGTGCTGTTGTTCGACGTTCAATGAAATATTTAAATCACGAACCAGGACAAGATTGGCGCACGACCGGGATGAGTGGCTTACAAGAAGTGGCTTTGTCTTTAGCAGTAGGCGATTCAGGGTTGAAATGAGGATGAAGCTAAGTATAAGCCCGCAATTGAAAATTTCGACGAGAATTTGCTACAAACTAAACAAAAAGGGAACTAAATCTGACAACAACAACCAACATATAAATGTTAACAGATTTTTTACCTGAAATAGCAGACAACGTTTCTGATGTTGCATTTACTCGAAGGGAGTTAATTCTTAGATTTGGAAATTATTGTACAACTTCATTGGATCACCTCCGGCAGCTATCGTAACTGCCGGCGCTAACACTGTAGCCCCATCCCTAATATTAACAGGAAGTAGATACTTACTAAATCTTTGCCGAAACACTTTTCCGGTTCAATTCGACAGAAGAAGCTGTGATCGCATCAGAAACCAATTAAATTAATGGCCTGTGACGTTCCAAGTCGTTAAACCACGATATTTTGTCTTGGTATTGCAATAAGGATTATTATTATATTAAGCAATTGTAATTATAAGAGCACGTTTCGTTATTGGTTTACATAGGTATAAGAACGGAAAGGATAGGTGATCGTATCATTTAAAACTCAACATTGATCTCCACATTACTTTGCAAGAACAGGACAGGGGAAATTTGAACATTTGGGCACAAACTCTGACGCAAACCTATAAAAAAAAAACATAAAAGCTAAACATTTTCAACGGAGATTGTATCCAATACATCGAAGACTATTCTAGAGCAATGTACTTTAATGTTTTGGCAAAAGTATTCACAGTGAGTGCCAATAGCCTAACTTTCCGCTATTCACATTGATTTCATAACCACTAAATATATCGAGCACATTGTCACGAGCCGTCAAAGTTACAACACAGTAGAGGCATTGCCAACTTAACTAATAGCAAAACCGAGTTTCCTAACCACCACTGCACTAGAGCTGCAACATTTTGGGTGGCCTAATATATGTGACCACAGGAACAAGCAGTCAATGGAAAGGCCATTTTGTCATAAAAATTCCATCGAATCTGTTTTTTTTTTTTCACTTTCATATTTGGCATTGCATTTTGTAAATACTGTCAAAGTCGAGTAATTTACATCTGCAGCTGGTGTCTCAAGATAAAGTCTCAAAGCTTTGATAAAATTATAGAATCTCTACGAAAATACATGTATCACCACTTGCCACTTCACCACTTTATATCACTACTTTTGCTTTTAATTAAAAACCGATATCTGCGATTTCACTCACTGTCCCAAGGGAAGCCTATATTTTTTTTTTACATAAAACATAGCCTATGTTGTATTTTAGATTATTGAAACAGCCTCAGTAGGCTGGCGCAGAAGACTTATTTAAATAGGGGAATACAAAACGATTCGTTTATTATACCATTTTGTTTATATTAAGTTTTTAAGAGTAAAAGTTAGATCATGTTTCTAGGATGTTATAAATTATTTTATGTGTGTCAAATTCTGGCTATAAAAACTGTTTAGCGTAACATTATTGTAATCATTCTATGCTAATTAACTGAAAATTAAGAAGAATATTTATTTGACAACTACGCACTACCAAACGTACTAATAACAATTTTATATGTGATGCACAAGTTTAAAAAGAAGTGAATTCAGTGTAAAGGAAGACGAGGCCGCGTGCGCGTGTACTCAGCTTTGTCTCCATGACGAAGGCCACCGGATGTGGCTGAAAGTATAGTCGGAGTATCCGATATAATTAAACGTGAGTAATCCCGCATAAGACAAAAATGTGTCAAAAACATTTTTGTATATAGTAAAAAACAGTCTGAAAATACTATACGATCCTCAAGACTGTTTATTTTACATTTAAACCTTGCTATAAGTAAGTAATATATCTATGATTGATGTTCCGAAACTAGAACTAAATGATTTGATTTTTCATTTTACAAAATGCTAAACAAGGGAATTTGCTGCCCGAGTGAATGTTTCCCGATTGATATAATCTGAATTGGTTTTTTATAGGTAAAAAAAAAACGCGCGAACGTTACTCGTAGATTTCATTCTACTCTATTAGTAACACAATTATATAGGTATATCACGTTTATGAAGTTTTGCCTGCCTGATTCTTTGTTAATGTTAAATTATAACCATTTTCTTAGAGCAATCGCTCATAGTTGTGGCGAAATTTAAAATATACATAAACCCACTCCAAATTGATTGTGCTATTCAACGCTTTTCTATGCTTGCATAACTCCTTCAGCTGCTTAAGTACGTAAAGTAAGTAAACAAATACATGGCAACGCACTCGAGTTGTATAAAAATAGTAGTACATATTTTAAGTACCTAAGTGATTTTCAACCGTTTTAAGTACACTATTCTAGATCAAATCATGTTATAATTTTAGGAAGTTCCATTCTAGGCTAAGTGTGCTTTACTCACCTGATGTTAAGTGACGGTGTGGTCGAAGATGGTAAATCACACCTAGCCTGGAATAGAACTGGCTCTCAAGTGAGGCTGCCGGAAGACACCATTAGATGCTTGGTGGCAGATTTTCAACTTGAGGGTGGTCAAAGCCAGCCGAGTAGTAGAAAGTACCCTACCATCACGCTACGCGGTTTACTCACGATGTTTTCCTTCATCGCCAGCTTAAGCTCATTGTTGGGATTTGAACTCACGCCGTTCGGCATGATAACCAACCGCGCTGACCACTCAGCTATCATCGCTACGAAATAACTTGCTTCCCAGTAATAATAACGCCAGTGTAGGAATTATCCATTAGTGGGAGAACCTTCGAGTTGAACATATTCAAAGCTCTAACAGTTCTGTATAAGCTGGTCATACACACAGATTCAATAACAGTTCCAAACGTTATGTCTCTATCCCAAAATATACAGGGCGATTCTGGACCACAACAGTACTATCTCATCACAGAGTCTATTGTACCGTTATCAAAATTGCATCGCTATGTCATCACGCATTTGATTATACTGTAAGCAATAGGCTATAATTGGCCATAATTTATTAACGTCTGGTTTTGTTCCAGTTTGAAAGTAGGACATCGATAGGGATGTGACATATTAACATGTAGATAATTTTAGTTTAGTTTTAGAAGAAAATAATTTCACGGATAATATTTTAAAGAACTTTAAATTGATAATTTGGATATATATAAATCTTCTGTGCGTGTTTTTGTCACAACTTCTTTTAAACGGCTGGGGCGATTTGGATAAGATTTTGTGTGTATATTTCAATGGGTTTGTAAATTCAATTGGACCCGGTAGGTATACAAGTAAAAATTATGTTAAAATGAATCCCTGTTTCTCTTGGTCACGCCATAACTTGAAAATGACTTTAATACCGATTTTTTTTTATATTTTTATTTTATACTTTGTAGGAGATTCTTACGGAAAGAAAAGTTAAGAAAAGAAATTTTTAGAAAACTTGAAGGATATTTTATCTTCGTGTGTTGGCAGTTCACGCGTTTTATGAAGCTAAGACAGAACAACGTCTGTCAGGTCGACTAGTTTACGTATACTGTCCAATATTCACATAAAGAGTACCGTCTCCCTAACGACTTTATCGAACTATATTGTGATCACGAACACCTATAGGTTGCCTTCATACAGACTTTGCCTACTAAGGCAACCAATATAAAATCTCTCAATCTTTGTTGGTAATAAAGTATTTTTTTTTTCATTTTCAATATTGTAACGTCACTTTAAAAACAATCACGCAAAATATTTCCTCGTACTCGGCTGGCCAAACAGCTAACGGTGTATTGCGGCAGCCTCAATTGAGAGCTAGTTCCATTCTAGGTTAGGTGTGTTTACCATCCTCGACCACACCATCATGTAACATCAAGTGACTAGTGGTCCCCTAGCATATCAACAAAAAAATAAAAATATTAAAAAAATAACACACGTAAAATTTTCTTTAAACGCATCGTGTCATTTACAATGAAAACATTATCGGAATTGAGGTTGCATTACGCCCCAAGTACCTACAAAAAAAATAACAACAAGAAAACAATTTAAAAGTATAGTTGCTACATCGATAAACAATATCCCATCTCTATTTCTCCGGCATTACATTTTAAAACGCAGCTAAACCGCTATCGACATGACTAGTTGGTCGTTTTTGGCCGCTTTGGCCGTGGAGCCGCGGAAAAATCGGGATCCGAGCCAAGACAAAACCATTTAATAGCCCGCCCCGCGATATTTGTTATGCACGCAAAATATTTACAGCTTTGCCAGTTTTTTTGCTGGTTTTAAAATGAATGGGACCTTTTTATGGAGATTTAGATTGAATAAATCTCTGGCTTTTTACACGACTGCCCAAAAAAGGAGTATGATGTTTTCAGGGTTTTTCGAGGTTCAGGTTGTATACTCGTATGTATGTATGCGAGTTTCTTTATTCCACTATAGCTTAAAATGTCTGAACAGATTTAGATGTCTGGGATATCATTAGAATTCTTAAATCATCCCGATTGACACTGGCTATAAACTAAAAAAAAATATTTGTGGGCATTCGTGTTTTTTGAGTTCCGTACCAAAGGGTAAAAACGGGACCCTATTACTAAGACTTCTGTCCGTCCGTCTGTCTGTCACCAGGTTGTACCTCAAGAACCGCGATAGCTAGACAGTTGAAATTTTCACA
Organism: Biston stratarius; assembly: GCA_950106695.1. Classification (NCBI taxonomy): domain Eukaryota; kingdom Metazoa; phylum Arthropoda; class Insecta; order Lepidoptera; family Geometridae; genus Biston; species Biston stratarius. Next base: position 24,629,254 of record OX467108.1, on the reverse strand, counting down.
AATTATGTATTTCTGTTGCCGCTATAACAACAAATACTAAAAACAAAATAAAATAAATATTTAAGGGCTCCCATACAACAAACGCGATTTTTTGCCTTTTTCATAGATATGGTACGGAACCCTACTTGCGCGAGTCCGACTCGCACTTGGCCGGTTTTTTTAACTTTTGTGGTACGGAACCTTACAAACATTTTGGGATGCTGACGTAGAAGAGGGGTATGTATTTAATTCTGTGATCTTTGCATAAACACTAGTTAATTGTTGTAGTAACAGCTTTTGTTCTCTAGAAATAGTGCTGCAGCGTGGTTCCTCGTATCTCGCAGAGGACTTATTAAGCAATTTGCAACCCTGAGTAATTGCTGGCTGTCTCGGTGAGTCAAGACTCGTTTGCAGTTTGCCTTACTATTTATTCGTCTTTTACTTGAGAGTTATGTTTAACTTTTTTTATGACTGTTAGGCTAGGTGTTTAACCACAGCTCACCTGATGTTAAGTGACGGTGTGGTCGATAGTAAAGCACGCCTAGCCTGGAATGGAACTGGCTCTCAAGTGAGACTGCCGGAACACATCGTTAGAGGCTTGGCGGCAGATTCTCAACTTGAGGGTGGTAGCTAGCCAGCCGAGTACTAGAAAGTACCCTACCACCACGCCATGGTTTCCTCACGATGTTTTCCTTCACCGGCAGCTCAAGCTCATCGTTGGGGTTTGAACCCAGGCCCTTCGGCATGCGAACCGACCGCGCTAATACATTTTTGTTCTATATTCTAATAGCCTATGTGTTAATCCAAGGTGTCAGCTACCTCACCAAATTGCATGAAAATTAGTTTTGCCGTTTGTACACAAATAATTAAAAGTAAATTAAATAAATATCGTAGGACATTTCACACAGCGCCATCTAGCCCCAAACTAAGCAAAGCTGGAAACTATATAACTGATAGAATACTTATACACTTTTTTTGTAAATATATACTTACTATACAAACAGAACACCCAGACACAGAACAAATATTAATCGTCACATAAATTTTAATGTTTTTCCTGGTGGGAATCGATCCCACGTCTTACAGTTCAGTTGTATTTCCGCAGGTCTATTTGGCGCTTATTACTTTGAAACTTTCAATGGTTAGTCTCAACAGCCCTGCAATTTTTCTAACTGCAGTACCCTTTAAACTCGAACACAGTAATGTTTACACACTACTGCTTGGCGGCAGAATATCAGGTACTACGGTGGTAATTATCTAGACGACCTTCTCTGTATTAGTTTTTATATATCAGATACCTGCCATCAACAAGTCAATCCTTTATATATATATTTTATACCAACAAGAAAAAAAAACACTGCTGTAAGCATTGGGTGACGTATTCGCATTGTTTATTTTCGGTCGGTTTATATAAAATACGTCGATTTTTTTTATATAAAAATATCAAGTACCAGGCGCCCATCTCACCAAGGAGGTATCCCACGACAGCGTGTAATTGTTTGGCTAAAACGCAAAACGTGTTAATTTCCCGCACAACAAAAGAGAGAGATAGTATTCAGCGGGACGAGATAACGCAGACAAAGTGGCCCACGTGGCCTGTCGAGATGGGAAAAGGTAGCGAAGAACAAACAGAAAGGAAATCTCTAGAAAAGTTGAAGTCTTTAAAGTTGAAAATGTTTCTTTTACAATTTAGTCTGCTTTGAGTATTGTTGGGTGTGTATTCAATTCTCACATGACAGTTCATGTTCCGATTTGAAGGGTACTGCAGCTAGCAAAATTACAGGGCTGTTGTAACTAATCATCGAATGTCTCAAAGTAATGAGCGCCAAAGCAGCGATGCCCTTTGCTTTGCTACTCAAAGCTTTTCTTATTGCATATTACTGCATCGAATCATCCTGTGGCGCAGACCCAAGTTAAGTAACGGTAACAGCGGCATGGCCGCCGCTTTGTGATTGTTACGGCGGAACAGGTAAAGTGCCCGGGAACAAGCGGCCTGGCTCTGGCGTGTACAACTTTAATGGACAGCTAGAAAACTGCAAAAAATCTCACTATAATTACAAAGACTTTGTAAGTGAAATAGTCAATTGACGGGCGAGTTTCTTATTTCATTACGCTGCAATTTCTTTTGAGTGAAAATAGGAATGGAAGTTTATATGCTGGATTATTTATCATGTAGGCATTTATTTATTTGTCATTTGTGTTAATGTTGGTTTTTTATGTTATAATGTATCGATTGTTGGTATGCAATAAAGTTGTATTCTATCCTATTCTATCCTTCTGTCGGAATACACTGTAAAATGCTTCGTGACAGATTTTATCACCTTGGTAGCTAGCCAGCTGAGTACTAAAAAGTACCCTACCATCATGATATGGTTTCCTCGCAAAGTTTTTCTTCACCGGCAGCTCAAGCTTATTGTTGGGGTTGAAACCCACGCCCTTCAGCGCGTTATCCGGCCTCGGTAACCACTGAGCTCGCTACAATAAATATGAGTGAAATTCGGAATGGAAATGCTCTATATCCAAGATAATCATTTAGGTTATTTTGAGAACGTATCCGTAGTATAGAATGTGATAGTGTGCTAGAACCTTTACCTCCGCGACGTCGCATAATACATTTTCATGTGAACTTTGAACTTCTTTTTACCCCTTGATAGGTACAGGTACGAAGTAATTCGCCAGAGAACCAAAGTTATCAACATAGCAAGCTGAAGTAGCAGTGGGCTGGAAATATCTGTCGAAGAACCGATAACCGCTGGGGTAAACGTGTTGTAAAGTGGAGACCGCGCATCGGCAAACGTAGAGTAGAATGCCCTCAGACTCGATGGAGTGACGATATACGTAGGACAGCTGGCAGAGACTCCAAGCAAAAATCGGGCTGAATGGTGTATCTCGGGAGAAGCCTATGTCCAGCAGTGGATTATGAGTATAGTAAGTTTCAATAAATACTTTAACTGATATTTAAAAAAAAATGTTACACAGCATAAAGATTTCAAGAAAGACTCAAAATAGTAAGCCAAGTCTATAATGTCAACATGTCAACAAAAATAGTATGACACTTCTTTTATCATTTGAAAGTCTACTATTCTTCCTTAAAAACCTGTAAACGAGCTTTGAAAAGCTCACAGCGCTCCAAGCAACTCATAAACACGACTCTAGGCCTCCTAAAGTTTTTATTTACGCACGTTTGTTCGTAAGAGGTAAGTAAATGAGGCCGAGTCCCCATCAGAGCCCATCAGGGCCTGCTTTATGGCCTGTTAACCTGATAACAGGCCCTTTGTGTGCTTCAGGTGACGGTACGAATTTTTAATATATTATTTTGGGTTTTTATTTTATGACTTAGTTGTGTAAAATGCTGGAATAAAAGTGGTTGGTATGTTGAACATTTGTATTAAGTATTTCATATGAAATTAAGAGCAAGTTTTTACTTATAAAAGCTAAGCAGGCTAAGCGTGTGATGACGTGTTTATTTGATCGAAGTATGAAATCGTACAAATTATGTTCGTAAAGTTATGAGAATATTGAATAGCAGGCCATAAGAAATCAGGGTTAGTACTATCACTAGGCTACTGTATATTTCAAAAAAAACTTCTAGTCAATCAAGTATACCTCGTGGTCAATGCAATCGTTGGTTCTTTAAGCATAGCCACAGCTACTCCGTTCACTACTTACCATGCTCGTAGCTCTACTACGGCTACATCGTATATTGCTACAAGTTTGTAGTTATTACTACGTTTGCTACGATCACCGCTAAAAACTCGTAGCAACTATTATGGTCGTCACGTTCATCGCTACAAGTGCGTAATACGACTGCTACGTTCACTTCTACGAGCTCGTAGTCATTATGACGGCTGTAACGTTCATAGCTACAAGTTTGTAGTTATTACTACGTTTGCTACGATCACCGCTACAAACTCGTGGCAACTATTATAGTCGTCACGTTCATCAATACAAGCGCGTAATATGACTGCTACATTCACCGCCACGAGTTCCTAGCCATTAGTACGTCTGCTACGTTCATTGCTACGAGCTCGTAGTCATTACTACGGCTGCAACGTTCATTGGTACAAGTTTGTATAACTACAATTACAACGTTCACTGCTACAAGCTTGTAGCAATTACTACGTCTGCTATTTTCCCGCTTAAGCTAATCACTCTTTTTACTACGCTTTACAGGCTAATAATGTAGTTTACAATAACCTGCTGTTTTTGTAACGTTTTCACGTTATCAGATGCGCGTTTATAAATCGTTATTTCTCCTTTGTTTACACACTTCAGTATAGAAAATGTTTTCCAGTTAACGTGCGCTATAAATATGTGTTGTATGATAGAACAAAGAAATTCCTTTGTTATGTAGATTATACTTAATAAAAGTCTTTTCAAGATTTTCTGCGAGTCAAAGCAAGTAAAGCTTAGTTGAAACGCTTGTGAAATGTACCGTGACTTTGGCCCTAATACTGCGTATTACTGTTCCTAGAAAGCAGTGCTAAAGGAATGTAAATGTTCATACTTGAACTTATAAGGTGGTAGACGCGCAATCGTAAAAGCCAACATAGTTTAAAAAGGATAATAATGCTTGGAAATGTATTAAATTTAGCAATAAAAATTAACCGTTAAACATTTTCTTCATGTACTTTTTGGCCTTGTGAGATATTTTTTGTTTGCGTTAAGAATGGAGTACGCTTTAAAAAAACTCGTAACTTAGTGTATTGCATTGAAAAAAAAGTGTATTAAAAAAGTTAACAAAGTTCACGGATCCCGGTGTCTATAGAGCATAAATATTTTTGATTTTTTTAATGAGACAATTCTTTTTGAAAATAACGTTCACTCATGTATACTCAGTCATCGTCAAGCAGGCAAGATAACGTACCAGCGGAAAGGTTTCCCTATTTTCGGGTAATCTTCGTGTATTCCCAGTGTTTTTGCCCGGCTCCTAATGGAAAGTTAATGAAGGTAGTCTGATGGTTTGTATTTGCAGTTAAAAAAGGAATTGCTAAATTGGCGCTCGAACTTTAGAAAAGAACCTTTTCTTAACCAATTTGTGTAAATAAGAGAAAGGAATTTTTATGGTAAGCAGTTCTTTTCTTTATTCGAAGGGTCTTCAACGCGATCCTATTAATAAGCCGTGGCGAAGATAGCTCAGTGGTTAGTGTGGCTCAAAAGTGTGGATTCAAATCCTAACGATGATCTTGAGCTGCCAAGGAAGAAAACCGTTTCTAGGAAACCCAAGCGTGGTGTTAGGCTACTTTCTATTATTCGACTGACTAACAACAATTCTCCCACAATATGGGTGTCTTCAAATAGAGTAAACAGATTTCTTCTAGGTAAGCGTGCTCCATCTTAGACCGTACTACTACTTAAAATCAGGCAGGGTAAAGTCAAACGTGAAAAAAAAAAACATCTACGCTTACCATCAGGTGAGTTGGTGATCCAACGTAGACTTATCATGTTTAATTTATTATCAATAAAAATATATTTTAATTTAAGGTATCGTTACAGTTGCTAGAAATTTGTGTCGTCACATCTCTACGATATTTGTACACAAGTAGAGAGGAGAGAATGCTCAGTATTCATAAGTTCAAGTCACCACATTTCCTAGCCAACTGCCTCAAACACGGCTTTAATTTAAAACATGGGGAACAGTGACATACACTAAGGTAGAATGGCCTTATAAGACGACGTAAAGTAAAGTGACTCAAACACTCATCAAAATGAATCCTTTGAACCCAAACTCAAAAGGTTTACTAGACGCTACAGAAAGTTCCATTATGGTTCCTGAGTCCATCATCATATCCTCAACATCAAGTACAATCTGTTGGATTCGTCAAATAGTAGGTTAAAATTGACGTCCAAGATTTAATTACTTTTTTTTATGGTGAATAGGTTTGCGTTTGACCGCCATCTCACCTGATGCTAAGTGAAGATGCGATCTACGATGGAGCACGCTTGCCTAGAAGATACCGATTCACTCTTGAATTGAAGACACCCAGATTGTATCTATCAGGGAACACCCACTCGGGTAACGTATTCCACGTTTCGTACGGGTTCTTGGAATATCAACCATAAACGATGCAAAAAAGTAATAAAAGTTGTAGTATATAGAAGTAATGAGACAAACGAGACGGTTAGAGTTAGACGGAGTTAGGTTTTTTATTGTCACCAAAATAGCGTTATAAATAACCTTCTGCCTCCGTGTACATCTCCGGCGCCTTGAAACAGATTGCGCAACCGCACTTGTTCACAAATGAAATTTTCTTTTTACAGCTGTCAACTGCGGTCCATACAACTTGTTACCCTCGCCGGGATAAGATTTGCGCCGAGCTGGATTCGCTTGTATTGTGATGGCATAATAACTCGACTTAATGGAAGAAAAATCGGGCAGTAAGAAACTTATGTCAAAAGCGTGTCATGACACGTGTGTTAGGGTACTGTTGACGAGGTTAGAAATACACAAAAGCTGTATATCTCCGCCAAGCAGTAGTGTATAAACATTACTGTGTTCCGGTTTGAAGGGTACTGTAGCTTGCGAAATAGTCTCAAAGTAATGAACGCCACAGTTTTGATGCCCGGGACTTTGATTAGTTACTTAAAGTTGGATTTGCTTTATAGAAATAAGATATTATATTTTTTGAGTGGTTGTACACAATTCTTGATGCACGAGTCTGACACTCAATAGTATATTTAATTTTTTTTTGAAGAAGAAGATTTATTTTTTTAGGGTTCCGTACCCAAAGGGTAAAAACGGGACCCTATTACTAAGACTTAGTTTTCTGTCTGTCCGTCCGTCTGTCTGTCACCAGGCTGTATCCCAAGAACCGCGATAGCTAGACAGTTGAAATTTTCACAAATTATGTATTTCTGTTGCCACTATAACAACAAATACTAAAAACAAAATAAATATTTATCCCATACAACAAACGCGATTTTTTGCCTTTTTCATAGATAATGGAACCCTTCATGCGCGAGTCCGACTCGCACTTGGCCGGTTTTTGTTATACAAAATAAGTTTGCGTTTGAACACGCCCTGCCTGATGAAGTAGGATGCAGTCTAAGGTGAAGCACGCTTACCAAGAAAAGGCGTTTGCACAGCTGTGGGATTCCACAATCTCAATTCACCAACAACAAGATTTATTGAACAAAATTCGTCAAATCAATATTCATTACAGTACAATAACCGGCAGGTGGAGCCAAGTATTGAATTCGCTTCCGAGACAATCACCCAGAAACTCGTAAAATAAGTGGAACGAGCGTTAGCTCCGAAATTGAAACCTGCATCATGCGCTGCTCACATCTTGGCCGCTGGAAACTAGTTCTTGCCACTCCGAACTTACCAATAGTATAATGTAGGTATATATATCTACTTAACAAGTAAAATTATTATTTACGGATTTGTAATACGCTACACCATAGTGAGGTTTGTTAAAGCGTTAATTTTTTTATAATGTAAAAGTAATAAGACGAACGAGACACTCTCCTGACGGTAAGATATAACGCCTGACCATACACAGAAATTCAAGTAATACTTTTTTTATGGCTGAAGGTCTAGGTATTTGACCACAGCTCACCTGATGTTAAGTGACGGTGTGGTCGAAGATGCTAAAGCACACCTAGCCTGGAATGGAACTGGCTCTCAAGTGAGACTATCAAAACACACCGTTAGATGCTTGGCGGCAGATTTTAAACTTAGGGGTGGTAGCTAGCCAGCCGAGTACTAGAAAGTACCCTACCACCACGCTATGGTTTCCTCACGATGTTTTCCTTCACCGGCAGCTCACGCTCATTGTTGGGGTTTGAACCCACGCCCTTCGGCATGCGAACCTACCGCGTTAACCACTGAGCCATCATCGCTACAAAATAAAGTAGTCCAGGGAACCCCTGCTTTGGCGCTCATTACTTTGAGACTTTAGATGGTTAATATCAACAGATCTGTAATTTCGCTAGCTGCAGTACCCTTCAAACCGGAACACAGTAATGTTTACACACTACTGTTTGCCGGCAGAATATCTAGTACTGGTAAATACCTAGACCATGATGATATAGCGATGATAGCTCAGTGGTTAGCGTGGTCGGTTCGCATGCCGAAGGGCGTGGGTTCAAACCTCAACAATGAGCTTGAGCTGTCGGTGAAGGAAAACATCGTGAGGAAACCATAGCGTGGTGGTAGAGTACTTTCTAGTACTCGGCTGGCTAGCTACCACCCTCAAGTTGAAAATCTGCCGCAGCCTTACTTGAGAGCCAGTTCCATTCCAGGCTAGGTGTGCTTTACCATCTTCGACCACACCATCACTTAACATCAGGTGAGTTGTGGTCAAACACCAAGCCTGTCAGCTATAAAAAATAAAATAAAAAAAAACATCTCCTGCTAAGGAAATTTACCACCAAGTGGAATTGATGAATTCTCTAATTTAATCAGTATTTTAACTTTAAACATTGTCAATCATTTGGTATTTTCTACATGCCAATGTTATTGTATAAGATTCAATTACCTGCAGCATATTGCACCTGCATTACCCTCGATGCCTCCACTCTGTTTCAGTCGACTGCCATTAGCCGCCAACGGAAATTGGCGAATGCTTCAAACGTGACCGTCTCTGGAGACTTGCACTTCAGCTGTACAACCTTACCCCTTTGTTATAAAGACTAAATCTATGTGGCATAAATTACTGACACTGTACTAGTGTTAGAGGAAATTGAGGTTTATTTTGATGTGTCGTAAAGTTGTTTTTTGAGTGGATTTTAGGTTTTATTGAGTTTCAAGACAGTAGTGTGTGTAAAGGTTTACGTTGGTTATGAAGTTGGTGGATTTGTTTAGGATTTATGCTCTGATAGAGTTTGAAGTATGAGTAATTTTAAAGTTTTTGTTTGTTTTAATTTGTTGTGTATAGCTAATATACGCGGGCAGGTAACAATTATAAAAGTTTCATCTTTTATGGCTTGGCAATAACCAATACGGTATTTTTATTACAAGTTTATGTTTCTAAACCGGAATCAAGTGAACTCCACCGAAGCGTCATATTCAAGACGTTTAACCGACTTCAAAAAAAGGTGGTTCTCATTTCGGATGTTTTAAAATGTTTGTTACCTCAGAACTCCGTTATTTATAAAACGATTTGGAAAAATCTTATAATTTTCGATTGGTCCAGTAGTCATTTCATCAAAATCGGTTCAGTAGTTTTTAAACTAAAAATAACTAGAAAACATATGCCATCCAATTAAATGAAATTGCGTATTTTGGTTTCCTGTGACTTGGCTTTTAGGGTTACAGAATAGTTCTGATAAACTAGGTACCTACCTTCCGGCTTATAAACCGAACACAATCGGACTTAGTTATAAACATTGCTTATATTTAATCTATGTTTTTGTAGCGATGATAGCTCAATGGTTAGCGCGGTCGGTTCGCATGCCGAAGGGCGTGGGTTCAAGCCCCAACAATGAACTTGAGCTGCCAGTGAAGGAAAAACATCGTGTGGAAACCATAGCGTGGTGGTAGAGTACTTTCTAGTACTCGGTTGGCTAGCTACCACCTTCAAGTTGAAAATTTGTCGCCAAGCATCTAACGCTGTATTCCGGCAGCCTCACTTGAGAGTCAGTTCCAACCAAACACTAAGCCTATCAACCTTTAAAAAAAATGGTTAAAGTAACACGTATCATGTCAAAAAGTTGACATGACATTTAAGCATTCATTAACTTTAAGCAATGCTTTTAAAAAAACCTGATATATTTTTTTAAATAAATATCGTAGGACATTACACACAGCGCCGACTGACCCCAAACTAAGCAAAGATTGTGCTATGGAAGTCAGATAACTGATAGAATACATAAATACTATTTTTTTTTTGTAAATACGTACAGAACACCCAGACACAAAATAAACATTTGTTTATATCACTAAATATTTGTCCTGGGTAAGAATCGAACCTACGCCTCATAGCTCTTAAAGCAGATATACTACCAATGAGCCAAAAGGACAGTCATTTGTACTTTCAATCCCATTATTAGGTCATATAATTCGTAATATAGCATCAATCATTTATCAAAGGTAATATAAACTGCTAAAATCGTAACCCTTTTTTTAGCATAATATGATAGTACCCTCACATCACATCATCACATCATCAGCCATAGGTCGTGCACTGCTGGACATAGGCCTCCTCCTGAGAGGGTTTTGCCAATACTCGCCACGCTTGGCAGGCGGGTTGGCGAGCGCAGTTAGGTGTGATTGTTCAAGGAAGACGCTGCTGCCCATCTTCCGGATTACATCCCTTAGCCGACTCTTACGGCAACCACGGGTAGAGAGGGTGGGGTACTATTCTTACGCCGGCACCACCACGGCCATAGTACATAATATGATATCATATTAGCATAATATGATAGTAGGATACTATCATATTATGCTAACTTTACTATGCTCTAAATTTAGCAATAATAATTTCCTTTCCCTTCTCAAAAACAAATTAAATTGGCTTAATTATAAACTAGCTGTTACGTCACCACAAAACGTCAACACCGCCAGATGTCAAGTCATGAGTAGAATAGTGATTACTTTTGTGTATTGTGAAACTTGACAATGGGTTGTGTCCTTGAGCATTTTTTGTAATCCCACAGGAACCTAACATTTCCCCGGGATAAAAAGTATCTAGTATATTAATCTAGGTAATAAACTATATTTGTGCCTTTCATCCAAATCCATTCAGTCGTTTTAGCCTCAACTTAAAAAATCTTCCACCAAGAATGTGTTCCGACAGCCTCACTTGAGCATAACAAATAATGAGCATAACTTAAAAAAAAAACTAGCCGTAACCAAATCTATCACATATCGACTGGTAATATTTTCTGCCATTTGGGGTAATGCCGACCCGTGTAGAATTACCCCGATCTTTATTGCCGCCACGTCCTTACCTAAGCCGTTGAGATATTAAATTCGTACCATACGTTATTGGGAACGGTGTTATCGAGAAATATTATAAATTAGGTTCTTTTATGTGGGCGTGGTGTTTGTTGCGATGATAGCTGAGTGGGTAACAGGTTTGATTGCAAATCCGGAAGGTGTGGGTTCAAGTAGAAATAAAGAGCATTTACTTGGTGGTAGATCTCATTAGTAGGTCGTCTAGGTAGGTATCACATTATTATCAGATATTCTGCCGCCAAGCAGTAGTGTGAACATTACTGTGTTCCGGTTTGAAGGGTACTGCAGCTAGCGAAATTACTAGGCTGTTGAGACTATCCATCGAAAGTCTCAAAGTAATGAGCGCCAAAGCAGCGATGCCTTCGACTTTGTTTTGCTACTCAAAGTTCTATGTATGGTTACAATGGCCACGGACAGGCGTTATCTCTTACCATCAGGAGAGCATCTTGTTTGTCTCATTAATATTACATGAAAAAAAAATTGTCGGTAAAAATATTGTATGTCTGATCACATACTGAATTGGGCTTAGTTAAAAAAAAATGTTCTTATTGTTTCTTTATTATTAGGCCCGATTCACTTTTAAATCGTTTGAATAATCAAGTGAATGTTCCTTGTATTGGATGTTGTATATGTTTCTTGAAAGGGAATTCCCATAAAATATGTACCTTAATTAATAAATAACTACTAATAAATGCATATCGTAGGACATTTCGCACAGCGTCATCTAACGCCAAACTAAGCGAAGCTTGTACTATGGGAACCAGATACCTAATCTACCTAACGGTGGTTCCGGCAGCCTCGCTTGAGCGTCAGATCCATTCCAGGCTAGGTGTGCTTTACCATCTTCGACCACACCGTCACTTACAAACAAAATTATCCTATAAGGGTTCCGTTTTTTCCTTTTGAGTTACGGAGCCCTAAAATAGAGCCGATTTGGATTTAAAGTTAGTTAGACTGATTAGGTAGTCTAATTCTTTCTATTCTAGTCTAGTTCTTTGCATGTCCAAAGAGATTTTGCAAATGGTAATAAATGGAGTAAAATAATTGATTATCAACATTGTCCAAATTACGCTGTGTGTGCAGATTTACTTTATTTAAATCGATCATGTAAAATCTATGTATAGTTATAAATCGGCTGATTTTGTAAATGTCGATGCGAAAGCTTGCACGCGAATAAATCTCGGAGATTAAACTTGGTCCACATGACCCTCTGCTCTGTTTACCGATGTAGGGAGAGTAACGGTCAGGTTTTGATACATATCACTGATATTAATATTCATGTGGCATTCAAAGAATTGTCCATTTTAGGAGCATAACGAACAATTCAACACAAGTGTGAATGTGTACATGTTCATAGTGTGTATGTGTGCTTATATGTGTTTTTAATGGTTGACAATCTAGGTGTCTGACCACAGCTTATCTGATGTTAAGTGACGGTATGATTGAAAATGGTAAATCACATTTAACCTGGAATGAATCCGGCTCTCAAGCATGGATGCCGGAATACACCGTTAGGTGCTTGGCGGCAGATTTTCAATTCGAGCGTGGTAGCTAGCCGGTTGAGTACTAGAAAATATCCATTCATGCTATGGTTTCCTCACGAGGTGAGTGTGTAATGATTTGATTGGTAACTCAAACTTGATTTGCTATTTTATAGGCTTCTGACAAAATACAAAATCATGGTGTTCAATAAAGTACGAGTGGGGTAAACGCGGAATTACGGCCATCGAAGCAACCGGGGCAACCGGGGGCAACCGGGGGCAAGTGGGCCGATAGCAACTTGCGGCTGTGACTAAAGCCGACCTATAAAACTCTTTTTGTGTTTACCCATCAACATTTTACCTAAATCATGATGTTATGTCACGCTTTCTTTACATTATGCAAACGCGTTAAAACGCCTGTTCAGATTTTACAAATAAAATTTGACTATGATAGCTCAGTGGTTACAGTAGTCGGTTCACACCAAGACGATAAGGAAAACATCGTAATTCGAGGTGGTAGGGTACTTTCTAATACTTGACCGACTAGCTACCTAATGGTGTGTTCCGGCAGCCTCACGTGAGAACCAGTTCCATTCCAGTCTAAGTGTTAACCATCTTCGACCACACTGACACTTAACATCAGGTGAGCTGTGGTCAAACACTTAGCCTATCAACATAAAATAAATCTTCTTTTTTTTCTTATGATATAATGTTAGTGTTCTTTATTGCAAAATAAAAGGTATAGTACCTATACTAAACACGGAATTCATACGAACAAAATCTTTCATTTTGATAAAAACATGAATTTACGATAATTGCGTTAATACTAACGTACTCGTATGTTAAAACAAAGTTCCAATAATGAAAAAATATTTAAAAAAATATATTTATGACACACAGCGCCATCTGACCCCAAACTATGCAAAGCTTGTACTCTATAAGTCAGATAACTAATAGAATAATTAAATTCTATTTTTTTAAACATAGGTACTTATAATACATATAGAACAACTAAACACAGAACAAACATTTTATTATTACCATGAAATGTTTGTCTTAGGTGGGAATCGATAGATGGGATACGCCTACAGCTTTTAAAGCAGATATATTACCAATGAACCATTTGGGCTGTGTTTCTTCAGTCTGCTAATGCGATCTACCACCAAGTAAATATCTCAAAACTACCATACTATAATATTAAGAGAGAAATTAAATAAAAATCTTAACATATAATTATCTGCTTGCATAGTGTGTGTAAAGATGTGTGTATGAACTATCGAATAAAGCGTAAAGTGTAAGTGTGGTATCGAAAAAACCCGATATCGATTAATTATTTCTATTCATTTTGACATGTTTGAATAAGTAAAACATGTCATTTCACATCGACACAGTTCAAGTAGATTCTTACCCTAATGTATGATTTCAAGCGGGCACCGAAGCTCCATAGCGACCCCACGCATATTTTTACGCGATAAAACTGTATGACGTATAAAACTGTCCGAGATCGGTCCGGTTATTTCGATACTATTCTAGTTTATGTTTATTTTATTTGGGGCTTTTTGTTTTCGGACAAATGGTGCAGTATTTCTTAGTGAACGTTCCGAAATTGCTGGCTTTCTGAGAATAATAGGTTATTAATATTAAATACGACAACGCAATCGCTTTGTATTAACATTAAATAAGTTCCTTTTTATCTTTTAATAAGCTCTTCTAGTAGTAAAAGATAACGCGTGACAGTGACAACTGTGTGACCTAAAACTACAGTAGTAGAGAGTAGTAGTAATTTTGACTTTTAAAATGATGCTCGCGTCTAAACGTTGCTGTGCCCGACAGGGTCCATATTTGACTATATACTAACATACTATTTTATTTCTTTTATTTTGTATTTACAACATCTACTGTATGGAAGTAATAAATATCTTGATTCTTAACGAAACAATGTCCAAGGCATCTCTGCTTTAGCGCTCATTACTTTGAGGCATTCGATGGTTAGTTTTCCACAACAATACCGTATCCAGTATCGCTGCAATAATCATGAACAGGTATTATCTTTTACCATTAGGAGAGCGTCTCGTTCGTTACTTTTACATAAAAAAATATATATGTTAGTCAATGTAGTAATCCGGTACAGCCTCAAATTTATTCGCTTCGCTGTCTATTGCCGCAAGCATCATCACAAGCCGCGGGAGTTGCCCAAAGCATAGCCGCAGCCTTAGCTGTACGTAAGAACTGACAAGCTAACTTGCTTTTGTTTTCGGTAATCTTAACGAATATTAAAAAAGAAAAAAAATCTCTTTTTCTACGAAATACCTTGCTGTTTTCATAAGCCAAGCTTTACCATGTTAATTTACTTGAAAACTCGTTAAATTCGCCCGTAAATGTAATTAAGAGTATTAAAATATTCCGCCTGCGCTGCTTCCTTTGATACAAAAATATCTTATGACACGACCAAGAAACCCAGCGAATTTCCAGCTAAACATGTTTTGATTAAAATAATCTATGTAAATGTTATGTATGTTCGGAAATTTATTCATTTATTTAAGTCCACACGTGGGATGTACTCAGTACAATATATGTAAGTACTTAAAACTGACCGGTTAAAAGGCTTAGAATAGAATAGAAACACTTTATTGCAAACAACAGAGCTCTTAAACCCAGCAAAATTAAAAATATAACACAAACAAGAAACTGAGCTAAAGTCAAAGTCAAAGTTAATTTATTCATAAGTTTTAGTTTCATCGAGATGGTTGGCTAATAGCAAAGTACACTGAGAAAAGTAGTTTATTTTAGGCCGGTTAATAGCTTACTCTTGCGTTGACGCTTGAGGTTGTAATTTTTATTTTTAGGTTATATATTATTCACGTATTATGAGCACTATAAAACTGCGCTAAATAAAATGGCCGGTAAAGTGTAAATAATAAAGTGGCCGGTGAGAGTAGGCGAATGCGAGCGGGCGTGCAGCGTACTGGGAGGCGCGCGACCAAACTCACGGCAAGACCCTGATCGCCTGCACCCGAGTCTCCCCAACTGTCCCGAGACTGTGCTGATGTTGGCGCTCGGTACGTACGCTTACATTCAAACCGGCGGACGGCGGCCAATTTCTATGAAGATGACCTACCGTTCTTAGTGTACTGCGCAGTCTTGTCGTGTGCTTTTTCAAAACTTGCCATTGCAGGCGTATGAATATTATTAAATAATGTTTTACTATTTATAGACGGTAATTCAAATGTGAAATAAATGGAATGTCAAATAAATTACTATAATGAGTACCAAAATATTGAGAAAGTGTCGAAATAATATTAGTTGTCAAGTTTTAATTCTAATAATGTAAATTTTTTTTTATGTTTGGCAGGCTATGTTTCTAACACAACTCACCTGATATTAAGTGACGGTGTGGTCGAAGATGGTAAAGCACACCTAGCTTGGAATGGAACTGTCTCTCAAGTGAGGCTACCGGAACACACCGTTAGATGCTTGGCGACAGATTTTCAACTTGAGGGTTATAGCAGAACCCTCAAGTTATAGAGTACTAGAAAGAACCCTACCACCATGCAAATAGCATCCCATATCATAGAAATCATTAATGTTCATGTCTCAATTACCCATTGAGTTAAACTATTTTTTAATTTAACAAAAAGGGATTCTTTGTAATTGTCAGGAATCTTATTTTAAATCTTGATGCTCTAATGCTAGTACCATAAATGGCGTCCTTATCGCCAAAAGTGGTCTCTTATAGGTCACCATATAATAGAATTAAACACAAATGTTATTAGACGTGTATCAAGAAAAAGTAGCCTCATTTGAGAGCCAGTTCCATTCCAGGCTAGGTGTGTGAAAATGTTTCTAAGTATAAATAAATTACAATACACACATCTTTTTTATAGTTGTCATGCTTCACACACTGACCACTGCTCACCTGATGTCAAGTGATGGTGTAGTCGAAGATGGTAAACACTGAAATGGAACTAGTTCTTAACTGAGGCTGCCGGAATACACTGTTAGATGCTTGGCGGCAGATTTTAAACTTGGGGTTGTAGCTAGCCAGCCGAGTACTTAATAGTACCCTACCACCATGCTATGGTTTCCTCACGCTGTTTTCCTTCCCCAGCATCTCCAGCTTATTGTTGGGGTTTGAACCCACGCTCTTCGGCCTGCGAACCGACTGCGCTAACCACTGAACTATCATCGCTACGATTTCTATATATTAAATTATAGACTCGCTTACATTGCTTGTTGTCGATATAATCCTATTATTTCTAACCTGATTATGGGCAGCTACGGAAAACACGACCATTTTTAGTATTTACTTCTAACTAAACACAACAGAAGACACCGTTTATAAGAGTCTTAAACTAAGCTAATTTGTAAATATGTCAAGGATATATTAAGTAGTAACATAAGTTCGTCATCATACATTAATGCTTTGCTTGTCTGCAAGCACATTTTCATATTCGAATCTGAGTTAGTCCTGTTTTTATGAATTGAACCACTGCACGGGCCTCATTTCATTTTGAGTTGTAGCTCGTTGTATGTGGATTGGTAAATAAAACAAAACGACCATTATAACTGTCAAAATATTGATTTCTAATTCAAATCATTTATTGACATTAAAATACTTAATTACATTTATGAAACAAAAAATATACATCAATTAATGATAAAACAAAATAAAATGTCAAATTCAAAATAAAATGATGTCAAATTAAAATAAAATGTCAGATGCAAATAATATAATGTTAAATTTAAAATACATTGTCTAATTCAAATAACAGTTCTAACTAAAATACTGTCAATTTAAAAACAAAAAATAAAAATATACCAATATAATAAATGTCACTAAAATTAATAAGTAATTTCATAATTTTTTACCGACGTAAAAAAAGGAGGAGGTACTTTTTTTATGTTTATTACGTCAGAAATTTCGACTGGGTGAACAATTTTGTTGATTGTTTATTTTGTTTAAAAGCTGGTGCTTCCCGTGTGTCCCATTTCAATTTGGTCCAGTTCTGACAATGGCATCCATGAGTTTTTTTTTTTTTTTGACTTTATATGTCAATTTATTTTAGTTTTATTTTAATTTTTGTTGACATAATCTACTCATTACAATGTTTTTTATGAGTTGCATTGCAATATGTGATTAGCTAACGTCCTAGTTTATCATTTATAACTTCCAGTGACAGTTATATGAATATAGCTATATGTAAGCGGGCACGCCCATAATGCCTGGAGGCTTTTATTTAGATATTGTTTACGTTTCGTTTTTATTCTGCCTGAGTATAGTTCTCGATGTTTTTTGGTTGGTATATTGGCGTGTGCTAGCTGACATATGGCTATTAATTTAAATAATGTTTTGTGTCGCGTAATGTAGATAATTTTGCATAGTATTATATAATATTTTTTTTCTCTAACTGAACAGACAGCTGTGCTGCTGGGGAGTTTGTTGCGCGACTTCTTCTTCCCAGCTAAAGCACTAGGAAGTGGTGACGGGTGGGCGTTTTGGGGGACTGTCTTATGTAATTTCGACGTTCGAAAAGTGCTGATTCTCAGCCTAGTTTGAATAAATGGTTTTGAAAAACCATATAAAGGCGGTTTTTTTTGTTTCAAATTTTTTCTTGTTTCACATCATCAGCCATAGAACGTCCACTGTTGGACATAGGCCTCCTCCTGGAGGGGTTTTTCCAATACTTGCCACGCTTGGTAGGCGGGTTGGCGAACGCAGTTAGGTGTGATTGTTCAAGGAAGACGCTGCTGCCCATCTTCCGGATTACATCCCTTAGCCGACCCTTACGGCAACCACGGGTAGAGAGGGTGGGGTACAATTCTTATGACAGCACCACCACGGCATTTTCTTGTTTAGTTTTAAATAATTATCGTCTCTGGTTGCCAATAGTTCAGATTGGTTCTGAGACACGCGGTGAAAGGTGCATCCCGGACGGAAGCAGGTACGCGGTTGTAGACCGCGGGCCCCAGAATGTATACCGACCTCTCCGACTTGACGAGCCGATGCGACGGCGTTACTAGTTGGCCTTTTTTTATTGCTGCGAAGATCTAACGTGCTGTGGACGCCCCTGCGTTGAAGTTTATCTATGTTTGTGTGGGTGTACTTTAGCCATATAAATGATTGGACAAGTGACAGGAATAAAGTATATTATATTGAAATGTACTGATTTCAAATGATGAAGAAAAACATTGTGAATATGACCGAGAATTGTAAAAAAAGAGTTCAGTCATCTTTGAGCACTTTTGAAGTGACGTCTGGAAGCGTGGTGGACTATGGCTATACTTCTCACCGTGAGAAGAAACCTGCGCCCATAAGCAGTTGCACAGCTTATAAAAAACAAGGCTTGTTAGAGATTCGATCTTACGTAATTTACCTTCTAACTTGGGTGATATCTACAAAACATTGTATTGTATTAGGGTAAAAGGGACAGAAACAATATCACTTACTCTAGAATCAGCTCATTGCATTACTTGTATCGATTGTAAACTTTATATACAAAGTTTGAAGCACGTGTGGAATACTTGCACAGCCAACTTCGTATGGGTTCCGTGTCGGTACTGTTAATTGGATTTTCACTAACTTTCATGGAACTCTAAAGTGAAGGAAACCTCAAAAGGTAGACGGCTGACTCAACCTTCTGAAACTACTATTGTAGAGTATTACGATTACTACCATTGCAGTAGCTGCTGGCATTAAGTGTTTGTAGGAAAGAAGAAAAAAACCTATCTCTTTAATACAGATAATTATATGAAATGAAAAAAAAAGTCAAGTGCGAGTCGAACTAGTGCGCCGGGTGTTCCGTACCTACTCATTATACCACCATAATAAATTGTATGAGCGCCCATACAACTCAGAGGGCTATTTTAATTGGCGTCAACTATGTATGTATGGCGACACCCTTTACTTTTCAGCTTTTTTTATTTTTTTGAATTTTTCCTTTATTTGTGTTGTAAGACCTTACTTTTTGCCTAATTTCGTGATTCTAGGTCAACGGGAACTACCATATAGGTTTCCGACCCAAAACCTATAGGGTACTTCCGGTTGACCTAGAATTCTTAAGCAAGGTCTTATAGAACAAGTAAAGCGAAAATTCTTTAAAAAAAAATATGGTAAATTTTGGTATTTGCAAGTTTTCGCGAAAATCTAAATTTGCCCATATCTTTTTATCGCGTTGACTCTGGTCCTTGATTTTTATACACCTAATAGGGACTGTATACCTCAGTATCTAGTATACGTTTCAACTTGCTAGGTCCACCCGCTCTTGAGAAAATCGGTGGTGACACACGGACAGACAGACAGGCAGACGGACAAGAGAGTGATCTTATAAGGGTTCCTTTTTTTACCTTCTGAGGTAAGGAACCCTAAAAGAGTTAGAAAAACTGGCGCTAGACATTATAGAGCTATGAAGTCTAAACATCGAATGTCAATGGTCCATGGTCATGGACAGGCGCTATGTCGTCGTCAGCTTGCTGGATGTATACTGAAGCCTATTTCTTGCAGATTCGTTTAAGTACTTAGATTATGCTTGTACAACTTGTTAGTAAGTAAATTTTTAATACTGGCTTACTAAATGTGTCCCTATACTAAATCGTAGCGATGGTAGCGTGTAGCGCGGTTGGATCACATGCCGAAGGGCGTGGGTTAAAAACTCAACAATGAGATTAAGGAAAACATCGTGAGGAAACAACAGTATGGCTGTAGGGTACTTTTTAGTACTCGGCTGGCTAGCCACCACCCTTATGTTGAAAATTTTCCGCCAAGCACCTAACAGTGTGTTCCGGCAGCCTCATTGGATTCCGTTTTGGGTATAGATGTGTTTACCATCCTCGCCCACATCATCGAAGATGATAAGCGTACCTAGCCATTAATGGAATTGGCTCTCAAGTGAAGCTGTTGGATCACATCGTTAGATGTTTGGCGGCAGATTTTGAATTTGAAAATGATAGCTAGCCAATTGAGTTCTATAAAATGCTTTACCAGTATGCAATATAATTAAGAAAAAAGTTAAAATAAAACGAAAACCGTGAATTTATTTGTAATAAAAAAACAAATACAACTGACTTTCTTATAAAATAACACTTCGTTCAATCTACCTAACAAGTTCCAACAGCAATATTAAATGAGACTGACGGGTCGCTATCAATATACCTACACACAGTACACACACGCGGGCTGTAAATCGTGAAAGTACAGGCACGTCTATCCGCCGGTAATCCGGTAATATTAATGGCTGCTAACCAGCGGCTCGACTGCGCGAAACAATGATCTAAACAGCTCTATCGCTCTTATAGGCGCACTCCATTCTGATACCCGGGACTAGTGATGGCGACGCACCAGTCTCAGTCTTGATAAAAATGTAAATGTAAATAAATTTATTGAATAAAGTAGTGGTTCCCTCAATATGGCAAACGACCTCTTGGACGGCCCAGACGGAGATGAAAGGAGGAACTTGTCTCCTCTATAAAAGAATAGACTCGGGTTGCAAAAGATAGAGATAGATGAAAGGAGGGAAGGGAGGCCTTTGCCCTGCAGTGGGACAATACAGGCTGATAATAATAATGAATAGTAAAAAAGTATGTATATTAATTTTTTTGTTTTACTTATATGGGATTACTCATGAAAACAAAAATAAAAATGAGTTAAACCATAATAGTATTCATAGTATTTAAGTTAAATTTTTTTACTTTCCTTTTTTAAGCACACCCCGTCTTTTAACTCATTAGAATCCTCTCCATACTGAGGTTGCGTGGAAAACATCGCTCTTAGCGATAAGGCCGCTGTTCCACTAGTGTTAGATATTTAAATTACAATAATTGGTGCGAACAATAAAGAGTTTTATTATTGTTATACCACAAGTAATAATTTCTACAAAAAAAACCACTTTATTCCACTAGTCCCAACACGGCTAGGTTACAATGTTTTATTACGGAATTCCAGCTGGATTTTATTTTGTTATTCAAAGTTCTGGGTGCCGTGGCAATGATCATAAGCAATCGTCATTTCTTACTATCAAGACTACGTTTCGCTTATATCATTACTTTTAAGAAACAAAAACACCGACGTCTGAAAAATCTTGAAAGTTCTTTGAAAATTAAAATTCAAGACTCTCACCCCGTCCCTACAACCGAAAACACCACAACTCTTTGATTTACAACAGCGCATGTACAATTGTACGCACGCACCGCCATCGACATTTATACCGGGGTAAATAGACCGTGAGGTTGTTACACTACCCGAGGGTAGTTATACTCGCTCCGGGGTAGTTATGCTACCCGGACACAATGGAACCTCGACAATGAGTTAAATCGTCGGACTTTGGGTAGGCGATTCTTAAAACGCACTTTTCATTTTAAACTAAATAGTAACTTACGTTGTAAAATTATCTTTAAATTAAGGGCATTGACTTATTTAGTCTTTATTTTACTCTGGACGGTGTACTTCGGCAACCTTACTTGAGAGCCAGTTCCATTTCAGGCTAGGTGTGCTTTACCATTTTCGACCACACCTTCACTTACCATCAGGTGAGATGTGGTCAAACACATAGCTTGTAAACCATAAAAAAAAAGTATAACAGATACCGCAGTACCAGGTATTCTGCCGCCAAGCAGTAGTGTAAGGTTTGAAGGGCACTGTAGCTAGCGAAATTACAGAGCTGTTGAGACTAACCATCGAAAGCTTCAAAGTAATGAACGCCAAAGCAACGACGCCCTGGACTTTATTTTGTTACTCAAAGTTCTGTGTATCGCTGCAATGATCATGTACATGCGTTATCTATTATCATCAAGAGAGCGTCTCGTTTGTCTCATTACTTTAACATAAAAAAAGAGGAAAACATAGCCCTTCCTTGGCAGTCGGTTAAAAAGAGTTAATTTATTTATTTGACAAAAACGACACAAAACGCCCATTATAAAACATTATTTTAACAAAAGCGTCTAAATAAAGCCAAAAGAGCCATCTAAACAAATATAAAAAGTATTGCTAATATTGAAATAAATGTCAAAAAGATTGTAAAACAAGAAAGAATATTCCTCGCACGAATTTCGTCGTACACCGAATTTTGAGCGGTTTTCGTATTATATAATACATGACATTTTAAACGGCAGTACGAACTAACTCAATACAGGCGTAGTCCCACACTAGTCAAATAAGTTACGTGAATAACAAACCAAAAATAAAGCCCAAAGAAATAGGCGACAAATAGCAGACTTTTCCTCAAATAAAAACCTCCGCAGCTGATACAATACCTTATAATACCCGTATATCCCCCAAACCGTATGATACGTCCACTTAAGTTGTTTTCTTTGCTATTAAGAAATGAAAGTAAGACAGAATTATGTCGACGATCGCTGCGTGCGTATGGTCGATTCTACTTTAGGAAACATTTTCTCATTTTCACTAACAAACTTCTCTTTCCTTATACGCGCTATACATTACTGCTTTATTATGAAAAACTTCAACTATTACATTAATGAAAACAGCAATGGATGTTAAGGTATAGGTAGAAATCGTAAAGAAAACAGTGTAGTGGTACAATCAGTGGTCAAGATAAGGCCACAATGAGAAGCAACAAAATTGGCTGCCACTTTTATTGTAGTAGTTCGGAGATATAAACCGGTCGGCGTTGTGCGATGGTCATAGCGCAGTATGAGGCAATAGAGAACTAGATGGCGCTATATTAGTAGTATATAGACCAAGGTCAAGCCACTTGGGTTAGGACGTGACCGTCGTGGGAACTGCCGCAACAAGTTAGCAAATGATTTTCTTTATTGGTTTATTGATTTCCATTGCGGAGGGTAGAAGCGAAATGTAGGGAATAGGTTACGTGATAAGGGCATTGTATTTTACTTCCAGTTAAGTATACGCTCTTTATTGTGGCAGTGCCTTTGATGATAGCTCAATGGTTAGCGCGGATGGTTTACACGCCGAATGGCGTGGGTTCAAATACAAACAATGAGATTGAGTTTCGACTAAACATCAAGTGAAAGTCGCTTAACATCAAGTGAGATGTGGTCATACAATATCGCAAATGGTGTACCTACCAGGCGAAGACTTACTAATGAATATTCATTTTGCTATTCGCAAGTGTTCCACCCACACAAAATAATATAGGACGTAACAATCCTCTTCATTGTATCTGTGAGACATAATTATTTATGTAGTGTTTGTGATGAACTACCTTATCATTATGGCAGGAAACGACGGTACTTGTAATTATAACATTTTTTTTAAAACCTAATTTTACAAAAGTAGGTATCTTATACAATCGACTGTCACTAACCAGCTAGGCTATGTTCAAACGCTTCGGGCGACAGAATCCAACTCCCCTACCCACATTTTTGCCCGCGCTCCGCCAAGTACCCACAATATTGCCAGTAAGAGATAAGAATTAGTGCCACTATGGAAAATAAATTAAAACCTTACACATCTTAGTTTATTCAACTTCAAAAATAGACGTGATTCCCTAAATTTGATGTAATTTTAAATAGCATTGAACTAGTGGCAGTTTGATGTGTTAAGCGAACAATCTCAGCAATGATGTGTGGAATGTTTGACAAATATATCTATAATGTATTCTTTGTTGTTATTATGTTTCAATTATGAATCTAGGTAGGGAGGCAGTCTAGGTGTAGCGATGACAGCTCAGTGGTTAGCGCGGTCGGTTCACATGCACAAGGGCTTGTCAATAAAATAAAAATAGGTTTGCTAATTGTTATTGTACCAAATTTTAATATATTATTCTTTATTTTTTCTTTATTGTATTAATCTTTTGGTTTTTGTGGTTCGTATAGCTACTTTACGGATTTTATCTCGGTCAGACACACTAGGTCCTGAGAGAAAGTCTCTCACAAAGTGTCCTTTAATCCAGAGGTGTTATCAGTGAGATCTGGGTCCAGCGACATTAGCGCGTTGTTACCGCGGTGGGGGCGCAATCACAGCATCCGCCGGAGAGCTGGTTATCTTTACTGTGGCTACGTGTGAAGGCGTCTAGGGTTGTCAACTAGACCAATGGCACCACCATAGAAAGGAAATAGAACACTGTTGGAAGTACTACTTACTGGTGTTATGGTTTTATTGTGTTTCTAGGTGAAATTATGAGTAAGGTTGTGACAGAGTTCCGCCTGGATGAGATAAGCGAAGCGTTGGTGGTGCAGCTGCAAGATGGATCGACAATATCGTTGCCGTCACAGGTCGAACTTGGACCAGATTAGTTCGGGACCGAGACGAATTTGTATTGGTACTTTGAATAGCAAAACAAAGTTAGTCCCAACAGCCTTGGAATTTCGCTAGCTGCAGTACCCTCAAGCCGTTTTGTAGCGATGATAGGTCAGTGGTTAGCGCGGTCGGTTCGCGTGCCGAAGGGCGTGGGTTCAAACCCCAACAATGAGCTTGAGCTGCCGGTGAAGGAAAACATCGAGAGGAAACCATAGCGTGGTGGTAGGGTATTTTCTAGTACTCGGCTGGCTAGTTACCACCCTCAAGTTGAAAATCTGCCGCCAAGCATTTAACGGTGTGTTCCGGCAGCTTCACTTGAGAGCCAGTTCCATTCCAGGCTAGGTGTGCTTTACCATCTTCGACCACACCGTCACTTAACATCAGGTGAGCTGTGGTCAAACGTAGACTGTCAGCCATAAAAAAAACCTGAACACAGTAATGTTTACACACCACTTCTTGGCGGCAGAATGTCTGGTACTGCGGTGGTATCTACCTAGATGACCTCCTGCTAAGGGGATCTACCACCAAGTATTTGTATTTAAAGTACAGTACAGCGTAGAGGCAAAATTCGGGGAGGTCACGCCACGACCGTGGGCCGCGTCAGTTTGCGCCAGGGTTACACAACACCAACCTGCGTACGATAGGACGGCCATATGACAAACGAGGCAGCCCTGCCCCACTATAACGTCCGCAAATACGGAGATAGCATACCGTTTAATTTTAATTACACCCAGTCGGTCCTGCTGTTATTCTGTAACTGCATATCCAGTAAGGGAACTTACTTATGAAAAGAAGGATCCAAAAAAAAATGTCTTGCTGAGTTTCTTGCCGGAGTCTTCTGAGTTGAAGTGTAACTACGAGCCGGTGGTAGATTCAAACATGTAACTTAACGTTCATAAGTGCCTTACCAGGGCCTAAACTGAATAAATGACTTTTTGATTTTGATTTTACTACTTTTATCTACTCTCGCTCTAATATAGGAATCAATGCACCTCTGTCTAGGGTGACTCGTCAGTATAATGCCGTGTCAGGACAGTCGATGTGGATATTTTTGGTCACAGCATTAACAATTTCAAGAGGTAACTGATTGATTCAAGCGTTACTTTGCGAAAGTTCATTTTCAAGAGATATATTAAAATAAATTAAAATCATGGTTAATGAAGGAACAATTTTATGACATAAAGGACTTTTTAAAACGAAAAGATTATTGAAATAATTTGATTAATTTTAATTTGATATTATCTGTATTGGTAATATACAAAAATAAATGTTATATTAATTAAGAATATAAATAAATGAGTTTTAAATAACTAAACAGTGATTTACTTGTAACTAGGTACGTTATTAATAAATTATTTGTATTTGTAAAAGTCGTTTTGGCTACAACATTGACAAGAATTTAGTTTGTTAGGCTTTGCGTTGATGAGTCAGCCAGGACAAGTATTTATGTATATTTTACTATGGACATGGTTTTCAGTCCGGGAGGCTTTAGAGATTGGTGAGCGTCCCATTTTTAATAAAGATGGAGGGTGGAATCTACCCCCGACTAGCCAATACCTTGTCTTCATGGAGCACGTAAGAGTGGTCGCGAAGTATATATATACGTCGTATATATATATACGTCGCAGTGAGATTTGTGTGCTTGAATATTCCTGACCCTGTAGAGAAAGACTCCGTCCGGTGAGGAAAGGAAGAGACGCTAAGCCCCCTCCCCCTACCTGCGCCCGCGCTTCAACCGTTATCTCCACGCGCGAAGCAAGACGAGGCCGCGCGCGCGTTGTACTCAGCTTTGTCTCCATGATGAAGGCCACCGGATGTGGCCGAAACAATAGACGGATTATCCGAAAAAAATTAACGTAATTATTCTCAGTAAAATAATATTTTTCATGGACATGTGTTACCGTGGTTTTGTTTGGCAGTATAATACTGTGGTACATGGCGCAAGTCGTTAGAGGTACAGTTACGCCATTATCTACTGCCGGACGCTCGGAGCAATGACAATGTACTTACAAATATGTGTTATGGACTCTATGTCATAGAAATAAGGAGTTCATTACCTTACGTAGCCAGCTTAACGGTCACCTTTTATTACAAATGTATTTTTTTCTATCGTGTGCTGATAATTGTGATAAATAAATAACTATAAACTTTTTATTACTTCCATCTGGTTATAAATTACGCAAAGCTTTGAGAATCAGATAAATGATAAAATAAATATAACAAGATTAGTTAAGAAAATTAAAAAAAAGATCAATGGCATTTTTTTTTTATTTCAATAATATTGCTAGACACACACACACACACACACACACGCACGCAAAGACGCGCGCGCGCACACACACACACACAGATACTCACACGATCACACACACACACAGTATTCATGAAGACGCAAAACGGATAGATTAGTGATCTCACGATAGTATGAGTGAAACGTATCGAGTAGTTAGTAGTAGTAGCTTTGCTGTGTTACCCGCTGTAGCCACGTGAACACTAATTGTTTTCGATATAATGTGTTAATCCAGGGTGTCAGCTACCTCCATACCAAAATTAATTAGTAAATAAGAAAGTTAAAAGTCTTAAAACTTTTTTTAGTCGAAATTAGACTAAGCTTTTGTAACATTGGTGTAATTAAAGTTACGTTTTCATTGAGAAACAGTAAATTTGTGTATAATTTGAAAGGATAAGCTTAAAACTATAAATTACCTTTAGTTTACTCGGGAACACTAATTCGTACTTCTCCAATGAGCATGAGTGCTGTCGACCAAAGAGTAAGAGAGGCCTAAGTGGTCAGCAAAGGGCTGATGATAATGATGACGGTGGTAAGGTTATTTCAGCTTTACATTGCCATGCAAAGTATTGCCTGTGTAATATTATCAAGTTTTTCAGAATTTTTTAAGAGAAACTTATGGCTCACGAGGTCTTTTACTGTAAAATTTTTTGCGAGTTCGAAAGCTATCAAAGTTTTCGTGAACGTTAAACTTTAATACATTTCATCTGTCACAGTGGTCATTGGTGCTGCCAAAATGCATAAAACTATGAGGGAACTATTCAAAAACTTTTTAAGTATTCAAAAACTATGAAATGAGCGATCCTTGCCGTTTTAGTTCACTCTGCGTTTCCGCTACGAACGCTAGTGTGCGCTGTATGGAGCCATTCGAAAACTATAAAAGTTTTGATTTACTATCAAAACTTATGCTAGAGGCACAGAACACCCAGACACAGAACAAACACACACAAATATTGGTCCTGAGTAAAAAAAACTCATACTTTTCCTGTTCTCGAAGCCGAACTACTACCAAACTAATTGATTTAAATCATAAACTGTTCTAATACGTTAGGTGTACGTAGGTACCACACCAGATATTCTACCGCCAAGCAGTAATGTTTTTTAAATATAATAGTAATGAGCACGATACGCTTTCCGGGTGGTAAGAGATAACGCATGTCCATGACCATTGTTTTTTGAGACTTTTTTAAAATATCCTTGGACAATGCACACAGCGCCATCTGACCCCAAACTAAGCAAAGCTTGTACTATAGAAGTCGGATAGGTAATATAATACTTAAATATTTTTTTTGTAAATACATACTTATAATATATACAGAACACCCAGACATAGAACAAACATTTTTGATTATACCACAAAATGCTTGTCCTGAGTGGGAATCGAACCTACACCCTACGACTCTTGAAGCAGAGAAATTACCAATGAGCCAGCAGGGCAGTCGACTTTCGATGTTTAGTCTCAACAGCTCAGTAATTTCGCTAGCTGCAGTACCCTTCAAACCGGAACACAGTAATGTTTACACAACACTGCTTAGCGGTAGAATAGATGATACAGCGGGAAGTCGTCTAGGTAGGTACCAACTTACCTAGACGACTTCCCGCTAAGGAAATCAAGTTTGAAGTGTACTGCAGCTAGCGAAATTACAGGGCTGTTGAGACTAACAATCAAAAGTCTCAAAGTTTTTTTTTTTTTTTACTGCTTACAGGCTTTGTGTGTGACCACAACTCACCTGATGTTAAGTGACGGTGTGGTCGAAGTAATGAGTAACAATGCCCTGGACTTTGGTTTGTTACTCAAAGTTCTGTGTATCGCTGCAATGGAAACGCGTTATTTCTTACCATTAAGATAATTACACAAATTATTTTTAAACTTGCTTATTTTTTTCTAACTATGGACGATAATGTGAGTGTTCCACAATCGCGAGGTATATTGAGTCACTCGTAACGCCGTTCGGCTCGTTAGCAAACATAACGCCCGCATTAGCAGATGCGGGTGTTAACAAAGGCTCGTCGTTGTACAGAATTTCCCCTTAATTTAACGGCATCGGACATTTAGACTTTTTCAATTATTTATTTTGAATCGATTAATTTATTCACTAACAAGCTTAATTAACAATTAAATTTATAAAAAAAAAAAAACTATTGCAACTGGCTGAAACGTCGAAGTAAATCACATCACACATCATCAGCCATAGGACGTCCACTGCAGAACATAGGCCTCCTCCTGGGGGGGTTTTGCCAATATTCGCCACGCTTGGCAGGCGCGTTGGCGAGCGCAGTTAGGTGTGATTGTTCAAGGAAGACGCTACTGCCCATGTTCCGGATTACATCCCTTAGCCGACTCTTACGGCAACCACGGGTAGAGAAGGTGGGGTACTATTCTTACGCCGGCACCACCACGGCAAAAGTCGAAGTAAATAAACAAAACTAATTTCATAGTATTTTGTGTGCGATTAAGACCCGGTGATAAACATAAGTAACTATTTAAAAGTTTCCGTCACCATCCGTATGTCTGGGCCGATTCCCGAACGGCCCCAATAATATGCGACCACTTATACGTTGTCACGTCATCGGGAATATCGTCCGGAATAAAACATTTTATTGGGAAATTTACGAGCGCCCCGACGCGACCATCGCGATATTAGCATGGAAATAATTCGAAGCTCATTTCATATTAAAGGGTGGAATAAATAAACACGAAGAAAAGGGTTCGGCCTGTCACTCTTGGGATGTAGAGAGTTTTACAGTGTTTGCCGTGACACGCCGTTTGAAATTGATAGTTCGGTATGTGGATAAAAATACAAAGGTTTATCAGTTTTATTACGTTTTTCTTTTGACTATAAACTCGCTCTGCTATTTCGTAAATAATGCGGGTTTTACTTACAAACTTTACAAACAAAGTTAGTAAACTTTTTTTTTATTGTTACAGGCGGTATTGTCTAGGCCCGCGGTCTACAGCCGCGTTTCCGCTTTCGTCCGCGATAGACCGCGCCACCGCGTGCTTCAGAACCAAGTTAAGATTTTGGTTGCTAAAGACTTTGTGACATTAATATTAAAAGATTAAATTACTAGAAACTAATTCTTTTTTGGCATTTTATTATATTGACTATATACATATTGACTTTTTTTTATAGCTGACAGGCTTGGTGTTTGACCACAACTCACCTGATGTTAAGTGACGTTGTGGTCGAATATGGTAAAGCACACCTAGCCTGGAATGGAACTGGCTCTCATGTGAGGCTGCCGGAACACACCGTTAGATGCTTGGCGGCAGATTTTCAACTTGAGGGTGGTAGCTAGCCAGCCGAGTACTAGAAAGTGCTCTACCACCACGCTACGGCTTCCTCACGATGTTTTTCTTCACCGACAGCTGAAGCTCATTGTTGGAGCTTGAACCCACGCCCTTCGGCATGCGAACCGACCGCGCTAACCACTGAGCTATCATCGCTATAAATGACAGTAAATATGACAGTATTTTTGTATTCACATATTTTTATAATGACATTTTTGTACATTATGTAATTTGTGTTTATGATTTTTTTTTGAATTTTTCTTGTAATTTTGGTGTTATCAATGAAATATTTGTATATTTGTTATGAAGTAAATTTGAAGTTACTTTGGTGTAGCGATCAGATACGAATTTGTGAAATGGTTACAGTTTTCTAATTATTATTTATTTATTTATTTACAGTCTTGTTATAACGTGTTTTTCACTCTCACTTGCCTGGAAGAGATTGCTTTTAGCAATAAGGCCGCCACTTGTGGCACTAGTTCATAAGATTCTTTTGTTTTCTGAAATTTTATTTCTATTTCTGGTGTATACTAAAGAATTTCTATTTATGTTTTGTGAATTTTATAAGCACTGTGGTCTCGCTGGGTACAGTACCAGGTACTCTTCAAGAGAAGTCGCTCGCAGTAGCGCCGAACCTTTGCCGATATCGTCCGATGGCTCGGTTATCAAATTAATGTCCCGTTACGAGCCTTTAAAAGTTGCTTTCACAAAAATTACTAAGATTAACGAGCGGTCTGTCGCGCGCGTCGTTGGTCGTTACGGCGTTATGCCGTTAAACTGTCGTTACATGGCGCCGTCAAATAAAATGAGAGTGCACTTTCATGCACTCGCTATAAGAGACTAAATGGGAAGTCTTTCCTATGTAGGTCGATCAATTAGTGATGTTAAGCAACGGGTGCCCCTGTCAACTTTTGGGTGGGTGATCGCACCTAACGAGACATTCTAGCTATTTTTTTACTAAGATAATGGTCACATTTTTGTTTCTAGGTTAAATTAGTTTTAATTTAATTTATAGTAACAACACTTATATCGTATAAATGTAATTTTTGGGGGTTTTTTTTACTAGGCTCTTGACCATAGCTCATCGCTGGATACATTTCGGAGAGTGTACGCAAGACCTCCACGACCTTATTCCCCCCTCTCCATTCCCCCACAGGACAGGCAGAAGAACAGCACACTATCATCCGTTCCTAGTAGTCGTACGCAACGATACGTCTGTACTTTCTTGATGCATACAGCCCATTCATTGCTACCTTCTTTGTTTCCTATAAACTACAATTTGGGCGTTTTTAAAGCTAGAGTGAATAGATTATTTCTAGATCAACGTGCTCCATCCACCGTCGCTTTCTATCAGGTGAATTGGTGGCCCAACGTAATGTCAGTGTGGTCGAAGTTATTAAATACACTTAGCCTGCAATGTGCAGTGCACTGGTAGATTTTTCGACTTGAGGACGGTAGTTAGTCAATCACGTATTAGAATGTACTATACCTACATTTTTGCTAAAAATGGCTTTTTGTCTCTCACTGCTGGTCAAAGGCCTCCCTTTCCTTCTTCCAGACTGCCCGGTCTTCGGCCTTGCAAATATTTATTTTATCTTTCAATTTTCATGAACTAATTCTGGATTCTTAACATCTACGATTGTTTCAAAACCAAGTCGCCGAGTAATTTTCTAATTAAAAGTTCAAGGAACGAGTTTCAGTGCCTACGGTTGAAATTATAGAAATATTATGCACCAGCTCTTTCCCGCAGTTTCACCCATTATCTTACTAGAACCACCATCTCACTTGATGTTAAGTGATGATTACACATACACATATCTTATAAAAACAATAAAAACTAATGTCAAAAACAACATTAAAAATGTTTTATAGCGATGAAAGCATAGTGGTTAGCGCCGTCGTTTCTCACGCGGAAGGCGTGGGCTCTAATCCCAACAATGAGCTTGAGCTGCCGGTGAAGGAAAACATCGTGATGAAACCGTAGCGTGGTAGTAGGGTATTTAAGTACTCGACTGGCTAGCTACAACCCTCAAGTTGAAAATCTGTCGCTAAGCGGTGTGTTCCGGCAGCCTCACTTGAGAGCCACTTCCATTCCAGGCTAGGTATGTTTACCATCTTCGACCATACCGTTACTAACTTAAACGGCGGCCTTATCTTCTAAAGCGATTTCTTTCCGGCAACCTTTGGATGTAAAGAAAATATGGTTGGCGACGTAAAAAAAAAACAAAGTTTTTCAATCTGAGGTACTATTAGAATATCAATAATTACCTTTCATCGTTCTCCTTCCACCTTTCTGTAACAGGGGCAAAATGAACTGGACCCCTAGGTTAAAGATGTCGTTTAATCGCAGTATAAATCTACATAATACAGTCTCAGAGACCCACAATGACCTCTACTCAGTTGCTACCAGACAACAATAGCTCCGGCCAAAGTTACCACATAATTCGATTAATCCGACAACTTGGCCGGTTATAATATGATTTTAGAAATTTATCGTTCCCAATGCTCATTCAGCTAGTTATTTGGCTCTATATAACCTGTAGAAGAGGTATTAAACAAGTTTAGGAAAGTTGTTTTTTGATATGACTGTTTTATAGAAGTTAAAACACTTTTATTTACGATTATATTTTAGTTATTATTCTTTAGTTTCTTGCTATAATAATGAAGTATAAAAAAAATATTTCTTGTTGTTATTATTTTCACTAAAAATATTTTAGCTGGACAAAAATTTGTTTTTATTTAAGACTAGCGGCCCGCTCCGGCTTCGCACGGTTATAAACCTCAAAAATAACAGTATTTCTCCACTATTTAATGGATGTTATTATACATATAAAGCTTCCTCTTCAATCACTCTATCTATTAAAAAAAAACGCATCAAAATCCGTTGCGTAGTTTAAAAGATTTAAGCATACATAGGGATATAGAGACAGAGAAATCGACTTTGTTTTATACTATGTAGTGATAATGATAGTGATGATTATAATTTTTTACCATTTAATTTTTTTTTAAGGTGTGCCGTTCTTATAAGTCTTAAATAAATAGGTGGGTTCGATTACCACCCAAGCCGCCCATTTACCGTCACTTAACGTAAGGTTATGTAATCAAACACCTAATCTGTCAACAGTAAAAATATTTATTAAATAGGAACGCTGTTTAGCTTTTTATAGCCTTTTTGAATGTAAAAGTAATGAGACGAACGAGACACTGATGGTAACAGATAACGCATGTCCATGACCATTGCAGCGATACACAGAACTTTGAATAACAAAATGAAGTCCAGGGCATCGCCGCTACGGCGCTTATTACTTTGAGACTTTCAATGGTCTAACCAGCCCTGCAATTTTCCTAGCTGCAGTATCTTTTTTTCTCTAGGTAAGCGTTTTCTATCCTAGACCACATCGTTGCTTAACATAAGGCAGGATGTGGTCAGAAGCGAACATATTCCGTATTTAAAAATAATGAGTTTAATATCTGTCTCACTACTTATTTATCAAAAGCAGTCTGAATATTACTTCATGACAATAAAAATGCATTCTGCGATATTAAAATTCAACAGAATTATAGGTCCCTCAACCGTCACACTTTACTGCCACTAAAATAGCCCTAAAGCTGTTTGTCCCCGCTTTTACGAATGCCGTCAAAGTTGAGGGTCAAAATTTTTTATTACTCACATTATTATAATCTGTATTACTATTGTACTTAGGTACAGATTAACCTGTACTAAAATTTGAGTAAAACTCCAGTTTTACAATCGAGCGTTTAACCCTCCGGGGGAACGTGAAAGCATTAACTGAGAATGAAGATTCCGAACGGAATAAAAGGTATTTTATTTAGATTACAGTTCTGTTAACTTATCTCTTGGAACGTCTGGCTCAGATTATAAGGAGGACTCCGCCTGGACCGGCATTTATTTAAATGGGTAACCAATATTCCAGTTACGAACTTTGACATGGATTCTTTTCAAGGTAACAATTATTCTTTGTGATACGGAACTCTCGACGTGGGTGTTTGATTCGCATTTGACTATTCTTTTGTTTAATCACACAGGAATCATAGCATGTATCTTGACCGCAAGTATAAATCACCCACCTAAACTTTCGGCTTAAGTTTTCTACCTAATATATATTTCTAGGAATATATATAATCCTGCTATTCTACTTATATAAAAATATCATAATTGTGTAGCAATGGTAGCTCAGTGGTTAGCACTGTCGGTTTAAACGTCGAAGGGTGAGGCTGGGTGAAGGGTGAAGAGTCGAAGCTTGAGGTAAAGGAAAACATGAGAAAACCATAACAAGATAATTTTTAGTACTGGCTAGCTACCATCCGATAATTTTTAGTACTGGCTAGCTACCATCTGATCATTTTTAGTACTGGCTAGCTATCATCCGATAATTTTTAGTACTGGCTAGCTACCATCCTTAAAATAAAAATCTTCTGTCAAGCATCTAGCGGTGTGTTCCGGTAGTCTCACTTGAGAGTCAGTTCCATTCCAGGCTAGATGTGTTTTCCATCTTCAACCACACCGTTACTAACAGGTGAGCTATGGTCAAAAAACACTGAGCTTGTCATCCATAAAAATGTGGAAGTTTTTATGTCTTGATGTTTGTTACTTAACCACACAAAACGGCTGAACGGATTTGGATGAAATTTGGCACAGACAGTTTATTACTTCGATTAATACATTGAATACTTTTTATCCCGTAAAAATGTCTCGCACGTGAAAATAGTAGTTGGTGCGCGTACGCGATATAATACTTTCCTGACATAATTCTTTGCTTGATTGCCTGGAATATATCGCTTTTAGCGAATTCGTCAATTTCCATAGCCTATAGATTAAACCGGTGAATGACATATGATTTTCTTTATTCCGGTTAAATTCCGAAACGGGCGTTGATCGGTTCTTGCAAGATATCAAATGAAACCGACACGTGAAAGCGATGTTTGCTTCAACTAAGACAAACCTGAAACTTGCAACGTACCATTACCATTAATTTTAAATGCAAGAATCAGTAAAATATGTCTTCTGCTGTACATAAATCTTAATACAAAAGAGCATTCCGGTCTCCAGCTCAGTGACTCGGGGTGCATTCAAGGAAACAAATGGCCTGTATTTTTTACAATGGTTAATCCTGAGTTATGAAAGGTATAAGGGATGGCCAGACCTATCTCAAGCGGCCAAATGATTCAATTTATATCGTAGCTGGAAGTTACCTCAATTTCTCTAGAAGGAATTTAGGTGGAAAAATCGAATGAGAAGTTGTGCACTAAATTTAACAGAGCACGCTTGAGAATGATTTTTCCACGGAAACTCTTCGAAAAGGAAAAATCAAATATCATACTTTGGTCGCAGGTCTAGCTAAGTTTTCAGGATTAATATTAAAGTTGTGTCGCATGTTTTTTAATGTAACTTAGCGAAGAGACAAGCAAGTCACTCAAGGCAAGTTTGGATTGACATTTTGTAGCGATGATAAAGTTTAATGCGGTGGTTCATACGCCGAAGGGTGTGCATGGACTTGAAGGAAAACATCGTGAGGAATCCATAGCATGGTGGTAGGGTACTTTCTAGTACTCGGCTGGCTAGCTACCACCCTCAAGTTGGAAATCTGTCGTCAAGCACCTAACGGTATGTTCCGAGCCTCACCTGAGACCCAATTCCATCCCAGGTGTGTTTACCATCTTCGACCATATAACGTTAGATGAGCTGTGGTCAAACACCTATCCTTAAAAGCAACAATAAAAAAGACATTTCAATTCAGAATCAGAATTTGGAGCTTTATAAGTTTGTGTTGATAATCCTTGTATGGCACTACTATGCGCTCATCGACCACAGATGCAAGAAACAAAAATAAACAAAACGTTCAATTCGATAATTTATTTCGCAAAACATGGAGTGGTACCAGTTTGATTGCGACAATGTGTTAAGTATATGTTTAGATCGCCATGTTTTAACGATTATGGTATACAAAACTTATTACAAAAGTTATAAAATTAAATATTAAATAAGAATACATTATCTAAACCTAATTTTGTTAATTATAGTCAGTCAAGCAATACTTGTCATTTAAGTTATAATTATGTTATTCAAATTTTACTGTCTTTCATTCACAAATTTGTCGACATGTACGTTGTAATTGAAACATAATTTCTTTCTAATTTGAGTGTTCATTAATGAATTGGTGATTATTAGTAACTTAAATTTGCTACATTTTGAGTATCGTCCATTATGATTTAATGTCGGGTGCAACAATTAGTTTACATAAATACATTTATTTCAAATTTCACAATAATATATACTTAATTTATTAGAGTGAATTTTTTTTTTAAAAATAGTTTTTAAAAACTGTCCCACTTCTGGGCACGATTCAATTCTTATTGTGAGAAAGGTAAGACTGTAGTCCCAACGCTAGCCAAGTGCGGGTTGGAAATCTTATTAAATCAGACATCTTTGAGAACATAAAGAATTTTCAATCATGTAGATTTTCTCACGATTTTTCGATGAAAGATATTCTAGGTTTTACTTTTATATTTTCTGTCTATCTTTTTATCTCAAATAAACTGTTATCTAGAAAGATGAAACTGCGTGCCGTAGGGTTTGAAATTTTAACCTAGGATCTCCAGAGTGGCGGACAGTCTTGTAACCAGGCTACCATTGAAATACAAATATTTTATTTATAACACCAAAGTTACAGGATATTTTTCTATCCATATTTAAAAATTACATTAGAAATGTCAAAATCATAACATCATCATCCACAGCCTTCTTTATCCCACTGCTGGGTAGAGGCCTCTCTCTTGTTATACCATCTGCCTCGGTCCTGTGCCAATCTGGTCCAGGTTCGACCCGCGACGGTGACAATATCGTCGACCCATCTTGCGGCTGGACCAACGCTCCGCTTACCTTGCCTAGGCCACCACTCTGTTGCAACCTTACTCCACCTGTCATCACAAATCATAACATATGTCAATAAAATTAAAATGTCAGTATAATAATATGTCAAATTTAGACATAGAAGGAGATCCAATAATATTTTATTTTTATTCCTTTTTTACTGCAGTATATTTTGTTTAAGTACTTAACCGATTCAAGATACAATTTTTTCAGTATATTGATAGAAAAATTTGTTGTAAATGTTTCATGAATGTTACATATTGACAAATAATTCTTCTTACATTTATTAAAAACGGTTAAGAAATAAAGCTACCTTATATCTAAAAATTTACACGAAAAAATCTCGTACAATTTTACATCTCGTTCAAAGAGAATATTTTCCAAAGACATATTTCCAACCACAAAGGAATGGAGAGAATAACTACAGAATCGATGTTTCGTTATATTAAACCTTTACTTTGTTTAGAAAATTAAATTTGTCTGAGAAAACATAAAGCCAGACGATAAAGTTTGAAAATAAGATAGCTAGCCAGCGTTCATATTGGACCGGTTAGATTTAAAAAAAATTAGGGTTCCATACATGAAACAAACTTTATTATATCTAAATCAAAGCTTCTTTTTTATTGTATTTATTTTTTAACTTGACGAAATGAAAGCAATGTCAAAAGGAAAAAAAAAATGTTAGTTGACAAATGCTATGATAACTTTGACAAATGTTTAAATGATAAGCAACTTGACATTCTTATTTAATAATACTATGCCATTAATAATTTTCTTTGACAATAATAATATATTATGACATTAAAAATTTACTATGGCATTATCAATTTATAATGGCATAAATTAATTAATATAAAAAGTATTTTTTTGACTAACATAATTATTTGAATAATATCTTCAATATCAATAAGTACTAAATATTGTATGACCAAAACGGTTAGCTGTTGATATACAATTGATTACACCAACGTGTACCTAATACGTAGATTGTGTTCTGCACAACCTCACTCCAGCTATCAAGAATTCCAAACTGAAGCAAATTAAACTTTCAATTTAATAGACTAAAAAAAATACCTCAGAACTCTGTCATTTATGAACCAGTTTTAAAACAATATTTTTTCATTTGAAAAGATATATTTTAAATTTTAAATTGGTCTATAGAAATATTATGAAAATCGGTTCAGTAATTTGATTTTTAAACCACAATATACCTAAAACCTTTGTGTTTGGGATTTGAGGCATGGAAACAGTTATTTTAACTATAAATTTATACTTGTTTGTTTATATTGCGTGGTGAGAAGGAACCCCCGGAATACAAGCGCGATTCACAATTGGACACTTTTTAAAGTGAAACCTTTTTCTATCAAAAGAAATGTTTTGTTGAAAGCTATCTGCGAATGAAATCTTATAAAAAATCTTGAGCACACACTGACATGGAAATTGCGTAGATATGTATGTATGTTTTGTTCTTATAGGCGACGGTGACGGTGACGGTGGTAAGACGGTGTTGTGTGTTTGTGTTTGTGTATTATTTATGGTTTAGTCGTAATACGGCAGGAAACGTAAGTGCTCCTGCAGGTAAGTATCAATAAACTTTAGTTCTTGAATGATAATATTATGCGAAGAACTTCAAGCATCATAAAAAAAGTACTAAAAAATGACGTAAAGAAGGCACTGGAAGAAATCGTTGCATCAACTCTTTTTAGACTCCCCTCGAGTGTAGGTTCGATTCCCACATATACAAACATTTATGTTTGTGCTGTGTTTCGGTGTTCTGTATGTATTATAAGTATGTATTTGAAAAAAAAGGATATAAGTATTCTATTAGTTATCTGGTTCCTATACTACAAGCTTTGCTTAGTTTGAGGCTACATGGCGCAGTGCGATAATGTCACAGGATATTTATTTTATTTATTATTTATATAAATAAAACCGACTGCGGCGAAGTCAAAAAGGGTTACGTATTTGACCTGTACCCTAAACGGCTGAATCGATTTTATATGTCACTAGATTCGTCTTTATTG
Source organism: Biston stratarius (assembly GCA_950106695.1). Lineage (NCBI taxonomy): Eukaryota > Metazoa > Arthropoda > Insecta > Lepidoptera > Geometridae > Biston > Biston stratarius. The sequence continues at coordinate 24,590,179 of OX467108.1, read as the reverse complement.
CGTGAGTGTCACTGGGCTTATCTAATCTAATACCTTTAAACGAGCAATTCTTGTATATATGTATATATATATAATCTGAGTCTCGGAAACGGCTCCAACGATTTTCATGAAATTTAGTATCCAGTGGATTTCGGGGGCGTTAAATCGATCTAGCTAAGTTTCATTTTTAGAAAACGTCATTTTATCCGTGTTTTCAGCCGAGCAAAGCTCGGTCAACCATGTGCAATATATTAAAATAATTTTAATCCATTACTCGAAAACGGCTTGACCGATTTAAACGATTTCTTTTTTATTTGAAAATATATAGATACTTTGTGATTGGTTCCATATAAATTTCATGAAAATGTGTTTAGTGGTATGATTTTTAGACCAAAATAACTAGAATAAATAGGTCACAAAGCATAGAAAATAGCGTATTTTGTTTTCCTGTGCCTTTTGGTGTTTACGGTGACTAGAACTGCTTACCGGCTATGTTTCTTGGTCCGGCTTCATCATCATCTTATGATGACGAAATATATGCACCGCAGTTCTATAATAAAACAATGTAGGTAACCTAGTCGTGTTTGGGCTTAGTGGAATGAAGTCGGATTATGTTTCGTCTAAATTATGACTTGCTAGTCACTATTTGAATATTGAAGCTAATATTAGCAAGTCAATAAATTATTATTTTAAGCGTGTTGGAATGACTCTGGCTTGCCAGTGTGAACTCCCCCAACTTTCGCTAGCCACCTGACCGGCTGTGCGGCGTCTGCGGTTAATTGAACTTGCAATCGGACTGCAATTTGGCCAAGAAATTACTAAGAAATAGTAAAGAAGTACTTTTAAACTTCCAACGTCTCTGTGAGTAAAATTGTTTAGAGTGAATAGTAAAGAATGTGGTAGATAAGTTTATTTTTGTTTATACAGGGAATTTCATCATTACGTCACGATGTCATAGTGACATTTTGACACTTAGATAGTTTATTTGGTGGTAGATCTTCCCATCAGGATATAATCTACGTACCACCGCAATACTAGATACTCTGACACCAAGCACTAGCAAACTTTATTGTGATCCGGTTTGAAGGGTATTGCAGGATATTACAGGGCTGTTGAGATTAACCATCGAAAGTCTCCGAATAATGAGATCCAAAGCAGCGATGCCTTGAACTTTGTTTTGTCAAATTACTACTCGAAGTTCTATGAATTGCTGCAATGGACATGCGATATCTTTTACAACCAGGAGAGCGTTTCGTTCGTCTCATAACTTTTACACAAAAAAAAAAAATATATACAAAAAACATTCAACTAAGCCCAAACACGGCTAAGTTGCATTGTGTTACAGTGTTTTTTTTTGACATGCTATGTGTTTGACCCTAGCTCACCTGATGTTAAGTAACGGTGTGGTTGAAGATGGTAAAGCATACCTAGCCTGGAATGGTACTGGCTGTCAAGTGAGGCTGCCGGAACATACCGTTAGATGCTTGGCGGCAGATTTTCAACTTGAGGGTGGTAGCTAGAATGAATGAATGAATGAATGAATTAATGAATGAATGAATAACTCTTTATTGTACACACTAGCCAGCCGAGTACTAGAAAGTGCCCTATGGTTTCCTCACGATGTTTTCCTTCACCGGCAGCTCAAGCTCAGGGGTTTGAACCCACACCTTTCGGCATGTGCACCGACCGCGCTAACCACTGAGCTACTCATATCATCGCTACAAAATATCGCTTGTCTACTAACAAACTCCCATCGCTTCATATACGATGACCCACTAACAAAATTAGTTTATAACTTGCTAAAACTTAAAAGGATTTTCGCCACTAACACTGGGAATGTTCTCTGCGATTTCCTTTTAAAGTACCTTCACACTACTTGTGTAAGATTTCCACTCTCGCGCGTACATTTTTCATCCAAGTAGGATGCACGGCCCCTAGAGAACTGTTGAACATACCGAGAACCTGGTTTCACCGCAACATGCCGGGTATTGTGAATAATGTCTAGTGGTGGTACAAGAGGTGGCACTAGATTTGGGTATCAACATTATAACTAACTAGGAAATATGTTTGTCATATTGCAATTTAGACCAGTAACTTGTTTCCATTTTAAATTATTTTCAATGATCCATATCCGAAGGGCAACCATATTATTAACGATAACATACCACTTCGTTTTTGGTTCGATATCCAAAGATCCCTGTGCTCTCTAACTGTGGGCCTTATTAGCCTTTGTAGCGATGATAGCTCAGTGGTTAGCGCGGTCGGTTCGCATGCCGATGGGTGTGGGTTCAAACCCCAACAATGAGCTTGAGCTGCCGGTGAAGGAAAACATCGTGAAGAAATCGTAGCGTGGTGGTAGGGTACTTTCTAGTACTCGGCTCTCTAGCTACCACCCTCAAGTTGAAAATCTGCCGCCAAGCATCTAACGGTGTGTTCCGGCAGCCTCACTTGAGACCCAGTTCTATTCCAGGCTAGGTGTGCTTTACCATCTTCGACCACACCGTTACTAAACATCAGGTGAGTTGTGGTGAAACACCTAGACTGTCAGGGTAAAAAAAAAAAGCTCAGAGTAGCACAAAGCTATGGAGAGGGCTATGCTCGGAGAAATGAGGACATCCGTCCCAAAGTTACCGACATAGCCCAGCGGATTAGCAAGTTGAAGTGGGTAAGGCACAAAGCACACAGAACTGATGGCTGATGGGGCTGTTAAGTTCTGGAGTGGAGACCACGGACCAGCAAGCACAGCGTTAGATGTACACCTACAAGATGGCCTATGTCCATTATTGGACATAGACCTTATAGGCTTGATAATAAACGAAAGATAACAACTGTAAATATCCTTCGCTACCCTCGACGAAACGCTGTCATGCTGGAAAGAGATAACGCTTGTTTATGCCCTAAATTGAAGACATATTCATAATTCGTACTAATAATTCCCCCCAAAATTTTAGTCAATTAAAATGTACAAACTTATTTGTACCTATTTAACTTCAAAGTAAGCGCATCAACAATTAAGCTTCCCCATAGCTGCATGCATAAATCATGATTTCGTATTTGAATTCAAATTAAACTCGTCGAGCGCTTGGTAACGGCAGTAGTTTTTGTGCAGTTTACATGTAAAGTAAGTGCTCAGCTCTGCCCCTCGGAACCTATAAAATAAAAGTATTTCCAGATCAATGCAGCTGCCAAGAACTGCAATTGGGCTGTCACGTGAATACATAAGCGCTTGGAACCGGCCAGTTGCGAATCTGAAACGCGCACTTATATTTGTGAATATTTACTAAAATAATAGTATTTTATTGCAGTGCAGGACTCTATTTTGTTGACTGCTCAGAAAAAGTCGTAGGTAAAGACGGATTACGTGGCGTGGTGGTACTGGCGTAAGAATTGTACCCCACCCTCTCTACCCGTGGTTGCCGTAAGAGTCGGCTAAGGGATGTAATCCGAAAGATGGGCAGCAGCGTCTTTCTTGAACAATCACACTTAACTGCGCTCACCAACCCGCCTGCCAAGCGTGACGAGTATTGACAAAACCCCTCCCCAGGAGGAGGCTTATGTCCAGCAGTGGACGTCCTATGGCTGATGATGTGATATACATTTATACCACACGTTAAAGCTCCATGGTAAATATAATTCATGACGCAGTTAGACTGGTCGATTTACACTGGTCGCATGGCGAAATTCAACCGTATAGGTATTGAGGTATTCACACGGGTCGATTTCTCGCTATACATGGTGAAAACCTTGAGCAAATTTGTACTATCTTGTTACCTAGAACGCAGAATAGATTGCCTTCCAAGAAGTTGCAAACCCTTTAGCGTAATGTTTGCTTCAGGCTTTCGCTCCAGCTCTTTTAGCTCGAATAAATCTTGATTCGAGCTGTAATGCCTCGGAAGAGCTTTTACACATCAATCTTCCGTCGATCGCTTCTTACTACTTAGATGTGACGTTTATGGAATACTTAATCTTAACTTAGGTTACCTGTATCACTGGATTATCTGTGAAAGAAACCGTGAGGTATTTGTTCGTAATAATAAATATCGTAGGACTTTTCACATAGCGCCATCTAGCCTCAAACTAAGCAAAGCTTGTATTATGGGAGCCAGATAACTGATACAATACTTATGTAGTTTTTTTTGGAAATACATACTTATAGCACATACAGAACACCGAGATATAGAACAAATATTTATGCTCGTCACACAAATATTTGTCTTTAGTGGGAATCGAACCCACACCCTACAGCTCTTAAAGCAGATACACTACCAAATGAGCTAACAAGGCTGTCTAGTATGATTGAAAACGGTAAAAACTTAGCCTGGAATGAGAACTGGCTCTCAAGTGCCGGTTGAAGATTTTCAAGATGAAGGTAGTAGCTAGACAGCCGTGTAAGCATTGTATTTTCTTTAACTGACAGCTCCAGCTCTTAGTCAGGATTTTAACCCACGCTACTTAGCTTGCGATCCGACCACGTTAACTACTCAGTTATAACTGCTTCAGCAGGATAAATAAATAAACTATATCAGGCGATACTTCTAACAGTGTTGTTTAGCCCCGAAATAAGCATAGCTTCTTCAATGGGAACCAGATAGCTGATAGAAGACATCATCATCATCTTCATCAGCCCATTTTAGCCTAATGCACGCCACTTTGGGCGAATTTCGGCTTTTTGCTTCCTTCGCCTTAAGAATATCGGTATAAGTATTTTCTAAGTCTGTGTGCTTCATGTTTGACCGCATCTTTGCTTACTATCATGAATGGTGGTGTTCGAAACCGGACTTATAGTTGTTAAAACTCAACACGTGATATAATTTTGTAGCGATGATAGCTCAGTGGTTAGCGCAGTCGGTTCGCATGCCGAAGGACGTGAGTTCAAACTTCAACAATGAGCTTGAGCTGCCGGTGAAGGAAAACATCGTGAGGAAACCATAGCGTGGTGGTAGGGTACTTTCTAGCACTCGGCTGGCTAGCTACCACCCTCAAGTTTAAAATCAACCGCCAAGCATCTAACGGTGTGTTCCAGCAGCCTCACTTGAGAGCCAGTTCTATTCCAGGCCAGGTGTGCTTTACCATATTCGACCACACCGTCACTTAACATCAGATGAGTTGTGGTCAAACACCGAGCCTGTCAGCCATAAAAAAAAAACTACTTGTATCATCTACGAAAATCGTCGGATAATTTTCATGTGAGATCAATCAATTCGGTCTGTTTGTTCGTCACATGAATGTATTTTTTGTTAATGCTAAGGTAATAAGTCAAACGAGACTCTCTCCTGATGGTAGGAGATGACGCATGCCCATTTACAGCGATACACAGAACTGTCTGTAACAAAACAAAGTCCAGGGCATTGCTGACCAACACCAAGATCAACCACCACAGATCCACCACCAAGTTAAAGTAGTTTTGTGTAACTAAATATTCAAAGCGATACAAAAGATAGCTATATTAATATGCTAATTATATTACTAATTACCTCTAATTAGTGTCAAGATAACATTACAGAAAGGTTGACTGAAAAACATGGAACCTTAGAAATTTTTCCAAGAAATTACTTTTCATGAAACCATAAGATCAACTTTCTACCACACAAACTAGAAAGAAAAACAAAGTTCTCTTAAAAGTCGGTCAAGTCAGCGCTAGGCACGAAAGTGTTACTTCAAACTTGTGGGTATAACTTCACTTCAAACTTATTCAACTTTAATGCAACGGCTCATCTCGAAAGCATATCTAAGTGAATTAATAAAGCATGTTCTAGTTTTTAATAAGTAAATATTTTGAGAATAAGTAAGAAAGATGCTTTGTAACGTAGAAGTTTTAAGCCTGTAAGCTTATGCGTGTGCCTTTAAAGTTACCAGTATTCCCCTTAAACTCAGATTTAAGTTATTAATAAGTTATTATTTAATCCCGATTTCAAATTTTCTCAACTTCAATAAGCTTTAAGCTTTATAAGTATAGAAAGGTTTGGATGTTTACTTAAAGTTAAATTACAATCAAATAAGTAAATATGTTTGTAAGTAAAATCGTACAATGTAAAATGAAGTTTTAAAAAAAAATTATGTCTTCGCAGTTAATAAACCGGTTTGAATGAAACTTAGCATATTAAAGGATGTTTTTCAAATATTTGAATGTTTAATTGTAGAATATTTTCAATCATAATAAATCTTTTTAATCGACTTCAAAAAAGGTATATGTTCCCATTTCTGTAAATTTTTTTTACTTCATTTATGAAACTATTTGAAAAAATATTTTCTAATAGAAATATCATGAAAATCGGTTCAGTAGCTTGGATTTCAAATCACAATACCTAAAACCTATCCATGTTTGGGCTTAAGGGCAGGCCGACCCCTTGCACTTTTTTATTATCTTATTTTTTTATTGCAATTAAATGAAGACTATACTGCTATTACATAAGATTTAATGTAAAATTTACGAGATGGACAAATCTCTCTCCAGATGATAAGAGATAACGCCTGTTCATGACTACGTAACAGCGGTACCTAGAACTTCGAGCAACAAAACATAGTCCAGAGCAACGTTGCCTTGACGCTTATTACTTTGAGACATTTAATGGTTTGTCTGTAATTTTGCTAGCTATAATTTGCTTCATATTAAAACACAGTAATGTTTATACACTACTGCTTGGTGGCAGAATATCTGATACTATAGTGGTACCTACATAGACGACCTCCTGCTAAAAAGATCTGATATTGAGATACTAATAAACTTTAAACTACCTTACCTAGAATTATTCAGTTGTAAAATGAAAGGTGTTGTGCAATTGATAAAATGCAGTCATAAAATAAAATAAAACTTACTAAATTATCGGTAGTAAAATGGTAGCCTTGTCGCGTAAAGCGATTTCTTCCAGGCATTCTTTGGATGGACAGGACAGAAAGCTGATGTGGTTGGCAGTGTATAAAAGAAAGTAACAATATTTAGGTATACATAAACAAATATATAATAAATACTTTAATTAAAAATAATAATGATAAGCATGATAAAATATGGATATAGGATAAATACAACATACTTACACTAATCATCATCATCAGCCTATCCACTACTGGACATAAGCCTCTCCCAAGACACGTCACTCAGTCCAATCTTCGACATTCCGCTTCCATTCACCGCCAGCTGTCCTATGTATATCACTCCATCAGCGTCTAACGCTACGTTTGCCGATTAGCGATCTCCACTCAAGAATAAGTCTACCCCCACGTTTATCGGTTCTGCGACAGATATATCCAGCCCATTGCCACTTCAACTCGCTAATACGCTGAGCTTTGTCAGCGACTTTAGCGTACACACAAATATAAACATTAATACCAATTAGCATGTAAATAAATAAGTCTTATAAAGACTTCGTTAATTTTTAGAGCCAGTTACAAATATGAATCAAATATTTCACATTAAACGCGCACGCGCGCTATCCGACGCAGAACAAATTAACACAATTCGTAGCCAGGAATATGAAAATTACCCCAGTGTATTCCGAACCTAATAAATAAAGGTAACTTGCTGCAGAAGGACGCAGAGGAGCAACTCACTGAAGAGGGCCTTCCTTACTACATTCAAGCTCATTGTAATGTCGTCATGAGCAAAGAACTGCTTCTACGAGGCTGCCTCTTGTAGAGATGGAACACGTTTGCCGACACGTTGGACAGGCGATAGAATAAAATAGAATATTTTTATTGGCCTTATAACTACATGTATTACTACTTTTATAAATAAATAAATATTGTAGGACACATTACACACAGCGCCATCTGACCCCAAACTAAGCAGAGCTTGTGAGATGGAAGTCAGATAACTGATAGAATACATAAATACTTTTTTTTTGTAAATACATACTTATAATACATACAGAACACCCAGACACAGAACAAACATTTGCTTATACCAAACAAACATTTGTCCGTGGCGGGAATCGAACCTACGCCCTACAGCTCAGGCCAATGAGCCAACGGGGCTGTCAATAGAATATATAATTTTTTTAATGGCTTACAGGCTAGGTGTTTGACCACAGCTCATCTTATGTAAAGTGACGGTGTGGTTGAAGATGGTAAAGCACACCTAGCCTGGAATGGTACTGGATCTCAAGTGAGGCTGCCGGAACACACCGTTAGATGCTTGGCGGCAGATTTTCAACATGAGGGTAGTAGCTAGCCAGCCGAGTACTAGAAAGTACCCTGCCACCACGCTATGGTTTCCTCACGATGTTTTTCCTAAAAAAAACACTAGAGTTAACAATCTGTATCTCTCTAGTCTGTGGGTATGTATTCTGTATGGGGATTGCTTTGCGCTGGTATTACCTGTCGGGATAAAGTATGGAGGAAAACTTACGCAAGTGAGTAGGGTCTGGCTACTTTGATGGTTGGATCTTGATAACGGTGATTTTAATCTTTTTACGCGTTTCGCGTTGGCCACGCTGATTATTTTGGACGCTACGTACCGACCTTGAATAATTTAAAATCAGGCTCACAAAAACAGAAAACCTAACGTTCACTCCGCCCATACGCTATTTCCTAACCAGAGTCAGTCCTGTTTTTATAAATTGGCCTACTGTTGGGCACGGCTCTCACACTGAGACAAACCTCGCCGAGGTTTAATGGTGTGTGTGGTTATTTAAAGAAAATTGTAATCACTTATCCCAATAATATTATAAATGTGAAAGTTTGGATGGATGGATGTTTGTTATTCAATCACGCCAGAACGGCTGAACGGATCTGGATGAAATTTTGCATGTAGATACTTTAGGCCTTGGAATAAAACAAAAGATACTTTTCATCATCATCATTATCATCCGTCACCACGCGGGTAAAACCACGGCGCACAGGTAGTAATTGTATAAAAATTTTAATAAATTAAAAAAGATAAGACCACAGCCCGCCACGCTGTCGAAGTGTAGGTTGACAGATTTGACATAAGTTCGAGAACTTTTTTTCAAATAACTTATATAAAATGTATTAGACATATATGATGATGTTTTCCTTCATCGTTTGAAGTTATCGGCAATACGCACATAACCTAGAAAAGACAGGTGCGTGCAGTAGGAATTGAACCCAGGACCTCTAGATTGAAACCCAGACGGTCTCCCAACTAGGTTGCCGAACTTAATTTCCAACTTATAAAAGAATAAAGATGAACATACAATTTACTGATTAACCGTATTATTGCTCCGAAGTACACAACGTAACTCGTAAATTTAATTTATTAAGAGTAAAGTAATTGGTCTGGAAATAAATGTTTTCTTTAATGGATAATAAATAGTATGCCTTTTCATGGAAATTTTTATTATTTATGTAACATGTTGGTTTTAAGAAAAAAGACTAAACTATTTGAAAAAGACATATATGTATTATTTAAACGGGCTGACAGTTTGATCATTAGCAATATTCAAAGGCATGTTTGTTGGTCGTCATATGAAATGTATAAAGAAAAAATATTGAAATAAATACAAAAAACAAATTAAGAACACCTTGGTCAAAGTTTTTCCCAAGACTCCAGAGTTTATGTACAGCGCGCAACCTTACGCGCCGAGCTAGCGCAAGACATAACTACCATACGTAGACTACGTAGTAATTGTTATCTAATCTGGGACCGCGCGCGACTACCATGTCATTTTCGGTGCGTGTGATTTGAGTGTCCAAATTTTTGCGTTTGCTCAGGATAATCTGGTCAAATACTAACCACCTATTTTTTTAATTATTTGGAACAACAATCCAGTACTGAACCCCCTGTATCAATATTGCTGATGTTCAAACTTTCACGGTGAATGTATTTGTTCTATATGTATTAGTTAACATTTTTTTTAGCTTAAGTTCTTAAGTTGTACCGTGTTTTCTATTCTTTGTTGGCTGGAAGAGAGCGCTCATAATATTATTTTGTTTTCTATATACAATACAATACAATACAACTATCAGTTATCTGACTTCCATCACACAAGCTCTGCTTAGTTTGGGGTCAGATGGCGCTGTGTGTAATGTGTAAAAAAAAAAAAAAAAAAACTATATTATACACCAAACATTATAAAGATACGTACAAAAATTAAAAAAAAAAGAGAGAGAAAGTAACAAAACAAAAATCTGTTTTCAAATAGTGAAAGTATCAGGCGAGTTTCTATCTATCGTGTTTTAGCTTCTTAATAAGATAACTCTATATTGTTCAATCTTAATATCATGACTAAACTATGTTCAATCAAGCAGCCTCCTTTTAATACTCAAATTTATTTATTAGTTCTAAAATAGACATAAACATTATAGTTTTGAGGTCTGTGTCTGAAGTATTACATTAATTTATTCTGAATCCATTTAAATTATTGAAATACATATTTGTTAAGGCCAAGAATAGCCTCATTATATTATGTGGCGCGCTCACGAGAATGGCCCGGGGTTGTTTAAAAATAACGTGAATAGATGATGTTCTTACGTCATCTATTTGTTTTAAAGTTCACACAAATGCTCTAAATTTGGCTATATTGACACTTACCATCAGGTGAAATCGTGGTCAAACGCTTACCAATCTTGTTGTTATAAATTACGCAATTTTTTTTATTATAACATTGCTATTTCGTAATTTTTTTATGGTTAACAGTAACATAAATAACATTTTTATAGTATGAATTTAAAAAATAATTTAAAAGATAATATAAATAACAATGAGGAAAGGCACGTGCCCAACAGAAGGACAGTTTATAAAAACAGGGTTGATTCGGAATCCGAATTATTATTGTTAATTTTCAAGCCACCAGAGCTTGAACTTTTTAATACAAGAAAACGAACTTAGAAAATACACGGAAAACAGGTTGCCATTATAAGACTTTAAGCAATTAGTATTTTCTGTTTGGTATTATTCGCAAAACAAACACGAACGCTGTAGCACGTAGCGTCACTATCCACTTTGTTATGCAAAGACAAAACCGTTTTCTTCAGCAGAATGGCGCCCAACGTGGGGCCAAATAATGCTGGAATGGGAGCAACGAACAACATGTTCTAACGGAATAAGGATGTTTATGGAAATTATCTATTTTAAATATTGCACTTAACAAAAATTAACTCAACATTTCAATAGTTATAAACTGGCTGTTACCCGCGACTTCGTCCACGTGGAATTTAATAAATATTTTTTTGTACAATTTGCTAAATTTTCAAAAAGTTAGTAATTAGGTATTTCTCGTAAAGAAATACCTTTATCTTTGGTAACTTAACATCTTCCGGTATGAAAAGTATTGTATATGTTAATCCAGGTAATAAAATTTCATCCCAATCCATTCACCCGTATTTGCGTGATTGAATAACAAATATCCAAACATCCAAACTTTTATATGTATAATATTAGTAGTTTTTCTGATATAAAAAAGTATTTTATATGTTCATCCAGGTAATAAACAATATGTATGCCAAATTTCATCTAAATCCGTTCAGCCGTTTTTGCGTGTTTGAGTCACAAACATCCAAACATACAAACTTTCAGTAGCTCTGAAGTCTGATTGCAAAGGTCTATTTTTGGTAACAGTTACTTAAAACAATATATTTTTTTAAAAGACACTAATTTTCTGTAATACGGATACTGCTTAGTTTTCAAAATACAAAACAAATAGAAATAACGTTAATAAATTTACATTATTAAAATCACTCTATCCTTTTTGTTTGTTTGTAAGAAAGTCGTAAACGTGAATAACACAACAAACTCCAAACCCATTAATTATTATTAATATTAAATTTATCAAACAAAATCCATCTTACCTGATAAAATATTGACTAAATTTCGTAATTAAGCAGCTAAAAACCGCCACAACCCAAGACTAATTCAATTCAAAGCATTTAATATAAAGTTCATAAAAACTGGCGCCCGAACGTGGTGCCAAAATCCTTCTAAACCTACCTACGTGCCAGTCACGGCTTAATTAAAAACAAAAAGAAATTAAAAATAAATGCTATTTGAAATTCGAACGGCGAACCCGGGTCGTATCTTATCTTGTGACATTTGGCTCCAGTCGCGTGCGGGCCTTGAAGGCGAACGCACGTCGCGTTCTTTTTCACTCGGTCACGAAAATACGCGTGTGATGTATATTGTGAATGAGTAGAAGTGCTTTAATTCCTTTCTGAATAATGTGAATGTGTCGTGACGTTACAATGCTCGTGCTACTTTTAGGGATGTTAATCGGTGAGTTAGTTTAATCAGAATTTTATAATGTTTGTGGAATTAACCTTCTATGAATCAATTAACAAGATTATGTAATTAAATTAAGATTAACTCAATTAAAAAGAGACGACGATGGTGAAAGACTCTTAATTAAAATAGCAAACATCTTTTTAATCATTAATTAAGAGGGTATAACGGTATATGCATGAATAAGTTTGATTAATTATTTTTTTTCCTGTATTTTATTATGAGAGTGTACTTAAGCTCTGTTTTTTATTTTATTTTATTGAGAAAGGCGTAGTTTAATTTGTATAGTGTATTAGTTAAATTATCGTATTACTGGGAACCTAAGGTTCAATTACAACTATACACAACTTATTTATGTATTAACCGACAGTATATAGAGTAATGAATAGTTGAATAATAAAATAATAACTTAAATGAGTAATATTACAAATCTATTCATTTAAATGTTTCACAAATACTATGTTTGAAAGAATAAAGGTGACATGAGAGCATGTCTCTGGGATCCTTTACCTTGTGTGTGCGTACAGCATATCCTAGCAAGAGTACTGTTTTGTGAGACATTATTGTAGGCAGGCGGGATGCTAAATAATTGGAAATTGCGTACGGAACATGTGGGTACCACTAACTAAAACTAACAAAACTAAAATAACACTAACTAAAATTAACACTGCAACAATACACTACTATTATGTGCTATTAACAATCTTGCCTTTAGCTTATCTTTATCTTAGTTAAAATTCACTACTTATTACTTATTTATGTCGTGATTGCTATTAAACACATAGATACACTTGTAGACTAACCTAGAGATAAGATTCAAATTTTAACATTCATTTTTGTTGCTTTAAAGGCAAAAGCTCTCTCACTGAGCCAAGCATGTCGTCGTATAAGTAGGTGTAAGTTCGATACGCCTCAATCAACGTACGTAGCACTTAATTTGATCCCCAACCAGCGAAACCAGCTAGAAATTATCATATTAATTAATAATCGGGACTAAGTTAACATAGATTTATCGACTCTATACTTACCTTACCGCAACTTGAAATCTACTGAGCTTTACAGTTGGAATGAATTATGCAGGACGCGGTGCTAGGTTGTTGAATATTATGTCATATCGTTTGTGATTTCAATTTCAAATTGATTGAGTTTTTAGGCATTAGATCGGCAAATGTTTTTGATTGAGTATTAAAGCGATTTGTTTTGATAATAGATGGTAATTTAATGTTATGATTGATAATTCAAAATGTTGGTTCGGCAGTTGTTCTGGCAGATATTGGTGATTGGCTTATTAACTAAGATAGTTCAGTTGATAGTGGATACTATGGAGCCCAACCGTAGTAGAAATCCGGTGACCTTCTTCAAGGAGATAAAGTCGAGTGCAACGTCAAATCGTCTTACTTCTACACTACTTCGAAAAGGTTGTCCGGAATAAATGGCTCTAGGTGATAAGGCCGCCATTGTACTACCATATATTAGACGATATTGTTTTTGTTTTGTTTTGATCTCTTTTTAAAGATTTTATGTTATAATGTTATGTATGTTTGGTGTACAATAGTTACATTCTATTCTATTCAACGGGCCGCTGCGCGCATCTACCTCTACTTTACGTGTACTCGGCTTTGTCTCCTTGAAGAAGGCCACTGTATGTGGCTGAAACAATAATCAAAGTATCAGACATAATTAAACGTGAGTAATCTATCATAAATAAAACAGAAATCTTTACTACGAGTATAATATGTATATCACCACTTCCACCTATTCGCTAAATTTTCTGTGGCGTTTAGCTCAAGTTTCGACCCTGACCTGCCTAGCTCACACACGGGCCAATAAAAACACGCTTTACTACAGCTTAACATAGCAGGGCTTTGTGGATTTGTAGGTTAACAAGTTTATTCGGTAATGGCGGTTTAACTCTCTTTTGGTTAGAGCGAGTTTGGCTTGGACAAGTGTTCCGGAAAATGTAGAAACAATTTTTGTTTTTGTGGCTAGCTATTTTTTATCAATAGTTTTGAAAGTAAAAACTTTTAGTCACGTTGCAAAGTACCTTCATAATTTTTCAACAGTTAAAAGGTTAATTTTTAGGGTTCTTGGTAGATCTCTTTAGAAGCAAGTACCACCGCAGTAACATATTTCTGCCGCCAAGTAGTAGTGTGTAAACATTACTGTGTTCCGTTTTGAAAGGTACTGCAGCTAGTGAAATTAGGGCTGTTGAGACTAACCATCGAAAGTCTTAAAATAATGAGCACCTAGGCCACATCGTTGCTTAACATCAGGCAGGATGTGGACAAACGCGAAAATATTTTGTATAAAAAAAAAAAAATCTTCGACTTTATACTTTAATATAAAAATTAATAAAAACATTCATGTGATGAGATAAAGGACCGAATTTAGATAATATATGAAGATAATTTAGACTTAGGATCTCACATTAAAATCTGTACGAAGGTTTTCATGGATAAAACGAATGATCTCATATCATGTGTTGATTGGATTACAGATCTATCTCGATGTCTAGCGCATGGTTAACCTACCTTTATGGTTTAATTTATATTGATTTTAAATCATTTTATTATTAATAGATTGATTCAGGCGTTACTTTGCGGAAGTGCATACTAAGCGCTTCGAATCCACATTCATTATTCGCACAACGAGGATGTGGAATTCTTTGCGGAGTCTATATTTCCCGAAAAGTACAATATGAGTGTCTTCAAATAAAGCAAGCGAGGTAAGGTAAGCGTGTTCCATCCTAGATCACATTGTTGCTTAACATCAGGTAGGATGAGGCTAAACGCCTCCTAAAACCTCTTAAGAAGGAGCCTAGAGTCGTGCAGTGGGAAACTTGGTCACAGAACAAATATTTATTGTTATATAAATGTTTCTTCTGAGTGAACCCACATTCTACAGCTCTTGAATCACATTCACTACCAAATAAGCTAACATTTCTCAATAAAGTTCTTTTATTTTCTTTATTTTCTCTTCTTCGATTTCTGCAGTCTTTTACGCGGATCCAAAACACCATACTGAAATCGCCATTGCAAACTTCAACGGAATCTCACCCAAATTTAATTAAAGAACATACCCTAAGTTAATCCAGAACATTCCAAGCATGTAATAACCGTTTCACGAACTACATATGTTTTCAGTAGGACGTATAATATCGGAACATTTCTTCCGCTCAACTTGAGGAGTAAACAAAAGTTAGGGACACCCGCCAACTTTAAGGTAGAGTTAACTCTATGGATACGAGGTAGTTGCACGGGGACCGGTAGGGTTGCCAGCTGTCCTGATTTTATCGGGACTTTCCGATTGTAGATGACTGGACTCCAAATTTCATCAAAGTCAGATGACATATACATACATATATATACACTACCGCGACTTTGTCCGCGTGGAATTTTTAGTGTTGTTCAGTTTGCAGTATAAAAAGTATAAACTAATATACTTAACATCTGGTGAGCTGTGGTCAAACACCTAGCCTGTAAACCATATAAAAATACTACAGCGGTAACCCCGCCTATTTCTGTCCAGAGAGCTAGCGATTCTAACTTCCTGTGTTCCGTGCACATCTAAAATTAAACATCGGAACATAATCCGGCTTTAATCAAGCTGCTTTTACTGGAAACCTGTTCATATTTTTTCTTCCAAGAGAAAATAAACGTTTGCTAAAGCATCTTCATTCTTACGTTTTTCTCGTTTTCTCTTGTATCAAATCTCCAATAAGAAAATCCTATAATCTTTCAGGCTTTCATAATATTTTACCGCTCAAAGATAGGATCCAGCCTGAGACGAATAACTTTATGGACACGTAATGCTGGAAACAGACTCTAATATCGATTGAGTTAAAAAAAAGAAGTTACGCTCAGTACTTACCTACTTGTATGACATAAAAATACACTAACATTGACCTGGATGACCGAGCTTTGTTCGTTTTCCTCTATTGACGTTTTCAAATAAAACCTAGCTAGATCGATTTATAGTCCCCGAAACACTCGCCTATATATATAAGTATATATATATATATATACATATATGTGTATAGGCGAGTGTTTCGGGGACCATAAATAAATATATATATATATATACATATATACAAGAATTGCTCGTTTAAAGGTATTAGATAGATTAGATAGTAGATAGATAAACTATTTATTGTTCACATCAAAAACTATAATTACATATAATGCGAATCAGCTCTGTTTTCCTAAGCTGTCCCACTGCTGGGTGTGGGTCTCTTCTCATTGTGGGAAGTGCGGGTTGGCAGACATCACACATCTTCGAGAACTTTTTTTTTAGAAATCTCGGACATGTAAGTTTCCTCACGATGTTTTCCTTCAACGTTTGAAGTGAATGACAATACGTACATAAATTAGAAAAGACAGAAACGCGTTCCGTTAGATTCGAGCCCAGGATCTCTAGGTTGGAAGCCAGACGGTCTCTCAACTAGGCTGCCGAAACTTCTATTTTATTTAAATTTACGTAAAAAGTAATGAGGCGAACGAGACGCTCTCCTGTTGGTAAGAGATAACGCATGTCCATGACTATTGCAGTGATACGCAGAACTTTGAGTAATAAAACAAAGTCCAGGGAATCGCTGATTTGGCACTCATTACTTTGAGACATTAGATGGTTAGTCTCCACAGCCCAGTAATTTTGCGAGCTGTGATACCCTTAAACCGGAACACAGTAATGTATGCACACTACTGCTTGGCGGTAGAATATCTGGTGATGTGGTGGTACTTACCTAGATGACCTCTAGCTAAGGATATCTACCACCAATCTAATATAATAGACAAATAAAAAAAATTAAGTAGTGTAACAATTATTGATAACCTTATCGTTCAAAGCGATCACGTCCAGGCAATCTTAGGACGGAAAGGATTCAAGAACAAATAAAAAAACAGGGTCAGCTATTAAGGATGAAAAATAAACTAAGAATATAATCAGGTTACCATACATAAGTATATATGTATATATATATACATAGAGATACTCGTACATTCTAACAAAGATATCCCCTGATACAACACTGATAGGTAAATAAATATTGGATGACATTTCACAAGTGGTATGCATCTTGCCAAACTAAGCAAACTGGAATGCTTCATTTGGCAGAACTCAAATTTTTGCTTTTATTTTCATGTCAAAGTGTAAGAAAATGTTAAATACAGTTTTAGAGCTCAAACATTTAGCCTGTTTTCACAATTGTTTAAGCTATTTGTTTGTTTATATAATTGACGAGTGTCATGTCCCACCGCTTATTGATCCATGAATCTAAATCTTTTTATCGACACGTCGTTGTATTTGCGGAGAATCTATTTTTTCATCGTAAACCTACTTCACACGCAGTGGAGTCAACTGTACCGCGAAAATAAGCCATAAAACATTGGCTTGCACACTCGGCTGTAAAACGGGACTAGAGATAAATAGATGGATAAGTGCTTTACAGCTTAGCTTGGTCGGTGCGGGAGCCGCGAGCTGTGAGATAAGATGAGAGAAACTCATGTCTCTATAATAGCGTTTCTCAACTTGGGCTCAACAGTTCATTGTACTATGTACATGTACCTTTTTTATAATATACTCTTTAATAATCAACTGATTTGTAATCTGATTGATTGACTGATTTGTATACACAATAATTTTTCTTTTGTGAGGTAAAAGTAATTGGATTTATTTAGACTTTATCATTAGTCAATAAAAATCAATTTAATTTAATTTGGGCTGGGTTCTATTGCAGCCTTATAATATTTTTTGTAGTAACAAGTTAATATGCACTAGATTTTCACGTGATGATAAGGGATAATTTATTACGACAAAGTTTAAGACATCAAATTATTACATTAATAGTTGATCAGTGTATGTCTGTATGTACTCTCACTCATGATATATCTCCTCTATGATAATAATAATATGATTTATAATTATGATTTTATATAAATACAGTCTAAATAGTCGATTATATTATTGATCTAATATCTAAAATTAAAATTTGATATAAACTTAAAATCTAAAACAAATTAAAAAAAAAGGCAAGTGGTTACTGCAGTAAGAAGAGGATATAAAGACTTGTGGTTATTTTAATTAGTTTTTTGCTTTAATTTATTTTAGGTTTTAAGTTTATGTATAATTTTAGTTTTAGATTTTAAGTAATATTTTAGATAGGTTTTTTAAACATTTCGTTAAGTTTAGTAGTTTTTATTTAAATCCTTGCCACTGTTGTGACCGACACGAATGTTAAGCGGAGATAAACTAAATATAAACCTTGAACACAGACTAAATAGAATTTATCGTTATCCTGAAAGGTCTAATCTTATCTAGTACAAATCTTGTTTTAGTTATCAAACTTACTAATATAAATACAATTCTACTTAGACAAGATCTGTGGGATGCTTGAAATGTTGAAATTGGTCTCTGATTAAAAAAGATTAAGAACCTCTTCTCTAAAATATATTATTTTGAAAAGAGGATTATTTACGTAAAATTGCTTGTGTACATATTTCACTTAGAAAGAGTATGAATTTTCGTTTCGTTTTTGTTATGTTATTGAAGTTTTTTACTCCCTTTTAAGTGGGCAGGGGCTGTATTAATAAAAAGTTAAAGTTATCGAACACGGAAGTGTTTGTTGTCGGAGAACTGAAATTATGTCAAGTATTTTATACTTTTACTGTCTTCGATCAAACTTAATGCTTTGTATCTGGTTAAAGGTTAAAATAAATTACAATTCCGAATATAATGTTTATGAAATAAATTTCCAGCAAATTTTCGTGCCAGTGTCAACACCGAAAAGTCATTTTCTTGCCGACCTCCACGGCTCAGTAATTGTACATCTGTTCTAAAAATTAGTAATCTAAGTTTGAATAAAAGTATTGAATCGAACGAAAATTTCTCCTGATGGTAAGAGACACAATGATAACAAGACCACAAGATGGTAAGAGTGCAGTATAATGATTATTTATCAATGACCATTTCTGCTGTGCTCAGAACTTTGAGTAACAAACCAAAGACAAGAACGTCGCTGCTTTGGCGCTCATTACTTTGAGACATTCGATAATTAAACTCAACAGCCCTGTAATTTTGCTAGTTGCAGTACCTTTCAAACCAAAACACAGTAATGGTACACACTACTACTACTTAGCGGCAGAATATCCGGCTACTTAAAAAAAAACCTCGATACAGAAAACTCTACTGAAAATCTATGTACGTGAACTGTGACATTTAAATTTCTGTTAGGTTTATATACTATTTGGCATTAACAGTTGTGCCTCTGTTTGTTTTCATCTGTAGTGAAGGGCGAATCCGATCCCTCCCCTCACCCCCTCGAGGCAGACTTTCATAATAAAATTTACAGTTACTTCTCGAGCGGCCACAAATCAAATTTGCCAAGAGCTCGCACTGAGTCTATCTCAGGATTGGTTGACCTTTGTACACCGTCTACCTACAGCTTACTGCTTTTATTTGTATTCAAAAATTGACAACCTAAATCAGAAAAGTTTGTACGCCCTAAGTATTTACCGGAGTTGTTTTTAGCGATTATAGCTCAGTGGTTAGCGTGGTCGGTTCAGATGCCGAAGGGCGTGGGTTCAAACTGTAACAATGAGCTTGAACTGCTGGTGAAGGAAAACATCGTGAGGAAACCATGGCGTGGTGGTAGGGTACTTTCTAGGCTAGCTACCACCTTCAAGTTGAAAGTCTGCCGTTCCAGCAGCCTCACTTGATAGCCAGTTTCATTCCAGGCTAGGTGTGCTTTACCATCTTCGACCACACCGTCACTTAACATCAGGTGAGTTGTGGTCGAACACCAAGCTTGTCAGGTATGTATATAAAATAAATGCATTTGCACCATATTAGTCTCTATACTGCACCCGTGCGAAGCCGGGGCGGGTCGCTCGTAATACATAATTATGTACTGTTTGTAATGCATCCCGTCGAGTGCCGGCGCGGCCGTGAAGTTAGTAATTACTGCAAATTACCCCGAACTGCACCCACGACACACGTTCCCGAGTTTTTATACGCTTTGTGTCGTATTTTCCCCATATTTTGTGATAACGACCAAAGTTACGTATGAGTTGTTAATTATATTACAATATCATTCTGACGATAGGTTTCATGCTATAAATTCCAATTATTTATATTTGAAAAGTTTGTTTTCACAAAATCTGTTAACGTTTTTCAAAAGTCATAAATAACTAGTTGTATCCGAGGCTCCGTCCACGATGTTCGGTGAGAGCGAAATTATGTTACAACTAAATCCACCGAAGCGCGTTTCCAAAATAGCGCGTATTATTTCAATTAACTTAACTTGTTTGTTTGTGAACCTATTGGAATAAAATAAACACTAAATGTTACGGGAAGCTTGTCGCCATATATCAGTAAAAACCACATTCAAATCAATTAAGTAGTTTCTGAGATTAGTGTGCACAGACGCATAGACAAACAAATGAAAATTCTACAAACTTTTGGCCTCGGTAACATGGAGTATTAGGAGTAATATTTTTGTATTAAATATTTAAAGTACAAACCCGATTCGCTTACGATTTTATTATATATATCACATCACACACACAGCATCAGCCATAGGACGTCCACTGCTGGACATAGGCCTCCTCCTGGGGGGGTTTTGCTAATACTCGCCACGCTTGGCAGGCGGGTTGGCGAGCGCAGTTAGGTGTGATTGTTCAAGGAAGACGCTGCTGCCCATCTTCCGGATTACATCCCTTAGCCGAATCTTACGGCAACCACGGGCAGAGAGGGTGAGGTACTATTCTTACACCGGCACCACCACGGCAAATTATATATATGTGAAGTATCAATCTCCATCAATATCACCTTAACTAATGTAATGGTAATGACAGGAACGAGACGCTCTCCTGATGGTAAGAGATAACGCATGTCCATGACCATTGCAACGTTACACAGAACGTAGATAAACAAAACAAAAAGTCCAGCGCATCGCTGTTTTGGCGCTCATTACTTTGAGACATCCAATCACATCACATCTATGGGTAAAGTTAAAGTAAAATTTCTCGTTCAAATTAAAGTTTAAATTTCTCGTAGAAGTTTCCGTAGCATCGGTTACTACGGCGTAGCAATATCGTAATATTAGTAACTTCGTAGTATCTGGCGTAGCACGCTGTGTGTGTGTTTCATTACGGACTAATGCACTAGACACGTTGTTAGTTGAGAACAGCTGAGCTATAGTCAAACACCTATCCACATAAAAAAGTATTAATAAGCATAGTAAATTTATCGATAAGTAAGTAGGAGAGAGTGAATCCGCGAAGCACTACTGATTTTAATAAATTTGAGTACGCCTAAAAGCCCTCCGACTATTGATAAATCGTAGTATTCCCTAGATTGATGCGTTTTCATTTTGCGAGTTTCCCAATTCCCGAGTGAAGGCGGAAATTGGCAATGTTCTTTATACAATCAAACAATTTTTTTTTTAAATGTAAAATTCATGAGACGAACGGTATGCTCTCTTGATGGTAAGAGATAACGTCTATCCATGATCATTACAACGATACACAAAACTTTGAGTAACAAAGTCTAGGGCATCGCTGCTTTGGCGCTTATTACTTCGAGAGATAGATTTAGTCTCAATAATCTTTCTTGCAGCGATGATAGCTTAGTGGTTGGCGCGATCGTTAGCATGTCAAAGGGCGTGGGTTCAAACCCCAACAATGAATTTAAATTCAAATGTAAATTGTTAATCTGTAATTAATATATATTTGTTAATGTAATTATTAAATGTAAAATGAGGACTGTGTGTATTCCTCGAGCATTCATGCTCACCATCGAAGGCTCCTTCTTGCGGCGGCGTCGTGTGTCGGGTCGCTCTCTTCCCTCAGATATGGTTGAGGAGGGCGATGGCTGGCACATGCGTCATACTCGTGATCGGGTGCTGCTTGCGGGTCGCTGGTCTGCTCGCGGTATACACACAATCTAACATTTTATCCCTAGATTAAACCCTAGATTAAGATTAATTTGACTAATATTCCTCTTCCCATATTGTAAAAAAATTAAAAAAATTGTTTTTCAAAGTTGTCAAAGGTCACGGACCCCAGTGTCTGTGGAGAGTAATGTTAAAATAAAAAAAAAAAAAAAAACCCCAACAATGAGCTTGAGCTGCCGGTGAAGGAAAATATAATGACGAAACCATAGCATGGTGGTAGGGTACTCTCTAGTACACGACTGGCAAGCTATCATCCTCAAGTTGAAAATCTGCCGCCAAGCATCCAACGGTGTGTTTCGGCAGCCTCACTTGAGAGCCACTTCCATTCGAGGCTAGGTGAGATTACCATCGCTACATTATTTATTATTAATTACACCGTCACTTAATATCAAGTGAGTTGTGAGCTTGTTAAACATAAAAAAATAGTCCTGTAATTTCACTAGCTGCATTACCCTCCAAACTGGAACACAGTAATAATCACACATTACTGCTTGGAAGCAGAAAGTTGAAGTGCTAAGGAAATCTATTACCAAGCTTCTCGTTAAACCTTATCTCTTAATGTTAGGTCTCCCCACGATCATTGCAGAGGTACACAAAACTTTGTATAACAAAAAAAGACCCTGTCACTTTGGCGCTCGTTACTGCTTGGCAATAACATATCTAATAATACAGTGACAGCAATAAAGACAGAAAAGGTTAATTCATTGAAGAATCACTGTCCCATACAGCTTCCATACAATCAGTATACATATGTATTGAAACTCTATAACATCCCAACGACTGGCTTTACTTCAATCGCGTCAGCTTTTTCACAAGTTACGCAAAGGTAATCACCGGCCCGAAGCGAGACTAACAAATAATTCAGCAACCCTCGCCGGCTTTGCACGAAGCATGTCCTGTTTTATGCATACGCAGCGAGCAAGGGACTCGATCTGAGCATTTTAACTCGAGAGAGGAAGCGTCCTCGCCTATAAAATTTAAGATTGTAAGAGAATCGCTGGATTTAGGGTGCTTGAGTGAAAAAAAGATGACACGCGATGGAAATAGGGGCTTAGGACGGTGATCTTCAAAGTAAATTTAAACGTTATGTACATGCGCTTAACTTTTATATTTAAATGATTTGACATGTTTGGAGTGTGATTTGAAAGACATAACGTTTTTGTAATGTAAAATTAAGAGTAAGATAAACAGATTGCGTTAGAGTTATTAATAGGGCTTGGTTTTTGAATAGTTACAAACCTCTTTTCAAGGCATGTAGCATACTTCCCTTGCCATGTATGTATTTTCACCAAAGAACACCCGGACTATTTTAAGAGACGTAGTGAAGTTATTACTCGTCAACAAAGAGCCAAATTCGATAACCTATTATATCAGCCTCCTGCCCGAAAAGATTTATATAAAATAAATGTTTTTAATATGTGTATTGTAATTTATAATAATTTACCAAATGACATAAAAGTTCTAAATGGATATAAATTTAAAAAATGTTTGACTGATTGGCTTCTTAACAATTGTTTATACAGCGTGAAGGAATTCATGAGTTTTCTTATAAATAATAATGTAATATGGACAAATTAAATTAATTTATCTACTGTTAACATTTGCACGTCTGCATGCAGACTGAATAGATTCTGACACTACAAAAATTGTTATAAGACCTATATATACCTACATGTATTCTTGTGAATAAATTATTTGATTTGATTCAAAATTCTGTCTGATGGTAAGGGTCAGAACTCGGAATAATAGATAGATAAATCTATATATAAAAATCTCATGTTACGGTGTTTGTGGTCGCACTCCTCCGAAACGCCTCGACCGATTTTTATATTTGGTAGGTGTGAGAATAGGTCGTAAAGTATATTTCATACCGCTATGTCATTAATAGCTACTTTTTATCCCAAAAAAGTGTAGCGGGTAACACCGTGGGGCGTAGCTAGTTGTTAGATAGAAATTCTTTGTTAGACACAACAAAAATAGAAAACAATGTATAGAAAAGAAAAGAATCTTATGAGCTAGTGATGATCTCTTCCAGGCAAAGCAATAATAAAATCAAAGTACCGTAACAAAATTTTACGTTGAAAATTATACAAGTATCTACGTATGTCTGCGTTCAAATCTCAACAATGAGCTTGTAATACTTTATCTGCGTCAAGGAAAACATTATGAAACAAGTTTTTGCGTGGTGGTAGGGTATTTTTCTAGTACTCGGCTGGCTAGCTCTCAAGTAGAAAATCAGCCGCCAAGTACCTAACTGTGTGTTCCGGCAGCCTCACTTGAAAGGTACTTCTATTCCAGGCTAGGTGTACCATCTTCGACCACACCGTCACTTAACATCAGGTGAGCTGTGGTCAGAAACATAGCCTATAATTATGAAAAAAAGAAAGAAACCCTTATCGCTACAAAATAAGTAGGTATAACATTTATATTAGAAAAACGTTTATCATATAATTTATATTGCTTTCCTTGGTCTTTACGATGTTTTTACTGTCCTGTCATACGACTAATTGTACTTATTAGGATATTTGAATATGACATTGTGTCTGGATTTGCCATTGTATTTGTATTTGATATTATTATTTTTAGTGTTCAAGGATTATAAGAATATATTAAATAAAATATTTTATTTACATAATAAAACTATCTACAAATTACTTCCTAACCTATAATATACTAGCGGCCCGCTCCGGCTTCGCACGGGTATAAACCTCAAAAGTAATAGTATTTCTCCACTATTTAATGGATGTTATTATACATATAAACCTCCCCCTTCAATAACTCTATCTATTTAAAAAACCGCATTAAAATCCGTTGTGTAGTTTTAAAGATTTAAGTATACGTAGGGATATAGGGACAGAGAAAGCGACTTTGTTTTATACTATGTAGTGATGATGATGATGATAGTGATACTACAGTGTTTCTAATAATACAGAGGAACTAATGAATAATATATATAATATAGTACAATATAGTAAAACTTGATCTATTTATTATTGGTCTTGGTGTTTAAATTTGACATGATATCTAAATTTGACATTTTATTTAGAATTTGACATATTATTTTATTTTCTCGTCATTTATTGTATATTTTTATGACATAAACGTAATTGAATAACCGTTTTTATGTCAATAAATAATTTGAGTTTAAATTTCCCTCCTTACACATTTCCCAGTTTTTAATGCTTGTCGTGATGGCTGTGCTTGATACTCCACTGTCATCTGGATTGACACTGACTACGGGAATCTATTTCATTTATACCTACATATCTCACTTCTTAACAACACAAAAATTATGTAGCTCTAGTTAATTTCCTGCCAGCTTAAATGCGATAGTCGGCTACCGTTTTTCTATCTACATATAAATTCGTTCATTAATTTGTTATTAGCCTCTAAACCTAAGTTGTAGGGCTACTTCTCGCCTTACATGTCCTAAACTCGGGATGGTGAAACACTTCAACATTATGGTAATAACCCACACCTTCCCACCTTTATCCCGGGCCGTGAAGCTCTATTACTAAGCTATCGCAGGCCTACCTACCACCTAACTTACTATTTCTTTCCGTCTCGAATAAGGTAATTTTTACGCAAATATCGATAACGTTTATCTTTATTTTTGTTATTTTGCTAACATTTATCGATATGTCGATTGTTTTGGTACTGACCTACTTTATAATATACGTAACCAATTACCGAATACAGCCCTGTTTTTACTCGACTGCCCAAAAAAGGAGTGTATTTTTTTCAGGGTCCATGTCTATGTATGTAAATTTCTTGAGTCCTTGATAACTTTCAAATGCCTGAACAAATTTTGATGTATGGGATATCAATCGATAGCGATAGCGAAGTTAGAATTCTTACATCATCACAAGAGACTCATTTGTTTTTACAAGCAAAAACAATCAATTGAAAATAACGTTACCGACCAGCTGATATGCCAACCAGTGATAGCCCTGTTGGCGCATTGGTAGTATGTCTGCTTTATGAGCTGCAGGGGGTGGGTTCAATCCCCACCAAGGACAAACATTTTGTGGTATAAACAAATATTTGTTCGGTGTCTTGAGTGTCCTGTATTTGATATAAGTATGTATTTAAGTTTGTTGTTTGTATAAGTATTTTTACTTGGTGGTAATTGGCGGCAGAATATCTGGTACTCCGGTGGATCTACCTAGATAACCTCCTGATAAACAGATCTACCACCGAGTAAAACTGTCGTAAGTTCTAGGACAGTAGCTACATCGAAATTTGATTACACAAAAAAATTCTTTCGCGGAAATCTGTGATAGATCTCCGTAGCAGAAGTTTGTCTAGGTAGCAACACAGTACCAGTTATTCTATCGCCAAGCAGTAGTGTGTGAACATTACTGGTTATTACATTATCCGGTTTGAAGGGTACTGCAGCTAGCGAAATTACAGGGCTGTTGAGACTAACCATCAAAGTTCTGTGTATCGCTGCAATGGTCATAGACAGGCGTTATCTCTTACCATCAGGAAAGCGTCTCGTACGTCTAATTACTTGACATAAAATAAAAATTACAAAAAAGTTATTAAGTATATATTCTATCAATTATCTGACTTCCATAGTACAAGCTTTGCTTAGTTTGGGTCAGATGGCGCTATGTGCAATGTCCTACGATGCTTATTATTATTAATTGAATTGAATTAAATTATTTGTGTTAACTTAAATACTATCTTATTATGGAAACTGACGTGGTTAAATACTATCACGATAAACTTGGTCAGACTTGGCACGACACTATGAACATTTTGCCAAATTTATAATTAAAGGTCACCGTTCCACTGCAACGTACAATTCAAATTTTCGCTTTACAAACTTAAATTCCAGTATTTGTTGTTTTTAATAGAACATTTCTTAGAACGAGATACCTAATTTTATCTTATCGATAATCTTGTGGAAAAACATCGATAACGATTTTTTATTCACCTCATCTCTAAAACCATTACAGTATTGGAAATATGGCCATTTCCCTAGTAACAATACGCCCCGAGCATTAGGCAGTAGCAGGTATCGGCCTCCCACGTGGATACTTTTTCTTGGCCTTCAGTGTACTTACGGGATCAAAGAATATTATTTATCTAGTTTTTTCCTGTTTACAAAGGGTAGGTACTCAATGGGTAAGCTGTTTATTTTTGTCTTCGCATTTAAATGACAAGATATGAAAAAGGATGACGTTGATAATAAGGTAGCTCAGGGGTTGGCGCGCTCGCAGACGCAGAAGGGTGTGGGTTCAAATCCCAACAACGAGCTTGCGCTGCCAGTGAAGCCATATTATGATGGACTCTCTAGTACTCGACCGGCTAGCTATCATCGTTAAGTTGAAAATCTGCCGCCAAGCACCAGGTACTGGAATTCTGGCATCGTTATTTAAGAGTCAGTTCGATTCCAGGCCAATGTGTTTACCATCTTCGACCACGACGTCACTTTACATTAGGTGAGCTGTAGTCCAACACCCAGCCTGTCACTTATGAAAAAAGGAAGGGAAAGGAAGGTTTCCTTGTCGCCATAAAATACGTATAATATTCATATTAGAAATAGTGTGGATTTCGGGTCGGCTAGTGCGAACAATCTTTAGTGAGGTTGAGTAGATTAATCAACAGTTATATTTTTAATGTATTTCTGCTTAAAATTCGTTTTTAGGTTACAACAGTGACGAAGATTTCATTCAATCTGAATAGATTTTTAAATATTTATCCGAAATATTGTTTAATATCTAAAACTATTTAAAATCCGCCGTAAACTTAAAATATAAATAAATTAAAAATATCTAATTAAAATAACCACTAGTATTTATATCCTCTTCTCGCTGCAGTGACCAGTTGCCGAACCGTGTCGCCTTTACACGAGGCATCTTCGGGACATGTTGACTCTTCGAGCGTTTGGCAAAGAATGAATCGGAAATATCATTCTTGTTACACAAAATTAAATGACTACGATTCCTTTTATCACGATAGAAAAAAAAAAAACACGTTTATTTTCTAGACTTTCACTATGAACACACTTAATTATAGACATCGCAAGATATGATATGAAGAATATATGTATATATAAATAAATAGATATTTTAAACAACATTTTTCATACAGCGCCATCTAGGCTAACTAAATAAGTGGTTGTACAAAAGTGTTTGCACGGTTAGTGTTCGAATTGAAACTCAACTCTTGTTAGTTGTCGTAAGTTTTTTAATGTAAAAGTAATGAGACGAACGAGACTCTCTGCTGATGGTAAGAGATAGCGCCTGTAACCATTTCAGCGATACACAGAGCTTTGTGTAGCAAAACAAAGTCCAGGGCATCGCTGCTTTAGCACTCTTAATATAGAGATTTTCGATGGTTAGTCTCAATAGCCGTGTAATGTTGCTAGCTGCAGTACTCTTCGAACCGGATGCCACAGTGATGCTTACACACTACTGCTTGACGGCAGAATAACTGGTGCTCCGGTGGCACCTACCTGGACGACCTTCTGTTAAGGAGATCTACCACCAAGCAAAACTGTCGTAAGTTACATTGAAATTTGATTTCACAAAATTTTTCTTTTGCGGAATTCTGTGATAAATTGTCTCAGAAAATTGCCGGTAAAATGGATTGACCGAGTGCTGCACTCACGCGGAATGGGGCTCCGGGGAGCGGGAAAATAATAGTGTTTTGTCAACATTTTGTCGGATATCTCTCACATTGGACACACGCACACATATGTATATAGATGTTGGGCTCTAGAGATTCGAGACTGTTACAGTCCTAGTGAAGGCATTAAACGTAATAAAACTAAGTTTATCTTAAAGCTTTGCTGTTAGTTCATTTGGTAACCTCAGCTTGTGAATTGAATAGGTTTGATTCCCATTCGGGACAAACTTTTATGAGACGAAAATTGTTTTTTTTTTTGTTTAAAATTATTTTCCAGAGACACTGGGGTACGTGACATGAATTAAAATATGTGTTCTAAATTTTAAAAGTATGTCTTTACAATATTTTTTACAAAAAACCGATTACATGCCTCTAATCACGGTAAGGTTTTAAGTATTTTGGTTTAAGTACTAAACTACTGAACCGATTTTGACAAAATTTCTGTGAAACCTAAATGAAGGTGAGACCTTTCGACATTTAAATCGGTTTATAAATGACGAAGTTCGTCCTTTTTTGAAATCAGTTAAAAAAGTGTACCTATAGTACAAACTTTTTTTAGCTTCATCAGAGAGGATTTAGAATTTGCGAGAAAAAAACCATAGATAATAATGATGCAAGTAGATGCCATAGGGGCGTATAGTCACGTCAAATTTAATCCAAAAACGTAAGTATCTACAGCAAGCTCATTTCCTTGAAGGTGTCGGAACCCAAAAATCTAAATCCGCGAAAGTTTGAAGCCGAAACAATAGATAAGCGTGTAATCCTGACAAATCCCACGGATTATTATCATAAAGGATATCCTTTAGTTATATTTCCTCGGGATCTGGGATTTC
This sequence comes from Biston stratarius, assembly GCA_950106695.1. Classification (NCBI taxonomy): domain Eukaryota; kingdom Metazoa; phylum Arthropoda; class Insecta; order Lepidoptera; family Geometridae; genus Biston; species Biston stratarius. Next base: position 24,560,607 of record OX467108.1, on the reverse strand, counting down.
AGGATCGGATCGATCCGGATTAAGGGCGGAAGTTTTAATAAAGACTGTTAGAGGCGCTGCTGACGCTCTTTGTTATTAGATTTAAAAAAAATCATTAAAACTATTCTTATATTATTCTTGCGTCTGCCCAAATATCTAGCAAACAGCTGGAATCAAAGATAACCATAAAAAACGACATGAATGACAAATATTAATACAACAATTACGGAGATCGGTTGGTCATTTTGGACATATTTATTTGTGTGTTATAGATGAGTTTAATAGTTAACCGAGTTCAAAAAAGGAGGAGGTTCTATGTTCGACTGTATGTATTTTTTATTATAGATGAATTGAATTATTATAAGTTAAAATTACTCTATTACTTCACTAATACGACTTGCATTACTGAATACTTCTTAAAGAGGTAGTTTGTATGGCACTATATTATAAGACTTTTACACTCGACAATAAAAATCTTGATGAATCTCTAAAAAGGTACATAGGATTCGTTGGGTGGTGATGTCTTACCGTCAGCAGGCCCACTTGCATGTTTGCTCGACTGTCATATAAAAATCGTACGTAATTAAAAAATATATTCCGCCCGTAGTCCAGGTAAAAATACTGCAATAGTTGATAAATTTTTCAATTTCGAAAAACAAAGTTCCATAAATCAAATCTGTCAAAACTCAAATGAATGGTAACAGAAGCGTTAGGATTTATATTTTTCGTCTGTTTTTGCATATAAATATATTTTCCGGTAAATGACCCGGGGACCTGGAGCGTATAAGGGCTTGTTTACACGCACGTGTGTCCCGGGAGACCCACTTTTATTTAAATGTAAGGGACCGTTCAACTATTACGTAAGCATGAAGGGGGGTTATATTCTTAATATTAATCTTTGCTATGCTTATTTTGGATGACATGGGGGATGAGGGGATCTAAATGGTGATAACGTCAGCAATGTCATATAAATTAATCTGATTCTTTTTTTTATTTGACATTGGCATACCTGTTTTCTACTTGTTCTTGAACCTTCTCGATACTTAGGTTGAGACCGCTTTTAAATCAATGTTAAAAAAAGCATAGAAGGAAAAGTAAGACCTTTGCTTAAATTTGATGACAAAGGGGAAGGAGGGGTTAATAACTACAAAAAATTCGCTGACAAAGACGAGGGAAGGGTAAATATTTACTAAAATTCGTAATTATTAGAATTCTGCTAACAAAGGGGAGGGAGGGGTTAGTATTTACTAAAATTCTGCTTATACTTGAATGGACCTTAATGAAACTAGCGTACCACAGACACAGTAAGAGTGGCTTCTTGGTAATTTATTTGCGGAGCTTGTAGACAGATTTATGTTAAGCAATGTGTGTTGAAACTAAAATGTTCGCTTGTTGCTTACTGTGGAAATTGAATTATTAATTAACACAAAAAGTATTTTTACCTTACCACGTCTAGCATTGCGTATAGTTTAAATTTATTAATATTGTTTAAAGTTAGAGAAAAAATGTGTTAAGTTGACAAAAATCACGGACCCTGGTGTCTGTGGACTATTTTTCATTCATGTAAAGTCTTGTTTTTGATTACGTCTTTGAGATGACAGGATTTATCAAAATATTAAATTATGTAAAACTTAGATTTAGCAATGGTTTGCTAACCTTTCTCTGTTTTCGGGAAGTTTTTAATTATATTCTAACCAATATGGCTGATTTTTTTCATCGACTTCAAAATAGGAGGAGATTCTCAATTCGGTTGTTTTTTTTTTTTTTTTCATGTTTATTATCTCAGAACGTCGTCATTTATGAACCGATTTGGATATACTTTCAGATTGGTCCGATGTAAATTTTATTTGTAGTTTGATTTTGGAACCAAAATAATTATATCTCATCCAAGTAAACGAAATTGTGTATTTTGCTTTTCTGTGGTGTTTACGGTCTCTGGTTTCAATGAACTTCCTACGTATACATTTAAATATTAACGGTTTTCATATTTACACTATATATTTGTGCTATAAGACATTTTTTACTTTTAAAGTAAGGTGATTGACCACTGCTCACCCGATGTTAAGTGACAGTGTGGTCGAAGATGATAAAGCACACCTAGCCTCGAATAGAACTGTCTCTCAAGTGAAATGTCTAGATGGCGCTGTGTGAAATGTCCTACGATATTTATTTATTTACATAGAAGCTACATTTTTTACAGCTCCAAGGAATTGTAGTATTTTTTTTTATTTTTTTTTTCTAAGGCTGACACGCTATGTGTTTGACCACAGCTCACCTGATGTTAAGTGACGGTGTAATCGAAGATGGCAAAGCCCACCTAGCCTGGAATGGAACTGGCTCTCAAGTGAGGATGGCGGAACACACCGTTAGATGCTTGGCGGCAGATTTTCAACTTGAGGGTCGTAGCTAGCCTGCCAAGTATCTACTAGAAAGTACCCTACCACCACGCTATGGTTTCCTCACGATGTTTTCCTTCGCCGGCAGCTCAAGCTCATTGTTGGAGTTTGAACCCACGCCCTTCGGCATGCGAACCTACCGCGCTAACCACTGAACCATCATCGCTACGAAATATAGTCGATTTGATTATTTGACATTCATTTCAACTTCATACCTTTACACATTTCTTGAGAAAAAGGGTCTTGATAAACAAACAATGAAGTGATGATATAAGGGTTCCTTTTTTTCCTGTTGATGTGCGGAACCCTAAAAAACTTCCTCAACTTATATAACTAACAAAACCTTAACTAATCTAGTACAACAAGCGACCGTTGCGAAAAGGTCCAAATTACAAGCTTTGAGTCTAGTTCTACATTACATAGTTTCTCTTCCTCACACTAAATTTAAATCCACACGACACGACACAGACGGGCCGTGTGTCGTCTGCCCCCGTCCCAGTTACTCCCGCATCTATCCCACGAGACCTCTAACTTTCGTCCCAGTAATGAACACTCCCCGTGACACTGGACGCGTGTAAATATCACTCAGGGCTAACATTGAGGCCAATTGAGGATTTCGTTCCGGTACAATGCTACTGAATTTCAAGTATTAGATAATTGATTGCTTCTGGCGTTACTTTATGGAAGTTCATTTTGTGAGTTCAAGAGATATATTTTTAGTCTGTTACAACAGTGACGATGATTTCATTTAAATATTTATTTAACTTGACAATATCTAAATAATTCTACCTTCATATCTAAAACTGTAATCCGATTTAAAATAAATTAAAAATATCTAATTAAAATGAATACAAATCTTCATTTACATATTAAAAAAAAATTACAGCAAACAAATTACGCAAAATTACAAGCCTCTATTGTCCCACTGCAGTGCAAAAGTCTCTCTTTTTTTGACTTTTGACTAATTAAACTACGGCCACACGAATGTGTGAATGAATGAATTTATTCCATCATAATTTTACCATAAATAATTCCCCATAAATGTCTGAACAGATTTGGATGTACAAGGTATTGAAAGAATCCATATGGCATGCAGATTGGCAGCAATATAAAAAAAAACGGCCAAGTGCGAGTCGGACTCGCGCACCGAGGGTTCCGTACACACCTGTAGGTATATAAGTAAAAGTTATGGTATTTTTTGTTAATGATAATTTCTGCTTTTCGAAATTCTTCCTTTACTGTGCTATAAGACGTTGCTTCTTACCAAATTTCAAGATTCCGAGTTCACGGGAAGTACCCTGTAGGTTGTAAGTTTTGATTCCCTTGCGAGTGTCGAAAATTTGCAGCATAAACGGCTGTATCTTTTGATTGCATTGGCTTAGAAGTTTGATTATTTCACAGCTCCAAGGGACAGTAGACCTGAGTATCTGATATGAATTTCAGCTTGATACGTTCCTGAGCAAGGGTCTTGACAGACAGACTGACAACAAAGTGATCCTAAGGGTTCCGTTTTTTTCTTTTTGAGGTACGGAACCATAAAAAATATGTTTTCAATAAGGGAATTCGTATTTTTTAAATTAAGATTATTATATTCAAATTTACGCGAACGAAGCCCCGGGCATTATATAATATCATATATCTCAGTACCTAGGTAGGCGAAACTTATGTTTTAGATATTAGTTATTTCATTAGTGTAACTCACAAACATATCAAAAGTTTCTTAACAGAGCAAAGGTCAAAGCATTCCCAATTGCAAGTCCCAGCTGGGATCGTTTTTCGAACCGGGACAAGTTGTTCCCGGGCTCTCTCACATCCCACGATCATAATGTATGATGAACCCGGCATACTCCCAGTTGTAACTTTCTAAATTCACGCAAATTCACATTGAAGTTTCTCTACTTGTTACTTAGTTACTTAGTTACTTAGTTAGGTACTTACTTAAGTGTACACACAATGTTAGGCCTTACTTGCTGAGTTGAACTTCATAATTTAGTTACAAAATTATAAGGTTAATACAAATACAAAGTCAGTACATACTTGGTGGCTTACTTGGCAGGAGGTCGTCTAGGTAGGTATCACCGAAGTACCAGGTATTCTGCCGCCAAGCAGTAGTGTTTAAAACATTACTGTGTTTCAGTTTGAAGGATACTGCAGCTAGCAAAATTATAAAGCTGTTGAGACCATCAAAAGTTTCAAATTAATGAGCGCCAAAGCAACGATACCCTGGACTTTGTTTTGCTGCTCAAAGTTCTGTGTATCGCTGCAATGGTCATGGCCAGGCGCTATCTTTAACCATCAGGAAAGCGTCTAGTTCCTCTCATAACTTTTTACATAAAAAAATAACGTCAAACTTTGCTTGATTTACATACGCTTTCCTGTCATGATTTTAACTTATCATGAGTTAATATAGGCTTATATAACTGCAAAATTAATAACATAATGATAAAATAGTGTGGAAGTATATTGTTTTAGTCTGATAAACTCCAAATATTACGTTTGTTTGGTGCAATGTTACATTTGGTGTACGCCGTCAAAGCGAGTGACGTACCTATAGCTAGAGCTTTTAAGTGTGACGTTGTCAAACTTCTTACAAGCAAGTACACATTATTTTAGAAGAACAGAGTTCGTATATGATCAAAAGCGCAACGTTGCCACTTCATGAGCCAATAAGTATATATCTCGCTAATTGAAGTAAAATAAATAAAGCACACTTTTAGGGAAACAGGGCCATCTTGTGGAATAAGTTGCTGAGCGGGACCTAACGTTTAACCTTAAAGCCACGGAACAGCTGATACATACACAAACAAAGCAGATAAAAGTCAAAATTTAAACATTATCTATCCAGAATCGAACCTGAGGCCTCCGAATAAGATAACCAGATACACAACTAATAAGTCGTGGTGAACTTTATTCTTAGCTGTAATAGGCCATGTCTTCAAGTCTTTTTAATAATTTTTTAGAGTACATTTTGCATGTGTTTTTTTCTTTAAATTAAAGAGTAAAATTATAGTTTTTTTTTTCGACTCGTTATTACTATACAAGAACGACATTACTATGTACATGTTAGTCATTTGGTAGAATATCCGCTTCAAGTGCTTAAGGGCGTCGGTTCGATTCCCATCAGAACAAACACGTATGTGACATGTGTCTGGGTGTTCCGTATATATTATAAGTATGTATTTACAAAAAAAGCATTTAAGTATTCTATCAGTTCGGTATCGGTCGGTTCGCATGCCGAAGAGCGTGGGTTCGAACCCCAACAATGAGCTTGAGCTGCCGGTGAAGGAAAACATCGTGAGGAAACCATAGCGTGGTTGGTACTTTCTAGTACTCGGCTGGCTAGCTACCACCCTCAAGTTGAAAATCTGCCGCCAAGCATCTAACGGTGTGTTCCGGCAGCCTCACTCGAGAGCCAGTTCATTCCAGGTTACGTGTGCCTTACCATCTTCGACCACACCGTCACTTAACATCAGGTGAGCTGTGGTCAAACACCTACGCTGCCAGCGACAAAAAAAAGTTTCACATTAAATTTGCCACCGCAATCTATGTTAGGTCTAGAATTGTGAAAAAAGGGAACCAAAGACAAAGTCCACAGTTTAAAAAGAACAGTGAACCAATATGAAAAGATGTATTGTGCTTCTAGTTGAAATATCGAGAATACGGGAATATTAGCATATAAATACGTCTAATGGTAATTTAAAACGGTGTGTCACAGCGCAAAATCTTCATGAAACGTGACTACAATACGTTTTTAGTTTATTGTACACGAGCGTTGTCTTTTGAACAAGCACCCTTTTTCATTTTCTCGGGAAAGCGGTTCGTGTGGTTTTTTATTACTTGCAATCCCTTGCATTATAAACTTGTGGTGGTAGATATCCTTAGTAGGAGAACGTCTAGCTAAGTACCACCGGACTAGCAGATGTTCTGCTGCCAAGCAGTAGTGTGTTAATATTTCCCGTTCGAAGGGTACTGTAGCTAGCGAAAATTACAGTGCTGTCGAGACTAACCATCGGAAATCTTAAAGACCTACTAGGGCTCACCGGAAGACCAGCGCTGGTCATACCACCTAGTATGGCCAGCATTATGCTGAGGTGAGTCCTATTTTGTATGTAACTGTTAGTCTTTTGTTTGTTTGTTTTATGTTTTTTCAGTGTTATGTACAAAATAAAATTATTTTCTTTCTTTCTTTCTTTCTTTCTAAAGCGTGACATAAATATTTCAATAAGTTTTTTTGTGATTGACAAGCTAGGTGCTTAACTACAGTGCACCTGATGTTAAGTGACGGTGTTGTCGAAGATGGTAAAGCGCACTTAGCCTGGAATGGAACTGGCTCTGAAGTGAGGCTGCTGGAACACACCCTTTTGCTCCTTGGCGGCATACTTTTAACTTGAGGGTGGGAGCTAGCCAGTAGACTACTAGAAAATACTTTATCACCACGCTATGGTTTCCTCACGATGTTTGCCTTCCCCGGCAGCTCAAACTCATTGTTGAGGTTTGAATCCACCTTCGGCGTGTGAACCGACTGCGCTAATCACTGAGCTATAATCGCTACAAGTTGTATTTTTATGTATGTGCTGTCTTTATGTTACAAATAAAATAATTGTTGGCCATTGTCGAAATCATAAAAATTACCATTTATGTATTATATTCATATGTATTTAGTCAAAATATTAGCCGTGGTGGTGCCGGCGTAAGAATAGTGCCCTCTCTACCCGTGGTTGCCGTAAGAGTCAGCTGAGGGATGTAATCCGGAAGATGGGCAGCAGAGTCTTCCTTGACCAATCACACCTAACTGCGCTCGCCAACCCGCCTACCAAGCGTGGCGAGTATTGGCAAAACCCCCCCAGGAGGAGGCCTATGTCCAGCAGTGGACGTCCTATGGCTGATGATGTGATGTGATGTGAGTCAAAATATAAATAAAAATGTTTCTGCTCCCGGCTTGTAATATCTCTGTGGTCCGTCGGAAAGCACGTGTTGACACAGTCAAGCAAGATTGAAAAGAAATTTAGTTTCCGCCGAAATTGAGTCGTATTAGCTCGGTGTACCCCGTAGCGACCTCATTCAATCCAGTGTACCCTCGTTCTAACACAGTAAACCAATGGCTTCAACACAATTTTTTTTCATCATAATAATAATATTAAATTATTTAATAACCAAGTAATTTTTAAATAAGGTTTTTCTTGTAGCGATGATAGCTCAGTGGTTAGCGTGGTCGGTTCGCATGCCGAAAGGGCGTGGATTCAAACCCCAACAATGAGCATCAGCTGCCGGTGAAGAAAAAACATTGTGAGGAAACCATAGCGTGGTGGTAGGGTACTTTCTAGTACTCGGCTGGCTAGCTACCACCCTCGAGTTGAAAATCTGCCACCATGCATCTAACGGCGTGTTGCAGCAGCCTCACTTGAGAGGCAGTTCCATTCCAAACTAGGTATGCTTTACCATATTCGACGACACCGTCACTTAACATCAGGTGAGTTGTGGTCAAAAAACTAGCCTGCCAGTCATTAAAAAAAAACTTGTCCATTTTTTTAAATGTAAATTTGGTGAGAAGAACGAGGCTCTCTCTTGATGGTAAGAGATTCACAGAACTACATTCACAGAAGTAGCAAACAAAGTCTAGGGTATCGCTGCTTTGGCGCTCATTACTTTGAGACTTTTGATGGTTAGTATTAACAGCCCTGTAATTTAGCTAGCTGCAATACCTTACCCTTCTACCTAGCCGCTGTATGATTACGTGTACCTATTGTGATTACCGACAAAACAAAATAAATCGGAATGTTTAAACTATGTTTAGTTTTAGATTAAGTTCCAGTAATTGTATTTGTCAATATCATCAGCAATAGCTAATTTACTAATATTTTACTTACAGAACGACCGAATAACTATTTCTAACAGATATTCTACCGCCAAGCAGTAGTGTGAAAACATTGCTGTGTGCCGGTTTAAAAGGTACTACAGCTAGCGAAATAACAGGGCTGTGGAGAGTAACTATCGAAAGTTTCAAAGTAATAAGTGCCAAAGCAGCGACGCCCTAGCCTTTGAACTGAACATTACTAAATTACGAACCTACTGAACATTCTATGTTTCGCTGCAATGGTCATGGACATGAGTTATCTCTGAACATAAGGAGAGCGTTTTGTTCGTCTCATTACTTTTAAATAAAAATTAAAAATCTTTTACGTTTGTGGCAAGTGTATAACTTCACCTTTTTTATCCCACTATAATATTATAAATGTGAAAGTTTGGATGGATGGATGTTTGTTACTCAATCACGCCAGAACGGCTAAACAAATCTGGATGAAATTTTGCATGTAGATACTTTAAACCTTGGAATAAAATATAGGATACTTTTCATCATCATCATCCACCATCACCACGCGGGTAAAACCGCGGGGCACAGCTAGTATCTACATATGTAAGAGAAGCCAGAACGTTATTTTATTCAAAAATCTTTTGTAGTTTAAATTTCTAGAGCAATAAAGTATGCAGCGTTGAAATATGGAACGTTACATTTGCCTTGGTTCCGCGGAATCAGGGCGTGCACGAGTGTCGCGCAATATGGAAGACGTCTCTAGAAGCGCCACGAGAGTCGAGACTCGGAAATGTAAATTTTATTTATAAAGATCGTGACAACTCGAGTTTTGTTATGAAAGATAAGGGTAATATCAAAATTTTATAAAAGCTTTGTGGTATCTTATAAAACTAATAAGACGAGGAACTCGTGAGGGCTGAGGAAGATATTCAACAAGTCCTTTATTTAGCTCACGAGAAAGCCGCCATGTGAGATGTTGACTTGAGATCATTATCCCGATAGTCGGCCAACATCTTGAGAGGCTTTCAATAAGCGATTAGGTCTACGATTACATTTTTGTAGCGATGATAGCTCAGTGGTTAGCGCGGTCGGTTCGCATGCCAAAGGGCGTGAGTTCAAACCCCAACAATGAGCTTAAGCTACCGGTGAAGGAAAACATCGTGAGAAAACCATAACATGGTGGTAGGGTACTTTCTAGTACTCGACTGGCTAGCTATCACTCTCATGTTGAAAGTCTGCCGCCCAACACCTAACGGTGTGTTCCGGCAGCCTCACTTGAGAGCCAGTTCCATTCCAGTCTAGGTGTGTTTTATTATCTTCGACCACACCGTCACTTAACATCAGGTGAGCTGTGGTCAAACACCTAGCTTGTCAACCATAAATAAATAAAAAATTAAAAGTCAAGAAGCCTTGAAACGAATCATATTGTTCGGAGGTATTTTACTCTGTAGGGTATTTTTAATTAAAAAAAAATTTTATTTTAACTTGCAACTTGAAATTTTGGGAGGAAAATAAATAACTAGAAAGAGAAAAAGAAAACATTTACTAAAAAAGCATTGTACACTACATCGAATAATACTACAAACAACACACACGAGTAAAATACTTAAAGTATATAGATTATTTATCGGACACTCCGACTATGGTTTCTGCCACCCGGTGGCCTTTTTCATGGAGATGAAGCTGAGTACAACGCGCGCGCGGCTCCGTCTTCCTTCGCGCATTTTAGAGGCCGTGCGCGCGTTGTACTCTGCTTTGCCTCCTGGAAGAAGGCCACCGGATGTGGCCAAAACTATATTCAGAGTATACAATATAAATAATCGTGAGCAATCCCGCATCAGTAAAACAAAAATTTGTCAAAACCACGTCAGTTTCCATAGTAAAACATTATTACATTTTCGCTAGCTTTAATATACAATAAGTATACGTGTTGGTGTGATACTAATTGCTACATTCATAAGTTTGCTTATAACGAAAAAATTAATACTTCTGGAAACTATTATTCTCTTCACTTCGTTACACAAGTTTCTAGCTATTGTCGAGTTTTGCTAATATTTTATATATTACAGTACACTCTGTATAAGTAAAAAAGTGCTATGAATTTTTTTAATAACTTCTTTATTTAAAACGTTGCTGATAGTTCCAGTGTAGGAAAATAGGCCGTACTTTATAAAGCTCCTATTGAACCGGATTGAGGTCGCGGTCATAATTCGAATGTGATCGAGCGCGCGCGAAAAGAGCATAAAAACGCCATTGCGCGAATTGATGGTCCCGCGAGCTATACGTCGGAGTGAAAACACACGGTCGTATATTGCAACATCGATGTGAACACGTTGCAGTAGCTATGCAAGAGCTGAAATGTTACATTAGACCTCTTCTTTATCATCATTATATTAACCGTAGTACATCTACCGTTGAACATAGGCCTCCCACATACTATGGAAACTGACGTAGTTTGGACACATTTTCCTTGTGTCACGTCACGTGTGTTTTACTTTTACTTGTGCTGTTGTCACGTATAATTATATTGCAGACTAGCTAGCGACTAGACCCGATGAAGTTCGTATCACCTAAAATTGATTTGAAAGAAGTAATTTTAGAGGGTATTACCACTACACGCCGCCAGATGTTGTTAAATCAAATAGTATTTTTTTTGTGACACTTAATGACATCTTGTGCATAGCACGCCAGTTAGGCGATTTTCCATACAAAGTTACTATTATTATTTTACAGATTTGCTTTTGGATTTTCTCTATTATTTTTCCTTTTAAACCCTGAACTATAGCGAAGAAAATAAAAACACAATATATTCAAATCAGTCAAGTCATTTTTTGAGTTTTAGCGAGACTAACGAACGGCGATTCATTTTTATATATAAGAAAAGAAAGAAGAAGAAGATTTCAACTCTAGTTTCGGCCACATAGGGTGTCTTGCTTCGTAGTACGGCCTGCTGCGCGCCTCCTACATGAAGACGGTTGGTGCGCGGGCGCGGGGGTAGGAGCGGGTAGTTTCCTTATGTCTGAAATATCGTAACACACACCAAAGCATTCAGAAAACTCTCAGAGCTAAAGATAACCACTGAGTCACTGAGCCTAACCGGTCAATTTGCAGCGTTTCTGAAGCGATTAAGTATAGATATTACAATATATATCTGGATTAGTTTTCTTGGTGGTTGATCTCCTTAGCACGATTTCGTCTAAGTAGGTACCAGTACCAGATATTCTACCCTCAAGCAGTAGTGTGTAAATATTACTGTGTTCCGGTTTGAAGCGAACTGCAGCTGGCAAAATTATAGGGCTGTTGAGACTAACCATCAAAAGTGTTGAAGTAACCAAAGCAACGATGCCCTAGACTTTGTTACTCAAATTTCTGTATATTAATGGTCATGCGTTATCTCTTACCATCAGGAGAGCGTCTCCTTCGTCTCATTATTATTACATAAAACAAAGAAGTATTTATATCTAGCGTTTTAGAAATACGCGTTTTTTGGCCGTGTGTACCCGTCCTAAGCATTATTGATCTATTCTGTGGTCGCGCAGTGTGCGTTGGGGATTATGGGGTTGTTCGGGAGACTGCCTTGTATTCATGATGCGATGTTTATGTCGCTGACTGTACGTCGATGATACCGAGGTTTAGAATTACTGAGATGGGAATCTTTATTCGGTGTTTAGAATATTTTGTGCCAGCGAAGGTATTATGTGTTATACGCTTTTCGCAAAACCTTTATCACAGGTAACGTGTGAATTTACTATGGGATACATGGGGTCTTGACACATTTTTTTCTAAGAGGTGGTATGTGACCCAAATTATAGTCGGATATCTGACCTAATAAAACGTGTGTAGCAATGATAGCTCAGTGGTTAGCGTGATTGGTTCACACACCCAAAGGAGTGGTTTCAAAGCTGCCGTTAAGGATAACATCTTGAGGAAACCATATTATAGTGGTAGACTACAATTCTTTTTTATTTTATTTTACGTAATAAATTATTGTGCTTATATTCTTTTGGACAATATCCTTACAGTTTTTAGGGTAGGATTCAGATACCTGCAGATATTCAATAAGATTACATAAATAGCGGTAATGAAATCACCAGAACGGGCACAGGAAATTGTTTTTTAAAATAAGATATAGGCTTTTTAACCGCCATCTCACCTGATCTTAAATGATGATGTGGTCTAAGATGGAGCGCGCTTGCCTGGAAGATACCGATTCACACTCAACTTGAAGACACCCAGATTGTATCAAACGGGGAACACCCACTCAGGCAGCGCATTCCACTGTCGCGGTCCGCACAATGAACGTGGAATCGAATCGTTTCGTTTGAGTTTTTGGTACATCGACCATGAAATGATGTCGCTTTTTTTTACTTCTGGCTGTCCGATAGGAAAATGGGCACGGGAGAATCAGATCATATTTTCTCTAAAAAAAATAAAAAAGGAAAATGTTTTATAATTTCAAATTTGCTACTAATTTAAAAAAAAAAATACGTATCGGGCCGCTTCGTTAACTCACCCAACTGAGAATAAATACTATTCTCAGTTTTACATTACGAGCTACGAACGAACTAGTATTTATTCAGTGAATAAAATGCATGTCGTGCTATAAGTATGTTACATTCAAAGAATATACAAATACTGGAAACGTCTCCCTTGAATATTAAATTGAAAAAATATTAATAACTAACCGTCGCTTCGAGTGAGAGGCGCACAGCGCGGTCCGTAGTATGAAGCAAGACGAGACCACGCACGCATTATAGGTACTCTTCTTTGACTCCGAAACTAAATAAATAAATCGTTTAAACACAGCGCCATCTGGTCCCAAACTAAGCTGAGTTTGTATGATGGAAGTCAGATAACTGATAGAGTACATTTTTTTTCTATATACATATTTATACATTCATACAGAACACCCAGACACAGAACAAAGATTTGTTTCGTACCACAAAATGTTTGTTTTGGGTGGAATCGAACCCACGCCCTACAGGTCTTGAAGAAGATATACTACCAATGAGGCAATAGGGCTGAAAAGGCTAAACGTGAGTAATCCCGCATAAGTAAAATGAAATGAAAATTATAGTAAGTTCGCTTGCTTGGTGGTCAGAGCACCGCCTAACTCCTCAGTAGCTACGTCACTGAAAATATATAGCAATGTAGCACAAGCTATATTTCAGACAATACATGTTATTTCTTTACATTTTTTTTGCAAACGATATGAAATTATGTATTTTAGGTATCCATAACTGTTTTTCAAATAGATTCGCAAACTATGATTTACTCAAAAATGCACACATCGATTTGTTCGTTTGTTTCATCTCAATGCCCATCCAGTCTCCTTATTTCCATGTTTATAGACGAGAGGGTAATTTATCAAATGTATAGAGGAAATGGGTTAAACATAGCGTTACGAGTATGAATGTTAACGTAATATGTTAATAATGGAGAACGGCGCATGTATATTATATAGGTAATTTTTCTTTGTTTGAATTAAAGTTTGTGGCAAGGTTGCTGCATTAGGTCCTTATATAGCTTAGTTCTGCTGTATTCGCTTTTTTTAGTTTGCTAAAATAACGAATCCTAAAAACTTGCTGAGAATCTGATCACTCCACTAACTAGACAGCAGCAATGCTCTGGACTTTGTTCTGTTACTCAAAGTACCAAGCTCTCCCTCTGCCGTCAAACACCTAACGGTATGTTCCAGTAGCCACACTTGAGAGCCAATTTCATTTCAGGCTAGGTGTGCTTAATCTACAACAACACCGTCACTTAACATCAGTTGAGCTATGGTCAAACATCTGGCTTGTCACCCATAAAAAAAAACATCAAGAGAGCGCCTCGTTCGTCTCAATAAAATAAGACTTTTTTCACTTTGACGTGAAATTAAAATGTTTTCGGAAACCCCGTAATTTAAACATGTATTTGCATAATATTGATCACGAGGAACGTGTTACATGGCAAGTTTCGGAAGTTCTGTAATCTCATTAAAATGCGCCACCACCGCCTGAGTTCGGCAACGCTCGTCGCGGTGTGCGCCGCGCCTTAATGCAATATGTAGTGCGAGTAAATTCAGTGATTCTCGAACTTTAACGCAACTGAAATATTTTATTACTAGAAAAAGAAAATTGTTGCGCCAACACTTACTTTTTCATGTAAAAGTAAATGATAAGATGAAAGCTTCCCTGATGGTAAGAGTTCACGCATATCCATGACCATTGTAGTGATACACAGAGCTTTGGGCAGTAAAATAAAGTCCAGGGCATCGCTGCTTTGGCGCTCATTACTTTGAGGCTTTCGATGATCAGTCTCAACTAACCTGTAATTTCGCTAGCTGCAGTACCCCTTAAATAGGAACACAGTAATGTTTACACACTACTGCTTGGTGGCAGCATATCTGGTACAGCGGTGGTATCTACCTAGACGACCTCCTGCTAAAGAGACCTACCACCAAGTAAATTATTCAGTGGTTTTTACGATCACTACAATAGTTCCAATGAACTGTCTGCCTTCCTTCATCATCAGAAGATATAAGTAATAAACCGGGAGGTAGGTACCGCAACTAATAAAACAATATAACCTAACTTGTTCGCTTCTTTACTTTACCTCAAAAATATTGAAGTGAACGAAAGATCAAAGTGATCACTTTATTTCCTAGTTTAAGTATGTATATAATTTGTGACGTGTGACGTGTCCAAGAGTCCTGTAAGGTCTAAAGGAAATAAAGCACTTTGAGTTTTGAGTTTTTGAGTAACCGTGTTTGGGTTTTTTTGGTAAAATTAAACTTGACTTGCTTTGGAATATGTATCATTAGAACAGAAGCGTCGATGTTAATCTTTATAAATTAAAAATTAAGAGAAATAATATACCGAACAATCTTACTTATACAGAGAACATGGCTGAATTCATAACGAGGCGGTACATCCGCATTGTTGCCGGAAATTAAGGATATAATAAAATAACTGGAATAGCAAGATAGGTAGCATTGCTGCATATTTTTGGACCAGAAACGTTATGTCCTTTGAATTTATTTTCGGTTAGCGACTTTAGCCCGCTTTGTTAATTTGAATTTATGGTCGGATGAAGAAATGTTTCATGTCTAGTTAATTTATTTATTCTGAAATTACAACATCAGGGATTCATTTCGCGGTACCATTGTTTTAAACCAAACTTGATTCGGAACAATTTTAATCCCTTAGTACGGAGGAAAATGTTTGGCATCTCATATTTCAAGGACCAATTTTTTACTATGTTCTACCTAAAATTGAATGACCAGTTAGAAAGCGTGGGTTTGATTTCCACCCAGAACAAATATTAGTACGACGAATATGAATGTTTGTTCTGTGTCTGGGGATATTCTTAATGTATTTATATTAAAAAAAATATGTATGTATTCTATCAGCTATCTGGTTTCCGTAGTACAAGCTATAATACTTATTTTTTTATTTATTTTATGTAATAATTATGAGACGAACGAACCGCTCTCCTGGTGGTAAGTGATAGCACATGTTCATAGCCATAGCAGCGATACACAAAATTTTGAGTAAAAAAACAAAGTCCATCGCTGCTTTGGCGCTCATTGCTTTAAAACTTCCGATGAAGAACCCTGTAATTTCGTTAGCTACAGTACCCGTCAAACTGGAACATACTATGTTTACACACTACTGCTTGGCGGTACAATATCTGGTACTACAGTGGTATCTATCTCGACTAAAAGACTAGGGAATTAGGATATTTAGCTTAGAGCTAGATGGCCCTGTTTGAAATGTTAGCCAATATTTGTTTATTTAAAATGGCCTGTATATCTCTGCAGTCAATAAGATTCTCGGAATCCTCATTTTTGTGTAATACAAGGAAGTATGCACTGTAAATAGAATTATTATGTTCATTGTTAGTAACTTAACAAAGACATTTTCGCCATTCATCAACCCGCCTGGAGCTGTCAAATCCTTATCAAAATATCGGAGTGCGTTACGTCAGTGGAACACTCCCTTATGCGTGTATCATTAAAATTCAAACTCATGAGAAAGTTTTAATTATAAAGTCGATTAATTTTGTTCCCGGTCCTTTCGGAACAGAGATTCAGAAAAATAAATACTACAGAGAAACAGCTATAAGGTAAAAATACAAGTTTATTTATTTAATTTGCATCCGTACGAAAACTTAAACAATCTGCCATAGACAATCATACCAATGGGTCTACAACCGCGTATCCGTTTCCGTCCGGAATACACGTGCTTTAGAAGCAAGCTGAGATCTTGGCTTCAAGAGACCTTGTTTTATGACTGGCGATTTTTTAAAATAAGAGATTTTTGAATTACTACTAAGTTTATATATTTTTTATTGACATTTTAAATTTGACATATTATTACATGATATTTCAATATATTGATATATGTTATGATTATGATATTTTCAATGTTATTTTAAAATATGAATGGAACAATTAAATTAATAATTTAAAAAACCCTCTACGCAGTTAACTAAACATAGCTAAGAACCACCACTGGCTTTGAAATGAAAAAAACCGCATCAAAAGCGGTCCATCCGTTTGAGAGCTACGATGCCACAAACAGACACATACACATACAGACAGACAGACATCGACGTCAAACTTATAACCCTTCTTAAGCCCCTGAGTCGGGGGTTAAAAATGACCTGTAACTTTGGTGTTATCAATAAAATATTTGTATTTGTATAGGCTAATTACATCAATTTGAATATTTGTTTAATTGACTGTGCCAAATACAAGATTCCGTCAATGACAAAGAATTTAAGAATAAAGGTAATTTTTTCTTTGCTTTTGGCTTAGCATTATGTGCATTTACCACTGTCAAGTCATCATCTTTAGCTCAGCCGTAGGACGTCCACTGCTGGACATAGGCCTCCCCTAAATTGGAAGCGGCTTGCATCCAGTGCGTTCATGCGTTCTTCATGAGGTCGTCTGTCCACCTTGTGGGCGGACTTTTTGAGGCCTGCTCTTAACTAATTTGTCTGTGTTTGTATCTGATGTATAGTATACTAATAAATCTAGATTTACATGGTAAATAAATTTAACAAAGTATAGCATAAAAAAATGTGTGTGGGTACACACATTTTTTTATCTTGACAGGCTATGTGTATGCTACAGATCTGATGTTAAGGTGATGGTGTGGTCGAAGATGGTAGGTAACATTCCTAGCTTGGAATTGAACAAGGTTGGAATTGAGGTTGACAAAAATGTGATTGGTGACTAATTTTCAACATTCAAACCGACAGTTATTTTAAAATAGGTTTAAATATAATACTGTTTGTTTACACGTAACTCTCTGTACCCTGCTCTGCGTCGGGTCCGAAACTCGTGTTTTTCGATTATAATTTCAACTTTCAACTTTGATTGGACGCGCCATCCGGTTAATTTTGAGACTTTTGGTCATGTCTGACTGAAATCAATACAACAATAATACCTTTGTTCAGGGTTATTGATAATTATCGAGTAACTTGTTCAGGCAAAGTAACAATGTGAACAAAGTTGGGGCATTATTTGACTTGATGAGTAAAAAATATACGATTTTTGTGTTGCAAATGGGCAGAAGCAACAGTGGTTCCTTCCCTTCAGGTGACTTGATTGCTTGTTAGACATTCTATTATATGAGTAGGTATAGTAAAAAGATGGATTTAGTAACCATTTTAATTTCATTAAAATGAGCTTGAGCTGCCGGTGAAGGAAAACATCGTGAGGAAACCATAGCGTGGTGGTAGGGTACTTTCTAGTACTCGGCTGGCTAGCTACCACCCTCAAGTTGGAAATCTGTCGCCAAGCATCTAACGGTGTATTCCAGCAGCCTCACTTGAGAGCCAGTTCCATTCCAGGCTAGGTGTGCTTTACCATCTTCGACCACACCGTCACTTAACATCAGGTGAGTTGTGGTCAAAAACATAGCCTGTCAGGAATTAAAAAAAAATTGTAGACACTCAAAAAATACACATATAATAAACATAAACACTAACATAATACTCAAACACACACACACACTCACTTACATAAACCCAACACCCATATCCACTCAAATTCTTAACAGAGCTTGACTAGCTTATCAATTTTTATACTTACTAAAAACAATAATACATAATTGCTATAGACTCAAGCAACATAAAACATGAGATCCAAATAAAGCTTAGAAACCGAAAAATGTGTCAAAACCACGTCAGTTTCCATAGAAAAATATATATAATTCATAAATAAATATCCGCAAACAAAAGTATTCATATTAGACAAGTATGCGCCTTCACCTTCAATTTCAAACATGCTTATTCACAAAAATAAAAAATCCTTTTACACGAAATTACATCACGTAAGAGGAACATGATCAGCGTATTCTTGTTCCCGTTTTGCCGTAATTCCGTATTCCCGAATCCTGTTCAAACAACCCCGCGAGGACGCGCCACGTTGCAGTTTTTTCGGAACGGTTCCTTATTTAGATGGAATTAAATTAAAAATAGGTGTCACCATCATCATCAATACCGTCCACTGCTGGACATAGATGAAACATGATCATAAAATTACGTTAAAAGAAATAAAAACATTAAATAAATAAAATTAAAATTAATATGTACCGCGACCGTTAGCGGCCCTTTCCGGCTTCGCACAGGTAAACATTTATTTATATCAATCATTTTGATATAAAAATAATAATATATCTCTTTATTATTCACACCAGTTACAAACAATTATTACAACATGAATTCAACACTAGTGGAACAATTGGCGGCCTTATCGCTAAGAGCGATCTCTTCCAGGCAACCTTAGTATGGAGAGGATTCTACTAAGTTGAGGACGGTGTGTCTTGGCAAGAGAATTAAAATGAAGTAAAAGAGTTTTAAGCATTATAAGGTTAAGGTTAAATGATATAAGGGATGAGTAAAGCTATCTCTTTGTTGATTTCATTAAAATCGAGTGCAATGAAATAAAATGAAATGTTTGAACACGTGTTTTTCTATAAAACTAGTGGTGTTTTATTAATAAAATACAGAATTACAAGCGCGAGTCTGGAAGAGTGATATATTGTGCAGAAACATGACTTTTCGTGTTGCTTCCTAAACTCCTTTGAAACTTATGAAAGGTAAAGGTGACATTACTTTACAAAGGCATGACTGGAATCGACAGACTAGACTTGACCAAGACTGGACTTTGAATGTAGCTAAAATTTGTTAGACATAAATTGTAAAAACCGAAATACATATGAAGATTAGGCATTAAGGACTTCATATCCCTGTGCCGATGAATTATAAAAAAATTAAGTTAAAATAATATTTATGTGGGACCCTCGGTGCGAAGCGCATTAGACCAGTTTTATTTTTATAAAGATTCCTCACTGCTCGTGAAATCTTCACAGAACAACATGCCGCCCAATCCGTAGAAGCAATATAAAAGTTTGTCGGACTTGCGAGATTTGTTCATCAAGCTGAATAACATCTGTTGTCGGGACATCGACTCCGAATCATGTGTCCAATCTGCCACGGAGACGTCGGAGATTTTAATTTAGCTGGAAGACTATTTGGAAAGTAGAATCATTTTAAAAAGACATTGAAAGATAAGGTTTCCAAACTTTATGTGGTTAAACGCGAAATAGTTACAGGAAGTTTGATTTAAGTGACGGTGATAGTAAAGCATACGTAATCTTGAATGGGACTGGCTCTCAAGTGAGGCTGCCGGAACACACCGTTACGTGCTTGGCGGCAGATTTTCAACTTGAGGGTAGTAGCTAGCCAGCCGAGTACTAGTAGGGTAGGATACTCTACCACCATGCTATGGTTTCCTCACGATGTTTTTCCTTCACCGGCAGCTCAACCTAATTGATGTAGTTTGAACCCACGCCATTCGATGTGTGAACCGACCACGCTAACCACTAACCTATCATCGCTACAAAATATAGAAAACCGCTTAGAATATAGATATGAAGAAATGCTATTATTAAGAAAGCAGCTTTAAAATCTAATAAAAAATCGTTATTATTAGGTAGCTATTTTCTTTAGCAGATCGTCTTATTGCTACTACTATACCTACCCACCTACCCTACCCACAAGTTGAAAATCTGCTGCCAGGTGTTAACTTAACAGTGTGTTCCGGCAACCTCACTTGATAGCCAGTTACATTCCAGGCAAGGCGAGTTTACAATCTTAGACCACACTGTCACTTAACATCAGGTTATCAGTGGTGAAATTGCCTTGCCTGTAACGAAATAAATACTTACCTTGAATACTCAAAATGAACTTTCGCAAAGTAATTCCTGTATCAATCAATTATATCTAACACAAGCTTGTCCTGATCGGAAATCGATCCACGTCCTACAGCTCATGAAGCAAATACACTATTAAAATGAGCTAACATGATAGTCCTAGCACATCCCAAGCTTAACACGTTTTATTGTATGCAGTAATAAGGCATCAAAAGAGGTTATTCCCCCGTGTATATTTAGATGTATTCTTGGTCACTTCCTTTTATAAGCATAAAATCGCTTATGTCAGTCAAATCTTCGCGTTATCAAGCGAACAATTATTATTAAAGCGCATGAAATACAATCCAGCGACAAAGGACACCCGAGACAATAGAAGCCAACACCTACAACCCGGAACTGACTCGACTATTATATTATATTACTCACTGGACTATGCCGACTTCCAATAGCAGTGTCCCATCGAAATATTAATAAAAGAAAACCGGAACATGGTCATTGAAGTCAATATTTTTTATATGGTTGATCAGCCTAGCACCTGGTGTGTTCAGTGACGGTGCGGTGGTAGATAGTTAACATACTTAACCTGGAAGCCTCGAGTGGAGCTGGTGGAACACAACGTTAATTAACACCAAAAATTATACAATACTAAAGCAATCAACTTATTTAACTGGTGTACTGGCGACCTTATCGCTAAAAGAGATCCCTTCCAGGCAAACTTAGAATGGAAAGGATTAGAGGAAGAAAAAGACGGGGTGTGTCAATAACGAGGATATACATAATTTCTATCGACATTCTAATAATAATATAACCCAATACATAAGTTAACTAGAATAACTAAAAATACCTAGAACTAAGCGCGTTAATTGTTTGGCGGCAGATTTTCATCTTGAGAGTGGTAGCTAGCCATCCGAGCACTAGAGAGTACCCTACCACCACGCTATAGTTTCCTCACAATGTTTTCCTTCACCAGCAGCTCAAGCTTATTGCTGATATACCGTCTTTAATCTCGACGTGTACTACTATATGTATACGTATATATAGATAGAAACTGGTAATTACGTAGTTTGATTACTTTTCCGAAATATAATGGGATTTTTTTTCTCCTTGATGTTGTTAATTGTATCATATTAAGTGATATTCCATCGGGGGAGGCTGACATTGGTCACACACACACAAACTTACAAACTCTTTATTGTGCAAGTAGAAGTATCTTATGAGCTAGTGTCAAAAGTGGGGCGGCCTCATCGCTAAAAGAGAACTTATCCAGGCAGCCAAGAATGGAAAACACGTTACTGACGCTACGTCTATATCTCTGAATGAGCTCTTACCGTCCTTTGAAATGTAATTTTTATATTTTTATGCTTTGCTTTGGTGCGCCAGAAATATCGGAGCCAACTTGTACAGGTTCTGGCTCAAACGGCTCTCGCGTTCTGTTGTTTTGAGAGTTGTTAAAGGACATCAAAGGAAGTGAATTTCAATTTTGGTATTTGTTTTTATGTCCTTTTATAGTTATGACTATCGGTATAGTACACGGGCTGTGTATTTTGTTACATTGTGCATGTGTAGTGCATTTCCGCCAAAAATACATTAAATAAATATTTACTTTTGACCACACAAACAGCATATAAATGTTTGTTCTGTGTCTGTTGAGTGTTTTGTATGTATTATAAGAACGTTTTTTTAATGTATCTAATAGTAATGAGACGAATAAGACGCTATCCTGATGGTAAGAGATACCACCTGTCCATGACCATTGCAGCGATACACAGAACTTTGAGTAGCAAAACAAAGTCCAAGGCATTGTTGCTTTGGCGCTCATTACTTTGAGACTTTCGATGGTTAGTCTCAACAGCCCTGTAATTTCACCTGCTGCAGTACCCTTCAAACCCGAACACAGTAATGTTTTCATACTACTGCTTGACGGCAGAATATCTAGTACTGCAGTTGTACCTATCAAGACGACCTCTTGCTAAGATCTACCACCAAGTAAATATTGTATAAGTTATCTGTTTCCCATAGTACAAGTTTTGCTTAATTTGGGGCTAGATGGCGCTCTGTAAAATGTCCTATACGGGATTTCCGTAATTACATAATAAACTTTCGCAGACCGATTTTATACAATATTCATTTAACCAAAGTTTAAAGCAGGATTTTTTTGTAAACTTTAAATTATGTTATAAAGTGCATAATTTATTGCATTGCTCTGATTTATTCGGTAGTGTATCTGTTTCAAGAGCTGTATAGCGTAGCGTAGCTGTGGCATGCAGGTAGAGAACTTTCTAGTATTCGGCTGGCTAATTAAAGTTGAAAAGTTGAAAATCTGACGCCAAGGACCTAACAGTGTGCTGTTACCATCTTCTACCACACCGTCACTTAACATCAAGTGAGCTGTGGTTAAACACCTAGCTTGTCATAAATACATAGTTATTTTAGCTGTTTTCCCTTGGCTCTGTCTATAAATCGGGACATTCTTGTTAGTAGGTATATTTATTTATTTATTTATTTATTTATTTACAACAGTTTACACCATCCTTACAGGGGTTCCCTAATGCGATGGTGCAAGTCAACATTGGTACATATTATTATTATTATAAAATTAAAATGTCACATATACAATTCAAATAAAATACAAAAGTCAAAAAATAAAATTCAAAAGTAAAAAATTAAATTAAATTCAAAAGTCAAAACAATAAAATAATTCAATAAATGCAGTAATGTTATATATCAAGTCAAATTATAGCATGCGTCATAATTAATTGCCATTTTAAATTCTGGTACCGAACATACAAAAATATCTATTTTCTGAGCAACTCAATTTAGTGCATGCAACGTCCGAACCAACGGCGTCCTAGCCAACAAGTTGGTCCTAGCGCGAGGCACCGAGAACAGCCGCGGCCGCCGGCGCCGGCGGCATATTAGATGAACAGAGCAGTATTCCTAATAAATACTGTTATTTATGTAAATCCTGAAACACGCGTCGACCCGGTAACGTTTTTCGACGATACCTGCTGGCGAATTAAAATTTATAGCGAGAGCATAAGGAAGGTACACGGAGGTGGACGTAGTAAAGATTAGTACAAAGGGAGTGGGGCAACACGAAATCATATCATATTTAACTCTGGATAATATTCTAGGTGTATGACAATCAGGGGATTATATATTGAATAATTTAATTGTTTTGAAGTACTTACTGTTTTAAATGGCGCTGAGACGTGGTTTACTAGCTGAGCTACGAGATTCGTTCATAATTTGGTCATATTTTTGTACTAAATAAGGACAAGAGGTCCTTGGAGAAATATATTATGTCACGTTAATTTATCGTAATACCTGGAGAGAGTAAATACTAACCTACCAACCTTCCCTTAATTACGCCCCTGTACCCGAGTGAATGTTTTATTAAGGATCCAACGTTGGTTTAAAGGGATGAAAAAAGGTTTTACTTAGTTCACGAAGTTGGAAAGGAATCTTTAACTAATTTTATTCATAGAATGGAATGTTTTTTGCTAAAAATGTGTTCTGATGCAAATACTTGAGAAATAAATACATGTCTCGGAAAAAAATATATGACTTTTGGGGTGTTGACATAACTTAAGATACTTAAGATACTCACATTGTAATTATTGTAATGATCAAATTTTCTATAATTTTTTTCATACTTGGCGCAAAGAGTGTGTTCTTTTTTGTTTTTATCGTTTTTTTTTTATTGTTGACAGTCTATGTGTTTTACCACAACTAACCTGATGTTAAGTGACGGTGTGGTCTAAGATGGTAAAGCACACCTAGCCTGGAATGGTACTGGCTCTCAAGTGAGGCTGCCGGAACACACCGTTAGATGCTTTTTTTCAACATGAAGGTAGCTAGCCAGCCGAGTACTAGAAAGTACCCAACCACGTACATATATTCACAAAATATACAAACAAAACACAGTCTAAAATTGGCAATTAATAATTAAGTGTTATGACAATAATGTAGCGCACGTTTTTGTGTTTTAACAAACTAACAAGTTTCGTAATTAACACTTTGTAAGACTTTGTTTTTTTTTTTTAATCTGAAAGTAATGAGACGTACTCCAAATGACGATTGCAGCGATACAAAGAACATCGAGTAGCATGACTGACTGGATTGTCCTGATATTCTTTTGAAAACAACTGTACAAATACAAATATTTTATTGATAACACCAAAGTTACAGGTCACTTTTCTATTTGTCGGCGTTTGGATATTTTTAGAGTGGCAAGAAACGAAACTGACAGTGACGGTTGGCAGCAGTTGGCTGACAGCTGACGTTTCTCCACTCTGACGCAACTCCGGGCGCTAGTGACGATCGCGTGGGTTTTCGGAATTCACGTTTTTATTTACGTGTTCGGAGGAGTGTCTTTGCAATAATATTCTATTATATCATTGATGATGGTTAAAATCCTCCTCGCCCAAATACCCACGTCCATCATCGGTGCCTGACATAGATCCAGATTTCAATGATGTAGGCCGTACGCGATCTAGGCCGCATGCCTTCAATCCATATTTAAACGAAATGTATAATAATATGTCAAATATATCCAAATATGTCTTTTTTGCTAAAGCTGTACATTGAATAAGAGCGTAATAAACATTTGTGAATCAAAAGTAATTGTTATAATAGACGTTAGCATGTGGTATTATAGAATATCTAGAGTATACTATCTAAGTTATACAAGTCGCAAACAAGATGATCCTGGCGACTGCGATGGTGTACTACTGGCTTAATCTTATCTCAGAATGTAACGACCTGATAATTCTAGAAGCTCTAAAATAGTTCAGTAAATAGACATCCGGCGACGGTAGCTATCGGAAACTAATTTAGGTTAGACGCTTATTGATCAGTAACCTCGCAGATTTGGAAGTGACAGATGGTTAGTACAATCTATTACCACTATAACCAGCTGTCTCTATCGATTGAAATGACTGGTTGTTCTATCTAAATAACTATAAAGCAAACAACTGGACCTATAACTGAACCAGGTTCTTTCATTTACCAGGTAGCCCTGTTCACCCATACAAACAAAGATAAATTTCAACGCAACGCATCTACAGCACGTTAGTCTTTGCAGAAATAAAAAATACCAACTAGTAACGCCGTCGCATCGGCTTGTCAAGTCGGAGAGGTCGGTATACATTCTGGGGCCCGCGTACGCGCTTCCAATCGGGATGCACCTTCCATCGCGTGCTTTAGGAGCTAGCTAAGATCTTGGCCTCAAGAGATCTTGTTTTATGATTGTTTAAAAATAAGAGATTATTTAATTGCTACTAGTAGTAGTATAGTGATATTTTTTATTGGCATTTTATCATTTTGACATATTTTATAGTTGACATTTCATTATTTTAACATGTGTTACGATTTTGGTAGCTCTTCTGAACAGGAGATCGTTTGGTTATATCCTAGACCGAAGAGAAGATGTGGTCAAAGGCGAACCTATAATGTAGGTATATAAAAACATTAATATGAACTGGTCCATCTCCCTCTCTAATCTGTGGTAGATCGAGCGTCATTCTATCTGGATTAATCCTTCATCATATTAAAATAATTATCGAGCACCCGGTTAAATAAGAGATAGAATTTGTAATTCTGTTTTCGGGTAAGATCTCGGTTCGCCGAAATTACGAGAAGGTACTTATGTTCAATTTTCGTTGTATTAGCTACTCGATAATTATATTATTATTACATGCTCGATGTTTGTTCTATGTAATCATTATGGAATTTGTAATGTTAAACTTCTCAGAAAATGTTCAGTGGCTAAATATATTCTTGTTTTAATAGCATTTACTATCTTTTGATATCATTATAATTATATTCTGATTATTATTGATATGTAGGTATATTACTGATTTTATTTTGTGTTGATATATTAATAATTTTAATTATTTGTAGGTATCTATAGATATGTACATCAATTTATATTTTAATTAATCAATAAGTAAAATTTTCTACTGTTTTGGTTGACAATAGATGCAAACCATTATATGTAAGACCTTTTTACACCTATTGTCATGCATTTAAAGCTTTTGACTTTGACTTTATGAATCTAGATTAAAATAAATTATTATCATCATCAACTACCCAGCCCGATCTTCGGCTTTTCCCTTCCATCCACCGCTACGTATATCGTCACTCCATCGACTCTCAGGGCGTCGTACGCTACGTTTGCCAATTCGCGGTCTTCACTGCAGAACATGTCTAGATTTCTACCCCAGCGGTTACTCGATATAGCGTAGAATTGTAATAAGAGCTTTGAAATATAAATAAATATCGTAGCACAACACACACAGCGCCATCTGACCCCAAACTAAGCAAAGCTTGTGTAATGAAAGTCAGATAACTGATAGAATACTTAAATGCTTTTTTAGTACATACATACAGATCACCCAGACACAGGACAAACATTTGTTTATACCACAAAATGTTTGTCCAGGGCGGAAAACGCACCCACGCCCTAACAGCTCTTAATGTTGATAAACTACATACCAATGAGCTAACAAGGCTGTCATGCCTACTTATGTACTCTTATATGTGGAAATGCTGCCTAATTATCACAATTTGTTATACTTATTTAGAAATTAACACTGTTTGATTCCCGAATAAATTAAAAAAAAACTTAGCTGGCAGTTGTTGGAAGATAAAAACCAAAGATCGGGCTGAGTGGCGTGCCTTGGTAGAGATCTATATGGTCCAGTAGTAGACTTTGATAGGCTGATGATGATGATGATGATGATGATGATGATGATGATGATGATGATGATGAAAGGAGGTCATTATTTTCGCGTATAATGCATTTAAGCCGAAGACCGGGCAGTCTGGAATGAGGAAACGTTTGCCCAGCAGTGGGACACTAAAGGCTGAAATAAAATGTATATTTACATTAATAATAATTTTGATAATTTATTAGATAATTTCACAAGTAGTGTATAATTTTAATTTGATCTCATTGACTTTATGCGGTATAATATTTCAGCTCGTTCAAATATGTATTTGAACGTTCTGCACAAAGAAAAAATGGAAACATTCTGATAGTTTGTAATAAGTAGTGAAAAGTTATACAAAATACAAAAATCCTTATTTTTTCATTTCACACGAATCATTTTCAACTTTACTTTAGCTGTGTGTATTTTGAAGAACTATATTGCAAAACATATTTGTATTATGCTTTGTTTTTCTTCGTCCTACTTGGTGCATTTATCAGTGTCAAGTATTCCGATATTTTCAAGTATTTTTAAATAAACCTTGTAAAATAAGTCTAAGTCACATAAAGTAAATCAAAGTATAATTTTTGTAGCGATGATGGCCCAGTGGTTAGCGCGGTTGGTTTGCATGCCAAAGGGCGTGGGTTCAAACCCCAACAATGAGCTTGAGCTGCCGGTGAAGGAAAACATCGTGAGGAAACCATAGCGTGATGGTAAGGTACTTTCTAGTACTCGGCTGGCTAGCTACCACCCTCAAGTTGAAAATCTGCCGCCAAGCATCTAAGGGTGTGTTCCGGCAGCCTCACTTGAGAACCAGTTCCATTCCAGACTAGGTGTGCTTTATCATCTTCGACCACACCGTCACTTAACATCAGGTGAGCTGTGGTCAAATACCTAGACTGTCAGCCATAAAAAAACAAGCTTTTTCCGCTATTCTACATATATTTATATTCAAGCACTAAAAATAAACATGCCTGCATTCTATATTTTAACATAAAACCACTGGTCAGTAACAAAAAAAAACGTTTTTATCGTTCCCAATTTGAAGATTCCACATAATCGAAAAAATGTCATGTAATTTCGTATTCATTAGGAAGAAACCCGAAACAAGAAGCTTCGGTCAGCATTATCTACTTAACCCTACTTTCCATGCGCTGTGTTTCACGTCACCACAGAATCAGCGGGTAGTTCTGACGATAAATAATGCAAAATAGTTTGGAGGGTTAACTAGGCCTGAGTTGGAAGAGCCTATTCTGCCATTCTAGTCAAATTTATAGCTTTTCATACTGAGTTGAACAATTTTCAAGTGGCATTATAAAATATGTTGTTTTTGCGACGGCGGTGAAAGTTTATATTGTGGCAAGTTTGTTTGGGACTTTATAAATAGGCTTTACGTTTAATGCTTACTGGGTGATGAATTTAAATGAAATATGTTATTTATATTTATAGCGGTAAAACACATAACCCTTCTCTTTTAGCTTCTCCGCGATCGTTACAAACAAAAAATCTCTTTTGAAGTCAGCGTTAAATGTTCCTGTGTTTGGATGGTATCATTTGAAGAATTTTTGTATTATTCTTAGGCCACTAAATGACTATTGCAGTATCTTGCAATACAATCTGGCCATCCTGCAAATTTGCTGTTTCAATGTTCTTTACGCTAAACGTCTTCAATAGAATGTTTACGTATAGCAGGTACATGGCGATAGTTATGTCTATTTCCCTCCATCCTACCTGTATCCCCTCTCTGTCCTTATCACATGACATTCATCGACGGTTCGTCTGCGGAAGTGCAACGTATGTAGTTAAAACATTTGGTCCAATACCGATGGTCGTTATCCGCCGTTAATTGTGGAGTTTGTTCAGTGCCTTGGGAAGTGGACGCTCCGGAGCTCCAGGAGTTATCTACCGGGAAGAACCGTGAGTCCTGCCCCTTCCCTTTTATTTTCTTTTCCTTTGAGTGTCGCCGTGAGTTATTTGTGATCCTTCGCGCACGCAAATTTTTTAAAGTTCACATTTGGGTACATAGAATTCTATGCTTGTAATAGATTCTACATTGTTATTACAAAATTCATTTACCCTGTGCAACTCTGTCTATTTTTCTAAAAAACCTTCGAGCGCCCTCCAGCAAAAGACAAACAGAGTTCAGAATCAAAAGCAAACAGCGAGGGGTCTGCGAGATCCGTTTAACCCTCAAATGTTTGTGTCGAAACGATGAGCTTTGCGTCGAAAAGTGTCGTAACGTCGAACTTTGTGTCGAAACGCTGAGATCCGTGAGTAAGGTGACGTGGTTACGTTTATTTACTTACGTGAGTTTACATTCGCGAACTATTGATGCAAAACTGTTTGGGGAAATATTGGGAAGGAAACATGTAGAATGTCTGATACGTCGTGTTTGAAGTATTAAGGGAATGACGGAAAATTTACTCTTTCCGATTTGACGTTTTGTACTATATTTTTTTCTGTTTGACAAGCTCGGTGTTTGTCCATAGCTTACCTGATGTTAAGTGATGGTGTGGTCGAAGACAGTAAAGCCTAGAATTTTGGTGGGGATGTGGAAAAATCACGGCACTATTTTGTATTATATATTGTTTTATTTCGAGTGTTAATCTTTAAAATTTTCCGTTCTAGGCTAGGTGTGTTTTACCATCTTTGAACACATGAAACACCTAGACTGTCAACCATAAAAAAGGAACCGAGTCCGACTCGCACTTGGTCGAATGTTTAAAGCAGTGCTTGTATTGTTGCAGGTGGGAGCGCGTCCCACAGCATTACATCCCTGGAGGTGCCGCGCTGGGCGGACCCGCGGCGCGAGGCGGAGCTGCGTTGCCAGTACGCGCGGCAACCCCTCGACCCGCCGCTGCACTCCGTCAAGTGGTACCGCGGCACGCACGAGATATTCCGCTACACGCCGCAAGAGGTCTCCATTCATTACTCTTTTAACACTCGGTGGTAGATCTCATTAGGAGGTCAGCTAGGTACCAACGCAGTACCAGTAAACATTACTGTGTTCCGGTTTAAAGGGTACTGCTAGCAAAATTACTGGGCTATTGAGACTAACCATTGATTCTCTTTGTTTTCCTATTAAAAGTTTTCGCTGCAATGGTCTTGGACAGGCGTTATATCTTACCATTAGGAAAGCACCTCATTCTTCTCATTACATTCTACAGAAAAAAAAACACAGCTGCCCAAAAAAAG
The DNA here is from genome assembly GCA_950106695.1 of Biston stratarius. Classification (NCBI taxonomy): domain Eukaryota; kingdom Metazoa; phylum Arthropoda; class Insecta; order Lepidoptera; family Geometridae; genus Biston; species Biston stratarius. The sequence goes on along the minus strand of OX467108.1, from coordinate 24,530,303 downwards.
GAGTTCATGTTTTCAGGGTTCATGTGTTTGTATGTGTGTTTGTTTATTCCACCATAACTTTTAAATGCCTGAACAGATTTGGATGTATGTGGTATCGTTAGAATGCTTACATCATTTCAAGTTACACTAGATTTTTTTAACGCAGTCGTGTTTTATGTTTCGATTAATAATATAATTCTTCTATGTAGAAGTAATGTTGAATAAACGCTTTCTTAAGAAAAGTAATATGTCTGGTCTGGATAACGAAAGAATTAATTTGAATTTGGAATATTACAATCGGACTACAAAAAGAAGGAGGTTCTTAATTCGTTTTATGTTTGTTATCAAAGAACTCCGTCATTTATAAACCATTTTTTATTTATTTATAAAAATATACTTTTCGATAAATTTTATAAAAAAAAAACTTCAGAATCGGTTCAATAGTTTCATTTATAAATATGTCATCCAAATGAAATTGAGTATTTTGCTGTCCTGTGACTTTTGGTGTTTACAGTCCAAATAGTTCAAATAAACTACCTACCATCCGGTTTCATCCTTTCATCATCATCTGAAATCATCATCTCCGTAATAAAGCAATGTAATCTAGCCGTGTTTGGGCTAAGTGGGATGAAGTCGATTTTTTTAGTAAAAGTTAAATACTTTTTAAATACCACTTTGACTTGCAAACGAGACAGTTTGATAGTTTCATCTCTCATAGAGAACACTCTGTACACACCCAAAAAGAGCTAGAATTTCTTGAATACCTGGCATACATGCGTAATGAGCTACATTCTAGAAAATTCTCCAACAATGTTCACAAATTGGATGTCTCAGCCAATTTTCTAACCAACTTTGTATTTTAAAGGTCATATCTTCAAAAATACCAGCTCTTTGCTGACAATGCCATCTAGTTAGAGCTGACTCGGCGACGTAAACAAAATCCAAAAGAAACATTTGTAAAAAGCGGGTAGTTTACAAAGAAGCTTGAAAAACAGGCAAGTAGAGATTTGCGCGCTATAAGTTCCGTAACATTATTCAAGATTATGGAACATAATATTTTCAATTACATAATTTTAACTAATTAAAATAACATAACCAGAATATAAAATAAATATTGTTGGACATTTTGCACAGCGCCATTTAGCCCCAAACTAAGCAAAGCTACTACTATGGGAACCAGATTCCTAATAGATTACTTTTTTGATGCGCGCGCGGTCGTATCTTGCTTCATACTGCGATTGAAGCGCGGGCGCGGGGGTAGCAGCGGGTACGGTACTCAGCTTTGTATCCATGAAGAAGGCCACCGGAAGTGATCGTAACTATAGTCTGAGTATCCGGTATAATTAAAGATGAGTAATCCCGCATAAGTAAAACAAAACAAATATATTTTAATGTTTTGGATTAAAATTGTCTGTACAACACCTTAACGCGTATTATTATTATTCCTTTGCTTGTGGCCAAGTTAACAAGTGTTTGGGCATGGTAAGGTCGGATTTTTAGTAAAAATTATGCTCGTGTAACTTTTATAAATTTGGGTTCCGTTTTCCGTTTGGGGATCTTTCAACAACCCTAAAAAGTGAGCGAAAAAAGCGGGTAGTTTAACTGTTCGCGTTTTAATGACACCGTCTGAATAGCAAGGCGCGCTAAGAGCAACTTAACCGCTCGAGAGGACGCTTCAGTCGCATAAAGACGTAAGCGATGGCGCGATAATGTTAAATTACATGCGGAGTTTTTGTTGAGGTGACCTTTTTAACGGAGACCCTCTTTGTCCCTCGTTTTTGTAAGAAAAAGTTTTAAAGAGAAACGTATTGTGTGACACGGCACCTGCTTTATAAATAAAGTTTGTTTGTTAAATAACAGTGGTTAGCGCAGTAGGTTCGCATGCCGAAGGGCGTGGGTTCAAACCCCAACAACGAGCTTGAGCTGCCGGTGAAGGAAAACATCGTGAGGAAACCATAGCGTGGTGGTAGGGTACTTTCTAGTACTCGTCTGGCTAGTTAACACCCTCAAGTTGAAAATCCGCCGCCAAGCATCTAACGGTGTGTTCCGGCAGCCTCACTTGAGAGCCAGTTCCATTCTAGGCTAGGTGTGCTTTACCATCTTCGACCACACCGTCACTTAACATCAGGTGAGCTGTGGTCAAAGAACAAGCCAGTCAGACATAAAAAAAAATTTTGAAGATTTCTTAAAAACTTTATCAAAATCGTTTTCACATATTTAAATTTCAATACATAATTCATTTTTGTATGAAAGATGCTATTGATAATTACAGTAAAAAAACATCGCCAAATATGTACATATAATCTAAAGACATCCAGAACTTAAACAGACTGTTTTTTTTTTTAATTTTAACCAATTTTAATAAAATGATCTTGAAATTAAATAAACGAGTTTTAACCACAACAATGTTTTCCCGTCCGCAGCCCAAACATTTCTCAAACAATTTTTAAAGTAAAGCACAACAGCGGTCGGCGATGAATTGTGGCCCCAACTTTAATAAGGCGATATTAAACTTATTATTAAACTTCCGGGAGTTTCTGGGACTTGCGGGATTTATACGGATAATCAAACTTAGTCGGTTTTTATTATCCCGCTGCATTTCCCGCGGGCGCGGGCCACTATACGTGTGGAGGGGAAAGCCCGGAACGTTGGGGGCGAGGGGGGTCAATACATCGAAACCAGGATGACCGGAATGTAATCCTAGACATAGTAGGTTTTTTTTCCAATATTTACATATATTTTTTTGGGTTTAAAAAAAATCGTAATCAATATTAATTTATTTTATCGATTTTTTTATTGTTGCCAGGCTAGGTATTTGACCACAGCTCAGTCACGGTGTAGTCGAAGATGGTTAAGCACACCTAGCCCAGAATAATTATAGAACTGGCTTTCAAGTGAAGCTTTCGGAACACACCTTTAGATGCTTAGCAGCAGATTTTCAACGTGAGGGTGGTAGCTAGCCAGAAATACCAGCCAGAGTACTGTAAAGTACCCTACCACCTTGATATAGTTTCATCACGATGTTTTCCTTCACCGGCAGATCAAGTTTATTGTTGATGTTTGAACCCACGCGCTAACCACGGTGCTATCAATTCTACAAAATATAGTACAGTAGACCTTAAGCTTGTTTATTACATTATGTAAAAGTGTAAATAATATAGTAGGTACAGCGAATCAAGGTTCAATTATAATTATTACTATAGTTACACAACTTATTTTAACGCAACTGATAATGGAAGATAGTTTTTTTTTAATGTAAATGTAATTAAATGTACGAAACCTTCTGATGGTAAAAGATAACGCATGCCTATGACCATTGCAGCGGCACCCAGCAGTTTGAGTAGCAAAATAAATGTTTGGGTATTGCTGCTTTGACGCTCATTACTTTGAGACTTTCGACAGTTAATTGATTGATGTTGGCGTTACATTGCAAAAGTTCATTTTGAGTATTGGATAGATATATTTTTTTATTTGGTTGATAAGTTAGTTGTTTGACAACAGCTCACTTGATGTTAATTGCCGTTATGGTCGAAAACGGTAAAGCACACTTAACTTGCAATGGAAGTGCTAAAGACATCTACCGCCAAGTAAACGTAAGTTTCCAGTACCATTATTACCAAGCTCTAATATTTGACTACAGTAACTTATGCCACAGGTTATACAATACTAACATAAGTGCTACCAAATATGCCACCTGCAGCACCAAAACACACTTGGAAACGTCTAGGAATTCAGTTGGAGCACTTAAATTCAATTTACAGTTCACTTTGGAGAGTCTAGAGAAATTTGTATGAAGACGATGTGAAAAGTTTGTGCCCGTCCTGGGCAATAAAACGAACTTACTTTGTTTATGTGATTCGGTTTCGAGGGAGTTTATTGCAAGCGAATACTTATATGTGTCACTTCGTAGAAGCCGGCAAATGGCGCGGAATCTGTGGTGTGCGGGGTACGATCCTCACCAGTGTGGACTCAGTCGCGCGCTGACTGCACTGGTGACCGGTTGTCGCTCTTGAGAGCTACGACACTTACTCAAATACATAACGTAACTTTTACCTACGACTGCAAGTAAAAACGGAAAGATTGATAACTATTTCCAGCAATTAAGTAAGCTTCACGCGTAATTTTTGGTAACGAATAAACTATACGAATAAAATGTGGGATGATAGATAGACTGAGAGATATAAATTTTATATTGTGGACACCAAAAATTAAAAAAAACGTGCAGATAACAAAATATTACGAGCTAGTGCCACACATTTTCTGTGTGGTGGGGTGTTTTTTTTAAATTATAAATTACCGCCTTCTCGCCTGATGTTAAACGAAGATGAGATCGATAGAGCACGTTGAGGAAACCTTTTTTTTTATGTGGATGTTATAAGTCTCCTGATGGTAAGAGATAAGGCATGACCATGAGCATTCCAGCGACAGGACTTAGAATAACAAACTACCACCAGAGCATCGCTGTTATGGCACTTATTACTTTGAAACTTTTGATGGTTAGTCTCAACAGCCCTGTAATTTCCCTAGCTGCAGTACCCTTTAACTGGAACATAGTAATATTTAGACACTACTGCTTGGCGGCAGAATACCTGGTACTGCGGTAGTACTTACCTAGACGACCTCCTGCTAAGGAAATCAAGCAAGTAATAGCATGGTGGTAGAGAACATTCTGGTACTCAGATTGCTAGCTGCTACCCTCAAGTTGTAAATCTGCGGCCGCGCATCTAATGATGTGTTCTGGCCGCTTCACTTGAGAGCCATCATCATCCGGGTTCTTCCTCCTCCATACGTGGGAAGGTGGGAATGGGACTCGAGAATTACTCTCCTTTCCGAGGCAGGGCGCTGGGAATATTCCACCTCCCAGGGGTGGTTTAGAAAGGGTGCGGTCTCAGACGTCCGGCAACATTGGACGGAGACTTGAGAGCCAATTCCATTTTAGGCTGGGTGTGTTTACTTTCTTCGACCTCTTCGACACTTTACATCAGATGAGCAGTGTTCAAACTCCTAGTCGAAAAAGATAAAAAAATTACTCAAAATCTATTAAATGAAGGTCTTGATTGAGGAGCTGGTAAATCGCGCGTGATAACAGGATAATGACCGCTTTCTAACCTCAAAGCTCAAACGCAACCGTGACGCGTGACGCGTGAAACACGCCCGGGCCGGGGCTCCACGCCACGCCCTTGATTGCGGTTTTTTAGGGACAGACAGGCGTTGAATTTCAGCAAAAACAGCAGACATTTGCTAAATCTATCTAAATATATATAACTCAAAGGTGACTGACTGACTGACTGACTGACTGACATAGTGATCTATTAACGCACAGCCCAAACCACTGGACGGATCGGGCGAAATTTGGCATGCAGGTAGATGTTATGACGTAGGCATCCGCTAAGAAAGGATTTTGATCAATTCTACCCCCAAAGGGATAAAATAGGGGATGAAAGTTTGTATGAAACTTTGTCAATTTTAAACGGATCGGATTACTACTTACTACTTTTACTTTTCATATCATCATCATCCATCACCACGCGGGTAAAACCGTAGGGCGCAGCTAGTATTTCATATAGACTCAGACGTTTAACTAGGTATCTCGATTGATACTTCTTTAAAGATGACAAAAAAAATTAAACTGAAAAAATAAAGTAACAAAATTCACTCTGTCCTGGCGATAAGAGATAACGCCTGTCAATGACTGTTGCATCGGTACTCAGAATTTTGAGTAACAAAGCAAAGTCCGAGGGCATCGCTGCTTTGACATTCTTACATTGAATACTTTGAGAGATTTGATGTAAGTCTCAATAGCCATGTAATGTCGCTACTGTAATCAAAATCAAAATCAAAAAGTCATTTATTCAGTTTAGGCCCTGGTTATATTTTTTTATGCAACTGTAATGAGTCGATCAAGACGCTCTCCTGATGTTAAGAGATAACGCCTTTCCATGACCATTGCAGCGATACATAGAACTTTGAGTAGTAAAACAAAGTCCAAAGCATCGCTGCCTTGGCGCTCATTACTTTGAGACTAGATGGTTAGTCTCAACAGCCCAGTAATTTCGCTAGCTGCAGTACCCTTCAAACCGGAACACAGTAATGTTTACACACTACTGCTTAGCGGCAGAATATCTGGTACTGCGGTGGTACCTACCTAGACGACTTCCTGCTAAGGAAATCTACCACCAAGTAAAACGAAGAATGAACCAAGTATGAACGTTAAGTTACATGTTTGAATCTACCGCCGGCTTGTAATGACACTTCAACTGAGAAGACTCCGGCAAGAAACTCAGCAGGCATTTTTTTGTGGATCTTTCTTTTCATATTAGGTTACAATTTACAGTTATAGATATTAATACATGATGCTTAATACAATTGTCACTTAGCCAGGGGGATGCAAGTGCAGAGAGAAGCTACTACAACCATATATTCCTGTCTTCCACGTAATGAGCCACCTTATAGTGGGCTTTGTCAATTAACCTCTGCTTTATAAAATCTTTGAATGTATTATAGGACATTTTAGTTACCTCAAGTGGGATTTTATTTAAGATAACCTGAATCTAGGTGTCACGATTTTATCTTTATTTCTTGTATTTAAGTTATGGCGTAACATAATATTTTCGTAAATGTACTGTGACGGTACTGTACCTTCCAAACCAGAACACAGTAATGACACACTACTGATTAGCAGCAGAATGTCTTAATCTGCTGTACTTAGTAAAGATACGTGGTGGTAGGGTACTTTCTAGTACTCGGCTGGCTAGCTACCACCCTTAAGTTGAAAATCTGCCGCCAAGCATCTAACGTTGTGTTCCGGCAGCCACATTTGAGAGCCAGTTCTATTCCAGGCTAGGTGAGCTTTACCATCTTAGACCACACCGTCACTTAAGATCAGGTGAGTTGTGGACAAAAACCTAGACAGTCAGGTTTTAAAAAAAATTAAAAAAATTGTAGTCTATTGAAGCTTATTGCAATCTTGTTTTTAAAAACAAACTGAACAATTTTAAATCCCAGATCCAATTGGTAATTAGTTAATTACGAATTATGCTAATAAAAGGGAAGCATTCCTATTATCCGAGCGAGTAGCGTGACAGGTGTCATCGCGTGACACTTCTGGCGTGACAGCGTGTCGCATGACGCGTGTCAGTAAACATACGCGATCAGTATCACGCAAGGCGCTTAACTTTTCTTATTGGTTAACTTCTTCGTGAGCCGCCAAGACTGCAGAATGGGGAGAAAAAGCTGACCCAAAAACGCGCGTTGAAAAACATACTGATAATTCATTTGATAAAATACTGTTTTCACGGTAAAAAGTAGATAAAACTATTCACTTTAATTAAAGAGCAAGTTTCTTAAAAAAATTCCCACTTTCTCTTCGCCCATTCGCTATTCTCTAACTATAAAAGAATAAGGATGGAAATAGAATCTACAGCTTGACCGTATTGTTGTTCGGAAGGACGCAAACGTAATTATATTTATTGAAAGTAAAATAATTGGCCAGGAAAAAATGTTTTCTTATAAACGGATAATGTTTGTTTCATAAGTTTTATCTTTGTTTATGTAACTTATGTTATTTTTGAGAAAAATGTTAAACTATCTGAAATATACAAAATATTGGCTGAATAGATGGAAAACGGTTAAAAAATAACTTGTTTAAAGGGTACTTTAACCTTAGATAAAGATTAATTAAACTAAATTCTGTCTCCTTGTAATGTACGTTTAAAAAAAATGTGTAATTATAAAGTTACCAAAGGTCACAGACCCGGGCGTCTGTGGAGCGTCAATAATAAAAAATAAAACTAATCAACGTCGTAGAAGATCGTCTTCTTACTTTTTGAGCGAAATAGCTGAAGAGGAGTGTAGTTTTGAAAGCCCTGTTGGCTCATTGGTAGTATAACTACTTTAACAGCTGTAGGGCGTGGGTTTCATTCCCTCCGAGCACAAACGTTTTGTGGTATGAACAAACGTTTGTCCTACGATATTTATAGATTTATTATTATTATTAGTTAGGGTTCCGTACCTCAAAAGGAAACAACGGAACCCTTATAGGATAACCTTGTTGACCGTCTGTCTGTCAAGACCCTTTTTCTCAGGAACGCCTAAATGTATCAGGCTGAAATTCATATCAAATACTCAAGTCTACTGTCCCTTGGAACTGTGAAAAAATCAAACTTCTAAGCCAACGCAATCAAAAGATACAGCCGTTTATGCTGCAAATTTTCGACACTCCCAAGGGAATCAAAACCTACAGGGTACTTCCCGTGAACTCAGAATCTTGAAAGGAACGAAGCAACGTATTATAGCACAGATAAAGGAAAAATTGCGAAAAGCATTAATTACCATAAAAAAATACCATAACTTTTACTTATATACCTACAGGTTTGTAAGGAACCCTCGGTGCCCGAATCCGACTCAGACTTGGCCGGTTTTTTATTTTAAAGATGTCGATTTTGACCACTAATACTTTAAAAATAAGTGTAGCTAAAGCACTATAAATTTTATGCAAAAATATTTTTTTTACTACGAAATTAAGACAGTATTATGGAAAATTTGCTCGTTTCTGTAAAATAAGAAGTTGTGAATCGAATGTCTTCAAATTAAAAACAGTCAAGTTTACGATCTCCAAGAAAACTTGCAGCGTTTTATTTCACATTTATCGCTGAACTTTGCCAAGTCTATAAAAAAAACTCTGTGGCGCAATAAAATAAGAGCCAAGTTTGAGTGTATGTCCCCAATTTCTTGTGCTAAAGTTGAAAACTTACTTGAAAATTAATTGCTCGGGCTAATTAAATAAAGTTTGTGGTGGTAGCGTCAAATTAAAAATGAAAAGTCTGCTTTCTTTGTCCAAAAGTGCCCTTCCCGCGGGAAGTGGAAATTACTTCTAGAGTGAAATATTTTTAATTTTGTTCCCGTGTCTTTAAAGCTAAGATCAGCATATGTTGACACTTTTCGTTAATTAGCATCTAGCGATAATGGCTAAGTGGTTAGCGCGGTAGGTTCGCATGCCGAAGGGCGTGGGTTCAAACCCCAACAATGAGCTTGAGCTGCCGGTGAAGGAAAACATTGTGAGGAAACCATAGCGTGGTGGTAGGGTACTTTCTAGTACTCGGCTGGCTAGCTACCACCCTCAAGTTGAAAATCTGCCGCCAAGCATCTAACGGTGTGTTCCAGCAGCCTCACTTGAGAGCCAGTTCTATTCCAGGCTAGGTGTGCTTTACCATCTTCGACCACAACGTCACTTAACATCAGGTGAGCTGTGGTCAAACACCTAGCCTGTCAGACACAAAAAAATTATAATTACAAAGGTAGGTACCACCATAGTACCAGATATTATGCCGCCAAGCAGTAGTGTGTATAAACATTAACATGTTCCGGTTTGAACGGTACTGAAGCTAGCGAAATTACGGAGGCTGTTGAGACTAACTATTCGTTTCCTTGTTTCCTGAGAGATATAATCTAGACCTTTTTAAAGCCCGAGTGAATAGGTATCTTCTAAGTCTGCATGCTTCATCTTCGACCACCTCATCGCTTACCATCAGGCGACTTGGAGGTCAAACGCGGACTTATCTTATACTTAAAAAAGTCTCAAAGTAATGAGCGCCAAAGCAGGGATGCCCTGAACTTTGTTTTACTACTCAAAGTTCTGTGTATGACTCCAATGGTCATGGACAGGGGTTTTCTCTCACCATCAGGCGAGTGTCTTGTAAGTCTCTTTACAAAAAATATACTTGAACAATCATCATCATCATCATCATCAGCCATAGGACGTCTACTGCTGGACATAGGCCAATACTCGCCACGCTTGGCAGGCTAATTGGCGAGCGCAGTTAGGTGTGATTGTTCAAGGAAGACGCTGCTGCCCATCTTCCGGATTACATCCCATAGCCGACTCTTACGGCAACCACGGGTAGAGAGAATGGGGTACTATTCTTAAGCCGGCACCACCACGGCAATTGTATTTGAACAATATAACGGAGAAATTAATTACTTTCTGGCGCTAAAAGGACCTTAACTGACCATTAAGCTATGCTAAGTCTGAAAGCATTTTCATTAGAGAACACTTCTCAACACTAACAGGGTGAAAGCTAAAGTACAAACAGCTGCTGTAAAATTTCTGTTTACTTTCTACCGAAACTCTTAGCAGCTAATTGTAAGGGCTGTTATACACTGACATTTTCAGAAACTACTTACCATAGAGCAGTTTGAGTGTTTTATAGGTAAATTTTTTGGTATGCAAAAATATAAAGGTATTTCTTCATGCAATTTTTTATTAGTAGATTAAAAACCCTTTGTGGGGTACACGGGGAATATCCACCACGTACAGATTTATCCACCACGTATAGACTTTTTGATTGCGTTTGTCTGGCCGTCCGGTAGTAAGATAGGTGCAGGGAAAAACAACTAGAATACAATTTTAACAACAAAAAAACCGACTTTATATGGTTGTCTTATGGATGCCATTGTCAGAACTGGACCAAATTGAAATAGGACCCAAGGAAAGCACCAGCTTTCAAATATAAAAAAATCATCAAAATCGGTTCACCCGGTCGAAAGTTCTGAGTTGTTTATTAACATTAAAATAAAAATACAAGTCGAATTGAGAACCTCCTCCTTTTTTGACGTCGGTTGAAAATATGTTATTTTTAGAATATTTGATAAAACCAGGATCTTAGATGTTGAGATTTTAGCCCTGTTAGCTCATTTTGTAATGGTAGCTCGGAGATCTCTTCTTGAGCTGTGTGGCGTGGGTTCGGTTCCCACCCAGGACTAATATTAATTTGTGTAATGCAAATAAATATTAGTTTTTTGTCTGGGTGTTGCGTATGTATCATAAATGTATATTTACAAATGAAGTATGTTAGTATTTTATCAGTTACGATAGCCTAGTTGGGAGACCGTTTAGCTTTCAATCTGGGTGTCCTGGGTTCGAATCCCACGGCAAGCATCTCAGTCTTTTCCAAGTTATGTGTGTATTTCCGATTACTTCAAACGGTGAAGGAAAATATCGCGAGAAAACTTACATGCCCTTTTTTTAGAGTTGAAGATGTGAGAAATCTGACCCGCACTTGGCCAGCGTGGTGGACTATGGCTTCACCCTTCTCACAATGAAAAGTGGCACGCGCTCAGCTGTGGGACAGTTGATTAAAACAGGACTGATTCGGAGTATTCCATCAGTTTTGCTTGCCGAATTTAGGACTAGATGGCGCTGCTAAGAAATGGTCCTTCGATATTTATTTGTTTATTATGGTTGAAGATTGCAGATATCTCTATTTAGCATTGAGACAAAATCTGTCGATAATTTTAGTAGAATTAACCCTTAGAAACAGAACTGCGAAGATTCTCAATTTCGAGTAGTCTAACTTATTGTGTCGAAGCTCTAACACTTAAAGTGACATTTAAGTGTACGCAACAAAGTCCAATGTACTTTTTGACCCTCGGTGGATACCGACCTTAAAGTTGAAATACCAAAGCGAACGTTATTTTCTAACACCTAAAAATATGAGAAAAAGTTTTTTTTATGTGGTTTTCAAAGTGTCACCTCTTAAGGGATTAGTATAGGCTTTTAGCGCTACAAAGGCAAATTATAAGTCACTTACACTTTTTTATACGTACTTATAATACTTACAGGACAGCCAAACACAGAACAAACATTTATGTTACTCACAGAAATGTTAGTCCTGAGTGGGAATCGAACCCGCACCCTTCAGGCCTCGAAGTATAACTTTACCAATTGAGCTAACAGAGCAGTCAGAAGTATTTTATATGTGCTTAAGTTACTTTACAATCTTTGTTCGTTAATTTATTTTAAATGCAATCCTATTACATAAAAAATATATATAAATTATTTGGTGTTCTTATCTACCAACCTACTATAGTGACGGAACCACGTGTTTTTTTTCAAAGAAATAGTTGAATAGCCAACAAGTTTCGTTAAGTTACGCGGTTTGCTAATGCTAAGCATAAAGGAGCTGATTATTACTAACCATTATGAGCAACTTCCCCTATGCGTCCAACCTTGAAATCGTAACAAAAAATCTATAATTTTATTTACAATTTCATAATTGATTTCAAAGTAAAAATGTACTCTAGAAATATGACATATATTTTGTTTTAACAGCTTAATCACACGTGAGTAATCCCGTCTTTTGAATCAGCCCTGATTTCAAAGACTCTCCCACTGTTGGGCGTGGGTCTCTTCACATTGAAGGATGGGTAAGGCCATAGTCCACCTCGCTGGCCAAGTGATTTTTGGTTGGCAGACTTTACTTTACATCCAAGAACTTTAACTCTTTGACGACTTTTTTAAAACTCTCGGATTAGTAGATTTCCTCACGATGTTTTCCTTTGCTTTTCGAAGTCATGACGCTGATAACTTAGACAAAAGACAGGGCGGGATTCGACCCAAGACCTCTAGATTGAAAGTAGGTTGCAAAACTTTAGATGATAGCTGAGTGGTTAGCGTGGTCGGTTCACATGCCGAAGGGCGTGGGTTCAAACCCCAACAAGCTTGAGCTGCCGGTGACGGAAAACATCGTGAGGAAACCATAACATGGTGGTAGAATACTCTCTAGTACTCGGCCGGCTAGCTACCACCCTCAAATTGAAAATCGGCCGCCACGCACCTAACGGTGTGTTCCGGCAGCCTCAATTGTGAGCCATTTCAAAGTAGGTGTGCTTTATCGTCTTTGACCACACCGTCACTTATAAATCAAGTGAGCTATGGTTAAAAACCTAGCCTGTCGACCATAAAAAAACAAAATAGTAAATTTGCAACTCAAAAAATCTGCAGATATATGAATAAGATCTTAGTTTTGGAGTAAAGTATTTATTATAAAACTAGCTGTGCCCCGCGGTTTCACCCGCGCTAGATGCCTACGTCATAGTAGCTTTATGCATGCAAAGTCTCAGCCCGATCGATTTAAAATTGACAAAGTTTCATACAAACTTTCATCCCCTATTTTATACCCTTGGGGGTAGAATTAATCAAAATCCTTTCTTAGCGGATGCCTACGTCATAACATCTACCTGCATGCCAAATTTCAGCCCGATCCGTCCAGTGGTTAGGGCTGTGCGTTGATAGATCACTATGTCAGTCAGTCAGTCACCTTTGAGTTATATATATTTAGAAGATGGATATTTTTGTCTCGTTCAGCCTCACCAGTGCGGCATCTAGTATTCCATAATCCTAAATTACACAAAAAATGATCATAAAATAATCGAGATCGCACTCAATAATAGCTCAAAGTGCTTCCGCAAGAGCGCACATTTTCGCGTATTTTTTATAAATAACAGCGCAATTTGCGCCCTTCAATGGCCTCGTATATCGCCATCTAATATGTAAACACAATTACCAGGCCACGCACATCCGCGCGCGTTTTCGTCTTTACTTTCTATTTATATGAGTTTTATTTACGTCGAACGGCAGGTTCTGTTATTTCGTGTAGGTATTTTTAACATTATTTTAAGGATGTTTTTAATTATTAATAGACTTCAAATATATTTTTCAATTCGGTTTTTTTTTTATATTTGTTATCTCAGAACTCCATCATGTATAAACTTATTTGAAAAATATATTTTTTTATGTTAAAGGATAGGTACTTAGTATAGTTACAGACTTGTTCCATAGAAATTTAATGTAAATCAGTTAAGTAGTTTGATTTTTAAGCAAAATACATAAAAACGTGTTTGGGTTAAGGAGCATAAAGTCGGTTTAATTGTTAATATACACTTTTTATAATTAGACATCATCATCATCATCATCATCAGCCGTAGGACGTCCACTGCTGGATATAGGCCTCCCCCATATGGGTTTGCCAATACTCGCCACGCTTGGCAGGCGGGTTGGCGAGCGCAGTTAGGAGTGTTTGTTCAAGGAAGACGCTGCTGCCCATCTTCCGGATGACATCCCTTAGACGACTCTTACGGCAACCACGGGTAGAGAGGGTGGGGTACTATTCTTACGCCGGCACCACGGCACAATACCTATATGTAATTAGACGAATGAATTAAAAATCTTAAGTTCCACTATACGATTTTTCTTAACTGAAAGAATCATGACGTAATTACTTGATCTAAAAAAAACCTTCGAAAAGCCTTTTAACATTTATTTACAAAGAAAATTAAGCGGAAATGTCTAAAGTTTTAAAGTGAATACAAATGTAGCTCAGCATTATATTAATTTTAAACGGATTAACTGAATGTAACTTTTGTTTAACTTTAAAAAGACTGATTAAGGGTTATGACGGTTCCCTGTTTTCTAAGCAAGTACAGAAATTTTTAGTACGAAAATCGAAAAGTTACGATAATTGTGTAAAAGTGTTGTTTTTTTACCCGATTACACAAACTTAGGATATTAATTTTAGCGATCTATGTATTTCTGTATATATTTTCCCTCGTATCTCCCAAGTACATACATATCATATTTTGACATATAATACCTATTTTATTATGGAAACTGACGTGGTCTTGACATATTTTTGTTTTATTTATGCGGGATTACTCACGTTTAATTTGATCGGAAGCTCCGACTATAGTTTCTCGCTCTGGAACTCTTCCTCACCGGAGTCCTCCTCTACGATGTCAGGAATATTCCAACACACAGAGCTCACCGCGACGTCTTCAGAAACACCCGCGCGGCGGCCCGCAGTGCCAAGCAAGACGAGGCTGCGTGCGCGTTGTCTCAGCTTTGTCCCCATGATGAAGGCCACCGAATGTGGCCGAAACTATAGTCGGAGTTTCCGATAAAATTAAACGTGAGTAATCCCACATAAATAAAACAAAAATATAATACCTATCTAACAGATATATGTCTTGCCCAATTTATGACAAACAACATGACTAACAGTAAATTCAATGTAACAAATCTTATAACTAAAATATCTGCCTGTATTTGAAATAAAATAGGTATATATTTTTAAATCGGTATTATAAGTGACGGTGTTCTGAGTTAACAAACATATAACGTCACTATATTTTACCAATGTCTACATGCGAACGAGATTTTTTCCTCATTTTCCTAGTATTGTATGAAAAAGTAAAGTCATTCCGAGATTGTATCTGGCTCGGACACCTTTGTGATACAAACTAGGATCTGATACACGGGTAATTGAATACTGTTCGCGCTTCTTCAGGTATTTCTTTTCACGGAGTTTTCTTTAAAACTGCTTTGAATATTCTAGTGTATTTATACTCTAACTAGCAACCCGCCCCGGCTTCGCACAGGTACAATTGATACTAATGTGGTGCATATGCATGTATTATACATATAAACCGTAGAAGTTTTTATAATAAACATCCGCTTAATTGGTAAACTTTATATCAAAAGATGCAATACTATAAGATGCAGCCTACTATAAGGTGGCTCATTACGTGGAAGACAGGAAAATATGGTTGTTGTAGCTTCTCTCTGCACTTGGATCCCTCAGGCTAAGCGACAATTGTAGTAAGCATAATGTATGTATTAATATTTATAACTGTAAATTGTAACCTAATATGAAAAGAAAGATCCACAAAAAAATGCCTTGCTGAGTTTCTTGCCGGAGTCTCCTCAGTTGAAGTGTAATTACGAGCCGGTGGTAGATTCAAACATGTAACTTAACGTTCATAAGTGCCTTACCAGGGCCTAAACTGAATAAATGACTTTTGATTTTGATTTTTCAAAACATACACTTACTCGTACCTATAATTAAATGTCAATATGACAAATTTTATTTATGTAACTTTAGTGAGACGTACTAGACGCTCTCCTGATGTTAAGAGATAACGCCTGTCCATGACCATTGCAGCGATACACAGAACTTTGAGTAGTAAAACAAAGTCCAGGGCATCGCTGCCTTGGCGCTCATTACTTTGAGACTAGATGGTTAGTCTCAATAGCCCTGTAATTTCGCTAGCTGCAGTACCCTTCAAACCGGAACACAGTAATGTTTACACACTACTGCTTGGCGGCAGAATATCTGGTACTGCGGTACCTACCTAGACGACTCCTGCTAAGGAAATCTACCACCAAGTAAACAATAAGACAATATGTATAACTAACTCTCGACATGTTTTAGCGACGATTTTACAACAAGCAACATAATCCCGTAAAATAAAAATATTCGACAATTTACAAACCCTTAGGTATATTCCTAACATCAATTACGATCTCCTCGAAGGTCACAGTAACCCAGCATTTTGTTACGCCAGGACCAGAAACCGAATTATCTTGAAGCTAAGAAAATCCCAACTTTTCCAATTCTAAGTGAAACAGTTATGAATAAAAAACCCATTAAAAAGTAAGAATGGCCCAAGTTCAGCAGTACAGATTTAATTCTATTACGTAAGGGTAATGTACGGCACTTTCTGCTTCGTTTTTTAGCTAATTTTAACATTAGCAAACATATATACATACACTAGCTAACGCCCGCGACTTCATCCGTATTAACTTCATAACTATTTTATTATTAAATTAAGATAAAGGATACCTTTTATCTCGGAATAATGTTCCATAAGACTCATCTATTTAAAATTTCAAGTGGATTAGTTCATTTTTTGATAATCCCACAGGAACCTTACACATTTCTGGTATCAAAAAAAATTGGAAAAATATATCCCAAATTTAATTCAAATTCATTCAGCCGTTTTTGCGTGATTGAGTAAAAAAACATCCAAACATACAAACTTTCACATTTACCTATAATATTAGTAGAATATAAACGAAGTTTCGCTTTTAGTAGGATTAGTAGGAAGTACAATATGTATAAATTAAGTTTGGCTTTTATGGTATTAGAGTACTGACGTAATTAATGACGTCACTTCGTGCTAAACCCTTTTACATTAACGACGAAGTTGGTTTTTCTAGCTTTGCAACTTTCTGATTTGCTTGTAGACAGTATCTAATATTTAAGAGAAACTGGCACAGTGATCTTCTAGATCCTTAAAACCTTTCCAAAATATAGCACCAAAATCACAGAAATATACAGCAACCAAATTATGCTAAGCACATACGCGTGAAAGGCGTGCATGACGCGTTATAAAGAGGGATAGAGCCTTTCTAAGTTCCTGGTGAGCTATAAAATCTTTCTTTTTACGCGAAATGTGAGAGCACACGCGAATTTCGCGAGCTTCCCACAAAAAGATCGCTTATTCTGTTAAGCTGAGTGCTCACGAGCCATAACAAAAATCGTTTCATGTTACTGTTCCAAAAGGTTTAGCTAGAACAAAATTCGTGACCATTGCATTTTTAACTAAAATTTTGTCGTATACACCTACGCGAAAGAAAAAAATATAATCGTTGTCTGACGATATCTTGTAACAGTAAATCATAAATCATAAATCATATTTATTGATAACGGGTGTTACAAGTCAGTAAAATTGGATGATAATTAAAATTCAATAGTTAAAATAAAATAAAAAGATGTCATAAAAAATAAAAATAATGATAATAATAATAATTAAAAAATGTCAAAACTCACAAAATTCATTGTAGCTGTAAAACGTGTGCTCGACAAGCCAGCGTTTCAGTCGTGACTTAAAGCTGCCCATAGAAGGCGCTGAAATGATATGCTCTGGCAACTTGCTATAAACCGTTGGACCCATAACATGCGTCGACTTGGCCGACCTTTCTAGCGTACGGGGGACCTCCGCCAGCTTACCCCCGGCGCGGGCGCTGCGGAGCGTTTTGTAAGAGGCTTGGTTTAATCTGACATATACCGCGACATGAAATATCACCAGTGCAGGTAATGTCAAGATCCCAAACCTCTTGAAATGTAAGCGTGCAGACTCGTCGTGCAGTAATAAATCAACTTATATGATAGAATATTTATAATATGTTAACACTAGCTTACGCCTGCGACTTCGTCTACGTTAAGCTTAGAATTAGGTTCAGAGAGAAATAAAACATGTATAAGTAAGAAATTGCCGTGGTGGTGCCGGCATAAGAATAGTACCCCACCCTCTCTACCCGTGGTTGCCGTAAGAGTCGGCTAAGGGATGTAATCCGGAAGATGGGCAACAGCGTCTTCCTTGAACAATCACACCTAACTGCGCTCGCCAACTCGCCTGCCAAGCGTGGCGAGTATTGGGAAAACCCCCCAGGAGGAGGCCTATGTCCAGCAGTGGACGTCCTATGGCTGATGATGATGAAGCAATAGTCATGAAACTTTCTCTATTTTATTATTAGATTAAGATAAAGGATACCTTTTATCCCCGAATAATGTTCCATAAGACATTTATACCAAATTTCAAATTTCGTATCCATACGTCTAGTAGTTAGTTTTTTGATAATCTCACAGGAATCTAACATTTTCCTGAGAAAAACAATATCCTATATGTTAATCCAGGTAATAAACTTCAACCAAATCCGTTCTGCTGTTTTTGCGTGATTGAGTAACAAACAACAAAACATAATTAACAAGAGTAATCCAGCATCAGTAAAACTAAAATACATACAGATCATAGTAATACAATAAAACGGATAACAACGGAATTGGATGATATTTTGGGCTGGGAATAGAGTTATTGACTTCGCGTAGAGAGCAACAGTAAATTGTTCACGATTACCAATTAGCCATAATATTATTACTAGCCATAATAAATATGAATCGATTGGTAACTGATCAAAGCGTTCAACAATAGCAATTGTATTCAGTTTTTGTGAACACAACATATTATAGCATCAATTAACATCGTAACAGTTGAAGTAACGACAGATATATAGATTTCAGATAGCTTTATATTTAGCCACCATTTCTTACGAATGGGAGCCGATTGCCATAAATGTGTTAAGTGATTAGAGTTACATGGCTGTTGAGACTAACCATCGAATGTCTCAAAGTAATGAGCGCCAAAGCAGCGATGCTCTGTTCTTAGACTCTGTTGTGTTTCTCAAAGTTCTGTGTGTATCGCTGCAATGGCCATTGACAGGCGTTACCATCAGATGTGTGTTCCGGCAGCCTGACTTGAGAGCCAGTTCCAGTCCAGGCTAGGTGTGATTTACCATCTCCGTCCACACCGTCACTTAACATTAAGTGAGCTGTGGTCAAACACCTAGCTTGTCAACCATCTGATGATAAAGCTAGAAGGTGGCCACGGCATCTCTGTGATAAAACAACACAACCCCACCGAGTTTGGGCTCGATTGATTCTTCTTGAGGAGCAGCAATATCTAAAATGCTTAACCTAAAAAAATTAAAAATAAATTCTAGTAAGTATTTGGCATGTAGCTACTTATCCATATCCTTAAAAGCTTGAGGCACTACCCGTTACAGGTTAAGTGCTTACTATATTTCTGTGCTTTTAAGGATATAGGTAAGTTAGTGCCTACACGCCAAATACTTATTAGATATTATTTTTAATTTTTGAGTCCATTGTCCCACATAAAAGCTGGTTTTTAAAAATGTTTTTGTCTGTTCTTTTGATGTTTTTGTTTAAGTATACTTTTATTTTAAATTTCAACTTTTAAAAGCTTTGAGGAAACATTTCATGATGGTAGACACTAGCCATTCATATCATGTACCTACAGTATAGGTTGAACCCGCAGCCCTATTCATTGTAAATTAATCAAAAAAGGCTAAGCTAACCTTGTCGAAATGCTCCAACAATTACGCCCTGCCCCACTTAACAAGCCCACGTTGAAGACAAATAATCCAGGTCCTGGGATGAATTAATTCGTTCTTTACCATTTACACAAGTTTCTGTTCCTGGAGTGAAATTACAGTAAGGATGTTTGCCACTTATAATAAATTCTAACGTTATAATTTTACTACAGAGAGTGACGTGGTTTTGAAATATGTTTGTATTACTTATGCGAGATTACTCACGTTAAATTACGTCGGATACTGAAATATAGTTTCGGCCGAATACGGCGGCCTTTTTCAAGGTGTCAAAGCAGAGTACGAAGCAAGACAAAGCCGTGAGCGCGTTGTTCACTAAATTGACTCTTTGAAGAAGGCTATCGGAAATGGCTAAAAGTTATTGCCAGTTTTTTAAAGTTTTTTGTGGCAACTGACTGTAATTATCGCTGATATCTCAATAAAGAAATTTAACATAATTTAATTTTAAAACATAGATAATAATAGTTTTATTTCAGAAGGCACATTATAAATAAACCAATCAAAATTACATTTTAAATCACTAAAAAAATAACATATATAACAACGCAAACAATAAAAACATACAACACAACACACACTCACGTACGAACATACACACACACATACACAATACATACGCACACACACGCGCGCTTCTCTTAAACTCTTTGCTGTTATCTTCTTCTTTTTTGTTGTTATAAAACACACTCCTTGTGAGTGTATCTTTAGTGAAAGACATTGTACTGTATCTTGTCGGCCGCTCCCCGGATCAAGCGCGTCCCACAGGTCAGCGGAGCCCTGGTACGCATTTGATAGGTATTTTACGTAATCCGAACGAACAGGATTTCAGATTCGAGAGGATTCCATGTTGATTTATAATCCATTCTATACGAAAATGAAGACCTTCGCTTGAATTAAATAAAAATGTCCTTTTCAATAATGAACTTGGAAAATTTATCTGTACATAAATACCTCTATAACCTAGCCGTGTTTGGACTTAGGGGCATGTAGTAATTTTTTTAAATCGTATATTATACTTGTTACATTATCTACTTTAAAAATAGTAAGCCCTTATTATCTTTTCTGCGGTCGCTCAGTTTACGCTTTACAGTCAATTTAATACACAGTCAAAATTTCAGAAATTGATTACCTACTCAGTAATTTAAAGAGTCGACCCGACAACGCGCGGTTTCCTCGCATTTTTAATCCCACTCAGGCCGACCGCGTTACAAAGGCCCTATTTCCAAACTTGAACGTTTAAATATTCACTCAGTTTTAAAACTGTCGAGTTCTCAATCAAACCTAAATCATGGAAAGACCTGTTAGTTTGCACTTCCAACTCTAAAATCTGGCCGAATTCCGAAGACTCCAGGGTAGGTTGTATCAACCCTATGTTTTCTTGTACCCATGTGTTTTGGTTAATAGTTTAATCCCAACTTTAGATTCGATCAAACGTCTTTCCTCATCGTGAGGCACATGGTGTTAGGTTGTCGCTCGCATGCATTTTGAATATTTGGAATAGAGTTTTTGCAATTAAATAGTATGTACTATTACATATGTACATAAATAATAATATTAATAATAAATCAGTGACGGTGTGCTCAAAGACCGTCAGCACACTAGAATGAGATATTTTATACCATCTTTGAAAAAAAAAAGATCAAATGCATTAGATGTTAATTTAATTTATAAAAAATGCAGAGTATATAACGTAAGGATAATAGCTCAGTTATCGTGGTCGACTTACGCACCGTAGAGCGTAAGTTCAACTCCCAACAATAAGCTTGAGCTGCCGGTGAAGGAAAACATCGTGAGAAAACCATAGCATGGTGGTAGGGTGTTTTCTAGTAGCTACCACCCTCAAGTTGCAAATCTGTCGCCTAACATCTAACAGTATTTTGACAACCTAACTTGACAACCAGTTCCATTTTTTTTTTTTTCATTCCCTTCATATGTACATACATATCAGCAATCTGGTTGCCATAGTATAAGTTTTGTTTAGCTTGGGGCTAGATAGCGCTGTGTACGAATATAAAGTGCTACGATATTTATATATTTTATTTAGTCCCAGTAAAATTTGTAACACCACTAAACTAAACGCAGATGAAATAAAATAAACGTTAGGCTCTTCTAAAGTATTCTGGAACTTGTCAGTTCTGTCGAACGGGGATCCCGTGCCCCTCTTCCCAATCTATACTTAGCCCACAAAACAAGGACTCGACAATCAAGTATTCATAGAGTTTCCTAAAGCTTCGAGGGCTTCAGGTTCTCATAAAGTAAATCCGAAAACACAAGAATGTAATTTGTGTTCCACTTGAAATTTTACGCCACATTAAATTCTGCGAAGCCAGTAATTGTAATATCTTTAGAAAATATTGTATTTCAAGTGAATCCTTAGTAAATTAACTTTACAATTTCATTGGTTCTATTGGAATGAAGAAAATTGCTGGAATAGATCCTCGCCTCCGATATCATTCGATACATTATGAACGGGGTTTTAGTAATTTTTATTAAAAAGTTCTCTCAGAGTCTCATCTTTAGATAGAAATAACATTAAAAGAACATTTAATTTGAGCCCGATCTTATAGAAATGAGTGAAAACAAGCTTAAAGTAGCTATAATCAAAGGAAAATCATTTTAAACAAATTTATTATTCCTAATTCAATTTAAACATATAACTTATAGATATTTTTGTAATCTTCTTTTAATTTCCTTTATACCTTACTTGATAGGTTTGGCTTTTTTTAAATTTATTAACGGTTTATTATATCGCGCCAAAAATCTATCATCTTGATTTTTCTTAAACTACCCTCTAAGGACACTTGGGTTATTGAGACGAACCTAACGATACCCATACAGCCGTTTGAAAGATACAAGGTAAAAAAGAAATTTACATACATACAGACAAGATATGCGCGAAAAACATAACCCTTCCTTGGCAGTCGGGCAATAAACGACTGACAAAGTACTGACAATTAAATTACTGAAACTACTACTACTGACAGCCCTGTTAGCTCATTCGGTAAAGTTCTGCTTCGAGAGCTGAAGGGCGTGGGTTCAATTAAATAAATAAATATAAATAATAACTGTATATATTATAAGTTCTGTATATATTATAAGTATTTATTTACAAAAAAAAAGTTTTTAAGTATTTTATCAGCTGTCTGGTTCCCATAGTACATGCTTTGCTTAGTTTGGGGCTAGATGGCGCTGTGTGAAAATGTCCTTAAATATTTATTTGTTTTAACTCTCATCACATTAATATTAGTACCTGGTTGATCGAGCATTGCTCGGCTGAAAACATGGATAAAACGACGTTTCCTGAAAATGAAACCTAGCTAGATCGATTTTTCGCCCCCGAAACCCCCTGGATACAAAATTTCATGAAAATCGTTGGGGCCGTTTCCGAGATTCAGAATATATATATATATATATATATATATATATATATATATATAATATATACAAGAATTGCCCGTTTAAAGATATAGATAAAAGCGAAAGTTTGTGAGTGTGTAAGTGTTGTTAATTGTTCACGATTAAAAGGCTGGACTAATTCTGATGAAGTTTGGCATGAAAGTAGCTGATACCCTGAATTAACACATTGGCTACTTCGTATCCCGAAAAAATGTATTGTTCACGTGGGAACAGCGAGTAATACTGCAGGGAGCAGTTATTAATATTATAAATATGAATGTTCGTATATTAGTTACTCGATCACGCAAAAACGGCTTTGCGGATTCGGTTGAAATTTGGCACACAGATAGTTTATTACCAGAATTAACATACGGAATATATTCCGGAAAAAAATAAAGTACAACAAGAATAAACCAACCACGCTTAGCAATGAGACAGCTTATAAAAACTTTATTTATAACTTGATTTAGAATGGTATTAGTGTCCGAGAAATAATCGAAGCTATTATCAACTGTTTGCCGTGTTGGTGCCGGCGTAAGAATAGTACCCCACCCTCTCTACCCGTGGTTGCCGTAAGAGTCGGCTAAGGGATGTCATCCGGAAGATGGGTCTTCCTTGAATAATCACACCTAACTGCGCTCACCAACCCGTCTATCAAGCGTGGCGAGTATTGGCAAAACCCCCCCAGGAGGAGACCTATGTCCAGCAGTGGACGACCTATGGCTCATAATGTGATATGTGATGTGATTATCAACTGAGCTACAGAGTACTCACTCAAGAATGTACGTTCTTATTTCTGTTTCCCCTACAGTATGAAAGCCGAGCGTTCAACAGCAGCGGCGTGTCCATCACGAACAGCTCCTGCGACCTACTCTCATGTAGCGTCACGGTGAAGCCGGAGCGGGGCACGGCCAAGTACACCTGCGAGGTGTCCAGCGAGGGGCCGCGGTTCGCAGTGGATAGAAAGTCTGCTAACATGACGCTGGCAGGTGAGAGGAATCCGTCCGCGAACAATGTTTAACAGAACTATCTCCATTTTTTTATGATTGACTTGGTGTTTGACCACAACTCACCTGATATAAAGTAACAGTATGGTTGAAGATGGTAAAGCACACCTAGCCTGGAGTCCACGGTTACGATCCTGTTTTAATATGTAAATTTGTAATCTAAATAAGCGAGCTAAATTGACCCACGTATTTCATTTTCAGTGATGCCAGAATACGATCCACTCATCACGGGTCTTCCGACATTAATGCAAGCCGGTGAACAAGCAATGGTCAACTGCACGTCGGACTACTCGCTGCCCGCTGCCATCCTCGACTGGTTCGTGGACAACGAGCCGCAAGAGGTTTGTGACTAATAAAAGTAACATTATTACATGGAGTTTTCCAACAGAGACTTTATAATGCAATCTAAACAATTACCTATGTAAAAATTATGTAAAGGTATAATAAAAACCGGCCAAGTGCGAGTCGGACTCGCGTTCCGAGGGCTCCGTACAAACTTGTAGGTATACCTATAAGTAAAATTTATGGTATTTTTTTAATGGTATTTGCAAAAAGCATACTTTTTGCAAATTTTTCCTTTATTTGTGCTATAAGACGTTGCTTCGTACCAAATTTCAAGATTCTGAGTACACTGGAAGTACCCTGTAGGTTTTGATTACCTTACGAGTGTCGAAAATTTGCAGCATAAACGGCTGTATCTTTTGATTTCGTTGGCTTAGAAGTTTGACAGTAGACTTGAGCATTTGATATAAATTTCAGCTTGATACCTCTAGGCGTTCCTGAGAAAAAGGGTCTTGACAGACAGACAGACGGATATCAAAGTGATCCCATAAGGGTTCAGTTTTTTTCCTTTTGAGGTACGGAACCCTAAAAATCATATATTTTATGCATTCCCATTCTTTTATTTTCTTTTTCTCGCTTATTGTTATTGTTTTTATTTATTGTCATCTATCTATATCTTTAAACGAGCATTTTTTGTATATATATATATATTCTGAATCTCCGAAACGGATCCAAACGATTTTCATGAAATTTAGTATGCAGGGGGTTTCGAGGGAGATAAATCGATCTAGCTAGGTTTCATTTTTAGAAAACTTGGTTTTATCCGTGTTTCAGCCGAGCAAAGCTCGGTCATCCCATCCAGGTACTACTAATTAATCTGAAGATTATTAATTAACATGTATAAGTTTTTTTTTTTCCGAAACCACTGCAGTCTAGCCACGAGACCTTTTGAAAACAATCCGGAGGTTCAATCTGGCTCAAATCCCACGGCCGGCACCTTATCTTTTGTAATTTATGTAGGATTGACTGTTTGCTGTGTGTAATGGAATGTATGAAAGGTGAATGTGAATGCCAGATGAGTGTGAAAGAGAAAGCAGATTTAATGGATGAAGATTACTGAGAGATAGAATAACGGAATATATCAAGATGTAAAGATGTATAATATTATTATAAAAAGCGGCCAAGTGCGAGTCGGACTCGCGCTCGAAGGGTTCCGTACCATTATCTATGAAAAAGGCAAAAAAATCGCGTTTGTTGTATGGGAGCCCCCTTAAATTTATGTTTTTAGTATTTGTTGTTATAGCGGCAACAGAAATACATAATTTGTGAAGATTTCAACTGTCTAGCTATCGCGGTTTTTGAGATACAGCCTGGTGACAGACAGACGGACGGACAGACTTCAAGTCGAGAGTCTTCTAGGCAAGCGTGCTCCATCTTAGACCGCATGGTGGCGACAGATGGCGGTGAAACGTAAGACTATCTTTAATAAAAAAATTAAAAAAAACAGAAAAAGATGGCTGTTACGCAGTACACAATTTTATCTAGTGATGTTGTTAGCTAGTTCCCTACAACCCTGTATTTTTTCTTTGAACTCCTAATTTCATTTGAAACGTGAAATTGGATTTTGTCAGTAATTTGAACCAATAATTAGTTAATTAATCTTGTTATTCGATACCACGATATAGAGTTATTTCCGGAGCCAAATATTAACGAAAACAAATTAACAATAGACAGTATCTTAGCGATACCATTTAAGCGATAAGGGGATAAGGTAAATTTAATTTGAGCAATAGTAGTACTCAGTAGTGCGCACGAATATATTTGTTGTTGTTGTGATTTCGTTATTTTTGCCACGGACGAACCGGCAGTTCTTGGATGGGTGACCGTAAGTGTCGTTTGTTTGGCACGTTAAATCGTAGGTTAGTTGTTCTATCAAAAATTAAAATCAAAAAGTAATTTATTCAGTTTAGGCCCTGGTGAGGCACTTATGAACGTTAAGTTACATTTTTGAATCTACCACCGGCTCGTAATTACACTTCAACTGAGAAGACTCCGGCAAGAAACTCAGCAAGGCATTTTTTGTGGATCTTTCTTTTCATATTAGGTTACAGTTTACAGTTATAGATATTAATACATTATGCTTACTACAATTGTCACTTAACCTGGGGGATGCAAGTGCAGAGAGAAGCTACTACGACCATATATTCCTTTCTTCCACGTAATGAGCCACCTTATAGTAGGCTTTGTCAAACAGGCGTAGTAATGTCGAATGTCAAATTATATTGAATACATAAATAGCAAAATTGACAACACAGAGACTGTAGCCAAAAAATCGGAATCGCGAAAAGTCTACCTCATGCGTATGTTTATACGCATTGAACTTTTCATGACCGTTTACGACCGCCCGCCATCAAAGTCGGCGTACGACTGAGCTCCGATTGGAATGAAATGTGCTATAATACCCATCACAGAGTCAGCACCATTGAGAAATAACCTATTTGCTATTTGTCCAAGTGAAGTAACAAATAGTGTGATTCACCAAACACTCACTGATACTTTGTAGTGATATTGATTTTCTTTTTATAATTATGTTTGTTTATAAAAGTAATTAAGTGCGCAGTTTTGAATTTTTAGTCCAGTAAATACGACTTTAAACACTCGCAAAATAACATAATTTTAGTTTATGACCATCGTAAACGAGGCCTAAGTAAGATCTTAAGTTTGAAGTTCTACTAGACCGTAAATAGTTTGAAGGTTTCTTATTTACTCAAAGCGTCTAAACGAATTATGAAATTGCTATGAAGTAATGCTTCGTTTACATCGTTCGTGTGGCGTTCCTATTTAGCTTTTAGATTCAGAAATTATTATTGCTTCTCAATATAATATCAATTCACTTTTTTAAATATGGAGGTATATTATTATTATCTTTTCCATTCATGTATTGTATACCCATATTTATGCAATAATTAAATTAAAAATTATGCCTTTACTGCATTATCATTGTCCTTTTTACTAAGAGACAAATATGTAATCAAACGATTCGTTCTGTATTTTCCATCTATACGTACCAAAAGTTTTGACTCTACTATCGACCATACTGCCATGAAACGGATAACAACTGGCTTTCGGAATTCCTGAGAGACAAATCAGGATTTTTCCAAGGCCATAGAAAACAAATACAATATAGGCAAATATTTCAAGCAACGTCATCTAGCCCCCTAATTAAGCAGAGCTTAGTAGCAAGATACTTAATAAAAAGTAAAGAAACATAAATATCGTCCAACTACCAACAAAATACAGGCTGTATCTAGTTTGAGGCCCAACAGAGCAGCATAAATAAAGAATCTAGAAAAAAAAATGTTTGGTAGAAACTAGTAACGAAAGAAGACTAATTATAAACTTTTTTCACGACGTACCATTTTTTCTTTCCCAAAATAGTAAAATATTTTTGTATACTCTTCTCAGCATATTTATCATAGTTTAAAATCAATAAACATCCAACATTTAAAAATCCCAGTCGTAGAAACAGCACAAAGATTTATTTTCGTCACATAAAAAACATGATTATGATTATCCTAGGTGGGAACCGAACTCACAAACATACAGCTCTCAAGGCTGAGCTACTACCGACTGAGCTACAAGACAATAAGCAATAAGTCATTTAGCAATCAAGCTCCAAGAATTCACATAATAACATGCTAGAATAACACTAAATTATAAGTCACGATAGCCATTTCAGTATGCCACTGGAATTCTGTGCTGGATGAATGTGAAGCAAACATTAAATTAAGAAGTAAACAAAAAGCTATTTGTTAATTGAACTAAGCTTACTAAATTTTCTGAAATTAGTTTTTTAAACTTTAATAAACTTTGGGGTGGTTAATTTTTTTAGCATGAGGTCGTCTATAATAACGCTTTTTTTTAAGTATAATTTTTTTAATTAGATTGTAGTACAACCACTATTAATAGACATTTTGCCGTTAATCAGCTTTATGATAAATAACAATAATAATAAACAATACAGAATAACTTTGGGGCATGTCGGTTACGATATTTTCCTTCACCGTTTGAAGTCAGCGGCGATAAACACATAACTTAGAAAAAGACACGTGCCGTGGAACTCGAACTCAGGACCTCCAGATTGGAAACGAGTTACCCGACTAGACTGATTTAACTAGATAAATGACCGTAACTCTGTGGCTAGCAATCAGGAGGCGCTTACAGATCGTAATGTGGGTTCGAATCAGCCGGTTGGTGTATTTTAAGCCACCTGTAAAAATGTAATAATTTTGATAATATAATTTTTTGTACATTAAATTTAAGGAACAATTATTTTCATATCTTTTACAATGACATAATTAAAAAAAAAACATTCAAAATAATGTCTAATAATTTCAACTAGAATTTTATATTTTATAAACCCCTAAACAATAATTATACTTCATCAGTTTCCTTCAGACTTTAAAGTACTGACTGGGGAAATACGATCTTTACGAGAAGATATGATCGGTTTTAAAGGCAACATGGAAATACTAATGGCCACGACGGTCACGCGATTTGAGGAGCGCGTAGAGGAATTGCTCTCAAGACTAGCAGTGACTGATGAAAGAATAAACGCCTTGAAGACAGGCTATGAAGCCGAAAACGCATTGCTCAGACAACAAGTCTCGTCATTGGAGGGTCAGCTGCGTAGTCAGGCACAGGCGTCGCTGCGTAATCAAATTGAGATTGTGGGGCTACCTGAAACTCCCACTGAAAATCTTTGCCATATCGCGTTAGTCTCTGCAAAGAAAGTTGGTGTTGATATGACACAGGAAGATATTGATTGGATCGAGAGAGCAGGACCTAAAAGGAAGATCACTCGACCTGATGGCGATTCAAGACCTGGGAACCTCACCGATCTTCTACCTCGTCCCATAGTTTTGCGGTTTACACGGCGTGTGAGAAGAGATGACTTCCTAAAAGCAGCTAAAAGCAGAAAGCTACTTACCGCTGACCAACTTGGAGTCGGCGATCAGCCTATTAAGGTTTTCTTCAACGAACGTTTGACCCGCGAAAATCGCTTGTTATTTCGCGAAACTAGAAAACGTGCTGCAGAAGCGGGTTTCAAGTTCTGCTGGACCAGCAACGGTTATATTAATATCCGTAGAAGGGAAGGTAGCCCCGCTATCCAGATCCGAAGCATCGAAGAGCTCACTGTCAAACTCTGTGGTTCAAACACAACCTCAGGAACCTGGTCGGGAACACCAACGAAACTTGGACCATAAATTTGAAACGAACTCAGCTTTTCTGAATATAGTTTATACCATACTGTTCTTATTGTTTATAGATATTTTAACTTCTAAATTTTATAAAATATTTTTAGTCTGTTTTTTCAAAATCAATATTAAGCATTTAGTATTACTAACACACTACACAATTGAAACACTCTCACGCACATATACACTAAAACATACACTACACACACACTTTAAATTTCTGGGCGGTACAAACGTGGCTTTCTCAAATTTGGCATTGAGCATTTTAACTATAAAACATTTATACAATGTCTGGCCACTATGGCCATGTTAAAAGCTGTACATGAGCTTGACGAAACTCTTAAAGTCGATTGCCACGCTTACGAAGTTGCAGAATCGTGTAAAAGTGTCTTAAATGATTCTTACAACTTTAGAATATTGACATTTAACATTAGAAGTATACAGAAAAATTTTGATGAATTTATAGTAGTTCTCAAAAGGTTAGATATCAAATTTGACGCTATAATTTTAACGGAGTGTCATCTAGGAACCTGCTCGTTCTTGGGAACCATCCCCGGGTATTCACAGTACAGTAACTCAACAGTCTGTAACAGGTCGGGAGGCGTAGTTGCCTATATTCGTTCTGATTGGAGCACTATTGCATGTGAACCACAAATTTCGGATGCTGACTGTTTGCTTATACACTTACCAAATGGTTACTCTATTTTTGGTGTATATAGATCTCCATCCTATGCAAATACTAACGGCTTCTTCCATTCTATGTATACGGAATTAAGAAAACAGATTTCAGAAAAAAGAAATATCATAATCGCTGGGGACATTAATCTAAACATTCTCCAAGATACTACTCAAATAAATGAATACCTTTGCTTATCAGCAGAGCTGGGATTAAAACACTTAATAAACCTACCGACTAGAGGAACCTCGTGTCTAGATCACATCCTAGCTGATGTCAGAACACAGGCAATTGGTTTGGTCTGTAATACAAGTGTTACTGATCATGATCTTGTCATGGCTGGAATAGTTACAGCACCACATAAAATAAGCCCAACGAAGAGTTCAACTAAAACGGACTATGAGAACATCTACAATGAGTTGGAAACCATGGATTGGTCTGACATTTTTCTATTAACGGACGTCAACAAAGCAGCTGAAAAACTTACAGGTACACTCGAAGATCTAGTGAAGAAGCACACTGAATTGGTACAAGTTAGCCGCAGAAAATGTATTTTAAAAGACTGGATAACACCTGGTCTACTGAAGTGTATGAAGCATAGAGATGCCTTACATATGCTGGTTAGGAAAAACCCCAACAATCTCGAAGTTGTGAAAATGTACAAGAGGTATCGCAACGTACTATTTTACATTATGAAAGGTTTAAAAGCTCAGCATAACAAGAAGCTGTTTTTGGAGAGCAAAAACAATCCCAGTAAACTTTGGAAAACGGTCAAAAAAGTATGCGAACTAGATAATAAAAAAGACGGTAACGCTGAACTTTTAAAAGTAGACTCTACACCAACTGACTCTCTAAATCTATCCAATAATTATTTTGTCGATGTTGGGCAGAATCTTGCTGACAAAATACTGGATAACTTAGGAAAAACTCAAGAAGAGTTAGCAGCAAGTATTGACGTATCATCGAGCTCCCCGGACTCATTCTTTATGACGCCGACTGATCTAGTTGAGATAAGAAACCTTATAAACTCACTCAAAAATGATAAGGCACCGGGAAGAGATGGCCTGAAAAACTCACTAATAAAGAGAGTGTGTCCCTTAATTCTAAAGCCGCTCACACATATCATCAACCTGAGTTTAAGTTCGGGATTGTTTCCCGAATGTTGGAAAATCGCCGCCGTAATACCAATACACAAAGATGGACCAAAATCAAATACCTGCAATTACCGTCCGATCTCGCTTCTTCCGGTATTTTCTAAGATCCTGGAAAAAGTAGTAAACAAAAGGTTAATGGATTTCTTAGAAAACCGCAATATTTTAACGCCCTTCCAGTATGGTTTTCGTCGAAAAAGATCAACTGAGGATGCTGTAACACTCTTACTGGAAAGTTTGGCGTCATCTATCGACAGCGGCCAAAAGAGCATCGGGGTCTTTCTGGACCTGGCCAAGGCGTTCGATACCGTGTCCCCAAAAATTCTGTTAAGAAAACTAGAAAAAATGGGTATACGAGGAACTCCCTTGGTTTGGTTCGGGAGCTATCTTTCCGGCAGAAAACAGTTTGTGTCTCTCGGTGGTCATACAAGCAACACTAAGAATACATTATTTGGAGTGCCTCAGGGAAGCATACTCGGACCCACGCTATTTATTGTGTATATTAACGATATTGCAGACCTGATGGCACTACACAAGGATATACAGATCGTATGCTATGCTGATGACACAGCGATTCTGTTCAAAGGAAAGACCTGGGACGATGTTTTTAGCAAAGCTGAGTCTGGTCTGTCTTCTGTAGCAAAGTGGCTTGATTCAAACCTTTTGACCTTGAATACTAATAAAACTAAGTACATCTGCTTTCAGAAAACTAAGTGTACGAAACCTCCAGCGACCTATAAAATTAGAATACATAAATGTTTAAACTCAAACTTCCTGCAAATGCAAAACTGTTCATGTTCGTGCCCAGAAATAGAGCGTGTTGCCGCAGTTAAATATCTCGGGGTAACTCTTGATGAAATGCTCTCGTTTAAGCCTCATATTGAAGCCCTATCAGGACGAGTCAGGAAAATTATTCATATAATGAAACTGCTTCGAGAAGGAGCTGACAAAGAACTGCTCATGATGGTCTATACGGCCTTTTGCCAATCCATCTTAACCTATTGCATTCTTGCATGGGGTAGCGCTGCTAAAACCATAATGATAAAAGTTGAAAGAGCCCAGAGAGCGGTTCTTAAAGTAATGTTTCGTAAACCTTATAGATACACAACTAAAACTCTTTACGAAGAAACACAAGTACTAACAGTCCGCCAACTATTTATAGAAAAAGCTGTACTTACGCACCATAAAGCCGTCAAACAAACCTCGTGTGACCACAATTTAAGGACTAAAAAACGTAGAGCAGACGTAAAAGTTCCTTCTGTCAAGTCCGTATTTGCAAGACGTTTTAGTCATTTCGCGCTTCCTTTTCTTTACAAGCGCATAACGAAGTACTGCAATCTCAGCGACAGCTCTATTCATGGCGCTAAGGAAAAAGTAAAGAAATGGCTTCTCACACTTGATTACGACGCTACTGAGTCTCTGTTTGTCATCCAATCTTAAAGTAATTCCCGTAATACCTACTACAAAATTTGAAAAAAGGCCAATACTAACATCATACTCATTCGCACACCTGTCATATATTTTATAAAAGTTTCCCACACACTTCCTCACAACGCACACACTCCCACACACACACACACACACACACATACTCACACACATACACCATCTCACAACACACACACACACACGCACACAAACCTCATGCAGATAAGTGCTTAACTGCATGTTTATTAATTTACACAGTCCAATTAGTACAAGTTTTCATAATAATAATGTTTTGTAATCGATTCCAGCCTCCCGCGATACAGGCTAGCCCTAGTGCGGGGACTATTATAATAACATTAAGTTTGTAAATTCTTTGGTTAATAAATATTTTTGTATTTTTGTATTTTGTATTTTGTATCGTCCGAAAAAAATGGCCTATATATAAAAATTCAGTCAAATGCGAGTCGAACTTGTGTATCGAGGGGTCCGTATCATTACGAAATATAATCAAAAACTTGAATTCTATTCCACCTTCATCGTATACTAAATGCTTTGCTGCTCGTGTACTGATCTCCGATATAATAGATGCGTTCAAGTCGCGAGTAAATAGGTTTCTTTTACGCAAGTGTGGTCCATCCTAGCTGCATCTTCGCTGAACAACAGGCGAGATGGGAGCTAAACGCAAGCCAATTAGTAATAAAAAAATAATTTAATTTGCTTAGATTACAATCTTTTTTATTAATCTAACTTACGCTTGTATATTGTGGTACATTTTATTATATGGACAATTTTTTTTTATATTGGCATATTTTTGTACTGACATATTTTATATTGGCAGTATTTTTATATTGGCAATATTCTTATATTGACATGTTTGTATACTTTGACATTTTTTTAATTTATTTAATTGACATGTAATCAGTGTTCTAAAACTCTTAAATGATAAAATGTAATGATATTACGGAATTGACTTGTAACATTGGTGTTATCAATAAAATATTTGTATTTGTCATAAGAACATTAAAAATTACGTTACGTCACTTTAAGTTTGATACCTTTATATTTCACCATTTGCATGATATAGAAAAGACAATAAAATATCACGTTGTGTGTATTTTGTCTAGAACTAAATTTTGACGTGTGAAAATCTCAATAAGCTACGGTCAAATCAAAAGATACAAGGTACAAATAAAAGACAGATGGCGACGACAGAAAAACAGCACTTATACAATTTACACAAATATTAACAGCAGGGCTTCGTGAAACATTTTCTAGGTACGGAACCCCAAAAATTGAAAATTGTATTGTGTCTGCGCGTTCGTGGCACCATTGTTCCGATAATTTCCACTGTCATTATAATTTTTACACGTCACTTGAGCTCTTGGAAACGAGGCCGGGGACAAAACTGGCCTTTAGCTCTTTGTCTAACAAATTGTTTAATATTTCTGATGTCCCCGAAGTGATTAAGCAGCGGGGGTCGCGAAATGAAAATAATAATTTATGCGTTTAATTATTTTAGAGTTTTGATCGAATGACAAAATCATTGCGATGAATTGCGAGTTAATCAATGTTTATTAATATTATAATTATTATCATTGTCAAACTTAGTCAGAGTTATAATAGCGTGCTTCAGAAGCAAACTAAGATCTTGGCTTCAAGAGATCTTGTTCTATTACTTTGACGATTATTCAAAAATAAGAGATTATTGAATTACTAGTAAGTATTTTTTTTTTTACTATGGAAACTGACGTGATCTGGACATAATTATTTGAAGGCCACCGGATGTGGCCGAAACTATAGCCGGAGTTTCGATTTTGATGTTTTTTTATAGGAATGGAATAATGACCTGTAATTTTGATGTTATCAATAAAATATTTGTATTTGTATTTACTGTGTGTAGGATATTTATAAAAGAAAGAAAATCCAACACAAATAACTGAGGCAGATTTGTTGTCCTCGAATAAAAAAGGCATTTTTCACGCCCTAGTTCCTATAAACACCGCGTGGTGTTTTATCCGGTTTCCGGACGGGCCAGTTTCCGGAACGTCTGATTGGGACCTTATTGTGTTATGATATTTATTATTCTACGCGCGACATTATTAAATTGTGGCTTGACGTTTCACTTTATGAGATAAAGCTTTTAAGCAGAGTAGGGTGAAGGGCACCGTTCCGTTGAAATACAATGGAATTGTGACCTTGTGCTTTATACAATAAGATTATAAGCAAGCGTGCTCCATCGTAGACCGCATCTTTGCTTAACATCAAGCGAGTTAGTGGTCAAACACAGGCCTATTTGTAACAAAGTACCGATCTAAAAAAGAATAAAAATAAAATTAACCCCTTGTTCCTTCAGCCTATCGTCTTCAACAGGTAAAAACGGCATTTTCATAAAAATTAAATACCTCTCTTAACATTACTTAATACCTTCTAACCCGAGCTGCCATTAGTTAATACCTCGCAACCCACCCCTAAACATCAGTTAGTATCAAAAAGGCAATAAAAGTTAAATTCTCCAAAATTGGTGAACCATCTCGGTAACAAAGGGCCATAATAATAACGATTTCAAAGAGTGAAAATGGAATCCTTATAAAGATTTTCACACGGGAGGTTTAATTTCCGGTATTGAGGTCGCAACGCCCTAATCCACCTTATCTTTATACCGCAGTAAGGACTCTATAACCGAAATAAAGATTGACAGTCCTTATTTTAACGTAAGATCAAAAAGTGTCAGATGTGGATAGTGTGGATATTTTAGTTTACTTGGTGGTAGATTTCCTTAGCAGGAGGTCGTACCAGGTTTTCTGCCGCCAAGGAGAAGTGTGTAAATACTACTGTGTTCCTGTTTAAAGCAGTTTAGTACTACGCCTAGCGAAATTCCAAATCTGTTGTAACTAACCATAAAAAAATCTCAAAGTAATGAGCGCCAAAGCAGCGATGCCCTGGGCTTTGTTTTGCTACTCAAAGTTCTGTGTATCGCTGCAATGGTCATGGACATACGGTATCTCTTACTATTGGGAGAGCGTATTGTTCGACTCATTACATATACATTAAAAACATTTACATATAATATACATATAATAGCGATGATAGCTCAGTTAGCGCGGTCGGTTCGCATGCTGAAGGGCGTGGGTTCAAGCCCCAACAATAAGGCTTGAGCTGCCGGTGAAAGAAAACATCGTGAGGAAACCATAGCATGGTGGTAGGGTACTTTCTAGTACTAGGCTGGCTAGCTACCACCCTCAAATTGAAAATCTGTCGCCAAGCATCTAACGGTGCGTTCTGGCAGCCTCACTTGAGAGCCAGTTCCATTCCAGGCTAGGTGTGCTTTACCATCTTCGACCACACTGTCACTGACCAGATCTGACTGATCTGATCAGGTGAGTTATGGTCAAACTTTTAAACTACCAAGTATCACTTGCAATTAACACGACTGTCCACAAAATTGTGTGATGTTTTTCAAGTTCATGTATTTATGTATGTATGTAAGTTTTTTCAAGCTTTAGTTTGTGTGTGTTTTTTTATGTAAAAGTAATGAGACGAACAAGGCGCTCTGCTGATGGTAAGAGATAATGTCTGCAATGGTCATGGAAGCGATACACAGCAATTTGAGTATTAAAAAAAAACAGGGCATCGCTGCTTTGGCGCTCATTACTTTGAGACTTTTGATGTTTTTTTTTTTTTTTTTTTTATTCAAAATAGGTTCGCGTTTGACCACACTCTGCCTGATGTTAAGCAGTAATGCGGTCTAAGATGGAGCACGCTTACCTAGAAGAAACCTATTTACTCTAGATTTGAAGACACCCATATTGTACCTAACAGGGAACACAGACTCCGGCAAAGAGTTCCACAACCTCGCTGTGCGAATAAAAAATGTGGAATCAAAACGCTTTGTGCGTACATGGGGAACATCCACCATGTACGGATGACGTTTTGGTCGCGTTTGTCTGGCCGATGGTTAGTCTCAACAACCCTGTCACGCTACTGCTTGACGGCAGAATATCTGGTACTGCGGTGATACCTAGACGACCTCCTGCTTAGGACATGTACTACCAAGAGAAACACAGTGTAACCACACGGTACGTGCTTGCCCTGAGATATTCTACTGTTATTTTTACTCTGCGAAATCCTGTAAAAGGGTCAATTCGATATTAATAGGCATTTTGATTATTAGCTGTTTTGTATAACGCCTTGCCAGTTCGTCTGATTAAAATTTGATCGAGTCAATCTGGCGGAGATTTACTCAAATATTAAGGTGAGTTCCGAGAACCTGTTATTAGTTAACGTCTTTTGCTAAATTACAAAATTCGTTCTTATTTTAGTGCGGGATCTTTAAACAAATTAGCATCTAACGGTGTGTTCTGGCAGCCTCACTTGAGAGACAGTTGTATTCAAGGCTAAGTGTGTTTACCATCTACACCATCACTTTACATCAGGTGAGCTGAAAGCTTCA
Source organism: Biston stratarius (assembly GCA_950106695.1). Classification (NCBI taxonomy): domain Eukaryota; kingdom Metazoa; phylum Arthropoda; class Insecta; order Lepidoptera; family Geometridae; genus Biston; species Biston stratarius. The sequence continues at coordinate 24,493,091 of OX467108.1, read as the reverse complement.
AACACTTAGCCAGTAAACAATGAAAAAAAAATGTAATTCTTGTCTGCTGTACAATTGCACCTCTACCCACTGGGTTCAATTCTAAACCATACATGATCCATCAAACACACACAGCAAATTTTATCAAAATTAGTCGAGCGATTTTCGATTTTTTGCTAGACTAACACACGTAAATTGTGAAACATTCCACACAGCGCCATCTAGTTTTAAACTAAGTAAAGCTTGTACTATGGTAACCCGATAACTGATAGAATACCTACATACTTTTTTTAATTTAAATACATACTAATAATACATACAGATCACCCAGATTCAGGACAAATATTTATCGCCACATAAATGTTTACCGTGGCGGGAATCGAACCCACACCTTACAGATCTTGTTTTCGACCACACCATCAATAATAAAAAAATACAACAGTAAATATAATTTCAAAAAAAACCGTTTAACAAGTGTAATATACTCGTAATGTGAATAGTGAAAAACCTGTAAAACAATCTTTGTTTAAAAAAAAAACAAACGAAAACAATATGGTGTCTAGCCGTCCCAAAAACGTCCTATCATCAAAGTAAATAAGTAATAGCCCAGCTTGACCCTATCTGGCCGTAATCAGCTTAACCCAGGCGTCACCTTAGGGCCGATCCACATAGAGATGACAGCCCACAGACTGCTCGCGGCCCTGCGTCCTACACTTTTGAACTTTACCTTCATTAGATACTTTTTCGTGACTGTTAACTGGTGAATGACTTTCTTGTTATTGAAGTTAGTCAGATGCTCTCTTTCATAGAGCAATATAAATAATAAATAAATATTGTGAAACAATTCACACAGCGTCATCCAGCCCAAACTAACTGATAGAATGATAGATATATACTGATAGATATATACTGATAGATATATACTGATAGATATGTATATACATAAGACCAAGATATAGAACAAACATTCATCGTCATATAAATGCTTGTTCTAATGAGAATCGAACCCACGCCATACAGCCCTTGAAGCAGATATTCTACTAAATGAGGTAACAGGCCAGACATATGACGAAGATAATCTATAAACTAAGGGTCTAAGCCAAAGGAGGAACTGGTATTATAATTTAAAAAAAAATTGAACATGACCAATTTACTGTACAAATTATTGTGTTCCGGTTTGAAGGGTACTGCAGCTAGCGAAATTACAGGCCTGTTGAGCCTGGCCATCTATTGTCTCAAAGTAATGCTTTTGCTAGAAAAAACCTGTTTACTCTGGATTTAAAGACACCCAAGTTGTACTTCGCAGGAAAAACAAACGCCGGCAGAGAGTTCCACATCCTGAATGTGGAATCGATGCGTTTAGTCCGTACGTGGGGAATATCCACCATGTAAGGATGGTGCTTTGCCCGTGTCTGCCTAGCTGTCCGGTACGAAAAAAGGGCAGGTGGAACCAAATTATGCAATTCTAGGGCTCCAAATTTATCTTAAACTGTTTTTTTTGAGTTAAACATATTACTTATAAGAATACTAAAAAATCTATTTGTTTTCCCCCGAAATAACGTGGTAACCCTCTCACAATAAGCTACAATACGGCCCAATCAGACGGACCGGAAACCCGGACATCCCGGAAACCGGATTAAATGGCCTGAGTTATTTATTTAGGGTGCCGTTGTGTGAACCTTTTATTTTATTTTTATTATTTGTTTCTGTTAGTATATTGTTATGAGAACTGATTTCAGAGTGAAATAAATCGTTTATCTCGCTTATAAACCAATGTTAATAAGTATTACAATAAAGTATTTTTCAGTTAATTAAATATTTAGAATAAGCGTAGAAAATAAATATCCAAATAATTATTTTATGAAAGAAAATAAACTGCCGGCTTCTTTGTTTGCTGAGAGATATAAGCTAGATTTTTTCAACATCAGAGTGAATCAGTGTCTTCTAAGTCTGCGTGCTTCATCTTCGACCACATCATGGCTTATCATCAGGCGAGTTGGTGGTCAAATGCAGACTTATACGTGTTTAAAAAATCCTGTTCTATTGCCGTGATATTTGTAATTAAAAAATCATTGATTAATCAAGCACAAAGCTTTAGCTTATCTTCATAGGACTATTATAATGCACAAGCTAGGTGGTTGACTACGACGTACTCAATATTACACAAAACGGTTGAGAATTGACTCTCAAGTGAAGCGAGTAGTATACACCGTTTTTCTATCTATCTAATACCTTTAAAAGAACAATTATTGTATATATGTATATATATAATCTGAATCTCGGAAACGGCTCCAACGATTTTTATGAAATTTAGTATTCAGGGGGTTTCGGGGGCGATAAATCAATCTAGCTAGGTTTCAATTTTAGAAAACGTCGTTTCATCCGTGTTTTCAGCCGAGCAAAGCTCGGTCATCCAGGTACTTACTTATTATCAACAGATTGTCGTCTTGAGAGTAGTAAAAAGTGCCCTACCACAATACTATGTTTACCTGCCTTATTTTACTTCCAGGTCAAATTAATTATATAATCTATAAATCGATGAACTATCATCGATATAAAAATGAAGAGTTGACAATAAGTCTACAAATAAAAAGATAAAAAACTAAATAATAAATAAAAATCGTCGGACATTTCACACAGCGCCATCTAGCATTAAACTAAGCAAAACTTGTACTGTGGAAACCAGATAACTGATAGAATACTTTTTTGTGTAAATATATACAGCACATCCAGACACATATCGAACATTTGTCGTCACATAAATGTTTGTTCTAGTGGGAATCGAGCCCACACCTTACAGCTCTTGAAACAAATATGAGCTAGCCAAAATAAATTTATATTTTAATTAAACTCGTATAACCGTATCTTTCGAGGAAGCTCACAAAGAAAGTTAACAATATACCTGAAACAATATTTCATTGGGTCCTAACCAAACAATCCCAGCCTAAATTAGCATAAAATTGTTACACAAATAAAATCTGTCCCGGGTCTGGGAACTCGTTTGTTACAAGTTCCACTTCAAGGATTTCTGGATGGAGCTCCGAACGATCGACTACGTGAGACTCTACCTACCGTTTTCAGTACTTACCTACATACTTCTGAATTTGTGGATATTCTCTTTTAGTTATGTAAGTGATGACACGAACGAAATCTTTTCCTGTATATCATCACCTCAGCCGTAGGACATAGGCCTCCATTATTGACAGCCCAGTTAGCTTATTGGTAGTATATCTGGGAAGGGGTTCGATTCCCACGCAGAACAAACATTTTGTGGTATAAACAAATGTTTGACCTGTGTCTGGGTTTTCTGTATGTATTATAAATATGTATTTGTGTATACAAAAAATATGTATTTATTTATGTAGGCGGATGTTCTTTTCTAGTGCTAAGAGGTATGTGCTTATCCAAATAATTGAAGTGTTACTCAGAATTTTGAGTAACGAAACAAAGTTAACATGAGACCTAATATAATCGATGGTTAGTCTCAATAGCACTGTAGTTTCGACTGTAGTTCAAACTGTCAAAAACATGCTGGAAGGTATAGGGTTACGTGGTCACAGTTCGGTATGAGCTACTGATATTAAAGGAGGGACTTGTACAATAAAGGAGCGGTCACTTCGATTAAAGCTCACAGCGCCGAACGCTTACAAATTCGAAACCTTTATGTTAATCTGACCACTACCCTGTCGTCGCCAGGGACGGATTAAGATGATGAATGTGGTCCACTATCTGTGGGCCCACTCAAGGCTAGATATAACTAAATCAATACACGCAACTTGAATACCAAACTATCGCATAGTTCTGATGCTTAAGATCGATTACTTAGGAGATAGTTAATTTATTAACGTCAATTGTGGTTGAGAGGCAGTCTCATGATGAGTTATTAGGTACTTCCTAATAGATTTGTAGACAGAGTGATGGCGGGTGGGCTAAGGTTATGACGGAGTGGCGGCCGCGAACTGGCTAACGGAGCGTTGGTAGTCCACCAGCTCGTTGTAGACGACACAATGAAATCGCGGGTGGAACCTGGACAAGATTGACACAGACCGGGACGATTGGCGCACAAGAAGAAAAGCCTACACATAGGCTATAACGGGCTGATGATGATGATGAATAAATACAGCTTTTTCATTTTTAGTCTACCCTCATCGTTAAATTAAACAAGTATAATACGACGGTTACTTATCAGAAGAACAAAATTATTGTGGAAAGAAAAAAATATTGATAAAAATATTAAGTTGCTATACACCATAGATATCAAAGAACTTTTTTATGGTTGACAGGGTAAGTGTTTGACCAGCTCACCTGATGGTAAGTGACGGTGTGATCGAAACTGGAAAACACACCTAGCCTGGAATGGAACTGGCCCCACCGTTCGATGCTTGGCGGTAGACTATTAACTTGAGGGTGGTAGCTAGCCAGCCGAGTACCAGAAAGTACCCTACCACCGTGTTTCCTTCACCGACAGCTCAAGCTCATTGTTGAAGTTTGAACCCACGCTCTAACCGCAAACCTATTATAGCTATAAAAACGTTACCTGATTAATTGCTATTTCATTTAGCTGATATAACGGGCTAGACAAACTGTTATAATAAAGATAGCTATAGCTGTTTATATGCAAACTCCGACATAGTTGTGTAGTTAAAGATGGATTGCTTCTCGGAGTGAACTATAGCGAGCCAGGAAACTATAGTTAGCTAGTTCGGGCATTGTTAGGTGGCAGGGTCTCAAACGTCGGAGGTTGGATGTTTGCAAGTTTGTTTCTAGCTTGATAGGGTAGCATAACTATTAGTAGGTATAATATATTCATACAATTACGCTTTTTCCTCTGAGGTTAGGTGAGGTATAATAAATATTTTGGTGGGGAGCGATCTCTCGCTTCCAGCGTTAATATGCTCAATGCTCGGATGCGAGAGATCTTGGGAGACAGCGGAATCCTTCTGTGAACAGGTTATGTTCCAGAAGGGAACGACGGAGCGCCAGCGAGAGTTCGCCTCAGACCTTCCAATGCGCCGCCAGAGAGCTGGGCGTCGGAGAAGGATCTTCCACGCCCTTCTCCAAGCCCCATAACAGGGGCCTTGGGCGGTGGACTCGGGGGGGTCCATCACCCGACAAGAGTAGTCCCAGAGGCGGCGCGCACGGTGTTTCCGCGCGCCCCTCAAGGAATGAGGGATGGAGGCTCTCCAGCTCCATCTCTAATAAGCAAGGTTCCCAGGGGACCAGCGCCGTCGTGGCCGCGGACGAGTGCGAAAGCGTTCCCGTAGCCCCGTCACATAGGAGCCAGGCAGAAACACCCAGGGTTTTTAGTGGGTAGGCCGCTACAATGGCGGAGAGTCCCACATAACCACCTGCTTCCCCCGAAGCCGGTGGTATCTATAAAATATTTCCAGGGGGAAAAAAAAAGGTATAATAAATATTTGACAACAATACATTTGACACAACGCCATCTAAACCCAAATTAAGCAAAGCATGTACTATGGGAACCAGATAACTGATAAAATACTCTTATATACTTTTTTTGTAAATACAGACACAGAACAAACATTTATCATTACAAATTTTTGTCCTGGTGAGAATCGAACCCACGCCCTACAGGTCTTTTTATTTTATAAAATAAGCTAACAGGGCAGTCTAGTATTTCTATCATATAAGTATTTCATTAGTTATCTGATTCCCATAGTACAAGCTTTGCTTTGTTTGAAGCTAGATGGCGCCGTGTGAAATATCATAGGAAATGTGTTTGAAATATTTGAATATAATAATACGCATATAATATTGCACCTGAAAATGATTCCCAGCTGGGGATTGAGTGATGCCATATATAAAATACATTATAAGTACGTACATTATTTTTCTTCTCAAAAACAAGGCACAATTTTATTCTCAATGTTCCACACTTCAATAAAATAAATGAACTATCGTGTACACCAATTGAACATACATTTGAACCTCGTAGCGTATCCCATATCCCATACAGTTAACCTCTGTCTCCATGACGTCGCACGGAAGGGCCTGTGTCCCTTGCCCTTACGGATCACGCGATATACACTTTATTGTCTTGCGAGAACATGAATGAATAAGTCCACTGGAAGACGGACATGAAATGTTTATTCTATTACTTGGTGGTAGGTCGTCTAGGTGGGTACCACCGCAGTGCCATATATTCTGCATCTAGCGAATTACATAGCTGTCGAGACTAACCATCGAATGTCTCAAAGTAATGAGCGCCAAAGCAATGATGCCCTGGACTTTAGTTTGTTATTCAAAATTCTGTGTATTGCTATAATGATCATGAACATGCGTTATCTCTTACCATCAGGAGAGCGTCTCGTTCGCCTTAAAAGTAGACATTACTTTTAACAGCCCTGTTGGCTCATTGGGAGTATGTTTGCCTGAGCTGTAGGGCATGGGTTCGATTCCCGCCAAGGACAAATATTTGTTTGGTATAAACAAATGTTTGTTCTGTGTCTGGGTGTTCTCTATGTATTATAAGTATGTATTTACAAAAAAAAAAACATGTTTATATATCCTATCAGTTGTCTGACTGCCATCGCACAAGCTCTGCTTAGTTTGCGGGGTCAGATGACGCTGTGTGTAATGTGTCCTACAATATATATTTTTTTTTCTTTATTTACATAAAAAGATATATATTTAGTTACGTGTATCGGCTAAATATATGTACATTACAATAATACATACAAATATTTATGATAGAAACAACCCTGAAATCGACAAAAAAAACCATTGGTTCCATAAAAATTAATACATCCATATTAAAACAAGAAATACTTTTTCTCAAAATAGATGTGGTTTTTCGTTTGCTTGTAACTCCTTTCTGTTTAATAGGTAAGAATACATTAAGATAATAATAAAGATTAAGATAATAATAATTAAGATAATAATAATAAATTATTAACCAAATAGCTGCGCCCCGCGGTTTCACCCACATGGTGATGGATGGATGATGATGATGATGAAAAGTAACCTATGTTTTATTCCAGGGTCTAATGTATCTACATGCAAAATTTCATCTAGATCCGTTTAGCCGTTCTGGCGTGATTCAGTAACAAACATCCATCCATCCAAACTTTCACATTAATAATATTAGTGGGATAATAAAAATCTCCTCACATAAGGAGAAAACCGCTGCCAGCTTGAAATAGTTTCCAAAGGTATTGATCCGCATTCGGATTTACATGAAAGGATTCGGATTCAAGTTCAGGTCCTCGGCTATTTCGTCGAAGCGTCATTGCTTTCAGTTGAATGACATTCTAAGCATTACTGCTATACAAAGTAGAGGTTTTATGCAGAAGATGTCGACATCTACTAGATACCTTTTATTCGTCTACTTTCTTTTGTTAGTTTCCATTTTATACGCTTTCATAGAAATATTGTCAACATGGGTAAGGTTGCCACCGTTTGTTTATGAGAGTTCAGTCTAGGTATTTGACCACAACTCACCTGATGTTAAGTGACGGTGTGGTCGAAGATGGTAAAGTACACCTAGCCTGGAAGGGAACCGGCTCTCAAGTGAGGCTATCACCACCATGCTATGGTTTCCTTACGATGTTTTCCTTCAACGGCAGCTCAAGCTCATTGTTTGAACCTACGCCCTTCGGCATGCGAACTGACCGCGCTAACCACTGAGCTATCATCGCTACAAAGTATCGTTTAACAAATTAATCGTTTTTCTTAAATATCTATATCTTTAAACGAGCAATTCTTGTATATATATATTCTGAATCGGAAACGGCTCCAACGATTTTCATGAAATTTAGTATGCAGGGGGTTTCGAGGGAGATAAATCGATCTAGCTAGGTTTCATTTTCAGAAAACGTCGTTTTATCTGTGTTTTCAGCCGAGCAAGGCTCGGTCATCCAGGTACTAATATGTATGAGACAAACAATTTTTTTTAAACGTAGAAGTAATAAGTCGGACTTTACGCTCTCTTGGTGGTAAGAAATGACCATTGGAGCGATACACAGAACACACTACTGTTTGGCGACAGAATATCTGGTACCTACCTAAACGACATCGAGATCTACCACCAACCAAAAAAAAAATCAAACTCAAAAGAATTACCAATAGGTTAGTAAGTCTTAATATCGAAAAATCCTATCCAATTAGGTAGAACATTCCAGCATCCCTCAAAGGTAAAGGTCAATGGTTCGTGAAATTAGGCTCGAACATTACAAGCGGCTCAACAGGGCGTGTGTGGCGGCATTACTTAATAATTAACTCAGTAATTGGCCGAGGCAGGCGGCGCCGCGGCCACTTCACCTCGTGAGATCAAAAGCTTCCACTTGAAGCATTCTAATCAAATAAAAATCTACAGACTGTCTTAAAGTTTATATCGATGACAGTTCAGTGGTTAGCGTGGGCGGTTCACACGCAGAAGGGCGTGAGTTCAAAGTCAAACAAAGAGCTTGAGTTGCCGGTGAAGGAAAACATTAGCGTGGTGGTAGGGTACTTTCTAGTACTTGGCTGGCTAGCTACCAACCTGGAATGGAACTGGTTCTTGAGTGAGGCTGCTGGAACACACCGTTAGGTGTTTGGCGACAGATTTCCAACTTGGTAGCTAGCCAGCTGAGTACAAAAACCAATGTACTATGATAATTATGAAGCAACAATTCCCAAAGCATGGATCGCAAGAGAATATTGAATCACATCATCATCACCACGCTTGGCAGGCGGGTTGGCGAGCGCAGTTACGTGTGATTGTTCAAGGAAGACGCTGCTGCCCATCTTCCAGATTACATCCCTTAGCCGACTCTTACGGCAATCACGGGTAGAGAGGGTGGGGTAGGTACAATTCTTACGCTGGCACCACCACGGCAATATTGAGTAGGCCCTGAAAAAAAGGATCGACCGGGTAAATTGGATGTATCAAGCTCATTACGATTTAAAGTAACTAAAATTTTAGTTATAACAATCTTTTTGAAAAATAGCACTTCTTGTTTTATATGTACAAAGTTTTTTTTTATCGGAAGTGTTTGTTTTTCTTCTTGTGATTCTTTGCTTAACGCCAGGCAAAATGCTAGTCATTTAGAAAAATGTCTTCTGTACATTTGACTTGACGAATTGAATTCTAGTTGTGTTCTTCACGAGGTTATTCAAATAAGACGACATCAGTTGTTTCAGATATTACGTGCTGCTATAGCGTTATTGTATGAAGAATTCATATCGCGTACTCATACTCAGATCACATACAGACAGACATACATTCCGAAGGCTAACGTTACTTATTTATGTTCGCTATAAAAGTAATAAAATCTGATTGAAAGACATAAACTCGTCTTACCAAAGATCTTATAAGTAAGGATATATTTTCGCTCGTCGTGTCGTTATTTATTTAGTCTCGATTTACCAAAGATCTTATAAGTAAGGATATATTTTCGCAAAGAATTTTCGTTACAGTATTATTAGAAAAATTCGCAAAATTTCTACTTGTTAGTGAATCTGCCATATCGATGTGTTTTAATAGCATTCAACCGTTACAAAAATACTGCAAGTCGAGAGTAAATCTGTATCTTCTAGGCAAGTGTGTTCCATCTTAGACCGCATCATCACTTCAACATCAGGGAGATGACGGTCAAAGCCTATTTATTATAAAAAAATATATATTTAAAGCCACTACAATTGCGTTTACATTACTGTGTTCCGGTTCTAAGGGTACTGTAACGAAATTACAAGGCTGTTGAGACTAATCATCGAAAGTAGTAATGAGCGCCAAAGCAGCGATGCCCTGGACTTTAGTTTGCAAAGTTATTTATAGGTATCGCTGCAATGGTCATGGATATGCGTTGTCTCTTGCCACCAGAAAAGCGTCTTGTTCATCTCATTACTTTTATATTTAAAAAAAGTTGACACCGACACATTTTTTGTATAAACTTCTCCATAATATTCAGAAGTTTATAAAACAGTTAATTCTTAAAGAATATTCTTTAGAATATAAAATGTATATAATATCTGAGTTGCCTAGAAGAGATCGCTTTTAGCGATAGAGCCGCCACTTGCGGCACTAGTTCAAAAGATTATTTATTTTTTTGTACATTTTATTTTATTTTTCTGGTGTACACAATAAAGGGTTTTTATCTATATTATATTCCACTATTATATAGCTGAAATTACGAGCTTTAATACGATTGAATTCCATAAATTAGTTGTGCCTGTCACTAAATCTGTTTATTAAAAATATTCTATGAGTCCTATCCTTACGAAGTATGAGTCAATGGGATTAGCGTTCGAAATCAGACTACATTACTATACAGATTTCTAGATTTGGTTTGTTAGCGATTCTACGTTGGTATACGTTTTGTATGTTTGATTTCTGTTTATTATACATTTTCGAATTCTGTAGTGAAATTCTACATTATTTCTAAACAAAAATGAATGCATATTTTAAACTATACTGTACCCCGCTGATATTGGTCTCATCTCGATGGAAGATTGAGCAATATGAAATACTGCGCTGTTTGGTCCATTGTGCATCAGTAGATCCATCGAATATTACTTCGAATTTTTGTAATATTATTCACATACAATTTTTTTTGGGGTCACTCTTTATGCCAGTAAACGAAACCTCGTGCGTGTGGCGGATCCATCACGTTGCAGGGACTGGAACCCGTACAGTGCTTAAGACTTGCGACCCAGGTGTAGGTTTAAGAGATTCTTTTAGTTGCGCATCAAGAATTACCTTCACTGCCCGTATTCTCATTCCTATCCTAATATATTTTATATTATGGTCCTACCAACGCTGTTTTGGATATTATATTTTTCCAGCAATTAAGTTAAGGTTGTTCTTGGCAGGCCAATCATTTCTTCTAGTTGTTTATATATTTTGGAGAGATTGTGCTGGTCACGCATTTCTACTGCGTAAAAATTAACAACGAAATCATCTATGGTCAATTCGTTTGTAAGGTCATAACCTATTTATTATATCGAAATAAATCTGAGTCACAGTCAAAGTCACAGAAAGTGAGCCATGTCGGGTATTAACACTTCACCGTCAATTCTCTACGCATTTAAAATAAAATAAACACACTTGTCTTAAAAATAGTGCACTAAATTTTAGCTGTAGATTCCGTGAACTACATATCACCTGTGCATGCGTGTGTGTGTTCTGTATGTATTTACAAAAAAAGTATACCGTGGTGGTACCGGTGTAAGAATAGTCTCCCCACCCTCTCTACCCGTGGTTGCTGTAAGAGTCGGCTAAGGAATGTAATCCGGAAGATGGGCAGCAGCGTCTTCTTTGAACAATCACACCTAACTGCGCTCGCTAACCCGCCTGCCAAGCGTGGCGATTATATTGACAAAACCCCCCCAGAAGGAGGCCTATGTCCAGCAGTGGACGACCTATGGCTGATGATGTGTGATGTGTATGTGATCCATGTATTCTATCAGTTCTCTGACTTCCATAGTACAAGCTTTGCTTAGTTTGAGGTCAGATGGTGCTGTGTAATGCCCTACGATATTTATTTATTATTTAATTAATTTAAAAAATATGTGCGTCTCTTGACAAAATCGACATGGACAGTTAACGTGTTAAGACGACAGCGTAAACTAAGTAGCAGCATTTGTTGCAGGACCCGGTGATTACTGAAGAGACGCACATCTCGGGCGCGGACGGGGACGGGCTGCGCGCGTCCTGGCGCACGCTCCACGTGTTCCCGGACGACTACCCGACGCACCGCGGCTACCTGGCGCTGCGGTGCCGCGCCACCCTGCACACGCACCCACCGCACGTGCGCTCCATGTCCGTGCGGCTATACGTCGCTGGCCGCCCGCATATATCCTCATACATGTTTAGTAAAAATAGTAAGTATGTTTTCTTGTGTGAGAGTTTTGTAGCAAACATTTTGTAGAATATCGAATGTCTCGAAGAAATGAGCAACAAAACGGTGCCTTTTTATTACATAAAGTTCTGCGTCCCGCTGCAATGGTCATAGACAGGATTAGAAAAGCGTTTATCTTTCAAAAGTGTCATCACTTTAATGAATATAATTAAAATAATTAGCGCCACAGCAGCGAAGCCTTAGACTTTGTTTTATTACATGCGATATCTCGCACAATCAGGAAAGCGACCCGTTCGTCTCATTACTGTTACATTTAACAAAATTAAATTGAACGGGACTATGTCATGACAGTCAAAGTTAAGCGATGGATGTACGATACATAGCCATTAGTCAGTGCTCGAGTAAAATAATAGCAGACCAATATTAAACGATTTTATTGCTTACCCTGTTTTTTTAGTTGTTATTTTGGGTCTAATTTAGTAATTGAAATTTTACCTCTTTCCTGTTGACAGATTGATCTGATATTTGGTACACACCTTTAGTTCTGATTACAATACAATTCAATATATTCAGTATTATTGTAAATCCAAGATGGCCGCCGCCACGAAATGGCGGATTACATATTTTTTCATAACTCCCAACATGGGTAACAAATGGAAGGGCTTGACTAATAAAGCTGTTTAACTTCAAAGAAAAATTACTTATTTTGTTTCATTTACATAATTCACATACAAACAGCGAATGAAAATACACTTTCGCCGCATACAAAATAATCTTATACAATTTCATATATCTCACAAAACAAAAAAAGTCAGGCTGGAAACTCAAAAGAAAATAACTATATTATTAACTTTGCCTTACTAATTTCTTTTAGAAATTACTATAATCCTTTGATAAATGACAAAATTATAACTCTAAGCTATAATCTTATAATACAATCTATTTATAAAATAATTATATTATATTAATAGAAAGAAAGAAAACAGCCAATATTATATTCACTGTAAATAAAAAATTATGAACGAAGATAAACAGGCTTCAATCTGCTTCAAAATTAAAAAGTATTATTAAAAAAAAGTGCTGAAACATCGCTGTAATCTGCTGAGGAACGGAGTGTCGGTTGAGGCATTTTCTTTGCAATTTTACACGTAATTAAGATGGTAAAACAACGATAACGGGATGTAATTACTGATAATTCTATAATAAGTTAATTAACTACAACACATTTTTGAACACTCTCCATACATAATATGACAAAACTTATAACAAAATAGCTTAAATTAGTACTATTTACAATTTTATAAAATAAGTTGAAAATTTGCCGCCAAACATCTAACGGTGTGTTCCGGCAGCCTCACTTGAGAGCCAGTTCCATTCCAGGCTAGGTGTGCTTTACCATCTTCGACCAAACTGACACTTAACATCAGGTGAGCTGTGGTGAAACACATAGATTGTGAGCCATAAAAAAAATACTTTTTTGCAAGAACATAATTATTTAGACACTTGATGTAAGATCTCCTTAGCCAGAGGTGGTCTAGGTTGGTACCTACACAATTAAAGATATTCCGCCCCTAATTTGTAAAATATCTGGTAAATAACAGAGTCGCTCTAGCTATAGTTAGCTCTAAAGCCACATCACGTTTAGTTCCACGAATACCGACGTCAAACGACACTTAATATTTAACAAAATCATGTGCGCGGAGACGACACGGAACATCAAATGGAATACAATATTCAGGAGCGTCTCAACCAATAACCTTTCGCATGTTATAGAGAATGTAATAAGCATCCACACACTCGGTAGAGTGACGATGTACCTACATACAGACAGTTCGCTGGGAAAACTACTTATTGGTAGATCCTCTTAGCCCCTTAGGTCGTCTAGGTAGATACCACCGCAGTAATAGATATTCTGCTGCCAATCAGTAGTGTGTAAACAGTTTTTTAAGTAAAAGATGCTCTCCTGATGGTAAGAGATAACGCCTGTCCGTAACCATTGCAGCAACATACAGAACTTTGAGTAGTAAAACAAAGTTCAGGGCATCGCTGCTTTGGCGCTCATTACTTTGAGACTTTCGATGGTTAGTCTCAACAGCCCTCGCTTCGCTAGCTGCAGTACCCTTCAAACTGGAACACATTGGTTGTTTTATGTAAAAATATGTACAGTTAAAATTATTCAGCTCTTTAATGCAGTTAAATAATAAGGAGTTAACAAGGTCAGTAGTTTTTGTATATAAAGTGTGAGCAATGTTTTACGATGTAATTTTTTTGGTTGACATGCTAGGTGTTTGTCTACAGCTCACCTGATGCTAAGTGACGATGTGATCAAGACACCTAGTCTGGAATGAAACTGGCTCTCAAGTTAGGTTGTCCAAAAAAACATTATAATTACTTACTAGTCATAACGTAAAAAATTTAGTCGCAGACGCTTTTTTTCTTATCACAACGCATAAGAAACAGCTGCCCGGAGCTAGTTCTAATGTAAGTATAAAGTCTCGCAAAAATGAAAAGAAGTTAACAGAAGCAGACATTTGTAATCAACTTTTAAACCTCACCTAAGCGGGACATAATGCGCGGAAATTTTAAATTTGCCATGCAAATGAGTCGACGACTTCCGCGACTTTTTTCTTTCCAAGAACATTATGCAAAATATTACATTTTATACTTCCTACTGGGCGTAAAGGCCGCGAATTTGCTTCAAGATTTTTCTAAAGAATCTTCAAATATAAAAAAAATCTGGGATATCGAGACGAGTATAAAATTCATAAAGCATTACTTGGTGTTATCAGATATTCTGTCCGTTCCCTTTCAAGGATAAAGCAGCTAGCGAAATTACAAGGCTGTTGTGACTAACCATGGAAAGTCTCAAAGTTTTTTATATGGATGACAGGCTAAGTATTTGACTACAGCTCACATGACGTTAAGTGATGGTGCGGTCAAATATGGTAATGGTATGGTAAATATACCTAGCCTAGAATAGAACTGGCTCTCAAGTAAGGCTGCCGGAACACATCGCGAGGTGCTTGACAGCAGATTTTCATCTTGAGGGCAGTAGCTAGCCAGCCGAGTGCTAGAAAGTGTACCCTATCACAACCCAATGGTTTCCTCACGATGTTTTCCTTCACCGGCAGCTCAAGATTATTGTTGGGGTTTGAACCCACGTCGATTGACGTGTGAACCGACCGCGCTAACGACTGGGCTATCATCGCTACAAAGTAATGAGCGCCTAAGCAGCGATGCCCTTCGATGATTTTGTTTTGCTACTCAACATTCTGTGTATCGCTGCATCGGTCATGGGCATAAGTAATCTCTTACCATCAGGAGAACGCATCGTACGTCTCATTACTTTTACATAAATAAAAGCTTTGAAATTACTGGTTATTTAAATATCTTAATGATGGTTGTTCATTTATTTCTTTTTTATCTAATTTACTTGCTGCACCATAGAATACGAAACGAATTGATAAACGCAACTTTTTTTGAAGTAGGTAATTTAAAAACCTACATATTACATCTCCCGTCTGCCCTTTTTTTAATAGTTTTTCCATTATTGGTTACCTGGAAGAGATCACTCTTAGCGATAAGGCCACCACTTGTGGCACTAGCTCATAAGATTCTTTTGTTTTCTGTACTCTTTTTCTTTTTCAGTGTGCACAATAAAGAGTTTCTATCTATCTATCTATCTATATTGTTGCAGATGCAGTCGCCAGCAGTAACTCCTCCAGCCCACGCGCTGAGGTCACCGCCTGGGCTGTCCTGCTGCTACTCACAAGTGCCTTTGTTAGTTAAATAGACGAACTGATCGTTGAACCATTTTAATATAATTTTTAATATCCATTATATCACATGAGAAGACGTAGGAACTAATTTCAAAATGTATATGAAAAGCTCACTCGTATTTGGCTGTATATCATTATTTTGTTAAAAGTCTATGCAAAATCAAATCATGTTATTCTTCTATGTCTAATTGTCTATCTATTTTTACAGATCCCCCACATTATTTATGTTTGACTAGTCAGGTGTTAGACCACAGCTCATCTGTTATTGAGTGACAGTACGATTAAAGGTTGTAAACACATCACACCATCAGCCATAGGACGTCCTCTGCTGGACATAGGCCTCCTCCTTGGGTTTTGCCAATACTCGTCACGCTTGGCAGGCGGGTTGGGAAGCGTAGTTAGGTATGATTGTTCAAGGAAGACGCTGCTGCCCATCTTCCGTATTACATCCCTTAGCCGACTTTTACGGCAACCATGGGTAGAGAAGGTGGGGTACAATTCTTACGCCGGCACCACCACGGCACTAAACTTTTACTACTAACTAAAATTGTAAACAAATCTTCCCTTAAATAGTATGGAAAGCGACGATGTGGCCAAAGGTGAAGCACGTTTTCCTAGTACCGCCATGCTCAAAGTATGCTCCGCGGAACTCTAGGCAAAGCCTCTATGAAAATACTGGTCATAATAAAAAAAAAAAAAAAAAGAGTCGCATACACATAAGTATTCCACCATAAAGTTAAAAAAACGACATTACAGCCAGAAGTATAGTCAACAGCTCAACACTCACTCAACTGACAAAAAATACATATAAAACAGTTTTTGATTACTTCGTCAAATATTTTTTTAAGTTTTTTGGTCCGTCGCCAAAAAAGTTTGAGAACCGCTGGCCTAGCACGCCTATTCACGTTTTTCTTGAACAACCCCGGGTTGTTCTTAGTTGGAAACACAGACGCTGACAACGAGTCTCACACATCAGCAGTTCTTACAAGGAAGGTGGTCTGATAATTTTATTTACATTCAAAATCTTACTAGTTAATATTTCATATTTTCTCATCAAGTGATTCTTTGAGGAAATAAATATTGTAAGCCGTAAAAGTCAAAGGTAAAAAATACATTGGTAGATAATAGTAAAATGCCGAAAATACTGCTTCTACTTGAACCGAGGCGGTATATTGAGGCTGTGAGGGCAATTCCTCATAAGTGTCAATTAAAACGAAATGTCATCTCGTATCTACATGATTTATGAATCTTTGCAGATAAACGGAAGGTTGATTTATACGAAGCCAGTCACTGGCTCCAGTCTTGCATATATGATAGCGCTGACTTGTAAATCCGGAAGGGTCAATAAGAGCTAGATTGTATCGAATTGAAACTTGTATTCATAGTAAATAAATAAATATCGTAGGACATTACTCTCAGCGCCATCTGACCCCAAGCTAAGCGAAGCTTGTACTATGGAAGTCAGATAACTGATACAATACTTAATTATTTTTTAATACATATTTATAATACAGTACCTGGATGACCGAGCTTTGCTCGTTTTTTTTCGTTTTCTAAAAATGAAACCTAGCTAGATCGATTTATCGCCCCCCAAACCCCCTGCATACTTAATTTCATGAAAATCGTGTAGCCTTGTCCGGGATTCAGATTATATATATAAATACAAGTTTTACAATACTCGTTTAAAGGTATTAAATACAGAACACCTAGACACAGAAAAAAACATTTGTTTATACCACAAAAAGATTGCACGCCGAAAGGTAGTCTGTGGTGTTCTTTGCTAATTTTTTACTTTTACATCTGTATCATACCCATAGCGCAAATAAATGAATTATTATTATTATTATTATTAAAATGTTTGTCCTGGGTGAAAATCTTGTAGCGATGATAGCTCAGTAGTTAGCGCGTTCAGTTTTCACGCCGTAGGGCGTGGGCTTATATCCCAACAATTAGCTTAAACTGTCGGTGAAGAAAACATCGTGAGGAAACCATAGCATGGTGGTAGGGTACTTTCTTAGTACTCGGCTGGTTATCAACCACCCTCAAGCTAAATACAAGCTAGATAAATCTGCCGCTAAGCATCTAGCAGTGTGTTTCGGCAGCCTCATTTGAGAGCCAGTTCCATCCAGGCTAGGTGTGCTTTGCCATCTTCAACTTAACACCAGGTGAGATGTGGTCAACCATAAAAAAACGAACGAACTTACAGCTCTTAAAGCATTTATACTACCAATAAACCATTAGGGCTTTCTAGTAAAGATAATTCATAATGTTAAACCTCCTTTCGCCTTAGTGCTACCATTACGCGCATCCCATTATACATTATGAATAAATAAACGAGGCACTTTCTAAAAGTAAATTTTAATAATTATCAAATTACTTTCTTCGTGTTTGAACTAAAATACCTTAGACGTGTAATACAGATCTAGTTTCTAATTATTTATTAGACACGAGAGACTTTGATCACGAAAGCCTTGAGAGGATTGCTTTTGAGTTCAAAATTATTTCCTACGCAATTCCAATCATTAAATTTGATATCGAATCCGAAATCATACCTTTTTGGAAATATACAATTAAACTTTTTAATCAATGTTATCACGTATATTGATCGTAATGCGACCTGTTAGCGAGAGTGTTTTTTTTTAAATGTAAATAGGCTTGTGTTTGTTCACCATCTTACCTGATGTTAGGTGAAGATTCGATCGACGATGGAACATATACATTGCCTGGAAGGTACTGATACACTCTGTGAATGAAAGCTCTCAAATGAACGCCTCGCGCATCTGAACAGAGTCGTAGAATTTTTTATTTATATCATTTACAATCACGCTGATGAATTAAACTGTATACATGATTATACTCCCCTTGCATTTCAATTTTTATTTCCAATATAAAGCATTTTTAAAAGAAAAAATAACCTAAATCCGTCGTTTGTTATGTTCAACGTCGTGTTAAATTTGAACAAAATTGTTGGTTTAGGCGCAAATGCCGTCACAAGATTTGGTCCTTTATGTTTATTTACATCAGATTATCCTGTTAGCTCATTTGGTAAAGTTCTGCTTCGAGACCTGAAGGGCTGTTCGATTCCCACTCAGGACTAACATTTGTGGGACTAACATGGATACAGTTTGTTCTGTGTCTGGGTGTTCTGTACGTATTATAAGCATGCATTTACAACAAAAACAGGTCTGTTTCTGGTTACCATAGTACAATGTTTGCTTAGTTTGGGGCTAGATGGCGTTGTGCGAAAATGTCCTCCAATATTTATATATTATCTTATGTACCATTATGAAAATTGGCTTATTGAATGTAAATCTAAATGTGATTTTTGTGCATTTTGCTTCACGTCACAATAAATAAATGCCGTAGAACTAATTTATTAAATACATACATTTTTATGGAAATACATACTTATAATATAAACAGCACAAACATTTATCGTCACGTAAATGTCTGTCCTGACGGGAATCGAACCCACGCCCTACAGCTCTTGAAGCACATATTCTAACATATGAGCTACCAGAGCAATCAAAACAACAATGTGCCGTATATGTGGTTTTATAATCATTAGTTATTAATTCCGTTTGAAACATCACGCCTGAATAACGCTAAACATAACGCGACCCAAATCACGCTTGTTTGGATGTGATTAATTTTGTTTTAAGTATGTTTTATAATACATACACGATGGAGACACTATAGCGAAATTAATTTCACACATGTGCAGAGCCAGTAATTAATAAATAATGTACAGTTTATTAGAACATATTAATAACATCGAAACATTTCTTAAAATAATACTAATACATAATAAAAAACTCCAGAATCCACCTTCATCGTGCGAACTGCTAAGCAATGGAATTTGGTGCTCGAGTGGGTGTTCCCTGAGTACTATCTGAGTGCTTTCAAGTCGCGAGTGGATCAGTTTCTTCTAGGAAAGCGTGCTCCACCCTAAACTGTATCTTTGCTTAACATCAGGGATATAAAATATATATAAATAAATAGACTTGCGTTTGACTGCCATCTTACATGACATAAAAGTAATATGACGAACGAGACGCTTTGGTAGTAAGACATAACTGTACATGACCATTGCAGCGATACTTTGAATAACTTAAAAAAGTCCAGGGCATCGCTGCTTTGACGCTCATTACTTTGAGACTTTCGATGGTTAGTCTCAACAGCCCTGTAATTTAGCTAGCTGCAGTAGCTAGCTGTGCCTTTCAAACCAGAACACGGTAATGTTTGCTTTGTGGCATATTTTACTACGAGGTAACTACCTACGACCCCCTGCTAGTCAAGTAACGTGATGTATTAAAAAAAAAACATTATGATATAGATCACAATAATCATTGATGAGACGTTTTACTCGCTCCATTGTTTTAAAGTTATTTTTTTAAATATAGAATTAATTCAACAAAATGTATGGAATAGTCTTCCGCCAAGCACCTAACGGTGTCACAGCCTCGCATGAACAGCGGATATGCTTACCGTCTTCGATCACACCACTTAACATCAGGAGAACTGTGCGCAGCCAAATCAAAAAACAATAGCTGTTTTTTTTAATAGTTGCTGACCTACGCGTTTGTCAAATTAATGTCGTTATAGGATCCCAACTCTATATAAGAATCTGTAAATACTATCGTACACTTATCTAATATTGCACCATTTACTCGAAATACCAGAAAATGTATAAATGTGTATTTTTAATGAATGAAATTATTTTTTCTCGAAATAATAAGCACGACTAAGGATAGATCTCACGAAACAAAAAATATTTTTGCTCAATGTATTTAAATTTTATTATTGTAAAAATATTTCCTCATTGTGTTAAGAGCTTTACAATAAAAAAATACTTTGCAATCCTTTAATATAAGCATAATATAGTTATTACTTGTAAATAAAACACAAGTTTATTATAAATATTGTAAAAATCGTAATGTTGTTACAAAATATTAGAACTTGAATAAATTGTACAGAAAAAAGCAAAAATATCTGAGTTGTTTGACAACGATGCAAAACTATTAGTTTGTGAGGATACGCTAACTTCCCATTTTTTATTACAAATATGACAATAACACTACACACTGTATATTTTGTACTATAATTTGACATTGTATTTGAATCTGACATTATATTTATGTTTGACACGGTATTTGACATTGAATTTATCGTTGTTTTGGGTTGTATAGGTTTTACTTTGGCATATTTTTTGGCAGATTATGTAAAATTTGTTGTCTTATTATTTATGTATAATTTTGTGACATAAACGTAAATGATTACATGTCAATAAATAATTTTAATTTGAATTATAATAAAAATATTCCGAAAAGTCAACTAAAAAATCTCGAAAATTATTGCTACGAAAAAATGTAGCACGTCCTACGAAATACGTAGCTTGTTGCTACGAAAAAAATATTGAAAAAATTTATTGTCAGCAAAATTGCTTTTGGTTCCTATCCTATCCTATATATAAAATTGTGTATCCTCATAAAGGTGAATGATACGAAACGTGTGATAAATGAAACTGTATATCCCTCTGTAAATATAAGTAAGTGGATGTGCCAACATATTATTTGTAAGAGAATGGCGATTAATTATTATTGGTAACGTTAATGTATCATAAATGAATATTTGTATTATGGTCACCGCTCACCATGTTAACTCAACATCGGCTGGGCTTATAATAAAGGAACATCTTACAAACTGCACAAAAGAGTCTCGCAACAATCGACGCATATTTGCTATCGGTATTTTCTTATTGTTAACTGACAATCAGTACCTATTTCATTTTTAAATTAATTTAATATAATAAAATAGTTTATCTGGAATTCTTTGCAACTTAAAATTGTAAATGCTAATAGTTCAAATTAAACTTTGAATGGCTAACCACTGTGTTTGTCACTGTATTTAATGTCGCTGATATTGGTTTGTTGATATATTAACTACCATGGCATTATTATTTTTTTAAATTTAAGCTTAAATAAAGAAAATTATTTGTAGATAAATTATTTAAAGAATATTTATAGATTTTGACGAATACATCGTCAAAATCTATTTAAGCAGATGTTGAGTCAATGTGGTGTCAAATGACCTTAAGTGTTGTCAATTTTAAATTGCACTGTATTCTCTCAATGACAATCAAATTTGCGTAATTTTTTTTTTACTATAATTGTTTTATTTTCTTTTATTTATAATTTATTTTGCCTAATATTCATATAAAACATGACACTTATCTTTTGTGAAATTTTAATATTTATCATTGAGAGCGTACAAATAAAAATAAAATTATATACTGTACAGAATAAATTGAATATCTGAATGTCAAAAGGCTTTTTATTTTAACTCTTTGAACGAAAATTTGCCTAAATATGTTTCCCAAAGTCAAAGTAGCTAGATAATTATGTAGTCCGTTTGATGGTAAGTACGTAGGTATAAAAATATATAACTGATCACGAGACACGATACATTGCTTGAAGTGGAGCTGATACAAATGTATGAAATTTTTATGTGAAGATTTATTTTTCATTTAACATACATTTAAAATATTTAATATTTCAACGAAGAAAACACTTACCTTTAATTTTTTTTAATAATATAAATTTATAATTAATCAAGCAAGTCAATTTTTAAGGTAAGTGAGCAACACTAGGGACGTAGCTAGTGTTTTGTTTTCTCTCCAGTGAAAGGATGCTTACATTAGAATGGAATTATCGCATCTAGGTAGTTTGAAGGAAATTCTCCTTTGGAAGAATAATCTACATCTCACAAGTACGTAGCTGAAACTAATGATACAAGAAATCTGCTTGACACTTCCTCATGTTTGTTGACAAGCTGGGTGTTGATCACAGCTCACCTGATGTTAAGTAACGGTGTGATTGAAGATGGTAAAGCGCACCTACACTGAAATGGAACTAGCTTTCAAGTGAGGCCGGCGGAACACACCGTTAAGTGCTTGGCGATGATTTTCAACTTGAGGGTGGTAGCTAACCAGCCGAGTACTAGAAAGTACCATAGCCCCACGCTATGGTTTCCTCACGATGTTTTCCTTCACCGGCAGCTCAAGCTCATTGTTGGAGTTTTAATCCACGCCCTTCGGCGTGTCAACCAATCGCGCTAACTACTGAGCTATCATCGCTACAAACTGTCGAAGAGCTTTTTTCTGTGTTATGACAATTGAATGTCAAATTCTTTGTTTTATTTAATAATCATACTTTCATTAAATAAACATACTTTAATTCAATACACAGACACACTTTTATTCAGTAATAATAAATACTTTTTTTAATAACTGCTTTTGACCACCAACTCGCCTGATGTTAAGCGAAGATGCGGTCTACGGTGGAGCACGCTCGCCTAGAAGAAACCGATTCACTCGCGACTTGAAGGCACCCAGACTGTAACCATCAGTAATGTATTCAATAATCATAATTTCATTCTATAATCATACTTTGTTATGTTATTAAATTATTATTTTTCTCTTTTCTGTGTTTTGACCACTAAATGCGTAATTGTTTGTTTCATTCGTACTTAATACTTATTTAGTTGTTTTTAAATAGGTATTGTTTTTTATTTTTCTTTTCTGTGTTATTTTAATAAACTGCTTTTAAATGTGCTACACACTAAACACTAAAGTTTTTACTGTATTTTTATCCTCATTTTTTTAGCAAGTTCGCACAAGGAAAAAATGTGCCTTTTACTAACCCCGTTCAAATCATAGTTCGCATAATATTTCCTTTGTACCAAGGTTAAATCAAATCCCTTCAAAGAGTACTTCAAAAGTTTTTCCCGGGAAAGCGCTTTTATAATATCACATAAAGATGAAAAGGACACGCTTTTTGTGGTAGGAAAGTAATTGTAACATGTTTATTACACTATTAGTATATCACGGCTTTGTTCATAATTTGTAGCGATGATAGCTCAGTGGTTATTGCGGTTGGTTCACACGATGAACTGCCGGTGAGGAAAAACATAGTGAGGAAAGCATAGTATGATGGTAGTGTGCTTTTTAGTACTCGACTGGCTAGCTACTGGCTCACTTGAGAGCAAGTTCCATTCCAGACTAGGTGTGGTTTACGATCTACGACCACACCGTCATTTAACGTCAGGTAAGTTGTACTACACTTGGTGGTAAATCACCTTAAAAGGAAGTTGTCTAGGTACCACCGCAGTACCAGATGTTCTGCCGCCAAGCAGTAGTGTACAAACATTACTGTTTCGATTCTAGCGAAATTACAGGGCTCTTGAGACTGACCATCGAATGTCTCAAAGTAATGAGAGCCAAAGCAGCGATGCCCTGGACTTTATTTTTTTACTCAAAATTCTGGGTACCGCTGCAATGGTCATTGACAGGCGTTATCTCTTACCATCAGGAGAGCGTCTCGTTCGTCTCATTAGTATTACATACCAGTTGCCTTAGACAGTCACCGTTGCTCAGAGTCTGAATAGCTTTAAACACAAACTGAAACACCGGCTTATCGTTAATAAAGAAATATTGATGGTATATTATTATTAATTTATTGTATTGTACTTTATTTAGATTTTTTGTTAATTTATAATTGAAATGTTATTGTGTATACAGAGGTTTTCCTTTTTTTGTAAAATTGACTTGTAAATGTAATATATATTAGTAACATATTTTGACTTTCGAAAAAAAATAGCCTGTCAGCCAGAAAAGAAAAGGTTTCCATAGACTGTAATATAATAATAATTTCAAATTGTAATCCTTCTTTCTCATAATTGACAAAATTGCAGCAATTTTTTGAAATGAAAATATTTTAAAGAAAAATGACTAACTTTCCTTCTGCTAATATGGATAGCGCCTTAAACGCCTCCAAGTAATATCTGCCTAACAAATACGCTCCCTGGAAGGGGATATGAAATAAAATTACACGAGTGACACATTGTGTATTAAATAATGTTGTGAAGAATTGAGCTCATAAATATAAGGAGATGTGAAACGGGATCCGCCTACTTATATCGCAGCTACTTATATTTATTATAATCATTTTTATCATTTTCATATTTGATTTTATCCTATATATTAAACTTTTTATTACTTCACAAGTATAAGTACAAATATTTTGTGTATTCAAGATACTATACCTATTTTAAATTCCAATCAAAACGTCTTTTGACTTGACGACAATTTTTTAATATCTGTCTGAAATATTATTTAACTAGCTACGCCCTGCAGTTGACTATGTGTTAATCCAAGGTGTCAATCCATACCAAATTTCATCACAATTGGCCCAACCGTTTGAGCGTGAAGAAATAACAAATACACTTACACACTCACAAACTTACGCCTTTATAATATTAGTGTGGTATTTAGAACTAAAATCCAACATAAACTTAAAATCTAAATAAATTAAAAATAACTAATTAAAATGACCACAAGTATTTATATTATCTTCTTCCCGCTGCAGTAAGCGTGTTTCGCCTCTACACAAGCCATCCGGAGACGTATTAATAACACAAAAGTTACAAGTCAAATACCGTATTTTTTTTATTGCTGACAAAGTAATTGTTTGACCACAGCTCACCTGTTGTTAAGTGATGATTGAAGATGGTAAAACACACCTAGCCTGGAAAGAACTGGCTCTCAAGTGCCGGCAACCGGAATGTACCGTTAGGCGCTTGGCGGCAGATTTTCAATTTGAGGATAGCTAACCGAGTACTAGAACATAAAAAACAGCGCTCTAGTACTATAGATGTCAATAAATATGACATTTTGTGCTATTCGAATATCAAATGTTTTTTGTTCCAGGAAGAAGAGTTTCCTTAGTAAATGTGCAACGTGTGAGGCTGCTAGGTTGATCAGAAATGCTACTCACGTATCTCAGAATCAACTGGACAGAAGGTATCTGAACTTTGGTTCTCTTGAGACGGAATATCCCAGCGGTGCCCGTTGCGTAGAGTTTCCTGCGACTGCCATACGACTTTTCACCTTGTGAGTTTTATTGGAACCTTTTGGAAAAGGACGTGAACATTCTTAGATATTTTATTTATTTACGATAAGTACAAAATAATGTGTGACAAATAAGGTTATACAGAGATCAGTAATAGTATCAGTAAACGTTTTTGTCTCGTAGACCATTTACTATGTTTATCGGTTCTGGGTAGTTAATGCTAAGCTAATGTTGCATTTTTACAAATTCATTACCTTCAGAAGTGTTTTTG
Source organism: Biston stratarius (assembly GCA_950106695.1). Lineage (NCBI taxonomy): Eukaryota > Metazoa > Arthropoda > Insecta > Lepidoptera > Geometridae > Biston > Biston stratarius. Next base: position 24,467,356 of record OX467108.1, on the reverse strand, counting down.
ACTAATTTTTGACTTCGCGTACATGCATAGGTAAATTGTCGATACCTGGTATCATGTGCAAGTTTTTATAAGTTCTCACATCATCACATCATCAGCCATAGGACGTCCACTGCTGGACATAGGCCTCCTCCTCGGGGGGTTTTGCCAATACTCGCCACGCTTAGCAGGCGGGTTGGCAAAACCAGTTGGCAGTTAGGTGTAATTGTTCAAGGCTGCTGCCCATCTTCCGGATTACATCCCTTAGCCGACTCTTACGGCAACCACGGGTAGAGAGGGTGGGGTACTATTCTTACGCCGGCACCACCACGGCAATATATAAGTATAAGTAATATATAAGTTCTCATCTCGACCAATCTCAAAGCGAATAATATGGTAACTTACATAATTATATGAGATGTAGTAATTCACTACTAATATTAAAATATTGCGAATTTTCACAAAACTTTAAGTTTGTTTATGAAACTTGTGATAGTATAATAGTACTATCGTCATCAGTCTGTAACGTTATCAGGTTTTTTTTTATCACTGACAGGCTAGGTGTTTTTTTATTTTTATATATTTTTTTTTTTTATATCTGACAGGCTTGGTGTTTGACCACAACTCACCTGATGTTAAGTGACGGTGTGGTCGAAGATGATAAAGCACACCTAGCCTGGAATAGAACTGGTTCTTAAGTGAAACTACCGGAACACAGCGTTAGATGGTTGGCGGCAGGTAAAAATTTACAAATAAAATTTTGTAGCGATGATAGCTCAGTGGTTCGCATGCCGAAGGGCGTGGGTTCAAACTCCAATAATAAGCTTGTGCTGCCGGTGAAGGAAAACATCGTCAGGAAACCATAGTATGGTGGTAGGGTATTTTCTAGTACTCTCTTCATCTGTGTGTGTGTGGGTTATTCAATCAATGGACAGTCAAAATTAAAGTCACAATCTGCTTACATGAGATCCACTACTGTGGACCTGTGGATTTACTTCTAACGGACTCCCAATTTTTTAATTTAATTTTGACATATAATTCAAATTTATACTTTTTAATTTTTTTAATTAAAATAGTTTTTCACATATTTGTATGGGTATGTTTGTATGTAAAGGGTGTTAATGTATTTACCAAAAAAAAAAAGTGTTCTGTCAGATATCTGTTCCATATAGTACAAGCTTAGATTGAGTTTGGATGGCATTGGTAAATAAAAAAGGTTTTTTTTTTTAAATGGCAAAGTTATAAATGAATCGCATGACCATTTAATATTCCACTATTGGACATGGAGTTGCCTTTGAAGGATAATTAGGCTGTATTGTGGTAGCTGACGGATATACTCTGATATAATTGGATTTATTTTCGTGACAAGTAGGTTTCCTTACTATGTTTTCCTTCAACGAAACCCATTGTCAACCATTATGTCGATCATCGGCGAATTGGTACCCGGTGTGGTAACGCTCCGCCGATGACCTCAGAACTTTTTTTTAATTGTAAAATTAAGACGAACGAAGCCGTGGTGGTGCCGGCGTAAGAATAGTACCCCACCCTCGTTCTATGGCTGATGATGTGATGTGAAGACGAACGATACGCTTTTCTGACGGTAACAGATAACGCATGTCCATGACCATTGCAGCGATACAAAAACTTTGAGTAATAAAACAAAGTTTAGAACATCGCTGCTTTGGCGCTCATTACTTTGAGATTTTCGATGATTACATTACCAATCACTATCTTCATGTACGATGCAAGTCGAACACACGCGCGCGTTGTGCTTAGCTTTACCTCCATGAAAAAGGCCATCGGATGTGGCCGAAACTATAGTCGGAGTTTCCGATATAATTAAGCGTAAAAAATCTAGACGAAATATGGTCTGATGCCCAGCGCTTTCTATTTAATCATCATAAGCTGTTGTATATCAACATATTAATACATTAGGTATATTCTATTGTAAAGAATAGAGGAAGAAACCGTGGTGCGCGTTAAGTTTCGTATAACAATGTTTCCCGATAGCCAAATTTAGATTAACCGTCCTAGAATATAAATTTTTGTCAGTCTGTAAATTCACTGAGAAACTAATAAACTGCTCGCAGCACTGAACCTTCGGGAGGGAATTCGGTATTCTCTGTGTAAGGAAATATTCTCGTAGGCATGAATAAATTCTATACCTGTACCTGCTCTCTGACACGTGAGTACCTAGCTGTACCGAGCTTGGATATAGTGGCGTACAGCCGCGGGTACAGTAAGATCAGTTCATGACAGTTACTTAAAAATAGATGACTTCAAATTTTTCCACACTAATAAGTACTTTTTTTGGAAATATTAATACAAATTTTTGTTCAAGTTCAGATCTAGGCTTGTTTTATGACGGCGATTATTTTAAATTAAGAGATTATCGAATTACTAGTAAGTAATTATAATTTTTTTATTGACATATTTTATATTTGACATATTATTATATTGACATATGTTAGGATTTAGATATGAATGGAAAAATAACTTGTAACATTGGTGTTATCAATTAAATATTTGTATTTGCACAGATGTTTTTTTTTATGGCTGACAGGCTAGGTGTTTGACCACAGCTCATCTGATGTTAAGTGACGGTGTGGTCGAAGACGGTAAAGCACACCTAGCCTGGAATGGAACTGACTCTCAAGTGAGGCTACCGGAACACACCGTTAGATGCTTGGCGGCAGATTTTCAACTCGAGGCTTGTAGCTAGCCAGCTGAGTACTAGAAACTGCCCTACCGCCACGCTATGGTTTCCTCACGATGTTTTCCTTCACCGGCAGCTCAAGCTCATTGTTGGGGTTTGAACCCATGCCCTTCGGCATGCGAACCTACCGCGCTAACCACTGAGCCATCATCGCTACAAATGGTCACCAATGTTCATGGTCTTTTATAATATAACAGAGATTTTGATGGAATTCTTCATGCTTCCACTTTATGCATACAAATTGACCATGTAACCACTCGTATCTTAATTTTACAGATACCATAATTGTATTTTTGTCGTAATTTTCTCAATTTCTCGTTAAAAATACATTTCTTCTAAAAAACACTGGAGTAAATAGACAAGCAAGCTTCGAGATAAGAAGAGTTCGTTATCAGAAGTATTGCTAATGCGTTACCTATTCTGCAAGGTGAGAATTCTGTTAATATCTTGAAGCGAGTTACAAAACCTAAAGTAAAAAGCATGTATTAACTTGTTCTACTGCATTTACACTGTAGTCGCTTTCGAAGATAGTGTCCGAGTAAGACATCTAAATGCGAGATGCATAATACAACCAATAGTCCGGCGAGTTTGCCTTCTGCTGAATTGCTAACACAAGATGTGCTTAGTTAACTTTGGTCATAGATGTGAACAGTTTTCGTACTGAAAGAAGCATTCATTTTCGATACCCTGTGTCCAGGCACTTGAGAGCCTTTACCATCTTCGACCACACGGTCACTTAACATCAGGTGAGCTGTGGTCAAACACTTGCCAATCATAAAAAAAAAAGAAAAAACCTGTCCGATATAGATTTTTCTCAAGCTATTCCAGCCCTACTGATGAAGATATCTACTCGGTGGTAAATCTTAGCAGGAGGTCGTCTAGGTAGGTACCATCGCAGTACCAGTATCGCAGTATTCTGCCGCGAAGCATTAGTGTTTAAACATTACTGTGTTCCATTTTAAAGGGTACTACGGCTAGCAAAATTACAGCGCTGTTGAGACTAACCATCGAAAGTCTCAAAGTAATGAGCGCCGAAGCAGCGATGCCCTGGAATTTGTTTAGCCACTCAAAGTTCTGTGTATCGCTGCAATGGTCATGGACAGGCATTATCTCTTACCATCAGGAGAGCATCTCGTTCGTCTCATTACTTTTTCATTAAAAAATCCAAAAAAAATCTGTAATAACTGCGCAATATGCGATGGTAGAGTTCTATCAGAAGAAAAAAAAAAACAATCAAAAACAATTACGCAGTTAAAGCAGAGTGTCAATAAAATACTTCAACAGAAGAAAGTATCGTGAAGAACAAATAAAATGTAATGTAGTTGGAAGAATGTCCTGTAATCAAGTTTAGCTCCCAGGAAAATTACACAGTGGAAATTAACCAGAAAGGAATCGTTTTTTACTGTAGAAACTGACGTGGTTTTACACATTTTTTATATAGTATCAGATATCATTTAATGTGAGAATTTATTACAGCAAGGTATAGACTTGACTGTGGCTTAACGGTTGATGTAACCATTGGTTTTCAATAAATGACTATGATTTTCTTTTGTATTTCCTTTTTTGTGTTTCACATCGGGCTATTGAATTGTTAATAATTGTTAGTCATTATTTCGTAACAATAAATAGAAACTCTATAATGTGTACAGAAAAAAACCAGAACAGTTAACAATATAACACAAACAAGAAACTTAAGAGCTAATGCCACAAGTGGCGGCCTTTTCGCTAAGAGCGATCTCTTATAGGCAACATAGGATAGAATGAAACAAAAAATATGACAATGTGACATGATAATTGATATTTTTTTAACTTAGCTAAAATTATTTTTTATCTGTACTGATTTATTTAATGCATTAGATTTAAATAAATACATGTTTTGACACTGGGATAATGCACAGTGCGATGCCAAAAATAAATAAAGAATAATTTACGCTAACGTTTCTCGTTTTTATAGCGATGATAGCTCATTGGTTAGGGAGGCTTGTTCACATGCCAAAGAGCTTGAAGGAAAACTATTTTCTAGTACTCGGCTGGCTAGCTACGACCCTCGAGTTGAAAATCTGCCACCAAGCATCTAACGGCGTAATCCGGCCGCCTCACTTAAGAGCCAGTTCTATTATAGGCTACGTGTACTTTATTATCATCGGCTACACCGTCACTTAATATCAGGTGAGCTGTGCTCAAACACCAAGCTTGCCAAACATTTAAAAAAATAACAATGTATTACGACAGTTTCATCAAACCTATATTAAATTTGGACTTTGTCTATGTCCAGGTTGTAAACCAAAGACTAGAGTGCACTAAATAATTCCTCTAACCTCATAACGATTATGTCGAATGGTCCGACCGCCTTTATAGCTCTGTCGACAGTAAAAACAACGGTTGACCGCCCGCCGAGCCCTGAACAAAGTAAATAAGTGCACTTTGAATGCTCTTCGAATAGAAACGTCGTAACTATTTCTGATTGAAATTGAACCACTAATATTTTACACTTGACTGAATTATGGCGGTTTTAGTCGAATTTCTTTATATATGTTTCGTCTGCAAAAAGAGGTTATTTCTAAAAATGGAACTTACAAAATGAACTAAAAATATCATAACAAAAAGAAAACTGGATTACTATATAACTATTTTTCAAATTGAAGCTAACTTTAAGTCTTTCAAACTGGACTGAAAAAGATTGTAATAGTATTTTCACGATAGCTTATAAATATAAAAAATACTCAACCGCTCTCTTGTCTCTTATTTTAACCGATATCAAAAAGACGGACTTATTTTATTTTATTTTACATGGAAAACGAACAGCTTATAGCTTTTAATGATATATTTAAAATGATATTACGGAATTAACTTGTAACATTGGTGTTATTAATAAAATATTTGTATTTGATACCCCTTTCGAACAGCCCCTCTACCATAGGAGCCCAATCGCTTAAATGCTAGATCTGTTTATCTAAGTCTACATCGACTAAAAGACAGCTCAGTAACTCGACGTCTTCAAAACGTAGATAAACTAGTTATGAAAACTCTTTCTTTTAAAGTAAAGTTTGTAATTTGATCAGCTGAAGGTTTCTGACCATTTATTTTTGTTTCTCCTCACATTTACTACGAGACCATAACATTAACTACGTTTAGCTTCAAAGCCCGAGCGGTAAGACTCGGGTAATTTTTCCCTATTAGTGAATCTTTTCACTCATTTTCTACCCCAGCTTTGTCTCCAAGGGAGAAATTACCCAATTTTTTACCCAAATTCATTTTTTTTCATCCTAAATTAAGCTCTCTTGTTCCGGGAAAAGTGTAGCAATTTCAGTGTCGGTTTTCTTTCACTTTATCTATATTGTTACTTTGAAATTTAGACGGGTTCTATATACATCTCAGGTTTTTTTGTTAAATAATGTCTAGGTAAGTACATATTCTTTCTTCAGAAATTGTTTAACCACGATGTCTTTATTATTTATCGTATTATTTGACTACATTACTTTGCTGTACATCGTTATGTTTAAAACGACACTAAAAGTATTTGGCTGTATTGAATTGCGCGTTTTGTATTGCGTGTTTCAGTTTGAAGGGTACGCTAGTTAAATTACAGCGCTGTTGAGTCTAACCATCAAATCTAATTAATACCTTTAAACGAGCAATTCTTGTATATATGTATATATATATATAATCTGAATCTCGGAAACGGCTCCAACGATTTTCATGAAATTGTGTATGCAGGGAGCGGGAGCGATAAATCGATCTAGCTAGGTTTCATTTTTAGATAACGTCGTGTTATCCGCGTTTTCAGCCAAGCAAAGCTCGGTCATCCAGGTACTGTTTTAATAATGAGCGCTAAAGCAGCGGTACTTGGACTTTGTTTTGCTGCTCAAAGTTCTGTGAATCAACGAAATACTCATAGAGATGCATTATCTTTTACCTAAAACTTTTACATAGAGAATTTCTTTGGCGAATTTCCAAAATGTAACTGCTTAAATGTAAATGTTAACTATAACTTAAGTTTAGTTAATTTACTATTCTAATACAAACTTATTAAATAAATATCCGTATCGTAGGTTTAAAGCGATGTAAAAGTCAAAGAGACGTGATTAAATTTTAACTGCTCACTTCCACGAGAAAGATATTTTGCAAAATAAAAGATAATTTAATTAAAAAGCAACTATTCCTCTTGAAAAATGCCTTTAAAGGCGAACAATGTAAACAGAATAACGAGCTCTACCAGGATAACAAGATCCCGCACAAAAACAGCGCCAGTTGTAAATTGCCTAGATCTAGATAAGAATACAGACAACGCACCGCGGTAACGCAGCTTCCACTCTTTCTAACAAACTTCTATTAACTTCATTAAATCAAAATGAAAATCAAAAAGTCATTTATTCAGTTTAAGCCTTGGTAAGGTACTTAATATTATGAACGTTAAGTTACATTTTTGAATCTACCACCGGCTCGTAATTACACTTCAACTGAGAAGACTCCAGCAAGAAACTCAGCAAGGCATTTTTTATTTGTGAATCTTTCTTTTCATATTAGGTAGGTACAGTTATAGATATTAATACATAATGCTTACTTATACAATTGTCACTTAGCCAGGGTGATGCAAGTGCAGAGAGAAGCTACTACTACCATATATTCCTGTCTTCCACGTAATGAGCCACCTTGAGCCCTAGTAGGCTTTGTCGTTTATGATTACATTGCTATATGTGAACTTGTACGCGGGACCCATGCACGCAACCACCTTATTTGTGTATATATATCAAATATTGAGATTTATCGCCAATCCCAAAATATATCTGCGTGTTCTCTTGATTGTGGAGATCACCATTCCTATTCATTCACAATATTTACGTACAGGTTATACGGTTGAGGGCGAGTGCACACTATAACGGCTATGGTAAAATGTCTCTGACGAGAGGCGACTAGGTGAAGCGAGCCATTCGTGTCATATGTGGGGTTCAGGATGTCGTCTCATGCGTGGAGCTTTTTAGAGATCTCCAGATACTGCCGTTCTCGTGTGAACTTGTTTAACAGGTAGCCCTATTCACCCACACGAACATTGATAAATTTCAACGCAGGGGCGTCCACAGCACGTTAGAAAACATTGGTGTTATTAATAAAATACTTGTATTTGACCAAGTAATGAAATGTCCCGCTCTCAGCATAGACGCTGTACGCCTACAATATGCCCTTGATATTATTTTTATTTTATTAAAATCACTAATAATAAATTAAATTTATTAAAAATCACAAGCACAAAAGTCATTACATACAATTTCAAGGTCGAAAAAAAGTATAAAAAATATATACAAGAATAAATACTTTAATTAACAGTAACTCCTATTCCGTCCTTACTGTAACAGGAAGCCCAGTTCGGTGATAAAGCCATGTTATGCTAAGCTCGGTCGAACGATTACCGGGGATGGGCAAAAACCCGGCCCAATCTTACCCTACACACTGTGACTGCTTTAAGAGGGTATGCTATGTGTACAAGGGTAGGTATACGAAATTGACATGTGGAAATTAGTTCGAATTTTCCATGAACGAAAATGCGATGAAATCTAAAGATCTTAAAAGTGAGGATATGGCTCTTGAAGCATGTGTATAATTTGGTATACTTAAATTATCGTCGTTATTCCACACTGCATCGCTATTTAGACACGTATATATATACACACTTCATAAAAGGAGGAGATTGTCAATTCAGTTGTAATTTTTTAATGTTTGTTACCTTAATTTTTAATTAAATAGCTACAAAAAATAAGTCATTCGAGTAATCTGGCATTTTTTTTCTTTAATATGACTTTTCAGCCTTGGTTGTGGTCGCTAGAATAATCCCAATGAACTACCTACCTTTTATCTTCATCATCAGATGACGATAAAACCGGAAGGTAGACACAAACTCTGCTATAAATGTAAGTACTGATTGAAATGAAGTCGGTTTAAAAAAAAAATATTACTGTTAAAGATGACAATCTGACACCAAGACAGCTGGGAAGGAATAAATGATAATATTGAATATTCCATTTTACTGCCCTGTTAGTACATGTGGTAAAATATCTGCTTCAAGAGCTGTAGAGCGTGCGTTCGATTCCCACCAGGACAAACATGTATGTGATATTAAATGTTTGTTCTGTTTCTATGGGTGTTCTATATGTATTATAAGTATGTTTCTAAAAATAAAGAAGTATATAAGTATTCTATCAATTATCTGATTCCCACCGTACAAAATTTGCTTACTTTGCGGCTAGATGGCGCTGTTTGGAATAGTCCTACGATATTTATTAGCTCTTTCCTTACAAAGTAATGTATAAGTCAATGGAAAACCGCATGATGGTAAGGCACTTTATAGTGCTCGACAGGTTAATAGTCAGTTTCATGTCAAAAAGCTGTACTGTAAGGCGACATGCATGTTTTGCATGGTACTAGTTAAATAGCTTGATTACTAGGCTTGTCATTTACAATTAGATAATCGGCATTATTTATTAAGCAGCGGTCAAACATCTAACTTAATGTACGAAATAGAAATTCTATAGTGATATTAATTTAACACATGCGTAGGGCTAGTAATCGGTTCATAAAAAAAAAGGTATAAGAGTTATTAAAAAAATATGTGCTGCAATTGTAAAATTTAAAACGGGCAATCAAAATGATTGCCGTGGTGGTGCCGGTGTAGTACCCCACCCTCTCTACCCGTGGTTGCCGTAAAAGTCGGCTAAGGGATGTAATCCGGAAGATGGGCAGCAGCGTCTTCCTTGTACAAACACACCTAACTGCGCTCGCCAACCCATCTGCCAAGCGTGGCGAGTATTGGCAAAACCCCCCCAGAATGAGGCCTATGTACAGCAGTGGACGTCCTACGTCACTTTTACAAAATTTCGTGTCTTACCTGGTAACCGTTAAGGAGTTCCTTGCCTCGGGCAAATCCTGGATAACCAAGTTAAGATAAAAAAGCTTTGTTCAAAATATGTTTATGTTGTTTTTGCTATCTAAAAAGGTTTAAGGCAACAATAATACGTATTACTTTTTTATGGTATGCCCCCATTATACCCCCATCAGCCATTCCATGTACCAACATCACGTTTCACTTTGGTGCTCATCACTTTACAAGCTAGCTGCAGCACCCTTCAAACCGAAACACAGTAATGTTTACACACAACTGTTTGGCGGCTGACACTTCGGTGGTACCTACTTAGACGACCCCCTGGGACATCCACCAACCTTATACTACCGTCGTCACGTTGTATCAATACTTTTCCTATAGTATAAACTTGAGCTATCACGCACAGTAAACCTATGTTAAACTTGGTATCTAAATCTTGACCCCGCTAGTGTTCTAACACGTACTCCTTATCAGTTGATACGGAATCGGCGAGTTAAATATTGCAGCCCCGTATGGGGCCACGTTTCAGTACATTTGTCATCCATATCTGGAGGAAGGCTACAATCATTGGGCCAACCGACACTCACGGGCTAACTGACTTAAGTAAAATAAATAATTATTAAAAGTTGACGTGTTTTTTTTACTTTTAACTGTAAAAGAAGAAGTAGTGTCTTAACTTGATTGTTTTTTATTTTTATTTTTATAAGCCAAGTCAATAATAATTATTAGCTGCGCAGTTTCACCCATTGGTTTCCGGGATATACTCGTAAGTAGTATATGTGTCAATTCAGAATATAAGCTGAATGCTTAATTTTATCTAAATTCTTTAAGTAGCTACAAGATGAAGAAATAACATGTGTACATATAAACAGACAAACTTTCGCTTATATAGTAATGTGCTCTACGCATTTTACTTATAATAATGTACCTATATATAGCAAAAAGTCTTCGGTCTTTGAAATTCATAAGCGGCTGTTATAGCGAAGAGCCTCAACCGACATCTTAAGAGACTCTCGATAACCGGATGGGGCAGGAGTCAGATCCAAAAGGCAGTGATCCTTGACACGGCGCGCATTATTAGGAGGTTCCTCACTCTGCAGCCCTAATCACCGGCAGCTTTAGCCCTGCCCCGCAGCCGGTGGCACCGTAGTTCTTAAGTGTTTATATTATTCCTGTTTTTTGTATATTTAATGTCAAAAATTAGAAGATAAATAAACGAGTAAATAATAATAATTTATTGTAATAAATTTAGTTTAGTTACATGTCTTTTTGTACTTTGTAGCACTTTAGTCATACTCTCATATCACCAGCTAAAAACTAGCGTCAGGTTTGACCACAGCTCACCCGGTGTTAAATGACAATGTGTAAGCTAAGATCTTGGCTTCAAGAGACCTTGTTTTATGACTTTGACGATTGTTTAAAAATAAGAGATTATTGATTACTAGTAAGCAATCATATTGACATATTATTATATTGATATTTGATTATTTTGACTTGTGTATTGTCAAATTTAATATCAAAATCAACATTTTGTTATTTATTTATTTTTATGTTATTTTTAAACATTAATGAAAAAAATAAAATTAAATATTTGTATTTGTATGGTCGAAGACAGTCATGACAACCGAGTAATAGTAAGTACCTTACCACTAACAAAATTATCTATGCAAAAATGCAAGTGTGTGGCATTAGAGTCATTAAATAAGCGAGTGACTTTACTTAATGAGCGACTCTATTGTTAGAGTTAACGACCCGACCGAAACCTCTGACTTTGACGGTTGATGTTCTAGAAATGTAATACAAACAGCGACAGCATACAATTTAACGTTTTTCTTGGTCACTGACTAGTCCCTTGGCTTGACATCGATAATATATAACACCTAGGTATTTTTATGGAATTGATTTGTGTGATTGAAAACTGTAAATAAATATAGCTTGGAATGAGAACTGGTTCTCAAGTCAGGCTGCCAGAAGACACTATTAGGGTTTACGTGGCAAATTTACAAATAGAGGGTGACAGCTGGCCAGGCGAGTATTAAAAAGCCTTTACCACCATGCTATTTCATATTTCATGATGTTTTCCTTTCATCAGTAGCTCAAGTTCATTATTGAAATTTGGGTCCACAGCCTCTAACGTGTAATCCGATCGCGCTAAACCACTGAGCCACAGCTGAAAAATTACTAGACTATAGTATTATATGTATATATAGTCAAGCTAAGCCACATTACATTATCCAAAGGTTAAACAAAATCAACATTTACCGACATTGTAGGTAAAACAGGTTGTAAAGAACCCCTTATTTAAGCAGTAGATGCTGGTTAAGTACTACTTAACCTCGTTTCAACATTAACTCTGAGTACGAGTAATAACTACCCGCGAGTCAGTGAACTCATTCCGCGACCCGGCCCACAGATTATATAATAGTACGTGAAAGCCTCTAGACCGGAAGTCATAACCTTTACTGGGAGCTGGGAAGCTACTAAACCGGAAGTAGTAGCTGTAGGCGACTACTCTACGTGATTTATCGTAATAGCTAAATTAACAACAAAATAGCAAGTAGGTAACCGATTTATATTTAAAGCGATGATTACTTAGTGGTTAGCGCGGTCGGTTCACACGCTGAAGGGCATGGATTCAAACCCCAACAATGAGCTTGAGCTGCCGGTGAAGGAAAACATCGTGAGAAAACCATAGCGTGGTGGTAGAGTATTTTCTACTACACGGCTTTCTAGCTACCACCCCGCCAAGCACCGGCAGCCTCACTTGAGAGCCAGTTCCCTTCCAGGCTAGGTGTGCTTTACCATCTTCGACCACACCGTAACTTAACATCAGGTGAGCTGTGGTCAAACAACTAACCTGTCAAACATAAAAAAATATATTTAAAAAAAGTAAAAAAAAAAAACAAAAGTAAAATAATATTGTTAATTAGTTGATCAAGATCACGGACTCCGGAGTATTGTGGAGTGGGAATTATAATAAAAAATAGACTGTGAGGACTGAGGACAGAAGTGTTGTTTTTTTTATATTTCATCGGCATATGGATACTTTGTCCATAATGCGTAATCTTCATAATGTACTTCGGGTTTTCCAATATTTTTTTTAAGGTTGACTTTCTAGGTGTTTGACCACAGCTTATCTGATATTAAGTTACGGTGTGGTCGAAGATGTTCCTTATCTGGCTCTGGCTCTGACCTTGATTCTGATTCTAATTCTAGTGTACATACTTGGTTACATAAAAAATTATAAACTGACACATTTTAGTTTATGTTGCTATTGTACAAATTAAAAATAAAACATTTGACTTCATTGGTGTCCTTTTGCTAACTTTTGATTTCGTTTAGTTTTGTGTACAAATAAAAATGAATTATTATTATATGTTTTGTGTACAAATAAAAATGAATTATTATTATTGTAGATACAAAAATATGGCCGTATAATATAACCATACAATATTCAAATGCGGCATATCCCACTGTAACCGGCGTGACCGCGCTTACCATCGCATAAATTATGCTTTATCGGTCGCTGCGCAAAACTAGCCGATTTATAGCACGGCCAGATTCGGACGGTATATCTGCACTACGGTAGGTATATGGACACGCACTTTAATGTGCTTAAATCTAATAGAGAAAAATCTCGTGTTAACGCAGGTTCTTGAGTTCTTCTTTATCCCAGTATTGACCAGCCATTTTTTTAGTTTTTGCGAGATTACTGCACAGAAACCGATTTTGTATAAATTTACATATATATTTTCGATTTTTCGGGTGCTTTTATGTTTTTTCCTAATTTAATATTTTCCTAAACCAGCTCAATATTCAGGCAAACAAAAAAAAACTCAAATCGGTCGAGCCACTTTTATTGTTTGCGAGACTAACGTACAGACATTCAATACATACATATGTATAATTGTATATACCGTCTGGCTTTCAATCTGGAGGTCCTGGGTTTGAATCCCATAGCACGCACCTCTGTCTTTTCTAAGTTATGTGCGTATTGCTGCTGTCTTCAAACGGTGAAGGAAAACATCGTGAAGAAATCAACATATCCGAGTTAAAAAAATGTTCGCACTTGACCAGCGTGTTGAACCTTACCCTTCTAACAACAAAAAAGGCCCACGCCCAACAATGGGACAGCTTATAAAAACAGGACTAATTCGGATATACGTACCTATATAGATAAATTTTACTAAGCAGGGCGTGCCACTTTCTACGCTAGCGATCTAAGTAGACAATATCATAAGCTATTTCATTTCTTGAGCAGTTAATTTACCGTACAGAGACATTTATAAGTAGGTATCAAGTAATGTACGATATACATTTGCTAATTGTATTTCAACCATGTGTTTCAAACTCTACGCCTTTGTCATAGAGTCGAATGTCGATTAGAGTGGTTCATTCGAGACATGTAAATTGGTACACTAACACAAATTGACATAGTAATTCGTAAGGACAGGGCAAACGGAGCGTTATCAATGGTACAAACTCAGTTATGAATGGAACGATATTTCTCTGCCGTGTGTTGTGTGAGTTTTTCTTTAAAAGTATGTAAACTTCGTTGGCTGACATTAAACATAAGTTTTTGTATTTTTTTTAATAAACAATTAAATTACAGTTTTACAAACATAATTAATTCACTACGCGGGTTGTCCTTACAACTTATATCTTTTAATGAATGTTTTTGAGCAGGCAACTCACATGACGCGTGTTTATTTAATTTTGATCTCGATTACCTTTTGAAGAGGCGTTCAGCGAAAACTCGCTAAATAAAACGTTTATAAATTACTGGAATAGCTGCAGGGTTGTCAAAAGACGCCAGATGTTGTAGGTAGAAATAGGGTTGCCTATTTTTAAATAGGAATAATATAAATAATAATATTGCGAGAATTTCGTGAAGGCCGAGAAGGACAAGCTCAGCTAGTACCTTGACTTGGCTCACGAGATAAACGCCATGACGGATGTTGATTCGACGAACATTGTCCCGATGGTCATCTCTGTGAACGGTATTATATCGAAAAGCCTCGACCAACATCTCTCTCTGAGACTCTCGCTAGACGGTTGGGTCAAGGGTCAGATCCAAAAAGCAGTTTAGGTCTTTGACACGGTGCGCATTGTTAGGAGGTTTATGTTTCTACGTTTGGCCTCCAACTCTCTCTCTCATGACTCTAGTTTGTTATAAAAAATAACTGCGGTAAAATTAAACAAGAAATACCTAAGTTCGTGTACTATACACTCTATATAGTGATGTATAGCTCCCGTCTCCCTCACTCCTCACCATTCCTAGAGTTCCCGAAGAATTCTCATTTCTCAGATACAATCAGAATATTTGTGCAAATCGTAACGAAGCGGAAGTTCTCGTCTTAGGGTGACAGCGCACTAGGATGTTATATGCATGAAATCATATGACAAAATATTTACGATACGCAAACAAATAGAAAATACTTTTTAAATGCACTTAGACAACACTTTATAGTTCATACAAATTACAAGATTGAAATGAAAAATGTCAAATTCAATGCAACAACGGTGGCCTTATCGCTTAGAGTGATCTTTTTCACTTTTGCATTGTAAATTTCACTTTGGCACTCTAATAGCCGATGTAACTCAAAAAATAAGTTCAAGAGAAATTGCTTGCTTGAAATTGACTTCATGATAAATTTCCTTAGCAGAAGGTCGTCTAGGTAGGCACAACCGCAGTACTGCAGTATAGTAGTGGTGCAGATATTCTGCCACCAAGCAGTGGTGTATAAGCATTACTTTTAAACATTTTAAAGACACTACAACTGGCGAAATCACATGGCTCTTGAGTCTAAGCATCGAGCCCAGGACTTACGTTTTGTTACACTAAGTTCTTTGTATCGCTGTAAGGTCCCTTACCATCAGGAGAGCATCTCGTTAAACTGGGCTGGACATCAGCTGCATGTCGAAAATTATGATTTAAGTCCGCCGTTGACTTATCTAACATGATTATGTGTGGGCGTAAAAAAATTCCACGATACAAATACAAAATAATACAAATATAATGTCGGTAAATGTCAAATTGCTAACAACTTCGTGGCAAAATATGATGCTTATATAATTCATAATTAGTTTCTAATTTTACAACGGATAACTATTACTTGATAAATAATATAAGCTTACAATTAATTAACTAAACTATTAGTAGTTATTTTTAGTCATCTCACCTTTGTAGCTATAAGTTTTGTAAGGTTAGTGGTGGTACGTTTCTTTTACGAGGTCATGGGTTCGATGTTTGCCTATCAGATTACTGACAGACTTATTTGAGTGGAAATTATATCTTCATGCGTGTTCCACGGCATACGGACACACTGAAACATAACGGGAAGTAATAACCAAATAATAATAAATAATCTATTTCAGACAAAGATCCTTATACACAATTCATCAATATTAATACTAACAAAATAAAATCAAAACTAAAATGAATGATGTGCAAAGTGTTAACATTGTTGACATGTCAACTGACATGACATGACACGCTAATACAAACGCCTAGTGCGCTTGCACCTTTAGCACAAGATGTGGGATTTCTTTAATTTCGAAAGTCGGATACCCATATTGCGAACACTTCAAAAGGGATTCTTTGTAAAGTCATGACGTTTTTCTTAAAAAGATTTATTTGATTTCTCGCTTAGCTTATCTCAAAGTATTTAGGTACTTATTTTCAGCAAGGGATTTGATTGGTTATTATACTTAAGCCAATTGTTATTGTAGAGATTAAATCTTGAATGGTACTTTATTACCAGCGAATCGGTGAAGCTCGTCAAAATAATTGTAAGTTAATGGATTTAACTTATTAGAGACTTATTTTTTTTATCATAAGGATTTTTTTTTATTTAATCGGCAAATGAATACTGGTCTGTGTTATCTAATCTTTATATTGACGTCGATTTTTACCATATTGCCAAATTTTTAGTTACAGTCAAAGTCTAGCTCGTACCGGTCGAGACTCGAGTCCAGTCATGCCTTAGTCAAGTTGTGACGACTTTACTATAAACTTCGATGTAGTTTTGGGAGCTACATGAAAAGTCATGTCATATAGTATAACTTTTCCACATTTGCGCTTGTATTTCGGAATATTATAAATAAAATGGAGGTAGTGGTAAAGTACCCTGTAGGTATGTTTCGTCAGCCTCATTTGAGAATCAATTCCCATTCCATTCCAGTGTATTCCGTCTTTGACTATACCATAACTTAACATCATGTAAGCTGTGATCAAACACCCAGCCTATTATTACCTAAGAAAAAAATATAACATCAATAAGCACTAGCCACGCGCGTGTCTGATTTTTATTAAATCTAGTGTTTGTAAATATTTATATTATCGTTGGATAAATAACAAAAGTCGAACTTAGTCTAAGTTCCCGAGACGGCTGCCAACGTCACGGTTTTAACGAACAACCGGACGTACAGTTTATTCAAAACTTCTCAAACTTGTGATCTCTCGGGTAGCGGTCGTATATTCAGCGCTTATGTTATAGGGCGTCATACAGTGTACAATAACAAAAATCGTATAGAGTTTGAGAGGATGTGAACTAGAAAGTAGTTTCTACAATGAAATCTAAGTGTGTCGTTAAAAATTATAATAGTCATAACATTACTGAAATTTTGTTTGCGCCAGATAGATGTCGCTTTAAATAACGTAATAGTGTAATAAGTTGGTCGTCTAGGTAGGTACCACCGTAGTACCAACTAAGCCAGTAGTATGTAAACATTACTGTGTTCCGATTTGAAGGGTATTGCAGCTAGCGAAATAACAAAGCTATCGAAACTAGCCATCAAAAGTCTCAAAGCAATGAGTGCCAAGGCAACGTTGCCCTGGACTTTGCTACTCAAAGTTCTGTAGTCATGGATATGCGTTGTCTCTTACTATCATATCAGGAGAGCATCTAGTTCGTCTCATTACTTTTTCATTAAAAAAATACTAAGTGATCATTTTCAAGTACTTACACTTAAAACAAACAAACAAATGTATTCTTATTTAATTAACTAAAATGGACAAAGCAAAATGTAAAACCCACGCATGTTGATGTCGTATTTACCTAAACCGGTCAAAGGTACATTTAGTTACCTATCTCAGCTTGTATCCCATTCAAAAGGATATCAAATGAAACATCTAGGTAAATCTCGTTACTTTCATCTAGAATTTCACCAGAACACAATGACTATAAAAGCTGAAGACCTGGACAGTACAATGTAAATAAAAGAATCGTTGTTTTAGTAAAACAAACAATGCATTTAAAGCATCGCCTTACTTCTTATTTATTGCTTGAGGAGAGGGCTGATGTAATATTTTCAATGTAACTTGTGTTAGCAAAGTATACTCTCCAGTGTGAATTTAATGGCAAGTTAACTTCGTTGGTGAACGATCGTCGTTGTGAAACTATAGTGCAACATAGTTAATGGAGATTTTAAGAGGTGGCGCTAGTGGTTCGTGTTTTTTTCATGTAAATATTCTAAGACGCGTGTTTAGTGGACATATCCTTATTTTTAAGTTCTTTGCAAGATACCTTTACGACTAGTCATGTCACTGAATGGTTTTATGTATATATCATTACATTTTATAAAGTACTGGACTCAAGAGAGAAAAGTTTTCATCTTGGAAAAACGTTGCGAAGATTCAAGTAAAGAGATTAAAGATTACTGAGAAAATGTTATAATTTTTTCCAAAAAGTGTCTTAATACAAAAATAAGTTTTTTTTTATGGAATGCTCAGTCTTAAAACGATGTATGAAGAGAAAGTAGATATAGAAAAAATCGATATATAGATATTTATTATATTATAAAACGCACAAATTCAATGGCTGTGAACATTTTTACTAAACACAGTGTTTGAGGTTTGTTAGTGGCACGTGCAAATAGGTACAATAGGTAAATAATTTGTTCGAGCGTGCCTTTCCGACTTTTCAAGATAAACCTTGTCAAATTTTAATCAATTTCAAATGGAATTAATTCGTTTCTTTGATCGTAATCAAGCGAATAGAATTACTTAGTCACCTTTGTTGCTGACTCAAATTTCTCATAACGAAGTCATAGGATATCAAAGCTGTGTTCCGGGAATGAGTTAAGGGGAACTTTATCGGTCCTGCTTCCACAAAATGTTGGTATTCTGAAAGCAATGTTTAGTAAATAGTATAGTTGAGCCATTTTGACAGACTGCCTTGTTAGCGCATTTGGTAGTGTATCTGCTTCAAGGGCTGTAAGGCGTGGGGTTCGGTGTCGAGCATAAATACGTTGCTATGGAAACTGACGTGGTTTTGAAACACTTTTATTTTACTAATACGCGTTTGCTCACTATTCCGGCGTATCACGGCACACAAAAAAAAATACATTAGTATTGCTTCAGTTATCTGGTCCCATAGCATAAGGTTTGCTTGGTTTGAGGCTAGATGGCGCTGTGTGAAAAGTATACCCCCGAGCTTATAAGTGACTGCTTCGTACGTATAATGTGTTTTATTTGAGTCTATTTTTATGCACAGCTACCGAAAAACTCAGAAAAGTTCCTGCTGTGCTGTGGCGGGTATTATCTGTGTTTAAAATCCTATAATATTATTACCACCCTCTCTACCCGTGGTTGCCTTAAGAGTCGGCTAAGGGATGTAATCCGGAAGATAGGCAGCAGCGTCTTGCTTGAACAATCACACCTAACTGCGCTCGCCAACCCGCCTGCCAAGCGTGGCGAGTATTGGTAAAATCCCCGCAGGAGGAGGCCTATGTCCAGCAGTGGACACCCTATGGCTGATGATGATGATAATGATGAATAATATTACACTTGTCCTTCTTGTTCAGCCATGTTTATTTAAAGAACATTAATGAACATTTGCTTTATTCTCCCCCTCCTTACAAACGCTCGAGTTATTAATAAGACTTCCCTTCTTCTAATCAGACGCGGTAAGTACATCTCCACAGCACTCCACTGGTTAGACTCGATAATCCTTCGCGAGGCACCAGCCGCACTCGCTTGGAAATTGTATTAGAACACAGTGCATCCGTTAAAGTAGGTTTTTCCCGAACCACCGCAACTAGATATTCTACCGCCAAGCAGTAGTGTCTAACATTACTGTAATCCAATTAAAGGGTATTAAAGGCTAGTGAATTACTGGGCTGTCAAGACTTACCATCGAAAGTCTCAAAGTAATAAGCGCCAAACCAGCGTTACCATTTATTAGACTTTGTATTAATAATTTAACGAAAACATTTTGATGTAAACTGAGCACAAGTCAACCGTTGTTTTCCATAATTTATATATTTATATACCTAGTTCAACATAATCGAATTGAATCAGTTATAGCAAAAAAAATAAAAGATTTTATTCCATTTTTTGCAATACACTAGGCGGTGGAATATCTTTGCCCAGTGACTTTATTTACTCGTAGAAAATGCATGGAATTACTTTCTGTAGGGAAACACGTCTCAAGCTTAGATTTTATAAAGACGTATATCTGTTCAATTATTATTGCTGAAATCATCGAAATAAATATAAAACAACTCGGGTGACAATTATCGTACGATGATATGACACTTTTTGCAAATGACTACCCGGTGGAATGCCACCGCCTAGTATTTCGCAAAAAAAGTGCATAGAATAACTTTCTGTGCGGAAAATCGTCTCGAGGTTAGATCTTTTTAAGATTTTAGTTCTGCTGAAATCATCAGAATAATACAATTGCACGGCGATTCAATATCAGAACAACTTAGATGACATATATCGGACAATATTTCCTCAACGACGATTCGTATCGCACTGACTCGACTGTTTTTTTTTTTTAAATGACTAATGGTGTTTATTGCAAACAGCCTCTACAGAGTCACTAGACTTTTGTCAATTGTTGAATAGCCATACTTTTGGTAAAACAATCTCAAGCTTTAAAGGAAACCGTTAGTTTTTTAGTAGTTAATCTGTATTTTTTTTACACTGTGGTCAAAAGATCAGTTTTTGCGAGTCGTCAAGTGCTTGGAGTAGATACTCCGAGATCATTACGCTTTCTTGCAATATTACGAGTGGGGATTATTCAAATAGGAGCTTGATTGACTCTCTAATAAGTACATATACATATTATTATATAGATATAGTCGAATCTGGCTATTTTTGTCTTTAAAATTTCAAATTGAGCTCGAGAACGGAGTAGAATAAGTTTGAGGGAAGCAGTTGTTTAATCGGATGTCTCTTGATATGATATCGTTGTCTCTGTTGCTCTTATTTCAATTCTCATACTAAATGAGAGCGACAAGTAACATAAATAATATTACATGAAAAAGACTGGTTAGATTGATTTAACGGCAGTTTTTTTAAATTATTGATAGGCTAGGTGTTTCACCAAAGCTCACCTGATTTTAAGTGACGATGTGGTTGAAGATGATAAACTCACCAAGCTGGGAAAGGAACTGGTTTTCATGTGTCGGAAGACACTGTTAGGTGCTTGGCAACAGGTTTTTAACTTTAGGGTGGTAGATAGCCAGTCGAATACTAGCAAGTACCCAACCACCATATTATGGTTTCTCACAATGTTTTCCTTCATCAGCAGCTCAAGCTCGTTGTTGAGGTTTGAACCCACGCCATTCGGTGTGTGAACCGACCGTGCTAACCACTGAGCTATCATCGCTACAAATATGTTATTTGAACACTAATAAACAGTCGTGTGACTTTTCCATTGAAATACTCAAAGCGTATTTTAACATTATTTTATGGTTCAATGGAACTCTGTGTCAAAGTATGACATTCACATAAATAAATAAAGATTGCTACATCATCCAGCTAGATTCACGTGCAATCTCAACTAACCAGCTTGTGGGGTGGAGTTGAGTGCTGAGATTGTCACTTGCTGAAATAACGTTCAATCAGTAAAGTAATCGGAGTTTATGATTGGCGCGAACGATTTCACGAAATTTCATTAATCTCAAATTAAACTTTATTGCAAAGATTATAATGACAAACAGACAGTACTTGTGCCAAAATGCGCATATTTTTAGCGTAAGGAGAGGTATAATAGGTTATCTTGGCACTGGTTGTTGACTACGTTATTTAATTATTTTGATTTATTTTTTTAATCGCACACAAAATACTATGTTTTTTTTTTTTTTTTATGTACCTCGTTTTTTCGGCCATGTTGCAAGAGTCGTAGTCACGAGTTGGCTGGAGAGTGACTTCTCGATAAATAAATTAGGGTGTTGCGATCTCTTACCCCCATTTTGGTCTTATAAAAACGTAAGTTTGTCACCACGGCACACTAGAGTTCACTAGACTAACCGTATCAGCAGACCATTCTGAAACTACGCCGCAATACGAGCACTTGCCTATAACCAGTCATTCCACGACGCTAACAACCGAAATCTATCTTCCTGGATGAAATTGCGATGTTCCATCACATTGAGATATTTCAGGATCATCTAAAGCCTCAAAGTAATGAGCGCCAAAGCAGTGAAGCCCTGGATTTTGTTTTACTACTCAAAGTTCTGTGTACCGCTGCTATGACCATGGATAGGCGTTATCTTTTACCATCAGGAGAGCAACTTACATCACACATCATCAGCCATAGGACGTTCACTGCTGGACATAGGCCTCCTCCTGGGGGGGTTTTGCCAATACTCGCCACGTTTGGCAGGCGGGTTGGCGAGCGCAGTTAGGTGTGATTGTTCAAGGAAGACGCTGCTGCCCATCTTCCGGATTACATCCCTTAGCCGACTCTTACGGCAACCACGGGTAGAGAGGGTGGGGTACTATTCTTACGCCAGCACTACCACGGCAAAGCATCAACAGGAGAGCATCTTGTTCGATTAATTTTAGAAATAACAAAAGACTTCTGTGTTCGGTGATTTTTGACCGCTTGAATGTGTTGTTTGATCCACTGAACATTGAACTAATTTCATAGTATTTTTGGTGCACGTCAATAGACATAAATATGTAGGTGTTCAAGTCGCTAAAGGTTAAAAATTACGTTATTTGTTTTCAAGGTGGAAATGATAGTCTTTCATCCATGATGAAGGTAAGTTAGGCCTTCAGTAACGTACTCTCATATTGTTATACAAGCACATACCCTTGGTTAACATAAGCCTGAAGGTTCGAACGTTGTGTCTGCTTACCTCGTATTCGTGGTAACTAACAACTCAACTATCAGCCGTTCTGTAACTTTGCCAACTCAACCGCTCGGCTGGATCTCGCAACAGAAAAAATAGTACAGAAACGGAACTCTCCACCACATAATTATGTATTATACAAAGTTATGAGCTTGGAGTGTAATAGGCCAAAATTGGGTCTTAAGGGGAGGCTGCGCGATCAAATATGATGTTTGCCATCATATTATAAATGGCAAAGGCGGACAGTTAAAGTTAAACTGGGCAAGACATGTAATTTATAAACTTTCGCAACTTGAATACATAATTATATTTATCACCGGGTCTTAATCGCGCACAAATACTATGAAGTTGTTTATTGACCAAGACGTTTCGGCTATGTAACATTTTGGTTTTATGCACGATTAAAATCCAGTGATAAAAATAATTATAGGCCCACATGTCGCATGTAGAACGACCGCTGGCCATAAGTTACCACTGTTTGGACCCCAAAATCTCAGCAACCTTTGGTTGACCCAGACGAAGGTGGTGTGATGAACTAAATCATCCCTGCATTTACTGGACAACTAAAACTGAAAACCAGGCAGTCTGGAAGGAGAAAAGGAAGGCTTTTGGCCAGTAGTGGGGCACTATAGGCAGAAATAAAAAATAATAATAATAAAAATCGAATATATATATTAAACCTTTTTCTGTCCATTGATAAGCTAAAATGCGTTTGTACAAATTCATCCGATGCAAGCTAGGTATTACTATTTAAACATAGTGTTTTTTTTTTTAATAACCTAAATAACATAAAACTCATGAAACTAATCTACCGTTTATTAAACTGAACCTAAATGCACTTTAGTGAATAAAACAGAGTTACATAAACGTGCCGTGCCGTTGCCGTAAACGTTGCCGTAGTGGTGCCGGCGTAAGAATAGTACCCTCTCTACCCGTGGTTGCCGTAAGAGTTGGCTAAGGGATGTAATCCGTAAGATGGGCAGCAGCGTCTTCCTTGAACAATCACACTTAACTGCGCTCGCCAAACCGCCTGCCAAGCGTGGCGAGTATTGACAAAACCCCCCCAGGAGGAGGCCTATATCCAACAGTGGACGTCCTATTGCTGATGATGATGATGAATACATAACCTGTTATTAAAACGTTATAATTTTTTTTTATTTCTTTGTTTGAGTAATATAGCACATATTTCATTGCAACGTAAGTACAAAATTTGGGGCTGTTTTGAAGCTGTGTCTCTGCCCTTTTCAAATCTGTCGATCAAATTTGGTTTGCGGCGTGTGGTTGTGTGTGAGTGTGATTGTGTAAACTGTAGAGATTCATGTTTACCTTCTCATGCTGTTACGAGATCTGGGTTACATTTTAGAACAACTTTCTAGAATATTATTTTTATATTAATTATTTAAAATAGTTAGCTTCTAATTGGCACAAGTACCTAAATTTTTTCAAGTTATTCCTTGAAGTTAGAATGGCCAAATTTTGGGGACTTTTTATTACTTTCGAAGACTTGTGCTTTTCTTAAGTGTCAGTGTTTTACCTTTGATGTTTTTTTTTATGTTTGTCAAGCTAGGTAATTGACCATAGCTCACCTGATGTTAAGTGACGGTGTGGTTGAAGATGGTAAAGCACACCTAGCCTGGAATGGTACTGGCTCTCAAATGACGCTGCCGGAACGCACCGTTAGATGCTTGGCGGCAGATTTTCAACTTGAGGGTGGTAGCTAGCCAGCCGAGTACTAGAAAGTTCCCTACCACCACGCTATGGTTTCCTCACGATGTTTTCCTTCACCGGCAGCTCAAGCTCATTGTTGGGGTTTGAACTCACGCCCTAACCACTGTGCTATCATCGCTACATACATGGTTGTTTTTATTATAAAGTGCTGAATTATACGCACGGGTGTAAGAAATAATATTTTATTCGCTGTGTGAAGCAAGACAAGGCCGCGCGCGCGTTGTACTCAGGTTCGTCTCCATGATGAAGGCCACCGGATGTGGCCGAAACTATAGTCGGAGTTTCCGATAAAATTAAACGTGAGTAATCCCGCAAAAGTAAAACAATTATAACGTACGTTTTTTTCTGTGATTGTAATAATGTATAAGTAATATTAAATTATTTATTTTAGATTTTTTAGTATTGGCATATTTATTTATATGTAAGTGCAATCCCATGGGATAGCATTACAGGTTACCGCAATGCACCCACCTAGGGAACAAGTAACAATAACATAGACAATACAATACAATACAACAATACACTATAACACTACAATACAATTAAAACATCACAATATAATAAAAAAAACACTGCAGTCCTATAAAATCTAAAAATTAAAAACATACCTATTTCTCATGGTTTTCCTATTTCTTGGATGTCTAAATTTATATGGGGTTATTTGTGTGCTCGAAATAATAATAAAATTAGTTATTTATTTACTTTCTGATTTTTAAGTTCTTTACATTAAGTATGTATTATTATTATTTATTTATTGTTTAAACTTATTAGTGTTACAACATCACCCGTCTGCTCTTTATTTTATATCGTTTTTCCATTATTGGTTGCCTAGAAGAGATCGCTCTTAGCGATAAGGTTGCCACTTGTGGCACTAGATCATAAGATTCTTTTGTTTTCTGTACTGTTTCTAGTGCCGCTGGCAGCGAGGCAGGGCTCAAGCTGCCGGTGGTTAGGGAAACTTCCTAACAATGAGCGCCGCTTCAAGGATCAGTGCCTTTTGGATCTGACCCTTGACTCAACCGTCTAGCGAGTCTCTTAAGATGTTGGTCGAGACTCTTCGCTATAAGACCATTCACTGTAATTATTATTATTATACTACCGAGACTCAGGGTGTCGTACGCAACGCTTGCCAAGTAGTAACTATAGAAGTTATGTCAACCTAATTTTTATAAGAAACGACCACAAATCGACGAAGCACCGACTCCCAGGAAAGGGTATTTGTACCAAAAATAACTCCACCATTGTGATGTTACCACGACTGTATTTTCATTCGCCGACCACGACCTATTTGTATGTATTATCTTTTTCAAATCATGGTAATGTGCCGAAGAATCTCGCGTAGGTGGCACGGACAGGATAACGGATGACTTCTGGAAAATGTGCTCCGGAACCCGCTCCAGGAATTTTTCCCAAGACCACAGAGCAAATATTGCAGAATATAAAATCAGTCGACCTGCCTGGTGGGTGTTTTTTTAATAATAATTAGACGAATGAGACGCTCTCCTGATGGTAAGAGATAACGCCTGTCCATGACCATTGCTGCAATACACAAAAGAAGCAAAACGAAGTCCAGGACATCGCTGCTTTGTGCTCATTACTTTCGATGGATAGTCTCAACAGCCCTATAATACAGATACATGTCTCTTTTGTTTTTGAAGTGAAAACTTCTTTAGCCGGGTTGAGCGACTTTTGGTGGCCGCAAAATTTATGGGTTCGTATCACCGACTTGTTAAGTGACGTGTTTTAAGTATTCACTTTTGAGGGCAGTTCCCATGACTCCCTGTTTTTTTTAAATTACAAATAGGCTTGCGTTTGACCGCCATCCCGCGAATGTTAAACAAAAGTGGTAAAAGTGTTAGAAACCAATAGTATAATTCAAACTGACTGAATGCGTACGTACGATACTTGGCGACATATTTCCTTAGCAGGAGGCCATCTAGGTAGATACCACCGCAGTACCAGATAAACTGTCCACATGAAAATCCACAGAAACACAAAATCCACAAAGTGATGAAAAAAAATATCCACAAAAAAAAAATGCCTTGCTGAGTTTCTTGCCGGAGTCTTCTCAGTTGAAGTGTAATTAAGTGTATTACGAGCCGGTGATAGATTCAAAATTTTTATCTTTTTTAATTTTAATTTTAATTTTTATTTCTGTTATTTTTATTTTTTTAATCTTTATTTCTAGAATGTAACTTAACGTTCATAAGTGCCTTACTAGGGCCTAAACTGAATAAATGACTTTTTGATTTTTTGTCGCCAAGCAATAGTATGACTTGACATGATTTACCATAAGGAGAGCTTTCTATTCTTGTTGCTTTTAAATATATCTATATATTTTTTTATGATTGACACGCTAAGTGCTTGACTGCAGCTCACCTTATGTTAAGTGACGGTGTGGTCGAAGATGCTAAACATATCATGCCTGAAATATAACTGGCTCTTAAGTGAAGCAATCGCAACCACCCTAAAATTGACAGATTTTAAATTGTATGGTGGTAGCTAACACTGCCAAGTACTAGATAGTGTCTGGGTGCCTTCAAATCGCGATTGAATCGGTTTTTTCTAGGCAAGCGTGCTCCATCGTAGACCGCATCTTCGTTTAACATCAGGCGAAATGGCGGTTATTTTAAAAAATATACCTAATATTTTAAAAAAGTACCCTACCACCATGCTATGGTTTTCTAACGATGTGTTTTTTTGATCGGCAGCTCAAGTTCATTGTTCTTTGAACCTACGGCATTGGACGTATGAACCGACCACGCTAACCATAGAGCTTCTGTATAAACTAAATAAAACAACATTCCCTCAACGTTATTGTTCTGTGCCAGGGGTCCAATCTCGCGAATTCGCGCCGCATGTCTCTGATACCATTATTTTTACGTTACCAGCGTTTGATAAAGGTTCCGACACGCCGCCATTTTGGAAATTCTTGCTGGTGTACTGTGTTTACTAATATTTGTACGTGTTCTGGGTCTTAAATATTTTTATAGACATTTAATTGATGTTTAAGAATAATTGATTGTCCTGTTAGCTCATTAGGTAGAACACCTGCTTCCGGAGCTGTAGTGTCAGGGTTCGATTCTCACCAGGATAACATTTATGTGACCATAGATATTTGTTTTGTGTCTATGTATTATAAGTATATATTTACAGAAAAAATGTATATAAGTACTATATTTAGTTTTTTAGTTCCCATAGTACAAGCTTTGCTTAATTTAGGGCAAAAAAACAGACGATACGCAAGCTCAACATGTAGAAATTGTTGGGTAAATTTGTAAAATAGATAGTTTTATTCGAGTTTGTACTTTTGCCACTGAACATTGTTTTGTTTAGACTAGGTGTGGGACCACAGCTTACCTGATGCTAAGTGACGATGTGGTTAAAGATGGTAAGCACACCACCTGAAAAGTAACTAACTCTCAAGATGCTAAGGCTCGCTTGTGCATAAAAAAGGCTCTATCACGATCGGCAGCACAGCCCCACAGTTCCAACCCGTTGAACCATACAAGACACCATCTTATTCTCATCACTACCATAGAAGCACGTGTCTATCTACGAGCGGAGGTGTGTGCTCTATTATTGAGCGCAAACGACTTGCAATTTTATTCATCTTTATGAAAGAAAACCTCAATTACAAGCTCCAATGGCTGTCTCGAGCAGCCAAACATCTCCGAGAAGGTCCCCACAGACAAAACCCCCGATATCTTGATTAAACGTCTGTCACTCCGCCGAGTCTCCTGCAAAAATTGTCGGCGGCATATTTTTTCGCCGCGGGGGCGGATCGAAAATATTCACAGATAAGATTGATGTTCCGCACGACAGAGACGAGACAGACCTTAAGGGGCTGACGGGAGTAAATGTTTATTTTTTAACGCGTAAATGAGTCGTCCGATGCTCTGTGTCTTTTGTAGCGATGACAGCTCATTGGTTAGCGTGGTCGGTTCGCATTCCGAAGGGCGTGGCTTCAAACCCCAACAATGAGCTTGAGCTGCCGGTGAAGGAAAACATCGTGAGGAAACCATAGCGTGGTGGTAGGGTACTTTCTAGTACTCGACTGGCTAGCTACCACCCTTAAGTTGAAAATCTGCCGCCAAGCATCTAACGCAGCTTACTTGGGAGCCAGGCTAGGTGTGTTTTACCATCTTCGACACCTTCATTTAACATCAGGTGAGTTGTAGTCAAACACGTAGCCTGTCAGCAAAAAAAAAGACAGCATGTGGTAGCTCCGCCCCAGTCTTGATGAAAACAAAAGTTAAATTTGATTTATCCAGGCGTCACTTTGTGGAAGATAGAAACTATTTGTTGTGCACATCAAAAATTGTACAGAAAATAAAAAAATCTTATGAGCTAGTGTCACAATTGGTCGCTAAAAGCGATCTCGTCCAGGCAACCAAAAATGGAAAACACGTTTATTTTAAGTATTCAAGAGATTACTTGGTGGTAGATTTCCTGAGGAGGAGGTCGTCTAGGTAGGTACCACCGCAGTACCAGATATTCTGCCGCCAAGCAATAGTGTGTAAACAATACTGTGTTCCGGTTTGAAGGGTACTGCAGTTAGCGAAATTACAGTGCTATTGAGACTAACCATCTAGTCTTAAACTTCTTAAACAACTTTTAAGCAGAAATATACTTTTTTTTTAAATAATAATATAACAGTAATGAGACGAACAATACACTCCTGATCTTAAGAGATAACGCCTGTCCATGACCATTGCAGCGATACAAAGAACTTTGAGTAACGAAACAAAGTCCAGGACGTCGTTGCTTTGGTGCTCAAAACTTGAGACATTTGATTGTTAGTCTCAACAGCCCTGTAATTTCGCTACACACTACTTCTTGGCAACAGCACGAAAAGTCATGCTTCACCATATTATAACACTTTCCTACACTCAGGCACATAATTTGGTACCTTGAACACCATTTTTTTAAATTTTAATACTAAAAGAAAACACAAGTCTTGGAAAGTAATACAAAACTGTCATATAAAGCTTTGTTAAGCTTAGAGCTAGATGGCGCTGTGTGCAATTTTCACCAATATTCATCTTTACTGTCCCATGACTGTTTTTAATATTTCCGTGTCTGCTCCTTAAGAGAAATCCGTTCTTTCAGTAACATACTCTCATCCTTACTAAGAGATCGCGCCATTTTGGCCACAGATGCCAGCTTCCGCAATACATACCCAATCTATATACTGTGCCTACTTCAAAATGTAGTATACCTTTCTAATATATATTTTAATCCACTACCCTGTTACCTCATTTAGTAGAATATCTGCTTCCGGAGCTGTATGGCGTGGGTTCGATTCCCACCAGAACAAACATTTATTTGACTCTAAATATTTGTTCTATGACTGGGTGTTTAGTTGGCACAGCTTTGCTTAATTTGGGGCTAAATGGCGCTGTGTGAAATGTCCCGACGATATATATTTTTTTTTTATAAGGTAACAAGACGAGAATCATAATGCAATATGTAAACAGTTGTATGTATGTAAATCATAATGCAATATGTAAACAGTATGTATGTAACCTTTTTTCTGATGCACTGGAAACTGTACCGATAACTTTCTTATCAACTTACATACATTTAAGTATACAAATGTACCACCGCAGTACCAGATATTCTGCCTCAAGCAGTAGTGTGTAAACATTACTGTGTTCCGGATTAAAGGGTTACTGTAGCTAGCGAAATTACAGGGCCGTTGAAACTAACCATCGAAAGCCACAAAGTAATAAGTATCAAAATAGCGATGCTCCGAATTTTGTTTTGCTACTCAAAGTTCTGTGTGTCACTGCATTGGTCATGGGCATGCGTGTTCTCTTACTATAGGGGGATCGTTTTGTTCGTCCCATTACATATTCCAAAAACACGAACAAAACTGTCCGTATTAAAAAAAAAAATGGTTCGGATATACCTTCGTTGTACGAACCACTAAACAATGGAATTTGCTGCCCGAGCGGGTATTCCCTGGTAGATAGGTACAATTTGTGTGCCTTCAAGTAGCGAGTGAATCGTTATCTTCTAGGCGAGCTTGCTCCACCGTAGCCCACAATCTGTAGAAAATTGTCAGTGTGTCTGTCTATGTCTACGTTCGTCATCTTCGACCACATAATCGCTTACCATGAAGCGGGTTGGTGGTCAAACGCGGACTTATTCGTATTAGAAAAAAATATCTTTGCTTAACATCAGGCGAGTTGGCGGTCAAACACAAGCCTACTTGTAAATTAAAAAAAAACTTTTACCCTAAAAAAAACTTCACGACGTTACGGGTAGTAACTTATTCTTGTCTTGCACTAAGGATGGTAGATTTTCTATTTTAGCTTACTGTATGTAGTACCACAATTTATTTTTCACTGCTATTTTTCCTGACTTTACAAATAATACTGATCTAGAGTAAAATTAAAAATAATGATGTTCTGGTGCTAGCGATGCCGCTCCACTGCGAGCCGAGTGCGCGGGTGTCGACATCATTTGGTTTCTTTTTAATTATTTTCCTAAAGTGGAAACAGGAACTATTGAAATTACTTAAATATAAAAAATAGAGAAAAATGTGTGTAAATAATTAATATTATCTCTGTATTCTGAGCTTAGTGAATTATAAAAATACTAGCTGACCCAGCGAACTTCGTATCGCCTAACAGTCAACAGACATACTGACAGCACCATCTACCGGATCCAATTGTGTTTTCAAAACACCCAGGAACCCATTGAAATATACACACAAAATTTCATCCAAATCGGTCCAGCCGTTTAGGAGGAGTTAGGTGACAAAAAAATGTACAGAAGATTTATATATATCAAGACAAGATAAACGCAAACTTTACAAAGATGAGGTATACTTACGGAACCATACCCCAAAGACATTAAGCTATTACTTGACGAAAGGTTTGTATATAATAATATGTATAAAATTCAGCAGTTTAGTTGGAATCTCGATAATCTAGATTTATAAAAACAGAGCTGATTTAAATATGTATATGTTTTCATTAAAAAACTGTTTTCTTAAATTTTTCTATATATGTATATTTTTTGATGATAAAACATCCCTCTATATGAAAAAAGGCGATTTAAAACTTAAAGTATACACGTATATACAAAGAGTTTTGAAGTCGAATAGACAATTCTTGGGAATTGTCGATACAGAAGTTCTCCGAGTAAATTCAAAAGAAACGTGAAATTAAAAATAGTTTTTACGAGGGACTTGTTTCGGGGCGGATATCGGATCGTCTTTTTCCCTTCGGTTTTGGTCCAAGAATATAAGTGAAGCGATGAATTCAAAGCGTATTTATAGATAGCTTTAAAGTGAGGCTATGTAATGTATGTAATGACTAAGTACACAGATAGCTATTAAACAAATAATGGTTCGATTTCATATTTTTCATACATACAGTTCGTTGCCAGCGTCAGTTTTCCCCGCGAAGTATAATATGGGTGTATTTAAATCTAGAGTACATAAATTTCTACTATGTAACGGTGTATCTTAAACCGCGTCCTGTTTCACATCAGGGCGTGTTCAGACGAAGACCTATTTTGACATTTATATTCTTTTGCGCATCATTTTTTCGTCAGATTTACCTCAGTGCCTCAAGTCGAAAATCTTCGACCATTGTGTGTTACCGGTAATGACTTATGGCGCTGAAACGTGGTCTCTGACTATATTGTAGGACATATTGTAGGACACATTACACACAGTGCCATCTGACCCCAAGCTAAGCAGAGCTTGTGTGATGGAAGTCAGACAACTGATAGGATACATAAATACTTTTTTTTTTTTTTTGTAAATACATACTTATAATACATACAGAACACCCAGACACAGAACAAACATTTGTTTATACCAAACAAACATTTGTCCTTGGCGGAAATCGAACCCTCGCCCTACAACTCAGGCAGACATACTCCCAATGAGCCAACAGGGCTGTCTGATATACCTTCTTGATAAGCTCAAAGTCGCACAACGAGCTATGGAGAGGGCTATGCTCGGAGTTTCCCTACGATCGAATCAGAAATGAAGAGGTCCGTAGACGAACCAAAGTTACCGACATAGCCCAACGTTAGCAATTAGCAAGTTAAAGTGGCAGTGGGCAGGGCACATAGCACGCAGAACTGATGGCCGATGGGGCTGCAAAGTTCTGGAGTGGAGACCACGGACCGGCAAGCGCAGCGTAGGACGTCCACCCACAAGGTGGATAGACGACCTCATAAAGACCGCAGGAACGCACTGAATGCGAGCCGCTTCCGACCGGTCTTTGTGGAAGTCAATGTGGGAGGCATATGTCCACCAGTGGACGTCCTACGGCTGAAATGATGATGACGATGATGATTCTTTTGACATTGACATTGTTTAAGTTATATTGATATTTATTAATTGTAATATTATTTTTGACATTAAATTTTTATTTAGTTTTTTTGATAATTTTAGTTGTGATCTTTTTATAGCTAGTTTTGGTAGAGCGCTTTATAATACTGTTAAGACCTACATATGTAATACCTTATTTCATAGACAAAATGAAGTCATTGTTATTGATCTTGTCCCTTGCACCACACCGTTCGAATCCAAGATGAAGTTGATAAATGACGCGCAGGTAATCCATGTAATCTGGACTGCGACGGCGCTATATTTCACCTCTGTAATCCCGGACCCGGACTCCCGGCCTACCGACGGCATTAATGAACCT
Source organism: Biston stratarius (assembly GCA_950106695.1). Taxonomy (NCBI): domain Eukaryota; kingdom Metazoa; phylum Arthropoda; class Insecta; order Lepidoptera; family Geometridae; genus Biston; species Biston stratarius. The sequence goes on along the minus strand of OX467108.1, from coordinate 24,434,292 downwards.
CGGTAGACGCCTGAATCGGAACCTGTGACATCTCCTTCAAATGCTAATAGAAAAATATCTATCATTTTTTATTTTATCAGCGGATTTTTTTCGGGAATCTTTTTTAAAATTCTAAATATTTTTTTAAATAGATTCGTGTTTGACCAAACCCTGCCTGATGTTAAGCAGCGCGGTCTAAGATGGAGCACGCTTACCTCGAAGAAACCTGAAATTGTAGCAATGATAGCTCAATTCAGTCATGCCGAAAGATGTGGGTTCAAACATCGTGAGGAAACCATAGCGTGGTGGTAAGGCACTTTCTAGTACTCGGCTGGCTAGCTACCACCCTCAAGTTGAAAATCTGCCGCCAAGCATCTAACGGTGTGTTCCAGCAGTCTCACTTGAGAGCCAGTTCCATTCCAGGCTAGGTGTGTTTACCATCCTTGACCACACCTTCACTTAACATCAGGTGAGATGTGGTCAAACAAATAGCCAGTCAGCTATAAAAAAAATGAGTGTTTATTTATTTAAAAACACAAAACAGAATGTAATAATATTAATTCCAGTTCAATACACATTTTCTCGATCTGTATCACATTCCAAAACTATGTATGTCTAGGTGCATTATAATTACACTAAAACTACTACTTTTATTTTTTGTTGTCTTCAAATCTCGACTAAATAGGTTGTTTTTTATGGTTGACATGCTTGGTGTTTAACCACAGCTCACCTGATGTTAAGTGACGGTGTGGTCGAAGATGTTTAACACAAGTAGCCTGGAACTGCAACTATTTTAAGATGGGTTATTTTTTATCTGTAACATTTTTATATCAGAGTTCATTTTGTAATGTATATAAATTTTTAAGGTTCCGTCCCTACAAAAGAACCTGTACAGGATCACTTTTAAATACAAATTTTAAAGTCTTTATTTTAGACTTATAATAGATCATATCAAACAACAGAAAAATACACAATAAATTACACTAAATTAATTTAACTATTTATATTAAATTTAATTATTATTTATATTTTTAAATATGTCAACAACAACTTACTTGCAACAAGGTATAAGTAAGTTGTAATTTTGACAGTCCGTCTATCTGTCTGTCTGTCAAGAACTTATTTCTCAGAAAAGAGTGGCATCTTGCAATTAATATTTAATACTCTGGTTTGCAAGCCCTAGGAGCTATAAAAACAAAACAAATTCCTTAGTTAATGCAATTAAAAGACAGCAAGTAACGTTTTATATCACAAGTAAAGGGTAAAATCTGAAAATGAAATAGTTAATGTGTTACATTTTTTTTTTTGCAATTATAATTTTATTTTCAGAACGCGACCTACATATTTTGTCGATGTATGGGGACAACAGTTTTCCAACGCCAAACGATAGTTTGTCCTTGAATCCAGTTTAGCAATGTTCGGTTCACAGTTCCGTACTATTTACATACCTACGTGTTTATACGGAACCCTCGATGCGCGAGTCCGACTCGCACTTAGCTTTTACGCACTACGCACTTTTTTAATGTTTACACTTAAATAATGTGACACTGTCAAAGTATTACTGTTATCTGTATGAATACTGTCAATATCTCGGGTATTTAACGAATGCAAGTAGGTTATTTTATAAAAACTGACAAAATTATTTACCAAAATAACTACATTGTATCTGATATAGGTTTATCTGAGAACCCGACCTATCTATACTAATAAAAATTAATTGCAGTGCGTTATTCTCGCAAACACTTAAAAATGGCCCGGCCGATGTTGTTTATTTCTCCCGATAACTGAGGTGGTTCAGAAAAAAAGAAAATGAGAAAAAACAACAAAGGAACAACCGAAAAAATCTTGTTCGTATTACTTTCAATAGAATGTTGGAAGCGGAGCTATCGTTTCATAACTGCGTCGTGGGTAACTGTTATTATTCTGTGCTAATGTACGAAATCTAACCAAGAGACACCGCTCCACGGTCGATATTCCAAAAATTTGAACTAAACGGTTCGATTTTACCTTCATTGTACGAACCGGTAAACAATGAAATTTGCTGCCCGAGTGGGTGTTAGCTGATAGATACAGTCTGGGTGCCTGGATAATAAGGTGTGTAAGCCTCAAGCCGTGCTCTCTTGCCGTGGTGGTGCCGGCGTAATAATAGTACCCCACCCTCTCTACCCGTGGTTGCCGTAAGAGTCGGCTAAGGGATGTAATCACGAAGATGGGCAGCAGCGTCTTCCTTAAATAATCACACCTAACCGCGCTCGCCAACCCGCCTGCCAAGCGTGGCGAGTATTATCAAAACCCCCCCAGGAGGAGGCCTATGTCCAGCAGTGGACGTCCTATGGCAGATGATGTGTAAGCCTCAAGCATGCGGCGTCGTGTGTCGGTCTTCTCTTCGCTCAGATATGGTCGAGGAGGACGATGGCAGATGCTTCATATTCGTGATCAGGTGCTGCTTGCGGATCGCTGCTTTGCTCGCGGTATGCACACAAACTGGTTGTTTAACCATAGATTGAGATTAATTTTGACAACCCTGTTGGCTTATTGGTAGTATGTCTGCCTGAGCTGTAGGGTGTGGGTTCGATTCCCGCCAAGGACAAACGTTTTATGTTATAAACAAATGTGTGTTCTGTGTCTGGATGTTCTGTATGTATTATAAGTATGTCGTTACAAAAAAAAGTATTTATGTATTCTATCAGTTATCTGACTTCCATCACACAAGCTCTGCTTAGTTTGGGGTCAGATAGCGCTGTATGTAACGTGTCCTATGATATTATATTATTATATTATTTAACCAACTTCCCTGTAATGTATATAAAAAAAAAAATTGTAATTGAAAAGTTGAAAAAGGTCACGGAGCCCGGTGTCTGTGAAGCGAATATAATAAATAAAATAAAATAAATATTTTTAATTCATTTTAGTTAACACAATTCCCCGGGTCGTGTAGTAAGTTGTCGTATGTTTAAAATATCAACAAAGACTAATTATAACTCTACCGCTATATAACCAAGACTCAATTTCCTGTAAGCTGTCACACCAAGATGTCTTTACTTCATGCAACTATTTAATATATTTTCCGCTCTAAAATATAAAGTCATGACATGGACACACGATTTCCTGGCTTCCGTTAGCCAGATTAATGTATATACATTTTAGCAACGACATCATATCGTATAGACATGAATTAAAAAATAAAATACATATATTTTTGACACTAAGTATAAGTTCAAACGTCTCGGTCAATCTGTAAATGTCACTCTTATGGGAGAACTTGTTGAGCCTGTATAGGCTTACGTATAGATTGTGGGTTACGGTACGAAAACCATACTGTCTAAAAAATTGTTTTTGTAAGCTTAGAGTATTGGAGTACGAACGAGTGTTTGGTCCGCGTCTAAGGCTAGTGCCAATGTTTGAGCTGAAAGTTGAGTTGATATTGTGTGTCTATAGGGTAAAAAGTCGTTGCTTTTTACTGAGAAGTGACTGCTTGTCATCTATCCTCTTTTAAACCTAGCGCGCGGATACTGTATTTATCTCTATAACGGTAGGTATGTGGTGATATTATAACGAGCATGATTATTAAGACACCCTTAGTAAACGTACTAAAATAAGTCTATAAGTACTTAATTGTTTTATAGCGATGATCGCGCAGTGGTTAGCGCGGTCGGTTCATACGCCGAGGAGCGTGGGTTCAAACTCCAACAATAAGCTACAGCTGCAGTGAAAAAAAACATCGTGAGGATACCACAGCATGATAATAGAGTACTTTCTAGTACTCAGCTGGCTAGCTACCAACCTCAAGTTGAAAATCTGTCGCCAAGCACCTAACAGTGTGTTCCGGTATCACTTGAGAACCAGTTCAATTCCAGGCTAAGTGTGGAGTTACCATCTTCGATCATACCGTCCCTTAACATCAGGTAAGCTGCGGTCAAACATCTAGCCTGTCAGACATATAGAGAAAACAGTTTGTAATAAAGTCATGTAATGATTTATCTCAGATGATCACTTCAAGATATTGCAATTTTCAAAAGGTTTACCAAGTTAAAATAAAACACAAACTGTATAGAAATATCTAAGTAGCCATTATTTCTCGACAAAAATGCACTTACACTCGCTGCAATGAATGTACTTTTACAAAATATTAGAGAAGGGAAAATGGAATGCGAAAAAAAAATTTGTCTTGGACTTGAAGTTAGACAGAATTTGTAACGATGATAGTTCAGTGATTAGCACGGCCAGTTCACACACCGCAGGGCATGGGTTCAAATATAACAATGAGCTTGAGGTGCTGGTGAAAGAAAACATCTTAAAAAACCATAGCATGGTGGTAAGGTAGAATGATACTCGGCTAGCTACCACCCTCAAGTTAAAACTCTGCCGCCAAGCACCTAAAGCAGTTTCATTCAAAGCTAGTGTTTACCATCTTCGATCAAACATCTAGTCTATCAACAATAATAAAACCCACCGCAATATGTATGTATATGTATCTGTTTTCAATGATCAAAATAAACTTTTTAAATGTCTTGCTTTGTCATTTGCAATATTGAATACATTAATGATAAATAAGTTAAAGTTGTTTAAATCAAGTTTGAAAATGGCAAAGCGATAGGTTACTTCACAAGCAGTTATTCATAGAATACCAATCGCATAGATATTACAATAAAATTGGAAAAGCATGGGACGAAGTTAGGATTTTCCGGGATCAGTCCAATTTTTATAAGTTGTCCCATTGCTGTGGGCTTCTTGTCTTTTTATCGTATTTCGAGTTAGGTAAAGCTATAGTTTTTCACGCTGGCTTATAGCTGCTTGGCACACAGTTAGAATCAGATGGCCCTGTTCCCCCGTAAAACATTGATAAATTTTAAGATCGCCGGGGCGTCCACAGCGCGTGGGATCTTCGCAGCAATAAAAAGAAAGAGCAAATGGTCGATATAGAGTTCTACAATCACGTACCCCCTTCCATTCGAGATGCACCTTCCACGAAGTAAGCTGTTGTTTTATGACTGACGATTATTTAAAGATAAGAGATTATTGATTTATGTACTAGTAAGCTATTATAATTTTATTGAAATTTAATCATATTGATATATTTTATAATTCACGTGTTATTTGACATTTCATTTGTTGAATTTAAAGTTCATTTGTACAAAAAATATTCTTAAAAGTAAATTAATTGATTTAAATTGTCAACCTCCATCTTATATTTTCTCTCTTCGACTCGTTTCGCCTCTGTGCTAAGAGTCAGTCGCATTACTTCCAAATATCAATTAATTGATATCCTTAAATAATAGTTTTATTTCTTATCGAACCTCATATAATCTACATCATTATATTAACATGTGATATGATTTTGACATTTTTAATGTTATTTTTTTAATATGAATGGAAAAATTACCTGTAACTTTATTAATGCAAGTTTAGTTTCTTCGGCTAATTGTTGCTAGCCACCATTATCGAGAGAGAGTAAATAAAAGTGGCATGGGATTCGAACCCAGAACCTTGAAATCAAATTGGATGGCAAACGGTCTTCCAATTGGGCAATTTTTGCTAAGGGTCTTGTGTGGATCTTTATTTCACACATACATAAATATATGCAACAGGAGGACTTCGTGTTATTTCCTACCTGTCGCCTACAAAATAAGGAAATAGGTGTGATTTCAAAAAAATATTATTTCTACCATTATATTCGAGTATAGTTACTATTGAGGTTGCAGTGTTGGTCAAATAAGCTTCAGTACTACACAATTTTTTTTTCAATCGTCTTGTTTTGAACTTTCCCACCACTAAACACAACGAAAGTATATATTAGACGTAAGTAGAGAGCATTCTTGAAAGCGTAGTACGTAATGACCTCTGTACTTAGGTAACATACGCTCACTCAATGGCAGCTTGGAAAAATATATTTCCAAGCGATAATAGCTTTCCTAACTTAATACGGTAAGAGAATAACTTTATCGTGGTGGTAAACAGGGGTGTTGGGTAGATACGAGTAAACCTTATTGTTTACACCAAAGATTGCGAATTCAACTAGCTGCGATACGCGGTTTCACTCGCGTTTTCTAAATGGAAAAGTAACCAGTGTGTTAATCCAGATTATAAGGTTTCAAACCCGATAAATAGAATTAATAGTTTTATAGTAATTATTATTTATTAAGTTCTTTTGTATATATGACCTTAACTATTATAAATATCATACTACTTAATATTAATTATATAGATAAATAGATAGATAGATAGAGAAACTCTTTATTGTGCATACAAAAAATAGAAAAAAAATACAGAAAACAAAAGAATCTTATTATATGAGCTAGTGCCACTAGTGGCGGCCTTATCGCTGAGAGCGATCTTTCTTTCTTTCTTTTTTTTTGACTGCCCTGTTGTCTCATTGGTAGTATCCATATGGTCTGCTCCGAGATCCGCAGGGTGTAGATTTGATTCCCACTCAGGACGAGCATTTTGTGGTATAATCGTGAATGGGTGTTCTGTAAGTATGTAAAATCATTCAAAATCACATTATAAATCACACACACATATATGCACAAACACGCACAAAAATCCACACAAACATATTCACAAGTACACAAACTCACACACACACACACACACTACAATATAATAAGCTAAACATAATTTTTGTATAATTAGGCAAATGAGGTTTTCAGCGTGGTGAACTACGGCAGTACCTTTCTCACATTGAGACGATACATTTTATAAACTTTATAGTTTTAAATTAGAAACTTTATAATATTTTATTGGGCCCTGTGTAAAAACAAGGCTTATTCGTAAGAGAAGGTAATCTACGTTTAGTAGTTATTTTTCTCCCATTTCCACTCGTAAAACGTCTAATTATTGTAGAGAAAGACACAATCCCGTTAAAACTTCTCGTCTCGTCGTTAGTCCAGACCCGCCATCACAAAAAATAAGATTACAAAAGTGCCTCAAGTTTCTCCGTTCCTAATAGTTCTAGCTGAAGTTAGGCGACATGCCGAGTAATAGAACACACAGAAAGATAGATCCAAAATCATTTAAGGGTACATTCCGAAAAAAAAACATAGATCGAGGCTAAAAGTCCAAAACTGCACGGGACTGACATAAGCTGTCTAAGTGATATATGGATAGCTTATGTCAATCTTGTACATTATTGCTTTTCTATTAGTGTTATCGCTAATCGAATGTTACTTTGTCCAGGCCTTTTAGCTTGGACGACCTCATGATAAAGAGATCTACCACTAAAAATATGTATTCTATGATTCTTCTGACAATCTTGATCAATTTGTAAGGGATCGAGGAAACAAACAAATGATTTTATATTCACTCACACACAACGCGCGCACACACAACACACACACACACACACGCACACACACACACAAACAGATTTTGTATTTTGCTCAGATAGATATTACACTATAAAAGATGGGAATCACTGAATTTCACGACACGGGACTCCCTAGTGTGAGATTCAGGGTCCACAGTAAGAAGTTGTATATATTTTTTTGCTTAAATAAATAAATTATTAAATCTGAAATTCACATCGCTCCTGTATGTGACAATTCTCGGTACTGAACTGTCAGTGTCTCAGTGTCGGGAGCTCTTAGTTTTCTATTCAGTGGTTGGGCCAAAGGGCGGAGCTATAAAACAGATAATGTCAATTTGAAATTGGCCCGCGGCCTTCCCCCAATGAAGCAATATCTGCTCCGATAAAACTTTGCAAGTTTAACTTTGGCTCGCAAATATGTGAGAATTTATGTTAGTCACCTCGGTTTCTCGTTAGAGGCGAGATTCCTCTCTTTTTAATCAGCTTTGGATAGCTTTTTGATCGTTTTGCGTCAGCCTAAGCCCGATTGAACGATCAAGGGATAAAATCCAAAAACGTAACGAAAATTTCGGATTTGAGTTAAATGAGTATTTGCTATTGAGAATTTACAGATGAACTAATAAATTTGATAGTTGATTGATTCAGGCGTTACTTGCGTATTCAATTATTCAAAAGTCCAACGAGCAAAGAAAGCAAAGAAGAAAAAAGAGCAGCTATAAGAGGTTATAAATACCTGTGGTTATTTTAATCGAGCAATTCTTGTATTATATGTATATACATCTGAATCTGTATATATAATCTGAATCTCGGAAACAGCTCCAACGATTTTCATGAAATTTAGTATGCAGGGGGTTTCAGGGCGATAAATCGATCTAGCTAGGTTTCATTTTTAGAAAACGTCGTTTTATCCGTGTTTTCAGCCGCGCAAAGCTCGGTCATCCAGGTACTTTAATTTATTTAAACTTTAGATTTTAGTTTGTGTCGGATTTTAGTTTTAATTTTTTTTTTTATGGCTGACAGGCTAGTTGTTTGGCCACAGCTCATCTGATGTCAAGTGACGGTGTGATCGAAGATGGTAAACATACCTAGCCTGGAATGGAACTGGCTCTCAAGTGAGGCTGCCGGAACACACCGTTAGATGCTTGTCGGGTGGTAGCTAGCCAGCCGAGTACTAGAAAGTACCCTACCACCACGCTATGGTTTCCTCACGATGTTTTCCTTCACCGGCAGCTCAAGCTCATTGTTGGGGTTTGAACCCACGCCCTTCGACATGCGAACCTACCGCACTAACCACTGAGCCATAATCGCTACAAAAGATATTCTATCAGTTATCTGTTTCCTATAGTACAAGTTTTGCCGTGTTACCGTGTCTGTGTATCCCTACAAACTGCGGATGTGAGCAAAAAATCAAGAAGCGATATTAGAAACATGGCGGATCATCGCAACAGACGCGTTGCATCACGTCACGTAATACATTGAGGAATACGAGAAAACAATATCCCATCAGACATTGGAAACTCACCCTTTCCCCATCATTACCAACATGACACACGGCTCCGTTCCGACAAATAATTGTACATTATCGTAAAAAAATTAACGCATAATTTTATATTATTAAATAAATTAACTTCATGTACATATCGTAGGACATTATACACAGCGCCATCTAGACTCAAACTAAGCAAAGCTTGTACTATGGAAGCCAGATAACTAATAGAGTTCTTATAAATACTTTTTTAATACTTATTTTTGATTAAACAGATCATGTACACGTTTCAAAACATCCCAAAAAATCCAAGTACATAGGATTTTTAGAGTTACGCGCGGTACTGCCATGTCAGAGGTGAGGTGTACGAGGAGCTCGGCTCTCGTTGGCAGCTTCCTGGGCTCAAGAGTTTCGAAAAAAAACGATAATTAAATCGCCTCCTCCACCACCATCCCAAAAGCGAGGACGCTCTCAGTCTGATCAGTGGGATCCTCGCTCCAGAAACGCATTCTTAAAAATGTCATGAGAGTAAATGCATTAATTTGATTAGCTGTTAAAACGTGTTTTTTTTTTTTTTTTTTATATGTATTTTGTAGCTTAAAATGTGAATAAGATTATGGTAAATGCAACCTTTAATACCGTCCGCCGATAAACTCGGATCAGGTAGGTAATAAATTTCATTTTGCCTATCTGCTGCCTTAACATAATTCTTTTCGGTTTTATGGGCGCGCATATTTTATTGCCATGGATGACGTCTATAATAATATCGTTACAGGGTTGCCTTTTGACAAACTCGATCATGGGATACTTATAATAGATAGATTGGAACTCTTTATTGTGCACAACAAAAATAGAAAAAAAGTACAGAAAATAAAAGAATCTTATGACCTAGTGCCACAAGGGTCGGCTTTATTGTTAAGAGCGATCTTTTCCAGGCAACCAAGAATATAAAACACGATACAGATTAAGAACAGACGGGAGATTGTGTACTTGTAACACTATATCGTGCTGTAGCGATAATAGCTCAGTGGTTAGCGCGGTTGATTCGCATGCTGAAGGGCATAGGTTCAAACCCTATGGTAACAATGAGCTTGAGTTGTCGGTGAAGGAAAACATCGTGAGGAAACCATAGCTTGGTGGTAGTGTCCTTTCTGGTACTCGAAAAGCCATAGGCAAACAACTAGTGTATTAAAATTATATTGCCCAAGAAATAATATCTGTTCATCTTTCTTAAGAACTGACCTTTGAAAATATTTTTCTCGCTTTCCAGCAAAGATGCTGAATCAAACCTCGCCCATTGTGCGCGCCCAGTGGGCCGCGAATCTGCAAACTGCCTCGTTCCATAGACGGCGCATTTTTCCGTTTGTTCAGGCTCTTTCGCAAATATTGACCGCGGGGAATTGTGCCTGAGAGGTGCTTGAGCGTCTAGAAGACGCAATTTTATACAAACGACTAATTAGGCCGCCATAACATAACCCTCAAAACCTTCTCGCCGACAAATCTCAGTAAAAGATATTTTTTTAATTAAAACAATGTTACGCAAAACCGTGAAGTTTCGGCTGCCTAGAGACCGTCTTCCAAACTGGAAAAAAAAGAAAAAACCAACATGTGTGAAATCTGCCAACCCACACTTGCAACCGCCGTACCTTTCCCACAATGAGAAGAGGCCCTCGCCCAGCAGTGGGACAGCTTAACAAAACAGGGCTGATTCGGACGCAAAACAGTAGTATTAAATTGCAAGAGGTTATCGTATTCATCAATAAATAAATAAATTATTATCGCACGACTCTTTCACACAACGCCATCTAGTCCTAAACTACGCAAAGCTTGTACTATGGAAACCTTAACTAATACTTTATTTTTGTATATACATACAGTATACTCAAACAAACATTTATGTTCGTCACATAAAAGTTTGCTCTAAACGGAAATCAAACCCACTTCCGACAGCTCTTGGAGCTGATACAATAGAAAATGAGAACAACTTATTTACAATGCGATCAACCCTGAAATCGCGTTAAAATCTATTTTAGCACATTTCGTTTTCAGGATAATCAGGTCATATATTAACCACCTATTTATTTATTATTTGGAACGACAGTCGAATACTGAACCCCCTGTATCAATATTGCTGATGTTCAAACTTTCACGGTGTATATGTGTGTATATGATAAGAAGGCAGCAAATAGTGTAAGCGTGACATTTTCCAGTTTTTCTTCGCCAGATATGAAGTTAATTATTACAAACGGTTATATTGTTTTGCTTCCTTTCCCTTTACTGGTATAGTAGAATACAAAACGTAGGTTAACTTTTACTGTATTCCTTCCTTTTAGTATCACGAGTAGTGATGACAGGTAAGTGGTATGCGTGGTTGGTTCACACGCCGAAAGGTGTTGGTCTCTGGGTTCAAACCCCAACAATGAGCTTGAAGTTTAAAAGAAAACATCGTCAGGAAACCATAACGTTGTGATGTGGCTAAGCACCTAACAGTGTGTTCCGGCAGCCTCACTTGAGAGCCGGTTTCATTTCAGGCTAGACGTGTTTACCATCTTCGACCACACCGTTACTTGTCATCAGGTGAGCTGTGGCCAAAAATCTAGCCTAGCCTAGTTAACTATAACAACAACATAACAATTTGACGAAGAATAATATATGTATATGATGTTTTATCCATCCTAGTAAACCATTTTAGACTTCTATAATTTCTTCTGCCTTCTTCTATCCTATTTCCTTCTTCTTTCTTCCAGCTTCCTTCTTTTTCCTTCCTCCTAAATTTCTATAAATAAAAATTAAACGATGTTTGTTTGTAAGCGTGTAACTTGAGAACGGCTAAACCGATTTACCCGATTCTTTTTAAATGTTCGTGATACTTCATATGACGTTTTATACATACATGATATATTATGCGAGGGCGAAAGGCGACTTCTACTGAACTGGGTGGTACACACATCATGAAGCTAGTGACAAATTTAATATATTACAAGTTATGAAGTCAAATTTAAAGAATAATATTTCCACAATCTCCAAATCTGAACAAGAATTCATTTTGATATTCAGTTTTGTGCAAGTAATGACTGGGTGAAGGACTTCTATAGCCTCTCACTCGGTCATTGCATGTTTGTCTTGTCGGTAGCGTTGCAAAGAATGTGACTAATTTATTTTCCATTTTTATTGTTATTCCTAGCTGCGCCCCGCGGTGTTATCCGCTACATTTTTTTCGCCATAAAATGTTCACCTAGCGGTAAGAAATATACTTTACGACCTATTCTCTCATACCTACCAAATATACATTAAAATTTTCATAAAAATCGGTCGAGCCGTTTCGGAGGAGTGTGACAACAAATACGTGACACGAGATTTATATATACAGATTAAAGGGCAGCTTTTTTTTTATTTGATTTTCTGAAGGTCTCTTACTCCCACTGCTTCTCTGTATGCATTTCCGTGCTCTGGTTAAGTAATCATTATTTTTCCATTAGAGCGAAGTAGGTACATGTATTTTACGACAATAGAGCGTTCCCAGGCATAGAGGGCCATTGTGTTTAAGGTGAGCGCACACTTGACGAGATAGTATACGTTGTTTTTAAAACGTAATTTTATTTAGTGGTAGGTCATCTAGGTAGGTTAGGTTAGTACCAGATATTCTGCATATTATGCAATTAATAAAGCAACGATCCAGGCTAGACTTTGTTTTGTTACTCATAGTTTTATTTGTGTATCGCTGCAATGGGCATGCGTTATCTCTTCATCAGACCTCTCCGACTTGACAAGCCGGTGCGACAGTGTTAACAGTTGCTCTTTCTTTTTATTACTGCAAAGATCTAACGTGCTGTGGACGCTCCTGCGTTGAAATTTCAATATTTAAAAATAGGCTACCTGGCTTTCTTCTAGGTAACAGTGCTCCAGCTTAGAGCACATTACTGCTTAACATCAGGCAGGTTGTGTGTCCAACGCGCACCTATTTAGAATTAAAAAACCTTCGATGCAAAGAAGCGTGTGCGTAACGTAAACTTAAATTTTGTCTTCACTCGTAACGTTTTTCAAGAGCTAAAAATAATTTTGACAATCGATTTATAATTATGTCAAAACATTACGAACAAGGTATATACCACTCTTCATTTTGGGTGAACAAAGTGAGTGTAAGTACGTTACCTATGTACATAAACAAGTATATCACTGCCATGAAAACTGACGTGGTTTTGACACACGCCCTGCGCCCGCGCATCAACCGCTATCTTCACGTGCGAGTCGCGGAGCGGCCCGCAGTGCGACGCAAGAAAAGGGCACGCGCGCGTTGTACTCAGCTTTGATTCCATGATAAAGGCCACCGGATGTAACCGAAACTATAGTAGTAATTTCCGATAAAATTAAACGTGAGTAATCCCGCATAAGTAAAACAAAAATATATCACTGCCTTTGAAACAAACTCTGTTTTAAATGTACCCACGGTAAATGAGAAGGCGTATCTCTAAATAAAAACTTTAATTGTAAATTGCGTCTGTGATCTGCAGGACTTCTGTATTTGTGACGAAATTTCACAAAACGAAGCCGAAATTAGGCGAGGTTTTAACATCACTATTTGCAAGCTGAGCTTCAGCCGACGAGGGTCAATATTTGAAGAGTGTGAACGAGCAGTATGGTAACTGGGGACTCGTGGAGGCGCTGTAATTGTAAATTACCCTGACTACTCAGTGGGTAGAGCGTTTAGGTCGCGCACCGCAGCGTATAGATTTAAATCTTAACAATGATCTTGAGTTGACGAAACTAACTGTATATTTTTCAATCCTACTATAGATTGATAGATAGATACTTTATTGTGCATACCAGAAATAGATTTTTTTTTAACAAAAGTAGCTTATGAGTTAATGCCACAAATGGCGGACTTATCGCTAAAAGCGATCTCTTTCAGTCAACCAAAAATAAAAATCACGTTACTCGAGAGAGATGTGAATGAGGTCTAATATGAAACATGTAAATGTTTATCACGAAGACGACCACCTGCTAAGGAGGTCTACCAGCAAGTACGCAAATAAACGTGAGAAAAGCAAGAAATGTGTTAAAACAGTTTTAGTTTTTTTTTTTATAATTGACAGGCTAGGTGTTTGCCCACAGCGCACCTGATGCTGACGTTAACGGTGTGGTCGAAGAAGGTGAACACACCCGACCTGGAATGAAACTGGCTCTCAAGCGAGGATACTGGATGGCAGATTTAACTAGTAGCGGATAGTAGCTAGTCGAGAACCAAAAAATACTCTACCACCACGCTATAATTTCCTCACGATGTTTTCCTTCACCGGGAGTTTAAGCTCGTTATCGGGGTTTGAACCTACGCCCTTCAGCGTGTGAACCATCCGCGTTAACCACTGAGCTATCATCGCTACAAAATCGCGGTTATTTAAAGATTTTATTCCCTTTCATTACGGAAATCTTTATAAGCAGCTGGATCCTCTTCACGACTAGTTTCTTAAATCATCACCAGCACGTGAAAGACCCTACTGCGCGTATTGTTAAGCAATATTTATCCTTGAAAGCCTGTCGCTGAGCAAGGATTAATTCATTAGATGGTTAGTTACAGCCTTCTTGCTTACACTTTGATTTCTCTCTGTGCAGACACAGTTGAATTTACTTTGAACAAATCTCAACTTGAAAAGGTAATTAGATTTGAAATACAAGCCTAACAAAATGTTAGAGGGTATTTAGTAAAATAAATCCAAATTCAAATACCAATAAATAAAATCTGCGCTAGAAAAAGTAACTGTTCAAGAACAATCTATCTATCTATCTATCGTAACGTTTTTTTACTGCTGACAAGCTAGGTGTTTGACCACAGCTCACCTGATGTTAATATGGTCACCTAGCCTAGAATGGACTGACTTCTCAAGTAAGGCAGTCGCAACACCGTTTGGTGCTTGATGGCAGATTTTCAACTTGAGGGTTCTCAAGCTTTGCTTAGTTCGAGGTTAGATGGCGCTGATTGAAATATCCGACGATATTTATTACGGAATAATCTGTGTGTCAAATGTCATCGAAATGTATTCAGCCGTACATGTCAATTTCACATTTATAATATTAAGTATATTATTGGCCGATAATATATTTTTTGTGGCAAACAAGTGACGGGCCACCTGATGGTAAGTGGTCATTTCCGTCTATGGACACCTACAGTACTCGAGGCATTGTGAGTGCGTTGCCTACTCTAGTGTGGTTCACCCTTTTTTTTAATAACTCCATTTTAATTATTTGTATACTTCGTAAAAGGTACCGCCAATTTATGGCCCAAGTTCACAACAGACTAGACATCGCCTCACAAACTTGCTTCAAGCCACACCATTAAAAGCTTGACAATCAAGCTTGACAATGCTTGAACTGAGACTCAACTCGATCGCGATCCTTTGAAATTCTCAACTATTTGCTCCTTTAGACTACTCTCGAGTCAAATCCGACGAGTTTCTGTAATGCAGACTCAGTTTGAAAGATGAGATGGGGTTTGAAGCCCTTGATGGAATTTTGTGGGTGATGTTTTGAATCCATTGAAATGATTTAAACTGAGTAGGTAAGATAACGTACCCATTTTTTAAGATTCTTTTTTTTTTAATGTTAAAGTAATATGATGAACAAGACGTTCTTCTGATGGTAAGAAATAACGCCTGTCTATGACCATTGCAGCGATGCACAGAGAACAAAATTCAGAGCATCGCTGCTTTGACGCACATTACTTTGAAACTTTTACTTTACACACTACTGCTTGGTGGCAGAATATCTGATACTGCGGTGTTACCTACCTAGACGACCTCTTGATTAGGAGATCTACCACTAAGTAAACCATTTCCTAAAGCAAATTGATCTTGTCACATATCATAGATTGTCGGTTTAGATTAAGAATTGGCCATATTATGCCTTTTAAAAGCAGTCATGTGATGAAGCATTGAACCACTGAACATCTACATTGCCGTGGTGGTGCCAGCGTAAGAATAGTACCCCACCCTCTCTACCCGTGGTTGCCGTAAGAGTCGGCTAAGGGATGTAATCCGGAAGATGGGCAGCAGCGTCTTCCTTGAACAATCACACCTAACCGCGCTCTCCAACCCGCCTGCCAAGCGTGGCGAGTATTGGCAAAACCCCCCAGGAGGAGGCCTATCACCAGCAATGGACGTCCTATGGCTGATGATGTGATGTGATGAAGTAGCCATGTTTGTAAAAAGCATCCTGAATCCTCTTTAAAATTGATAATAATTGATATTGAGACTAACCATCAGATGTCTCAAAGTAATGAGCGCCAAAGGAGAGATGTTTTGGAATTTGCTTTGATACTCAAAGTTCTTTATATCGCTGCAATTATAATAGTCATGCACATGCGTTATCTCTTACCATCAGAAGAGCGTCTTGTTCGTCACATTACATTTTAGATTTACAAAAAAATAAAGTTCAAAAAAGTTAATGACAAAATATAATTAAAACCCTCAGCAAAGTTAGTAAAATAATTGAAAAGAAAATAAATATTTACAGCGAATAAACTCGCGAATTAATTTCCAACTTGAATGTTAACTAGATATTAATTTTAATTACAAAACTATTTCGCTTTTTGAATAATAAACAAAACCATTTATTATTCACGACGTGTAAAAGATAAACAATAAAAATAACAAATAACTGTCAACTGTTGGATTTAATTTATAGTATTTTTTCAAAATATTTAAAATTTAAAACATATTTACGAGACAACCATTTGCATTTAAAACTCGTATTTGCATTTATAGCAAAGGTCAACAATTTATTCAGTTCGCAGTAGTGTGAATCCGACCGGGGCAAAGTCATGGCGAGCGATGACATCTCAATGGTTAGCGCAGTCAGTTCACATGCCAAAGGGCGTGGGTTCAAACTCCAACAATGAGCCTGAGCTGCCGGTGATGGAAAACCATATCGCGGTAGTAGGGTATTTTCTAGTATTTGGCTGGCTAACCACCACCAAGTTAAAAATTCTGCCGCTATGCACCTAATGATGTGATCCAGCTGCCTCATTTGAGGGCCAGTTGCATTCCAGGCCAGGTTTGCAATTAACATCAGGTAAGCTGTGGTCAGAGATCAAACGCAAAGCCTATCAACCATAATAAAATTCTACGTAGAATAGAATAGAATACAACTTTATTGTACACCAACCAAAAAAAAAAAAAAAACTAAAAATCTTATATCTTGGAAATGTCTTAAGTCTTGCGTAGATATTTTGTTAACATAACTCATATACTCACAAAATAATGCTAGAGCGTCATGGCACAAGTGCTGTAGTAGCTGGCTACTACAGCACTTGTGCCATGACATCCTCATCAAAATTTGACTCACTTCCGCATTCAAAATAATCCAAAAATACCACGGGGTCCATCGACTTACATACTAATTTGTAAGGACAGGACAAATGGAATATTCTCAACGGAACTTACTTTGTAGCCAGCATAAGTACACTTTCTCCAGCCAGCATGAACTCAGTCGCTGGTAGCATGCTAGTTACATGATATCATTGGTAACTGATCAAAATGGCAAGATATTTTTTTAGACATTACCCATCTATGCGTTTGACTTATGTGTTTTTTCTGCGGTGGTACCTACTTAGACTACCTTCTGCTAAGGAGATTTACCAGAGTGTTTGTATGTCTGTCCAGTGTCTTCCCTCGTAACTATTAAACGGTAAAACCGATGTTGATGAATAATAATGTCTTTAGATTTGCCTTTATTACGCGAGTGTCACTGGCTATATTAAAATAAAACTAAATGGTCTAAAATATATGTTTTTTTTCCGTAGTCGGGTCTGAACTTTTAAGCTTATTAATCGTTGAGAGCGTCTTAAAAAATAAACAAAGTAGCTCGGTTTTTTAAATATTCCTATATTCAAGTCTTAATTTGGCTGTCTGTAGCGCAGTGTTCAGATTAATTAATTATTATCAATCACTCTATTTATTTTGTGATAGTAGAAAATAAAGGACGTAACATCACGCATACCTGTCAGCTTCCTTATATCATCTCCGTGTCCTTTATGCTCACTCTTTATGAATATATTACAAACTCTTTGGAGCTAATGTTGTCACTAGAGATTGATGGATCAACGTGATGAAGATTTAGCTTAGTTTTTTCGAAAGGAGTCATACAGTGATGCAATTGTTCGAAGAGGAATATCCTTAGTTTTAAGATCAATGACAAGGACAAAGTAGCAAAGTATCAAGTCAAGTGGCGGTCCTGTGGCCTCGAATCAGTACAGGTGACTATCCAATGCAAGCTAAATAAAGCTAAGATTTTTTTAGTTTCTTGATATACATACATATTATATAATTTTTCTGTACGTGTGTATGTAAATATGATGTGTTTCTCTAGTTAATATACCTCGTCGTTTTATCGAGTCTTATCCGTGCCAAGCTCACCTGGAAGAGATTGTTCAAAGCAATAAGGCCGACGATTGTTACACTTTATTTTAATGTTATATGTTTGTATTATTTCTGTTCTGTAATCAGGGTGTGAACAATAAAAAATATCTATCTATATCACTGAACTTGTCTTAAACGGCTAGACCAATTTTGATGACAATTTTTATATGTTTGAGTGAGTCCCTGGATGGTTTAGATGTGTAATTGGACCCGGTAGGTGGTGCTTCAATCGGACAAGACAACGTCTGCATGGATCTGCTAGTTTATTATATGTATGTTTTTGAATATAGGTATGTACCTACATGTATTTTTTCAGTTAGCGAAATTACTGGGCTGTTGAAACTAACCATCTAATATCTCAAAGTAATGAGCGCCAAATCAGCGATGCCCTGGACTTTGTTTAGTTACTCAAAGTTCTGTGTGTTGCTGCAATGGACACGGACAGGCGTTATCTCTTACCATCAGGAGAACTCTCTTATGTCTTACTTTATTTACATTTTTTTTTTAAATAAGTTGCCATAGTACAAGTTTTGCTTATTTTGCGGGTGTGAAATATTCCTCAATAATTTTTTATGTGAAATAGATCTACATCTGGCCACCAACTCGCCTGATGAAAAGCGATGATGCGGCCGAGGATAGAACACTGGAATTTTATTCACTCTAACTTTAGAAACGCCAAATTGTAGTGTGTGAAAGATATAATCTTGATCTGTTTAAGGTCTTCTTATCTTACCATCAAGTTGGTGGTCAAACACGGACTTATACGAGTTAAAAGAAATTAGTTTAGCCTTATAATTGAGGAAGGCTTCGAAACTCAGGGTAGGAGTTAAAATAAATCCTAGAAGCTCAAGATGATTGACTTTCGGAACAGAAAGATTATGAGATACATCACGAGATGTAGGAGATAGTGGTGGAGATATTTAAAATTAATATTGTTCTATAGCGCATCTGTCAGTGGATGTCACACTTATACTGGGATCTCTTGACTCGCGCAGCTCTTTAGCCCATCCAGACGTTGGTAGCGAAGAGCCACAGATGGCTTTTGTGGCTCCTCCCTTTGTCGCAGAGATTTCAAGTCCAGCCACTCCAACCCTGGCAACCCTCTAGAGAGATGATTTACAAATCTGTGTGTCCACTGTTTTAGAAATTTTAAAGTCGTGAAAATCCTTTGTTGTAGTCTGATGTAGGTTTCAGATCATTTCTACTTTGAATAATTCGTTATAAACATTAGTTTCAGAACTTACTTTGTATCTTTGTGTACTTAACTAAAAAATCTTACGTACTTATATTATGAACTAGATGCGTCCCGTGGATTTGCTAGCATGGGGTCGACAATCACGGGCGGTATAATGTTAAAAATAATAAACATATTTTTTGTTTCAATTATGTTAATTATCTCACGTTTAATAATATCGAAAACTCTACTCTAGTAAAACTATAGTTTCGGCCACATCCGGTGGCCTTCATCATGGAGACAATGCTGAATACAACGAGCACGTGCGCGCTTCGTCTTGCTTTGCACTGCGGGCCAAAAATGTGTCAATACCACGTCAGTTTCCATTTTGTAGCGATGATAAATCAGTGGTTACCGCGGTCGGTTCACACGCTGAAAGACGTGGGTTCAAACCCCAACAATGAGTTTGAGCTGCTAAGGAAAACATCGTGAAACCACAGCATGGTGGTGGGGTACTTTTTAGTGCTCGGCTGGCTAACTACCACTCTTAAGTTGAAAACCAGCCAAGCACCTAACGGTGTGTTCCGTCAGCCTCACTTGAGAGCTAGTTCTATTCAAGGCTAGGTGGGTTTACCATCTTTGACCACACCGTCACTTAACTTCAGGTGGGCTATGATCAAATAACTAACCTGTCAACAGAAAAAAAAAACTATAGAACCCTGATAAAATCATAATAATTTCATAGACAAAAACAAAGCGCAAAATCAGCTAGCACTGCTACATCGTAGAAATGTAAACAAGACGATCGTCGTAGACAAAATTCTCTGTAATAGACCGAATATAAAACCACCATATCCCTAAACAGGGAAGAAAATGGACAATTCTGAAAGGGTATTTTATTTTTGTTAGGTTATATTCTCGGTAAGCGTAATCTGGGCCGAGCGATGCCTTTATCCAATATTATTTGAATGAAAATTTGTTTCAAGCCCTCAATACGAATAAGGGTCGCCCTTTGAAGCCACAACAAATGTCATTGTATCAACCTCGTTTAAAATACCACAAACCTTCTGAAGAAGCGAAAATTAGGACGTGTTTCACTGGAAGGGACTTGACTGGCACTTTACGGGTAACGGGTACCATGTAAAGGGACCTATTAATTAGCCTGAGTCATCAACATCAACAAATTAGCATAGTCCGCCGCTGGATATGCACACTACTATGTTCTGGTTTGAAGGCAGCTAGCGAAATTAGAAGGTTGTTGAGTCTATCTAATGTCTCAAAGTAATGAGCGCCAAAGCAGCGCTGCCCTAAACATTTTTGTTGCTCAAAGTTCTGTGTATCGCTGCAATGGTCATGGACAGGTGTTAACTTTTACCCTCAGGCGAGTGTCTCAATCGTCTCATTACATTTACATTTTAAAAAAGTACAATTCGAAGTACACAACATTTTATTAAAAAATTTCAACTAGCTATTTGTTACAATTGAAAATAACTTTCGGGTTAAACAGTGCACAGGCACACTTGAAACTTTTACGTATAAATGATTGTAACAAGATATGTACACTCGACATTTTTAAGTATAAATGATTGTTACAAGATATGTACACTCGACACTTTTAAGTATATAGTAAATGATTGTTACAAGATATGTACACTCGAAAAACTTTTACGTATAAATGATTGTTACAAGATATGTACACTCGAAACTTTTACGTATAAATGATTGTTACAAGATATGTACACTCGAAACTTTTACGTATAAATGATTGTTACAAGATATGTTCACTCAAAACTTTTACGTATAAATGATTGTTGCAAGATTTGTACACTCGAAACGTTTACGTATAAATGATTGTTACAAGTTATGTATACTCGAAACTTTTACGTATAAATGATTGTTACAAGATATGTTCACTCAAAACTTTTACGTATAAATGATTGTTGCAAGATTTGTACACTCGAAACTTTTACGTAGGTATAAATGATTGTCTTCAAAGTCTTGTTTTTAGTCTTTTTATTTGTTCTCTATAATCACAGACGCTTCAAAATGTAAAACACAGGACCAGCTTTAATTCTATTTTACCTACATATTTTTTGCCCATTTTTCCTGTTGGCCGTTCCATCTCAACTTACAAGACAGCTAATACCAAATATTCGTACAGTCTACAGTCTGTAACTGGTAATCCAAAGTAATGAAACTCTTCTAGTATATACGGGTATTGGAGGAATCCCGCACGCAACATAGCAATAACAACATTTGCCAGAGTTAGGGAAGCGTTAACGGGCAAACTCGACTGATTGCTTTGCAGGGCCAAAGTACCAGAGACGTGTAGTACTAAGTATGGAAACTATTATTTGTACTAATATCTGTTACTAGTAGGTATCTATTTTAAAAAGATAATAGATTTTTTCCTCCTAGGTGGTCATCTAGGTATCTTCCACTACAGAATCAGATAGTCTTGACTTGGATAAGTATATTAACTCATTTGGTAGAATATCTGCTGCAACAGCTGTAGGATGTAGGTTCTATTCCCAACAGAGCAAGTATTTATGTAATGATAAATGCTTGATCTGTGTCTAGGTGTTCTGTAAGTATTTTAAGCATGTCTTTACAAAAATAAAGTATATAAGTATTATATCAGTTATCTGGTTCCCATACTAGAAACTTTGCTTAGCCTAGGGCTAGATGGCGCCGTGTGAAATGTCCTCTGATATTAGTTTATTTATCATTATTTTTTCTGCTGACAATAGTATGTAAACACTTCCTTATTCCACTTTAGAGGGTACTGCAGCTAGCGAAATTAGAAGGCTATTGAATCCAACCATTGGACGTCACAAAGTAATGAGCGTCAATGCAACGATCCCTTGGATTTTGTTTTTTCTTCATAGTTTAACGCTGAAATGGTTATCGACAAGCGTTATCTCTTACCATCAGGAGAGTATTTTATTCGTGCCATTACATTACATAAAAAAATACTAGTTCAAAGTACGAGAGACGTACGTTTTTATTTAAAAAAATACTATTTTATTTAAAATTTATCTAAAAATGAATTTGCTTTGTCTCGGTAGTATTTTAGCTTAGCTATGTATTGTGCTAACGAAAGTAAGTAAATAAATTTAATTAAAATTATTTATTTACATTAATTAAATGAAAACCAATGATATTCCGTAATATATTCAAAGTCACATGCAAATGTCTTCACTTCAGGTCGACATTCGCTGGAATATTATGTATTTATTCTTTATCATGGCAACAACAATGAATTCAATCCAGATGTCAAACGAATTAACATCAAAATTAATATTCCATGTCCGTTGAAATTCAGAATGTCAATAATTTAAAGTACAGTATAGTGAAAAAAAAAAAATTCAATGTAATTGATTACTCACATACATTAAGCATTTAATAACTATGTAATATATGCAATTATTTAATAATCTATTGTATATTAGCATAACATAACTACAAAGCTTTCCCGTCTAAAATACTGTTCCAATGTTTCCCAGCAGTAGCAAACTGTATCTAATATCAATACTTGTTTATCATTAATTCGTCGCAACATTATTTATGATATATCTGTTTTAGAATATTAGTTCATTCTTATTCATTGTTAGGTAATACTTTTGCATTTGTATAGTATTATACCTATTATGTCTATTTACGATAACAGAGTAAGTTACTTTATTACTGTAAGTGCATTACTAGACTATAAGAATGACTAAGTTGCTCGTTTTAAATGAATGTAAGTTCTTTTGAGAAATAAATATTATAAATTTTTACCATCACTCAATCCTATAATATTAGTATACTTACTACAATAAAAGTGTATGTATTAATTCTATAAATTTAAATTTTTATAACTTGATAGTGTTACAACATCTACCGTCTGTTCGTATTTTCCATTATTAGTAGCCTTGAAGAGATTGCTTTTAGTGATAGCTTATAAGATTATTTTGCTTTTTGTACTCTTTATCTATTTTTGGTATGCACAATAAAGAGTGTTTATCTATGTATCTATCTATTATATAAAATGATATTGATATATCTGATACCGATATCTGATATCGCAACAAATAAATACGTGTAAAAATACTAAGTACAGAGTCAGCAGTAGCATCACTTGGAAGTTTCAAAGTTAGAGCCCAAGGCGAACCGCGGAACGATTAAGGCGGGACCGGTAATAGAATAAAAAAACAAATTCTCTATGGAGCAAGTTCTGGCGTCTGGAGTTACGCTAATAACTGTCTTCGTTGAACTATCTTCGTTGCGTTGATTAGGTAATAAAGATGCCCAGAACTTCTTTGCAAAATATTTTAAGCCTGGAATGAAGTTAAAATAGCTCTATAAAAATTGTGGTGGCTATGTCGGGGCTTTGGACGCGTCTGTAGGGCTACAAATATCTGTATTTTATTTCATACAAAAATATAATTGACCTTTTTTGTTTTACTTATGCGGGAATCCTCGCAACACCGCAGAGTAGAACTCCGGTGAAGAAGGGCACCAGAGCGAGACAATAATATTCGCATTCACCTAAATAGCACTTTTATGGATACTTTGTGATATAATCCGAATAAGCTAGAAAAAAGATTATATTATTAGAAATACCTATAGGAAAATTCATACCCAACTGACAAAATTGCTTTACAGCAATCATTTTTCCCACGTGACCGGCGTGTCTTAGATTTTCTTGACAGATCTCATCGGGCCCTCCGACTGGTCGGTCCCTATTACAGATCATCGAATTATATGTACCTAGAAGAGAACTTTCACATAAGGACGTACGTGCAAAATTACCAACCATGTTCTTTAGTAATGTCTGTCAATAAAATTAACAAATCGATTTCGTGTGATCAGGTTACAAAATTTTAATTTTTTCATTGAATATGCCAATATTTTTGTAAAATACTAAATAATGTGAGTTAGTTTGTTAATTATCTAGTACTACCCGCTCCGGCTTCGCACGGGTATAAACCTCAATAATAACAGTATTTCTCCACTATTTAATGGATGTTATTATACATATAAACCTTCCTCTTCAATCACTCTATCTATTTAAAAAAACCGCATAAAAATCCGTTGCGTAGTTTTAAAGATTTAAGCATACATAGGGACAGAGAAAGCGACTTTGTTTTATACTATGTAGCGATAGTGATGATGATGTAAAACATCACTACTTTAGAAAGGAATAAAGAAAGAAAGATAGTAAGACAGAACGAGTGAAAGAAAGAAAACAAAAGGGAAAGATAAAAGAAATAAAGAAAGAATATTTTCTCACACTACAACAAAAACGCAAAAAAGATAACAATAAGATTCAAAAACTAGTAAAATAATAATAAATTAAAAATCAATTACTCAACATACATTTATGCCAATTTAATTAGATTAATTTAAGCAAATTCTATAAGAACAGCACCCGTTAGGTGCGGGGCCACGTAGATGTAACTGCCGCTACGAGTATCCGAGCCGGCTGCCGATCGCGCTTCGAAAGCTACATTTTCCCCAAAGGTTAGTAAATGAAGGACGTGATCTGATATTATTTTCAGTAGACGTCTTTCACAGCAATAAAAAAGAACAGAGTGAAGCCTCGTAATGGGAAGAAAATCTCAGCTGTGGCGGCGATGACGGGCAGGCCAATAAGTCGGAGTGTAAAGGCAATATATTTGGCCGCAGGAAGTACGCCCTAAATATTTTCTTAGCTTGGCCTGTTGTTCGAGTCATAAGAAATCTTTGACTGAATCTAAAGAAAAATGTTTTTTCTTTTTGAAAAAAAAATTATAGCCACGTCGACTCGTAACGATGTAAAGATTCTAACGATACCGTACATTTAAATCTGTTCAGGCATTTGGAAGTTATGGTGGAATAAAGAAACACATACATACATACCTATATGAACCCTGACCAAAACATAACACTCCTTTTTTTCGACAGCCCTGTTTGCTTATTGGTAGCACGTTAGCTTTGAGCTGCAGGGGGTTTGATTCCCACCCAGGACAAACATTTTGTGGTATTTGTACTGTATGTCAAAAAAAAAGTATTTAATTATTTTAGACAGCCGCGTAAAAGGGCACGCTAGTACTATTTTTTTTTTTGTTAGGTTCTTTGCTTCATCTTATTGTATGATGATCAAGTGACGTTTTGCTCCACAAATTCGCAGCCTCTCATGGCCAGCACCACTCCATTCCCACATCCGGTCCTCGCCCTTCCGGCCTCTCGGAGAATAAACAAGTGCCTCCATCGGAACTCAGTATATTAGCCGCGACGGCGTTGGCAGCGCGCCTATAATGAAATACAATTAGTTGACTGATGGAATACGTGCACCATTGTTCACAGGTAACAATATTACCTTCTTACACTGGCATCACAGGGATATTTCGATTCTGACAGATTTTTGTTTGGGACACCATAGCAAAACTCATATACTATGTCCTTAATTAAATCATGGAGTAAAATTTGTTATGACGGTGACGTAAGGAAAATGACGTTGACGTTGATGGTGACGTTAAAAAATGCTAAAAAAACATCACGTGATTAAAGGACGACCTAATATGAATAATTTATTTAATTGTGATTATAAGTATGACATGGGATGCTAATTGACATTATAATTAAAATTAACAACTAATATTATTTGGACATTTCTGTATATTTTTGACATTCATTTGACATTCCATTTAGTAAAGATAAATTATATTATAATATTCATACACCTGCAATGGTAAGTTCTGGAAAAGCTCGCGTAAATATTACCCAACCATCTCGATGTATCTAAAACTCTTGAATAAATCAACTTTGACTTTGACTTTGACTTTAACTTTGTCTCCTTGAAGAAGGCCACTCTATGCCGAAACTAGTCGGAGTATCCGATATAATTAAACATGAGTAATCCCGCATAAGTAACACGAAAACCCTGACACAACCTCTAGAAAATGAAGCTGATTTTGTCCGACTTAGCTTTTAGTACTCATCTAAGTATCGACCAAAAACTATCAAAAACTTGTATAAAATTTTATATCGATCAAATGTCGATCAAAAACTCGTATGAAATTTTTTAGCCACGGCTGCTTATTCATAAATTAATTCTAACCATCAGCGCGTGGTACTCTTCACCCCCACATTGCGTACAGTTGGTACAGTCGCATGAAGTTAATTCAATGCAAAAGAAAAGCGTGTCGTCCCCAAAGCTCTTTGACTAGTCAAGCTGCGCAGCGTTCCTACACAGAATAATAATGTGCCAGGTAGGAACTTTTTATTGTGACAACAAAATTCACTCAAAAAAAAAAACTAGCTAACAAACCCTGAACCAAACTGCTAAAAATAAACTCATATTTATATAATAAACATTGGAAAATATTTATTTAATCACAGTGTAAGTATTGTATATTATGTGTTAATGTGTGTTTTACTTGTGGTAGATCCCCTTAGCTGAAAGTCGTCTAGGTAGGTACCATTGTACTAAATATTTTACTTGATGGTAGATTTCCTTAGTAGGAGGTCGTCTAGGTAGGTACCACCGCAGTACCAGATATTCTGCCGCTAAGCAGTAGTGTGTAAACATTACTGTGTTCCGGTTTGAAGGGTACTGCAGCTAGCGAAATTACAGGGCTATTGAGACTAACCATCTAATCTCAAAATAATGGGTGCCAAGGCGGCGATGCCCTGGACTTTGTTTTACTACTCAAAGTTCTGTGTATCGCTGCAATGGTTATGGACAGGCGTTATCTCTTAACATCAGGAGAGCGTCTCGTACGTCTCATTACTGTTACATAAAAAAAAAAACTGCTTCCAATCAATGTGTTAACATTACTGTGTTCCGGTTTAAAGGGTACTGAAGCTAGCAAAATTACAGGGCTGTTGAGATTAACCATCGAATGTCTCAGAGTATTGCTTGCCAAAGCTGCAAAACCCTGAACACTGTTTTGTTTTTTAAAGTTCTGTGTATCGCTGCAATGGTCATGGGCATACCTTATAAGAGGTGATTTTTACCTAAAATCGTGTTGATAAAATAATGAATTGTAGCATATCTTGTATTGTGATACTGACAGTACATTGACAGGCTAGCTATCCATCTGTGCCTCTCTTGTCTGCGCCGCAGGGCTGCCTCGATCAAAAGCCTTTGTGCCGTGACGTTTGTAGGTAAAACGTAAAGCGCTTTGTTCGTAGAGATCACGATATGATTTGTTAAGGAAAAGCGTTTTCGCTTATTATTTTTGAATGCTTAAATTATTTTGTGGAAGTCAAAAACACATCAAAAGTGAGGAATGAGATGAAAAATTGCGGCGACAACGCTTTGGTGTTTTGTGTTACTTTTACTTGTTTAGCAACTAGTAATACACCGTGAACCGTGCTCTTGCGACATACAAAAAAAATTACCATAACAATGTACGCTTTCTAATAAATTTTAAAGACAATTTAAAAATAGTGTCTGTGTATCAAAAAGATTTAAGACCTACGAATGCATGCAGAGAGTTTTATTCTAGAAATTATTATTCTCCAACCTTATTTCACTTGATTGTAGATATTCTTAGCAAAAGGTCGTGTAGGTAGTTACCACCGCAGTACCAAATATTCTGCCGCCAAGCAGTAGTGTGTTAACATTACTGTGTTCCGATTTGAAGAATACTACAGCTAGCGAAATTACAGGGCTGTTGAAACCAACCATCGAAAGTTTCACATTATGAGCGCCAAAGCAGCGATATCCTGGACTTTATTTTCAAAATTCTGTGTATCACTGCAATGGCCATAGGCATGGCGTTAATTACCATCAGGAAGGCATCTCGTTCGTCTCACTTATAAACATTGACAGTGTTAAAAAGCAAGCCTTTTACTTATTTAAAAAAACATACCTTATACTCAACATAGGGATGCAATGGACTATCAAGTAGGTATGAGGGTTGTATAAAAATTATACTGTTGTAGCTGAATGTTTTACTGAAGACTAAAACTGCTTATTTTTTTAAAGAGAATTCCTATTTTGCCTTAAGATTTTCACCGGAAATCCAAGAGGCACTCAAAATTCAATATCTCATGGAAAACGACAAAGGCGCAGAGGAAATGTCACGCCAATAATTTGTTTATAGCTCACTGGGTGAACATTGGAAATCCAAATTACGTGTGAAGTGAAACACAGGCAAATTTGTAGCTAAAAATAACTTCAATTGAAAAATTACATGAATACGTTATGATTTCACAAAAGACATGAAAACATATATCTTATTAGAGACATATGGATATATTTACAAAAAAAATATATTGTATATAAGTAGTCAAAATATCTGGTTCCTATAGTCTTCATGTTCATGTTCATGCTCTGGTTTGACAGCCTTGTTGGCTCATTGGTAGTATATCTGCCTTAAGAGCTGTAGGTCGTGGGATCGATTTCCGCCCAGGACAAACATTTTATGGTATAAACAAATGTTTTTTCTGTGTCTGGGTATTCTATACGTGTTACAAGTATGTATGTACAAAAAAAAAGTATTTATGCATACTATCATGTATCTGATTTCCATTACACAAGCTCTGCTTAGTTTGGGGTCAGATGACGCTGTGCGTAATGTCCTACGATATTTATTTATTTATTTTTTATTTATGTGTAGGCTTTGCTTAGTTTGGGGCTAGATGGCGCTATGTTAAATCATCATTGTCATCATTATTATCATCATCATCTCAGCCGTAAGACGTCCACTGTTGGACATAGGCCTCCCCCATTGACTTCCATAAAGACCGGTTGGAAGCGGCTCGCATTCCTGCGGTCTTTATGAGGTCGTCCGTCCACCTTGTGGGTGAACGTCCTACGCTGCGCTTGCCGGTCTGTGATTTCCACTCCAACACTTTGCAGCCCCATCGACCATCAGTTCTGCGTGCTATGTGCCCTGCCCACTGCCACTTCAACTTGCTAATCCGCTGGGCTATGTCGGCTACTTTAGTTCGTCTACGGATCTCCTCATTTCTGATTCGATCTCGTAGGGAAACTCCGAGCATAGCCCTCTCCATAGCTAGTTGTGCTACTTTGAGCTTATCAAGAAGGCACACACATAGTTAGAGACCTATATTGAATATTCTTCAACTGCACTCAATTTAAAAACGAATGAAAAGGAAATAGAAATATCTGAGAAGATAGCGATGGAATACGATAATTTGCTTATTTTTTCTACATTGACTCTTATACAAGCTAAGCAGTTAAACAATAATTTTGGATAATTTTTCTCAGATAGTTACATAAATACGAGTACAAGACATTAACTTAAATAAATAGAAAATTATGTGATTTCCAATAAAGCGAAAGAGTGAAAAGTAAAATTAAAGTAAACGACCCCCAGTGCAGTTAATCTTTGTGGTTTTTTTGTCTGTCCATGAATAATTCATGTATTTTCCGCTCCTAACGAGTTTCTGATGTTGCTTTGTTCCTCTCTTAATAAGATTTTTTTAAAGGTTATATAGCTACAATACAAATTGGCAGTTTCGAAAATCTTTCTCTACATACATTATTCTTTTAAGCGCCTTCAATTTGAATTGTTTCCATTGTGATCCTAGCACTGGTCCTCTAAATAATTTAAACGTTAAAACAACGTTGCATGGCAGGGGCAAACTCAAGGGCCTATCTAGGGCAAACTCACGGACCTATCTAGAGCAAACACACGGGCCTATCTAGGGCAAACACACGGGCCTATCTAGGGCAAACACATGGGCCTATCTAGGGTAAACTTACGGGCTTATCTAAGTCCTTAATCTGTCCAAGTGCAAATACTGTGCGTATTTACACTTGAACAGATTAGGTAGTGAGATTTACTCGTATTTATTATTAACTACGAGGTCGTCTGTGTCCTGCGGTCTTTATGAGGTCGTCCGTCCACCTTGTGGGTGAACGTCCTACGCTGCGCTTGCCGGTCTGTGATTTCCACTCCAACACTTTGCAGCCCCATCGGCCATCAGTTCTGCGTGCTATGTGCCCTGCCCATTACCACTTCAACTTGCTAATCCGCTGGGCTATGTCGGTAACTTTGGTACGTCTACGAATCTCCTCATTTCTGATTGCTGTGCCCCGCGGTTTCACCCGCGCTAGATGCCTACGTCACAGTAGCTTTATGCATGCAAAGTCTCAGCCCGATCGGTTTAAAATTGATAAAGTTTCATACAAACTTTCATTCCCTATTTTATCCCCTTGAGGGTAGAATTAATCAAAATCCTTTCTTAGCGGATGTCTACGTTATAGCATCTACCTGCATGCCAAATTTCAGCCCGATCCATCCAGTGGTTTGGGCTGTGCGTTGATAGTTCACTATGTCAGTCAGTCAGTCAGTCAGTCAGTCAGTCAGTCAGTCAGTCAGTCAGTCAGTCAGTCAGTCAGTCAGTCAGTCAGTCAGTCAGTCAGTCAGTCAGTCAGTCAGTCAGTCAGTCAGTCAGTCAGTCAGTCAGTCAGTCAGTCAGTCAGTCAGTCAGTCAGTCAGTCAGTCAGTCAGTCAGTCAGTCAGTCAGTCAGTCAGTCAGTCAGTCAGTCAGTCAGTCAGTCAGTCAGTCAGTCAGTCAGTCAGTCAGTCAGTCAGTCAGTCAGTCAGTCAGTCAGTCAGTCAGTCAGTCAGTCAGTCAGTCAGTCAGTCAGTCAGTCAGTCAGTCAGTCAGTCAGTCAGTCAGTCAGTCAGTCAGTCAGTCAGTCAGTCAGTCAGTCAGTCAGTCAGTCAGTCAGTCAGTCAGTCAGTCAGTCAGTCAGTCAGTCAGTCAGTCAGTCAGTCAGTCAGTCAGTCAGTCAGTCAGTCAGTCAGTCAGTCAGTCAGTCAGTCAGTCAGTCAGTCAGTCAGTCAGTCAGTCAGTCAGTCAGTCAGTCAGTCAGTCAGTCAGTCAGTCAGTCAGTCAGTCAGTCAGTCAGTCAGTCAGTCAGTCAGTCAGTCAGTCAGTCAGTCAGTCAGTCAGTCAGTCAGTCAGTCAGTCAGTCAGTCAGTCAGTCAGTCAGTCAGTCAGTCAGTCAGTCAGTCAGTCAGTCAGTCAGTCAGTCAGTCAGTCAGTCAGTCAGTCAGTCAGTCAGTCAGTCAGTCAGTCAGTCAGTCAGTCAGTCAGTCAGTCAGTCAGTCAGTCAGTCAGTCAGTCAGTCAGTCAGTCAGTCAGTCAGTCAGTCAGTCAGTCAGTCAGTCAGTCAGTCAGTCAGTCAGTCAGTCAGTCAGTCAGTCAGTCAGTCAGTCAGTCAGTCAGTCAGTCAGTCAGTCAGTCAGTCAGTCAGTCAGTCAGTCAGTCAGTCAGTCACCTTTGAGTAATATATATTTAGAAGATAGATAGATAGATTATGGTTACTAAGGTTAAGTTGGTCAACATTGGTTTCTGTACCTTGTTCTATTACCTTACTTCTTTGCGAACCATCGCGCGCGTTTGATACCGCCGATCACGCCCTCATTGCTAATAAGCTGTGATTTTACGGAATCCGCCCCCGCTCCCCGGCCCCGCTCTGTCCATACTGTCCTCCTTCATGTCTAAGCGAACGCAGGTAGTGGTGAGTGATAGAGGTCGCGACTTATCGTCAGAAGTGGAAAATACGATGGGCGTCCCGCAGGGCTCCTGTCTATCTAACACTTTATGCAGTCTGCTCCTCAACGCCATCGATAATGCTGACATATACATGTACGCTGACGACGTCTCTGCAGTGAACACCGCGCCGATGCACCATGAGCTAGGGTCTCGAGGCTGAATATAGTAGTGAACGAGCTCGATAGGTGGTTCCGATCAAACGGGCTAGCGCTAAACAAAGACAAGACCTGCTTCCTTCCTTTCAACCTCAATGGACATGCGACAGAGATTCATTCGGTAGCAGTCGGCAATAACGCACTCCAAGAAGTCCACAGTACGAAACTTCTAGGTTTCCATATTGACGGTACGTTGACATGGGAGACGCACATAGACGAGCTGTGCGGGAAGCTGAGCCGCTCGTGCTTTGCGCTTCGCAACCGTCCACAGTAACATCACGTACGGGTTGGAGCTGTGGGGCCGCTTGTATATTGACTTTTTCATTATATTGACATATATTATGATTCTGACATTTTTAAATGTGAATGGAATAATGACTTGCAACTTTGGTGTTACCGATAAAAGATTTGTATTCGTATTTGTATTATTTTTATAACTTTATCCTTCTTATTCGTTTAATTATGATAGGAAACTTATAAAACACAGATAAGTTGTCTTAATTACTTTGTTTTCAACTTTATATTATTTTCTCCTCTTATTACCCTCTTGACACTTAGATACACTAGACTTAACCTTTTAGATAAATGTTAGTTTTATAATCAATTGAAATCGTTTTTTAATCATTCTAGAAGTCGTTTCTGGAGAAGGAAAACGTCAAAATGGCCAAAGATTTGAAACAAAAAACTGTGGTTATAACCGGTGGGGCGGATGGTATTGGCTTCGAAATTGCTGATAACTATCTCAAGAAACAAGCAAAACTGGTGATTCTTCTTGATATCAATGAAAAACTAGGAGCTGAAGCAGTCAAAACTCTAGCAGCAAAATATGGTAAAGACAAAGCTGTTTTCTACAAATGCGACGTTATAACAGATTTGGAAGAAGTTTCAAAGAAGATTTTTATCACCCATAAGCAAGTGGATGTTCTAATCAATAATGCTGGAATACTGAACAAAAAGCTAGTTAAGAAAACTATTGATATTAATGTTACTGCAGTCGCTGAATGGAGTTTGAAGTTTTGGGACTACATGAGGAAAGACAAAGAAGGAAACGGAGGTACCATTATCAATTTAGCGTCTATATATGGCTACAGGATTGACCAATTTCTACCTGTGTATCAAGCTTCAAAATTCGCTGTGATGGGATTCACAAAGTCTTTGGGACATGAATATAACTTTAAGAAAACTGGAGTTAGAGTTGTTGCTATTTGTCCCGGTTTCACAGAAACCAAGCTGACTGCTCAGCCGAAAGTATGGGATGATACAAGCGCAGGAGATTTCAAAGATTTTCTAGATGCTCAAGCTTGGCAAAAGGTGGATATGGTAGGAAAAGCTGCAGTGGATATATTTGAGAAGGGAGAAAGTGCATCTGCTTGGCTGATTGAAGGTTCTCGTCCTATTGCTGAAGTAATGCTTTCAAGCATGGTTCGCTAATTAAAATCATTTTAATAATTGTGCATTTATAAATTCTGATAAATGATTATCGTCCAATAATAGGAAGTATTTTCGACTTTAAGTCAACTACTCAGTGACTCACGCGTAAATAATGTTGTATGTATTATAAGTATGTATTTACAAAAAAAAAGTATTTATGTATTCTATCAGTTATCTGACTTCCATCACACAAGCTCTGCTTAGTTTGGGGTCAGATGGCGCTGTGTGTAATGTGTCCTACAATATAAAAAAAAAAAACATTTTTATCTGTTTTTGTAACTATTTCCGGATTCCGATTTTATAACTACAAAGGAACCGTTATATTAAAATAATTTAACTCTGTCGGGTGCTGATTTATTTTTAACCTTAGTATAATAATTATGTTTCAGTTTACGTTTGACTAGCGTATGTAGTGAACATCGAACAAATATTTAAATACTGATTTATAATTTTAATCATTAAAACTATCGTAACTACAAACCCTAAAAAAACATTTGCTAATATTAATGTTATCGAATCAATACTATGCTATTTCTATCTGTACTTATATCATTGTGCCAAAGAGATTGGGTTTGAAAAGCTATTGGATAATCTTGATCAGGGTTTTCAAAATTAGTCGAACCAACTTACGAAAGAGATTGAAGAGCTGCAGAAAAAAAAACATTGAATAAAAACACTGCTTAGGTATGCCATTGTTATATTTAATTATAATAATTCCTTCATATTTTATATTTTTCCATATATAAATATATTCGTTTGTCTTGTTTATATGTTGTACCTATTTACTTTAATTTATTTTTTTGAGACGCAATTACATGTATAAAATATATTTTGGACTGCACGATATAGGTGTCGGGCACCAAGTGGCCCGCTTCGGATGACGTTGTTCTAGATAAAAACTCCAGAAATACTAATAATAATTAGTTTAGTTACTAAGTATTTAAGGTCTTAGTAGTTTCTAAGTATTACTTTAAACTCTTAATTGGTACTGCAACACTAGCTGCAATATAATGACTATTTACTTGGTGGTAGATCTCCTTAGCAGGAGATCGTCTAGGCTAGATCGACTAGTCAACTGCAGTGCTATATATTCTGCCGCCAAGTAGTGTGTAAACATTACTGTGTTACGGTTTGAAGGGTACTGCAACATTTTTTTATGGCTGACAGGCTAGGTGTTTGACCACAACTCACTTGATGTTACGTAACGGTGTAGTCGAAGATGGTAAAGCACACCTAGCCTGGAAAGGAACTGGCTGTTAAGTGAGGCAGATTTTCAACTCGAGGGTGGTAGCTAGCCAGCCGAGTACCTTAAAGTAGCCTACCACCACGCTACGCAAGTTAGCGAAATTACAGGGCTGTTGAAGCTATCCATCGAAAACCTCAAAGTTATTTTTATTTTTATTTAAATTAAGTACAGTAACTATATTAGCAAACCTAGATTCATAAAACAAATAATACATTATAAATTTGCTAACCCAAATATTGCACACATCATTGCTAAGAATGCTCTTGCTTAACACATCAAACTAGTGGCACCAAATTCTAATTAAAATTACATCCAATTTAGAGAATCGTGTTATTAAGTCTGTTTTTGGAATTGAATAGACTAAGATGAAAAACATCAACTTCATCAGAATCACTACATGAATCATTATATATCCGCAATACGTTACACGATGTTGCATAAATTTAATAATGAACGCCAAAACAGCGATGCCGTGTACTTTCTTTTGTTACTCAAAGTTCTACGAGTATGTATCGCTGCTTTGGTCATGGGCATGCATTATGTCTTACAGGATTATTATTATCAGGAGAGCGTCTCCTACGTGTCAAATCTTTTATACAAAACAAAATGTGTATGTTCTCTTTGATGTTCACTTTACGTAACAGTTAATGTATTTCTGGTAACAAACTTTATTATTATTATAATACATAATTATGATAATTTAATGTGGTTATCGATTGGAGTTTTTCATATGTCTTAATTTATTACTTTTACGAACACAGGTTTTGTAAAAATTGAATTTTTTAGTTTACAATTTTTAATTACACATTGTCTAAATTTTATCTCAGAAAATACAACGAAACCGCAAGCTGCACCTAGTTAAATTAACATCAAGTTGAGTATAATGAAGTAAGTAGGTATGATAATGTAAATGCAATTATTATTTATTTATTCCTATGTAAATTAATGATAACGACTGAATAACAAGCATTTTTATATTTAAATGCTTCATTTTAAATCATACCCATGCTTAGTAAAGAAGTGGTTTTTAAAATGGAAAGAGATCTGAAAAATAAAATTATTGCTATTACCGGTGGAGCTGAAGGTATTGGATTTCAAATAACAAGGTATTTTTTAAAATCTGAAGGCAAGTTTGTCGTTATATTAGACATAAACGAAGAAAAAAGTACCATAGCTGTTGAAGATCTAACTAAAGAATTTGGACCAAATAAAGTTGCGTACATAAAATGTGATGTGATTAAAGACTTAGAAGAAACTTATCAAAATATTTACAACGAATACGGTATAATTGATGTACTTGTTAACAGTGCAGGTTTAGTAGACGAAGACGTTGTAGAAAATTGCATTGATGTAAACCTAACCGCTACAATAAAATGGTCTCTGAAGTTTATGGAGCTCATGAGAAAAGATCACAAAGGGAATGGTGGTACGATTGTAAATCTTGCATCTATTTTTGGATATCGCATATCACATTTATGTCCTGTTTATACTGCTACAAAATTTGGTGTCATTGGTTTCACACAATCTCTGGGACACAAGATACGTTATGATAAAAAACAAGTACGTGTTATTGCAATATGCCCAGGATTTACAAGGACAAAATTGGTGAAACCAGTTGAAGAGCTGGCAGAATTTAGGGATAACTTTCAGTGGCAGTCACCCGAAGACGTCGGTGAAAAAGTCGTAGAAATTTTCAAAATTGCGGATAGTGGAACTCTTTGGGAAATTGAGGGTGGTTTGTTGAGGGAAGTGAAGTAAAGTAAAGTTACATCATACAGAGTGCTATAAAGAGGCGTAGTAATACTGCGGCGGGTGCTGAGGATGGATGAAATTTACGTTAATTTCTAGATTATAGTATTTTATAATTATCATTAAAATACAAATAATTGCAAAAAAATATCAATAAATAAAAGGTGTATATAAAAATGCCTTGATTAAATTTTTCATCTGTGCTTGTACATTAGAGTTACATGCTAGAAAGATTTATTACTGTGCTCAAAATCTCATAAATACTCCAGCCCAGGTCTAAATTTCGCTCAATTCCTACTATTAGTATTAACTATTAGTATTACTTCAATTCCTACTATTAGTATAACTTTAAAAAAGAAGACCATTACAAAATATTATAGCTAGCTTTTCAAAACAAAACTGTATAAAAAGTCAATTATCCTAGACAAGAAGTAGATTAAAAAGTTAATTACTCTAGATAAGGAGTCATCAACAAATACAAAACAAAATCAATGCGAAGCAAGACGAGGCCGCGCGCGCGTTGTACTCAGTTTTGTTTCCATGACGGCCACCACATGTAGCCGAAACTATAGTTGGAGTTTCCAATAAAATTAATAAGTAATAAGTAATCCCGCATAAATAAAACAAAAATACAAAACCGTTTAAAAAGTCAATTATTCTAGACAAGAAGTCATCTATATCAGTTGACCTGTGTGTTTAATACTTTGATACTAAAAAAACAAAACAATTTATTTTAAAATTATTAAATATATGTGGATTTGAACACCATAACGCTAAGAGACGATGCGGTCTACGATGGACTGCTTGCCTGGAAGAAACAGATTAACTCGTGACTTGAACTAACTAATCTAACCCAGATTGTAACAATCAGGAGTAGCAAATTCTACTATTTAACAACTTGTAGTTTTCTCTAAGACTGTGGTAAACTGGTAAGTAATATGTCAGGGTTACCAACGCAAAGATTTCTCTCATTTCTCCCAAATACTAAAATAATATTTATTTTTAAAACTTTCGAATGTTTTAAAAATTGATCATCTCTTCCAGTAATGCGTCGATGACTAATATAAATAAATAGAGGTGCTATACAATATTGCGGGGCTGCTTCGATACTCCAGTGCATCGGGTATGATTGCGGGCGCTCGGGATGCAGACTTTAATGTCATAATGGGTAAAGGAGCCGCTTCAATGCTCAGCCGTGTCCGTCGCAGCACTAATGGCATTATTTGTGTTGTGACTTCCAGACGTGAATGTTCCATTTTTCACACATGCAGCACACCAGCACATTTATTAACATACTTAAAAAAAGGAGGAGATTCTCAATTCAGTTATATTTTTTTATGTTTGTTATTCTCAGAACTCTGGTAAAATCTTTGGAAAACTCTAATAAAATGTAATCATAAAAGTAAACGAAATTGCATATTATTTTTTCCTGTGACTACTCAGTGCTGTTTACAGTCGTTAGAATAGTCCTAATTAAATGATTACCTGGAAAGGTAGGCACTAAAACTCCGCAACAAAACATTATAACCTAGCCGTGTTAGGACTTAGTGGAATGAAGTCGTTTTTTTATGTTTTTTTAACGTTTTTAAAAGGACAGGTCCAGGTACACTTGTAATAGGTAATTAATAATTTAATTTTTATGATATACTTAAGGTAATTCTTTTATTACAAGGGTACCAAATGATAGAATGGATATATTTCTGTAATAAATGATTTGAATCTGAATGCATACCCAAAATTAAAATAACAAATCTATGTTAAAAGAAAAAACAAACTCAATCTAATAACAAATCATCAGTCAATCTCACCTCAGTCTTCTTTTTTACTTTTCTATCTCAATCTTTGTTTTTAATCTAATTTAGTTATAATTATATTATATAGTGTCACATATAGCGATCTTATCTCTAAATTTGTTTTTATCTAGAATCCTCATAGATTGAGAAAACGTAAAATTTACCATTTAATTTAAAGATTTGAGTGCAAATATTCTCCTAACCATCGCGTGTCTACTATGTTCTTTTTTTCTTAAGTAGCTAAATATTACTGGTCACTTGATTATAATAGTGTTCAACACTGAGCAGATTTTATTACGCTTAGTAGCCAGCACTAACGTCAGAACTAATTGTGTGGCACATATTATGTAGCTCTTTGGCAAACTAAAAACGAATACATTCATACAAAAACAAACTCTCAATGACAACAAGCAATAAAACAAAGTCTGCGAAGGATTATATTTACAATTAACCTACTTTATATTTTAATAATTATAATTCCAAAGTACATATTCACTACTTACTCATTAGTCAGTATATGGACCATACAGCAATGGTTCATGTACTGACGGCCAAACTTAACAGCAAGCGCATCTAGGTTGCTGTTAGGGTTGATCCGGACACTACGATACAGATGCACCGTTGTCACATTGTCGTGTAAAACAGACGGCTCGCGACTCGGCGAACATCCCTCAGGTGCTACAGTGTAGCCGAGGTAGCCCCACCAGCACCCTTAATTCATTATTGTACAAAACACGAAGGGCGCTGTACCACTTCTGCGTGTATGACACCCACAGGCCAGTCTAGAAAGCTGTAAAGAATTCTCGTAAAAGAGTCTCATTGACATTACCTATCTAAGGACAGAGCATACCTGAGGAAAATCATATTGGCCCTCACAGACAACGCCCTTCGCTCCCACTCTAGTCTGCGTCGTTTTCAGTTCAGAGATCACCTGGTGCCCGAAATATTTGAAGTCTTGCACCATGCTTAATTCTGTTCCATTCAGCTTGATAGCCGGAACAGTATCAAAGCACTTTCGGTTCCTGGCTTAAAAGATCATACATTCGCTTTTCTTAACATTATAAATCAGACCATAGCTAAGCACATACCATTCACATACTTACTACTATACCGTACTTGGTGGTAGATCTCCTTAGCAGGAGGTTGTCTAGGTAGGTATCACCGAAATACCAGATATTCTGCCGCCAAGCAGTAGTATGTAACAATTACTGTGTTCCGATTTGAAAGGTACTGAACCTTGTGAAATAAGTGTCAAAGTAATTAGCGCGAAAGTAGCGATGCTCTGGATTCTGTTTTGCTACTCAAAGTTCTGTTATCGCTGCAATGGCCAGGCGTTATCTCTTACCATCAGAAGAGCGTTTTGTTTGTCTAACTTTTTACATTAAAAAAAAAAGCATATCTTCAGTAATGTAGAAAAACCACACAAGTAGGCGCTCAGGAGCACCATAATATTATCAGCATAGCTGATGTTATTGACGCAGATACGATCAGTATGGCAGCCGAGATATGGGCTAATCTCCTCTATCAGGGCATTCACGTACAGGTTGAAGAGTTTCGGAGAGGTTAATTCCCCCTGCCTCACTCCGGACTCCAACCTGTACGATTAGATACCCACATTAATTTAGATACCAGTACTTGAAGTTTTGCACCAGTTCTTTAGGCATAGAAATGTCATTTAGTTTTTGCCACAAGATCTCGTAACCAAGATGCCCTCGAGAGGTCAAGGAAGCACCCATAAATAGTCGTGCTTCTGTCGGTGTAGTACTACAGTTTGCTTTAAATACAAAATAGCTGACGCTGCTGACAGTCCCGATTTGAAACCAAATTGGTAATCATGGATATTCAAGCACTTATCAAGCTGAGTCTTAAGCAAACTGTCAATCACTTTAGCCATGACAGTGGTCAATGAAATTGGCACGTTCAAATATAAATTATTATAAAGTCTACATTGCTTTATTTCTAGGTTATCTTAGCAAACAGAAAAAATATTATAATGAAGATAGTAAAAGTAAATTACTCATTGTATAAAACGTAAATACAGGTACACGCACATATTAGATTATATCCGTAGCATAGTCTAAGACTGTCTCATTGTAACTTTAGTTTTGCTTATATTTCTGTGGTTTTCTGAATGGACTTGCGAACTTACAATATTTTTTTAAGACGGAAACTATTCCAAGTTAGAATTATATTTTCTATAAATGAATGAACGAGTTATCAGTGTACACATCTAAGTGAAATTTAAGTGTGTTAGTAATGGAAAGAGAAATTAAAAATAAAATTATTGTTGTTACTGGTGCAGCTGAAGGTATTGGCTATCAAATTGCAAGGAACTACCTTAAAGCCAAAGCAAAGTTAGTTGTTTTTATAGACATCAACGAAAAAAAAGGTAATGAAACTGTCGCAGAATTAACTGCAGCGGTTGGTCCAAACAAAGCAGTATTTATCAAATGTGATATTTACAGAGACTTAGATGACACTTATCAAAAAATTATCGATCAATTTGGTACAGTCGATGTATTGATTAACAATGCAGGTTTAGGAAACGAAGAAGTTCCGGAAAATTGTGTTAATATCAATCTGACAGCCACAATAAAGTGGTCCTTAAAGTTTATGGAACTTATGAGGAAGGATGTGAAAGGAAATGGTGGTACGATTATAAATATCGCTTCTATTTTTGGATATCGAACAACGCATTTATTTCCCGTATATACCGCCACTAAATTTGGTGTCGTTGGTTTCACAAAATCTTTGGGGCATAAGAGATACTATGATCAAAATCAAGTGCGTGTTTTTGCAATATGTCCAGGATTCACAACGACAAATGCGACAAAGGAAGTTCAAGCCAGTAGTTCGAAATTATTCGTTGAACTAAGAAATAATCATGAGTGGCAGTCTGCTGAGGAAGTTGGTGAAAAAGCAATAGAAGTCTTCAAGATAGCTAACAGTGGAACTCTTTGGGAGATCGAAGGTGGTATATTAAGAGAAGTTTAATAAAAGTTTGTACCGGAGAAAAATCAATTCAAATAAATATTGTCGAAACATAAAATATTAATTCATTTGGTAGAGATGATTTCATACGTCATTGTCAATTTCCCTCACAGTAGTGTCTACTGAACGAGACAAGAACTGCTTACCTATGCTCAAAGTATTTCCTCGTATTTATCGAACCCTCGTAGCTTTGATCTGGATAATATTAGACAAATTCTCAGAATACGATGAACGTAAAATACATATGAAACACATTAAGTTTTATTTGTCTCGATTTTTACTTTAGACGTTATTAATACTAATACAAATCTTTTATTGACACCAAAGTTACAGGTCATTATTCCATTCATATTCAAAAATATCAAAACCATAACATATGTCAATATAACGGAAAAAGTTAATATACTAATATGTCAAATATAAAATATGTCAATATGATTAAATGTAAAAAAAAAATTACTTACTAGTAATTCAATAATCTCTTATTTTTAAATAATCGTCAAAGTCTTAAAACAAATATCTTGAAGCAAGATCTTAGTTTGCTTATGAAGCACGCGATGGAAGGTGGATCCCGAATGGAGGCGGGTACGCGGTTGTAGACCGCGGGCCCCAGAATCCCCAATATACCTAAAATGTATAGATATCGTCTCTGATTAAATGAGAAACTAGATCACTCCCTCGCTGATGACCATCAAAACCTTTTGGGTACTTTCTCAAATTCTGGAATGAAGAACTAAAATTTGTGGTATAAAGGCTAAGATTTCCCACAAACAACGAAAACTTAAGAAATCTGCAACGTTCCCTCACTAGCCCTCTAAAGAAGGTATCTACTAATTTCTATAGGTAGTTAATTCGAAAAGCTCTAAAATCTGGAATTTTATAAGGCTAAATTAGTGCATAAACAGATAAGAAGGTTAAGTGATGACATCTAACCTGACAAAAGATACAGCTCGGAAAGATAAAAAAAAACTTGCGCTTCTTACAAAAACAAATAAAATTTAATATTATAGAGGATGTAAACCTACAATTCTTACATCTTGGTTAAAAAGTATGACTATGCAATTTCATGCCATAAACACAACATTAAAGATCACTGCCCCTGTACTGTGAGCTTCGATATCTGTTAGGCGCTTACAAAAAAGCTATGGTATTGCGAACCTTATTGCGCAAACATACGATATGTGGTCTCGTAGCTATTCCCTGAGTGCCTAACAGGTATCGTTATAAGCAGCCCAGAGTGTGGGCGCTGGCGGGAGTCGCGAAACAGCCAAGCGATACTTGTGACCTCTGCATAAGATCTGAAAACTTTTAAACAGAGAAACCATTAAATCTTCCGAGTCTTGGTAACCTAGTTCACATAAAGAACTCTACTTATAAACGTTGCTTACAGTTAATCAACGTATAAAGTTAAAAATCTGTGTGGGCATTATGGTATCATCGTTTTGTCTTTTTTTTTGGAAAACTAATGAGACGATTGATGGTAAGAGATAACGCTTGTCCATCACTTTCATGTAGCAAAATGAAGTCCAGGTCATCGCTGTTTTCGATGGTTAGTCTCAACAGCCCAGTAATTTCGCTAGCTGCAGTACCCTTCAAACGAGAACACGGTAATATTTACATAGTACTGCTTGGCGGTAGAATATCTGGTACTGCGGTGGCACCTACCCAGGAGACCTCTTCCTAAGGAGATATAGAAGGATATAGGAGGATTTATTTACTTATAAGCCATTTAAAGGTATATTAACTCGAGTTGAAGTTGAAGAACCAGGAGTGCTGCACACAAGAGTAGTTCGCATAATGAGCGACGTTATGACGACAGGTGGCCTCGGGCAGGGAGCGGCTAAAAGCTTTGCTACATTAGTTCACATCAACTGTATTTGTGAGAACACACGAAAGGTAAATACAACGAGCAATATTTACTATATTCATTGATGAAACGACCAATTATATTATTTTACCTGGTGGTCTATATATCTATTTATGAAGGTATATAAATAGGCCACCAATAATAAGTAATAATAGCAGTGATTTGTCAGAGAACTAAGCTCACAGACATAGCTCAATATAAGTAAGCTGAAGTGTGCTGGACATATCTGTCGCAGAACCGATAACC
Organism: Biston stratarius; assembly: GCA_950106695.1. Lineage (NCBI taxonomy): Eukaryota > Metazoa > Arthropoda > Insecta > Lepidoptera > Geometridae > Biston > Biston stratarius. The sequence continues at coordinate 24,390,949 of OX467108.1, read as the reverse complement.
GCTGGGGTACGCGTGTTCTAGAGTGGAGACCGCGAATTGGAAAAGGTAGGGTAGGATGCCCTTAAGCTAGATGGAGTGATTATATACATTGGACAGCTGGCGGTGGATGTAAGCTAAAAGCCGAAGATCGGGCTGAGTGGCGTGTCTTGGGAGAGGCCTATGCTTAGCAGTGGTGATAGATATATAAAAATTGATGTTTTGTATGTTTCCTATAGACTCAAATATCACGTAATCGATTTTTATTAAAGTTATTTTTTCCTATAGGTATTTACAATGCAACACATAAAAACATAAAACAACACAACACAATACAAATAATACAATATTTTATTGAAAACACCAAACGTAACAGGTCAAATATAAATCCTTTGAATTTATTTTTATAAATTAGGCTGTTTTCTAGTCACATGGGAGGTCTAGAAGGCGCTATTTTATGTGCTTGATTTTGGGCTATTTTGGTTTAACTTTAGTCAGTACGTAGGTAAACCATCAAATTAAGAGATGGGGCTTCTTTTTAAAGTAGTTTTCAGACCACCTGCTGATGGTACGCATTACGCTTGGTCATAACAGAAATGTTTCCACCGACGTGCCATCCGAAATGATACGAGTGTAATATCATATCGTAGGTTAGTATTTATTTTCGCTGCAACCAGTCGCCAAAACGTACTTTAGTTTTACACGAGGCCTCCTCAGGACGTTTTGACTCTTCGAGCGCTTCTCCGAGAATGCGGTAGCTATAAATAATTGTTTTTAATTCGAATTAGATATTTTAAAATATTAAGTTTATGACGGATTTTAGTTTTAGATACTAAGAAATATTTCGGAAAGAGATTTAAAAATTGTCGTCATAAATATTTTCATTAAATCCTCATCACTGTTGTAACCAATACGACTTTTAAGCTAAAATACTATAATCTCTTACTCTCTCAATCTCTCACTATAACCACTTCATCTCTTGAATACTCCAAATGAAATCAAAAGACTCTCTCTCTCACTCTCCCTTTCTTCTATTGCTCATGTAAACTCAGTAAAATATATTGTTTTAAGCATCCATGTTATGTGACAGGATAATCTCTTCACAAAAAGCTAACGAGTAACTCTTGCCGAAATATGGCCCCGTATATTTTGACTACCATTTACGACAAAATGTTTCTTAACATTACGTTTATGTGTGTTTGTTGAATTCCAACAAACTTTAAAGTTATAAATTTAATGTCGGAGAATTGTAATGCGTAGAGTGGTTCCCAAATTTTGGTTTCAAAATTTCCAAAACATAAAAGTTAGTCAAGAATTACCACAGTTTATTTCTAACCCGAGATATGTACCAAGCATAAAGGACAGTTACCTAATTATTATTTCAAAGAAGTATCACGGACATACATTGTTCTCGTAAAAACAAATTTTACACACACAATGCAACGGTACAATTTTTCCATATTCTCGCCAGAATTTCCAGAGCTTGTTGTGTGTATGTGTGTAACGAGCGCTGTTGAAAACTTGAGAACTAACACAATGCGCGAACGTGCATTGGTCAAATAAGAAATAAAAAACAATCGTTGCTTCATCTACGAGAACTTTTATTAAAAAACTCCCGGACATGTGAAGGTTTCCTCACGATGTCTGACCGTTTGAAGTCATCGGCAATAAGCATATAATTTAGAAAAGACAAGTGCATGCCTTGGCATTCGAACGCAGGGCCTCCAAATCAGAAGCCAGACAATCTCCTAACTAGACTACCGAAACTTCACTAGGCCGCCGAAGCTTTTTTTGTATATATATTGTGATATACGTAGTACTTTTTTTTGCTATAAAGCATGCCTATCCTAACTTTAGTAAGTTAATTGCATTTTCGTGAATAAATGATAATTGAATTGAATTATTTCGTCGCTTACCAACAGACGTGTCGGCGCTCAAACACGGAATTATCCGGAATAAATTTTAAAAAATCATTTTTTCTGTTTACTTCTTCGCTATAAGTACTCAGTCAAAAAGGTGGGAACTAGCTTAACAAGAAATAATTAAGATTGGCTTAAATAAAATTTACATGACGCTAAATTGTGTTGTTTTGTAATTTGGATAGGTACTCAAATAAAACCTGTCCCAGACAGACACAGTTTTGGGGAAGTAACTCTAAATTAGGCCATTTATAGGACCTGCCCACACTGCTATGCTCTATGGTGCCGGATGAGGCCGAATAAATGGTGGCAGCAAGAGGTTGCTCGGCTTTGAACCGCTGCATTGTCAGATATTCCGCCGCCAAGCAGTAGTGTGTTTCTGGTTTAAAGGATAAGGATGTGCCTGGTTTTCAGTCAGCGGAATTTTGGAGCTATTGAAACTAACCATCGAAAGTCTCAAAGCAATGAACGCCAAAGCAGCTAAACTTGATTCTGTTTTGGTTCTCAAAGTTTGTAACGCTACGATGATTTTTGCGATTTGAATACATAGTTATGTTAAGTTTATCAATTACATTCATAGTATTTTGTGTGCGATTCAGTCTCGGTAATATATAAAACCAAGCGATTCGTTCTTCTCATTACCTTTACATAAGAAAAAGACTCAATAACGAACTAACGAATAAAAAACAAGTATTAATTTATCTGTATATACAAAGCTAAATTATTCACTGACTAAACAGATAGATAAAACTGTCATTGCTGTCCGGGAAAAAAAAATTAAAGCCGGTGTCACCCTAATGATGTATAAGGATTCCAATGATACTTCGTACATCCAAATCTGTTCAGGTATTTAAAAGTTACAATGGGGTAAAGCAACTCACATACAAACATAAATACAAGAACTCTGAAAAAAATATTACACTCCTCTTTTTGGGCAGTCGTGTAAAAAAGGAACAAACAGTGAAGCCACACACAAACACGGCCGGCGATCGCGGTTAATTTCACGGTCGCCACCATGGCCGCGATCGCAAGCCGTGCCCGTATGCGGCAGCCTTTAAACATAAATAAATAAATGTCGACTTACCTTTTGAAAAGACGTTGACTATAGGTAATTTAAGCCGTAACAAGGGTTCCTACGTCAAAGCCCTTTCCTGGAATCAGAAAACAATTTTAAGTTCGTATTAAAATTGTTTTAGTAAAGGTTTGGTATATTATGTCAAGAACAATGTTTTTATCGGAAATACCTTATAACCCAGCTTGAATTTCAGGTGGCGACAAACTTATTCATCTCACCACTTTTACTCCCAGTAAATACATCATCATCATCAGTCTGTCCAAGTCCACTGCTGGACATAGCCATGGACTACTACTCCCAACATACGCCACACAGCCCGATCTTCGGCTTTTAGCTTCCATCCACTGCCAGCTGTCCTACGTATAACGTCACTCCATCTAGCCTAAGGGCATCCTACGCTACGTTTGTCAATTCGCGGTCTACACGTCTATCACAGCAGTTATCGCTTCTGCGACAGATATGTCCAGCCCACTACCACTTCAGCTTGCTAATACGTTGAGCTATGTCGGTGATTTTAGTTCTCTGGTGATCCAGATACTATTCCTCAAAGAAATGCGGAGCATAGCTCTTTTCGTAGCTCGCCGAGCTTCTTTGAACTTACGGAACATTCCCGCTGTGAGTTTTGGCTCCGCAGGTCATGACATGAGGAACGCTTGATTAAAAACTTTTATTCTTAGAACTAAATGAATAGAAAAATTGTAGAACCACAACAATTTTTTTTTTGTAGCATGCGCATTACTTCATGTCGTAACTCGTAGCATAGTAGACATTCATTTTTTTTTCGATTAGATAATATTGTGGCGTTTTATTCCCTACTGGTCGCGCCCTGCGTGTTCTCCCGAGTTTACCGAGATAAATAGCTTATATGTTGATCCATAGTATAAAGCTATATGCATTCAAAGTTTCATCCAAATCCATGAATCTGTTACAGAGTAAAGTAGTAACAAACACACATAAATTTTAGCATCTTTAACATTAGTGTGGCGTGTCAAACTAAAACTTAGGCTTAAATATATGACTTTCATACACAAATTCCCTTACAAAAACCAATTCCTATCACATTTATGTACTTAATTATGTTTTTTCGCATAAGTTGGTAAGCCCTATTGTCAGAATAAATTTGCTGCCTTCTCGAAGGCTGCAAGAAGTCGTCTATGTAGGTACCACCGCAGTACCAGATATTCTTCCGCCAAGCAGCAGTCTATAAATATAAATACTACAGCTAGCGAAATTACAGGGCTGTTGAAATTAACCATCGAAAGTCTCAAAGTAATGAGCGCCAAACCAGCGATGCCGTGGACTTTGTTTTGTTCTCAAAGTTCTGTGTATTGCTCTAATGGTCATGGATATACGTTATATCGATCATCAAATTGATTTTACATAAAATTAAATAGAAAAATAGATGAATCTGTACATATTATTTTATAAATGTGCCACACTTATAAAATATTCAAAAGGAGGACTTAATGCTAAAGCATTTTCTGCCACAGCAAACACCATTCAGTGCTTATAATTGGACCCCACATTAAATATAAAAGGTTATTAATCACATACTTTATATACACATGCACACATATATTATATCTATAGATTCATTATATCTCCTTTATTTCTAGACAAACTAGCTTGGGTGACAGTGTTTACCTTTGAATGTTATCTTTCAAACACGTTTGTAAAACTACTGATAGATGTTGTACGTAATTGTCAAATATATTTAATTACGCCAGCTTCTCACCAGAACTCATCTTACTAAGAAAGTCTTATTATGAGTCAGTTATTGTATAAATTTGCTCGCTCGGTTCGCTCCCAATCAACATGGCCGCCAATAAGGCGATAAGCAGCTGATCGCAGACCCACTTGCGTCCACAATAAACATCACTCACAATGGACGTGGGGCTACTAAACAAGAGGAAACGAAGAATTGAAAAACTGGGATTACTCATGTTCGCTTCTTGACACTTTACCCGCCCCATCACCCGCGCACCTGCCACTGTCTTTACGCGCGAGACAAGTCGCGGCTGCGCGTGCGTCGTACTCTGCTACCGTATATGGCTGAAATTATAGTCGGAGTATCCAAAGTAATTGACCGTGAGTAATCCCGCACAAGTAAAACAAATAAGTGTCAAAACCATTTCAGTTTTCTTAGTAAAAAGCCTACCACTTATAATCCAGGTAGGTACATAAATATGTTAGTACAATTCACACAGCGCCATCTTAATCCCAACTAAGCAAACTTGTACTATGGTAACCAGATAACTGATCCATACATACTTTTATTATTACTGATATGTACATTATAATACATACAAACGCCAAGCACGTAACAGTGTGTTCTGACAGCCTCACTTGGGAGCCGGTTCCATTCTAGGTGTATTTAAATATTACCATCTTTGACCATACCGTCACTTAACATCAGGAAAGCTGTGGTCAAACACAGACTGTGTTGACTGTGTCAACCAAAAAAAAAAAAACAAATTTGACAGAGCGTATAGTACTTATTGTATTTATTTGTATTCCATTGATGGAATAAAATAAGTTGGTAGAAAGAGACAATGTCACTATTTGATACTTTTATATTATAGGATGGAGGAGGAGGATAGGCGATTGTAATTGGAAATTTTAGTAGAGATTATTATTGCGGGAAACTTTTATAAATCGCTATTTTAGTGGCCACGCGTTAAGGGGTGGTTCCGAAATGGACAGATAAACCTTGATTATCGCAACCCCTAATTATAGCGTTTTGTATATTGTACGGTTTTTATTCCCTCGATTATTCTTATGAAACGACGTACTTGGAGGGCTTCCGAGGAATCAAATCTCCTCTTGTAGGCACGATTATCCTATAACTCACTACTTACGTGGGTTGCTTGACTTACATATTAGATATCGTCAAAAAGAAAATGTGAGACACTTTAGTCCAGCAGTAGGATCTGAAATTTACAACAGTAAAAGATTTCTCTAAGGAAAATGTGACAGCGCCACTGTAAAACTGTGGAAGTAAAAATGAACTGCTTTTTTAATATATTCTGTAGCGATAGCTCAGCGGTTAGCGCAGTCGGTTCACACGTCAAAGGGTGTGGGTTCAAATCCCAACGATGAACTTGAGCTGAACTAAACAAAAACATCGTGAGAAATGGCATGGTGGTAAGGTATGTTCTATGACTAGCTATCACCCTCATGTTGGAAATCTGTCGCCAAGAATATAACGGTATGTGCCGTCAGCCGCACTTGAGAGCCAGTTCCATTCTGAGCTCGAAATGTTTAGCATCTTTGATGACATCGTCAGGTGAGCAGTGGTCAAATATTTAACCTATCAACCACAAAAAAATCTCTAGTTTGATTCCCACTCCGAAACAGCTCCGTTTTATAAACTATCCCACTGCTGGGCATAGCCCTCTTCTTGTTGTGAGAAGGGTAAGGTCAACTAGTCCACGCTGGCCAAGTGCGGGTTGACAGATTTTACATATCTTCAAGAACTTTTTTCATTCTTTTTTAGAAACTTCAATGATTAAATGTTTTGATTAAAATAAATTTCAGAACAATTTTGTGGGCTTCCGAAAATACAAGCTCCGCGCCGCGGTATTCCCCGCTGTGCCCACGTGCACACTACATTTCAGAAATCAGAAATCAGAAACATTTATTGTGAAACCGTGTTACAGTAAGATCTTAAAAATAAACATATGCAAAGTACATAACGGTATAAATGGCCTTTTACAGGCATACAATATTTAATACAATCTGAAATTAATGTCATATAAAATAGATTTAAGTTTTATAATTCATAAAAATAATAATAATAATATTAGTCCCTTATACTCTCGTTTAAAAAGTCGTCAATTTTATAATAAGTCTTAGTAGTCAAAAAATTTAATAATTTTCCCTTAAAGGCAGGTACACTCTCCGAATCCATCACTGATTTTGGTAAATGGTTATATATTTTTGGACCCATTCCTAAAACACTTTTATTGTACAGTGCGGTACTATGTACTAATTATATTTTGATAATAAAATAAATAAATTCCTAAAATCAACCTAATGGTAAAAAAAATAAGTTTTTTAATCGAATTTAATGATTTTCGGGGGCATTTTTAGACATATTTAAGACCTTTAATACAATGAAATGAAAATAGCAAAAATGTAGATCCGACAATGTTACGTGCTACGGTCGATTTATGAGTAGGTATAAGCAGGTTCGGCGCATTATCACCGTTCTGCGTAACCTAGATACCACGGTGTACTTACATATATATAATCTATATACGTATATCTAATTAACGATACTTTCCCCTGGAGTAAACTTCGCTTAATTTCTTAAGTAAATAAATAAAAATGGATTCACGTTCTTATTTTATTTTTATTTTATAAAATGTGTAAAGTGTATGTTATTTTTTTTATTACTTACTATCATATTAATAAACTAAAATAATTCTATACATTTTGTTAAATTAATTTTTTACAGTATTTGATTAATCAATTATTTACCCATATATTATAATTTATATCTACATATAAGTACAATCAATAAGTACTTGTTTAATAAAAAATATTCTGAGTAAGCCCTGTTTCTTTAACCTGTCCCACAGCTGGGCACGGACCTCTTTTTTATTATGAGAACCACCATGTTGGCCAAGTGCTGGTTAGTAGACTTTCTTTTTATTTTGAGACTTAGAGATGTAGGTTTCCTCACGATATTTTCCTTCACCATTTGAAGTTATAGGCAATACGAAGATAACTTAGAAACTACAGAAGTGCGCGCCGTGGAATTCGAAGCTAGGACCTTCAGATTGAAAACCAGACGGTCTTCCAACTAAGCTGCCGAAACAATAACTAAAAATCACTTTACATGTACCCACGGACGAATTAAAGGAGTCCTCCTTTTTTAAAGTCGGTTAAAACAAATTAAATAGTTATATTTCTTATTTACCACACCAATATAATTCAAATCAAACAGTCTTTTAGTATTTAACCAATTTAATTTTCTTGCTAGACAAAACTTTGCTTTCAATCCCTGATAGCGAACCTAAGCCAATGGCCTCCCTTAATTTTTATGTTGAAGGTATCAGGGTCAAGCTGTGCTGGAATGCAGGTCTTCTCCCCAGGTGATATCCTCATATGTTGTAGCAACTGGTACACCATCACTTTCATCTCGCAGAGAGCAAACCGAGAACCTTAAAAAATTTGATAGTTTAGTGGTTATCGTGATCGGATCGGACACTGAAGGATGTGGCTTCAAATTACAACGATAAGTTTTGAGCTGTCTCGTATTTCTAATAACTATTAAATTATAAAAAAAAATAAAGAGAGATAAGAAGCGCTCTATACATGATCATTGCAGTGTTCCACTTTAAACTTTAAGTAGTAAAACAATCGATGCTTTGGTGCTAATTATTTTGAGACTATCTATGGTTAGTCTCAACATCCCTGTAATTTCGCTAGCTGCAGTATTCTTCAAACCAGAACATAGTACTACACACTACTGCTTTGTGGCAGAATATCTAATCAGAATTATTTATAATTGTAGTAAAGTCAGCACTTCTAGGGCATGAATAAAATATGATTGAAAATATTGTATTGTATAGCATGACCGGGGTTAACTTTGACTTATCTAGATTGCTTAGATTTATCTTAAAATACTTGAAAGCATTACTTTACACTAGCATAACTCTCATTGCATCTATCACCAATTCTTCTTATATATAAGTAAAAATTTCCAGTCTGTTTTTGTTGGTAATAATTCAGAAACAATAGTACTGTAGGTATTCTCACCGATGCAGTTCCTGGGTCCCAATCCGAACGGCATATATGCGAAAGGGTTGATTTTATGCTTGTTTTCTTCCGAGAACCGTTCAGGGTCAAACTTGTTGGGTTCAGGGAAATAATCAGGGTCATGATGGAATGACCACGTGGGGATCCCAATACCAGTGCCTTTGCGAAGCTAAAAAAAAAACATATTATAGCGTTATATTTCGGATGTTTGGGTGCTCTTGTGACTTTAACCAAACTGTATCTGTTCCAGCTTATAACAGCCTTTCTTGTTTGACGTTACTCTGTCCCTAACCCTCAACTTTGGGTCCTATATTGAGTCAAAAGTCCAATTGGCAACCAAAAAGCTGGGTATCCTTTCGAAGATGTGACGGTACTTCACACCGGAACAGTTGCTCACTTTGTCTCACGCACGAGATCGCTCGTGCATGGAGTACTGTTCTGCCCTTTGAAACGGATTGGCCAAGAACCAGCTTTGGAGCAAATTAATAAACGTGCTTGGAAACTCATCATCAATGACTCGCTTGTTCAGAAAAGGCTTCAAAGCCTAGAACTTCAACGCAAAGTAGCTTGTCTGAAGGTTTCTTGTCTTCAGATCTGCATGACCTACTTCCGCCCTGCCCATTTTACTATCGAACAGCCAAGCTTCCCTTTACGGTATGTTCCTAAAACTTGAACTAAACGGTTCGAATCCACCTTCATCGTGCGAACCGGTAAGCAATGGAACTTGCTGCCCGAGTGGGTGTTCCTTGATAGATACAGTCTGAGCGCCTTTAAGTCGCGAGTGAATCGGTTTCTTCTAAGCGAGCGTGCTTCTCCGTAGACCGCATCTTCGCTTAACATAAGGCAAGTTGGCGGTCAAACGCAATATTAAAAAACCAGTTTACATAACTACTTACAATATAGTCTTCTGTAGCTTTAGCATTAGGTTTGCCACAGTTGTAGTCTTTGAGGCAAGCTCGGTCCAAAGCGATGGCAGGAGGCCACAATCTCAGCAATTCTGCAAAGAAAAAATTTCAAGTCTTTTATATGGCAAGCTTTTTTGGACTTGTTTATTGGGTAGTCAATAAAGAGTTTGTGGTTTTATGCATCGACATAATTATATTACTTAAATATTAGTACCTGGTTGACCGAGCATTGCTCGGCTGAAAACACGGATAAAACGAAGTTTTCTGAAAATGAAACCTAGCTAGATCGATTTTTCGCCCCCGAAACCCCCTGGATACAAAATTTCACGAAAATCGTTGGAGCCGTTTTATATATACAAGAATTGCTCGTTTAAAGATATAGATAGCACGATAGACAAATTCCGGTTTTACTTAGTTTCTAGTTCTTAGTTTTATCAAATTAATAAAGTAATGTATTAAAATTGAAGAACTTTTTTTTTAAGAAAATTGACCCCATGCCTGACTCACCTTCGAAAATTAAACTACAGAACCAAATTTCATTAAATTCTATGGGACCTGTTTAAAAGTAAATAATTTCAAATAAAAAAGAACTAATTTGCCCCCCTCGTTGCACACCCCTCCTCGCGGGCCGCTGACGTCCCGCGCAACCACGCGAAATACTAGTCGATGTATACAGCTAGTTTAGTACTGCTAAAAATATAAATTTCTTTATTGAATAATATAATAAATAGTAATATGACACAATACGAAATCACGAACCCAGGACCTCTAGATTGGAAACCAGGTGGCCTCCCAACTAATCTGACGAAACTTCATAAATGACGAAAATGTAGTATTATTAACAATGAATTTGTTAATAATACTAAATATATCGTTTACTCACCTGATATTACCATGTCCATATAAGTCATGTTCTGGATAGAGTTGTAGTCAAACTTCCCTCTGTTCTTAAGCTCGTTCTCCCTGATCTCCGTCACCAGCCTCTCTTGCACGTCAGGGTTCAGCGCCAGCTCGTAGAGAAGAAACGACATGCCGGATGAAACAGTCTCAAAGCCGGCGATGAAGAATAAGATAGCCTGGGCGACCAGGTCTATATCACTCCACGCTGTAGACAAATATTCAAGCATAAGTATATTAACCAATCCTATACAAACATAGATTAATTTCAACGCCGCCGGGGCGTCTACAGCTCGTTAGATCTTTGCAACAATAAAAAGAAAGACCAACTTGTAACACCGTCGCACCGGATTGTCAAGTCGGAGAGGTCAGTATACATTCTGGAGCCCGCGGTCCACAACCACGTACCCGCCTCCGTTCGGGATGCAGCATCCATCGCGTGCTTTAGAACCAAGCTAAGATCTTGGCTTCTTGTTTCACAACATTGACGAGGATTTTAAACTAAAAGCTTATTAATTTTTTTGTAAGTAATTTTTATAAGCTCATCTCGGACGCAAAGCTCTATAATTGACATACATAGGTCAGAAGTGCTTACTAACCTCTATCAATAGACTTCTTTCCAACATGAGATTCTTCAACTGTTGCAAAACCAGCGTCTACGTCAACAGTTTTGTCGTCGTGCGTGAGGCGGCCTGATAAAGAAAAGTAATTGATATGAAACACTGTTAGCGCGCCTTGGTAGTAAAACCGACTCGTGTGCCGTGACAGCAAACGGCGTGACGCGTCGATTGCCTTGTGTGCGCGCGCGTGTATACATCGTTGCTTCTCTATGTCATGTCAAAGCGCCATCTGTACATGGTGGACATTCCCCACGGACGCACTAAACGCTTCGATTCTGTATTTCCCGCGAAGTACAATTAGAGTGTCTCCAAATCCAGAGTAAACAGGTTTCTTCTAGGTAAGTGTGCTCCATCCTAGACTGCATCCTTCTTAACATCAAGCAGGGTATGGTCAAACGCAAACCTACCTTGAATTAAAAAAAGGTTTCTGCGAGAAACGTAACCGAAATAGTCTTAAATAGAAAAACAAAACATCTGAAATCGTAAAGTTGTATTTTATGTACCTTTCTTAGCTTCCATCAGTAGGTGTATCATGTCAGGTCTGATGATGTGTTTTTCCTCGCGATTCTTCATCGTATCCATCACCAGTTCATAGAAGAAATCTTTAGACTCTTTTGAGAACAGAGTTAGTTTAAAAAACTGTAACGAAAGAACGTTTTTGAAATTAGCGACCTCTTCTAATTACCCACAGACTAAAACTGAAACAAATTATGAGCCAAGTGCGTGTCATGAGTCATAATAAGTTTATGAAAAAAAATCTTATTATGAAAATAAAAATAAAAACACGAATGCCAACATATATATTTTTGTTTTATAATACTTATGTGGGGTTTTATATCGGAAACTCCGATTGCGAAGGCCACCGGATGTGGCCGAAATTATAGACGGAGTTTCCGATATAATTAAACTTGAATAATCTAAAATTAATATTTACAAACTAAGATAGTATGATACAGTTAGTACCTACCTAATTGATATACTTTTATGCCCAAAATTGTATTGTATAACTTGCTTTACTACAAATGCAATCATAATCTAGCAGTTGAATGTCGTTTACATCAAATTTTGATCACTATATATAATTATAAAACATAGTCGTCCGCCGCGTCTGCTTGTCTGTCTGTTCGCGATAAACTTAAAAACTATTGAACGCCATATCATGCGAGTTTCACTAATAGATATTCAATATTGATTGATTCACGAGGAAGCTTTAGGTATATAATTTGTCAAGGTCTTGTGTAAATTGGTTGAAATATGATGATAATTAAGTGTCGGTAAAAGTCAAGCCACCTGGGAGCTTTCATCGAAAACGCTGCAAAACAATGCAATGCATGGTGAGATATTGCTCTCTTATACGTAAATCTACAAAAAAGTCCACGGTGGCATATATCTACCTTTTACTATACCCATTCCTACTGCCCATTCTTATTACTTACCCGTGTGAAGCCGGGTCGGGTCACTAGTGAACAATAAATTTTATTATTTCTATATATATTTATAGAAATATTTCTATTCTATTTTTTGCGAATGTCATGACGTGAATAGACATTGTTAAGGATTAAAAACTGAATATCAATGTACAAAAAGCTCAATGTTCGAAAAAATCCTTTACGCCCTTTGGTAATATAAGTTGGTAATAATTATGTGATCCTTTGATTCTAACGGAAACCCTCAAATAACCCATCGAAAAGCCGTGTGGCGTTCAAAAACCTGTTATTTTATCATCATCGTCATCCACAGCCTTCTTTATCCCACTGCTGGGTAAAGGCGTCTCTCTTGTTGTGTCCTGTCCAAATCTGGTCCAGGTTCGACCCGCGATAGTAACGACATCGTCGACCCATCTTGCGGCAAGACAACCAGCACTCCGCTTATTTTATATAATTATGTGTATTATTTGTTGTAAAGTTATACAGTAGTACATTACAGTACACAATGAGATCGTTTTATCAATTCCACTCACACACTTAGCTTACAATACCCAATTAGAGTATAGCAATATAAATAATGATTACAATTACATAAGTACACGCTTACTTGTAAAGTCTAACAAGTTGTATCTACACCTTGTTTACAAAGTACCTGCAGCGTTGTTTTATAATGCATACATTTATAAAAGACCTTGGCTGTGATCCGTAACGACGTCATTCACTAGAGAACTAAAGTCACAGACATAGCTCAGCGTATTAACAAGCTGAACTGGCAGTGGGCTAGACAGTAGACATATCTGTCGCAGAACCGAAAACCGCAGACGTGTTCTAGAGCGGAGACCGTGAAATGGCAAACGTTGCTTAGGTCGTCTTAAGACTCGATAAAGTGACGATATACGTAGGACAGCTGGCGGTAGATGGAAGCGAAAAGTCAAAGATCGGGCTGAGTGGCGTGTCTTAGGAGAGCCCTATGTCCGGCAGTGGACTTCAATAGGCTGATGATGATAAAAATAATTAATTTAACATCGTCTTAACTGTCGTTCCCTTGAGCAGTTTGGAATGCTTGTAATATGTTTTTAACTCCGTTTTCTTACTATTCTTTTTACTGTAAAAGTAATAAACGAACTCTTACCTGACTCTTGACTCTTATCGTCAGGAGTGTTCCTGACGGCAAGAGTTAACGCATGGCCATTGCAGCGGTGCCCAGAGCCACAAGACAAATTCTTGTCTACGGAACTTAGTACGCATTGTTATGCCCGGGCTGTGTAGGTTGTAATGCTGCCTCAGCAGTCCTGAGTCAGCACTGCAACTTGGGCCTAACGAATCAGTCGGAGCTCATGTCAGTCGATCTTTACTCCTCAACCAGTGCAGTTGCCAAAGGGTCCAAAATACTTGTATTTCTTTTAATCCGTCGGCTCTATTAAATAGTTCTTTTTAGTCTTCTTCAATCAGCTGTATAACAGCACGCATATGATATATGGTCGCGTAGCTATTTCCCGAGTGCCTAACAGGAGGAAGCTCAGAATTCTAGGGCATCGCATCGCTGCTGGCGCTCTTTACTTTAGAGACATTCGATGGTAAATCTCTACGTAAAGTCTCGTAAGCCCTGTAATGTCCCATATTTATAATATTAGTGTGATTATTGAAAAGTGGCACTAGATAGATACCTTCATTAGCTTTGGAAAGTTTGAAAATCCGAAGAACATGAGGAGTTGTTTGAACTTGAAGGTGGAGGTGGCCTTGCCCATAGCGTAGAACTGGTTGTCAACGTCACTGTGAGAGTCCACCTTCAGGCCGAAGGCGCAGGACGCGATCACGTCGTTGGCGTACCGCGTGGTCAGATCCTTCACATCTACGTCTATGTAGTCATCTGAAAAAGTAAATATAATGTAAGTAGCTGATAAAACATATTTTTAATGCCCGATGCAAACAGAGACGTGAAGTTTAACGTGTTGCTGTATGTCTATCTGTGTGTCATACAGGTTTTTTTCTAAGGGTAAAAATGTTACTAGGATAGACAAACCTCTATTGATATCTCCTTGTAAGAAACAGTGGCAAACATTCATAGGACCAAACGATAAAGATATCAGCTTACATACAATACAATATCGATGTACAACACACTAAACTAGCATCGCCAATGTAAATACTTGTATTAACCGAGACAACTTACTCTATTTTATTATCATGACGAATAGTATATTTTCAAAACTATTGCTGCATGAACATTTGCCGTGGTTTGCCGGCGTAAGAATAGTACCACACCCTCTCTACTCGTGGTTGCCGTAAGAGTCGGCTAAGGGATGTCATCCGGAAGATGGGCAGCAGTGTCTTCCTCGAACAATCACACTTAACTGCAATCGCCAACCCGCCTGCCAAGCGTGGCGAGTATTGGCAAAACCCTCCCAGTAGGAGGCCTATTTCCAGCAGTGGACGTCCTATGGCTGATGATGTCATGTAATGTACTGCATGAATATATTAAATATAGTTAGTTATTATTAAAGATAGTTAATTTAGAACTTACTGTTAGACTCTTTGATTTTAAGCTTAAGAGCCTTGATCATCTGGTCTCCCACTTCCACCATGAAGGGCACCATCACTCGGATCTTGGAGCTGGTGAACGCGGGGCTAAGGGTCGAACGCATGTCGCGCCATTCTTGCCCTGGAAATATTAGCCACATTTAGGTAAATTTTCTTAGCAGGAGGTCGTATAGGTACCTCTGTAGTACTAGATATTCTGCCGCTAAGCAGTAGTATATTAACGTTATTGTGTTCTGGTTTGAAGGGTACTGCAGAGAAATTATAGGGCTGTTGAGACTAACCATCGAAAGTCTCAAAGTTTGATTGTTTGTTACGCCTTCACGCGTAAACTACTTAACGGATCTAGGTGAAATTTGCATGTATAGACTTTAGGCCTTGCAATAAGACATAGGATACTTTTCATCATCATTATTATCATCATCAACATCATCATTATCCATCATCACGCGGCTAAGACCGAGGAAGACAGCTAGTATACAATAGTAATGTCTATTCTATTTATGACTTGTCAGCTTTACTATGACAATCAAGAAATCACAAGGATAAACGTTGAACATACTCTTGAAGAAGATTTTCTACCAAATTGTTTATTGTGTTCGACTACCCTGTTAGCTCGCGGGGCAGTCGAGCAGAATGGTTGAAAAAAAAGTGACTGTTTCTAATGTTGTATTCTAATCACCTTTCATAGAGAAGAGATTCCTGCCAAACAGCGGGTCGGAGGTCTCGTCGATGATGGTGCGGTGATCAGTAAAGTAGTCGAAGTCCTTTACAGTAATCTTCTTGATCAATTCAAGGTCGCGAATGATTAGCATGGGCCTCATAAACTCGAATCTGCCTACAAACCTGGAAATCGTATCTTTGCTATTAATACTAATAACAATTAGCCCACTGCTGGGCGAGAGCCTCTTCGCATCGAGAGAATGTTAAGGCCATAGTCCACCATACCGGCCAAGTTTTTGTAGCGATGATAGTTCAGTGGTTAGCGCGGTCGGATAAAACGCATAAAAAAGGTAGATTTGAATCGTTTAGTTCAATTTTTGGAAAATCTACCATAAAGCGGTGTCGTTTCTTAGAGATTCTATTTATCGTCCGATAGAATAGGAAAAATGAGGTTTATTAAAATATGCAAATATTTTTGTGAAATCATAAGTGGTTACCTTTCCTCTGGGTATGAGAAGTAGCACCGATTGACGTGGTCCGCGAAGTGCTCCATCTTCAGCGCTACCCGGCCCATATTGCCCACCAGTGGGATGTAGGGCGGGGTCTTCACTCCCTGCCGGGAGAACAGCGTGTAGTGCCGGCGGCAGTACATGTACAGCGCTACCAGTATCACACCCGCCCAGATTACTGTCAACATCTGTACGAGAGAAGATCTTTATGAAACAAAATTCTATTTAATTAGTGACCCGCCCAGGCTTCGCACGGGTGCAATGTAGACACTAATGTAGTGCCTGTGCATGATACATATGAACCTTCCCCTTGAATCATTGTCTATTGATGGAAACCACATTAAAATCCGTTGCGTAGTTTGAAAGATCTAAGCATACAGACGGAAAGCGAGTTTGTTTTATACTATGTAAAGTTTTTTTTTCTTCTTATATTGTGGACTATAGGCGATGGGCTGTTTTGATTACAGCTCACCTGATGTTACGTAGCGGTCGAAGAAGCCAAAAACAGTTAACCTGAAATGGGAACTGGCTATCAAGTAAGGCTACCGGACACAGATAGGTGCTTGGCTATCATAAAAATATCGTGAGGAAACCATTGTTTGATTGATTTTTCAAAACCGACTTCAAAAAAGGACGAAGTTCTCAATTCGAATGTTTTTTTTTTAATGTTTGTTATTTCAGAACTTTCGACTGGGTGAACCGATTTTAATTTTTTTTTTTTTTTTAATTGAAAGCTGGTGCTTCCCGTTTGGTTTCAATTTGGTCCAGTTCTGACAATGGTATCCATGAAACTGTATAATTCTTATTGAAGTCGGTTAAAAAGTGCAACGATATGCACCTATAACTTAAATAAATAAAATATATATATCATAGGACACGTTACACACAGCGCCATCTGACCCCAAACTAAGTAGAGCTTGTGTGATGGTGGTCAGGTAACTGATAGAATACATAAATACTTTTTTTTTTTGTAAATACATACTTATAATACTTACAGAACAAACATTTGTTTTTACCATAAAATGTTTGTCCTTAGCGGGAATTGAACCCACGCCCTACAGCTCTGGCAGACATACTACCAATGAGCCAACAGGGCTGTCACAGGGCTTCATCAGGGCTTGTGTTTAATATTTTAATGTCATTAGGAAATTTTTGTATATTTTACTAGCAAAATTACATCGACTCCACTTAAATTGCATTTAAGTACTGTACATATACCTACATAGTTATGTAGGTACCTGTTCAAGCTGCGTTCAGTCACGCAATGCATACATAGGTACTCGAGGACTTACTGCGACCGAGCCACTTGTAACTCGATACTGATCATACATAACACAGCATCTTCCTTATCTATCTGTATTTGAATTATACACTCAAACTTCGACGGAATTTTTAATACCATACTCTCGTAATGGTAAGAGATAACACCTGTCTATGACGATTGCAGCGATATACAGAACTTTGAGTAGCAAAACAAAGCCTAGGGCTTCGCTGCTTTGGCGCTCATTACTTTGAGACTTTCAATGGTTAGTCTCGACAACACTGTAATTTCGCTAGCTTTTCAGTTTCCTGTCAAACCGAAACACAGTAATGTTACACACTACTGCTTGGCGGCAGAATATCTGGTAGGTACAACCACCAAAGTTACGCCTCAAAGTAATGAGCGCTAACGCAAAGATGTTTTTAATTTATTTTTGTTACTCAAATTGTCATCATGTGAGAATCTTGTTCGTATCGTTTGTTTGATTAACTCTTTATATGTGTAATAACCGGCGACCTTATTACTAAAAGCGATCTCTTCCAGGCAACCTTACATTACTTTTACATAAAAAAGGAAATAACGTCGTATATAATATCGTAATATAGTCCTGTAACATGGTTAGACGGTTGTTGTTAAATAAATATAGAATAGAAATGTAACGTGCCATTTGACCCATGGTAGGTTCTCAGAAAGGCGCCACCGCCACTCTCGGGCACCCATCCGAACACTGACCGGTTCGTCCGTTGCTGATGATGATTGTGCCAAAACTCTATGATATCAAGTTTATTGAACAACAAGCTTTATTTGTGTATGATTGCGTGCCAGAGTTGTTTTTTATGATTGCCAAATTTAGGTTCGGCAAAAAATACAGTACTATGTAATTTTATCTAAAAACATTTGAATGACGTAACTAAATTTTTTTATAATCTTTTTGTATGCGACTGGATGTTGATTATAAATCTATATTTACGATACGGTTTATGTGTAGAATAATTTAAAATGACAGCGTCACTAGGAAACTCTAATGTTTATTTAGTTCAGAGGTTCTCAAACTTACTACATCTACCGCCCACTTTAAAAAAAAAAATACTTTACTACATCTTTAAAACCTCAATGATATTCATAATTTTAACTCATTTGATTATAGTATGCTATATTATTCTGGTTTACTTTTATAACAGTGAGAGCAATTAAAACGCAACTTTATAATATTAAATTGCTATACGATGTTGTGTAGTAGGTTTTATTTTCAGTAAATTTTAAAATATTAAACAGATGAAGTTATAAACCAGCCATCACCCCCCTAAACCACTTTAACACTCCCCAATTTTTTCTAGGCCCCTTACCGCCCCCTCCAGGCTTCTAGCGTCCACAAGGGTCGTTATCGCCTAATTTGAGAAAGACTGGTTTAGTATATCCCCAATTAAGTTTAACGTGTTTGCCTACAGTGTTATCTCATTTATCATCATCAATTGTGGCATTCAAACAAATAGAACAATGGTAATGGAGCCATCTTTGACCATAATTATCCATGTTGAAATATAGATCAGCTGTAGTCAGGCGACACTCATAGCGTTGTCATAAAACATTATAAAAAACATTTTTAATGTCTTTTCTGTTTATCCACAGAACAAACTTGTTGTTTATTTATTATAGATAAACAAAATTAAGTACTATCGTAATGCTTGACCTTGACGTTTTAAACAATATTTTTTTTGATAACGCTATCAAATTAACTTTTTAATTATTAGAAAATATATTATTAGAGTTCAGAGCACCGTTATCGTCAAGGTGAAAACAAACAAATCTATATATTTTTTATCTTTCTTTGTCTGGGATGCAAGTTGCAAGTCATAGTTGACCAACTCTACAGTAATGAAGTACTTGCTTATAAGAGAGTTAAAATATTTTCTTAATCCGATTACAATAAATAATCACTAGTCTAGCTCGCATTGCGTTAATACAGCACTTTACTTTTTTTCTTTTTATGTCACTGACTAGGTGGGCAATAACCTTCTGTGCTATCTGTCCTGTCCATCCAAAGGTTGTCTGGAAGAAATCGCTCTACACGATAAGGCCGCCGTTGTACTACCACAAATTAGTCTGGATGTTGTTTTGTTTTGTTATTTGTTTATCTTTTTCTCCTTTTTAATTTTCTCTTGTTATATGTCGATTGTTGATGTACATTTGTACGATAAATATTCTATTCCATTACAATAATCTACAAGTTACTACATAACGGCTAAACGCCACATTGTATACTCTGCCAAAACCTATCGAGGTCCTTATTGTGTTTTAAATGATACAGACCATTAAAGGAAGGATAAACAGACTTAGGTATAGTAACTAGACTACCGTTAAAGTATTGTATAAAAACAATTTACACATAACATATACAAAATTCACAATTAAAAAACCTACTCCTGATCTTAAGCTCAAACACGGCTAGTTTCAGATATTTCAGTTTAACAATCGAACTACTGTACCGATTATCATGAAATTTTTATAAATCTTAATATATAATCCATTCATATATAAACATAATTTTTCAAATCGGTTCATAATTGACGGAGTTCTGAGTTAACAAACATTTGTAAACTAAACTAACTTTTAAAGAACCTAAGTTCCTAAACTATTTCGACGACAAACTTCAAAACTATCCTAAATAAATTCTACTTAAACTAATTCAAACATCTACACATTTTTGAAAACAAAAATTCTGTGTCGACCGTATATTTGTGTGAAGAACAAATAGATATTAAAAAATAGCAAGAAAGAAGAAATTGAAGAGCTGTTTAGACTAACTATCGAATCTCTCACAGTGATTGAACACCAAAGAAGCGATATCCATTCAAACGCCAATAATGTGCTTAAGCTGCTGATGAAGGAAAACATCATCAACAATAATAGCATGGAATATATTCTAGTTCTCGACTGGCTGGTGCTGACTACTACTCTCAAGTTAAAAATCTAGCGTCAAACACCCAACAGTGTGTTCCGACAGCCTCACTTGAAAGCTAGTTCCATTCCAGGCTCTTATGGTTAACACGCCTAGTGTTTATCATCTAGGTATGTTTACGCCGTCATTTAACATCAGGTGAGCACTTGAGCAGTGGTCAAACACCTGGCAATCATAAAAACAAAAAAAACACAGAATATAAAATAGTTAAAAATATTAAATCACAATACCTTGACTTGTTAATTACGCCAAATCACAAAAACTTTGTTTAAAAAACGTTTTTACGCACTATAGAGTAGTAGTATATATTGCAACCGGTATATGTGCGTATCAGTACACGTCCGCCTTGCGACTGTGCTGCGATTGCTGCGAACACCTTCGGAGTTGGTGGGCTACTACTATTATATACTACGCTCTATGCTCTGTAAGGCCGTTCCACACGATGCGAAAATATCTAACACTGTTCAAGTGTTCAGTGTTCACACTAGAGGCTTGAGCTGCCGCTGAAGGAAAACGTGAGGAAACCATAGCATAGCGGTAGCGTATTTTCTAGTTCTCAGGTGGCCAGCTACCGCCCTCAAGTTGAAAATCTGTCGCCAAGCATTCTACGACCACACCGTCACTTAACATTAGATGAGCTGTGGTCAAATACTTAGTAAATAGTAATCAAACTATAACAATAATAATTAATTTGATTTACGCCTACATCCCTATTTTTTTTTACCGCGGAGACAATTAGTTCAAAATGCTTTAGCATTAAGACTTCTTATAATATGTTATTGTGTACGTGTGCAATAAAAAAAATATACCTAGCATGTCAACGTTAAAAGAAGTACTACTAAGTACATTTCTTCCATCAAGTACATACATTTGACACCTTCATTATACTAGTCATCTTAACAAGATTGAGTACGGCCTGTAGATATCAGGAATATCAGCCTAATAAGCTATCAGCAGATATAAAACAAAGACAATAAATTTATTAATATGATTATTTGTAACAATGAAGAAATAACTGCTAAATATTTCTAATTGTAAGACGATGTTTGGAACGATCTCTACATAGTATAAAACAAAGTCGCCTCCCGCCGTCTGTACGCTTAAATCTTTTAAACTACGCAACAGATTTTAATGTGGTTTCCTTCAATAGACAGAGTGATTCAAGAGGAAGGTTTTTATGTATAATCCAGTCATATTACAGTAGAGAAAATCAGAGAATTTCTAAGATTTGTAATGTAAGTAAAAACTATGTTTTTCTGCGCTTACATTGCAAACGCTGGCCTAAGCCTACAACTACCTAAAACTACAAGATAAATCAAAACAATGTACTACGTTAGTACCTATATAGCACCCGTGTGAATCGGGATAAATAACTAGCCACCCGCTAGTTATTTATAAATTAGAGCGGAAGAATCTCATCTCACTTCTTACTTATGTTATAAACGCGAAAATTTTCGTGATAGTCTCTACGTGTGTTTAAAAAAATAGCCTAAAAATAGACAAATTTTCGCTAGCTTCTATCTGACTTAGATACAAACTATATTAATTATAATATTAATATCGATATACTATAAATAATTACACAAATTTCAGCAAATACCTAACTTAGCAAACAAATGTCAAAATATTTTCATTATTAATATTTGTTTCATTTGTAGATATTTTCAACCTTTAGACTTCTTCCAATTTTAAACTGTAACGACTTTTTTATTAATGTAAAGTAATGAAACAAACGTACGAGACGCTCTCCTGATGGTAAGAGATACTGCATGTCCATGGCCACTGCAGCGATACACAGAACTTTGAGTAGCAAAACAAAGTCCAGGGCATCACTGCTTTGCCGCTCGTTGCTTTAAGACTTTCGATGGTAATTCTCGACAGCCCTGTAATTTCGCTAGCTGCACTACCCTTCAAACCGAAGCACAATAATATTTACACACTACTGCTTGGCTGCATCAAGCACCAAACTAAGCAAAGCTTGTACTATGGGAACCAGATAACTGATACAATACTTATATATTTACATTTTGTTACTACATATTTGTAACAAATACGGTACACCCAAACAGAACAAACATTTGTTTGACACATAAATTATTGTCCTGGGTGGGAATCGAACCCTACAGCTCTTGAAGTAGATATAAACCAACATGGCAGTCAAATTAAGAAATGTCAAGTATTTTGAAGGTTAACTTTTAATTAGTTACTGATTGACCTTAGTACTACCACCTAATTTCATAGGCCACCAAAATCATTGCATCAAGAAACACACACACAAACTTTAGCATTCACAAAATTAGTAAAAACGGAAATTCACCAAATTTTTTTAATATGATTAATTATGCCTTCATCTTAAAAAGTTGAACCTACAGCTAATAAGATTCCAGAATCAAACGATCCCAAACATAACCTATCTAGTACGAACTGTTCAACAAAAGTGAAAAGTTACAGTAAATTTCACAAGCTACTCAATTCTTGTACGATATGCGTCACTCGAGGTGTCGGTGTACTCGGTGTAATGCATTCGGTCGGACTCCTCGCTCCGCCTGACTCACGGTGCTGTGTGCTCTTACCTATTTCATCAGAATTGCATCTTTTTACATGACTTCAATAAAGAGTATTACGTTTTCCGACTTCGTATAAATGTATTTTTTTTTATTGCTGACAGGCTAGGTGTTTGACCCCAGCTCACCTGATGTTAAGTGACGGTGTGGTCGAAGATGGTAAAGCACACCTAGCCTGGAATGGAACTGGCTCCAAGTGAAGCTGCAGGAACACACCGTTAGATGCTTGGCGGCAGGTTTTCAACTTAAGGGTGGTAGCTAACCAGCCGAGTACTAGAAAGTACTCTACCACCACGCTATGGTTTCCTCACGATGTTTTCCTTCACCGACAGCTCAAGCTCATTGTTGGGGTTTGAACCCACGCCCTTCGGCATGCGAACCGACCACGCTAACCACTGAGCTATCATCGCTATAAGTTGTTAAAAAGTTGTTTCTTTTAATTATGGCTATTTTATTCATCTTCTGTTAAGATCAGGCGAGATGGCAGTCAAACCCAAGCCTTTTTTAAATATAAAAAAAGCAGGATCATAGTTTGAAAACTTTTCAATTTCGATCCTATTTTTATCAGAAACATTATTTGAAACAACAGCAAACAACATTTTGATGTCTATTGAAATGATTGAGGTCAAATAATTTCAACTTGCTACATTGCTATCATGACTCAAACCAACTAATCACGAACTCAATTGGTTTCAACTCAACCAATTAAATTAGGTTCTGTTGAGGTCATATAAGACTAAGTACGCTGGCCCTTATCCTAGCAAGAAAGAGAAGATTCCTCAGCAGAATGCGTCAGTCAAGCCCACACACCTATGGAGTGCTGCAACACAAAATAAAATGATATGATGAATCTATTCTTGATGCACGATCAGAAACCAGAAGTTAAACATTCTAAAGACAAGGAGTTTTTTTAAACTTAAAACTTCTTTAGCAAGTTTGAGCGTTTTTGGTAAAACTTATTGGTTCGCGTCACCGACATGCTAATATGACGTGTTTTAAGTTTTCAATTCTGTCGGCAGTCCCCTTGACAGCCGATTTTTATGTGTTTGACAACCTAGGCTTTTTGACCAGAGCTTACTTGATGTTAAGTGAAGGTGTAATTGAAGTTGGAAACATTAGTAAAACTAAAACCAAAAACACAAAAATCATCAGGAAACAAAAAAAAACTAAAAAATATATCAAGAATGATAATTGGGTTTCAAGTGAGGCTGCCGCAACCTTCGTTTTCATCTTTGATTGAAAGGCGAAACTATTGGATGCCTGGTGACAAAATTTGGCAGAGGATACAAAAAATACCCCATCTCCGTGCTATTATTTGGTAATGATGTTCATGCTTTCCAAGAGCTCAAGCTCTTTGTCGAGATTTGAATCCAGACCCCGCAATCCTAACACGCCAACCACGTATTTATTATCAAACTGAATGAGTGAGCTTACAAGTCGATTTAAATTTATACACGACTTATAAGTTTTTGATACCAAATGAAAGCTTTATTGAAAAACAAATTTATCTATAGTAGCAATCTAAGTCCGGTCTATTAATAGATAATCCTTTGATATTTCACAATGTTTTAATGTTTTACCTAATTATATCAAAATATCTATTCCAGTGTATTATCAAACGATAATGCTGTTATTATTTGTTTTAAGTAGTTAGTTAAGATAACAGTATTTTGTGTCTGTTTGTTGACTTGACAATATCGACTTTAATTATTTTAAAATACCCACGTTATGAAGTTACGCTGTCGTGTCACCGCGCCAAAATATTTGGCTCAATTTTTCTTAAATTTTTATTCCTGCAAGCATCTTTGATTTATTGATTTTTAAATGTATTTTAAACAATAAATGACAAACACATTTATAAATATTTGTAGATCAAATAAAACTTGTTACCTCAGGCATTACTATACGACAACGTTCTAAAATAATTCGGTATCTTATCAAGGACTTATAATATTTACCACACAATAGATAAAAAATCTGCGCTAATTATAAATATTTGTATAAATTGGCGTGAAACCCTTTTAATAAAGCTATGTATGTGACTTAGTATAATTCGGTGCATCATTATATTCGGACGTATGTACAAAACGTTCTCTAGTAATATTTACGTAATTATTTTAAAATCAAAGAGCTACGTCAATAAATTGAAACGGTGAGTTATTTTCTTTGTATTTGCAGTATGATGATGTGTATGTACGTTAATATTGGCAAATGAAACTTGTTGGTGTTTATGAACGCATGCAAAAAGGCATATACTATTGTTTTTAACACTTTGCTAAACTAAATAGGTACTGTGTAAAAAGTACGAATAAAAAACAGGATATAGGCACATACATCTACTTAATCGAATTCCATTGTCATCATCAGACTGAGTGATGTTTGTTTACTGATGCATGTTCAACTGACAATATTGGACAGATGGCAATTATTTTTTTTAATTACGGAATAGGTTTGCGTCTGCTTATTAGTCTGATGTTAAACAAAGATGTGATCTACGATCGAGGCTGCTTCCCTAAAAAAAACCGATTCACTCGCGACTTGAAGGCACTCAGATTAAAATTATCGAGAAACACCTACTCGGGCGGCAAACTCCATAGAGAAATAAGAATTCATTAGGGATATAAAATTATTTGTTGTTGATACAGCAGTAAAAACTGTAACTTTTTTCTGAGCAGTTGACTATAGAAGTAGAAAAATAGTTAGTCATATATTATTGGTAAAGTTTTTTTACTAATAATATAAGACTAATGATTCCCATTAAAGTAGCTAAATGGTTTAGAATTGTACAATGTTGATACCAAAACACCCATAGAGATATTGAGAAGGTAAAAATCGCTTAACTAGCTGTGAATATATTAATGTATAAAATTTGATCCATAACAAAGCAATTTGCCAGAAAACCAAAATCACATGCGTAAACTAAAGTGGCAGTAAGCTGGTCATACTTATGTATCTAAAGCAGAATCAATTTTCTAAGAGCAGAGATCATGTATAAGCGAACGTACTTAGCGTGGGATGTGTGAACTTGAAAATGTTCGAGCAAGCCATCATAAGAATTGATGGAATGACAATTACCACGATTTATTGGCATGTATCTGGAAATAATATTGGGCTGAATGACCTCGAAAAAGTGTTATTAATAATATGGTTATTACTTAAATTTCCTTCTCTAGATGTGGTTGGCTGTGATTTGGGTGTGTGTGATCTTGGGGGCGCTGTACCTGTACTTCCGACAGCATTACTCGTTCTTCTCCCGACACGGTGTAAAGACCCCACCATGCATTCCGATCATTGGCAACATGGGTTCCATTATGCTGAAGATGGAGCATTTCGCTGATCACATAAGTAAATGCTACTCTTCTTTTGCAGATGAAAGGTAATTCGACTTTATTCGGCTTTAACTTGTAATAGGGTATTTTAATTTAAATTAAGCCATTGACTGCAATTCGATCTCTTCTAATTGATGATTGGATAAGTATTTTATCCCTTAGATGAAGCCAGTAGCACAGTCAAATCTTAAATCTTTTGGCCATACTTTATCTTTACTACAAATTTAATCATACGTTTTCATAAAGTTTTAATTGTTTTAGATTCATAGGGAGATTTGAGCTTGGAGTGCCATCACTTATGATCAGAGACATAGAACTGATAAAGAAAATCACCGTCAAGGATTTCGATCATTTTGTCGATCACCGCTCTTTTTTCAACTCTACCACAGATCCCCTGATCGGCAGGAGTCTCATCTCTTTGAGAGGTATAGTTAGAAATTTGATACCTACTTGAAATTTATCTAGAATTAGTTACATTTGTTCCTGCTAGTATTGGTTGTAGCAGTTTGCCTCGAACTGATATGTCATGACAACTACACGTAGCTACAAATCTACAAATGAAGACCCCAGAATAGTTTAATATGATAAACAAAACATAAAGGTCATATGTGAGTCAGATTGCTTACCAAAAACAAGTTTTCATTCGGTTGACAGCAAAAACGATAATCAAGTTACAAGCGCATTTTTTGTTGTATCACGTGACAGCATCGACTCATGTATAGTTACATATTAGACTAGTTGTTGCAGACAAGAGATAAATCACATTTAAAAAAAAAACAAAAAGTAAAACAAAATGTTCAGTTTTACTTGAAAATACTTTTTTGAAATACAATTCTAAATCAGTCCTTTTATTAGGGTTCCGTATCCAAACGGTAAAAGCGGGACCCTATTACTAAGACTTCGCTGTCTGTCTATCCGTCCGTTTGTCACCAGGCTGAATCTCGAGAACCGCAATAGCTAGACAGTTGAAATTTTCACAAATTATATATTTCTGTTGCCGCTATAATAACAAATACTAAAAACAAAATAAAATACATATTTAAGGGGGGCTCTTAGATAATGGTACGGAACCCTTCGTGTGCGAGTCTGACTCGCACTTGGTCGGTTTTTTTGTTTTATAAACTATCCCACCACAAGGGCGCGGGTGTGATATACGGGTAAGGGCATAGCCTACCATGCAGGCCAAGTGCGGGTTGGGACTTCACACATCTACGAGAACTGGACATGTAAGATTTCTCACGATATTTTCCTTTACCGTTTGAAGCATTAATATATGTATTAAAACAAAAGTAAATTTAAATTTACATTTTAACAAATAAAAAATACACAAACCAAAATTTTGAAACATTACGGGAATAGATAAGGAGATAGAGCACAATGAGAAGAGCCCCAAGCCCACAGTTTTTTAAACAGCGCTGAATCGGATTCTAAAATAATTTAGTTCTCACTAAAGTCTAAATGCGCCTTTAAAATTATGGGATGCGTCTTGGTACATCGTTGATTTTTAGCTAAGTTGCTAGTTGCAGATTTATACGTCCCAAGAAATTAATATCATGATGACTTGATACTCATTGTTTGATTTTTAATATTATGCCTTATTTTTTTATTTCCAGGGCAAGAATGGCGCGATATGCGTTCGACCCTCAGCCCCGCGTTCACCAGCTCCAAGATCCGAATGATGGTGCCCTTCATGGTGGAAGTGGGAGACCAGATGATCAAGGCTCTTAAATTTAAAATCACGGAATCAGACCGTGAGTTCTGTGAAATTATATTTATCATCGTGTATCGTGTTACCCGCAACTTCGTCTGCGTGGAATTTAAGATAAAGTTGGTTCAGTTCGCAGAATTAACGAAAAGTGAATCTTACTAATATTATAAATGTGAAAGACTATATGTTGGGATGTTAAGATGTTTGTTACTCAATCACACAAACGGATTTGGATGAAATTTGGCACATACGTCACAAATAATAATTATATATTTCTCGCAACGAAATATCTATGCTTATATCAACCGCATTCTTCTTCTTTGCGAATCCATGTTTCTATACCATTATAACCATATAATAGAGTCTGTTTTTTTTTAATTTCCAGAAGATTATCTCGACGTGGATGTGAAGGATCTCACCACACGCTATGCTAACGACGTCATCGCTTCCTGTGCATTTGGATTGAAAGTAGATTCTCAAAGAGACATTGACAACGAATTCTACATGATGGGCAAGAACACATCTTCTTTCAAACTAAGGCAAATCATCATGTTGTTTGGTTTTGCAGCTTACCCAAAGCTCATGAAGGTAATCGAAATATATTAAATCTATTTGGTAATTACTTTCTTCCAAAAGGCGAGAACAAACTATGAGGGATAAACTTTTTAGCGTTAAATGGAATCACCGTGTGCCAGGTCGAATGCCGGGTCCATCGCGTTGCAGAGAGAGGGACCCGTGCAGTGCCTAACACTTTCGACCAAGGTTTTTATTATTTTAAAGTAATGAGACGAACAAGACGTTCTCCTGATGGTAGGAGATAACGCATGACCATTGCAGCAATACACAGAACTTTGAGTAACAAAACAAGGGCCAGGGAATCGCTGCTTTGGCGGTAGCTACTTGAACATACATTTAGATCAGTCCCATAGAAATATTATTATAGTATAGTATTAAATTGTGTGGCAAAGTTCCAGGGGTAGAGTAAAATCTAAAAGAAACAATTTATAAATGTTGTAATTGCAGGACTAATAATATTGACAACATTTTAATCGATTTAGATTAATTTATTTGTTGTGTTTTGTTACTAGTTTTTCAATTTCTCCATCTTCTCGAAGGAGGTAAACAACTTCTACCGCGAGCTAATTACAGGCACGATGAAGAACAGAGAAGATAAGAACATCATCAGACCCGATATGATTCATCTACTGATGGAAGCTAAGAAAGGTATAGACTACATACATATAAGACCTAAACATGGACACTAGAATTTTAAAGCATTTTCCTTTTTTTTCCCCATATGAAATAGCTCTACGTTTGAGTATTCAAGGTATATGTTTTAGTGTATTTCCGCCTAAAAGGTGAAAATGAATTCCATTCATAGGCTGCACTTCAAAAAAGTAGTACCAAATCGTTGAGTACAAATACTGGGAACGTCAACGTCATTTTCATACTCACATTTGATTAGGTCAGATTCTCTAATTATAGTTTTGGTCACATCTAACTTACTTCAAGGAGTCAAAGCTGAGTACTAAGCTTACGTCACCTGCTTGACTTTGGCTCTTAAAGTACTCCCTAAACCTTTTTAAAAATAATATATTAATTTTGTATTTACAGGAAGTCTCAGTCACGAAGTCGAGAATACTACAGACGCAAATGCTGGTTTCGCTACTGTAGAAGAATCCCATGTCGGAAAGAAGAAGATTGATCGCAGTAAGTTAATCCATAATTGTTTTTAATAAAACAGCTTCCAAGAACTTTTTTGCTTGAACTTTTACTTCATGGCGTGACAGTTAATATACAAAGTGTGACAAGTGCAATAAAAATTTGAACGGAATTAAATCACCGTTACCCATACTATATGTAATCTTATTTGCAATTCTGTAACAGCCTGGAGCGATGACGACCTCATCGCACAAGCCATCCTGTTTTTCCTTGCTGGTTTCGAGACTGTCTCTTCGGGGATGTCGTTTCTTATGCACGAGCTGGCTATGAACCCTGACGTGCAAGAAAAGCTAGTCCAGGAGATCAGGGAAAACGATCAAAGGAACGGAGGAAAGTTTGACTACAACTCCATTCAGAATATGATTTACCTGGACATGGTAGTCTCAGGTGAGTACTATTATTTTTTATATATTTGAAGAACGATGTAGCATATTATGTCCTTCTCTGAAACTTACTATTTCTCTTTCTCTTTAAATTTAGACTACCAGTAACCTAAAAAGATTAGAGCAATAACATTTCAGATGGAAATTTTTGAAAAGTAAAACTTTAAAAAAAATTAAACTTTTTTTCCTGCCTCCATTCTCTTCTTTTTACTTGTTACAGAGCTGTTGAGACTCTGGCCTCCTGCACTCGCTTTGGATCGGCTGTGTATAAAGGATTACAACTGTGGCAAACCTAACAGCAAATCCACGGAAGATTTCATTGTGAGTTGTCATTTGGAAATAATTATATCAGGCATATAGGTATAGCTGCCAACAACACACGCAATTACCAGCGTAGGATATTTAACTTTCCTATTTTACCTCAAAAGATTCTATGGCAGAAAATTATTTTTAAAACTCTGTTAGTCACATGACCATTCTCCCTTTTCGTCGTCTTTTTTCCTTTCTTACCTCATAACAAACTAACTTTCTACTGTTTAATTCATCTGTCATAGGCGCTACTCTTCTAATATATCGAAAGAAATAAAGTTTCTACAATCTTTGTATAAATAACATTCTTCTGTAAATGTTTTTTCAGAAGTTCTCCTAAACGACATAAACCGATTTTGATGACATTTTTTGTGTGCATTTGAGTAGGTCCTTGGATGTTTTACATTCACAATTCGACCCAGTAGATGGCGCTGTATTTATACATCGGGAACGAAGTAACAGGCATACAGTTCTTACGTTTTCTTTTTCAGCTTCGCAAGGGCACTGGCGTAAGCATCCCCGTATGGGCATTTCACCACGACCCCGAGTATTTCCCTGATCCCTACAAATTCGACCCAGAACGATTCTCGGAGGAGAACAGATATAAGATCAACCCTTTCGCTTACATGCCGTTTGGATTGGGGCCCAGAAACTGCATCGGTAAAGATTTGATTTAACATAAGTAACATAGGTCTATATTCTGTATCTGGGTGTGCTACTTGATATGTACCTATTTTAAGTGCATAACTAAGTATTTACAAAATTGTACATAACTAGTTTGGGGCTGAATGGCGTTGTGTGATATTTCCTTCAATATTTTATTTGATAGTAACTTAGAGACTTACTTAATTTACCGGACATTTTTTTTTGTGCTTTTCAGCAGTGTCATTTTAAATATCTATCACATGCCTTCGGGGTGGCCCGACTTTGACATTAGGGTTAACCACTCAGTCTGCACGAATGAGAACGTGCATACTAAATTAATTCGCTTGTCTAACTGCCAGTTTATAATGAACCGTGCACTCAAAGTTTCCTCTACATTCCCGAGTTCATGTTATTTTGAACTTCTATACTATAGATATTGACGCTGATCATTTCTAAACTACCATTCCGATAAAGTTTTAAATTTTACTGTACAATTATTAGAGTACCGTTTTTCCAACAAAAAAAGAATAATTGAAATCAGATTACGCTCTAAAGAATTATTTCTAAATAAACATTTTTGACTGTCTTCCTTCCTTTAACGGGAACTGTGCAAAATTTCGGGATAAAATGTTTCAAAGAACCTACCTCATAGTATGTACTATAATCCTGCCAAGCTTCATTTAAATCCCTTCAGTGGTTTTGGAGTGATGCACTTTCAAGATATAGACAGACAAGAAATAATTTAACTACATTTTAGCTTCAGTGTCGATATAATAGACCAATAATTTTTTTCAATGTACATAATTTGATCTCCACCAGTTTTATTATAAGTATAGAAAATAGATTGTCTTGATTATCCGATACGTAAATTTCTACTTTGGTATCTCAAATAGATGCCAAAGTGGAAATGTTGAGGGTTAGTTTGATAGATTTAAAATTTCAATTGCAGGGTCACGATTTGCACTGTGCGAGATAAAAGTAATGGCATACCAGCTTCTGCAACATATGGAGATCTCGCCTGGCGAGAAGACCTGCATTCCAGCAGAACTGTGCCGCGACTCAGCTAACATCAAACTGAAGGGAGGACACTGGGTCAGGTTCAGGGTTAGGAGCTAGGAGCTGGTGGAGCAAACCAAGAGAACAAATTATTTAGTAAACGCTCCATCGAGGAAAATATTTTACAAGGGAACGCTTACGCGGTTGGAAACTATTTTGGAATAAAGGATTATTTTGTGATTTTTCAAACTGTGATTTCTTTTTTTTTTTTTAAATAAATATTTTATTTACACATATTTTTATTGTATTTTTTATGATATGAAGTAATAAGACAAACGAGACGCTGACACATTTTTTTTATTGCTAGTCAGCTAGGTGTTTGACCACACCTGATGTTGAGTGTTGAAGATGGTAAAGCACACTTAGCCTGGAATAAAACTGGCTCTCAAATGAGGCTGCCGGAATACACCGTTAGGTGCTTGGCGGCAGATTTTCAGCTTGAGGGTGGTAGTTAGCCAGCTGAGTACTAGAGAGTACATTACCACCATGCTATGGTTTCCTCACAATGTTTGATGTTTCGTTGATGGTAAAAGACCATCCGTGACCACTGCTACAGTACCCAGATATTTGCAGTCCAGGGCGTATTTGAAGTACATAACTGAGATATTTAATGATGAATCTCATTAGAATCTTAATTTCGCTAGCTATATTCTCATAAAGATCATATTGGTTTACCACAACGCAAGAATATGTGTGCAGTATCAGAAACAAAAGCGGTGTTTGTAAATGACACTGTAATGTATCCGTACATTTCATTTACAATCGCATATCTCTGGTGACTTGGATTATTTTAAATATTAATTCTCTGTCCATCTATCCGTCTGCAGTCTGCCTAACAATCTCCTCGGGCAGAATCTTGGTGTAATCTGTTATACAGATAGCTGCAATTCTGATAAATGCCATAGATTACAAAACAATATTTTGATATGAATAATAATATTAATAGCACCATAGTTACATAATATTAATGTCACATGTCATACAATGTAGTTTTTTTTTTATTAATTTATTTATTTCGTAATGTGTACTTATTTTTCTTTGTCAATAAAGTTCTTCTTTTCTTTATTATTTTCGTTAAATTAAATTACATTAAAACTTCATAGATTTAATTACCTATATTAAATTAATCAAATTATGATAATATTATTATTAATAAATTAACTATGAGTATTTAGTCTCTGACTATGTACCTTCTTAGTAAGCTTAAAGTAGCACAACGAGCTATGGAAATGGCTATGCTCGGAGTTTCCCTACGAGATCGAATCAGAAATGAGGAGATCCGTAGGCGAACTAAAGTAGCCGATATAGCCCAGCAGATTAGCAAGTTGAAGTGGCAGTGGGCAGGGCACATAGCACGCAGAACTGATGGCCGATGGGGCTGCAAAGTTCTGAAGTGGAGACCACGGACCGGCAAGCGCAGCGTAGGACGTCCACCCACATGGTGGGCAGACTACCTAATAATACCGCAGGAACGCGCTGGATGCGAGCCGCTTCCAACCGGTCTTCATAGAAATCAATGGGAGAGGCCTATGTCTAGCAGTGGACGTTATGCGGCTGATGATGATGATGATGATGATGATGATGATGATGATGATGATGATGATGATGATGATGATGATTTAGTCTGGGTGCAGACGTCAGGTCTTTTTAATATAAAAGTTGTGAGACGAACGATACGCTCTCCTGATAGTAAGAGATAACGCATAACCATGACCATTGCAGCGATAAAAAGAACTTTGAGTAGATATAAGGTCTCCAAGCAAACCCAATATCGATTTACGATAAACGAAGCACAGACAGATAAATCCATTTATAATAGATTACTTATCAAAGTATTTGTTTTAAAACATACTCGGATAATAAACTGCCTAGTGATTTGCAATTACATCTGTAATATGAATGTGAATTGTGAAATTACATGATTGTATTTATTGTCATAAATCAGCTCCTGTCACTATTTAGTAACACCATGATGAAATATACAATTGAGTTGCCGAATTTATTTTTATACTCGTAACGACTTGACTACACAATTATTTATTCTTAGTCGGTGATACCGCTGCCTCCTGAGCTGCAGGCTGTGGGTTCAGTTACCACCCAGGACAAACGATTATGTGGCAAACATAATTGTGTATATGCCTGGGTACAATTTCTTTTCATTTCAATAACATACAAAACACGATGTATATTTAGTATCTATGTATTCACAAAAAAGCATATACGTATATTTGTATCAATAATAGTTTTGATGTTGTAGCCCAAGCATTTGAAAACTTTTTTACTGACATTCCAATCTGTACTACAAAGTGTCTGAACTCTTCTCAACTAATAGCTGAATCATTACTTAAAGAAAATGTACCTAAATGCGATAGAAAATTTAATTTCAAACATGTCGATGAAAAAGATATTAAAAAAGTCTTCAAACTTTTAAATATAAAGAAAACTGCAGATCTCTGGGGCATTTCCGTTAAAATTATTAAACGTTTAATTGATACAATTGCACCAGATTTAGCTTTTATATTTAACTAGCTGTGTCCCGCGGTTTCACTCGCACTAGATGCCTACGTCATAGTAGCTTTATGCATGCAAAGTCTCAGCCCGATCGGTTTAAAATTGACAAAGTTTCATACAAACTTTCATCCCCTATTTTATTCCCTTGGGGCTAGAATTAATCAAAATCCTTTCTTAGCGGATGCCTACGTCATAACATCTACCTGCATGCCAAATTTCAGCCCGATCCGTCCAGTGGTTTGGGCTGTGCGTTGATAGATCACTATGTCAGTCAGTCAGTCAGTCAGTCAGTCACCTTTGAGTTATATATATTTAGATTTTATCCCCTTGGGGGTAGAATTAATCAAAATCCTTTCTTAGCGGATGCCTACGTCATAACATCTACCTGCATGCCAAATTTCAGCCCGATCCGTCCAGTAGTTTGGGCTGTGCGTTGATAGATCACTATGTCAGTCAGTCAGTCAGTCAGTCAGTCACCTTTGAGTTATATATATTTAGATGAATCTGTTGATTGTGGCGTATTTCCTGATCTCATGAAACATAGCAAAATAATACCATTGTTTAAATCGGGTAGTAGGTCAGACCCCACTAACTTTAGACCGATATCAGTACTGCCTACATTCAGCAAAGTTTTCGAAAAACTTATTTTACACCAGTTGCTTAGGCATTTCAATGGCAATGACCTGCTACATTGTAAGCAATTTGGGTTTACTCGTGGCAGGTCAACTACTGATGCCGGTGTAGAGTTGGTATCGCATAATTTTGATGCTTGGGAGAAGTCGCAAGATGCTTTAGGCGTTTTTGTCAAAGGCATTCGATTGTGTACATCATAAAACATTAATCAGGAAACTACATCACTATGGAATAGAGGACAGCTCTTTGGATCTTCTTACATCTTACTTGAGTGATAGGATACAAAGAGTTGACATTAATGGGAAAAGGTCTTCGGGATCTGTAGTTACAATGGGTGTACCGCAAGGCTCTATCCTCGGTCCTTTCCTATCTTTGGTTTATATTAACGACCTGCCTCATTTTGTAAAGAATGATCACGAGATTGTATTGTTTGCTGATGATACTTCATTAATTTTTTAAATGAAACGACAAAGCACAAATTTCGACGATGTGAATAATGCAATCTCAAAAGTAGTCCATTGGTTTAATGTCAATAATCTTTTGCTTAATGAAACCAAAACAAAATGTATAAAATTTACTCTACCTAATGTAAAACAAGTTAAGGCTGATGTAAACGTAAAAGGAGAAACATTAGAAATTATAGACAATACCGTATTCTTGGGAATAACCTTAGATAGTAAACTTCAATGGGGCCCACACATAGATAAGCTATCGAAGAGACTTAGTTCTGCAGCATATGCAGTCAAAAAAATCCGTCATCTTAGAGACGTTGATACTTCTAGACTAGTCTATTTCAGCTACTTCCATAGTATTATGTCTTATGGCATACTGCTGTGGGGGAACGCTGCAGATATAAACACCGTATTTGTGTTGCAGAAGAGGGCTGTTCGTGCAATCTATAATATGGGTCCCAGAGAATCCCTACGTGATAAATTCAAAAAAATAAACATAATGACAGTACCATGTCAATACATTTATGAAAACTTGTTGTACACTCATAAAAATATCAATCGTTTCCCTAAAAATAGCGACATACATAATTTAAATACTAGAAATAAGAATAAACTTGCTGTGCCCAAAACTAGGCTAAACAAGATAAATGTATCCTTTAAAGGGCAATGTATACGCTTCTACAACAAAACTCCTAGTGAGTTGCAAAAATTATCAATAAATAAATTCAAACAAATAGTCAAAAATATCCTATGTAAAAAGGCTTACTACTCAGATTATCTAGACGATAAAAAAGCTTGGGACGAGTTTTGCTCCAACTCGAAAACTAACAATCTAACAAGGTAAAGGTTTCTTGTTCGCTTCTTTACTTTACCTCAAAAAGATTGAAGTGAACGAAAGATCAAAGTGATCACTTTATTTCCTAGTTTTAAGTACTATGTATATAATTTGTGACGTGTGACGTGTCCAAGAGTCCTGTAAGGTCTAAAGGAAATAAAGCACTTTGAGTTTTGAGTTTTTTGAGTTTTGAGTTGCTTAGTTAAGAACTAGATGGCGCTATATGAAAATACGAGTACAGAATATATAAATGGAACCTCTTTCATTTGAACACCAAAATTCTTTAAATAAGGAAATTTCAAAATATAACAACAAGTACCTATAATTAAATTAAAAGTTTAAAAAACCCCCTACGCATTTATCCAAGCAGTATTATTACCAAAATTCAATGTCTATTTTTCCCGGCCAAAATATAGTCCACATTGATGGTCGGCACACAGATAGATTTGATGACGATTGCACCCTTTAATGAGGCAATATCGATACAAATATCATAAAGCTATTATCTTACTCCTATCAAAACATTTTATCCGGTAAAAAAGCGTATCAAAATGTACAAACTAAATATATACGTAATTTTTGTTTATTAATGTCAGTGTGTTTACGAGTTTTGGCGTGATAGCGCGTGCTTGTGCTTCAGTTTAGTTTTGTAGGAGACTATTTGTTTATAGAAACTTTACAAAAATAATAGTGGCAACAATAATCAACAGTAAGTAATTTAATTCGTCTTAATTTTAAACCAAAGCAGTAACTTTTCACGTGATTTATGTGATTATTTCACATTTCAAACGATTTCCAAATTATCTACGAACATATCGTTTTCATTATTAACTACTACAGTTGACTTTACCTGATGGTAGATCTCTTTACCGCTGTACCAAATATTCTGCCGTCAAGCAGTAGTGTGTTTTCCTTAATTAAGGTTCTGCGTTCTGACGCTTAGAGCAAGTTGATCCTACTGTCGACCATCAGTCTGATACTGTATCAGATAGTGTCATTAAGTGAAGAAAATATGGCGCATAAGCTACTTAAACTATATTCCGATTTTTTTAGTCCGCGTTTTACTGCCAACTCGCCTGATGGTAAGCGTAGAAGATACCTATTCACTCTGACCTTGAAAAAAATCTTGATTATATCTTTTAGAAAACAAGGATTTCTATAATTTTAATTTACTAGGTTGAAAACCTGTACATTTTTGAATATGGCCGAATTTAACTTATAACTTATTTATTCTTGAGTTTTTTTATCTAAAAAAAATTGGAATATATATACGAGGATTATCTATATTATAATATTGCAATTTCGTCAAGTATTCGTTACATATAAATAATTTTGCCTTACATGTGTTGTATTTGTTATAATTTAAAGAGTTATATATCAGTACATACAAATCCTAAAAATCCACAGAAATGAAAATCCTAAAAATCGGAGCATAGCGCCTTAAGCGTTCTCTATTAAAGACCCCATCATCACGAGATGTCGTCAAATGTGAGCGTAAATTGAATGATCAGTTGATTCAAGGATAAACGAGCAGTTTATTATTAGACT
The DNA here is from genome assembly GCA_950106695.1 of Biston stratarius. Lineage (NCBI taxonomy): Eukaryota > Metazoa > Arthropoda > Insecta > Lepidoptera > Geometridae > Biston > Biston stratarius. The sequence goes on along the minus strand of OX467108.1, from coordinate 24,352,739 downwards.
CTTGACCTTTTTTGATGGTATTATGTACAAAAAATAAAATTTTACTTGAAAGTATTCAAGTATAGCTAAACTAATTTGAGTGATATTTAGTAAATTAGGCTCTCGATTAAGATTTAAACTGTCTTTTATACGGGAAAAAATATACGGTCACTGCAAATGCCCCCTTGAGGCCCTTGGGGTCGTTTGAGACGCGCTTAGAGACTAAAATGCAGAGGCAGACACTTTGGTAGAATCTCGGCTACAAAGCCTCGAGCATCGTCGTAGAGTTGCTAGCTTGTCGGTTTTTACACGACTGTCCAAAAAAAGAAGTGTCATGTTTTTAAGGATCATGTATGTATGTGAGTTCTTTTTCCACCATAATTTGTAAGTGCCTGAACGGGTTTGGATTTACATATCGTTAGAAACCTTACATAACCCCGAGTAAGACTGGCATTAATATTTATGAAAAAAAAAAAGTAATTATTAAGCAATCGTGTTAATTTAATTTTCTTAATAAAGCTTATTGAATACACTTTGGAGAGTATGGCCTGGAACTACAGAATTTGATTCCACTTACGCCTTTTTACTACTGGACGGCCAGACAAACGCGACCAAATGCTATCCTTACATGGTTGATACCACGTACCTGCAAAGCGTTTCTGTTCCACATGTTTTTATTCGCACAGTGAGTTTGTGGTACCTACTCTCTGCCGTCGAGAGTATCTGTTCCCTATCTGTCAATATGTATGTCTTGGAATCACTAAGAAGGTTCCTTCAAGGTGCGTTTAACCATAATTATGTCGCGTACTCCGGCTATAGTGCGTAAAGCTAGACGAGGCCGCGCGCGCGTTGTACTCTGCTTTGACTCCTTGAAGAAAGCCACCGGATGTATGCAAAACTATAGTCGGAGTACCCTACGTAACTAAACGTGAGTAATAAAACAAAAGTAGGTCAAAACCACGTTAGTTTATGTAGCAAAATTATTCGATTTTCATAATGATTCAAATAACTCGATATTTTTCCTCAGATGTTGCTGACTCTGACCTGGGTGTGTGTGATTTTGGTGGCGTTGTACATGTACCACCGACAGAAGGATTACTTCTCCCGGGCTGGCTTGAAAACTCCGCCTTACATACCCGTGCTGGGGAACATGCTGCCGATCGTGCTTAAAACAGAACACTTTGCTGATAGTATCAATAAGAGCTACTTTGGTTTTCCCAAGGAGAGGTAAAAATCCACTTTATCGCAATAGATAGCTATTCATTTTAAGGTAAAATCTTATATTATATTATTTTCTAAAACTTGTGTTTTTTAGCGTTTACGTATAAAAAAGTAGTGTTTTATTCATAAAGTACCGAATTACGTGCGTGAGTGCGTAGTCATATAATGTGGTGAAACGATGTATGTTTTGTAGCTATGATAGCTCAGTAGTTAGTGCGGTCGGATTACACGGTGACGGGCATGGGTTGAAACCCCAATAATGAACTTGAGCTACCGTTGAAGGAAGCCTCACTTGAGAGCCAGTTCGACCCCAAGCTATGTGTATTTAACAACTTCGACCACACCGTTAAAGTTGTGGTCAGAAAACGTGACTTTTCGCGTTGCTTTCAAAACTCCATAGAAGCTTGTAATAAAGTCTACTATTTTTGTTTTACCTATGCTAAAACGTACTTTGTGAATGAGACTTATCTTTTTATAAAATACTTGAAAATATCAAGTTACATGATAAAGTTCGACGCCAAAAACAAGAAATAAGAAACAACAAAAAAAATATTTTCAGGTTTATAGTGAGATACGAGTTCACAAAACCATCGGTCATGATCCGAGACATTGAGCTGGTGAAGAAGATTACAGTGAAGGATTTCGACTACTTCGTCGACCACCGCTCTTTCGACACCAGTAGCTCGGACCCATTCTTTGGCCGCGGTCTAGTCGCCTTGAAAGGTAATTTAATTGCGCGTGATTCTATTAGAAGTATAGTATTTACAATATGAGCTTCATTGTCAAAAACCTAATTCAGATATTCGCAACCTTTTAGTACACGACTGTCCAAAAAGGGAGTGTAGTGTTTTAAGGGCTCATGTACGCCGGGGTGGTGCCGGCGTAAGAATAGTACCCGTTCCTCCCTACCCGTGGTTGCCGTAAGAGTCGGCTAAAGGATGTAATCCGGAAGATGGACAGCAGCGTCTTCCTTGACCAATCACACCTAACTGCACTCGCCAACCCGCCTGCCAAGCGTGGCGAGTATTGGCAAAACCCCCCAGGAGGAGGCCTATGTCCAGCAGTGGACGTCTTATGGCTGATAATGTGTGTGTGTGTGTGTATGTATGTTTGTGAGTTTATTTAATCCATCGTAACTTTTAAACGCGCTGGATGTGAGCCGCTTCCAACCGGTCTTTATGGAAATCAATGGGGGAGGCCTGTGTCCAGCAGTGGACGTCATACAGCTGATGATAATGATGTATTTATAAATGCCCAAACAGATTGGGATGTATGTACAATGGCTATAAATGTCATTTATTAGTCGTTTTCAATTTAATTAAGTAAATCTTGTATCAATATAAAAATCGCTTCAAAAATCTGTGAGTTTACGATCCTTGATTTCAAGCAACGTGCCTAAATTACAAAAATTAAAATCGTACATCCAGTATTAGAAACACATATTATAGAAAAAAAAAACAATATAACTTTTATTTTTTAATCTTAATTTCGGGTGTACGACAATCTATAAGTTCATTTATATGATATTTTTTTTTATAACCTACAATTTCCAGGGCAAGAATGGCGCGACATGCGTTCGACCCTTAGCCCCGCGTTCACCAGCTCCAAGATCCGAGTGATGGTGCCCTTCATGGTGGAAGTGGGAGACCAGATGATCAAGGCTCTCGAGCTTCAAATCAAAGAATGTGATAGTAAGTGTATATTCACGACACGGGACTCCCTAGTGTGAATTCAGGGTCCACAGCAAGAAGTTGTATATTTTTTTGCTTAAATAAATAAATTATTATTATTATTCATTATTTTGATATTCTAGAGTAGTTCCGTATAATTAAAATTACGTCATCAATTAAACATGTCTCAAAGCCTTCAGCCTACCTCAGATTCTGTAACAAAACCCTACTATAGTTCATTTAGTTATGTTTATCAGCGGGTCTTAATTACGCACAAAAAATTATGAAATTAGTTTTGTTTATTTACCTCGACGTTTCAACCATGTCGCTAGAGCCGTGGTCACAAGTTGACGGAGAGTGCGGCGCGTCTCCAGGACAATAAAAACAAAACTAATTTTATAATACTTTGTGCGGACAACATAACTATGTGTTCAAGTCACTAGTTCACTAACTGCTGTACTCTTCAAACCAGAAACAGTAATGTTTAAACACTACTGTTTGAAGGAAGAATATCTGGTACTGCGTTACAAGATTTGGTAGGATTAGATTTGGATTTGTTTAGGTAGGTACCACTATCTAAACGACCTTCTATCAGATCTTGTGCTTTCCCAGATTTTGTGCATTCATATATCTTGTATATCCATTTCCATTCCATTTTATACTTTATAATTTTTGCCAAATATTCTAGAATCTGTACCGAGGCTAAAATGTGGTCGTTACTTTACTTTTCAGAAGACTATCTCGACGTCGATGCAAAGGACCTCACGACGAGGTACGCCAACGACGTGATCGCGTCCTGCGCCTTCGGCCTGAAGGTGGACTCCTACAGCGACGCCGACAACCAGTTCTACACCACGGCCAAGAACACTTTCAAGTTCAAGTTCAGCAAACTCCTCATGATCATGGGATTTATGGCTTTCCCTAAGATTATGAAGGTATTTCCAACATTTACTTGTACTATAACTATCCAATGCAATGACACTAGTTGGACGACCGTCTGACTGCCAGTATAAAAGTCCTGTGTTGTAATCCCACAGCATGTTTTATGATAGCTCAGTAGTTAGCGCGGTCGGTTCGCATGCCGAAGGGTGTGGGTTCAAACTCCAACAACGAGCTTGAGCTGCCGGTGAAGGAAAAACATCGTGAGGAAACCTTAGCGTGGTGGTAGGGTACTTTCTAGTACTCTGCTGGCTAGCTACCTCCCTCAAGTTGAAAATCTGCCGCCAAGCATCTAACGGTGTGTTCCGACACCCTCACTTAAGAGCCAGTTCCATTCCAAGCTAGGTGTGCTTTATCGCCCGCCGCCACTTTTATGCGCTCCTAGCCGCCAACACTGATTTTGACATTTTATTTGACAACTGGAAAAGCATCTTAGCATATTTTTTGACATATTGTGAAAGCTTGACCGATCAATGGGATAGATGTAAAGAACGTAACAGCTCTATCACTTTTGACGATGTTTTTTACTGATAGTAGCATTATTGACATTAGAGTTTTTTTTTTGACATACCATTATATTATTATGATTATTGTTTGTTTATATTATTATTGTAATTAAATTGTGAATTAAGTTGAAATTAATATTGTTACGTTCTGTTTTGTGTGCTAGGAAATAAATAAATTGTGATTTTTGTGACATAAATGTAAATGTTTCTATCGTTTTTGTGTCAATAAAATAATTTGAATTTGAATTTGAATTTATCATATTCGAACACACGGTCACTTAACATCAGGTGAGTTGAGGCCAAACAAAGCAGGTCAGCCATAAAAAAAATGTACCTCTGTCTTATCAAAGTTATATACCTAGCTAAGGTATATTACCGCTAGCTTCAAACGGGAAGGATAACAACGTGAGACCTGCATGCCTGAGATATCTGCTTGGCCTCACTTGGCCAGTGTGGCGGGCTAAGGCTTCAATCTTCTCAAAATGAGGTGCGCTGGGGAATACTAACAGCGAGAACCATACATTTTTTATTTAAAAAATAACGCATAAGATTTTAGGATCCAAGTTTATTTAAATAAATAAAACAAGCAACTATGGAGCTAAAAATAAAATATTGTCTTGTAAGCTATCCTTTTAGCGAGAAAAACAAGCAAAAACCCACTCTCAAACTTTCAAATTTATAACTAAGGATATTTGTATTGCAGTACTTTAATCTGAGCCTCTTTACCGACGAGGCGGTCAAGTTCTTCCGTGAACTGGTGCTGGGGACCATGAGAAACCGAGAGGAGCAGAATATCATCCGACCTGACATGATTCACCTGCTGATGGAAGCTAAGAAAGGTAACAAATGTGTTAGATATTCCTTCAGAATACAAATCAATGCCAGGTATACGTATACTAGGACATAACACAAGGCGCCATCTACCCCCAACCTAAGTAAAGCTTGTACTATGAAAACCACATAATTTGTAAATACATGTAATACACACAGAACACGTAGACACAGAGCAAACATTAATGCTAAATAAATAAAAAATAATTAAATAAAACGTGAGTTTTCCCGCATAAGTAAAACAAAAACATTAATGCTCATAACACAAATGTTTGTCCTGAGTGGGACTCAAACCCACGCCCTTGAAGCAGATAAACTAAAAAATGAGCTTAACAAATTAAAGACATAAGCAATGCCATTCAACGTGGCCATGCCGCCTTCTTTGTTGTTCCGTTATGGTTTAAGCATTTACACTATCCATGTGAGTCCATAGGAACAATACAATTATGTTTGTGTTGTAGATTACGTGAAGTAGTATTTTTTTCACTATTATTGACGTCGCACTTTATGCATTCTGCCAGTGTCGAGTAGTTCTAGTTAGTATTTATTATCAATGGTTCATGGTTGCCGTGGTGGTGCCGACGTAATAATAGTACCCCACCCTCTCTACCCGTGGTTGCCTCAAGAGTCGGCTAAGGGATGTCATCCGGAAGATGGGCAGCAGCGTCTTCCTTGAACAATCACACTTGACTGCGCTCGCCAACCCGCCTGCCAAGCGTGGCGAGTATTGGCAAAACCCTCCCAGAAGGAGGCCTATGTTCAGCAGTGGACGTCCAGCTGATGATGTGTGATGGTTAAATCAGGTGAAATAAATTTTAAATATGACCAATCTAACATATGCCTCAGTAAAGTGTTAGTGACTTTACTAGTAGCTTTGGAGGAGTTTTGGCTCAACACAATAAATATAACCATAAAAACACAAGTTTTGGACAAACAATACAATACAAAGACACGATTTTTTTACCTTCCCGTCAAAAATTCTTTCCACCGATTTTTTTTTTCTTGGTCTATGATTGTAATATGATGGATTATGTTTGTTGCAGGAAGTCTAAAACACGAAAGCGAGACGAGCAAAGATGCAGACGCTGGGTTTGCAACTGTAGAAGAATCTCATGTTGGGAAGAAGCATACCGATAGAAGTTAGTATATTGTCTTCTCTTTTCAATCAGGAATACATTTCGAATTAGTCTCGTGCTCGTATGAAAATAAGTGACGATAAAAAACGTATTGATCTACATAGAATTCATTAATTAAAGTTATTATTTTATCATAACTTTCCTCTGACCATTTTGATATAAATGATCCGATAAAATTTTTTAGAAATCAAAAGAAACAGCAGAATTTCCACAATTGTAAAATTACAGGGCTTTTGATACTAACCATCGAATTTCTCAAAGTACGGAGTGCCAAAGCAGCGGTGGTGTTTTGTTACTCGAAGTTCTGTGTATCGCTGTAATGGCCATGGTCATGCGTTCTCTTACCATCAGGAGAGCGTTTCCTTCATCTCATTACTTTTATGTAACAAAATGTATTTATTTAGAGAGAGTTAAAATTAAGTATATTTTGCTGCCATCCTCAAGTTGAAAATTTGCTGCCAAGCACCTAACGGAGTGTTCCGACAGCCTCTCTTGAGAGCCAATTCTATTCCAAGCTTGGTGTGCTTTACCATCTTCGACCAAACCGTCACTTAACATCAGATGAGCTGTGGTCAAACACAAAATTTGTCAACCATAAAATAAAACATAATTTTTTCTAAAAACCTTTCATCATAGCATTAGTCTGTAGTTCAGTGGTTTCAGGCGTTTCTGTTGTTTTTAAAGCTAAACTGATTTTTTTTCTCCGCCAACAGCCTGGACTGACGATGACTTGATCGCCCAAGCTGTCCTCTTCCTCCTTGGTGGTTTTGAGACCGTGTCTTCAGGCATGTCTTTCCTCCTTTACGAGCTAGCTGTGAACCCTGACGTGCAGGAAAAGCTGGTGCAAGAGATTAGAGAGAACGATGCCAAGAATGGAGGAAAGTTCGACTATAACTCCATACAGCAAATGACTTACTTAGATATGGTTGTGTCAGGTAAGAGAATTATGGTAAAAATATGTAATTTAAAATCAATGTTATAAATTCATTTTTACTTTTAAAATAATATTAAGGAGAGAGGAATTTTGTCTTAACGTTGCTGTGCCGACAGATGTGAACTATTTTTTATAAGAAATAGGCTTACGTTTCACCGCCATCTTACCTGATGTTAAGTTATGATACGGTTTAAGATGGAGCACACTTGCCTAGAAGATACCGATTCACTCTCGACTTGAAGACACCCATATTATATCCAAGGGGTATACCCACTCAGGCAGCGCATTCCACTGTATAGCGGTGCGCACAATGAGTGTGGAATAGAATATTTTTCAAGTTTTAGGAACGTCGACCATGGCGCTTTTTTGAGGGGGATTAGACCGTGTAGTTCGTGAACAGGGAAGTCTATAATAAAATCAGACAGAAAAAGAACAGAATCTTTCTGTCATTGGCGTTAACTCTACTGCAAATGAAATTAAAGGAAGCCATTATTTTGCGTATCAAGTTTAGTGTTGATCCTTCAAAAAGGGGACATTTTAATTGTATACGTTCTATACTATATCAAAATCTTTCATTTTTCTTTGCAGAGATGCTGAGAAGGTGGCCTCCCGCCATCGCCTTAGATCGGAACTGCGTCAAAGACTACAATTTGGGCAAACCTAACAGCAGCGCCACTGAAGATTTCATTGTAAGTTAGATTTTATTAAAAAGTATCCATACTACATTTTTATTAAAAACTGCACCGTATACAAAATAAATTCACCCTCCTTTTATTTTCAGCTGCGTCAAGGCACCGGAATTTCCATCCCCACATGGGCCTTCCACCTCGACCCCGAGTTTTTCCCTGAACCTTACAAATTCGATCCTGAACGATTTTCACCAGAAAACAAACATATAATCCACCCCTTCGCTTACATGCCCTTCGGGTTGGGACCCAGGAACTGCATCGGTAACTATATAAGTTCTTTACAACGACCATAAACCTATTTATTGCTTGACTCGCGTTCGAACTCACTTCACCTGATGTTAGGCAAAACGGCAGCACCTGTGCACCTGATGCACAATAACACATATCAGAACTATGTGTATAAAAAGAGTGTATTATACTAAAAGTTTCATTTAATGTGTGTATTATTTGTGTTACTGAATGAATATAAATAAATAAATGTGGTCCAAGATGAATCGTGTAACCAGTTTAGGTTACACGATACCTACCAAGACGACCTCCTGCTCAGATTTATCACTAAGTAAATAACGCTAGAATAATACAGTAAAATCATACAATGTTTGGTCTTGCAATCAAAAGTAAAACGCTTGTCATTAGCACACTATTACATTTTTCAAAAATATTTTCAGTTTTATGCTTATAGACCTATATTTTGTGGCTTTAAATTGCAGTCAACAAAACTAATTTAATACCTTGTGACCACCACCTCGGCGACGATGCGGACAATAATAAAGAAAGCTTAAAAAACAGAACAGAAACCTTGAACATTTTATCTGATCTTCTTCCAGGATCCCGGTTCGCTCTTTGCGAGATAAAGGTGATGGCATACCAGCTGTTGCAGCATATAGAAATATCCCCTGGAGAGAAGACATGCATTCCAGCGGAACTGTGTCGTGACTCCGCTAACGTCAAGCTTAAGGGAGGACACTGGCTCAGGTTTAGGATTAGAAACTAGACTGATTTAAAACAGAACTAAGTAAATGTACGCGGGTTAAAAAAAATATTCTGTAGGTTACTTCTGGGCTTTAAAAACTGGCTAACTAATCCGAATCAGCTGTTTTTATAATTTTTAAATTTCCTCACGATGTTTTCCTACAGCGTTCGAAGTCATCGGCAATACGCATTACACAGACAGAGGTGCGTGCCGTGGGATTCGAACTCAGGACCTCAAGCGTAATAACGTCAGAATTCAAATATCATGTCAATGTCATTTCTAATAACTATTTTTCTATTGGCCCGAATGTTTGCGTTACTCATAATTCTGGGTACCGTTAGGTAACAACGTGAGCATGTTAAATTAGTTGTTATCCAAAAAATAACACTGGTTACTCAGCGCCCTCTCTGCAAATCATTTGATAGTATTCTATGCTATGATTAATAATGCCATCTATCGATACACTTTAGAACTACATCGAGCATTAGATTACTGTTTGATTACTTACTTATCCATCTACAGCTTTAGAACACCAAACAACTTCTGATCCAACAAGTTCAAATTGTATTGAATAGATGTCGCCACTTATCAAAAAATAGTATCTCCGAGCTTTTCTTGTTCCAAGTTATAAACATTTGTCGAACTTGCCTTGCTAGTGTGGGTCAGATATCGCAAGCTGAATTAGAACCACTTCCTCTAATCTTACGGAATTAAAATTTAACGCGTCGGTTCAGTCAACTTATTTTTAACCCCCGACGCAAAAAGAGGGATGTTATAAGTTTGACGTGTCTGTCGGTGTATTTGTGTGTAGCTCCTAAACAAATAGACCGATTTTGATGATTTTTTTTATTTAAAAGCTGACATGAAAAGAAAGATCCACAAAAAAAATACCTTGCTGAGTTTCTTGCCGGAGTCTTCTCAGTTGAGGTGTAATTACGAGCCGGTGGTAGATTCAAACATGTAACTTATCGTTCATAAGTGCCTTACCAGGGCCTAAACTGAATAAATGACTTTTTGATTTTGATTCAAAGGATCTGGACCACGTTTCAATTTATTTTTAATTTTATAGGTATTTGTTAGTCAATGTTTGAGCACAGCTCATCTGATGTTAAGTGACGGTGTAGTCGAAGATGGTAAACATACCTAACCTGGAATGGAACTGGCTCTCAAGTGAGGCTGCCAAAACACTCCGTCCGTCTATGTATTAAGATATATTATTATAAGAATGTAGATATATTTATGTTATAGTTTTGTATTCTCCTATATAGGAGATATGTCATATCCTCTTAATTGACACACCCCGTCGTTTTCTTCCTTTGATCCTTTCCATCCTAAGGTGGCCTGGAAGAGATCGCTTTTAGCGATAAGGTCGCCAGTTGTTACACCTGTTAACTAAATTTATTTTTTCGGTATTATTGAATTTTTTGTGTGTTCAATAAAGAGTTATTCATTCATTCATTCCGTTAGATGCTTGGCGACAGATTTTCAATTTGAGGGTAGTAGCTAGCCAATCGAGTACTAGAAAGAACCCTACCACTACTTCTGATGATGTTTTCTTTTACCGGTAGCTCAAGCTCATTATTGGGGTTTGACCCCACGCCCTGCGGTGTGTGAACCGACCATTCAACTATCTTATGTATAATAGACATGATACTTATGCTCTTGTAATCAAATTCAAATTGGTTACATTGGCACTTACAGTTATCCCTTCTTAGTTCACTGGGTTACCTTTGTTCTTATTATTTTACCTTTGTCCGGAGCTGGACCCCCGTTCGCTGCGCTCGTGTATTTCGCGTTACCTTCAAGCAACCTTCTGCATGCGAAGTCGTAAGCCCGCATTACGTATGCGCCTCAGCGTCATTTAGCGGAGCGCCTTGCGCCGACCCTCGAGAGGGGTCACCGAGTCCTGTAGCAGCATTTTAAGCACCGCCACAGATTATATGCCAGTCACAGTGCATCACCAGCAGTGTTGCTAGAAATTAAACTAAGAAAATCATTCAAACGTAAACGAAACTTCTCTTACAATACAGAATGCTAATGAATGGCATTGCCGTGCGGGTGCGGGATAAACCGGGATATCTGCCCGGACGGCAATGCCACAGGGCGCGATTCATATATTTTTTTTAACAACAGGCTTGGTGTTTGACCACAACTCACCTGATGTTAAGTGACGGTGTGGTCGAAGATGGTAAAGCACACCTAGCCTGGAATGGAACTGGCTCTCAAGTGAGGCTGCCGGAACACACCGTTAGATGCTTGGCGGCAGATTTTCAACTTGAAGGTGGTAGCTAGCCAGCCGAGTACTAGAAAGTACTCTACCACCACGCGTTCATAAGTTTGAAGTAGGTAACAAAATCCCACTTTTTTTTGCGTTTAACTAATAGTAAGTAATGATGTAGTCGAAGATGAATCACGCAAAAATGTCAAGGAGAGAAGAGGAGGGGAGGGTGTCTTTAGAAGATACTTATTCACTCTTACCTTGAAAAGACTTAAGATTGGTTGTGAAATCAAATAATTTATCTTAAACGCTAGAGAAGAGGCCATTTTGAAGTTTTTGCCCCAGGTCAGAAGTCTTAGATCCAGGGTTGTTACCGATGCATGGATCACACACAGAACCTAGGGCTTGCAACCCAGGTAGGTAGGTTTTATAGGTCAAAAAGGCTATTTAAAAGCGTATCAAAGTTCATTTTCACTACTTGCACGCATTTCGCCGTTTTCCCGCCACTGATCTGTACTCGATACGTATAGTGCTAATTGTGGATGAGGCAGTATTTTGTGCCTGCAAGCTATTTCTGTAAAATATTCTAAGCTAAATTATGATCCGTCACTAATAATCGTAGATCTGACAACTTTTTCGCACGGCTGCTGCGGCTAAACGTTATTTATATTAATTATTATTTTCATTTAAAATAATATAATATCATTTTAATTTTTTATTTAACAGTAATGAGACGAACGAGACGCTCTCCTGATGTTAAGAGATAACGCCTGTCCATGACCATTGCAGCGATACACAGAACTTTGAGTAGTAAAACAAAGTCCAGGGCATCGCTGCTTTGGCGCTCATTACTATGAGACTAAATATTTAGTCTCAACAGCCCTGTAATTTCACTAGCTGCAAGTACCCTTCAAACCGGAATACTGTAATGTTTACACACTACTGCTTGGCGGCAGAATGTCTGGTACTGCGGTGGTACCTACCTAGACGACCTCATGTTAAAGAATTCTACCACCAAGTAAACCAAGTTGTTATTTCATATTGTTTAATTTTAATTCAATATTATATAGTTTGACTTAAAAATAAACTTGACATACATATCTACTTATCAATTACGTAACATTGGCATTTCCAAATTTTTAATAATAAATAATTGTTAACTTTATATAGGTATTTTATGCATGTTGTCGTCACCTATAATTGCTATAATATATTTTCTTTTTTTGTGTTGATGACCTTTATAAATATTGTGATGTGTATAGTGTTGGTATTTCTAAATTAGTTCCACCTGTAATAAACTAAAAAAGTTTTGTCTCTCATGTTTTATCGAAAACGAGGTGTTTACACATAGAAATAATGTTCAATAATAATAATTATAATTAAAATACTTATGTACCTCCTATTACTAAGTACATTTAAAATAATTTAATTCCTCTCAATAATTAAGAATTAAAAATGACAGTAGAAACTAAAAATAATAAAACAATATATGCAATATTATCTAATAAAAAAATTACAAAATTTTAATCCACAGAATTCTTCAATCTTGTCGTATCAAGATACTAAAGACTTAACACACCACACTCACACATATGTATGTATAAGATTTTATGAGTGTGTGCACCCATAAAATCATACAGACATATATATATTTATTATTGTTTTTGTTACAAGTGAAGAAGATAAACCTATACTTATAAATAATATACAATAAATAAGTTAGCATACTTTAAATAACTTATAAAAAATCGCCTAAGTGCGAATCAGACTCGCGCACGAAGGGTTCCGTACCATTATCTATAAAAACGGCAAAAAAATCACGTTTGTTGTATGGAAGCCCCCTTAATATTTATTGTATTGTTATAGCGGCAACAGAAATGCATCATCTGTGAAAATTTCAACTGTCTAACTATCACGGTTTATGAGATACAGCCTGGTGACAGACGGACGGACAGCGGAGTCTTAGTAATAGGGTCTCGTTTTACCTTTTAGGTACAGAACCCTAAAAAGTAAAATGACTTAAAAATACGTACCAAACAAAACAGCCAAATAATTCAGTACTTCTTTTTCGGTAACGGTGCCGAGACATGTCTGGTACAGCAGTGCCGTAGATAATACTCCAGTCTGACAGCAATCATTGCCAAGGTGGCCCGTACTAACCCAACTGCTGTGTTGAATAGTACCCCACCCTCTCTACCCGCGGTTGCTGTAAGAGTCGGCTAAGGGATGTAATCCGGAAGATGGGCCGCAGCGTCTTCCTTGAACAATCACACCTAACTGCGCCAACCCGCCTGCCAAGCGTGGAGAGTATTGGCAAAACCCCCCAGGAGGAGGCCTATGTCCAACAGTGGACGTACCTACTATGGCTGATGATGTGATGTTGAATTAAAAACATCGTGCGGAAACCATTGCATGGTAGTAGGGTACCTTCTAGTACTCTGCTGGCTAGCTACCACCCTTAAGTTCAAAATCTGCCACTAAGAACTTAACGGTGTGTCTGGTAACCTCACTTGAAAGCCTGTTCAATTCGTGGCCGTGGTCAAACACCTAGTAATCATAACAAAAATTTGTTCTGTGATTATAATTTTGAATTCGTTTCTCAAGACTTGCGTGCTTTATAATTTTCTGGTATCTACAATCATATATGATTAATAAGTTAATAGATTCTGTATTTTAATATCTTTACAAGAAGTTTCCGGAATAGAAAAACGTAGAAATAAAAATATGTTTTTTTTTTATCTGTAAAAATATTTTTTTAAACATTTGTTTTATAAATTATTGAGTAGTAGCGTTTATGCTATCCTCTCAGGAATATTATTTTGCACAAGAATGGTAATAGCCATCAACTCATCTAGAAACAAGACTGTTGTGTTCAGGGTAAGTACGGCAACACCGGACCGCCCGCTTGGCACCCTGGTCAGGTCCAAGGAAACACCTCATGATGTCACGAACTTGAGGAAAGGCGGCGTTACGTAAGCCCTCGTTAAGCGAGGAAAACCTCCGCCGAGGAAGCGGACACAAGGCTAGTTTCGGTGGTGACATACTGACCTTACCATCCTCTATAGTCCATCTCATTCTAGTCATAATGAAATAGACAACAAGGTGTTCATGTCATGTGGCATGTAGGCTTGACGGTTGTTGTTACAGAAATGTAGGTCAAATAATTTTTTACATCTGTTATTTATTAATGATAACATATTAGCGATGATAGCTCAGTGGTTAGCGTGGTCGGTTCGCATGCCGAAGGGCGTGGATTCAAACTCCAACAATGACCTTGAGCTGCCGGTGAAGGAAAACATCGCGAGGAAATCATAGCATGGTGGTAGGGTACTTTCTAGTACTCGGCTGGCTAGCTTCCACCCTCAAGTTGAAAATCTGTCGCCAAACATCTATGTGTTCCGGCAGCCTCATTTGAGAGCCAGTACCATTCCAGGTAAGGTGTGCTTTTCCATCTTCGACCACACCGTCACCGTCAAATGATTGATAATGTACACATAGACACATCGCAAATAGGTTGCCTAGCTCAATTGCGTACCGATAATATTAAATACACAAATTTTAGATAAAAATTCTTTAATATACGATTTGTTATTTATAAAAATCGTGCACTAGCTGTCCCAACATAATTTAATAAGTAAAGGTTGCCTACTTCCCCCTCTGGGCAACTGTGGAATTGTCAGATACAAACAGATGAGTAAATGTTATTAACATAACCTCATCAGTTATTTAATCGTATATTATATCAAATGATAGCTTATTTTATTCTCAATCCAAGCGTATTAGGTTGCCTTATCAACTAGTTGATTGAATCTATGGTTGCTTAGATTTTAGATGTAAGAATGAATGAATGAATGAATAACTCTTTATTGTACACACTTAAAATTACATAATATAAAAGAAATAAACTAGTTAATAGGTGTAACAACTGGCGACCTTATCGCTAAAAGCGATCTCTTCCAGGCAACCGTAGGATGGAAAGGATTAGAGGAAGAAAAAAACGGGGTGTGTCAATAACGAGGATATGCATATAGGAGAATACAAAACTATGACAAATATCTACATTCTAATAATAATTATATATCCTAATACATAGATTAATTAGAATAACTAAAAATACACTAATATATATATAATATATATTATTTAAATATGAAATAAATATATGTATAAAGAGGATATATATACAAATAAGCGACAGATAGTTATAATTATAACTGCAAGAGATAAAAAAGTTTGACGTGTTCTTTAAAGACAGCGATCGATGGAGCACGTCTAATGGCAACAGGTAACGCATTCCACAGTTGGACTGCCTGAAATGCAAAGGACTTACCGTAAAACGTTTCACAGCGTGCAGCAGGGGTCTTAAGAGTAAGGTTCTCCTTCGACCTGAGGGGCAGGGAATGAGTGTTGTGCCAGAGTGTAATAACGAGTTTGTCTAACAGAGTAAGCACGTTCTATCAAGTACTGAATTCAAGGTAGATTAAATATTAACAACGATATTCAATTTTTTCACACACATTTATGTATCAATAAATTTTTACCATGTTTACCATGTCCAAGTACCAATGTTTAAAGAACTCGTTCTACTGCGTTCATGGTTTGAATGATTAATTGTATGAGTCAAAATGTACATCACTGTGGTGAAGCATATAGTTGCAACATTCCGTTGCTAGGTACTGAATACGTGCAAACTCTATACCTAAAAAGGCAACTAGAGGAACAAGCGGGCCTACTCTTCAATTCGTTATACAGGGCACGGATTCATCACGAGGTGTTTCAAAGTTTAATAACAATAATTATCGTGGGACATTTGCAATTTGCCGTGGTGGTACCGGCGTAAGAATAGTACCCCACCCTCTCTACCCGTGGTTGCCGTAAGAGTCGGCTAAGGGGTGTAATCCGGAAGGTGGGCAGCAGCGTCCTTGAACAATCACACCTAACTGCACTCGCCAACCCGCCTGCCAAGCGTGGTGAGTATTGGCAAAACCAAAAGCAGTGGAAGTCCTATGGCTGATGATGTGATGTGTGATGATTTCACACAGCGCCATCTAGCCTCAAACTAGGCAAAGCTTGTACTATGGGAACCAGATATCTGGTAGAACGAGCAAGCCAGTAATGAACGCCAAAGTATCGATGCCCTAGATATGTTTTACTATTCAAAGTTCTATGTATTGCCAAAATATTTAATACTTGATTAATCATTAGATATTATCAATTTATTTACATTTTATGTTTGTGTCGGATTTTAGTTTCAGAGGATATTCCTTATATTTCGGATAAATATTTAAAATTATATTCATATAAAATAAATACATAGGACACGTTACACACAGCGCCATCTAACCCCAAACTAAGCAGAGCTTGTGTGATGGAAGTCAGGTAACTGATAGAATATATAAATACTTTTCTTTTTTTTTTTATTACTTACTTATAATACATACAGAACACCCAGACACAGAACAAACATTTGTTTATACCATAAAATGTTTGTCCTTGGCGGGAATCGAACGCACGCCCTACAGCTCAGGCAGACATACTACCAAAGAGCCAACAGTGCTGTCAAAAAAAAAAAGTAAAAATATATTTTATTACTGAAATTCAAATAGTAAAATAATTATTTATTAAATGGATACTAGGTAAATGTACAAATTATTAATTAATTACATTTTAAGAGAAAAAAGATACGTCACAAAAAAGAAAACTTTAAATATATATTCAAATTCATATTTAATTAAATCTTCGTCACTGTTGTAATCAAAACGACTTACAAACGGAAATACATTAAAATATAACTCTTGAATATTTAGATTATGTAACGATGCTTTATTTTTGTTATGGAAGTAAAACAGTGGCGACACCGGCACCGGTACAGTGTAACGAAGTATGTACACACAAGTCAGCAGTAGTTAATTTACGTCAACCATATCAAACAAAGCGTATTTACGCCAACAATTATCGCTTGTGTTGGTATTCCCCAATACCCATATTTACAAGGATCAACAATACAGTTATTGTATTGGTCTTATGTTTTTAAATAAGTTAATTTTAGCTTCAGATTTTAACAGCTTAAAATAATATAGGAAATATTTTGTTTCATCATAGAACATTTAGTTTTGTAGCGATGATAATTGGTTAGCGAGGTCGGTTCACACGTCGAAGGGGGTGGGTCCAAACCCCAACAATAACCTTGAGCTGCCGGTCAAGGAAAACATCGTAAGGAAACCATAGCATGATGAAAGGGTACTTTCTAATACTCGACTGGCTAGCTACCACCTGAAATTGAAAAATCTGTCGCCAAGCACCTAACGGTGTGTTCCGACAGCCTCACTTCAGAGCCAGTTACATTCTAGGCTAGGTGTGTTTACCATCTTCGATCACCGTCACTTAAGATCAGGTGAGCCGTGGTCCTATCAGCCATAAGCTATCAGAATATAATAAAACTTCACTATCACTTGGTGGTAGATTTCCTTAGCAGGAGGTCGTCTAGGTAGGTACCACCGCAGTACCAGATATTCTGCCGCCAAGCAGTAGTGTGTAAACATTACTGTGTTCTGGTTTGAAGGGTACTGCGAAATTACAGCTAGCGAAATTACAGGACTATTGAGACTAACCATCTAGTCTCAAAGTAATGAGCGCCGAAGCAGCGATGCCCTGGACATTGTTTTACTATTCAAAGTTCTGTGTATCGCAGCAATGGTCATGGACAGGCGTTATCTCTTAACATCAAAAGAGCGTCTCGTTCGTCTCATTACTGTTACATAAAAAATAAATAAAAAAAGGCACTTCGAAAAAAAAAATTTTACGTAAAATAACATAAAATAAAATTAAGTAGATAAAACGCTTTTCTGATCGTACAATAAAGCTCTATGCAGTGTTTTTAGTAACAAAATGAAGTCCAGGGCATCGCTGCTTTGGCGCTTATTTAGACGGTTCTTTCAACCGCCCCGTAATGTCGTTTCAGTACCTTACCGACCGCAACACAGTAATGTTTACACACTACTGCTTGGCGGTAGGATATCTGGTACTGCGGTGATACCTACTTCAAGGACGTTCTGCTTTGGAGAACATTCCAAAATGTACAATGCATCAGACGAAAATATGGTCGTAAGATAAAATAAAAAATATGGCGTGGCGTAAGAAAGTAGGAGGAGTAGTAGTAGTTTTCCGTTACGTATATTGTTTTAATAGGACCAGGGTTAGCATATCAATTTAAATATTACGATTTTTTTACCCCCGACGCAATAAGAGGGGTGTTATAAGTTTGACGTCGATGTCTGTCTGCTTGTCTGTCTGTGTATATGTCTGTCTGTGTCGTCGTAGCTCTCACACGGATGGACCGATTTCGATGCGGTTTTTTTGATTTGAAAGCTAGTTCCCTTGCGGTGGTTCTTAGCTATGTTTGGTTAATTGCGCAGGGGGTTATTTAATTGAATTCTAAATATGTTCACGATTGACCACACCCTGCTTGATGAAAATATATTATAATAAACAGGATGAAAAGGCAAACTGATTTTTATTACATTTTACTGTTATTTACGTTTCGTAGTGATGATAGCTCAGTAGTTAGCGCGATTGGTTCACACGCCAATGGGCGTTGGTTCAAATCCCAATAATGAGCTTGAGCTGCCGGTGAAGAAAAATCATCGTGAGTACGTCATCACATGGTGGTACCATACTTTCTAGTACTCGGCTGGCTAGCTACCATCCTCAAGCAGAAAACCAAGCACCTAATAAGGCGTTCCGACAGCCTCACTTGAGAGCCAGTTCCATTCCAGATGGATGTGTTTAGTTACCATCTTTGACCACACCGTCAAACAACTAGCCTATCAAACATCAAAAGAAATATACAACGCAATCCTTACACCTTGAATGTCCTGTGAGCTCACTTGGTAAAGTTCTGCTTCGAGTGCTGATGGGTGTGGGTTCGATTCCCACCGGAACTAACATTTATGTAACGATAAATGTTTGTTTGTTCTATATGTATTATAAGTATGTATTTACATATGAATATGCGACACGATCTACGCTCCGAAGGGCTTACAAATAATTATCAGCATTCGGTTTTGTGAGTACCTATGTATTAATACCACATAGTCGTTATCAGTACCAAATACTGCCGTTATCACTGGGCTTCGTTAGTTAGCCGAGTAATTAGCGGGTAAAGTACCATCGTCGACCACAACAAACGGTTAATTAGCAGTTCATGTGCTAGTTATCTAAATACACGGTATTGTAAAGCAATGACGTTAATACATATATAATAAATACATATTGTAATACTTCACAATGTTCATTTCATTTTATATTAATAAACATTATCATATGAAATAACAGGAATAATAAATAATTATAATAATAAATTCATAAATATGCTAGGACATTTCACATAGCGCCATCGTGTCGTCTAGGTAGGTACCACCGTAGTACCAGATATTGTGCCGCCAAGCAGTAGTTTGCAAATCGCTCTAGCTAAGCTAGCTCTAGCGAAATTACAGTGATGTTGAGACTAACCGTCGAAAGTCTTAAAGTTATGAGCGAAAAAGCAGTGATGCCCTAAGCTTTGTATTACTACACAAAGTTTTGTGTATCGCAATGGTCATGGACAGGCGTTATCTTATACCATCAGGAGAGCATCTTGTTCGTCTCATTACATTTTAATTTTTTTTAATCTAGCCTCTAACTAATCAAAGCTATGGGAATCAAATGACTGATATAATACTATTTTGTACTACATACATAATTAATACTTAGATAAAGAACAAACATTCGTCGCACAAATGTTAATATATAATAAAACTAGCGGCCCGCTCCGGCTTCGCACGGGTATAAACCTCAAAAATAACAGTATTTCTCCACTATTTAATGGATGTTATACTTATAAACCTTCCTCTTCAATCACTCTATCTATTAAAAAAACCGCATCAAAATCCGTTGCGTAGTTTTAAAGATTTAAGCATACATAGGGATATAGGAACATAGAAAGCGACTTTGTTTTATACTATGTAGTGATAGTGATAGTGATGATGATAGTGATAGTGATGATTAGAACTTATTACAACATCTCCCGTCTGTTTTTAATCAGTGACGTCTTTTCCGTTCATGGTTGCCTGAAAGAGATCGCTTTTAGCAGTAAGGCCACTTGTAGCACTAGCTCATAAGATAGCGTACATTTTTATGTTTTTGATGTGCACAATAAAGAGTTTTCATTTATCTACATATGTCTGTCCTAAGTGGGAATAGAATTAATTATAAATAAGTTTCCCGACTACCCGCATTTTTAATAACAAGCGCCTTGATTATTTTGTAGCCAATAATGATTGCTAATGTAATACTTTAAGCCCAATAAAAGCAATCTCTTCGAGGCAACCTTCGGAAAGACGGCAATTTTTATTGTGGGATACCAAGACGTTTGAGTTTTTAAAAAAAACATGTTTGTAAATCCGCGAACTTGTTCGGTAGAGTATATAGTAAGATTATTTTAAGACAAAATCAGGAACGTTTCTATATTTTAAGACTACAAGAGCGGCCTTTTAAGGGATTTCAGAGCATAATGCGATTAACGATTGAAAAATTACTGGAAATATTCAAACAAACTGAATAACTCAGCCGGCAGATGATAAGAAGTCGGCAGTTTACAAACGCTGTCAAACAATGATTTGTAAAATATTACTTAATAACAAACAATATTTCCGCGGAAAGCTTTTTGAAACTACAATAAAAAATAGATATATATATATAATAATTATAGTCCTTGTTATTTCCTCTTTAGTTTCCTTAAATATTGCCATTCTGTTTCCCCACCTCTTTCCTATGAAAGATAGCACTAAATAGACAGTTCCACTTTACACTAGTCGTATAGGTATGCCGCTAAGCAGTAGTGTGTAATCATTACTGTTTTGAAGGGTACTGCAGCTAGCGAAATTACAGGGCTATTGAGATTAACCATCTTATGTCCCAATTTATTTTTATTTTTTATAGCTGCCAGGCTTGGTGTTTGACCACAACTCACCTGATGTTAAGTGACGGTGTGGTCGAAGATGGTAAAACACACCTAGCCTGGAATAGAACTGGCTCTCAAGTGAGGCTGCCGGAACACACCGTTAGATTCTTGGCGGCAGATTTTCAACTTGAGGGTGGTAGCTAGCCAGCCGAGTACTAGAAAGTACCCTACCACCACGCTATAGTTTCCTCACGATGTATTCCTTCACCGGCAGCTCAAGCTCATTGTTGGGGTTTGAACCCACGCCCTTAGGCATGCGAACCGACCGCGTTAACCACTGAGCTATCACCGCTACAAAATATACCGTGGGTTATTCCCACTCGAAAGCGGCCAAACTGCGCCGGCGCACAGCACGCGGGCAGAATACTTAACTAGAGTTGAAGACGCCGCCTGTCAGGTGGAAGTGCTTAACCGTTAGTTATGGATGGCTGGTGCAGGCCGGGCTCTCGTACACAGCCCGTCATATAGTCGTGACAGGCCTTCAACAAGCATGTTCAAAATATTAACCACTCGACGAGCTGCGCTACTTCTAGAATGTATCTGTACCTTCTGGAAGGGTTTTAGTTTTCTTTGTTTACTAGCTGCGCCCCGCGGTGTTACCCGCGTGGTGATGGATGAAGATGATGATGATGAAATTCCAGGGCCTAAAGTATCTACATGCAAAATTTCATCCAAATCCGTTCAGCCGATCTGGCGTGATTTCTTTCAAAACGGTTTTATGAAAATTATAAATGACGGAATTCTTGAATTCTGAGGTAACAAACATTATAAATAATAATTGAGGACCTCCTTTTTTGAATAAAGTTTTTACTGGGTGTTAGACTTTCTTAATGGGAGGTCGTCTAGCTAGGTACCACCGCAGTACCAAATATTCTACCGCCAAGCAGTAGTATGGAAATGTTATTGTGTTCAGGTTTGCAGGGTACTACAGCTAGCGAAATTAAATAAATAAATAAATATAAATTGTTACTCAAAGTTCTGCAAAAGCTGCTTGTTTCGTTGCAATAGTCATAGCCGTATGTACGCTATTTCCTACCCACAGCAGAGAGTTTGTCTCAAAACTATTACGCAACAAAAAAAAAAAAAAAACAGTGAGCTTAATTAATATGAAACAATATCTAGTTCTGGAGTGGAGACCACGGACCGGCAAGCGCAGCGTAGGACGTCCACCCACAAGGTGGACGGACGACCTAATAAAGACCGCAGGAACGCGCTGGATGCGAGCCGCTTCCAACCGGTCTTTATGGAAATCAATGGGAGAGGCCTATGTCCAGCAGTGGACGTCATACGGCTGATGATGATGATGATGATAATAATAGTGAGCTTTAAGTACCTGACTGAATAAAGCATCTTCGAACTGAGTGCAGTCCTCGTAGTATTGCGATTCCTGTTAGGCATTTAGGAAATAGCTAAGCGACCATATATCGTATCCTTGCTCAATAAAGTTCACTATCGCATAGCTTTTTCGTAAGCGCGAAACAGATGTCGCAATAAGAAGCTCGCAGAACAGGAGCAGAGCTTACTTGAATGTCTCGTACATAGATTTGACAGACCTGTTGGCTCATTGGGTGTATGTCTGCCTGAGGTGTAAGGCGTGGGTTCGATCCCCGCCAAGGACAAACATTTTATGGTATAAACAAATGTTTGTTCTGCATTTGGGTGTTCTAAATATTCGGTAGCGATGATAGGTCAGTGGTTAACGCGGTCGGTTCGCACGCTGAAGGGCGTGGGTTCAAACCCCAACAATGAGCTTGAGCTTCGGTGACGGTAAACATCGTGAGGAAACCAAAGTATGGTGGTACAAATTATCTGTTTCCCATAGTAAAAGCTTTGCTTCGTTCGAGGCTAGATTGCAACTAACGGCGTGTTCCAGTGACACTTGATACTACTGACTACTGATTGTGAGTGTTACTTGATGACACCATACCAGACTTGGTGTGCTTTACCATCTTCGACCACACCGTCACTTAACATCAGGTGAGCTGTGGTCAAACACCTAGCCAGTCAACTTTAAAAAAAATGGATGGCACTGTGTTATAATTCCGCTGATATTTATGTATTATATTAAAAGTTTCGGCAACCAAGTTGAGATACCGTCTTCCAACCTGTAGGTCTTGGGTTCGAATCTCAGTTTAGTCTAAGATAACTTCAAACGATGAAAGAAAACATTGTAAACCAACATGTCTGAAATATCTAAAAAAAAGTTTCTTGTTTGTGTTATATTTCTAATAATCTGATCTAAAGAGCTCTGGTGTTCACAATAAGTTACTATCTATCTATGTAAGTAGTAAAAATCATCTAAAGTCGAACTTCTATGAGGTGACGCTAGATTCGATCCCTTGAAATGCTAAAGATTAATTTATGAGTCAGTAAGGGTGTTCAGTGTTCACTGTTTGTATTACCTCACATAATGTCAATTATTGGGTTGCCCCGCGCCGGGAGCAGGTGGTGACTAGCCACTTACCAGTTCACCTTCAGCCTACAAGGATAACTCGGTTCTCAGAATTGTTGTCTTCCGAGTTCGCAGCGCAGGAAGGATTTCCCAAAACAACTTGTTACCTACATAACAACTATAGTATGCACGGCACGTGGCATCAACTTGCGCAATATCTTTGACATCCTAAATTAATTAACATATTGTCAAGGAATCAATAATTGCCTCTTAAGTATAGATAAAATAAATCTTTGTCCTGGGGGGAATCGAACCCACGTCCTACAGCTCTTAAAGCATATATACTACCAATGAGCCAACAAGGCTGTTAACATAAATATAAAAACTTTAATGATAGCTTAATGGTTAGCGCGGTCGATTCACACGCCGAAGGGCGTGGGTTCAAACCCCAACACTGAAATTAAGCTGCCGGTGAAGGAAAACATTACGAGGAAACTATAGCATGGTGGTAGGGTACTTTCTAGTACTCGGCTGGCTAGCTACCACCCTCGAGTTGAAAATCTGCTGTCAAGCATCTAACGGTGTGTTCCGGCTGTCTCATTTGAGAGCCAGTTCCATTCCAGGCTAGGTGTGCTTGACCATTTTCGCCCATCTCGTCACGTAACATCAGGTGAGCTGTAGTCAAACACCTAGCTTATCAACCATAAAAATATAGTATTATAAATATATAATAAGACAATAGTATTGGCAGCAGGCAATGTATGACGTTCAAATTTCTCATCTGTGACGTGAGGCCTCCCGATCCTCCTAAAGTAGTACCATTTCCTTGACTTGCATCATATGCCGCGCGCGTCACAACACGCGTGATCAGATCTATCCTCAGATACGTCACGAGGGCAAAGGTAACATATTCTTAATTTTTTTTACCTTCCTTCCTTAAATTCATTCATGATTTAGTCTTAGTAAAAATTACACAAACAAAAAATTGAGAACTTGAGGAAAGCACACTTTGACTCATTTATAAACTTGTTTACACAGGGTCATAGGCTTAAGGTATACTATGGCGAAAGGGGTTTGTACTCATTGTTGTGAACAACTTTTACCATTGAAATAACTCTAAAATCACAAAGTACTTACGTACTTTTTCCAACAGCTTTTACCCTGGCAATAACTTTAAAATCACAACGTACTTACGTACTTTTTCCAACAGCTTTTACCGTGACAATAACTCTAAAATCACAACGTGCTTACGTACTTTTTCCAACAGCTTTTACCGTGGCAATAACTCTAAAATCACAAAGTGCTTACGTGTTTTTTCTAACAGCTTTTTTTACCAACAAATACCTATTAGTTAGTAAAAAAGAACTAGATGTTATAAAAATTATTATGTCAATAAACATTTAGCCAACTTTGCCAACTTTCTTAAAACTGTTTTTATCACATAACTGATTAAGACAAATCTATAAAAAAAACTTTTTTAATTTGTAACAGAACTGAGTGAACTTTTGATAGATCCTGTGATGTGTCATAGATTTACAAACATATAGATTTTGTGCTAGTCATCAAAAATATATCGCTATGAAGTATACGGCAACTGCAAGGGCGACATGCTGTACCAGCGATTTGCCACACTTATCCTTTAAGTACACTTACTTGAACAAGGAAAATCTTGTTCGTACTAAGTTGCCATTACATAAAAATGATTAAACTGTCGTAATACCAAAGTTGGTAAGTCCTCGAGCTTGCCAATAGTGGATCGCAGCCAACTCACCTGGCGCAGCGCCAAAGGGAAAGGCACCTTCATACATACCCGCTACATAGACTTATCTACACGGATGTCGGATCTGGTACTAAGGGCAAGAGGATGACGATGATTATAATATTTGTATGCAAATGCGGCACTTTACTGATTGTTTTCAAGCTTTTACTGCCCCGTTGTCTGTCTGTCGGTCTGTGATCAAATCTTGCAAGCTAAATTAAACCTACTTCCCGATGTCCAATTGGACGCAAATATGGTGTACTTATGCATCTTCCGTGATAATACAATTATATGGTATCATGGAGCAGGTCTGATGATGGAGACGAAAGATAAGGACTTTAGAACTTCATAAGAACTTCTTACCTAAACAAGATAAACTTATCGAGTTTGGGCTCGATTGACTTTTGACTTTTACACCTACTTGATATCCAGGGTCTGATGATGAAGCAAAACCTTGCAGCCAAAAGCTTGGAAATAAAATAATTAAAAGTAGAAAAAGATTTTTGTTTAAAAACAAGCTTTTATCTGAGACAATGAACTAAAAATTTAAAAATAAATTCGTATAGGTACTTACCTATGTTCTTAAAAGCTTGAGGCACATAAGTATACTAAGTATGTAACCTATAACAGGTAGTGCCTTGTCACAGATTTCCATCTTGAGGGAGGTAACTAGTCACCACATCATAAGCCATAGGTCGTCCACTGCTGCACATAGGCCTCCTCCTGGGTTTTGCCAATACTCGCCACGCTTGGCAGGCGGATTGGCGAGCGCAGTTAGGTGTGATTGTTCAAGAAAGACGCTGCTGCCTATCTTCCGGATTACATCTCTTAGCCGACTCTTACGGCAACCACGGGTAGAGAGGGTACTATTCTTACGCCGGCACCACCACGGCTACTAGAAAATACCCTACCACCATGCTATGGTGTCCTAACGATGTTTTTTTTTCTTCACCGGCAGCTCAAGCTCTTTGTTGGGGTTTGTACTGACGTCCTTCGGCGGGTGAACCGACTGCGCTAACCACTGAGCTATCATCGCCACAAGTGTAGTGAACCTTAATGTGTTTTATTGACTAAATGGGCATCCTTCGGATGCACTTAAGATATGACTTATAACTTAGTCACACAAAAACAAGTAGGTACAGAACTTCAAGTGACCCTGTTTGTAAGTTCACTAAGTGATCGAAATTGTAACAATGATTCCTCTCAGAGCTAGGTCACTGGCAACACTGGCGAACAAGACTTGTGCATTTGCGATATCCTCGGCGCAGTTAGGTATTTCAACTAAAATTGCAGGTAAAACCTGTCTCAGGTAGTCAGAGACCTTGGAAATAAAACTTGGTGCAAGATTAATTTTAATGTGTCGAAAAACACGACGCGGAATTGAAAAATTAACGTTCGGCGCAAGTTATTGTGTCAGGTTTCATAAATGTTGATTTATTGTGATTTATTCGAACATTCCGGGTTAGCGGTTGGATGAGCTCTGACCATTTTTTTTATGTTTGACAGGCTAGGTGTATGACCACAGCTCACCTGATGTTAAGAGACGGAGTGGTCGAAGATGGTAAAACACACCTATCCTGGAACGGTACTGGCTCTCAAGTGAGGCTTCCGGTACACACCGTTAGATGCTCGGCAGCAGATTTTCAACTTGACGGTGGTAGCTAGCCATCCGAGTACTAGAAAGTGCCCTACCACCAGTCTATGTGGATACTGTTTACTTTTTAGTACTTTTAGCTGTTTATGTTTTCGACGCGACGAAAGATTGAATCAATTGCCGAACTTGCACACATGCCAGGCCCAGGAAAATCTATAGTCACAGATCCGTTACGTTTATTTGCGAGTATTACGTAGCCCGTAAATGATGAAAACCAAGTCAAGACGTGTAGGTTTCCTCACGTTGTTTTCCTTTACTCTCAAGCTTACGCTCAAGCTCATTGTTGGGATGTGAACCCAGGACCTCCAGGTTGGAAGCCAGGCGGTCTCCCGAGACCCCATAGACTTTCTAATATCACTTCTATATCTCATAACATCTAACGCAGAAGATTTGATATTTGTCTTCCGACCACCGTGTGTACCGATATACGTGCAGTCTATAAATATAAATATTTTATTGATAGCACCAACGTTACAAGTCAAATTCCATAATATAATTTCATTGCATAATTAAGAAAGTTTTATAACTGATTACATGTCAATGAATAAAAAAACAAAATGTCAATATAAAAATAAATATTGCCAATATAATAAAATTAAAAACATAAAAAAAGAGAAAGAAAGTAACAAAACAAAAATACAACATAGAAATAACAAATAAATGGTGTACAAGGGCGGCCTTATCGCCTAGAGCGATTTCTTCCAGACAACCTCAAGAGCGATTTCTTCCAGACAACCTTAGCGATTTCTTCTAGACAACCTTATGATGCTAATGATGCTTCCTTTGTCCTGACGTCAGCATGAAAGGCGAGGAAAGAGGCTCTATAAAAGCTAGCATAACATTTTAAGATGATGTTGGGTCTATCTTAAAATGTAACATAACACGTAGTGTTCATGTGCCTGGCCCACTTTGGGCACTTTTACAGACACTTTTACAGAATGTACACTGTACATTGTACCTACACCTATAGCTGCGTCATGATATTTAGGTACCTCATACAAATATAGAAATTACAACAACAACAACCTAACTTCACCATAGAGCATACCTCGCCGATAGATATTAATAAGCACCGGTAGGTAGCCATGTTCTGAACATAACTAAATAAATACGAAGAGGAAAACTCAATAAATGCTCGATGGAATTTTTACATGAACATGTTGGCTACACATTCTTGATAGATTATGTTATGTAACAGAACGAGGCTGGTGCACGGCTAATAAAATACCTCTTCTTTTTGGCATAGCATTTTGTGCATTTGCCAGTATTTCAATATTCAAGATCAGTTGTTAGCGTGGTCAGTTCACATGCCAACGGGCGTGGGTATAATGAGCTTGAAGGAAATCATCGTGAAATAACCATAGCATGGTGATAAGGTATTTTCTAGTATTAGGCTGGCTAGCTACCTACTAACTTGAGGGTTCAAGCTGAAAATCTGCTTCCAAGCAGAATATATATCAAATGATGCTGGTTCATAAAGGCTGCTAAAGCCGAATACTATCTTTCTACCCTTTTAGAAGTTTCTAGTTACATACCTCTATTTTACGAGGGCATGGACTGGATTTGACCGTGACTTACTTTATACAACTTTAACTATAGCTAAAACTTATTTAACTATGTATTTTCACTTGAGACACTAGAAAATTTAGACTTCTTTGCTCCGTACAGAAGAACCAAAGAACGATGCCAAAAATGGAGGAAAAAAACATCACGAAGACGTCATCACCATCGAAAAACATATCTAGTCAAGGTTTATTCCCCTCGCACGCTAGCATGGCAGTCACGTCGGGTGATTACAGCTTGAAGGTCGAGGTTTCTAGTCCTGCAAGAGGCTCCGCCATTTCAAACTACATGACATTGTGTCGTAACATCAACCTTAAATACCTACCTTATTTTGTTACACTTTTAGAACATTGCCACTTAAAATAAGCTAACCATTTAAAGGATATCATATTCTCGTAATACTTCAGTTTTTGGTTCGAGAAAAAACTATACCTATAGATAAAACTATCAGCGTGCGTGTGCCGGGTCCGCCGCGTTGCAAGGACAGAAACCCGTACAGTGGACTTGCGACCTAGGTGCACGGTGGATGAAGGGGTTCCTTTACAAACGTATCATCCACCTTTACTGCCCGTGTTCCCTGCCAAACTACATTTGATCATTTATCCTGCCAACGCAACTTTGGCTACATTTTCCACCATTTTTACATTTATACTATACTAGCTTTCGCCCGCGACTTCGTCCGCGTTAATTTTAGAATTAAGTTCAGAGATAAATTAAACGTGCAGATAACAAAATAAGGAACAGTCATGAAACTTGCGCTATTTTATTATCAATCGCTATTTTATCATTCGTCAATCTGACATTTTAAG
This sequence comes from Biston stratarius, assembly GCA_950106695.1. Lineage (NCBI taxonomy): Eukaryota > Metazoa > Arthropoda > Insecta > Lepidoptera > Geometridae > Biston > Biston stratarius. The sequence goes on along the minus strand of OX467108.1, from coordinate 24,323,466 downwards.
TTATATAGTTCTTGGGCAGACTCACCGTCGTGTACACGATAAAACACCGACAGACTAGACATTTCACGCCGGTGTGCTGCGCTCTGAAGCTTCAATTAGACCTTCTGATGGTAAGAGATAACGCATGTCCATGACAATTACAGCGATACACAGAACTTCGAGCAGAAGGAAGCCCAGTCATCGCCGCTTTGACTCTTATTACTTTGCGACCCTATAATTTTGCTAAAGCATAATTGATCCAGGACTTGCGAGAATGAAGTGATGTTATTTGGCTGGCAAATAATTATTGCATTCTTTTCATAGATAAAAAGAGTTGCTAACAGCTGGTTTATCAAATAATAGTAGCCAATAAATGTTAAGGAAAAATTCTGACCTATATTATTTGTGTCTGCCTTGGGGCAACCCCGCGCTCATGTCTCACCGTGTTCTCGGAAACCATTCCTACATGTAAGCATCTTCAGCGACGATTGCTCAGTGGTTGCGAGTACGCTAAAGGGCGTAAATTCATATCCCATCCAAGAGCTGCCGGTGCATCAGCCGTTTTATCACCATTGAAAGAAAACATGGCAAGCAAATTGAAGCACGGTGATAGGGAACTGTCTATTACTCGACAACATCTTATCCTGAAAGCGTATTATACAATAGACAAATTATACTATTTTTTGTTTATAACATCACACATAAAAACACCTAGCCTGGAATAGAACTGGCTCTCAACTTAGACTGCCGGAACACATCGTTAGATGCTTGGCGGCAGATTTTCAATTTGAGAGTGGTAGCTAGCCAGCCGAGTACTAGAAAGTATCCTACCACCATGCTATGGTTTTCTCACGATGTTTTCCTTCACCTTCAGCTCAAGCTCATTGTTAGGGTTTGAACCCACGCCCTTCAGCATGCGAACCGACCACGCTAACCACTGAGCTATCATCGCTACAAAACAACAGGACCAACACACTCTTACTGACAGGAGAGCGTTTCGTTAGTGTCATTACTATTAACCCAAAAAAAAATTGAATCTTGCTAATATTTTTTTTTTGTATCGCTGCAATGGTCATGGACAAGCAAGCTAGGATCTTGGCTTCAAGAGACCTTGTATTATGACTTTAATGATTATTTAAATATTAAATTAAAATTTTATTATTGAATTACTAGTAAGTAATTATAATTATTTTATTGACATTTTATCACATTGACATATTATTATATCGATATTTTCATTATATTTTATGTCATATATTATGATTTTGATGTTTTTAATTATAAATGGATTTTTTTTATGAAAATATTTGTATTTGACATGTTGTTATCTCTTACCATTACCATCATGAGAGAGTTTAGTTCATCTCATCACTATAACACTAAGCAAATTCAGAGCCTGCTCGACATGTATCCTTTTAAACATATTCCCTCGCCCGCCAGACCTGATAGTGATCGCGCAGGCCAGCATGCGTGCATGCACTGCTACCTATTCAATGGCAACAGTGTGTCCGTCCCCTTATCTCCGGCTATAAAGAATAACGACACTACGTGTATGAATTGTGCATAGATTTTCAAATAATAAACTTAAGCTGCGCCTAGAGATTACTAATTTGTTTACAACAACCTTGACATACATTTGAATTTTATCTTTCGTGCATGATTCATTTTACGAACTTTAGGGCAGCAGTGTGTTCCCTAAGTTTTTTTATATATAAAACTAATGAGACGAACGAGTCGCTCTCCTGATGGTAACATATAACGCATGTCCATGATCATTGCAGCGATATACAAAACAGTGAGTACTTTAAAACTTTCGATGGTTAGTCTCAAAATTAATTTTGATAGCTGCAGTTCCCTTCAAACCGAAACACAGTAATGTTTAGACACTACTGCTTGGTCGTATAGGCACCAAAATACTAGAATATTTTTCTTCACCAAAAAGTTGTTTATTTTGTATTTAGATGTTGTAGCGAACGTATACAAATGTAGCTACGTTACAAACATTTCATTAAAATTATGAATTATTTTTATTCATTTCAAACATGTAAATTACTGTTACTGTTAGATGTCAATATAAAAAAAAATCTTACCGGCCCTTAAACGTGCTCGATGCGAGATTTCTGAGATTTTTGGAGAAAGATTCATGCGTTATCTCTTACCTACCATAGAGCGTTGTCTCATTACTTTTACTACAAAAACGTATGAAGTGATCGAAGATGTAACAATATAGAGATATATCAACCAAGAATTGTGAGATAAAAAACAAAATCAGCTGTATCGTTGCATCCGCGTGATTAGTTGTAGCCGGTGTAGTAACATCATCATAAGCCATAGGACGTCCACTGCTGGACATAGGCCTCCTCCTGGGGGGGTTTTGCCAATACTCGCCACGCTTGGCAGGCGGGTTGGCGAGCACAGGTAGGTGTGATTGTTCAAGGAAGACACTGCTGCCCATCTCCTGGATTACATCCCTTACCCGACTCTTACGGCAACCGCGGGTAGAGAGGGTGGGGTACTATTCTTACGCCGGCACCACGAATCCACTCCATCCACTATCAGGTGTCCCAAATCGTCACTCCATCTCAATTTCAGGGCGTCCTACGCTATGTTTGCCAATTTAGGATCTCAATTCTAGATCACGTCTACTCCAGAGGTTATAATATGTAAACACATAGTATATATGTAAACATCTAGTTAAATGTATTGTATTTTATAATATAATTCACACGGCAAATTGGATTTCGACTTTAGATCGTTAATGAATATTAAATGATATCTTGACACGACTTCATTTCAGGAAACATCAATCAATTCAACATAAAACTATTACAATAAATATGTTTATTAAATTTTAAATTCATATAACATTTCAACATTCCAACAAAAAGGATTTAAAAGCACGTCTACAGAATACAGCGACTCGTTTACCCTGACTTTTGACTGCTTACCCGAAAATCAAGTTCCGAATGGGTTGGGTCGAATGAAAACCAACCTTTACGAGACGTCTCGGCCCACTCGAAGTTTTAGCAAATTTATTCATTTGTTGTTATTGACTGGAATCTGATATATAATTCGTATTTCTCAAGACTAAGGTCAAGTTGGCGAGACGTTTTTTTTAAAATCGTGAAATGAAATCGCGCATGTGAAACCGGCTCATAACTCGATAAAAAATAAATAAATTGATATAAAATGAGGATCGTATTCTAATGCTTATGTTAAAAATATGTTTTTATGTATGTCCATATACTAATGGGCGATAAAGGAAACAAAAAACCTTGTTGCGACTAAAACGGAACTTCGTGGCGACTAGACTAGTAGTAAACCTCGGAGTGACTAGTGACCCACAGTGACCGCGGCGTAGCGAGTGTAGAACATAGTGACTAGTTGTAGAGTCGTAGCCGGTCTACGGGTTTCAAACTTAACTTGTTTTTTTTTAGTTGAATATTTCATTGCAGTTATTACCCCCGAATTTTTTTCCTCTAATCCTTTCTATCCTAAGGTTGCCTGGAAGAGATCGCTTTTAGCGATAAGGTTGCCAGTTGTTACACGTATTAACTAGTTTATTTCTTCTGTATTATGTTATTTTGTTAAGAAGTTATTCTACACATATACAAATGACAAGCCAACCAGCGCGGCCGCCGCTAGCTGTTAACAAAACACAATACAAAAACTTTAATAACCGCAGACCGGTATTTAATAGCAGCCATGATTTGATAATTTTGAAATTTTTAATTCAAAAATTTTGTTCATCAATTTTCTTATCTGTTTGAATTTGAGTTTTTTGCATTTTTATGGGAAAAAACTGTGTAATAATTTTGGCTAGGTAATGGTAATGTACCAGTAATTTTTAACTGAAACTGAATGATTTCATAATAAAATGACTGAAATAATAATAACAAAATTAAGACAACATTTTCATAGACCATCATCTACTGTACTATGGGAACCAGATGACACAAATACCTATTTGACCTGGGTGGGAATCGAACTCAAACTGCAGCTCTTAAACCAGAGGTACTAATAGGGTAGGCAGTTGTCTATTAGCACATATTTTGGTATTCGAAACCTTTTTAATGGTTAAAAAAATACTGTTAAAAGCGACCCCCTTGCCATTTATTTTATGGTTGACAAGCTACATATTTGACCACAGTTCACCTGATGATAAGTAACGGTGTGGTTAAAGATGGTAAAGCACGCCTAACCTGGACTGGACCTGGCTCTCAAATGAGGGTGCCGGAACATACTGTTACCTGCTTGACGGCAGATTTTCAACTCGAGGGCGGTAGCTAGCCATCCAAATACTAGAAAATACTGTAATTTGCTACGATTTCCTCACGATATTTTTCCTTTTACGGCAGCTCAAGCTCATTTTTGGGATTTGAACCCAAACCTCTAGCATGTAAACGCGCTAACCACCGAGGTATAATCGTTATACAATGTCATTTACTCTTCGTCGCTGTAACGTCCCCAATTTTCCCGTTGTCATAATATAACGTGTAAGTCAATAATACCTACTAATTTGCTTATTAGTATTATTGATATTGATATATTAAATTTACTAACTATTAATAACCACAGCTTTGCCTCGAAAACGTGATATTTACCTCGTAAGCTATTTGTTTTGAATTATCAAACATATGTTGTGTCCTCCTAGTTTTCCTGTGCGATCTGAGGGAAATTATTTAGCAAATACTAACACACACACAGAGCATGTACGTGTACCGAGCACGCGACACGCCTCCCTCGACCTCCTCGACTCAATAAACTGAGTTCTGCCATCTTCGGTTAATTCACACACAACTTTATCTACTATTTGTAATATTTATATACTATTATTATATTATATATAAGTACCTGGTTGACCGAGCATTGTTCGGCTGAAAACATGGATAAAACGACGTTTTCTGAAAATGAAACCTAGCTAGATCGATTTTTCGCCCCCGAAACCCCCTGGATACAAAATTTCATGAAAATCGTTGGAGCCGTTTCCGAGATTCAGAATATATATATATATATATACAAGAATTGCTCGTTTAAAGATATAGATATTTACTATTATACTTGGTGATAGATCTCCTTCATCTAGGTAGGTACCACCGCAGTACCAGATATACTGCTGCCAAGCAGTAGTGTGTAAACATTACTGTTTTCCGGTTTGAAGGGTACTGCAGCTAGTGGAATTACAGGGCTGTTGAACTAACTAACAAAAGTCTCAAAGTAATGAGCGCCAAAGCAGCGATGCCCAAAACAGAACTTTGAATAACAAAACAAAGTTCAGGGCATCGCTGCAATGGTCATGGACAGGCGTTAACACTTGATTATACTTTACATATGTTTAACATAATTCCCACAAATGAATATACATTAATTGTTTAAATCGATAGGTAATCTTTATACGTGTGAAGACCTGAAATGATTAGAATCATTTCACCACATTGTTTTGCTTATCTATCTATCTAGAAATTTTCGCTTAACACAACTGTGGTCATTAAAAAATCTCTGTGTTGACATCAGGTGGTATAGCTCAGCCTCTCTAGTACGAATAGGTACGATTTTTATTAAAGTTTATTTAATACTAGCTGTTACATGTGACTTTGTCCACGTGGAATTAGACAAAAAAAAATCAGTTCGCAATTTACGAAAATTTAATAACTCTGTAATAATCGCAACGAAATACCTTAACTTTCGATAACTTAACATTTTCAGATATGAAAAAAAAGTTAAAAAAAATACATACAGTCGAAATAGAATCTACTCCTTTTTTGAAGTCGGTTATAAAGTATCCTATCTGTAAGTCCAGGTAATTATATTTAATCCAAATCCACTCAGCCGTTTTTGCGTGATTGAGTAACAAATATACAAGCATACATAACTTTCACATGTATGATATTAGTAGTTTTTCTGATATAAAAAGTATTATATACATATGTTAAACCAACTAATAAACTATATATATATGTGCCATATTTCATCTTAATCCGTTCAAATATTTTTGCGTGATTGAGTATAAAACTCCCAAACATACAAACTTTCACATTTATAATATTAATGAGATATTAATGCTATTTCAGTTTTCGAAAAAGCGCAATATGCGTCTTCTGTTCTGGAATAATCAGTAAGCAGGCTCCAGCAAAGACCACAGCATCATCGTAGAATCAAAACAGGTTCTGTATTGAAAAAAAAGTTTTGTGTTTCATGAATTTGTACCAATTATCTTAAACCTCAAATATCAAAATAAACGAAAAATATTCATGGTTTCTTTATAAGTGCGAGCGGGACGGATCGTTACGTGAACCTGTAGTGTAAACGACACATCATATAATTTCTGTGAAAACTTCTGCCCTTGTACAGCACGCTTCTAATACCGCAGTTATCAGAAGCGGCGATCACTTACCATCATGTGGTACGACCGCTTATTTTTTTCTCCTTTATATGAAACCAACAAGGTTGCGTTCCACCCATGCTCTCATTATATATATTTTTTAACGCTGACAGGCTAGGTGTTTGGCCACAGCTCACCTGATGTTAATTGACGGTGTGGTCGAAGATGGTAAAGCACACCTAGCCTGGAATAGAACTGGCTCTCAAGTGAGGCTGCCGGAACATACCGTTAGATGCTTGGCGGCAGATTTTCAACTTGAGGGTGATAGCTAGCCAGCCGAGTACTAGAAAGTACCCTACCACCACGCTATGGTTTCCTCACGATGTTTTCCTTCACTGGCAGCTCAAGCTCATTGTTGGGGTTTGAACCCACGCCCTTCGGCATGCGAACCGACCGCGCTAACCACTGAGCTATCATCGCTACAAAACCCATCGTTCCACCCATTCCACCTATGCTCACATATTGTATTGTATCAAAATTATAACCAAAAACATTTCACGGAGCGCGTTGAAGTCTTTTACATGAAAGTTTCCAACCCATATCGAAATTAACAAAATCTCTAATCATAACAATTTGCGAAAAGTTTTTGTAAAATGTTCATTACCAAAATATATCAAAAACCTTAGTTCCCGTTTCCGTTAATGCCCGCTAGGGGCGTTGATCTATTTTTCATACATACATACATACATACATACATACATACATACATACATACATTTTAAGATCTATGGGAATTTTTTACCGCATCTGAACAGTGAAAAATATGACTTTATGATTGATGATATGATTAACTGATCACGTCAATAGATAGATAGATTTTGTCACCAGAAATAGAAAAATATACACAAAACAATAAAAAGCTAGTGCTACAAGTGGTGGCTTCATCGCTAAAAGCGATATCTTCCAGGCAACCAAGAATGGAAAACACGTTACTGATTAAGAATAGACGGGAGACATTATAGCGATGATAACTCAGTAGTTAGCGCGGCTTGGTCACACGCCGGAAAACGTAGGTTCAAACCCCAAAACTGAGCTTGAGCTGCCGGTGAAGGAAAATATCGTGCTGGAAACCATAGCATGCTGATACTTTCTAGTACTCAGCTGGCTAGCTACCACCCTCAAGTTGAAAATCTACCGCTAACAATGGTATGTTCCGGCAGCCGCCTCATTTGAGAGCCAGTTCTATTCCAGGTTAAGTGTTTTTACCATCTTTAACCACACCGTCACCTAACACCAGGTGAGCTATGATCAAAACTATTTAATTCTATAACTTTAAGCTAATAAATCCTCTTCTCATTGTGACAAGGGTAAGGCCATAGTCCACCACGCTGGCAAAGTGCAGGTTAGCAGACTTCACCACATCTTCGAGAACATTTTTTAATGAAATCGGTTTCTTCACGATGTTCTGAAGTCAGCGGAAATATGGACATAACTAAGAAAAGACAGGTGCGTGCCGTGAGATTCGAACCCTATACCTCCAGATTGAAAGCCAGACGGTCTCCCAACTAGACTGCCAAAACTTACTAAATATATACTCATATAAATTAATGAATTCGAAATAGTGGGATGTTCGCGTCTCTTAGAAAGAAATTAAGAGGCCAGTGATACCCGCCTCCGACCTTGTAAACCTGCACAATTATTATTATTTTAATTATTTAAATTACATTTTAGCATAGATTACTATCGTGTCATCAATCGCCACACGTTTGTCAGTGATCCCGATGCTCCATAAAGCTACAATTTACGAGATAAACCTGTTTGAAATCGCATTTTTTGCCAAATGAAACTTGAATCACTGTGAATGATGCATAAATTAAAATCAGACAAAAAGTTTAACACGTGCCTAGTTTTGTGTAATAAACAATTTAAGATATTCTAATTGCGCGTTGTCTGTCTACACGTCGACATCTGCCGGCGGGGATGGGATGCTAATATAAGAAAAACCTCCCGTACTATATACTATTTATTGATAACACTAAAGCTACAACTCAAACTAACATAAGTACGAATCATCTTTTTTCTGATAATATAAAAAAGGCGAGAATAAATAACTCTCAATAATGATCTTTTTAACTCCGTAGCGATGATAGCTCAGTGGTTAGTGCGGTCGGTTCGCACGCCGAAGGGCGCGGGCCCGACAATGAGGTGAGGGAAAACATCGTGCGGAAGCCATAGCGTGGTGGTAGGGTACTTCTTAGTACTTCGCTAGCTAGCTACCACCCTCAAATTGAAAATCTGTTGCCAAGCAGCTAACGGTGTGTTCTGGGCTAGATATGTTTACTATCTTCGACCACACCGTCACTTTATATCAGGTGAGCTGTGGACAAACACCTAGCCTGTCAATAATATTAAAAAAACGGACTTCAAAAAGGCCTCGATTTAACCCTGTGTTTTCCCGTGGTAAGAATAGTACCCCACCCTCTCTACCCGTGGTTGCCGTAAGAGTCGGCTAAGGGATGTGGTCCGGAAGATGGGCAGCAGCGTCTTCCTTGAACAATCACACCTAACTGCGCTCGTCAACCCGCCTGCCAAGCGTAGCGAGTATTGGCAAAACCCCCCCAGGAGGAGGCCTATGTCCAGCAGTGGACGTCCTATGGCTGATGATGTTCCCGTTTAAGATTAAAACAACCCCTCAAATTGTATAGAAAATGAGGATGTAACAGGGGAGTAGGTACTATACATTAAATCAAAAAATCAAAATCAAAAAGTCATTTGTTCAGTTTAGGCCCTGGTAAGGCACTTATGAACGTTAAGTTACATGTTTGAATCTACCACCGGCTCGTAGTTACACTTCAACTGAGAAGACTCCGGCAAGAAACTCAGCAAGGCATTTTTTTATTTATTTATCATTATAATTAGGTATATTATACCTAATTAGGTATTATAATTAGGTATAATATACCTAACTATAATATATAACGTCGAAATAATTACAGTATATTATTTCGAGGCGGGAATTCCAGACGTCAAAGTTGGCCGCAATAAACGACTACATTTTGAAAAACACATATTCACACACAAAAACACAACCTACTACGTTTTTTACAATCATTAACATTCTCGTTTAAGGAGTCACTGTATAATACCTATCGCATTAAATTCTAGGGAATAGTAACTTAAATATTAATAAACGGTTAAACATTACTTATTTAGTATTCGATTACATGGATGAGTATTGGGGACACGCATCTACGAGTATAATGCCAAATGAGACGAAACATGTTTCTTCGTATTGTTTATGAAGCTCTGTAGAAACCTTATTTAAAAGCATTTTTACTTTACTTTGACACAAAAAAGGAAGAGGTTTTGTTGTTTTTTTTTTTAATGTTTGTTGCCTTAGGACTCCGTCATTTACAAACCAATTTGGAAACTTATTTCTTACTAGCGACCCGCCCCGGCTTCGCACGGGTGCAATACTACACAAAACCTTGACAAATTATATACCTAGGTATATAATTTGTCAAAGTTTTATAAATTATATACCTAGGAAGGTTTAATACCTTCCTCATGAATCACTCTATCTATAAGTGAAACTCGCATGATAATCCGTTCAGTGGTTTTTAAGTTTATCGTGAAGAGGCAGATAAACTGACAGTCGCGGGGGACGACTTTGTTTTATAATATGTAGTGATTTCAAAGTATTTTCTTTAAGATTGATCTTATAGAAATTTCATCATCATCAAAATCGGTTTATTAGTTTGATTTTTAAACCAAAATAACTATATAGTATAAAGATAATATATGTATGTCATCCAAGGAAACGAAATTGCATATTTTGGTTTCCTGTGAACTACCAACCTTCCGACGTCATCATCAGATGATGATGAAACTGGAAGGTAGGCGCCGGAACTTCGTAATAAAACAATGTAACCTAGTCGTTTTATTGTATACACATTTATAATATTAGTAGGATAGGATATATTCGTTAGCTTTAAATGCAGAACAATACCATTAAATGGCTAGCCGACACGAGTAACCTTGACTTTCTACAGTTTTAAATATAATTCGCTCAATTTTCATTTGACATTTCATGTTGATTTGTACGCGAGATTGATAAGACAATTATGCAAAATTATATAAAGTACTTAAATGAGCGAGCTTTGCTCGGCTTAAAACACGGATAAAAGGACGTTTTCTAAAAATGAAACCTAGCTAGATCGATTTGTTGCCCCCAAAACCCCCTGCATACTAAATTACATGAAAATCGTTTGAGCCGTTTCCGAGATTCAGTAAATATATATATACAAGAATTGCTCGTTTAAAGGTATTAGATAGCTGATCAGGTTATTATTTATCACAACACAACTTGTATTTTGTATAAATATTATAAAAAACTTGATTAATAAAGAACTGGTTTGAACGGATGTATCACTATGCAAGACTAGTGGCGGCGTAGTACTCGGGTGGTCCACCTTCGTAGCTCGTCTACGACATTTAGCCACAGCTTATGCTCTAGTCACTTGAAGCATAGAATGAGTTAGTGTTAATAGATCATTTACGTTTCAATGTGTCAGTGTTGCTTAACATACGGAGCGAAAAGGGTTCGACTTTTTGGCAAAAAAAATATATATACACCGTGAAAGTTTGAATATCAGCAATATTGATACAGGGGGTTCAGTACTCGATTGTAGTTCTAAATAATAACAAAAAATAGGTGGTTAATATTTGACCTAATTATCCTGTGCAAACACAAAAATACGGACACTCGAATCACGCGCACCGAAAATGACATGGTGGTCGCGCGCGGTGCCAGATTAGATAACAGTTACTGTGTAGTCTACGTATGGTAGTTATGTAAAGCTGCGCGCTGTCCATAAATTCTTGGGTCTTGGGAAAAACTTTAACCAAGATTTTCTTAGTTTTTTTCTGTATTTGTTTTGATTTTATTTCTTTATACATTTCATATACCACTAACTAACAAGTCTTTGAATATTGCTAATGTTCAAACTGTCAGCCCGTATAAAAGTATTTTTTTGTTCTCACTTATATATCAGTAAAAAACAACAGTTTTAATGTCTTATCAACATGTATTATATCTTAGAAAGTAACTTACTGCCTAAATTATTACCAACATTTAAAAAAAAATACAAGAAATACATTTATTTCCCTTAGTATATCCAAATACAAAATACAAATATTTTATTGATACAAGACAATTCTCGTCAGTCCTCGTCTAGGCAAGTGATGTATCCATATAATTCCACTAGCTGTTGCCCGTAGCTTCGCTCGCATGGCCATACGTATATTAAATTAATTTTAAAAAAGTAGCCACCTTAATCCTGATGATCTAAAGTATCTCCTTGTAAAATTATAGCAAGATCTGTAAGCCGTTTAGTGAAATGGTAACAAACAGACAGAGCAGAGTTATAAACGTTTTTATAATTAATTGTTTGGATACTCGAAGAGCATACTGTTCCAGCTGACTAATTCCGGTGCCCGTGTCCCTGCTTTAGATCCTCTCCATGGTACCACAGCCCCGTTGGCTTATTGGTAGTATGTCTGCCTTAAGAGCTGTAGGGCGTTGGTTCAAATCCCGCCCAGGACTAACATTTTATGGTATGAACAAATCTTTGTTCAGTATCTGGGTGTTCTGTATATATTACTAGCGGCCCGCTCCGGCTTCGCACGGGTATAAACCTCAAAAATAACAGTATTTCTCCACTATTTAATGGATGTTATTGTAAATATAAAACTTCCTCTTCAATCACTCTATCTATTTAAAAAAACCGCATCAAAATCTGTTGCGTAGTTTTAAAGATTTAAGCATACATAGGGATATAGGGACAGAGAAAGCGACTTTGTTTTATACTATGTAGTGACGATAAGTATGTATTTATAAAAAAAGTATTTTATCAGTTATCTGACTTCCATAGTACAAGCTCTGCATAGTTTGGGGTCAGAAGGCGCTGTGTGTAATGTGTCCTACGATACTTATTTTATTTACTTTATTGTACTGTCATCGAAACTACCTCACATATCTATTCAACGAAGGTTGCAAAGGGCTACTTCCAGTTCGGTCAAGGCCGGTTCGACCGACCTTCCACCGTAGCTGGAGAGTCATTTACGGTCTGTGTGTACTTAGTTTACAATTTATAGTACATGCACCTCGTGGGTTGTTGTTAATTTTAAATTATCTGTTTTGTTAACAATTTCATAACATACATGTAACATATACCTTACTTATAAATAAAAAATGTTGGTTAGTTTTCCTTTTACTCAACTGAACTAAATCTTGCGTACACCCTTGATGAAAGCTCGTTCTTTTAGGGGATAGACTATACGTATACTTGTACAATTAACAAAATGTCTAAAAAAAGCAGTTTCTATTTACTCTCGCTAGAGGCGCTGTCCCACGTTCCACTAACCTTGGTGTTGTTTTTCTCTGTTCACATTAGGATAAATATACAATGTACATAGATTTTTTTTAAAGTTGACAAGCTAGTTGCTTGACCACAGGTCACCTGATGTTAAGTGACGGTGTGGTGGAAGATGATAAACATACCTAGCCTGGAATGGAACTGGCTCTCAATTAGAACTAGCTCTGCCGGAACACACCGTTAGATGCTTGTTACATTCAACCGACAGAAATAGAACCGACACTCTGCGAAGTGCGATCCGACCGCGCTTACTACTGAGCAACTACATATTTATCTCTGAGAGACATGAAAAGAAATTAATAATAATAAAATATTCCGGCTACGTTTTAAAAACCGGGCCAAACACCCAACGAGCTCACGCGTGTCGACAAGTCAACAACAATCTGGGTTTTTGACTTCGCGAAACATAAAAGTTTATTTATTCACAAAATGCGGCGACACACATCAAGTAATAATACCAGCACCACGAGATGCCGTGATACCTAATACAGTTTTTTAATGTTGACTATACGTACCTACCCAGTACCCGGCTCGGCGCGTGCCAAACGTATCAGGGTGTGTAAAATGGCGCTTAAATAAAATAAAATTCTATATTCGATAATGCTAATAGAAAAATCCAAAGATGTACGAGATTGAGATTAGCTATCGACCTGACACGTGGACAGCTTATGTCAATCTCGTATATTTTTTACTTTCCTATTAGCGTTATCGCTAATTAAAAGTTCCTTTGTTTAGGCCCTCTGTACTCTGGGCAGGACATTTGCGCATCATAATTGGATTGTAACTGTACAAAGTTTAAAAATGTAGACCGAATCATGATTACTTTTCAGTATGTATATATTTATTATATTTTACTAAATTCGGCATTTAAGGTGTTTGACCACAGCTCAACTGATAAGTGACGGTGAAGTCAAAGATGGTGAACACACTATGTTTAGAATGTTTGTTAAAGTGTGATTAATTTTTTGTGTTTTAAAAAGATTTTTGTGTATTGTAAACTACCTACGGTTTCCGGGATAAAATGTAACACATGTGTTAATCCAGGATATATACTTTTCTATATTCTTTATACCATCCAAATCTGTCCAGCCGTTAGGGTGTAAAGAAATAATAAATACACCGACAAACTTTTACATTAATATTACAAAAATAGTAAAGAAAAAATAAAACATTTAATAAAAAACTACAAACAACAAACACACACAAGTAGTGATATTGTTGTGTAGTAGTACTGTTAGTGTGATATTGGTTTAAACTAAGAATAACTCAACGCCACTTACCATCAGAGATGAGACTATTTTTAAATCGGTAAATTTTATTAACGTAAGACGTGAAATCATTGTGAAATTCGATCTATGTATAAATAGTGCTCACATAGTAAAAAAAAATGACTGAGTAGACTGACTGACATTTATTACAATAAATCATGTGTATTTTACGTCCGTAATCATGTGATGGTTACGTGCCAACCCACACGCGCTAACCGATGCTAAGAAAACAGTCAAATTTATAATAGCAGCAGCATTTTAGCCGCACATTGCCCGCCTTTACGAAACAACTATTATTTTATCTAGAGCCGTTGATTCAATCGACAACCCGCGCTGGTAAATCCCCTGCGCACACTTCGGCGCACGTGTATCCCAGGTGATAGCGATTCCATCATTTCATTATTCTGTGGCTGCAATGGCTGCGAGTGTTGTGACACAGGTGGATGAACTGTCACTGGCACAGTGAAATAGTGACTTAGGTCAGTGACTGCACTTTCTAGATCCTGCCGATGATCGTGACTCACCCCTCCCGCTTCTGCGGCGGAAGGCTCGCGGGCCTACCAGACCCGGACCTCGTCGCGGGTCGAGCGTTTGTGAATCTATTCAGGTTACATCAGGTGATAGAGCTGGCGGACAAATACCAGAACCAGAAACAAAATATATATTTGTGACTTAAGTATGTCTAATGTCTATACCATGCTAATCTTATAAGACGTCATCGGCCGGTACCAGTGGAACAACTACTAGTTTTTTTCTATCGTTATTTTTTTATAACGTTCAGAGGTGAATCTAGTTGTAGCAAAAAAACTAAATATTTAATATGCAAATTTCATGTTTATGTTTTTTTCTACACGGGTAAAATATCTCTCATTATTACTAAAAAGTGTTGTTTCTTTAGATGGACCAGGCAAGTTTTTAATGATTGACAGACTAGGTGTTTCAAAATCAAAATCAAATCAAAAAGTCATTTATTCAGTTTAGGCCCTGGTAAGGCACTTATGAACGTTAAGTTACATGTTTGAATCTACCACCGGCTCGTAATTACACTTCAACTGAGAAGACTCCGGCAAGAAACTAAGCAAGGCATTTTTTGTGGATCTTTCTTTTCATATTAGGTTACAGTTTACAGTTATAAATATTAATACATACATTATGCTTACTACAATTGTCACTTAGCCAGGGGGGTGCAAGTGCAGAGGGAAGCTACTACAACCATATATTCCTGTCTTTCACGTAATGAGCCACCTTATAGTAGGCTTTGTCAATATTTGATTATTTGCTTGTATTGTTTGACCACAGCACACCTGATGTTAAGGGATGGTGTAGTCGAAGATGGTCAACAAACCTAGCCTGGAATGGAACTGGCTCTCAAGTGAGGCTGTTGGAAGAACTGTTAGGTTCTTGGCAACAGATCTTGAACTCTAGGGTAGTAGCTAGCCAGTACCCTACCCCATCATTGTTGGGGTTTTTCGATCCATTCGAATTCGTACAGTCATCCGGTTTCTTTTTACAAGATATTTTTTTAAATATCAAACGTGCTACTACTTCAATAAACATTTGACGCGAAAACTCAGATTACATAGTCTACATAATTTACTACGACGCGCCAAGACACGTTTAGTTTTTTAACGAAATGTCAACGAAAACGTCATTGAACATCAATTTTCTTTCTCTTGATAAATATTTTATTTTATAGTTGTTTACGAAAACTCGGTCGCTATGCCGATTGTTTCCCAGCGGTCAACGTCAGGAGAAACCAAAACAAGCAAGTCGTGTGAAGCTAGACGAGGCCGCGCCCGCGTTGTTCTCAGCTTTGTCTCCTGGATGAAGAACACCGGATGTGGCCTATAGTCGGAGTTTCAGATAAAATTAAACGGTAAAATTGTCGTTATGTCTAAAGCGAAAGAGACCCTAAGGCTTCAGTTAAAGGACCCATTTAACAAAGAACCTGGTATGGGCCCGGATGAATTCGGTTCCTCATATTATGGAAAGTGATGAATCACCACCCGGGGAGGCGCCGCTCGTGGCGACTTTGGGCGCGGGGCCGCCGCCTGAGGATGCATTTCTTACTTCGGAAGAAGACGCAAGTCATCTACTTTGGTCAAAAGCTTAGCATTGCCATCCAACGTGGCAATGCTGCCAGCATTTTGGCCGCATGTTCCTCATCTGACGGCCTTTTTGACTAAGTTATTTTTATAAGTTTGTAAATAGTATTAATTTATATTTTGTTATTAGTTTTTAATTA
Organism: Biston stratarius; assembly: GCA_950106695.1. Taxonomy (NCBI): domain Eukaryota; kingdom Metazoa; phylum Arthropoda; class Insecta; order Lepidoptera; family Geometridae; genus Biston; species Biston stratarius. The sequence goes on along the minus strand of OX467108.1, from coordinate 24,307,215 downwards.
GGTATATATTCATGTTATAGTTACTAATTTACAATCAATAAATAAACATCATACATGTATAACTGGAACAGCTTGCTCGAGGATGTGTTCACTTCGACATCTTCTTCATGATCAGAAAAGGATTTAAAAATCTTTTTGTAGCGATGATAGCTCGATTAGCGCGGTCGGTTCAAACGGAGGGCGTGGGTTCAAACCCCAACAATGAGCTAGAACTGCCGCCGGTGTAGGAAAACATCGTGAGGAAACCATACCATAGCGAAATAGTACTTTCTAGAACTCAGCTGGCTAGCTACCACCCTCGAGTTGAAAATCCGGCCCCAAGCACCTAACAATGTGTTCCGTCAACCTCAATTGAGAGTAAGTTTCATTCCAGGCTAGGTGTCCTTACCATCTTCGACCACACCTTCACTTAACTTAGGCAACCTAGCCTGTCAAATATTAACATACATGTAAACCAGATAGCTGTTATAATACTTAAATCTTTTTGTAAATACATACAGAAAACCCAGAAGAAAACATCTATGATCGTGACACGAATGTAAATCATGAGTGGGAATCGAACCCACACCTTCACAGTTCTCGAAGTAGAAAAACTACCAAATGTGGTAAAAGTGCAGTCACGACGAGTGACTACGACTTATTTTCGGCTAAGTACACCCTTTCCGCGTAGCCTAGTATACGTGCCTAACATCAAAACTCTAGTAAGCGTTCAGGGAAGGAAAACTTTATTCGTTACGGTTGAAACAAAAAACAATATCATGGATTATTTGAGTCCCTATTAATTATATAGCTACCTACAAACATGATTTACCTCGTAGGTATGTACTCGTAATTTTAACAGTCACAATGGTCAGAGGATAAGCTCGCGCCAAACACGAGTACCTATATACATCAGGTTTGCACCGCTCGACACAACATAATAAAGTCTACTTCCAAAATGTGTTCATTTATTAAATTTCATCGTAATTATTATTATATGTAATAAAGATAAGTCTTAAAAATTAGTTAAATATAAATTCAAAGTCAGATCCAAATACAACGTCAAATTCAAATATTCTAACAATTAATTACAAGTCAATTTAAAATAATAAAATAAAATTAAAATAAATAAATGTCAAAATATTATACAGAAGTCTACTTAAATATACAGAAATTTTAATCTATATTTCTAAATAATACAAAAGAAAATCGCCGTCCGCGTGCGACGTGTGTGTGTCTGACGCACGCACACAACGCATTATGATAAGGTTTCCACATATTTATTGACAGTAGATTTGTATTATTTTTTTAATTTAAAAGTAATGAGACGAGCGGTACATTCGCCTGATGGTTAGAGATAACACATGACCATTGTAGCGATATAAAGAACTTTGAGTAGCAAAACAATGTCCAAGGCATTGTTTTGGCGCTCATTACTTTGAGACTTTCGATGGTTAGTCTCGACAGCCCTATAATTTAGCTGGCTGCAGTACCCTTCAAACCGGTACATAGTAATGATTACACACTACTGCTCGGCGGCAAAATATCTGGACCTCCAGGTGTATTCACGTCAAAGTATAATCACTCAGCTGATCTATTTTTTCCATTTACACAAATATTTAAGCAACCAGCCTAACGACCCTGAGTTTATGTTCCCTCGGTAACAAAAAAAAACGTTTAATTTCTGATTACCTACATTACAAAATCGGTACAGCAGTGAATCAAATGAACCGAGTCATAGACGCCCTACGCCCATACAGCGTAACCCGTATCGGTTCAACGACCGCAATATGAACAATGCGTTAGATAAGCTACGAAGAAAGATAAAACCATGTGCATTAAACCGCCGATAACAATAACGTATACTTTAATTCATTTAACTAGCTGCTGCCAGCGATTTCGAGTGAATTGTTTTAGTACAAACTGGCCACAGATCACACACATCATCAGCCATAGGACGTCCACTGCTGGACATAGGCCTCCTCCATAGGGTTTGCCAATACTCGCCACGCTTGGCAGGCGGGATGGCGAGCGCAGTTAGGTGTGATTGTTCAAGGAAGACGCTGCTGTCCATCTTCCGGATTACATCCCTTAGTCGACTCTTACGGCAACCACGGGTAGAAAAGCTGGTCAGCTTTAGAAAAACCATTGTAAGCCATTGTGTAACTTATGTATCTGAAGCCGCTATATCTGAAGGTATAATTTATTTTGAATTTTAAATTTATAGATTTTTTTAAGATTTCTCTACATTGTCAGAAAAAATAGTGATGGATACGGTCAAAAACATATTCTTCATTTTTTTTTTCATGTAAAAGTAATGAGCCAAACGCGACGCTCTTCTGATGGTAAGAGACAATGCCTGTTCATGATTATTGCAGCGGTACACAGAACAAATAAACTCCAGGGCATCGCTGCTTTCGCGCTCATTACTTTAAGACTTTCGATGGTTAGTCTCAATAGCCATGTAGTTTTGCTAGCTACAGTATCCTTCAAAACGGAACACAGTAATGTTTACACACTACTGCACGTGTCGGCAGAATATCTAGTACCGCGGTGGTACTTACCCAGTCGACCTCTTGTTAAAGAGATCTACCACCAAGTAAAAATTAGGTTTAAAAGGACCAACTGGCAAACTTTCTCGATATCAACAAAAATCACGGTATCACCGGCTCTCAAATAAACAATAAAAAATGGCGGAGTAATCGGTACAGCACAGTAACCAATTCATTGGATTTCAATATAATAAATACTTATAGAAGTAGAAGGCGGGAAGGATTACGTGTGTCATTTTGTTACAGCTTATACTGTAATTCATTTGTTTCCATTATGTAGGTACCTATATCATATTATTTTTATTTTATATTTGCATGACCTAGTTCCACCGTGACAGTTTTACTATTGAACATCAAGGAGCTCTAAAAAGTGACACCACTTTTTGATCTACATTCCCAAAGCTGGAACTAAATGGTTCGATTCTACCTTCATTGTATGAACCGCTAAATAATGGAATTTGCTGCCCGAGTGGGTGTTTACCTATAGATACAATCTGGGTGCCTTCAAGTCGCGAGTGAATCGGCTTCATGTAGGCAAACGTGCTCCATCGTAGACCGCATCTTTATATGTATTTTTTTTTCTTATTTCCGTTTTCTTTATTATTCCTGGACCGATTTTGGAAATACATAAACTAAATGTTGTTCTGATCTCCACAAAATATATTTCGAAAAGCTGCATTTAGATCTATAGCGAAGTTCTGAGTTTAAGCGTATGGATAGAAGAAAAAAACGGAGAGACAGTAAAAAAAATGTATTTTCGGCTTATAACGCTTTCAAATACCCTAAAAAGCTATTTTCAAAATGAACTTCAATTTTTTTTTTAATTGTCCTGTTCCAGCTTTATTATACGTATAAATAGATAGACACATATATAATAATAGATTTATAGATATAGATTAACAAGAACCACCTCGTGGACAAGTTCTTGTAATCATAGCAATTTTTGTGCCGTAACTTTTAATAACCAAGATAACTTCTTTTCGCAACAAATACAAACATTGATAGCCAATGAAACATACTTAAAGCTTGTGGAACAACTGGTAACTTTCCAGGATACCTTAAACTCAAAACTCAAAGTGCTTTATTTCCTTTAGACCTTACAGGACTCTTGGACACGTCACACGTCACAAATTATAAACATACTTAAAACTAGGAAATAAAGTGATCACTTTGATCTTTCGTTCACTTCAATCTTTTTGAGGTAAAGTAAAGAAGCGAACAAGAAACCTTTACCTTGTTAGATTGTTAGTTTTCGAGTTGGAGCAAAACTCGTCCCATGCTTTTTTATCGTCTAGATAATCTGATATTTTGTAGTAAGCCTTTTTACATAGGATATTTTTGACAATTTGTTTGAATTTATTTATTGATAATTTTTGCAACTCACTAGGAGTTTTGTTGTAGAAGCGTATACATTGCCCTTTAAAGGATACATTTATCTTGTTTAGCCTAGTTTTGGGCACAGCAAGTTTATTCTTATTTCTAGTATTTAAATTATGTATGTCGCTATTTTTAGTAAAGAAAGGTCATAAAGCTGAGAGTTCTCTCGAAGGTGCGTGGGTACTTCATGTCGGAACAGTTGCAAAATTTATACCAAGCGTTAGTCTGATTGAGTAAGACTGTTCTCATCTTTGTGACGGATCGGCCAAGTACCAGCTTGACGCGTCGGAGTCCATCGAGGAACGTACTAAAAAGAGTTTCTTAATCTCTTTTATTCGGAATAATCTCCACAGCCTAAAAATCAAGGAAAAAATGCTAATCTGTCAATTTTGTACCGGTTCCACTTAGAAAGTGAGCTTCAGATCCACGTGATCTAATTCCACCCTACCCATTCTACTATCGGACAGCCAAGAGCTCTAAAAAACGTCAAAGCGTTATGGTCGATATTGCAGATGACTCGAAACCATTAGGTATAAGTTCATTTTCTTTAGCCTTTATCACTTTAAGATATAGGAAAGAGAGTCACATTAGTCCTGTTAGATTACTAGCTACGTTGTCCTTCAAACCAAAATATATCGTAGTAATGGTGATTTGCTTAGCAGCAGAATAACTGATGCTGCGACAACACTTGCTGTGCTAGACGAGCTCCTGCTAAGAAGAAGTGCCATCTATTACCAAATATACTGCGAATAGGCCAGGACAAAGCTCAAAAACTGGTTGTTGCACCTACAAAGCATACAGTAAAGCCAATAAATACCAACTTATTTAGTCAGCAATATAATATAGCATCAGAAATAAATGCGTCTATATAAAGTAATAAAAATAAGGTCATTAGAACCTATCCTTTGTTTAATAATATTAGTATAAGTGAATACTGTCATCCATCCTGCGGAGATTGACGTCAATGCCGCCAGTAGGTCTATCGGAGGAATAGGTGCTGGGATTCCTACTTGAATCAACATGTAAGACTAGGTATATAAAACTATTCAATCACGCTCCAGCATACAGCCCGTGCCGCCGAGGTCGGACGAACCTTCCGTCTCACTTTTATTGAGTTTTCTATATCATTAATTGAAATAGTTAGCACTTTGCCTTTGGCTTTGCTGTCCAGGAATCTCCTTTTTACTCTACCATGCCACCATAACGCGCCATTGTCTTTTGCCAGTCCTTACGATAGGCAAGGGATACCGAAATCGTATGAGCCCCAACTTCAGGGTTAAGCATCAGGCCCTACTACGCGCTGGGGACAAAATTGTCTTTCTCCGGAAAAATGACAAAGCTAGAATATGGATACTTGAGTCACGTTGGCGCGGGTAGAGATACTTTCATCACGAGTCACGTGCTAGATAGCCTAATTATTTCTGTGTTTAAAAAAAAATCAAACAAGTGAAAGTCCACCTTTTGGTAATTGTTAAAGAAGATCATTCCACAAATTGCAAGTCGATGGTGAAAAATTTAAAATTAGGAAAGAATCAAACCTTTTAATGCGTCAACTCGTGGACGGATGCTGCTTGCAGATTGCGGATACGGTTATCTAGTTTTAAGGTACGCAAACTTAATAAAAAGTAATTACTTTACCTTTGTATATTCTTCATGTAAAGACCTGTTCTATCTTATATTGGTACCTAATAATTAGTAAAAGGTATTTTTAATGGTTGATAGGTTCTGTGTTTGACCATAGCTCACCTTATCTTAAGTGACGTTGCGGTCGAAGATGGTAAACACAACTAGCTTGGAAAGGAAAGGACTGGCTCTCAAGTAAAGCTGCGAGAACACATCGTAAGGTGTTGTTTGGTTTTCAACTTAAGGGTGGTAGCCAGCCAGCCGAGTATTAGTCACTATGACATAGTTTCCTCACGATATTTTCTTTACTGACAGCTCAAGCTCATTGTTAGGATTTGAACCCACGCCGCAGACCGTATATTTTTTTTAAATGTACGCTCTCCGGATTCCTTTGGAGTTAAAAAATAATAAAGTTATAGAATTCTTTGACGCAAAGTAAGTATATATACGTATTTTTTTTTTTTATAGAAATGGTTTAATTCCTCGCTGTTTTTCATCAAAACATAATACATTTGGAACGAAAAATTTACGTAAATCCACACTAGCAACACTGGCCGAACATCAGCGAGCGAGCAGTGTATGGTGTTGAATAGCCCGCTTTATTTGAATTATCTAGTTTACAATGAATTTCAGTGAGTGTGAGCCATTGCGGTCATGCGGCGCGCTTCAAGTATCAGTTACACCGCGGCAACTTCGCGTTCGCCTGCATCACACCCACACGGCACGAGTCACCGCCCGCGCTCTACAACCGCGCACCCGCTTCCGTCCGGAATGCGCCGCGCCATCGCACAGAACCCACCTGAGATCTTGGCTGCTAGATACCTTGTTTTATGACATTGGCGAATATTTTAAACTAAAAGATTATTAAATTACTTGTAATTATGATTTTTGATTTATTTTCATGTTATTATATTAACAATATCTTGATATTAACATAGTTTATATTGTAATTTTTTATTGACATGTAATCAGTATTTTTAACAGATTTAATTATTTAATTGAAATGTTTTTTTTTTAAATGGTAAATGGCTAGGTATTTTGACCTCAACTCACCTGACGTTAAGTGATGGTGTGGTCGATGATGGTTAACACATCTAGCCTAGAATGGAACTGGCTCTCAAATGAGGCTGTCCAAACACACTGCTAGATGCTTGGTGGTAGATTTTCAACGTGGTAGCTAGCTGAGTACTAAAAAGTACCCTACCACCATGCTCTGGTTTCCTCACAATGTTTTCCTTCACCGACACTACCGACAGCTGAAGCTCATTGTCGGGGTGTAAGCACACGCCCTTTGGCGTGTGAACTGACTGCACTAATCACTGAGCTATCATAAAAAACGGCGTAAGCATCTATAGAAATTATTGCAAATTTAAATGAGTACTAAATACCTTCAAACGGATAAAAACAAAACCTAATCTACTAGTATACATATTACAGAGGAACCAATAAATACATACATCTTCTAAATACTTCAAATAAACTCGTCTAAAAGACCGCTCTTTGTATTTTATGTTACTAAAAGTTTTTTTTCATAACGTTTAGGCTTGCGTTGCACCGCCAACTCGGCTGATGTTAAACGAAGATGCGGTCTATGGTGGAGCACGCTCGCCTACAAGAAACCGATTCACTCGCGCCTTGAAGGCACCCAGACTGTATCTATCAGGGAACACCCACTCGGGTAGTAAACTTCATTGTTTAGCGGTTCGTACAATGAAGGTAGATTCGAACCGTTTAGTTTGAGTTTTTGGAATATCCACCATGAAGCGGTGTCGCTTCTTAGAGGTCCTGGGTGTCCGACAGTAGAATTGGCAGGGTGGAATTAGGTCATGTAGATCTGAAGCGCAACCTCCAGAACTACTATGCGACATTGTTCTAGGCTTTGGAGCCTTTTCCGTACAAGCGAGACATTGCAAGTTTTAGCACGTTTCTTAATGGACTCCAACGCCTTAAGCTGGTACTTAAAAAAAGAAGAGAAATAAGTAAAAAATGATTTAGTTTTTTTTTATTTTATTAGATAGAAAAATATTTTTATTTATACTTATTTATAGCTTGTCACATCGTGATATCATGTGCCGAGGTGTAATTGCGTCTTAAGTAAAAGGAATGCTAACATATTTCCACAGAACTCGCGGTAGTGAGGTAAGTACCTTTTAAATGTGTACATACATTTTAAAGGTATGTACCTCACTACCAGTGTACATATGTACAAGTAAAATGTATGTATATTGTACATCACTAGTTTTTAAAATATGTAATCCTAAAATATAGTGGCCAAATCAAATTTTTTTTATTCTCTAATATAAAGGTACCATTAGGTACATATTAAGATACCAGTTTCGTACTACGGTATGCGGAACCCCGGATTGGACCCCTGGAAGATGCTGTAGTAATTTTTTCTTTGGTTATAGCATAGAGTCATAGATTATCCGAACTACGTAGTTTTAAATTTTGCTTTCGTCCTGTTTGTAATATTACAAACAGGACGAAAGCAAAATTTAAAGCCAACCAACCAATAGTAAAAAAAATCTTGCATCGTCTCATTATTAACCGACTTCAAAAAAGGAGGAGGTACTCATGCTGACTGGTTCTTTTTTATGTTTGTTATCTCAGAGCTTTCGACTGGGTGAACCGATTTTGATGATTCTATTTCTCTCCATTTCTGATCCAGTTCTGACATCTCCATGAGAAAAACATATAAAGGCAGTTTTTTTGTTAAAATTTTACTTGTTTTTATCTACCCCTGTAGAGGTATAAATTAAAATTAGGGTTTATTAAAATTATATTTGATGTGACATTTTCATTTTATAATAATAAATATGTATGTTGACTTGCGCTATCGCACTAGGGAAACCCTGTTAGGATGGTAGTAAAATGTTGTAATTAAATAATAAACAATGATAATTCCATTACTAACTGACCCCCGTTGAAAATTTTACTAATATGAATATATAACATTTTCCTTAAATATTTTATTTATTCCAAAAGAGCGTAGTTTATAAAAAAAAAACATAAATGCTATCGTTATATGTATAACCTATAAAGTAGTAACATTGAGCTTATATTCTATTTTATTCACTCGTATACCAACGTAAATTAATTATTGTCTCAGTCGTTCGCACCGACCCATGACCTCGCGATATCATATTTTCACAAATCCTCGACCACATTAACTCACATTATTACTAAAAAAAAAAAGTATTTCAAACAAAGTTCAAAATAAAATAAAACTCATAAGTAACCAACTTACTTAGTAACTACTTTCGTTATAACTCAACTAATGGAAAATATTGATGTAGAGTTTTCAAATCAGTGATGATAATTATTTATTTATTTATTTCATAACACACAAAACAGAATATATTAATAATTATTTCAATTTATAGAGCTGTCTCACATTCCAAGCTATGTATGTCTGAGTGCATTATAATTACATATTTAAAAAGTCACACAAACGCAAATATCGGACCACCCGTACCCTTTACTCCTCTTAAACAATTCTGTTGCGTCAGCATAGACTACTTACATTTAAAATCACAGTATCCTCACAATCTACAAAAACTTTTACATAAAACCGTGATGAACACCATCACAAAAACCAATCAAAAAATTAATATAAATGTGTATCTGAAGTATGTTTCACGTCAATCATTTAATTTAAAAATTGAACGCAGCTACGAAGCGTGAATACAAAGTTTACCAACACGATCTCGGAGTTACCTATGAATTCTAACGACTAACTTCAAAGCAGCTCGCTCTCCTTGGTTACTGCACTGAGCGAACATGAGCCGCGTTATGTAAATGCAGTCTAATAAATTTCAATAAAAATATTGCATCGCACACCAGTAGGTCCGCAGGGCTGTAATCGCCCGATCTCCAGATAGCGAGATACAAACCCACGCGTCGCCGTACGACGCTCGACGCATCTAGTAAACAAAACATCGCGAATTTTTATACTCGGAGCGCACCGAGTTCTGCGTCATTCCGCCGCGAGACGCCAACCGCGTCGCACGTCCACGATGATCGATTACGCGCGACCCCCCTACGATATGCAGAGCATGTGCGACGTATACTTTAACCCGCCGCCGGCCGCGCCCGCGCGTCTAGACGACTTCCAAGTCTTCAAAAAAGGCACCGCTTCGCATATTTACGCGAACTACTATTCGGATCCTACTTACGACGCGTACGCAGAGCCCGATATCGAGAGCACCGAAAGCGTCTACCACAACCTCGTCAGCTTCCGCGACTACCATCGAGATGACTGGAAGAACAAGTTCGTCACGGATTGGAACGAGGACGACACACTATCCTGGTTCATCGACACCGTGCATCGTCTCGGGATCAGTGAATACGAAGTACCTTTCCAGAACTTCAGAGTGCTCGGGCACGAACTGAAAAACATGAATCGGGAAGAGATGCAACAGCGGATGCTACACCCGAGTATAGACCCTGCTGCCTCTAGAAGATTGGCGGACAGCATTTTTGACAGGTTTCAACACCATCTTAATAAAAATGATTTGCTCCAAACGACGTCCTACAACAGAGAGATGGTTTTCAGATATGCTGATAGTAATCCCTATCAACAAGAGGAGCAGGTGCAAACGGTGTTGGATCTGGACTCTGTGGATCACAGGAATAGATTGTACGCGTCGGACTATAGGCCGAATGATAGCAGCCTGCTGCAGGGGCATGGCGACTCCAGCGACGAAGCTGAAGACGTATTCCGTTCATCTGAAACCGCTTCACCTGAATGCTCATATGGCAGTGAAGGGAGCAAATCCGGAGATGAAGATGACAAACGGAAAATGTTCAAAAGACCCCCTGGAAGACCGAAAGGCAGCGGTCGCAAGATGAGCACAAAGCGCCCACGTAGCGTTTCAGTACCAGAATTCCTTAGAAATCTCTTGATGGATCCGAGATACTGCCCCAGCATCATCAAATGGGAGGATTACTCGCAGGGAAAGTTCAGGTAAGCTAATTTTTCATGTATTCTGAGAATAATCGTGACTTGAGCGTCATCGGTGGCATTTTGATGCATTATTTATCATGTTTGAAGCACGTGGGAAGGCACCTGACGGTAAACGGTTTTACAGCTCATCTATTGAAGCCGACTATTGACCATTACTGGTGTTTGTACACAATGTATGTCTGGTTGACGCAAATCTTGGAAGGTCAAATCTTTTATTTTAATTTTGTTGTTTTATCTATGTATTATATTATCTGTGTACGTTGGGAATTGGTTACTATTAAGTAGGCTAGTGCTTTACACTGCATCATCGGAAGAGTTAGCGACCAAACGCTAGCCTATCAAAAACATATTGCACATGTTGCTTATTTGTTTCATATTTCCCTGGCAACTTACAGTTGCATACAAATTGCATTCCATGTTATTTGATACTTTATTTATAGCAATGTTATACTTATGCTATCCAGTCTAAGATACACTTTAGTTACCAGGCTCATGTTAGGGTCATTTTCTTTAGTACTTGTGCAGATTTCTGATATCATCGTGGAATATCATAATCTCTTTGTTCCAAAGATAAAGAGCTACCAGAGAGATTGTCGGAGGCCTTCGAAAGATTAACTAAACTAAACTTTGAAAGATTAACTAAGATCGAATAACATTGCAAGTAAATCATTATTTATTTATCTTCTAAGCCCCTTGAGACGCAGGTTAAGGTTTTTCTAATTGTAACTGATATGAAATCAAGCCATCTTTACTTTATACCCACTTACTAATTCAATATCTGAATCAAAAAGTAATAGCAAACAATTATATAACTTTGTTTTTTGAGACTTCTTATTGTTTTCTTTTTCATTTAAATTCATAATTCAAGTATATTTACTTTTTTTGGTATAAGTAGATAAACTAGCCTATTTTCATGTTGTAAATTATGAAATGGTTATACTACGCCTAATTTATAATACAATCTACCTTAAATATTATTATCTTATCAGGCTACACTGAACAAAATACTATTTCAAAACAGCCTTGAATATCATAGACAGTTCTATCAATGTGTTGACAAAAAACATGAAAACAATTACAGATATAGATATTTTCATAAAACATTGATACGACTTTACATTTTAGCCCGAACTCGGACTAGCTCTTAAATCAGACAAACTGCTTAGAGAGCTAGTTTCTATGATTGTATGTTCATAAATATTAAATTTACATTTACATGATGTACTCAAAGTCTTTATCACTTTAAAGGTATAATTGCTTAGTTTACTAACGCAAGTGTCGCGTCTCTAGCCTTCTTAGAGCTATTACTACAAGGTCTTTGCAAACTGGAGCCTCTTGACACGCGATGGTCGCTCCATTGTCAATTTGCGTTGCCTTTTGCTATAACACTACACTGTTGCTCTGCTTTGACTGCAATCCTTTTTAATGAAATAGGTATTGAGTTGGACCGCCATCCTACTTGATGCGATCTACGATAAAGCACGCTTGTATAAAAGATAGTACCTGGATAGCCGAGCTTTGCTCGGGTGAAAACACGGGTAAAACGACGTTTTCTTAAAATGAAACCTAGCTAGGTCGATTTATCGCCCCCGGAACGCCCTGCATACTAAATTTCATGAAAATCGTTGGAGCCGTTTCCGAGATTCGGAATATATATATATATATATATATATACATATACACAAGAATTGCTCATTTAAAGTTATTAGATTAGACACCATATGTATGGTGACCTTTTCATTTACAATTATTAAAACTTCTTTCATCATTTACAAATGAGTAACAGACTATGCCATAGTCCTAATGGTAAATGCTACGTCAATACATATAACACAATTCCAAAGTTTTCAAATATGAATTACTGTGCTTAGCACAAGGAGATACATTTTACAGGAACGTGTAACATTTTATGGTAAAATATTTTCTTTTGATTATCATTTATTTATTTTATCTACTGTACCAGAAAATGACGTGCCACTATAAAAAATTAAGGTCGCTATGCAAATTGAGCGGTATCACTTCTTCATGGTGCTTTAATTGCGTTTAAGGTCATCTAGTTATCATCCTTAGTTACGACCGGTATTGCTATAGCGTTGTCTGAGTTTCATTTATGTATTCAAACTCGATATAAATCTATATTATTTTCTGCCATATTTTCGTGACGAGTCATGCCTATCGTTCAAAAATTGAAGGGCCTCATCTTTGTCCCGAGTTTGTTGCCCCGAGAAGATGTCAAGTCAATGTTCTCTGGAACCCTAAAAGCATTCATTTGAGGTTTGCGAAGATTTTAAAGACGGGTTTGGAGCATCATAATAACTTATTCGTGTTTTGTTTGTTTTTTATCACTCGCCTTAACCTTGCTGCACCGGTTTGACTCCGACCTTGCTTGACGTTTTATGAGAATTACGTGTTTAACAATTTCAAACTCTAATTTGCAAGCTATAGCGTCTATGCGATCAAAATCTGCAGTTTTATCATTTGCGCTCACCACTTCAGCAGTTATTTGATCATTATTATTGTTATCATTGTGAACAGTTTGCTGGTTCATGCATAAAAATGACACTTTTATAGTGATCAAAAGTGAACCAGTAGGCATTTTGGTCAGTGGTAGCAATTTTGTAGTTCAAAATGACCACTGGTTTTGTAAGTAGTTAAGAAACGATTAAAATTATTTTAATTTGATACTAATTGAGTCGTGAAGTATCTACCGTAATGTCAATACTTGAGACACTAATTATGTTTTATAATTGATATTCATTGTTAAGTTCATATCTACTGGAAGTAATGCAAGTACTTGATACACCAATACCAACATACAATTTTAAAACTTTTTCAACAACAAGGCTTTGAATTATAACTATAGTACTAAAAACATATAGATCGGTAAACATAATAAACATTAAGGCATAAATATATAGATTGTAACATATAGATATAGTAACATATTTTATTTGCCTACGTTTAATGACTATCTTAGAGTTTATATCAACAAGTAAGGTACTGAGAAGTATGAAACCTGTTCTAGCTGAGTACCGTCCGTACTTGGAAACCAGTATCAACATTAGTTCTAATACCTACACATTATCATGTAATTGCTGATCTTCGATCGGCTGAGGTTATTGAAGTGTGTAAAGGAGGTTTTTTATGAAAATAGGTCAACTCAAAAGTAATGCACTACTCGTGTTACTGGTGTACTTGATGGTAGGTCTTCTTAGCCGGAGGTTGTCTAGGTAGGTAGGTAGGTACCGCAGTACCAGACCAACCATCGAAAGTCTCAATTAAAGGAGCGCCAAAGCAGCGATGCCCTGGACTTTATTTAGCTACTCAAAGTTATGTGTATCGCTGCAATGGACATAGACATGAAACACACATAAAAAAGTAAAATGTTTCCGTTTACTATTGGAAACCTACACAAAGTTGTACAATATTTTGACGTACATGACATGAGTTAAGTGGGATCAACAAGAGATCATTACATCCGAAAAGAAAATAATTTCGTGGGTAAAAGCTAATTCTAATAAAACGTTGTAGAAGAGCAAAACTATATTACATAAGTTATGTCATGACAAGATAAGTAGGTTAGAAGTTCTTGACCGCTTTGTCCGGGGAAATCCTAAAGCCTAGCTTATCGGAATGTAAACATTGCTACGTAAACTGGCTTGTTCATATCATAGAAAACATCGACAAATGGACAAATGGTTTTATGGACAAGAAGTTAAAAACTGGAAGCGAGAATCTCAAAACTGACATAAATAATTTTATTAAAAACTTCACAAAGTTAGATCGTTTATAAGCTGATTCGATTACTCCTATTTCATTTTCTTTGTGTCGAAAAACGAAAATGATAGTAAACATATTTATAAGGCAGTAGTAGAGTTATTAAAGAACAGTAGGTACTTAAGAAAAATTCAAATTCTTTGTGTAGTTTGGGGCTAGATGGCGTTGTTTGAAATTACGTCCAATATGTATATAATAAGTGCTTAAAGAGTTATATAGTAATGTAATAGTACAACATACAGAAATTATTTATTTATTAGCATTAAACTCATAACATTAGAGTTTATATTTTACCATGGAAACTGACGTGGTTTTGACACATTTTTGTTTTACTAGTGCCAGGGAATACACACGTCTATGAACGTCGGAGTGTCCGATATAATTAAGATGAGTAATCCCGCACAAGTAAAAAAAGTATTAAAATATACACTTCAAATATAATTTTAATTCGCATGAAATTGTATTCTGACTAATACATTAATATCTTTTGTGGTTTCGATTGACGTAAAAGCTGTGCCCTGATGATAAAATATAAACAATCCAATAAGTACCCATACCAGCAGTTAAAAAAAATATTTTGTTGAATAAATGAGACTGTCGAATTAAGAACTTTCCTACATTTTGAAGTCAGCCACTTACGTAGCTAACGCAAATAAACGGATTAACTAAACGATTAAGAGGCAGGTGATAAGATCGGTACATTCATCTCTGAAATTCTATTATATATCACGTACGATTTCAATTGGATTCAACTTTTTAATACTTAACAATTGAATTAATTTAAGAGGCATAACATTCGTATGCATGCAATGGCAAGTTTTGGAAATGGCACGTGTCGGTACTAGACATCCGTATAATAGCCTTAAACTTATGAATAAAAACTATATACTTGTTTGGTTGGTGAAAACAAAAAGTATCTGTTTTTTATTTTGCATTATACTACGGTAGCTTGCTCAGCCAACTGCTTGTTGGCCTCTCTTTCTATTAAAAAGAAATGGTTATGCATAAAAATGTAGCGCTGAAATAACTATGGCCAACTGGTGCTTTCCGTGCGTTCCAATGGTGAGGGACCACTTTGGTAATTTTAATTTAATTTTGCAATATAAACCAGAATTATTTTAAATGCTCTCGTAAAACAACCAAAAAAGTGTTAAGCTGTGTCCGGGTGCTAAAGGTGCTTTTCGAATTTAATTTCTTTATTGTTTCAAATAACAGAGGTTACTTCTCGAAATGTTTGCTCATTTTTTGTTTATCGTTTTGACCTTGTCTGGGTTTTTTCATTATGAATTCAATGATGAATGATAAAGCGTGCGTGTTAAATGCGGGACACAAAAAATCTCGTGCAGTTGGCGTAATTGTCGGTTTTTAACGCGATATAGAACTCAAAGACGTGGTAGTCAATATTCTAGGAGAAAATGGTGTTAAGCTGAGTTTGGCGCCAACGCGGTGAAGTCAGGTCGACAAACTGTATTTTATATTGATTACCTTATGATTTTTGCTTAATGTAATTATGATGAAATCTTGTTTAATAATCATATTACGAACAGTGTGCAGGAGTGTTGCCAATATATATACATTTTAGCTAACTATTGCAGTGTGATATGACTTATGGGTAAAGAAGACAGTGTTGAGGCTGGACTGGACTCTACCGTAATTTTCGTCGCTTAACTTTAATTTGTGTATAAACATTTATTACTTGTATAATGATAACCTTCGATCATAGATAAGATACTCAAAATACTTCAAAATACGAACCCAGATTCCTCTCAAGAACAAGACAAAAAAAAAACATAAATGCAATAAAATTAAGTCAACAAATCAACTCCGTGTTTATTACTATTCAATTATATTTTAAGATATAACGCATGTCCATGACCACTGGCATTGTATCGATACACAGAATTTCGAGTAAAAAATCAAAGCCCAGAGCATCGCTGCTTTGGCGCTCATTACTTGAGAATTTATTTATTTCGATTAATTTCGATGGTTAGTCTCGACAGCCCTGCAATTTCGCTGCAGAACCCATCAAACCGGAACATAGTAATGTTAAGATACTGCTTTGTGGCAGAATATCTGGTACTGTGGTGGTACTCACATTGACAACCTCTTGCTATAGAGATCTCTTACAAAAAAGAAATATAATTTATATGTTAAAAACATTGTGCTCGAAGAAATTGTAAAAAAGTGACTTTTCTTTTTTTAAGTGCATTTGTAGTTTAAGAAAATGATTTTGTGCATTCGAATGCAGTTGTTTTAGAAAACAAAGAGCTGGTAAATGTTATGTATACAACCAAACTAGACAGGTTCCTACGCGATTACGTAGCCTGCCAAGAAGTTCCATGAAAGTAGGCTTCTACCCCGGAGCAGGGCGAAGCGAACTCGGAGCCTTTTCTAATTTCGAAAAAACGCAGAGTAGTCGCATAGACAGATCCTCTCTTTTCAACATTAGTGGCGGGGGCACCCCCACCCTGCATCTACGTACTATTATAGATTTTTTTTTCTTCCGGGGTTGCTACGCGCCCAAGGACGCCGCTTCCGGTTCTATAGATGTACACGTGCCAGGGTGGAGCTGGATTATATTTATCGATTAAAAATATCCTCGTCTGTAGATTATAAGACGAAAAAATATCACTTGCGGGGGTACGTTTGCTTTTAGAACACAGCCTTTATCGACGGTTGGAAAAAATTAAAACGTAATGATTCTTAATTTGAGCTTAAATAAAGTGAGCTGAATTCAAATTTTCCGCCAAATTATTCGATTTCAGCGGGAAATTGTCACGTTAAGAATCTAAACAGGAAAAAGCTGAGCCTAACACGACTCGGGAACAAAGTTTACCAATCGGCGAACTCGAACAACTCAACAATTACCGTTTGCAATTGTAAATACATTGATAATATTTATCTTAATTATTATAACAAATAACGTCAATTGAAAATTATCACACTAAGTAGCTCAACCGAAATTCCGGAAAAAATTATTTGCAAAATATTATCTAACAGGAAAATCTTTCACACGTGATTCTACTGAGCATGTACTTAGTCACTATTTTTATCATTTAAGAGATTGGGTGATCAAGCCAGATACTTACTAAACATATCTAAGACCAGGCCAACTCTCCACTTAATTATCCTGATTAATTTATTTACAATACAAACAGAACATTATAATCCTAATAAACAAGCTTTACAAAGACATACATAACTTTAAAAAAATACAGTTTTTTCAATGAAATCTTTGTTTGTTTCTATAACAAAGAAAGTTGACTTACTCTAAGAGTCAAATGAATTATATTTTTCTTATTGGTTATATTCTGTGCCCGCAAATGTATGTTCCAATAAACTACATTCGAGTTTTCTTTTTCGGCTTGCAAAGCATTATGTAGATTAATATCGGGACGTAGTGTCTGCGTCACGAACAAAATGTATCGTTTTATTATATGTATAAATTTTCATTATAATTTTTTTTTAGACCTATGACTAAGTTTTCTTCAACTTAGAATATTCTTCTTTGATGTTAAAAGTAATGAGCAGCGACGCAGCGGTACCCTGGACTTTGACAAAGATGTGGTTCCCACTGCAATCGTCGTACGCAAGCGGTATCCCTTACTATCAGAGGGCTAGAGTAGACAAAGCAACATTCGATTAGCGAAAGGAAAATCCAAAAATGTACGGGATTGACATAAGCTGTCGATATCTCACGTAGGCTCATCTAGACCCTCTGGATTGGATGCATAAAATAACTTCAATGGCAGTGAAAACAAACAAAACACTACAAAGGATCGCGACTTATTTCGTCCGACCTGCAGCGCTCGCTTGCAAAGCATTATGTAGATTAACATCGGGACGTGTTCTCGCAAAAAAAATTGCAATACAGCTCGCTGTTTTTCTCGGGCAGGCCTGCGTCGCCATGGCGACGCGCCCGGGAAGCCGCTACTGCTGATATTCTGTGGCCGCAGTCACGTGTCGCGGGAACTTGTTTCCGCGTTTTTCTTTTTCTCTCGTTCCACGCGCGTTTTTTCCCCCTCGGGGGGAACACCCCCCTAGTGCGGGGGCTGCACCCCCCGACAGCTCGTGTACGCGACTTAATTGCGTCTGTGAGTGTGGTCCAGAGAAATTAGAGCGGGGTTAGTTTCGCAACAGAGGCTGCGATTGTTTTGATTGTATTTTACAGATTTTTTTTGCTATTTCATTTTAGAAAACATTTCAATAGCCGAGCATTGAAATAATAAATATTGAATGACATTCACAAAGCGCCATCGAGCAAAGCTTGTGCTATGGGAACGAGATTACTTTTGTATTTAATTAGAATTGTATTAGATGTGCCATTTTAATTTTATTACAATAATTACTTTATATAGTACAAATAATAATAATATGTATGATGACTTGCGCCATCGCTTTAGGGAAACGCTATGAGGATGGTGTAAAATGTTGTAAATAAATAAATAATAATAACTAATATAGAATATTTATTATATTTTTTTTTATAAATACATACAGCACACCCAGAAACAGAACGAACATTTATCGTCATATAAAAGTTTGTCCTGGTGGGAATCGAATTCACGCCCTAACAGCTCTCGAAGCAAATATTGTACCGGATGAGCTAACGGGGCATTTAAATGTTTAAAACAATTATTGAAATAATTAAGAAAACTTATCCAATCATAAAAACATTTTGACTACGTTTTCCCTCTCCTATCGCGGTAAAACTAAAATTGTATAAATGTACAAACGCCTTACACCTAATTTGAATAATATAAACCTAACAAGTTGCTATCGAGGCCGCGCGTAATGACTCCGAGATAGTAGGTAAGCCCGTTCTTCTATCCAGCCGATAAGAGAAACTTTACCAATTAAACTTTTTTTAACGAAGCTTTATATATCAATAATAAGTAATAATGTTTATTATTTATGTTATTAAGAGTCAATTTAAGTTGACACATGTAAATGTTCAGTTACAAAGGGAGTCCATAAATACATATAGATAAGGTGTATAATGAACTGACCTTGTTCCAAAAGCTTCTCTGTTTGCGACTTTATTTTATAACGCTAATTGGTTATTGTTAAGAACGGCTAATTAGTATAAATTGATATAAACATGCATTAGGTGTCCGTGTATTTCTATACATGACTTTATTATTCTAATAACATATTTGTTGTGTAAGATTTATTTCCATAACACAATAATCATTATTGTATTCGCGTGTACGTAGGTACCTAATTTTTGAAGAACAATAGGTTAGATAAGACGTGATCTAAACCTATTTACCCTTTCAAATATAAAATTGAATATTTTTACATTACATATTATAGGCATGTAAAACCCAGACACAGAACAAACATCGATGTTAGTCCTGAGTGGGAATCGAACCCACGCCGTTCAGCTCTAGAAGCAGAATTTTAACAGATGAGCTAATAGGGCAGTCATCTAGATAATTATTTGTTTGAAAAAAGATTTTTTAATTTAAAGTAAATTTGTATATTTTTGCCGCTAAGAAAATCACCACTAAAATATTAAAACTCATTTAAGGCGGCGCCCAGGAACCATTTCATTTTTTTTTTTCTATTTTTCTGCCCCACCTAAATGAAAACACATGAAAAATTCACACCGCGTATTCTCTTCCACAATCATTACTCTGTGCGGGCCTTGCACCAAATTCCCTGTAACATTTCTTTTTCGTGAAAATCTATTTATAACTAGGGCAGCCTCGTTTCCCGTCTCTGCCGAGTTGTGCTCTATTTCCTTCGGCGTAAGGCCGGAGTTTCGTTGCGAGGCGTATATACGTATATTTTTTTCTCATAGTAGCTCTATTATATTGATTAGTAAGGAGGGAGCCTTCCGGGTTCCTGTCTTTGTGAGGATTTTTCTTATTTTTTCTCTTTGTTTTGCGCAGTACTCCGGTTAGTTGGTCGTAATTAGGAAAAGGGCACTTGAAGGCAAGTGGCAAAGTCCCAGAGTCGACGGCCGACCTTTCTGGCTTTTAGGCAGCTTTGTTTAATAAGTCGAAGCCTTTTTTTGTTATTTTGATACAAAAAAAAATCACTAAAAACCTTTTATTATGATTAACAGGGTGTTTGACCGCAGCTTTTTGCTTCTCAATTGTGGCTTCTGGAACACATCCTGAGAAGCTAGTTGACCGATATCAAATGTCGTTAGTAGTTGGCGGAATACTAGAAAGTATAACCCTTCAATTGTTATTTCAGTACGTTTTCCTTCCACGGGAATTCACTAACTTTGGTAGTTTTTTTACGGCTGAAAGACTAGCTGTTTGACCACAGCTCACTTGATCTTAAGTGACGGTGTGGTCGAATAAAATCATATAAAAAACAACATTTTTTTTTAATGATTCAAAGAAATGGAAGCATTTCTTTTGTCATTTTGCAACAATAAACTTACTAAATTTGAACCTAATTATGTTTTATTTTAAAAATCTAGCCTTCCAACCACGAAAAACCCTACTCATAAAATCATTTTAAAACACCTTTAGTTGGTCAAATAATCAAAATAAATGCAATTGAAAGTTTTCCGAATATTTCTGAAAAAGATTTCGAGCGAACATTTGAAAAAAAGAGGCCAACTCGAACCAACCCGTTATTTCTCAAGTGACGAGATCATTGACTAACAGCATTTTATTTTTATTCACTATACTTAGAAAAGTATAAATCATTGCTTACTTATTTTTTAACTCTTTTCTCTGGACAAATATCTAACTTTTACTTGGTGGTAGATCACCTTAGTAGGAAGTCGTCTAGGTAGGTACCACCGCAGTACCAGATATTCTGCAGCCAAGCAGTAGTTTGTGAGCATTATTGTGTTCCGTTTTCAAGGATACTACAGTTAGTAAAATTACAGGGCTGTTGAGACTAACCATCGAAAGTCTCAAAGTAGTTAGTTACTTTTACATAAAAAACTGATCTAAAAACCCTAGAGTGCCTATATATTTTACTGTAGTTATCCCTCACCGAAAGTTACTTAATCTAGCCCCTTTGGATTATATTTCCTCGATGGCTCTAAAACTGTTGCCATCCTTTTCTCACATATTGAAACGTAAAAAGACACAAACATTTTTGATTTCACACACGTACCAACAACGTTTTCTCTGTACGTTCTGAGCTTTACACGCAGAGAACAGAGCAATCCGCCTCGTACCTACAGAAACAGATAATTTAGATCTAGTTCAGAGTGAATATGCATCTTCATCTGCGAAGAGCATTAATCGTAATCTTTATTATTTTCCTCTAAATCACGAAAAAAATATCAGCTATTCCATATAAAAAAGTAATTCTCACTGGACGAAATATTAAACAGCTGGTTTTTTTGCAGTTTCTAGATAAAATCCGTGAGTTATCCGATTCACATACTACAAGCATCGCATAATTATATAACTATACTTATTTATAAATGTAATACAGCTAGTCGCCAAGCAGTAGTGTATAAACATTACTGTGTTCCGGTTTGAAGGGTACCTACTGAAGCTAGCGAAATTATTGGGCTTTTGAGACACTATGTAATGTCTCAAAGTATTGAGCGCCAAAGCAGCGATGCCCTGGACTTTATTTAGTTACTCTAAGTTTCGTGCATCGCTGCAATGGTCATGCGTTATCCCTTACTATCAGAAGAGCGTCTCGTTCGTCTCATTACTTTAACATGAAAAACCTGTTCAAGTGATTTAAAATCGAAGTAAAGATTAGTAACTTAAAATGTCTTTAATACTTAATTACAATATAACCACCATTTACTTTAGTCAGCTGTAGAACGGAAAAGCCTAATCACCTAACCGTTTTTGATCCTGTTCCCAATCTAAATAAAATGTGTGTTTGTTAAGCCGTACCATCACTTGTCATTGGGATACTTTTGGTTAAATACATACATAGCCCGTCAAACATAAAAAAGTAATTAGGCATAGCAGCTTTAGCCGCGGCGTTTGTGCACAAGTATCAAGTGTAAAAGGAGTCGAGTAATAAAACCAAAGTTTGTTCTACAACATCATTAACGTTAATGATGTTGTAGGAATAATAATGTGGTAGGAATTCACGTGAATTCCTACCACTGCTCGCAGAACCAATCCCCACTCGCTACAAGAACAACTGGCGACTTACTCTCACCTGCAAGTTCTTAAAAGTTAATAAAAAAGTAAATACCAATTTGCACGGCGGGATTTCCCGCGGCCACACTCACACATAGGCAGCTCGTACGCGCGCACACACACTAGTGCCGCTCGCGCGCGGCTACGTATGTCGCCGGCAAGTATGCTAATCGGTATAATTAGGAATGTCTAGTTTTAATAACGGTGGGTGTGACGTCACACGACGTTTTTAAGGAAAACCGCGAGGTAACCCGCTGCAAGAGAAATTATGACCTTGGTTACATGTGAACTAATTACGTCACATGTCGTCGACTTGTATTGTGGAACTTCTGCTGACTATTGTTGTTGATAGCTTTCGAGTTACAAGCAATAGTACGTCATTGATGTACAGCTGAATCATTCGCTGATTGCTTATTTGACACTATTATGACAATGGAACTGGTATTACAAAAAAAAAAATTTTTTTTACCTAAATCTAATATCACGAGCACTGTAGTGATTACTAAGATTTATTATGTTTTTTTTAAGGAGCTGAATTAATTACCGCTAAATATCCGGTGGACCGTCCATATGTTTACCTCTACTCTCATAAGGTTTTGTTATTTTTCTTTATTTCTTATTCTGCGGGTAATAAGACCTACTTATAGCACATGTAAAGCATAATCAACACTAGACGCGTATGCGCAAGCTTTAATGACAGACTGAGCGCACTTTACACTGCCATAATATTTACTTACAAAATTAAACGCAGAACACTTAGACATGGCTTAATTTTATTAGAGGACATTTAATTTTAATCTTAGAATATGCAACGTATAGTTTTTTTTTTGCATCTGAAACGACAGTAAAGATTATTCTATTGGCATGTGCATATTTTTTTCTTTATTGAAACCTCATTTGATGCTGATTATGAAATAATTAGCCACCTCGAGATCATCCCATGGAAACGTCGCCAAGCCGTTTTATTGTTTTCTGTGACCTTTGAAGCTAACGTCATATTTAATGTCAACCTTCATTAATGCTCTAGGTCAATAGCATTCAGTCAAGTGATAATGAAAGATACTTCTTAATCACTGGCAGTAGTCTTAATGCTTTCAATTGCATAGAGTTTACATTTTTAGTCATGTGTACTAAAACCCTGAATAGATATGACGCGTTCAATGCTCAAGATTACTGATTCAAGGCTACCGGACAAAAAACCTGACATAAATATTGACAAATTAGTAGAATAACATTTGCAGCACGTGTAATTTTTTTCTGACTCGACAGTTCATGCGAATATCCAGATTAAATAATAGGTTGTTTATTTTTTGTTACTTGCCACTTTTAATACTTATTGTAAAGTGGGAACTATGATTACCTTTTATCTTCTGCTGATTCATGTAAATAATAGAGTTAGCAAGTCACTCGTGACTTGTTTCAGAACGTTATCAGACATACATGCATGTGTATTTTATTTTAAAATAAGACAATTCTAAAATAAATATCTTTCAACTAAGGTGAAACAAGATAAGTTCGATGCTAAGTTCACCCGCAAAATTAAGGGCCTAAGTCGTCCTAGATAAATAATTTGAATTGAATTAACATTTAATATTAAATAATATTACATAGTATAGAAAAAAATAGTTTTTTTACATACTGTTTAAAATGATTTTTTATGATTGCCAAATTCAATAGATACATCTAGATCTGTAACAAATCTGAAGAACTTAAAATGGCGGAATAATAAATTCAACTGTAAGTTTTTGCAAAAAACGCTCATTGTAGATCTCAACTTTACTGCCACGATGATACTGGTCGAGATATAAATACCGTTCACTATAGCGTTCTACAATATCTACAGCCACTACATGTATTATACAACGCGGGCGCGGCAAAGCGAGACAGACTGAGGAAAACGTGAAATAAACAGTGATAGTAAACATTGCGATTTTTCAATCATCACTATCAGTGAGTGACTCAAAATCTGATTCGGCGATTCCACGTAGGGAGGACAGATCCAATGAGCCGAGGCTATCAGAGACCTTATGAGTAATGAAAGCGATTATGATCGCTATCGTGGATGGATATTAATTATCTTTAATAAGTATCATCGCAATCAAACGTTATTATTTAATACAATCATAAAAATGTTTTAAATCATCAAAATAAAATAATAAAGTTACCAAGCTACAATAAGCAACGTAACACTCTGAATATTGAAATTAATCTACACAGTTCACGTTCAATATAACCACTTACCGGCTGCTAAATATTCTGTAAAAAAATCACACACACATAAATCTTGACTTGAATGCTTTCTGACATAACACCTAAAAAACACCGATTGCTTCAGAGACAGTCGATACAAAATAAGGGGACCTTACAGCTATACGTTAGGTATTTAACAACTTTTATGATGTTTTGTCATATCTAAAGCTATCTTTAGTACAAACTATTCTCTAAAATACAGACAGGGAATTGAGATTTTAATCGATATTTCCATAACATCCTGTGTATTGTTATGTTAATCATAACTTACTTCTATAACTAACTTTAGTAACGTCAAGTTTTAAGAAGTATTTAAAGAAGACGCTGAGGATTTCGAACTTTCACAGATGACTTTCACTATAGTAACGTTACAGTAATTAGTAGGTATATTTATTGTCTTATACCAACGCCAATATAGCATATGCCATTTAATCATATTATCATATTTTATATTTGACATTATTATTATATTGACATTTTCATTAAATTGACATATTTAATGATTTTGATATTTTTAATGTTATGTACATCACATCACATCATCAGCCATAGGAAGTCCACTGCTGGACATAGGCCTCCTCCTGGGGAGGGGTTTTACCAATGCTCGCCACGCTAGGCAGGCGGGTTGGCGAGCGCAAGGAAGACGCTGCCGCCCATCTTCCGGACCACATCCCTTAGCCGACTCTTACGGCAACCACGGGTAGAGAGGGTGGGGTACTATTCTTACGCCGGCACCACCACGGCATGTTATGTATATGAATGGAAAAACGACCTGTACCTTACTTTGGTGTTATCAATAAAATATTTGTATTTGTAGTAAATAATTAATCGGTGTCCCTAAAAAACAATTTTGCATTAAAATAATGTTATTTGTTGGAAATGTACGACTTACAATGAAATTTAGAACGGTGTCTAATGTAGAGTATTTATTAGGATAGGTATTGGAATTGTAGAAATCACTTCACAAAGGATTTCTCAATAAATTAAAAGTAAATCAAGAGTTTGGAATCAGGGTATTTAACATAATGACTATAAAATGAATTATAATGCAACTTCGCATTATGACCTGTGCCCGTATGCGCACGTTTCTCGGAACCTATCTATGACGACCAGTTTTTATTTAAATTAATTTATTTTCTTAGAACGTGCTTATTAAACCAAATGAAACAAAAGTTCATTGAATTAAATTCGCCGTATAATTATAGAGGAACAATAGTTGTAATATTGATTAGATATACTTAGCAAATTGAATTATATATTTCATTACTTGTGTTTTTTCCTATTCCTGTAAATTAAAGTGATATGTATTTTAATTTATAGCTTTGCAAACATATCTTTCACCTGTGAAAAATTTCTGACGTGGAAAGAATTTAAACTTTATTTGAACTTTATTATAGAAATCATATGTACCTACTAGTATGAACAACTTTTCTGTTACTATATAAAATAACTGCTACAGAGACTATGAACATAAACATTATGTTTGTGCCCACCTAAATCTTAAAGTTTGTGTTGTTTTTTAATCTGAGCTCGTTTTGTTTATTCGCGAGTTTCACGCGGTACCTGGAACCCATTAAATCAGACAACCAGTGAATTTTAAATGAGATGTCAATAAAGAAAAAGTAATATGTGCTCTACCATTCATGACATAGAGTGATAATTCGCATAACAAAAACTGTCCTTGATCAACTCTGAGAGGTGTTCTTTGCCAATATGTTTCGAAGAAAAGTGTAAGCGTCACAAATCGAATAAAATATAGGATGCAACCACAAAACGAAATAAATTAATATCCATTTTGTTATATAAAACATTTCAATATTCTATACATGTGACGTCAATGATAACGAAAACATGATGAATGTCTAAGAAATATTGTACTGAACTTCTTTCGATACGGAACCCTAAATATCTGTCAAAATATTGACTGATTTTTCCAAAACGAATTCTGCTTATGGGTGCACTTATAACAAGTGATCGACAGCACAGAGGAGTGAGGTGAGTATGGTGAGTTACAACAGTTGAGTTATTGATACGATATTTTATATTCAGTTCAAAGTTTATACCAGACAGCACTATTTATAAATCGTAAATTTAAAAGCCCAATCGAATTCATCACAACAGTTTTTCATCGACAGCCAAAGGGTATCTTAACTTACTTAAATTCAACAATATTTTAACACTAAATGAATCATCGAATTAACGTGAACCCATATGCGATAGCAGCAGCATAACTACGCTACTTATTATATCATAAATACATACATAGTTAATACATTTTATTTTTATTTTGCCTAATATGGATTACAGCCATAAATAATCCTGTGACAATAAAATTGTCACTCGGACTTTCCATTATAAACTTACTCATTGGTACTCACAAACATAAATGTTGGTAATCTTCCATTATTATTTTGTATCAACATTTAAGTTCATCAGTATTATGTTCACTGTAGGTAAGTACCTACAGTGAACATAATACCACGATAAACAGAATAACTCAATTTATTTTATTTAAGGTATTAAATAAAATATATGAAGAATTTGGTAATTCTAGCTACCCTTACTTAAATATCTGTCGTCCGGCACCTACGATGTGGCCCGATTGCTATCCTAGACTGGACATATTTACGACCTTCTTCGACAATGTTATTTAACACCAGGTGACTTGTGGTCCAATATCTACCTTGTCATTCATGAACGAATTAAACAAAATAGTAGTTTCAATAAAAGAAGTAGAATGAAATAAATCAGTGAAATGCGTCCAACAACTTATCAATCAACTGTAACGTCCCCAAAATTTGAGAACATAGCCACGTGTGACGTTAATAAATTCATTTCATTAGCGTCTTTTGATATTACCAGTGACGAAATAGCTGATAATCCTAATTATACAAATCGTTACAGCGCAGCGGCTCCGATAGCGTTATCGAGCTCGTGTGTTTATAGAACACCATTGGCGATAAAATATTTCAAAAACTTGTGTTCATTATTTTGATAATAATATTAAATGGAATACAATTTTTGTCACCATAACAACTCACAGAAAATGCACTTCATACTTTATAATTATTATTCATTGTAACCGACTAACCAAACGAAAGTCTCAAAGTAATGAGCGCCAAAGCAGCGATCTCCTGGACTTTGTTTCGCTACTCAAAGTTCTGTGTATCGCTGCTTATGCTCATGTACAGGCTTTATTGCTTACTATCAAGAGAGCGTCTTGTTCGTCTCATTACTTTTACATAAAATATATAAAAGGTGTTTCGCACATATGCAATTTATTTTGGCGACTTGATTACAAAACATTATTTTTTTCTTTTTGTACAAAAGTTAATTAGGATATATGTACATTGTACATATTTTATATACAAACGTTCCGGAAAAAATCTCTAAACGACAAAGAAACCCGAATGAAAACCCAAACGGCTGGACCAATTTTGATGAAATTTGGTACGGAGGTAGCTGACACCCTAGATTAACATAGAGGCTACTTTTTATCCCGAAAAAATGTAGCGGGTAACACCACGGAGCGCAGCTAGTTATGTATAAATGCAATGTGAGTGTTGTAAGTTCTTGTAAGTGTTGTCGTTAGCTCCATATTTATGATTATTTAACTGTTTGCGTATTGTATTCGCTGAATATTAACTTATAGGTCACGCGGATGTGCTAGTTCCGATAAAGAAGTCACAATAAGATTTCGTCACAATACAGGTTGTGTGTCCGCTGAATATCGATGAGGCATTCCGCGAATATCCACGTCTTATGCTAACTAGTCATTATTCCGTATGCCTAAATTCTGTTCGTCCCCGCGACGGGGCAGCCCCGCTCTTTCACCTTGAATTATTATTATCAAGATGTTTATAAATTCGTGACGATGACTAAATGTAATAAATTATGTTTATCAACAACCCCTGAGTTTCGATAGTGGTGGAGTCAAACTTTCTGTATTCGATTCCTGGCCGGGCAGGTTCACAGCAGATTCACGATAAATCAACACAATCAAAAGAGAGACATACTTTTTTTGTCGTTCGTTGATTAAGTCGCTATACGTATATTCTGACGATTCAAACATGTCTGTTAGTGCAGTCGATAATCAATGTAATTTACTTTATGATAGGGTCTCATTCAGCCGAGCAAAAATCTGGAGGTTACACAACTTCGATTTTAAAAGAAACCAAAGAAGAAAGTAAGAAACGAAACCTAATTCTGTCTCACAAAGTTCTAAGGCTTAAAAACAATATCCATAATCAGTACAAAATGACGTCACAACTTGTAAACTACGCAGTGAATTTGTATCCGGTTTTTATTTCTGCGATCAATTAAAACAGAACTTCTTCAAAGTAAGAACTGATGTAAGCAGTGGCCGGTTTTATACTTCACAACAAAATAAAACCCGTGCTAGTCGGTGAAAACTTGGAAAACGTGACTTAGGACTTTCGTAAACACGTTTCTTTTTTATATTAGCTGTACGGAAACCTGTTAAAGCAAACTTTGTAACTAGGCAGCCGTGTAAACGTTTACGAGGCAGCACACGCGGGGGCTGCTGTCTAATCTGTGGGCTCACGTGGCGCCGGGCACCGACTTGGTCTCGTGATGTCGGTGGCTGGACCACCACTGTGGATATTTCGCTCGTTTTTATCTACTTTTGTAATTTAAAAGGCTGATTTTTTTCCTCTTCCTCACAAGAATCTAATATTTCTTTTCTTGATCGCGGTTCTGTATAACATTTATGTGTCTTTTATTTGCAAAGTAAAAAGGTAAACACACATATAATATCTTTTATGGCGCAGAGACTCAAAATGTACATTAATCTCTGCCATCATAAAACCTAGGTCCAGAGCTCTCTTCCCAGTCGTCCGCTTGACAATTCACGCAGGTTTGCCCTCACGACGGTAACTAGTATCTGGCAATGTCGTCCTGAAATTCACTATTTAGAAATTTACTCCAACGTAAAATGATTTCAAAAGATGACCCTATTGAGGGATTCAATTAAACATTAAGACAACGTTTCAAACCGTAGTTTCCTCACGCCCCCGTACCACCGATTTTGCACTTTACCCCTTATTCCCAAACATTCACAAAGCAATAGAGTGTGTAGTGTGTTATTGTGTGTAGTACAGGTACATCGGTAGGTACGATAAATATGCGAGAGAACTCGCAACTGCGTCATTTTTGAGGGTCAAATAACTTTGAACAAGCGCTCATGGTGCTTGATTTGTTTTGGTTGGCGGACTTTTATTTTTTGTCCAAATTGTGCCTTGATTGAACTTTTTGGGAACCGTTCTGATAACAATTTTAAAATTGAATACGAACATTTTATTATTATTCGAATAATCAAATCGTGACGCAAACACTTAATGTCAAGTCCAAAACGTGATACATAAGTTGACGTCGTTAACACACTACAACAATTTGCCTGCACAAGGAGGTGGCATTTCTATTTTTTCCACTCAATCACTAAATGTCAATTAAACTATCAATAAAAACTTGGCTTCTCGATAAAAGACAATAACATCTAACTACCCAACTAAAAACAGGATCACTGTTAACTAAAGGACTATAATATAGAATTTAGTTATTAACTTCTTAGTTTACCCCAATGAAAAAGGTCGTCGAGAAATCACAAGTTCGAAAACGCAATAGTATGAGAGACTCCTCTAATATACACCAATGAAAGTTAAAGAGAAAGAAATACATTATTTCTCTCTCTTCCGTTGATCAAACGAGATCAAACGACAGGTTGTCGTGGTTGGCATAATCCGTATATTTTTTTTTTTGCATTCGACCGTTTAAGCCACACAACAATACTGTCATACATGCATGCCCTTCCAAAGGCGCCAACTCACCGTGAGTCGATTCCTCTCCAGCGCCGTCGGCAGGCGGATTCCTCTCACGTAGGGTCTCATCCTTGGCCTGGTGCAGAAGGCTCCGGCCTCGCCCGCACGCCTCACGCATCCAAAACTGTGAATCACATGTAAGTACGGTTCAAGCGAGTGCGAGCGCAAGGTTAATCGCTCCAGTACTGGAGCGAGTACTGGCGCGTTGGCCGTGGCGATCACAATCACGACATCGCGGTCGGATCTCGTTTGGAATTTCATGGAGGCTATTTTTTCTTCATTGATCCTTAGATGATTATGGAGTAGCACATTATGCATTAGCCAGTTTCTACTACTTCGAACCTATCAAAATTGGACATTCTTTTTTTTCAAGCATTTTATTATTGAATGCTTGACAAATACTTCAAACAGATATTGGAGACACATTTCATCACAGTTAGGTATAATGTACGTATAAATTTTATTCATGAATCTAATCAAATACTTAATGAGCAACAAGCAATAAAATATGCCAGGATAAAATTACATGCTATTTGGAATTTACATATACAATAAATCAAATGTGAACAATTTCTGTTCTTTCGGTTTTCCCCGGTTGCATGCAACATGTTTCAAATCAATTACATTCAAAGTGAACTACCCTCTTTAACTAACACTGATTTCATTTCGTCATAAATGTCTATTCAGTTTTTATTCTCTAATTCATAGAAAAGCTCGACCCCAATTATTGAAAAAGAAAAATTATTTTATCCATTATTTGCTTCCGCGATGATTCATCGTAAAAAAAACTTACTAACAAATCGTATATCAGTATTTACAAGAATCTAAACTCGTAAAGTGAGGCAAGGTTAATTATCCCTGACCGTACCCAAATGCTCGGCTCAACCCTGAGATGAATGCTATCATTAAGATGACTTTGATAATAGAAATGTTTCCTTATTTATTTACCACTATAATAACAATAAAACAGTAAAAAATGTTGTAGAATAAATGTAAATGTGCACGTGAATTAATTATAAAGTTTTAATGTTAAGATTGTTTTTATGTTAACAAATAATGAGACAACACTGACGCTCGCGTGGTGGTACAAGAGGCCTGCCCTCCCAGTTGTAACGATATCCAAAGCATAGCATTTAAATAAGTCTTTTTTTTATCGCTGACAGGCTATGTGTTTGACCACAACTCATCTGATGTTAAGTGACGGTGTGGTCGAAGATGGTAAAGCACACATTGCCTGGAATGGAACTGGCTCTCAAGTGAGGCTGCTGAAACACACCGTTAGATGCTTGGCGGCAGATTTTCAACTTGAGGGTGGTAGCTAGCCAGCCGAGTACTATGCTATGGTTTCCTCACGATGTTTTCCTTCACCGGCAGCTCGCGAACCGACCGCGCTAACCACTGAGCTATCATCGCGTAAAGTCTTAAATCTTGTAAATCCAAGCCACCGCCGTATTTAATATCGTGGTTTATATTTATTTATAAGTAAGTATAGGAAATTAAAAAGAGCAAACAGGTATCCTATAAACAGTGTACAACGCCGGACACTACGATGAACGTGCACTTGTCGCCGGTGACAATGAAAGCTGGAGTGACAACTGGGAAATGAACTTATAACGCTCACTGCTCTGTTAGTTCGTGTTTATTTGGTAAATCTGCTTCTTAAGCTATAGGGCGTGGGTTCATTTCCTATCAAGACAAATAATTATGCGACGATAAATGTTCGTTCTGTGGTCGGACGTTCTGTGTGTATTTACAAAAACAAGTCAAGTATTCTACCAGTTTTCTGGTCCCCATACTAAAAGCATGGCTTAGTTCGGGGCTAGATGGCGGTGTGTACATTTTTATTTGTTAATCAATACAATTTTTCTTTACTTTAAATTTCAGTGAACATTGTCTAGGAATTTACGAATTTTGTCTGAAAAAAGTGCACGAACATAGAATCAATATGCTCTTAAAGTTAATAAATCAGAATATCGGAAGCAAACACAACAATAGCTAATAACGAGCTGTAATTGTCGGCTCCAGAGGACATGGCACCTCGACTCAGACACGCAGCACGATATATCAGTCTTGTAACTATAAAATCTGACAATTCAGTGGTACCTATACTTACAAAAAACATTCTTAAATCTGTTTACGTACCATTTACCTGTTAACTAATGTCTTATTAAGATATATGTACATATTTAAATAGCCATAGCCATTTATTTGAAATAGCCATAAAAAAGAAAACACACAAAATTGAATGAATCTGTCGGTTAACTTTAGTCTAGTCTTGAGTAACTACAAGACTTGACGAAACCGAGACTGCATCAATGTCACTCGCACATCCCTAACAGCTGAGAGGTAACGAACATTTTATTCATAATAGTTTGTTCTTCGATCGCGGCACCGCCACGCCGTCAAAGCCACGGCTACATTTTTACCGAACACAAAATAAATACTACATGACACTCCCCAAGATTTTCCTATATATATAGATATTCTATAAGGGGGTGGGTTCGGTTCCCACTAAGAATTAACATTTGTGTGACGAACATAATTTTTGTATGAGAGTATGTATTTACGAAAGAGAAAAGTATGTTAGTATTCTATCAGCTATCTGATTCTCATAGTACAAGCTTTGCTTAGTTCGGGGCTAGACGGCGCCGTGTCCTCCAATATTTATACGTATATTTTACATATATTATATATACATATGTATGTATTATAAGTATGTATTTACAAAAAAAAAGTATTTATGTATTCTATCAGTTATCTGACTTCCATCACACAAGCTCTGCTTAGTTTGGGGTCAGATAGCGCTGTGTGTAATGTGTCCTACAATATATTTATATTTATTTATTTATATACATAGTTAATTATTAGCATTACACTACTTACATTTACCATCGTCAGTCTATTTGCATTCGACCTAGAAATCAATGCTAACGCTTTTATGGACGAGAAAAGATGCAATTAGATATTTAATGAGGATAATTTGATAGCTATAGATTGTGATGTGTAATCATCATCGCTGGTGTTGAAGACTTCAAATAATACAATATTTACGTAAAAATATTTCATCTGTTCACTTGGTGGTGAATCTTCTTGGCCGGAGCTCGTCTAAGTAGGTACCACCGCAGTACCAGGTATTCTGCCGCCAAGCAGTAGTGTTCCGGTTTGAAGGGTACTGCAGCTAGCGAAATTACAGTGTTGTTAAGACTAACCATCTAAAGTCAAAGAAATGAGCGCCAAAACAGCGATGCCCCAGACTTTGCTTTGCTACTCAAAGTTTTGTGTATCGCTGCAATAATGATGGACAGTCGTCATCTATTACCATCAGGAGATAATTTCGTTCGTCTCATTACATTTACATCAAGAATTAAAAGATATCATGATTGCAATATGCGCCCTTGGGGACTCTATTCCCTAGCCAGTATGTGTGTATTACAGTTGATCTACAACGAGACCTAAGCTTCCCAAGCGCAAACGGCAGGTCAATCTTCGATTTAGTGCAAAACATTTTCCATAGGTAATAAACTCTAACCTAAAAACCTGCATTTGAAAACATAAAAATGAAAAATTTACCGCAAATCTGTAAAACTCACCAGGTGAGGTCAGTTGACGCCAAACCACATATTCATTGAACAACCTGTTCGTTGACACGTAGCGTTTACTCATTTTGCGGTTGACGACGTAAACTTTAAACAATTAACAATTATCGTCAAGTGCGTGTCACACCCTCATAGTTGTGTTCCGTACCTTTATTACAAATAAAATTATTACCATCATATAGTTATGTTTATCACCGGGTCTTAATCGCGCACAAAATACTATAAAAAAGTTTTGTTTATTAACGTCGATGTTTCGGCCGTGGTCACGAGGTGACTGGAGAGTGCGGGTTGTCTCGATGAAAAAATGAAGTTGATCATTCATTTTGATCTTATAAAAACTTAAGGTTCTCACCATGGACAATAAACTAACTGTATCAGCAGATCGTTCTGCAACTACACCGCGATACGAGCACTTGCTTATGACCGAATTCCATGACACCGATAAAAGAAATCCATCTTTGAAAATTACAATTACCATCATTGTTCAAATTCAATGCGAAAAGTTATTTCTGCGGATTGCGTGAAATCCCGACCTTTTATTTAATATATTTTTACACTTACTCATTGCTGTGTCAGCTATATTATATTTATTTAATTATACATTACATAGAGAGCTAACATATACACAAAGGGATGACCTAACATTGAAGCATTTACATCAACATAATCATTGTTAACTTTTTATGCATGTCGTCGTCACCTGTAATTGCTATAACGTCTAGTTTTTTTTTTTTATGTTGCTGGTCGTTATGAATGTTGTGATGTATATAGTGTTGGTGATCCAAGTAAATAAAAACATTTGTAGTATTTTTTATTGCTACTTGATTCTCGTAAGACCTGCCATTTTAAAAGTACCTACATTTTTTAGAACCTAATAGTGTTACAACAGCTCCCGTCTGTTCTTAATTAGTAACAGGTTTTCCATTCTTAGTTGCCTGGAAGAGATCGCTTTTAGCGATAAGGCTGCCACTTGTGGAACTATCTCATAAGATTCTTTTGTTTTCTGTATTATTTTTCTATTTTTGGTGTGCACAATAAAGATTATCTATCTATCTACATTATTACTTTATGTAGTATTTTATACTATTTCATTTATAATTCTTTCAACTTCTAATTGATTCGATTGCTTCGTTTGTTACGAAACCCTAAAAACAATCATATGTTGGCTGGCTATGCTGTCACACTATGCTGGCTTTTACACTATGCCACCTTTTTGAATGAATGCGGTCCTGGCTGAGCTGACTCACTGTCCAGTCACTCGTTGTAAGAATTGCAATGGACTCTGATTGTGAGCGATTTGTCAATAGCGAGGCCATGACTGTACGTACATGTCACAAACTATGTTAGCTGTCTAAATTAGATTAAACAAGCAACTTCAAGCTTCGCATGGACGTATATATCATTCCGTTGCTTGGTTTTGAAGAAGTAAACAATTTTCTGATTTTGCTGATGAAAATCCATAAAATTTCTTAGGACAATCTATTTATTTCAAAACACACAAAACAGAATGCAATAACAATTAATTACAACTCAAAATTCAATCCATGGTCTTTCTTACGACAATCCATAATTTCTCGAAAGACGATCTATAATAATTTATCTTACTACTATCCACGATTTTTCACTACAACACTATGTTAGTATCTATTCCGTTTAACTATAATTGTGGTTCAACCACAATGGAACGGAAGGCAGGGTATAAAATTTGGAGTAAGAGGATTATTCAATTTTTTTCAATAAACCAGCAAACAAAACCGAGTTTCATAATAAATGTGTTGCACAAATAAATATTTATCCCTTTCATTTTATCTTAATTCCAAAGGTTATAACAACAAATCATGTTAGATGATAAGAAAAGGTAATTGTTAAATTAAATACTAATAATGTTACAACTTATATCTGATAGAATACTTAAAAACAATTTTGTAAATACATACTTATCATACATAGCACCCAGACACAGATCAAACATTTGTTTATACCATAAAATGTTTGAACCCACGCCCTACAGCTCTTGAGGCAGATACATTACCTAACGAGCTAACACAGCAGTCAGTTAATTAATACCATCATAATTATATTTATGGAGACTAATACGTTCACTTAAACTACAGCTTTGAGTAAACGCTGTATTATACGATATGTATATATTTCATTGCATATACAAATGTCTATACATAATACATAATAAAGTATAGAGTATGAGTATGATGTACAGGCGAGTCTGGGCGGCCGTCACGTTCGCTAACTATGCCGCTAATGATCTAAGTGGAAATCCTTGACTGTGGCCACAATTATCTGGACACCCTACCTGCCTGGCCACGTGGCTAGCCACACGTACAGTGCGGCTCCACCGGGCGCAGCCTCTCAGCCGGAGAATACATTTAATGAGCAGATTATATGTTATTAACTCGACGGTTGGACTTAACTTGATTGTTATCGTTTATACATCGATAGTTTTATATTTATTTGTATGAAAGCAATAATTATATCACTCGTCATGAAATAAGTAAATAACTCATTATGCATTGATGTATTATTTATACAAATGCATTCAAAGTAACAGCTGATTATGTTATGTCATACTTTGAATAACATTTAAGTTATCTCATTTAGTACAATATCTGTTTCAAGACCTGTAGGGCGTGGGTTCGATTCCAGCCAGAACAAATAATTATATGATTATAAATTTTTGTTCTGTGTCTGGGTGTCCTGTATGTAATATAAGCATAATTAAAAAAAAAGTAATGTATTGTATGAGCTATCTGGTTCCCATAATACAAGCTTTGCTTAGTTTGGGGCTAGATGGCGCTGTGTAAAATGTTCTACTGTATTTATTTATTTACGGCTCATTACTAAAATATACCACCAAGCACACACACAAGCAAGCACATATAAACAAGCACCCATGGCTTTCGTTTTTATGCATGCCTTAAAATTCTACAAAATCTTCGTGTAGTCGTTGTGTGTCCTTGTGTGTTACCGCCTCAGCCACAATCACGTGTCATTTAACAATGACAAGACAACAAAAATCACTTCCAAGGAAACATTCTTGCTGTCGCCTTCCACTGCACCAGTGGCACTATCGACACGTGCCATCTACAATGTAGCTGCCACGCCTATGTCTCAATCGCAACCTTACCTGCGAAGGAAACCTTGCATGGAATCATACACTAACGGAACGCTCTTGTTTTTTCCAGATTCGTGAAGCCAGACGAGGTGGCCAAGCTCTGGGGCAAGCTGAAACAGAACGAGAACATGACCTTCGAGAAGTTCAGCCGGGCAATGAGGTACCATTACCGGCAAGCGGTCCTGGTCTCCGTCCCCACGGCCCGCCTGGTCTACCAGTTCGGACACAAAGGGCCCGACTTCAAGACAGACAACCCCAACTTCGTGAAAGTGAAGTCGGAGTTGTAATAGTTCTAGTTAGCGTAGTTAGGGTAATTATTGTTGATGCTCATCGTATTCTAAGAGACGGTTCACAGAAGAACGGGTTCGAGTCGGAATTTTGAATGATGGAAAGTTATGTTGTTAGAAATACGTAAAATCCAGTCCAAAGTTAGAGAATGTGGCGGTTGATTCGTTGAACCATGACAAATAACGTAATAGGTTAGGAAAACCAAAACGTAATGAGAAAGTCAATTTCCGAAACGTTTCTTTGATTAGTAATCGGATAGTGTAAGGAACTGTTCCATTTTGAATGCTAGTTAAATGTATCGATGGATTAAAAGTAACTATTGGTATTGATGGGAGTTTGATGCCGCAGCCGCGCTGTCTGGTTTTACATGAGAGCTTCCACACTACTGGCATTTTTAATCGCAATCTTTTCGGTTTGTTGACTGATGCCACAAACAAACGTCAAAGACGAAAGAAGCGAAAATACGCAACAATTAATCCAGAGTCTGCGATCCAGAGATCGACACACCAGTTTGGTTTTTGACTAAACTGAGAAAAGGCTTGACATTTATCGCTAACAGTGCCACCATCTGGCAAGTCAACTGAAGCTATTTTTTCCTAATTATCATTCCGGGAAGCTCTCATTGCGGTTATTTTAGGTTATAAAGACTAGTTGCATCGCCTGCGTCGGCATGGGCGTGGTGGCTGCGGCAAGCGGGGGGTGGTCGCTGAGGGCTGCGAGTAGTTAGGCGTTCGAAAAGTTCTGGATGTGGTTTCGAAGGATAGCTCAATGTTCGGTTAGTTTGGCCGAGGTCGTCGCCGCGGCCGCGAGGTCGGCGTGCCCGTCAATTAACGTGGCCTGTCCATTACATTCTTTGAATATATTTTTAAAACGTTTACAGCCCGCGACTAGAGTCCCGTCGGTTTTGAAGGTTGTTTAGAACTACGAATTTTTGATAAAGTATTTTTAATTGTTGTTACCATTATTGACGCGTAGAATTTTAGATAAAAATTTGATATACATTCCGATTTCGTTCGAGAGAACGATCGATTCTATTTATAAAAATTTAGTTTTAAGCGTAACTTTTAAGAGCGTTTCGAGTTGCCATACGTATTACTTAAATTCAATCGTTAAATGTACTTAAACTGCATTAATTAAAATCACATGGATCGTTCCGAACGACATATTAATGTTCTAGATGTAATCGTCTTAATTTTTTTCAAGTCTCAGTGTTAGTTCATAGTGGTTTAGGGTGTAAAGGCGGCACGGCACAATCGTGTAAAAATATGACAAAAGAAAAGATCTGCAGGCCAAAGATTAGTTTGAAAGTTCGACGTTTGTTTATGTAGAGTTACGAAGGAGTGAAGACACAGTACACATTTTGACAATATTAATGATTAGTTGGTTAGTGTTAAGTTTATGACTCTCATGCGATTGCTGTGATGTAAGATACTGAAACATTGTTTTCTGTAAATAGTTCCTTCGATTCTTCCAGGATGTAACGTTACTCGTCTAAGATAATTATATTAAGTTAAGTCTGACGCTACATTTAAATTATTGTGTAATACTTCATTTTCAGTCGGAACTTCTTTTCATTTATAAATTAAAATATGATAGTTGTTATCATTCAACAGTATTACATAAATCTTTTATCAGATTTGATTGTTCATTTTGACATTATATTGAGTATTACTGTGACTAATACATAAACGAATATTTGTATTAATATCTAATATTGTGGTGTAGATTCAATATTATAAGAAGATATACCTATTTTTTTTTTCTTTTTGCGACTAAGTACAAAATACAGTGTCTTGCGAACAACGATATTTCCAAGTCCTCGTAATTGTTAGTTACCTAAATAATATAACTATAATTAGATAAAACAAGATTTTTATATTGATATTTAAAGTTTCTTTAGTTTATTTTAAAATCGAGTTCAGTAAAAGCGAACAAATATAATTTTTGTAATAACAAGTTAATTTTATATAATATTTTTTTATATAAAAGTACAATCTGGATATACGTACTAGACGGTTTACAAACATGTACACACTATTTATATATAGCTACTTATATGTGAGATAATCTGCGTGGAATATTGAGAGAAACAACCGAAATCATCTTCGATTACTTATTTATTGTTGACTTTGTCGTCAACCCAATCACAAATATTAAAAAAATACATCTTTCTCTTTCACACAGACCCATTCCTGCATATATTGTAATACAATTACCGATATTATAGTTAAAACTAGCAGGTAAGTACAATCTATGAGCAATTATACCTACTTGACTAGTTTTAAAATAATTTGCGATTATATTAAAAGCTGAATTAATTTCTTTTTCTAATTTACGAAATCTGTTTTGAAATAACTGCTCGAAATATACGTGGAAGTTACTTTAACCTTTTATCTATAATTTTTATATTTAATTAATTAAAAAAACGTTTTACGTAAAACTAAAGTCATGGTGCATAATACAAACAAAACTTTATAACATATTGATTATTTTTAAGTTATGTTTCAAGAGCATTTTAGTGTTTCTTTACAATTCTAACGAATATTCTTAAATAAGTTGCAATTTTCTAGGATTAAGGTCGACCTGTTGTTGTAATTGTGTCATTTAAGACGAGAAAACTTTATGTATTATTTCATAATTGTGAATTATGTGAAAAGAAATTATACGATTTATGAATGTGAATAAGACTGTTGTTTCTATTTCCACACCCGACACGATCAGGCAGCCAGCTTGTTCGTACTTACTAAAATGATATTTTGAGAAAATGACATTTTGCAAAAGTGACTTTATGTGAAACTGACAAAAGAAATTATGATGACTTTTTGCGGTAGTGACGTACGTCACTAACTACGTGCGTAGGAGGTCACTTCCGCAAAATGGCGCCTCAGAAAACTGTAGATCTTGAACTATTATTCAGAAGGATTTAATTTCATATTTTAGATCTATAGAACTCTTTATTGTTCACACCAAAATTAAAAAACGTTCAAAATTCAAATGAAATGCACGTTTTTACTTAGTAGTAGATTTCCTTAGCAGGAGGTCGTCTAGGTAGGTGTCGTTGCTTTGCTACTCAAAGTTCTGTGTATCGCTGCAATGGTCATGGACATGCACTTGTCACATGTCTCTTACCATTAGGAAAGCGTATCGTTCGTCTCATTACTTTTACATAAAAAAGCAATGCAAACAATTTTAGAGCGATCGCTTCCAGACAACCTTGGTAAGGACAGGACTACTACCTACTTATACTTACTAGGTAACTACTACCTACTTATATTAGCATGACCCGCTTTCGACATAGCGCAGCACCGAAGCGTTCCACGGAGGAACCCTCCGCCAAGCACAGAAGAGCCCCTACCACCAGATTTTAGCGAGTAGGTACAATCTCACAAAACTCGATTTTCCTCGTCAACAAAAAAAAAGTACGTAATAACAAAAAACTATTCTCACTTGTGATACCTACTTGATGTACTACTTTATCTTTATTAACAAACTTTCAAACGCGCGACAAAAGGTACTAAGAGCTTTTAGTGCCTGCGGGGTTTCACGCATTTGGTACTGAAATTTATCTCTTGCTTAGCTACGTATTAGCGAACATTCTATTTAACTAAGCCAAAGAATTCCAGCATCTATTGACCCAATAAAATTCTATCGTGACAACAGAATTCTATATTTTTATCCAAAACTCACACATACACGATGGGGCTGCAAAGTTCTGAAGTGGAGACCACGGACCGGCAAGCGCAGCGTAGGACGTCCACCCACAAGGTGGACAGACGACCTCATAAAGACCGCAGGAACGCGCTGGATGCGAGCCGCTTCTAACCGGTCTTTATGGAAGTCAATGGGGGAGGCCTATGTCCATCAGTGGACGTCATACGGCTGAGATGATGATGATCAATAACAAAGATTACGATTTAAGCAGTCTTTGAACGTATGTGCGTGTTTATATGTTCTTAAACTACTTGTCATAATCTAACGAATTAGACTTTTGTCGATGCGCCTTATTATAACTTGAAGCTTTTGATTCCGTAGAGCGGCATGCTGTTCGACTTATTGAAGATGAAAAGTTGGTAGAAAAAAAACTTTTAAGCCTTGAACACTGCCGGAAGGTAGCAAGTCTGTCAATTTTCTACAGGATTAATTGCGGAGAATGTGTTACTGAGCTGTAGGAAGTACAAGGACAAGTAGAAAGATAGCCCACTACCGCCCATACCTACATAATAGAATTTCCTTTTGTACGTATCAAACGTTTTGACTGTACGTTTGCCATCCGATCCAGTCCGTGTGCCCAAGGAATGCAACAAGCTGCCGGCTTCCTTGTTTCCTGAGAGATACAACCTAGATCTTTTCAAGGCCAGAGTGAATAGGTATCTTCTAACTGTGCGTACTTCATCTTCGACCACATCATCGCTTACCATCAGGCGAGTTGGCGATTAAACACAGACTTAAACGTGTTAAAAAGAAAACATAATTATTCAGCGTATATATCGCACCTTTAGTAGGTAATATAAGGGCTCAAGTAAAAAATTTTGTAAAGTGTGATTATGAATGCTAAGGGTACAAGATGGAATTATCTACCGGTTAGCGCTGACAGAGAGAGAAAAAGGACATAATGGCCCAGTAACTGAATTTGTGCCTTTCTCACACTCTCCCCGCGCGTCTCCTGTTGTTACTGCTACAAGGTCAATTTCGTTTCTATTTGATATTGTATTTAAGTTTGACATAATATTTGAATTTGACATTTTATTTGATTTTGCACTTGACATGTTTTACTTTTTTCTTATTAATTAATGCATAAGTCTGTGACATAAATGTAACTGTGTAACGTTTTTATGTCAATAAATAAATAAAGGTCGCAATACGTAAAGTGCCCATACTTGTCGAAGGTGGACCGTTCAAACGATGTGCAATTCGTATTTGTGCCCTTCTATGACAAAAAAAGAGGTGAGTTTTGTTCTGAACATTTTATACTATATGGATCAATTTGTAGTTGTGCCGTTATATTATACAAAATGTAGTAAATTTTTGGGTCTAATTCATAATAGAGCGCTATATTGTCAAAAAGTTGAGATGCTAAAAGGAATTATATCTTACTGGTTCATTATAGTACGTAAATTGTTTTATGTGTGATGATGCTTTTTGTAATATATTACAAAAATTATATTGTAATTATTTTGTATGAAAGTATTTTTTCAATTACTTGTAATTTATGAAATTTAATTTAAAAATATTTTTTTATGGCTATTTATAGTGTAGTTATCAAAGAATAAATCTGCAGAATTTCACATTTATAACTTAAATAATACGCATTTTATTCGAAATATAAGGTGGAATGTAGGAATCTGGAATCTTTAAACGCGATTTCCCAAAAAACTACTTTTTCGTTTTATGCCCTTCTATTACTAAGGGTGC
This sequence comes from Biston stratarius, assembly GCA_950106695.1. Classification (NCBI taxonomy): domain Eukaryota; kingdom Metazoa; phylum Arthropoda; class Insecta; order Lepidoptera; family Geometridae; genus Biston; species Biston stratarius. Next base: position 24,264,338 of record OX467108.1, on the reverse strand, counting down.
GATATATTCATATAACTAGGTGGGTATATGTAAGTATTATTAAAATCTTGAGGCGTAAAATATGACGTGACATAAGTTGCCATAAAAAGTAGTAGGCAGGTTTATTTATTCAAACTAAACCCTGTTTGAGTGTTGCAGTTATGAGGTTAAAATAGAACTGAATTTTCAACCTGTGCAGCATGTTACCAAGGCATTAAGTCTAACACTGCCCTGTTAGCTAATTCGGTAATGTATCTGCTTCAAGAGCAGTGGGGCGTGGGTTCGAATCTCACTCAGGACAAACATTTATGTGACGATAAATATTTGCTCTGTCTGGATGTTGTGTATGTAATTATAAAAAAGTATATCTGTTATCTGGTACCCATAGTACAAGCTTTACTTAGTTTGGGGCTAGATGGCGCTGTGTGTAGTGTTCTACGATATTTATTTAACTTGAGAAAGCAATATATAATTTCTGTAGAGACGATGATTGACCTAGTGTCTATCGGGGACGTCAAATAGGGATGCTGGGAACAAGCCATTACTTTGTCAAGTGTAAAGCGAGTTCCGAGTTGCAAATGGTCGTGCGTCATATTGCTGCGGCCTGCAGTGGACACGAATACTTGTCCAATATATTTAAATATTCAAGCTTTGTGGGAGGAGCCTAGCATTCACTCGCTGACTCCTACCTAGTGGCGATTGGGTAGCAACAACTCGTGGTCAATATAATACTTCATTGGTTGCCAAGGCCGTTATGTTCTGAGCAACAAGGTTTATAATACATCACGATGATAATATTAACTATGATTAGATAATTATCTTAAATGTATTTGCTTAGTTGTATGCGTGTTTTCGAAATACTTGCTTCGATGTAAAGAAGACTTTGATATTTATTAACTGAAGCTATGAAAGCTCAGTGGGTAGCGCGGTCGGTTCACACGCCGGAAGGCATGAGTTCAAATCCCAACAATTAGCTTGAGCTGTCTGTGACGGAAAACATCGTGAGGAAACCACAAAATAGTAGTAACTACTTACATAGTCATCCATTCATGGTGGATGTTTCCCACGCTTCGATATCACATTCTTCATAGGTACGTACAGGGTGTCTTCAAATACAGAGTGGGTAAACAGGTTTTTCTAGGTAAGCGTGCTTCATCTTAGACTACATCCTGCAATATCAGGCAGGGCGTAATCAAACGCATACCTATTTAGAACAAAATAATACTACTTTTTAGTTACTAGGCTGGCTAGCTACCACCTTCAAATAGATAATCTTTCGCCAACAATCTTAGGCAAAGCGTTCATTTAACAGCAGGTGAACTGGGGCCAAAAATCTAGCCTGACAGCAACAAAATAAAACGTTGCACCAGGCGCGGCAGATACTTTGTAATTCTGCTACATACATAGGTTATGGATACAGCAGTTATAGAACTAATACACGAGAAAAGACTAATAATTTCATGGATTACGGATAAAACTCCATCTAGTGATTTTATCGTGAACTTTTACTGCTGCATTGTGAACACAGAACGGCGGCTCAGTGGCGACCTGTTCGTAGTTACTGGCTAAGTTGATAGGTGGCGCTAAGCGTCATTTTATCTATATTTTCTGAGTAGGATTTGAGGAATTATGTACCTAATATAATATTTAGCGAATATTATATGATAATATTAATAGCAAACTCAAAAAATGTACGGGATTGATATAAGCTGCCCACTTGACATATGGTCTTGACGATGACTTACGTCAATCTCGTACGATTTCGACTTTTCTATAAGCGTTATCACTAAACGAATGTTACTTTACTTTATGTCGGACAGAATCATCGGTTGAGGTGTGGCGTTATATCTAGGTACTAACTAAACCAATATTATTACTAACAGGCAAATCTTTTCTTCATGAGATAAATATCTAAAAATATTTCATGGTAGTTTTTCACGCTACCTAACTTACTTAATATACTTGCACAGAATAAATAATAGTAGGTATATACTTGCGACTTAGATATATATTAGGTATATGACATAACTATTACGGTGGGGGGTCGTGTAAACGGGCATATTTACACGTTCCCAGGGTATACAGGTTCTCGAAACGAAAAGGAAATTTGGAGGGGCTATTGTTTGCGGCCTTTACAAATATTTAACTGTCGTGGGCTATGCTGGTGTAGCTATACTCAACTTGCGGCCCGCCGGGCCTTTGTGATTGGCCCACCTGGTGTTACTTTATATTCAACCATTTTAAATTTAGCGCCCATCAGAGAACTGCAATCCTAGCGCGATGCCTTGCACTAAGCGTTAGTGTGCGTTGCGCTAACGTTCTGTTCTGTTAGCTCGGATTGTTTACAGAAACAAGCATGCACACTCTCATTCACGGATGAAATAATATGGTTAGCAACGAGCCAGATAATAACAAAGTTTAATATATTTTTTTGTACTACAAACATATTTGCAAAATTTGGTCTACAATTCTTGGGGTTTCATGATTTGATATCATAAAGGTCACGGATGCTGTATACCTTGCTTGCTTTATTGCATGAATACTTCTAATACTACAAATTCGTGTTGGAATAAACATTTTTAAAAATAATTTTAGTTTGCGGCCCGCGACACCATGACCGAAAACGTGTTTGTGGCCCCTACAAAAGCAAAGTTGAGTACGGCTGGTCTGGGGGTCCAGAAACAAGGTACAAAAAGTCTAATGACTTTCCTCATTTCACTTTAAAGAGGTGCCTATGTATTCTAGTAAAACGTGTTCAACAACTTTTGAAGACTTTTGAGACGAACTAGACGCTGTCCTGATGGTAAGAGATAACGCATGCCCATGACAATTGCAGCGATACACAGAACTTTGAGTAACAAAACAAAGTCCAGTCGTTGCTTAGGCGTTCATTACTTTGAGAAATTAGATAGTTCGTCTCAACAGTCCTGTAATTCTGCAATTTCGCTGGCTGTAGTACCCTTCAAACCTGAACATTGTAATGTTTACACACTACTGCTTGGCGGCAGAATATCTGGTACTGCGGCGGTACCTACCTAGATGACCTCCTGCTAAGGGGATCCACCACCGAGTTAGATTGAATCAAGGCGATTCATGGGAACCTCTATACTATAATAAAGTTAGTTATAATAATATGATGCTTATTCTTTGCATTTTGTCAGTGTGTCAGTGCCTCTGCCTCATGGAAACAGATTAAGTTGTTCTATATTCAGTTATAGCATCATTTCGTCGGAGAGTATCGGCACAATAACCCATGGTATTACACGCGTAAAAATACAATTTGCCATTCTCTGCGGGGGCTCCGTGCGTCATACTCCTATGTTTTTTAATAATAGATAGGCTTACGTTTGACCGCCATCGCACCTGATGTTAAATGATGATGCGGTCTAAGATGCAGCACATTTGTGTAGAAGATCTCATTCACTCTCGACTTGAAGAAACTCAGATTGTGTCCATCGGATAACACTCAATCGGGCAGCGCATTTCACTGTCCAGCGGTTCGCACAATGAACGTGGATCAAAATCGTTTAGTTTTTTACGTATCTGTACTTACCTAAGGGTACGCTTATTACTACAAAAAGTAGTAGATAGAAATAGAAAAATGTACATAAAACAAAAGAACCTTATGAGCTAGTTCCTCAAGTGGCGAACTTATCGCTAAAGGCGATCTCTCCGAGGCGACCAAGAATGGAAAACTCGATACTGATTGAGAAGAGAAAAAAGATGTAAAAGTTCTAAATATTTAAACTAATAAAAATAATTTATAAAGTTACTATGTGAAATGTTTATGTATTTAAATAAAAATAAATAAGTATGCTATAATATGTATAGGTAAGTATATATAAAAAGATAAAACAAAAAAAACACACACGCAAAAAAAGTATATGCCTACCTACTACTTTTTACAAATTTTATATATATTTTACCTAAGACAGGTATGCTTCTCAAGAATGGAGGCTAATCAGTCTTAAAATACATTTTAGGTATACGTATGCTAGTCTGGCAGCATATTGGAAATATTGAAATCTAAAAATATGGCGACGGTATTTTTTTTTTATACGGATAAGTCCGCTCTGACCACCAACTCGCCTGATGGTAAGCGATGGTGTGGTCGAAGATAAAGCACGCAGACCTAGAAGATACCTATTCACTCTGGCCTTGAAAAGATCTAGGTTATATCTCTAAGGAAACAAGGAAGCCGGCAGCTTGTTCCATTCCTTGGCCGTGCGGATGAGAAACGTAGAGTCAAAACGTTTGGTACGTACCCAAGGAAATTCCACTATGTATGGGTGGTAGTGGGCCGTCTTTCTACTCGTCCTGTAGTAAAAAGGGGATGGAAGTACAAGGTCGTACAGCTCAGTAGCACATTCACCGAAATTAATCCTGTAGAAAATTGACAGACTTGTTACCTTCCGGCGGTGTTCAAGGCTTAAAAGTTTTTTTTCTACCTACCAACAATTCTGTCTTTACTACCTAACATGTCAACTAAGCCCGCATTCGCGTGGTTATCTATATAATTTTAGTAAAGTGAACTGTTTGTAATTTCGTTCACCTGCACAACAATAAAGTAAAAGTTACCAAATCAAAATCATTAGAGACATCCGCCGTTTCACGGCAGCCGCCTATAGGTAAGTACTTATCGTTATGAATTCAGCGCCATTTTAAAAGGATTTATAAAAAAGTGTAAACATCACATTAAAAATAAATAGTGTCTGTTGCTGATCAACACCTTTATTTATAAATATCTCACTTCCGTGTTCCGTGTTTCCCACGGCAGACAAGCCATCAATGCGGCATCAGCGGATCTTCAGCGTCACCCAAACATACGGCCGCCATGTTGTCGTCACGGTGACATTTCACGGGCAATTTGGCGGGAAAAGCGGAAACGCGCGGATCGGTGGCCTCGCGTCTCTTCCGCTAATACACAAAAACCCATCCTAGGCCCTAGGCGACGAGATGAACTTAGGTGTAATAGATTTGTGATTTAACGAGAATGAAAATAGATTGGAGCTATCCTCTTACTACACTGGTCTGTTTTAGAAACGGCTGACTTTTGCAATGATTGTCAATTTACTGTTTTTCATCATGAGTTCATGCTTAACATCTACAAATAATTTGACAGAACATTTCAGAGCCAGGTACCGGAAAGGTTTTTTGCATGGCCTTGCGGCATCCGACTGGCTCTATCTTAAAGCTATCGACCTATACCTACAACATACATAGAATTCGTTATTTTAAACATTCGCAACTTGATGTTTATCACCGTAACTAAAATAAATTAACAAAAATATTTTTATTTATAATCATCATAATGATGTTTGTTTAAATGAGGGTAGGAAATCGCAACTCCCTCATTTTTTCATCAAGACGACCCGCACTCTCCAGTCAACTCGTGACCGCGACTATTGCAACATGACTGAAATTTCGGGGTCGAAATTACGGATCTAATAAGATTTACCATTTAATGTCTAAAATTATTCTAACATTGCTCAGGATTCTATTAAGTTACTATAAGTGCTGTGTGCCTACTGCTGTAGTAGTCCTCAGACATTATTTCTTACCGTCGCGAGAGAGTAATGTTCGTCCAATTACTTGTTGCCCATAAGAACCACAGGTTGGTTAAAACAATACATACTTAGGTACGACAATGGGACAGAATATTACCCTTCAGACAACCTCTCTCATAATATCCCTTACTATTACAGTTTTTACTTGACATACCTATAAGTAAGTAGAGATTACGGTAGAGCAAAAGTAAGTACAAGTAATAAAAAAAAAATATTTAAAAGTAATGAGACGAACTATACGCTCTCCTGATGGTAAGAGATAATGTACGTCTATTACCGTTGCAGGGATACTCAGAACTTTGAGTAGTAAACTAAAATCCAGGTCATCGTTGCTTTGGCGCTTATTACTTTGAGATTTTCGATGGTTAGTCTCAACAGATGTGTTCCAAAAATCTTGTGTTGTAGACTTGGGGAGTACAAACACGGCAAACAAGCAGGTAACATAGTAAAGGTTTTAATGAAATTTCAAACTGACTTGCAAATAGAAAACAGTTTATAGGAAAAGATACAAACAAGTGAACGTATCAATAGACGCGCACAACATTGTTGCTCACTAGTGCTGTCAGACAAAATGAGTTCAAATCAAGAGTGTCATGAACATATTTGGACACATACATTTCAGAGGCGGCAAGAGACGTAAAAAACGTTTTCGATTCTTAAGTTTTTTTATAAGCACGGGCTGACTGACTTTGTCCACTACTCACCTGGTGTCAACGCAACAGGCCAGGAATGGATATTTCATTTATACATACAAAACAATTTTTTTCACGGTTGTCAAGTTAGGTCTTTGACCACAGCTCACCCGATATCAAGTGACGCTATGGTCGAAGTTGAAACACATCTAGCCTCGAATGGAACTGGCTCTATATACTACTTGTTTTAATTTCTGCGCATTATTTGACAAAAGTACGAATACATACTTCAGCCACAACTAAGTATTGATGCACTCGCATATGTGTGCCTCAGTTTCGTCAGAGCCCTCGTTTTCCAGTTTATCGTGAATGTCTATTTCTAGTAATGTAGACATTGCAATACTTTAATTACTTGTAAATATTGAAGAAAATTATGTCTCTCTGCAGTAGAACTACTTAAATATCCGCTATTACGACGAGCAAGAACAATAAAACACGTCTCTCGTTCGTCTCTGCTTATTTTTCTTTGTAATTTCACAAGCAATATTAGTGGCAAGCCAGCTGCAGCTAGCGAAATTACAGGGCTATTAAGACTAACCATCGAAAGTCTCAAAGTAATGAGCGCCAAAGCATCGATGCCCCAGACTTTGTTTTGAAGAAAGAAAGTTTTAATTTTGTAACACACAAAACACAAAAAACAAACACACAAAGACAAACCAGGGACAGTTACAAAATACTTGTTATTTTGTTACTCAAAGTTTTGGATGTCGCTGCAACGATCACGGACTGGCGTTAACTCTTACTATCAGGAGAGCATCGCGGTCGTCTCATTACAAAACATTTTTTTTAAATTCAACTTGTGAAAATTTCACGCAACCTTCCATGATTAACGGGCTTCACAACATAACATACAGACAAACAGTCGGACCCCCTCAGGTTAGCACGAAACCCTAATCGTGAACCCGTGGAAGCCTTAAATAATAAAGACAGAATAAAGTCCAGTTATATTAGATTCTGAGACGGCTACACAATCGAAAGTCTATTTAAATGAAGTAAACAAACAAGTGATCGCCTTGAAGCCCCACAACGGATGTGCCAAAAAACGCTAAAAAGCAACTGAATTATGTTCCTAAATAGATGCATTTCCTGTGGTCACCGACGCAAGGAGCCGACAAGAACCAGTAACTGCGCTGGTCGCCAACTCTGGCGGTCGTTGGCGACGCAATTGTGCATAAATTATAATTATCAGCTGATTAGTTAGAAAACAGCATCACTCTGTTTGTTATACGATTCTGAATGGTGAATGGATTTTAAGGTGAATATATTTGCTTATATTTCAAGTAGACGCAGCCTCGTAGTCGCCGACGATACCTCTGTTGCTCAGTGATAAACATTATTATAGATTATTTATCCCAGATTATATTCTAGTATCGGCGTATCAATTGCCTTCATGCTACTATCCAAGGAATTACTTAGGAGCGATTTCTTCTTGACAACCTTACCACTTGTCGCTTCGAAAACTACGTACAAACCTAATAATATCTACAACCTTAATATCCTTAATAGGTATGTATCTGTCTTATTTATGTTTAAAATGTTTTTTTCTTGCTCTTGTTAGTACACCCCGTTCTTAACTTATTAGAATCCTCTCCATACTGAGGTTGGCTGGAACATATCGTTCTTAGCGATAAGGCCGCCAAATACTCCACTAGTGTTAAGTATTATAATTGGTGTGAACAATAAAGAGTTATATAATTATAATTATCACTGAGCTCATATATAAAACTCCCTCTTACCTCTTATTATGTCATCTACCCCCGTTAGAACTACTTATTCTGTTGACAAAATCTTCTTTGTTTTCCATTAAATGCTCTCTATAAGAATTGACTTCACGCAACACTACCGAATATCTTCCCAATTTTCCTAATTTCCTCTCTTCTTTATTTTCTTCTCTACGACTTCCAACCTTAGTTTTTTCCCAATAAAGCAATAGCTTAGCCAATAACTTAACAACCAAGTACTTGCTTTTATTTCCTTGTGTTACAGCATCACAGATGCCCCGTGTAATTCAGGTTTTTAAGCGAGCGCCCACAGTATTGTAAGTTTCAACAAAAACCACCCGAAGGTCATTGCACCTAGGCGTTAATTAACATCTAGTGCTTAAGGCCAAGCTTATCTGTAAAAACTATGACATAAGCAGGTCAGGCTCCAATGCCGACGGGTGAATGTCACCAATTACTTATTTTAAGTGATTGCCATACCGAGAGGAAAGGGTGGGTCAAATATCTGGTCAAGTGCAGTGGGTTTGGGGCGAGGAATGCGGTGCGCTGACCGTGCGGGTTTTACAATTATGAACGAAAATCTACATAGAGGCAAAATCGGACGAGGGTCTCGTGCCAAAAACGCATATATGTGTTTTATTTATTCCAGCTAGAAAGCTACTGTATGGCCTCGACTCGCAGTCGGCTGATTCTTAGCATATTTTATTTTCAAAGCTTTAAAACTATCTACTTTAATATACAATCAATGATCACACTGATATTTTTGAAATCATTTAGGCAAATTGAAAGTGCCTTATAAAATTTTGAGTTTATAAAATCACCCTAAGTTTAACGTTTTCACCCGATTACGGCGAAGCAAAGCAAGGTTTATGTTTTTGGCCGGTATGTGTGTCCCTGTGTATGTACATCTGTTCCCTCATAACTTCTAAACTACTAATCATAATTTGACAAATGACATGTCGTTAGAAGCGTCTTAATTGTCCGCTTATAGGCTATGTGACGTCACATTATGTTAAATATGGCGCCCTCTAGAGAACATAAAATCATGAAATACAATAAAAAAACTTTTTTAATGATGCCGTGTTGGGTATCAAATGAGGATAGAGAAGATTGCCGTGGTAACTGGCCATATGCCACCTACCCTAACAGAACAATACATTGTAATAGTAGTAAGCGATCATAAGCTTTGGGGCAAAGTGCGTATGACCACGGGTACCTTCTGAACATCAGTGCGAATATGTATTAAATACATTAAAATATATTACGTGTAAATTGTTCATTTGACAGACAATAAATATTAACATTTGTACATAATAATTTCAGATGAGAATATTTTCTTGTTTTATACATCTAAGAGCGTGATTTTTCAGTAGTCGAGTTTAAGTTTTTGAACTTACTTTTAACTATACGTACCTTTATTAGCAAACGCTTCTATGTATTAACACACTTAAAGTTTTTTAATTCTCCTTATTGAAAGTCGATGCTCCAGTGACATGCTAAGCTATTCTTTAAAACATTCAATAGATTCTATATAACACAGATATATCTACAGACGATACTGTGTGCTAAACAAAAGAGTTTCGTTGGATACCCTTCAAATATAAAACCCTAAATCCCTGAATAAAAAACCAAACACATATCTATATGGCTAAATTATATCGCCTTAAATAAAGTTGCTAGTTTATCGGATTCATTTAGGAGAGTGTGCTTCAGAACTACATGGTCTAATTCTCCCATACCCATTTTTGTATCGATAAAAGCTAATAAGTAAGCATAAGCTTGATAAAACGACATCGTTTCATTGTTGACGTCCCAAAAACTCGGACCAAACGATTGAATTCCACTTTCATTGTGCGGTCCGCTAGACAGTGGAATACCCTGCCCTAGTGGATGTTTCCCGTTGGTTACAATCTGGGTGTCTTCAAATCGACAGTGAATCAGTATCTTCTATGCGAGCGTGCTTCATCTTAGATCTCATCATCACTTAACATTAGGTGAAATGGCGGTCAAACGCAAGACTATTTATAACACAAAAAAAAAAAATAGATTTAAAATTTCTGTAAAATGGACTAGTTTTCTGTACTCATTGCCATAAGAGAAACTTAGGCGTCCTAGTGAAAAGCATCCCAGAAATGTTTGTGATTACCTCTACTTGCTATATTTTTTATTAATTTTTACGCGCGTTAGTTGCCGCTCATAACTCCTCGGCACTCGGGCGTGCTCTATAAAACCATGGTATGCAAGTAATTTTGATTAAACTAAAGTCATTAATTAGCAGACGTTTCCACCCGCCGATTTAATGTGATTCGTATCTATAGTTTAGTATCGAATTGCCCACTGCTGGCGTAGATTCAAATTTCAAGTATGACCTCGAAAGTATTTTATTTCTTATGTCTACGGTGGACCCTTGCCTAGAAAAATCTGATTCACTCGCACCCTGAAGGTATCCAGATTCCAGATTGTAGTCATCAGGGAACACCCTTTCGGGCCGTAAATTCCACTGCTTAGCGTTTTTTACTTGTCTGGCTAGATACCACTCGAGTGTTGAGAATCTATAGTCAAATTACTACCTAATGATAAATACCGGCAACCTCGCAATAAAGAGACTGTAGACTTTAGATTAAGGCGTGTTTACGGTCTGCGATTGAGTCGTGTGATTTGTTTAGACTGAAATGATTTCAGTGCAGTGTAGCTACTAAAACTGACAACGATTCCAAAGAAAAAACCAAGCTAGAGCGCGCTCTTAATAGTTGCTTCTTCTGAGCAAATAAAAAAACTTTACCAGCACATTTCCAGTCCAGCTTTTTATGCTGTACCTATATTACATATCTGTAGTGCCGACTGTGGTATAGAGGTTCTATGCTTTATTTTGTCGTACTGCTGCTTGTAGTACTTAATTTCAGCTTCTTCCTGACTACAAGTCACAGATTTGTTTTCTTGTACAGCGATGGTAATATGCTATTGGTAGTTCGAGCAGGCTTGTCGTGTCACCATTTTATAACTTCGCTTATGGAGTCTTCGTGATCATTATTTATATTATAATTTACGTATATTCTCATACATCCCAAGACCAAGTTTTGTCGTCGAATTACCTAATTATTCTCCCCGATGTCATTGTTTTCATTGCACACGTGATTATTATGTTTCAACGCTGAATGAATTACACCATGAGAAACAAATTGTTCCCTCGAACGTCGTTTTTTTTTTTTTTTTGATATCGTCATTGACATCGGGTGCTTTAGGTATATTACTCAAATTGAATCAACTGTCGCCGGTATTGAACCAAAAATAAGAAGTGACAATGGCTTTATGTGGCTATATATATAATTATGTTATTAATCTTAAAATGTAATATTATCAGTTAAAATTGGAGTTGGAAATATCGCATGACATTAGTTTGCATGACTTGTCCATCTATTGTAAATTCAAAATCATTCTCAAAATTAGCCAAAACGCTCTCATACGCATGAAAGCCATTTTCATCAAGTAAATCTTACTTATTGTTCCAAGTGAGGGATGCTATAAGCTAATACTATACTATTAGTCGCCTAACTCCACCCATGTCACTTGACATCCGTTCAAACTTCTACGTCATCGCGTCTAACAGCGGGCTGGTCTCCTCACACGCAGGAAATATCCAATTAAAGGCTTGTAATGAATGGCCGTGGTCAGGAATTAGCGGAACCTATTGTCTTGAGGATGGCAATTCATGAGGTTCTGCGAAGGCGAGATAACCACGGCACCAGGGCACGCTAATCTCTCGAACAATCTGACAACAAAGCAATTGTACTAAGATCTGATGAATTTGATTATGCGGATATTTAATTAATTAATTCTTCTTTTTTTATGTTGAAGTAATTGAACGAATGAAACGTCGTTAGGCATTCTCTCTTACCATTAAGAATAGCAAGAGAGAATGCCTAACCGCAACCTTTGCAGCGACAAGCTTAACAAATCCAGGGCGTCGCTGCTTTTGCGCTCATTACTTTGAGACATTGGATGGTTAGTCTCGATAGTTCTGTAACTTTGATAGCCACACTACTGCTTGGCGATAAACGTCTGGTACTGCGGTGCGGTAGATAAGAAAAGAAGAAGAAATAAATTCTCAATTAGCCTTTCCACGACATATGCAGAGTTTTGAGTTTTGGAAAATTGGATTATATAAAGAAATGCGATTGCGAACCGATTCTTGGTTCTACGAAAAATTTCTTTTCAAAAATATATAAAATTGAAAAATATAAGCGATTCTTAGGTTTTTTTAAATTCATGGAACATAAATACTTTTTTTTTGAATAATTAAATAATTTAGTTAACTTTCACTTTTTTATTTTTTATTATTATACATTTTATTACAGATAAATATTGTACTTATATACAGGGAAAATTAAACATATATTTTTTAATTTTTTTAAAAATTCAAAACACCAAAGTGACAAATTAAATTCCATAATATATATTTATCATATTTACTGATATGTTTTAAATTATTTAATTATGTCAGTGAATATGTCAATAACACTGATAAAATGTCAATGAAAAAAAAAATGACAATATAAAATATTTCAAAGTCAAAAAAATTACTTACAACTCATTTAATAGTCTTTTAGTTTTAATAATGGTCAAAGTCGCAAACAATGTCTATAGCAGTCAAGATTTCAGCTCGATTATGTAGCGCGCGGTGGTCCATGCCAGATGGAAGCGGGTCCGCGGCTGTAGCCGCGGGCCGCAACATGTATACCGCCCTCTTCGACTTGACGAGCCGATAAACATAAGTAAGATACTTGCGTGTAGAAGGTCATATTACCAATACCTTAGTATGAGGTTCTCCGAGAATGCAACTTCTCAGGTATTGGCGCGGGTGGCGCAGTGAGTAGATATGTGCATATGGATGATTCTCGAGAAATAATCCGAAGCGGTCGAACGTCGCCGCGCCGCGGAACAAGCGACACGTGAGACATTCGACACTCGGTATTATTTTACATGTTAGTGGATCGTCAACAGCAGCCTTTATCCAGTGAGGTGCCGCACGCGCGCAGCACTCGCGTGGAGCGTCCGCGGCAATGCTTCAAACCTTTTCACACCCGGTGTCTCCAGTTTTGCTAATTCGGTTATCGTTTGTTTGTTTAGATGAGTGTTTTTTTTAGCAATTGATAGGGATGTGGCATTTCTGAAATTCAGATATAAGGTTTCGTACAATTAATGGTTAGATTCCATCTTCATGCGAACCTCAAAAGCTGTAAGGCATGGGTTCGATTCCCACCAGGACACACATTTATATGATGGTAAACGTGTGTTTTGTGTCCGTGTGTTCTGTGTGTATTTTAATTATGTATCTATTTACAACAACAAAAATATCATGTATCAGTTATCTGGTTCCCATGGTACAAGCTTTCCTCAGTTTGAGGATAGATGACGCTTTGTGAAATGTCCATAGTTTCATCTTTAATTTAAATCTACAGAATTAACAGCTGTTCTTAATTATATTTCTTCTTTAACGGACATCAATTTTAATAATTAAGATGTTTGGTTTTAAACGTTAGCTATACCTTATTAAGTTAACTAATTATACATGAAAGTAATATTTTGTTATCTCAGAATTTAATTGAATTTGACGTAACAAACCTGATTCTATATAACTGAAATTAGGCTTTTAATCATTGCCCACGCTATGAGTACGAACCCAACGTAGCCAACCCACGCGAAATAACGTTACACATACACCCAAGTATTTTAATAGAATATACATAAACGACTATCATTAAGGTCCACTACTCTACTTATGAGTTATAAACAGCTAGAATTGTGTATATAGCGGTTACTCACTCTTCCTTCTGTGGAGCGCGCCCCCGCCCTGCCATGGTCATGGCCAATGTTTGCGTAAGTCGTTAATGCCGCGCCCTGTATTGGTGGTCGAACCGAATTCATTAAGTCTTTGTTTGTGTGCTATAAAACCAACAGTGTCGATAAAATCCACAAATACAGGCATTACATATGTTTTAAGATAATTACTTAAACAGCTATTCAAAGGTGTTTAGTTTAAATGTTGATTGGCAAGTCGCAAATATATTTCGATAGATGGCGCTAGTAGTATGGTAACTAGCGAGAAATGGTACAATAACAAACAATCCGTTATTTTGTGTCGTGATTGTAATCCTTACGTTAACTATCACACGGACGAAATGCATGAATATTTTACAAGGCAAATTCGCAAACACTTCACGCCAATAATAATAAACATCTATACAAAGTTTTAGGTCGATGAAGAACAACCAGCTGCGTGTTGCGCAAAAAAGAAGGGCTATAACATTAGTTTTATTCTTCGATTCTTGACATAAGAAATATGAAATAACATTGAGTCGATTGTAATCTATTATTTCTACGATACCAACAAGGCCCGGATAGCTCAGTCGGTAGAGCATTGGACTTTTAATCCAAGGGTCCAGGGTTCAAGTCCCTGTTCGGGCGATTATTTTTGTTACTTTTTTAAATGAATTTAAGTTTCTTAAATATAATTTTTTAAGTATAATTAATTAAAATTTTAAAATGAATTGAATATAACGTGTAACGTATAACGTGTTAATTGTTATATAATTACGTGTTTTCCATTTGCGTCGAGTTAACAACTTCGCTGCCGGATGAAATTCATGGTGTCACGAGTATGGCCAAAATATTTTTTGGTTTGTTTTAGCTACTATATTGTCAGAAATGATAAAATTAGCATTAAATTATACATAGAACTGATATTTTGTATGGAACTAGTAAATAAATCAAACCCGCACATATGCTTGCACATACGCGGAGCTACCTATTTCAATTTATATTAATATTTATTCGTATAAAAATCACAAAATTATGTATTATTCTAATTATCACAAAATTATAGTTACATTTCCATATTTTTAGACTACAATATTCCTTCAACTTTCATATTATTTCACTTTGTAATCAATTCTGAAAAACGAAATAATAAATCAAACAAAAATTTAACGTGGAAATTTTCAATATAAGTTTTTTTTGAGTAAAAAATCAAATTATATAATTATCTAGAGATACAAATACAAATTTTCAAAAATGTCAAGATTATAAAACATTTACATATGTGTTTATTTATAAATGATAAACGTCAAAGCAATCAAAGCATAGGCCCGGTTTGCCTTCACATGTCTCACAATGCCAAATCGAGTCTTTGCGTATTTTAGATTTCGAGCACTGCCGGCACATCTTACGTTTCAAAATACCCTTTGAGTTTCTTTCTGTTATTTTAGAAATTTTATGTACTGGCTGAACGGCTCTTCGACTCGGGCAACAGATACGGAGGTTTTCTCTGGTAGCAGTTGATTTATAACAGCGAGGCGGTAATCGTATAGTCATATTTTTATCATTTCCAGAGTATTTGTTGAAAATTTTATAAGAGTTTATGAACAATAACTGAAAAGTTTTTTTTTTTTTTTTTTAGGTACATAAACTTGTCAGATTTTAATTATAATTTTTGATAATAATACTTATCTATTACATTATACATTTTTTGTTTTGCGGTACCATTGGGCCCCAAACTAGGCAAGCCTGTATGGATAGCTAGTTTCAGGTACCAGCGTAGAGTTTTCCGTTCACACGGGTAGAAATGCAGGCATCTTAGTATAAGCAAAAAACGGTTCCGGGCCATTTGCTCTCTGAAGATAGGTATAGCAAATAATCTATCAGTCTTCCAATAGTCCTGCAGGCGGGAAAGTGATATCGTGCTCATGTGGAAAAGGAGGCCCAGGAATAATTTGAGTTCAGAAATCGTAACATCTTTCCATGATTTGATTCTGGAGTGTTCGGTCGTCGAGGTTTGTAATAATTTTGCTGCTTGGGCGTTCGTTTGTTCACAAATGAATAAAAGTAGTTCGTCTTCAAAGAAGAAATTAAAAAAGTCTATAGGCTCAGAACCAGGATTTCCAGAAAAAATATTTTGTTTATTGAAAGGAATATTTATCAATTCACTCTCAGTTGACCAAGATGAACTTATTGTAGGCTGAGGAGGGCCTGGTACAGCCTGTTGAGAACTACCTGGACAGGGTAGATCGATATTATCTAATAATATCTGTTCGTTATTTACTGACGACGCATAAAATGACATCGGTGAGTAATAACCGCCGCAGAAAACGTCAACTGTTGGTCTTCCTCGTTCGATAGTCGCTCATCCTCATCATCATCACTATCGTCAGGAAAAAAGTAGTCATCGCTGCTATCGTCATTAAACAATTCATTTTCTATGTCACTGTTATTTAGCGGCAAATTGCGAGTGATTTTCTGTCGTTTAGGTCTCGAACACTCCTCACTGTCACTCATTTTTATATTCAAATTGAACAAACGAATAAAATAAAAAAAATGTCCCAAACCAAAAACCAACACCTATACTATAATTTTACGTCTATTGCGCGAGAGGCCACGGAGTACGGAACACGTTTCGTTCAGTGCCGGTCACACACTGGCCGATAGAAATTGAACGGGCGTGGTCCGCAGATACGCGGGGCTGGCCTCCCGCGCTCGCCTGGCACCCCGCACATATGCGGAGTCGGCAGCGAAGTTGTTAATATAAATCGTTGTAGAAACAAAATTGTAGATTAGAACAAAAACTATCGAAAAATCTTAACTGTCGATAAATATGTGAGTAAATATTGCAAATAGGTAGGCATGTGATAAAGACGGTAATAATTGTGAAGCGTGAGACAGTAAGTAGAACTAATTATAGTACATACAAACTATAAATAATAATTTAAAACGTATAAAATCTGGTCTGGCCTGGCCTCGTCAACTATAAAATCGGGTTCGCCCTAAGCATTCACAGGACTAAAAGAAAAAAAAATGGGCGAAATAACTAGTTCACCTTAGAATATACTTTTCTGTAATGAAACGGGCCTTCGGTGAACTAGTTCAACTCGCACTTGCCTTTTTATTTGCATTTCGTATATCTTTGTCAATTATTTACGTATTTTTGTCATCGTTTGATGCGGTCTTTCCATCTAATATTATAGAAGAAAAAGACAATAAATTCAATTGAATTCTTTATTTCATTTGGGTACCTTTTGTAACGCAATTTTATATGATCTTAAAAACTAATTATAATTATTTGTTACGATAATAGTCTCAGTCGTTAGCGCGGTCGGTTGGCACGCCGAAGGGTGTGGATTCAAATCCCAACAATGAGCTTGAAAGGAAAACGTCTTGATGAAAGATAAAGATAAAGAATATAAAGAAAAATAGGGTATTTTAATAGGCTGGCTAGCTACTATCCTAAAGTTGAAAATCTGTCTAATAGTGTGTTCCGGCAGCCTTACTTGAGAGCCAGTTCCATTACCATCATCGACCGCACCGTCACTTACCATCAGGTGAGCTGTGATCAAAAATCTAGCCAGTCAACCATTAAAAAAAGTCAAAATACACAACAAAATATTGACGTTTTATTATTTTGAAATATTTAATGTTATTTTTGTAATAATAGTAACATAAATAGAAATGTGACTTAACTTTATTGTTATCGATATAACATTACATTGCATTGTAACAGAAAATAATGCAACTTATGGCCGACGTGGGAGCCACTCTCACAATTAGAAATATGCATAAAGAACAAACATGTAGTGTTTATTACCACCAACAAGTGAGTTGATAATCAACCGTGTAAATATGTTTATGTATGTAGGTACGTGTTGACAAATAATAGTCACCATCATCATTCACAGCCTTCTATATCCCACTGCTGGGAACAGGCTTCTCTCTTGTTATGCCATCTGCCTCGGTCCTGTGCTAATCTGGTGCAGGTTCCCCGCGACGGTAACAATACTCATATTTAAATTCAATTCGAGAGAAGCAGATGGTGCTGGTGATGGGGGCGACGTGCAGCTGGGGCTTGACGCTTGTACTCGTGTTATGTTTGTTGTGTTACGAGTTGTGACATCGTAATAATGCGGTCGCCGATAACTAATGTTTAGTTTAACTATAGTTATAATTAATCATGTCGTTATTTGTCGACTTCATAGCAATTATATTCTTGCTTTTATCACTTTCTTATGTATAAGTAATGAGACGAATGAGACGCTCTCCTGATGGTAAGAGATAACGCCTGTCCATGACCATTGCTGCGGTATATTCAACTTTAAGTAAAAACAAAACAAAGTCCAGGGCATCGCTGCCTTAGCGCTCATTATTTTCAGACTTTCGATGGTTAGTCTCAACTCAACTGCACTACTGCAGCATCCTTCAAACCGGACGGTAATATTAGCACACTACTGCTTGGTGGTAGAATATCTGATACTGCGGCGGTACCTACCTAGACGACCTCCTGCTAAGGAGGAGTAAATAGTCACATTGTCCAGTTGGAGCTGATTATGTGGGGTAGTGAATCATGTAATCGTGTTTTGCTATAAATGGACTCTTCAATGTAAATACTACAATACTGTAAAATGTAAATTATGTACGGTACGCATTGAAAGTTGTCACAGATTGAGTAGGAGTCACACGCGTGTTATGTTATGACATCAGCAATAACAAGTTACCCCTTTTCAGGCGAAACACGGGATCCGCAGCTGACTCCGGCCGAGTTCGCGCCATTTCACCGCGCGCGGCGCTGGCGCGCCAGTGCGCTGTCCGCGGCCCGCGGCCGGCTCGCCATTCCACACGACGCACCACGCGACACCGCACCACGATAACGTTCCTATTTAAAAAAATATATTTACAAAAAATAAATAACCGGCCAGTGACAAAAACATTACTAAACTATCTGTGATAATGAACAGATCTTAAATTTAGAACTAGTGTTGTGAATAAAAAAATAATTCTAATGCTGCTATTGAGCTAAAATGTCCCGAGCGTCGGCGTTCAAAACTATTTTTTAAACTAGTTTTGTAAAATATACAAAGATGACGAAATATAAATTGAACAATACTCTCAATTCGTCGTCCGAGGTGACCCTGACATCTTACATGACGGGGAGCGCGGACGGCGCCCACAAGAGAGACGAGAAACACTACCCCATCCCCGAGCTAGATTCGAACCAGAACGGCAATGTCAATTTAGAATCGAATAGAAACTTAGAAGCCGCTCGAAAGTGTCACGTGTGTCCGCACTCGTGTGAATTCCTAAAGCAATCCGACAGGATAGCCGCGTCTCTGGGGAAAGACTGTGATAAGTTCGGCCTGAACGAGCTGAAGGTGGAGGGGTTGGACAACGTGTGCCTGTGCGAGAAGTACAACGGGGGCTGCAAGCTGTGCCCGAGGCCCGGCCTGGCGTCGCCGCTGGCCGCGGCGGACGGCAAGGGCTCCTGCCACGCTTGCCACAAGACAACATGCTCCACCATCTATCCCAGTGAGTACACTACTTTATTAAAAAGTTCAAGGTTTCTAATATCTGTCACGAGGAAGAGAAGAAAGGGAGAAATAATAACGTTCTGAGCTTAGAAATCAGGATTGTGTGCGCGCCTGGAGTATTCAAACTCACCATCGAAGGCTCCTACGCAACACGGCGTCGTGTGTCGGGCCACGCTCTTCCCGCAGATATAGATGACATTACCTCACTCTCACCTCTGTATTGCGTATAGTTTAGGTTCATTTAAAGTTAACACAACCGTGTTAAGTTCAGAAATGTCACGAACACCGGTGTCTGCGTATACACAATAGCGAAAATAAAAATAAAAATCTATAACAATTACAGTAACCAACATTCTATTCGTACATCAATTTACAAAAAGAGCTCCTGCATTCGTGCTGTGCTGTCCACATCTACAGTTTGTTACCTCAAGTAATCACCGACATGTCAAACAATGCCCAGTTTTGAAACCAACTGAAAAAGTGGCTAATACACAACGTATTTTACGATTTGAAAGAATTTACAAATAGGGACGCGACGAGATGACATTATTAAATAAACAATTTTAAATTTGATCGTTACGTAATTATATTATAAATAGACATAAATTGCTACAAATTGACATGAAATTAATAATATAGACATCATATTTTGAAATTACTTATTATATTATTATTGTTAAAATCTGTATGACGTGTATAATAAAACTAATGAATGCCTGATAACGGTGGACTAATGGTACAATTTTTGTAAGAACACGTTTTATGCTACGAGCATAATATTTCTTGAAACATTATTCAATAAATATCTGCATCTGAACATTCCTTATTGAAGCATCATAAAACATGTGCAGCAAAAGTATTGTGCTAAAAGACGAGGTCGTTTTAGAGACCCCTTTTCCTTTTGTAGACTTAAATAGGGCGACATAGGTACGATAGAGTCGCCATATGAACACAATCGTAGCCCTAACGGAATTTCATTTTAAATATTTATGTGTGTAGATAATAAAATTTATGTAAATAGTGATCATTATTTCAAATTTGATGTTCAGAATTCATTTTCGGATTTATTTCAACGCGTGACAAAGTAGTGCGAATGAGTATTGCAGATTTTTGAATCTTTGGAAAGCTGTTTACTGAATGACAATAAATATAAATTATAACAATATTATATCTAATTAATAATGATTTACGTTACGTCATTCGTAACATGGAAGCTGGAGTTTGTCGGCGATGCGCTCTTAAATCGAGACAAAAGGTAGAAGTAGAAGAATGGAAGTGGAAAATTAAACATTTTTAAATCTAATTCTTCCGATTCCACAGGAGTCCCGTGGATATGATTTCTTTTAAATACCAGAAATTATACAATCGTCGATAATTATCTATCTTCATTTACGAGAACTTCTCAGTAGGTCATCTAGCCTCCAAGCAGTAGTGTGCAAACATTACTATGTTCCGATTTGGAGAGTACTATCAGCTAGCGTCTTTGCAGGGCTATTAAGACTCTATCGAATGTCTCAAAGTAATGAGCGCCAAAGCAGCGACGCCCTGGACTTTATTTTTATTTATTTTATTTACGTAAAATATTCAATTAAAATATTATATTAAAACTTATACTTTTTGCCGTGGTGGTGCCGGCGTAATAATAGTACCCACCCTCTCTACCCGTGGTTGCCGTAAGAGTCGCCTAAGGGATGTAAACCGGAAGATGGGCAGCAGCGTCTTCCTTGAACAATCACACCTAACTGCGCTCGCCAACCCGCCTGCCAAGCGTAGCGAGTATTGGCGAAACCCCCTCAGGAGGAGGCCTATGTCCAGCAGTGGACGACCTATGGCTGATGATGATACTTTAAAAAAATACATGTGCAATGATTAAAATACCTGCAGCTGGTTACGCAAGGGGGTTCAAATTGGTGCGGCACGTGCGGAGTCGCGTGTGGCAGTTACCGTTACACGACACGCCTGCTCGACACGGCGCTCCACGTTGAAATCAAACGTTGTCAAGGCAATTTTGATGTCAGAGAATGTGCAAAAGATCAGGCCTTCTAAGAATTTTGTAGAAGAATGAAGTCATTTTACATTATTACTCAAAATTGAAAAGACAATCTCAAGACAAGACCTCTCAGATTAGGTTGTTATCATAAATATGTAAATAGAGTCGGTAGTATCAATTCTAAGATATATTTTAAACTTGTTATTTTTGTGTTATAATTTTAACCAGTTTTTGTAAACAAATCAAAATTTTGTAATAAAATTCTATCAATATTACTAAATCAAAATAATTTATTTCAGAGTCATTCTTAGATCAGTTCACAACAAAACAGGTTAAAATAAATAATTGTATAAATATCAATTAAATAAAAATAATATTCAAAATGTCCGCATTTTTAATGATACTTAGATATTTGTTTCTTCGCGGTTTGCAGTCGCGTAATGGAAAAATCCCGATCGTAAATCGAATTAACTCAAGATTTGTTCAACGAGCAAATTTTTCAAGAGATTTAATTAAGTTTACCGCGTCACAGACGTCGGTTACCATAGCACTGGTATTTTGTGAAATGTAATTACTGGAGTCTCAAACTCCGAACGAGCTGATCGCTCAGTTCAAGGAATGCACACGTTTTACATTAGATCTACTCGTAGTAGTTGTTGCGTCATTGTTTCGCTGCGCTCCGCTGCGTTTAAGCACTTGGCGCGATCTATTACTTCCTGGGTGGTCGCTGGCGAGAAAAACGGTGCTATCCGACGACACTTTTAAATGTTCCTTATCTTTACTCCTCTTGCAGCTGACTCGTTCTTTTTTTTTTTATTGCTGACTAGACTAGGTGTTTGACCACAACTCACGTGATGTTAAGTGACGGTGTGGTCAAAGATGATAAACACAACTAGCCTGGAATGGAACTGGCTCTCAAGTGAGGCTGCCGGAACACACCGTTAGATGCTTGGCGGCAGAGTTTCAACTTGAGGGTGGTAGCTAGCCAGCCGAGTACTAGAAAGTACCCTACCACCACGCTATGGTTTCCCTACGATGTTTTCCTTCGCTGGCAGCTTAAGCTCATTGTTGGGTTTGAACCCATGCCCTTCAGCATGCGAACCGACCGCGCTAAACACTGAGCTATCATCGCTACAAAATCGTTCCGTTCAGATAGCCACTGACGGGAAAGCGATAGCTCAAAGAAATTCCTTGCTTGCATATTCTATTGTATTTCTCAACTTCTTCGCTTGCATTATAAGCGGGTTCTGGTCGATATCTTTAACTGAAAGAAATAAAGTTTTAATTTGTCTTTGTCACAATCTATTAACACAAAATCAAATTAGGGACGTAGTTACAAATAGGGGCGCATCTCACTACAATATCGTCGCAATACCAAATATTCTGCCGCCAAGCAGTAGTATAAAAACATTACTGTGTACGGGTTTGAAGGGTACTGCAGCTAGCAAAATTACAGGACTGTTGAGACTCACCATCAAAAATCTTAATTAACGTCAAAACAGCGATGCCCTGGACTTTGTTTTGTTACTCAAAGTTCTTTGTATCGGTGCAATAGTCATGGACTGACTTTACCTCTTACCATTAGGAGATTATCTTGTTTGTCTCATAACTGATGGTATGCCCAGCACTGGTCATCCGGTGAGCCCTTGTAGGTAAAACAAAACTACTCAAAAACAACAACACAACACATGACAAAAACAAAAATTAAAAAAGAAAAATAACAATAAAAACAAATGTCTTCTCTCAAAACAAATAATAAACGAATATATAAACAGGCTTTCGGAATATGTGACTGAATTAGTACGTCGTGGGGATCTATCTAGGTATACGAGTATAGCAGACTGACCTTCTTCGCTTCTCTTCTTTTCATTTCTTATGTCCACCGCAAGTACTTAATAACAATATGTCAGTTAATATCAGCTAGCTACGACCACCCAACCTGTCAATCTTAAAAAATAAATATGTTTAATTTTCTGTAATCAATATACTTCACGTGTAATTAAATGCAATGAAGCGATGATAATTCAGTGGTTAGTGCAGTCAGATGACATGCCGAAGGACGTAGGTTCAAACCCCAACTTGAGCTGCCGGTGAAGGAAAACATCGTGAGGAAACCATAACATGGTGGTAGGGTACTTTCTAGTAGGTACTCGGCTGGCTAGCTACCACTCTCAAGTTGAAAATTTGCCGCCAAGCTTCTAACGGTGTGTTCCGGTAGCCTCACTTGAGAGCCAGTTCCATTCCAGGCTAGGTGCGTTTGACATCTTTTGTCAGGTTACTGACTATATTTAAGGTCCTATATAATTAGTAATAAAAAACTACGAATATATGTAAAAAGTTACTTTCATAATGATGCCAAAATTAAATATTTCACAGATTTAATATTCATAGAAGATTAAGCTCAAATTTATCATCTTTGTCATTCACCTTGCGCGCTTTCTCCTCGCAGCAGCCCAAGCACATTGATCACCAGAATGCTCATCTTGCAATCATCCGCAAACAAATCACATGCAGGTGCCATGGCCAGGAGTCCATTGGAAGCACTGAGAATGCGCTGAATGGGCAATAGCTAGTTCAAGCTCATCCTTTGAAATATTTATCAATTTTTATGAAATAAACTAGCTGCTCCCCGTGTTACCCGCTACATTTTTCGGGATAAATTGCCTATGTGTCAGCTACTTCCATACCAAATTTTATCAAAATTGGTCCAGCCGTTTGAGCGTGATAAAGTAACAAACATTCAAACACACTCACAAACTTTCGCCTATATAATACCAGCTGCGCCCCGTGGTTTTACCCCCGTGAAGATGGATGATGATGATGAAAGTATCCTATGACTTATTGTTAATCGAAGGCTTAAAGTATGCAAAATTTCACCAAAATCCGTTGAGTAGTTTATGCGTGAAGGCGTAGAACTAACATTCGCATTTATAATATTAGTTAGGATTAGTGTGAATAATTAATAAATTATAATCACCAAGTGTAATTTCGAGTTGCAAGACATTCAATTAGTTACCTTGTATAACATACGTCAACGTAGATGTACATACCTACCTAATATAAAAATGCAAACGTAGAAACACAACCAGTGTCTAACCAAATTTCAGGTCACCCAGGTGTCAGGAAAAGTATTACTCAGGCATACAAATCGGTGTAGTTTGTTTAAGGTCACTGGGTTAAGGACTGTTGCTGGTTTTACATTTATTTTCATTAACAAGTGAGATCTAAGCGCTTCGAATCCATAATTCCTTAATCGCACAGCGCTATAAAAATACAAAATGTATTATAAATAATTTCACTAATACGTCTTCCTCTAATTAAAATCAATGAAACATTAACTTTTTGAATGTTACTTATAAATAATCAAGACCTAAAGTTAATCAACATTTAAAATGCTCTGCCAACTTGTCGCTGACGTAGAATGCCGTGCGTAAAGACGTGACAACACATGATTTCAGGGGTTGATTTAAACTTAGACTTTCGGTAAACTTAGAACGAACTTGCACCTTTCCTTTCCTTACAACTTTATCTTACTAGACTTCATAGTGTTGTTCGCGAACATCGTAGAGACTAAAGGCTGTCTCCTGCCAAATTGTTGTTTGCGGTGAAAGTGGACTTTTAATTTATTCAAATATCTGGCGCCGCAATAAGAGCGTCGAGTCGCGGGGCCGCGGGCAGGCTAATCAGTTAATGGACTCGCCTCGGTTAATCGCCTGCGTGTTTTGGAAGGCAATCGAGCACTGCGCTCACATTTCACCCTGGCAACAAGCTGTGCCTTCAAACACTAAAACCTGGATACCCCCTCATGCCATACCATTTTTTTTATAAATGACAGGCTTAGTGTTTAACCACAGCTCACCTGATCTTAAGTGGCGGTGTGAACGAAGATGGTGAGTCTGTTTGGCGACAAATTTCCAACTTGAGAGTGGTAGCTAGCCAGTTGAGTACTAGAAAGTACACTACTAGCATGCTATGGTTTCCTCACGATGTTATCTTACACCGGCAGCTTAAGCTTAATATTGGGATTTGAACCCACATGCTTTGACGCGTGTGTCATGACCACGCTAACGACTTTATCATGGCTACAAAATATTATATAATATTTTGTAGCCATGATAAAGTCGTTAGGATTGTAACCTGGAGCTTTTGACAAGAGCGCGGTCAAAATCATGTTGCCCATGTGTTGTATTTTTCCATATCTTGTGTTTTTTTTAGTGTTTATAAAAAAATATGGTGTTTTATTCATAAAGTGCCGAATTACAAATAGGTATTATAAAAATAATAATTTTATAAAAACGTTATATTTCATGTTGCGTTCAAACCTCCATCGAAGCTATAGTAAAGTCGCCACTACATTACTGAGCCATGACCGGACTCGACCGTGAATTTCGTTGTGTGACTCAGACTCATTTAACTTAATTTGTCATGGTATACGTGAAAATATCTAAATGTTTGTTAATGGCAAATCCGCAAACTGCGACACGAATAACAAAGAAAAAGATTATAACTCGTTACTAACCCACGCTACACGTTTGTTAGAAAATTTATCGAAAATTTTGAGATATAAGTGAACAGAGAAACATACTTTCTTGGAATCATATTCTTTTTTCGTGTAGTCGGGTAACAAACACAGTCCAGTCATGTATCGCTTGTAGCCTCGGTACTTTTGTCTTTCCGCGGTGTTTTCCATTTCTTTTGCCCAATATACTTAGGTTACTTTTGATCACCGTAGGTTACTGTTGGCTGTAAGCTCGTTGATTTAACTGTCACGATGTTAAGTTAACAACAGCCGGGATTGAAACCCTGAATCTGAAATGTTTGGTTATGTGTTTATATATATGTAAGTATAGTTTGTTGTCAATACTAATAATTGTGTACACTTTGTGTGTAATTGTGTATACTTGTAATTGTGGTCGCACTCCTCCGACGGCTCGACCGATTTATATGATTTTTTGTGTATATTTGGCAGGTGTATATATTAGGTCGTAAAGAATATTACTGCTAAGTGGTTGGCTACTGATTATCCCAAAAAGATGTAGCGGGAAACACTGCGGGGCGCAGCTAGTAGATAGTAATATAATAAAGTAGAAGAGTTTGTTTGACCGCGCTAATCTCTGGAACTACCAGTCGGATAGGTATTTTTTTTTTTAAGTAACTTTAATGAGACGAACGAGACGCTCTCCTGATGTTAAGAGATAACGCCTGTCCATGACCATTGCAGCGATACACAGAACTTTGAGTAATAAAACAGGGCATCGCTGCCTTGACGCTCATTACTTTGAGACTAGATGGTTAGTCTCAATAGCCCTGTAATTTCACTAGCTGCAGTACCCTTCAAACCGGAACACAGTAATGTTTACACACTACTGCTTGGCGGCGGAATATCTGGTACTGCGGTGGTACCTATCTAGACGACCTCCTGCTAAGTAAATCTACCACAAAGTAAAAATATCATCAGCTATATAATCCAATATTATTACTATATGAAAAATTATATTTTCATTTCATTTATTTTGCATTTTCATTTCATATTTCATTATATTTGATAGCTCGTTTCTTGAGTTGAATAACTAAGATCATAAGTGAATGGAGTATTTTAAATTACGTAATGCGATGCGCACAAAAAAGTAGTTTGCATTTTAAATGCTAAAACTTCTCGATAGCTAAATATCAACTACATAATAAACGTGCGGAATTTATTCATTACCAAGCATACGAGACTATGCAGGGGATGGCTCCACACAACAGACTGAACGGAAAGCGTTAACTTAATATTTCAAGCTACGTAACCGTTTCTGGATATGTAAATTTTACAGGGTTACACGGAATGGCTAAGACTTTTTTTTTCTCAAATACATACACACATACATAAATAGGTGCTGCAGCTAGCGAATTTGACTAACAGTTGAGACTAACCATCGAAAGTCTCAAAGTAATGAGCACCAAAGCAGCGATGCCCTGGACTCAAAGTTAGTCTTTCTACAAGACTTTGTATTGTTACTCAAAGTTCTGTGTACTGTTCTGTGTCGTTCTACAAGACTTTGTATTGTTACTCAAAGTTCTGTGTATCGCTGCAATGGTCATGGACATGCGTTACCTCTTACCATCAGGAGAGTGTACCGTTCGTTTTATTACTTATACATAAAAAAGGTACACATATACGTACATTAATTTATTAATCTACAAATTAGCATGTATGTATAAAAATGTATTAAATTCTGCCAACCTGCGAGGCAACTGTAGGCAGACACCAGCTCTCGTCGCTTACATTACTGGTGGGCAGTGGGCACCCGTGGGGAGGTTACCGCCATGGTACTACATTAACTTACATTATAAATATTACTTAGTTTTTTTTTAGTTTGACAGGGATGTTATTTGAAAACCAACAAGTTATTGCAGGAAGCTATTTATAAAAAATTACATAGATACATCTTCCAAAGACTTATTTCCAAATACTTATTTTATTTCATCTATGTTTTTAGTACCTGCAGCATAAATATGAATAAAGAATAAAATATATAAACTCATTATTAAATGTTAATAACGATTATCAGCAAACTTAATTGAACTAACACTAAGTTAAATATAATGTCGACGAATTTCGTAAAAACAAATTACAAAAACTCAAGTCATGTAACAAGACAGTGTTTGTCATGTAACAAGACAGTGTTTTAATATTTTTCTCATTTAAATTCCATTCCAAAAACCATTGTATACATATTACCTACTGTAGTAATGACCGAGCGAGCCATTGACAGTAATTGAGAGGCAATTTAAAATTAGTCAGCACAGTACCGTAAGAAGTTTTTACGGTGACACTAAAAGGGTGCTAGATGGACAGATATTTTTGCATTTTTTACGGTAAATTTCAATTTCCTGAGTCTGATTGGTAAGAGTCTGGCCAGTAATTAGCTTTTTCATGTAATTGGTCGGTCAAGGCAGCCACCCGAGTGGAGCTTCCTTCTACACCTTCCAACTTTTTACCAAACTTTTTACAGACTTCGGACTCGCGGCGGCGCAGGCGTGCGGGTGACGTCACGCTACCCTTGTGCGTCTTTTTTAGTTTTTTTTTTATATATTCCTTTCTAATGATCATTTTGATAGTATCAAAGCAGGCGAGCCGCCTGATCGTAAGCAATCTCTGTCGATTATGTCAAGTTGTTATTAGTTAAATTTTTCTAAACAACACAGCGGATTTTGAACACAAGATTAAGATTTTCGCGAGTTCCCATGATCTTATAGTAAAGAAGCGAAATTACAGGGCCGTTTATACTATCAAATACCTCAAAGTAATGAGCGCCAAAGCAGCGATGCTCTGGACTTGTGTTAATACGAACGAAACGCTCTCCTGATGGTAAGAGATAACGCCTGTCCATGACCATTGCGGCGGTACCCAGAACTTTGAGTAACATAGCAAAATCGATCTCTACATTGGCGCTCATTATTTTGAGACATTCAATGGTGAGTGTCATTAACCCTGTAATTTTCTGTAACCTTCAAATCGAAACATAATTATGTTTCCAGTACTGCTTGGCGGCTCAATATCTAATACTACAGACCCTCTGCTGAGGAAATCTACCAACTAAATTTGTATAAACCCTGTATATTCATGTATGTAATGGAGTAGACCCGCTGTTAGCGCGGAATCGGATACAACAAGTATAATTATCAAGGCAAGGGCGCTCGTGTCGGATGAGCACACTGCACTTGGCCGGTTCTCGCTGGATTCCCCGCCGGCTTCGGTCCCACCCTCCGTAATGTCCATTGCTTGATTTTATCAATGGGTCATTTCCTTATCTAAAATGTTTTAGGAAATGCATGTCAGACACAAACAATATTTTAGGCAATTGAGCCAATGCGAAATATGTCATCATCATCGTAAGCCTATCAAAATCCACTTCTCGACATAGGCCATTTCCAAGATACGCCACTCAACCTGATCTTCGGCTTTTCGCTTCCTTCTAGCGCCAGCTGTCTGACATATATCGTCACTCTATCGAGTCTCAGGACGCTACTTTTTCCAATTCTCGGTCTCCACTCTAGATCACGGTTGGGATGTCTTTAGGAGGCCCGTAGCTACTGTGTAAGCTAGTCGTGGCGAAGAGCTGGTCAAAGTCCCCGCCATCAGATATTTTGAAGCAATCACATCATATCACACATCACATCATCAGCCATAGGAAGTCCACTGCTGGACATAGGCCTCCTCCTTGGGAAGGGTTTTGCCAATACTCGTCACGCTTGGCAGGCGGGTTGGCGAGCGCAGTTAGGTGTGATTGTTTCAGGAAGACGCTGTTGCCCATCTTCCGTATTACATCCCTTAGCCGACTCTTACGGCAACCACGGGTAGAGAGGGTGGGGTACGATTCTTACGCCGGCACCACCACGGCAAATAAGAGATAACGCATGTCCATTACTATTGCAACAATCATATTATAGTAAAATTGAAAAAATGCCAAGAAAACACGTCTAACCTTGTGGTTATCGGCTCTGCGACTAACATGTCCAGCCTACTGCCACTTCAGCTTGCTAATACTTAGCTAAGCTTGTCGGTGATTTTTATTCTCTGGCGAATTACTTCGTTCCGGATACGATCCATCAGAGAAATGCCAAGCATGGCTCTTTCCATAACTCACTGAGCGACTTTGAACTTGTAGGCCATTACCATTTGTTGACCGTTAAACATGACCTTGTTCATCCGGAGACCGATTAGATGCGTTGAGAAGAATCAGCTAGGCTGGTCATGGCCAACATCCATTGCAAGTGCTCCAGCAATTCAGCCATTATGACGAAGGCATTCGCAAAACCGAGTTGGGAGATACATATACTCGTATTCGCTGTTAATGTTGATGCCTCGCCCTGCCCAGTCCAGCGTATTGAACATTGAGAATAATTTTGGGGAGATAACGTTCCCTTGCCTCACGCCTCGATAAAGGTGGGGTTTCGTTTGTTTCGTTTGCTGGTTCTAGACTTGGTCATTGTTGCAGTGTCATACAAATTCTCAACATAGCATTGTATCGCCAATCTACGGACTGAAATCCTTCGATTGGCGATAAATATTATATCCTGGAGAACAGCCAAAGTTTCGACCGAGTCAAAAGCCTTCTTATAGTCGACAGTCTTTGTAGCGATGATAGCTCAGTGGTTAGCGCAGTCGGTTAATTCGCATGCTGAAGGGCGTGGGTTCAAACTCCAACAATCAGCTTGAGCTGCCGGTGAAGAAAAACATCGTGAGAAAACCGTAGCGTGGTGATAGGATACTTTCTAGTACTCCGCTGGCTAGCTACCACCCTCAAGTTGAAAATCTGCCGCCAAGCATTTAACGGTGTGTTTCGGCAGCCTCACTTGAGAGCCAGTACCATTCCAGGCTAGGTGTGCTTTACCATCCTCGACCACACCGTCACTTAACATCATGTGAGTTATGGCCAAACTAATAGCCTGTCAACCTTAAAAAAAACAAACGCCAGGCAAAGAGGCCGAATGTACTCCTTGGTCTTTTGTACAATCTGCCGCAAGACATGGATGTGGTATGATTAAACTCTAAACGTATGTTTTTTTTATTTCTTTTTTTATATAAAATTGATGAGACAAACTTGACGCTCTCTTGATGGTAAGAAATCCATGACCATTGCAACGGTACACATAACTCTGAATAACATAATAAAATCGTGAGCGTCAACGCTGTGCCGTTGATCATACTGGGTGTTATGACCAGCGCTGGTCTACTCCACCTGTGTCTCGTCTACTCGTATATTAGTTATATTATCTACATTAGCATTAAGTACATCAAACTTGTGGCCGCGGTGGTGCTGGCGTAAGAATAGTACCCCGCCCTCTCTACCCGTGGTTGCCGTAAGAGTCGGCTAAGAGATGTAATCCGAAAGATATGCAGCAGCATATCTATCTATCTTCCTTGAACCATCACACCTAACTACGCTCGCCAACCCGCCTGCCAAGCGTGGCGAGTTTTGGCAAAACCCCCCCAGGAGGAGGCCTATGTCCAGCAGTGGACGTCCTATGGCTGATGATGTGTGATGTGACATCAAACTTGTATCTGGTGCAGTGATCTTTAATTACCCACAGCACCCAAACAAAAATCATCACGAAATTACATAACCGACGCCTAGAACAGACGCGGACACGGCAGGTTCTGGTGAAGCACCTAATTTGTTTAACAATAAACTGAATTCATAAACGGTCACATGAGCGCGGCGCTGGCAAACAAGTGCTTCTTAACGAAGAGACACTACAACTCTATTTGATTACAAATTAAACACGGTGAAGCAAAAACATACATAATAATGGGCAGCTACTTATGTCATACGTATTTAGCCGCGGAACGATGGATGTTTACTGTTATACAAAGGAATTAAGTATTATTTGTAGCGATGGTAGCTCAGTAGTTAGCGCGGTCGGTTCACCCGCCAAAGGGCGTGGGTACAAATCCCAAAAATTAACTAGAGCTGCCGGTGAAGGAAAACATCGCGAGGAAACCATAGCATGGTAGTGGGTTATTTATTTGTATTCGGCTAGCTAGCGGTAGCTATAGGTTGCGGCAGATTAACCTTAAATCTGCCGCCAAGCTTCTAACGGTGTGTTCCGGCAGCCTCACTTGAGACCCAGTTCTGTTGCATGCTAGATGTTCTGTTGTATGTTGATGTTCTGTTGTATACTTTACCATTTTCGACCACACAGTCACTTCACATGTGACGGTGTAGTCGTCACTTTAACCATTAAAAACAATGAAATATAATATTAAAAGGGAATAAGAAGAGTGCCAATTAGTTAAACTTTCTCATTTACATAGCTATGTTTACTTCAGGGTTAAGATCTTCCGGGGCAATCTTACCGCGGTACTTTGTTACTATTTATAATCTAATAAGCGCATCAACTCAGCTCCTGCGATACACTACTAGGTTTCTCCTAGTGCAATCTACTAGTAATATTTTAACCCCTAATAATTTTCCTGGATAACCACATGTTTTGTCTAAAGCTTTTTGTATTTTTTTAATCGTACTTAGTTTCTGGAAATCAAGATGTTCCAGCGAGACGGTAACCGTTGGTACGGGGAATCGGAACTCACAACACACGACACTCGCTTTGTTACTGAACAGAACTTGGACAAATACGCACTAACTGAAGAACACCAGGAACGTCGAGCCACGTTGAGTCAACAACATTACACGCGACCGATTCGTAATACTTTATTATTGCTACACGAACTTTTCCATTAGCGAAGTTATGCACGGTAGTTAACGAGGTCGGATCGCATATCGAAAGGTCTGGGTTCAAATCCGTCAATAAGCTTGAGTGAAAGAAACTTCGCGAGAAAACGGTTAAATGTTAATTAGTTATTCAAGAGTTGAAACTCTTTCCTCACGGTACGTTCCGGCAGTTTGGATTAAGAGCCACTTGCAGGGTAGTTGTAGTTTATATTTGATCATACATCAGATGAGCTGTAGTCAAACATAATGCATATCAAAATCAATTCAAATCAAAATCAAAAAGTCATTTATTCAGTTTAGGCCCTGGTAAGGCACTTATGAACGTTAAGTTACATGTTTGAATCTACCACCGGCTCGTAATTACACTTCAACTGAGAAGACTCCGGCAAAAAACTCAGCAAGGCATTTTTTTGTGGATCTTTCTTTTCATATTAGGTTACAGTTTACAGTTATAAATATTAATACATACATTATGCTTACTACAATTGTCACTTAGCCAGGGGGATGCAAGTGCAAGAGAAGCTACTACGACCATATATTCCTGTCTTCCACGTAATGAGCCACCTTATAGTAGGCTTTGTCAAAAGACGTCGAAGTCTAATGGAGTGCAGTAAAAAAATACAACAGAAATTGGTCTGAATATCATTCGAAAATCGGCCATGTCCTCATGTTAAAATCATACTAATGATTCTTGAATTGAGGCCCAGCTTAACGTAATCATCTACTTTTGTGTTTACCGTGAATAATATTATTTCGCGCAGCATCGGCGAGGCTGGCTGCCGCCTCGTATTTATCATAACCAATCGATTTTATTCGTGTTACGGTTCTACGTGAAGTTTATTTACGATTTTACATATGTATGGAACATACTCGATCCAATCTTATATTTACTTTTACGCGTTTTTTATGGCTATTGAATGCAAGTAAGTCAACCACGCTATGACTCTGATTGTGACAGCACGGCGCCGCGTGCGTTTCATATCAATTTCTCTTTTTGACAAGACAAACAAGCGTAGCTAGGAAAAGGAAAGTGTTTACCTAACTTTGTCGATTATCAGTTGGATTCCAGAACAAAGAGTTTTTCAAAATTTAAGTCAATAGGTTATGTTCAAATACCTTTTAAAAACCATTCCATGGCTTTTGTTGAACGAAAGCATCGTCGAAAAAAGTGCATATAAAACTGACGATTCAATGGCGTATGTGATTTTTGTTTGACAGTCTTGGTGTTTGACCACGGCTCATTTGATTTTAAGTGACGGTGTGGTAGACGATGGTAAACACGCCTCGCCTGGAATGGAACTGGCTCCCAAGCGAGGCTGCCTGATCACCGCCATGCAGACTTTCTGCTTGAAAGTGGTAGCTAGCCAACCGAGTACTAGAACGTAACCTACCATGCTAAGATTTCCTCAAGATGCTTTCCTTCACCGGCAGCTCAAGCTTATTGTTGGGTTTTCAACATATGCCATTCGGCGTGTGAATTTACTAATTAAACAACTTCCACTTTTAAACCTTGCCGAGTCATGTGAATCCGCCAACTTAACACTCTTTACGCTAATAGGAAATCTGTCTCTAACTCACACATGGTCGGGTACCAAACACTACATAATAATGTATTAGGTATATGTTAAAGAAAGCCGTCCCACAGCTGCCACCTGCTCACGGCAATTTCTCCACGAGCGCGTCACGTGACCGACTCGACGCGACAGCACTCGCAATGAGAACCCGCACCGCCCTCTCATAAACTGTTATCACGACACACTGTAGTACACTATACACACTATAGTTTTGACTAGAATTCTGCTCGCACCATGTCGAACCTACTCCTTACCGACGAGGGAGAGAAAGACAGCACATATTTTTTTCTCTTTCACTCTAGTCTGTAGTTTGGTTGTACAACTTACAGGTTTGTTTGGCTAAAAATTGCAAGCAAAACGGCAGTCGTTTGTTCGCAAAATGGTTTTTGTCACTCAAAAAAATATCCTTTTGTCGCTGTTTGCAGCTGACGAGTCTAGGAAATAGCCACAGCTCTGCCGGGTGACCCAGTCTCACAAGCGGCGAATAACTTAACCAGCGGTTAACTTTCCTTTATGCTAACCGAGTCCCGGGTCGGCCATCTTCACTTGTGGGAAAATATGTGTTGTTCGTTTGGGACATCATTTGTTATGCAAAAACATGTGTTGATTGATTCAGATATCTATTCTAATTTATTTATCTCACGAAACACTTAACTATGCAATATTTACGAACTTAACAATGTGAAAATCTCCAAACGAAGAGTGAAGAGGTACTTTCTGAGCGAGCATGCTTCTCCATGGGCTCTGTCGACCCTTTAGTAAAGCGTCGTCGAACGCAAATCCTTTCTACAGAAATATATATATTTCCGTAAATAGCTCCAAACTTTTCGGCCGTGTCGCAGTGGATGTGCCCCGAGCTGCCAATCATGCCGGACAGTGTCTCATTAGTTTAATGAATTAGATGAAAAAAATTGTCACACTATTAATATTATTATATTAGTAGATAAAATAGTTCACACATTTATAGTATTTAGAAGTCATTATGAATATTTATAGGTAACAATAACTTTGGATAAGATTATGTTAGTTTGTAGCGGTGATAGCTCAGTGGTTAGCGCGGTCGGTTAGCACACCAAAGGCCGTGTGCTCAAATCCCAACAATTGAGCTGCCGGTGAGAAAACATCGTAAGGAATAAAGTTGAAAATCTGCCGTCAAGCATCTAACGGTGCATTCCGGCTGGTCGATCAACGATGGTCCTTATAATTACAGGTTTCTTTTGTGTTGATGATGATTATTGTAGGAAACAAACATAACTTTAACAGTCGGTGACGTCACGAAGATGATGAAACTTAGAAACGTAACATTAACATTATTTAAGATGACATTTTCCAATCTTCCTACATTAGAAATAGCTTGAACCTTGTAGCACTGAAGCTTAAAAGGTCAGCAACGTATTTGTTGCCCCTGGTATTGCAGATTCTATCCATAGGCGACGGTAATTTCTTACCATCAGGCTACCCGTCTGCTTGATTGTCGTGATTGCTCCTCTCCTGAATACGCAGAAAGACAAAAATATAATTATCAGTGTCAGAGTGAACAGGTTGTTCTAATTGTAAGTGCAATCTTCAACAATAAAAATACAAACATGTTATTGATAACCAAAGTTACAAGTTAAATTCCGTACTATAATTTCAAATATATCATTAAATACGTCAAAAACATTGATGTCATGTCAATAAATAAAAACAAAAATGTCAAAATAGAGTATATCAATATACAAATATTGTCAATATACAAATACCGTTAGTGATCATCAAGCGAGTTGGCGGTCGGTAAGAGTCGGTCAGTAGGACACTGTGTGTGGTCTAACTAACGCGCCTCGTCCGGCAGCAGGAGCCGGCGATGCCGGGGACTTGCCAAACGGTCCGCCGGGACAATACCCGGAGCTGCGGGCGGCGCTCCACGCGCCGGTGAAAACAATACTTTAACACCATTATCGACGGTCGTTACGACATCGCAGGCAATATAGACGTAACAGAACACAATGCTGTCTGAGGTTAAACGCAGATTTATTTTCTAGTTCTAGAATACCTACTCCAAAGAAACATTTAAATGTATTACGAGTTTCTTTATTCTACCATAACTTTTAAATGCTTGAACAGGTTTGAATGTGCGGGTCATCGTTAGAATCCTTACATTGTCCCAAGTGGATAAAATTAAATATTTAGAAGAAAAAAAACATTTATTTTCAGGCATTCGTATTATTTCAAATTTGAAAATTAAGTTTGTCTATATTCGGACACAACTCGTTAGAGCTCATGTAGAGGGAGATGAAGGACGTCGACCTAGAACAAATATACCGCTGTTTAGCCTTTAAAAGCCTTTAGTGACAGGTCGTCGGGCATGTTGCAATTGCACGGATCGACAATAGAACGTGTTTATTTTTGCACCTGAGTGAAAACAGCCTCTAATTGTTTGTGCCAGCGATCGGAACATCGGCTCACGACCGACCCGATTGTTGCTTCGATACGCTCTCCGCAGGCGAGCCCGCGCCGCGCCGCGCCGGGTCAAGGGTGGCCCGCACGCGGACACGCACGGCTCAACTAAACGAAAACGCAAATTGCAACGTATGGTTTACGTACGGGAAAATACTTATCGCATAATTTACGATCAAAATATTATGTAATCATGATTCTTTAGTTGATATTATAGTCTCTATTTACACGACTACCCAATAAAAGGAGTGTAATATTTTCAGGGTTCTTGTGTGTTTGTTTATTCCACTATAACTTTTAAATGCCTGAACTAATTCGGATGTATGAGGTATCGTTAGAATCAGGTTACATCATCCCCAATGACACTGGCTATATTTTTTTAAACAACCTTTTACTAGTGGGCCTTCGTGTTTTTTAAATAAGCCAATTATTATTATTAGCCAAAATCATCAGAGATTGTCGTTGATTTGACAATAGTTACAAAGTTAGGTCACTACCTACTTATTATAGTATCGACTTTATGATCTGCTTGGTGTCATGAAGATTTTTACTTAATAGTTGACCTCCTTTGCAGGAGGTTGCTTGGGTAGAGTATTTAAATATCAAATCTGCCGTCGATTACTGTACCTATACATATTTGCTTCGGGTGGAAGTACTTATATTGTAGTCAGAGAAGCAGCAGGGCGTAAGCACTGACCACCATGCAGTAACGTCCTGATCGTTTATCTTTTTTTTTTATAATAGATTGGCTTGCGTTTGATCTTCTTCGCACCTGATGTTAAGTGATGATGCGGTCTAAGATGGAGCACACTTGCCAAGAAAATATTGATTCACCCTCGACTTCAAGACACCCAGATTGTATCCGGCGGGGAACACCCACTCGGGCAGCGCATTCCACTATCTAGCGATGCGTACAATGAATGTGGAATCTAATTGTTTCCTTCGAGTTTTTAGAACGTCGCCCATCAAACGATGAAATAGAAGAATGGGCATGGGGGAATTATACCATACTGATCTAAAGCACACTCTCCGAAATTAAACCGATAAACTAGCAACTTGGCGACGATGTTCTAGGCTTTGTAATTAAGCTCGAACAATGGAGTCGTCTTTTTTCGCTCCTCAATGTTCTAGTAGTTCTATCGCGGCAATGGCCATGGTGAAGCGTTATCTATAGGTATGTTTTAATTGGTTCCTTTCGTTCCTCAGACACAAACGGCACATACGTGAACGGATTCGGCGGCAAGAGCGACAGCGAGAGCGGGAGCGGAAGCGAGCGCGGCTGGCGGCGCGAGCTGGCGCGGCGCGCGCGAGCCTGCTGCTCCGCCAAGACACTGCTGCGGCGCGTGCCCGTCCTGCAGTGGCTGCCCAACTACTCGCTCAAGAACGGCCTTGCGGACGTCATCGCCGGTGAGCGCCGCGCCCTTGCTAGTCATCTTCTCTACGTATATGCCTCCATGTTTTCTATCCCGACGATATTTGCTGCTTCCTAGCATGCGCAGGCCCAACAGAGGCATTACCCACCTAGCTAGCAAACAGTTGACATACTTGTCAGTCTTTGAAATTGCCATACTCATATTCGTGGTTGAAAGTTTACGTACTGTTTTAGTTTTCGGTTTACGTATATTGTCACTCCATCGAGTCTCTGGGCGGCCGGTTTTAGTCTGTTATTGAGCGGAACCTTGGTTGCTGTAAAGTTGCAACATTGAACTTGTAGATGTTATCTAGCGAGGACGTTGACCCAGCATGGGACCACAGATTGCAAATATGATTGCAAAAAGCAAGGGACTATGACCTCTCCGTCCTTGCGGTGAAACGTAAAAAGCAGACAAAGCGCCTGCGCCGCCAGCGAGCCGTGAAATGGGCGCCGTGGTGCCGTCACCGGCACATTGTCCCGGTGTTGCACAACCGCCGCCAGGTTCTGTACAAACGCTCCGAACTGGACCGATTTCTACTTTACTTACTTCACTTCACGCGAGCTGGAATCTAAGTTTAAAACGAATAGTAGTACTACATACAGCAGCTACTACGACGGGGCACAGCGCACTGAGACTGCTCAGTCATCTGGTTGCTAGTTCTGTATCTAGCTGTTCTGAATGTATGTATTACAAGTAGGTGTTTCCAAAAAATAAGTACCTATACTTTTTCTGATGGTAGGTTAGGTGTTTGACCACAGCTCTCCTGATGTAAAATAACGGTATGGTCTAAGACCAACACATCAAGCGTGGAACAGTTTTTTTTTTGTTGTGCCGCTTGTGGCACTATCTCATAAAATTATTTTGTTTTCTGTACAAAACTCTAGCATACAAAAAAAACTATTGCGTCAGTTTCCCGTACTACAAGCTTCGCTAAGTTTAAGGCTAGATGATATTTCATGAAAAAATCCTTCGTTTAAAATAATACATAAGCAATTTCTACAGATTATAATAAAACGTTTTCCAAGTATAATCTCCTTACAATAACTAGACAGTTTTAGTAAGTGGGTACTTTATTTTTCCTGCTGCGATTATCTGAATGCAACATTTGAATAGAATGAAAAAAAATTGTCAGAATCATGCCATCGCTAGCACCCACCGGCGCACCGGCGCGGCGGGACGGCTTCCACCAACTCTTTTCTTTCCTTGCAGCCCACAGAGAATACATTGTATGACTGTAGTTATTGTTATAATTACTTTATTTTTTCCCAACAAACCCGACCCAGATTACTTTTTCTTGCGATTCTAATTTTATATTCTATTCAATTCAAAGAGTTAATTAGTTATTAAAATACCAAAGAAAACTCCAAGGATTTCCCCCTTTTTTCAACATCTATTGTATCGGTTCCCACTTACTGCTGCCGGCGGCGCCTCGCGATAAAACAACAGTACAAGTACCGACTCGGCCAGCTGCTACTTTATCGAACCAAAGAAGTTACTTAAGAAGAAGAAACAAGTACGCGTTTACTTATCACCGAATGGCACGGAACCCTCGGAAC
Organism: Biston stratarius; assembly: GCA_950106695.1. Lineage (NCBI taxonomy): Eukaryota > Metazoa > Arthropoda > Insecta > Lepidoptera > Geometridae > Biston > Biston stratarius. The sequence continues at coordinate 24,224,838 of OX467108.1, read as the reverse complement.
ACGAGTCTAACTCGCACATTGTTCCTACACGACTGCCCAAAAAAGGAGTATAATGTTTTCAGGATTTATATGACTTTCCATGGTTAGTCTCAACAGCTCTGTAATTCCGCTAGCTGCAGTATCCTTCAATTTCATAATTCAAATTCAATTCAACAGCGATGCCCGGGCCTTTGTTTTGCTATTCAAAAACCTGTGACATGAGATGGCAATGGTCATGGATATGCGTTATCTCTTACCATCAGAGGAGCGCCTAGTTCCTGTCATTACTTTTACATTTAAATCGGGTTCTTAGTCAGTTTTTAAACTTTTATTAAGTCGCGTTATCAGAGGTGTTTTATTAAACGTAAAACATTTCCAGGTTATTCGTATCGCAGCCGATCACGATTGTCTGAGTTTCCGGCGCGCGGCGTGCGTGAGCTACAATACGTACCGACACGCAACCTGAGTCTGCTGGACCGTGACTGCCGGCTGGACCAGACACTGCACAATACGTGCTTCTATTCAAATAGGCGTTATACGTGTAGTTATGAATTACGTAAAAATATACTTCCTAGACTACTCCGCTGACTTCTCTCTCTACTCACAAGGTCAACTCCGCATTATCGGAGTGAAGCGAACGATGGCATGTCTCCGTCATAAGAGCTTCTTATTCGCCTGTCCAGACCGTCGCACACGGAGTCCAGAGCATCTTTGCACTGGCGCTCGTCGGTTGTTACGTTTAAGCTACTTGATTATATCACAATATCCGAAACTGATTCATCTCATCTCATGATAAAAATATGCTATGTCTATTTGGCACTAAATTAAAAAACTACAAGTATAAGATGTTAATATGAACGTATAGTGGGAAAACGGGAAATCCCTGTTACTAAATGTTATAAATTTACATGACCAGGTTACATTGTGTGCCTCTGCTTGGGCGTATAAAAAGTACCTAATTATACGTAATAAATCTCAGTGTGGCAAAAACAAAAGCTAGTTAGGTACGCCCGCCAGCGGTGTAATTATCTAACGTGCAGAAGATGACGAGGAGCCATGTCGTGTCGTGCGTGCCGTACGATGTCTCCTCTTCCACAAACAGGCGGCTGATTCAGGCGTCACCCGAGTTTCAACTCCGCTTGCCTTGCAGGTATAACGGTCGGCCTGACGGTGATCCCGCAAGCGATCGCGTACGCGGGGGTGGCGGGGCTGCCGCCGCAGTACGGCCTGTACTCCTCGTTCATGGCGTGCTTCGTGTACACGGTATTCGGCTCCGTGAAGGACTCCGCCATCGGGCCCACGGCCATCGCCGCCATCCTCACCAGGGAGAACCTGCACGGCCTGGGCCCCGAGTTCGCGGTGCTGCTGGCCTTCTTGTCTGGCTGCGTGGAGTTGCTCATGGGGATCCTACAGCTAGGTGAGTGACTGGTGAATACGTTATACCGTCCCCGCTTCAAACATTCAGTGGGGACGTGGTAAATACGGGCATTCGGGCATCGCTGCCATTTTCACGAGGTTGGGATTGCGTCTGTATAGGTTGGGATTTAAATTCACAGAGATTCTAGTCTTCTTGGAGCTTTGGATTCTCTTTTAGGGGTTCCTTTAGGGAATTCTGAAGTACAAATACATAATAAATGAGCTGCAACATTTGCTATCACAAAGGAAGCTTGCACGGGTTAAGCAGAACCAGAGTTTACATTACTCTCTACTTGATTTCTCGCTTCCTTCCGATGCCTCGTTTCATATGAGTCAGTTCGTAACTGCTCACCACATGATCACTATACAGCGTTGCAGAAAGAATATATTGTAAAGGATAAAAAATCCAAGGTTGTAAAACAACCACAAGTTGTAAGACAAGTACATGGGCAAAAATATGCTTAAAACACATCTGTCCTTCGAGTCACGAGCGGCGGCTAAACCGAAACGTGCGCAATAATAATATCTTAAGAAAATAATCACCCCGTGTGAAGGAAACATTTGAATAGTTTGTTTGGCCGCGGTGAGTACTATCAAATAAACTTGTTCGACCTTTTTGATTTGTTAACGAGTGCGTGCTGAATTCCCGGCGCGAGTGTTGTTATGCCTGATTCAACAGTTCAACGCGCATTTGTTTTAATTCCGTAATGCATAACAGCAGCCACCGTTTGATTGTGTTGCGATACATAATATCATTAGTGTAAATACAACATAATTGAGCGCTGAGCGACAGCCCCGCGCGCCGCTGCGCTGCAGGCGCGGGCGCGTGTGCGCTCTACCTTAATTGCAGCGTGAATCAGTCTAGGGAATTATTCGTCAGTAATTACACTATTTATGTTACATTTAGAAAGCAATTATTATTATACAGTCATATAGTCATCAGAGCGCACGTGGCGTTTAAAACCCCCATCGGAACTAGGTACACATAGGAACATAGAATTGACGTGTACTCTACACGTCAATTTCTTCCCCGCGGGGCCCAATCCTATCTTGTGGACTTGAATATTTGTAACAAAGAACACCATAATTAGACAGTTTATATAAAAAGAAATGTTGGCCGTCACGGGACAAAATATTTGACAGTACGCAGCTTATAGAGAGCGTCACGCCGTTGAGAGGCTGGAATCTCTATGATCGCATCTTTTATAAGTAAACAGGAATCGATCACGGTGCAGGTGGTAAGGAAAACTTGCCAGACATCCGCCCATAAATAGTGACTTCAACAAGAATCCGACATTTTTAGGAAACCATTTGTTAAAAAATCCAAATAACTTTGAATGTTTACTTGTCGATAAAAATAAATATATAAATATCAATCGCTGCAGAAGTAGACAATTGTGAAATTGTTGTTTTTCTAGCTTCGAGTTTCGGCGCTTCATTAATGTCAATATATTAAAAGTAGAACAGAGAACGGTTAATTTGACTAATCATATTATCTACTTCATTCACATTCTTTAGTAGTTATGCAAACCGGAAGCAGGCAACATGAAAACAAAGTCCGACTAGAAGATGGAACGTTCGCTTCCTGGTTTCTTATAACGTCGTTTGTCACAATCGACTTATAGTACATACAGATTCTGAACATAGAGATGTGAATGATGAGATAGATTCAAGCTGAGTCTGGCAAAGTAGGTGTCGCCTGGCCGGCATCGCTTCGTGTGATTTCGTGCTACTACGGCATGACGTGGGACTGCAGAGTCAAAAAATAGTACGATTTTTAAAAAATGAGAAGTAGAATGAATGCGATTCGCTCTCCTGATGGTTAATAACGCCTGTCCATGGCCATTGCAGCGATACACAGAATTTTGAGTAGCAAAACAAAGTCCAGGGCATCGCTGCTTTGGCGTTCATTACTTTGAGACTTTAGATATATTCTCAATAGCCCTGTAATTTCGTTAGCTGCAATACCCGGAACATAGTAAAGTTTACACACTACTGCTTGGCGGCAGAATATCTGGTACTGCGACCTCCTAACCTTTAAAATATGTTTCTAGCCTACTATAAACATCAGATGAACTGTGGCCGAACAGCCAGCCTGTCAAACATTAAAACAATCCACGTTAATTATATTCAATATGTACGCTTTTCAAATGAAAGATACATTCGAAACAAATCAAAATGTTTAGTAATGTTTGTACCGGCGCACAACGACATGACACACACAAAACGTAAAACTTACAAAAAAAGCTTTATGTTAATGTTATGCAAATCATTGCCAATTATTTCGTTAAAATATTGGTACTCGCCTGATTGGTTATGCCTGTCTGTTTCGCAACAAAGTAGAATAGTACTCTTAGGTTATTGTTATCAGTGCTGAAGAACTTGACTTCGGCTAAAGGTTGATCTAAATAGTAGCTCGTTCGCTCGCTGCCCTCGTTACATAGGAAATTACACGCCCATCTCACGCTTCGGCGTGTTAGATGCCATCGCCGTGTGGCATGGACTGCCCTGCTAGCTCGTTTGGTAGTGTATCTTCTTCAAGAATTTTAGGTCGTGGGTTCGATTCCGATGTGTGATGAGCATAAATATTCGTTCTTTCTGAGTTATCTGTATGTATTTATGAAAAAAAAGTTTATAAGTATTCTACCAGTTATCTAGTTCACATAGCTTTGCTTAGTTTGGGGTTACATGGCGCTGTTTGTGAGTTTGTGTATATGTGTATGTTTAGGTAACTCCAGCTAATAAAATCGGATTATTTATTTTTCGGATTTACATGAAAAAATGTTTTATAAAATAAAATCAAAATTATAAACAAAATATAAATTTAATCAAAACAATGGGCGTGAGGTTTGCTCTTCATAGCTTGCGTAGTGGATTCGAGTCCCAGTTCCGCAATAAAATGAAAGAAAATGTTGTCCCAATAAAACTACTGGACATAAACAGATCAAACATCCAAAACATCACAGTGACTACTGCAGCTCGTTGAAGTTCAAAATTCGGAGACAGTCAACTGTTTTGGACACGAGAGATAACCATCAGTAAAGCAACCTGCATGTATTTCACTGAGCCGTATTAAAAATACAAATCAATACAAAAAATATTAACCCAGGTTCCTTTATAAAATTAGTTTGCTACTAACTACTTTATTGATCGGTTAAGGTTACATGTACTAGTTTCTAAAGCCTTCTTGCTGTGACAGGGTTCCTGATCGACTTCATCTCGGGGCCAGTGTCCGTGGGGTTCACCTCTGCAGCCGCCATCATCATAGCCACCACGCAAGTCAAGGACATCCTGGGACTCAGCTTCCCCGGCGGCAAGTTCCTCCAGGTACATCTTTAACCGATATCCCGGCGATGTGGAATTGTTTACCAAATCTGTCGGATAAGCGCGTAGAATTAAGTAAAAAAATCTAGTCATTCACAATCTCACACTTTCAATGATTACCTTCGGTTAAGTAGTTACACCTAGGCCGTTCAGGTGCACTAGATGAATTGAACCAGTTTCATTAGACACGTAGTTTTACAACAGACGACAGAACAACCAAACTCCATTCAAACGAACTCATTAGTTTTTGTCGCCATAATTTAAACAAGTTTTTATTCGCATAATTTAAGTTTTTGCTGGACTTGACTAACTACGGTACTTTCTAGTGGCCTTGCGAGTTTAATTGCAATGTTCGATCATTTCGTACCCGTATTAATAGGGTTATGTAAATAAGAGTATGGTGAACACGATGGACACGAAGCCGCGTCACACTTACCCGGCGGCAGAACTCCTTAGCAGGGCCAGATATTCTGCCGCCAAGCAGTAGTGTATAGCTGTGCTAGAAGCTGCAGCTAGCAAAATTACAGGGCCGTTGAAACTAACCATCTGATGTCTCAAAGTAATGAGCGCCAAAGCATCGATAAATAAATATTGTAGGACACAATATATCGCGTCACACTTACTCGGCGGCAGAACTCCTTAGCAGGGCCAGATATTCTGCCGCCAAGCAGTAGTGTATAGCTGTGCTAGAAGCTGCAGCTAGCGAAATTACAGGGCCGTTGAAATTAACCATCTTAGCAAAGCATCGATGCCCTGGACTTTGTTTTGTTACTCAAAGTTCTGTGTATCACTGCAATTATCGTGGACAAGGGTTATCTATTACCATCAGGAGATCATCTCGTTCGTCTCAATACTTTTACATGAAAAAAACGGCCAATTTTATAGACAAGGCGCTCTCTTGGTAAGATATATTGCCCATGTCCATTACAGCGGTACTCGAAACTTGTTGTAACAAAGTCCACAGCATTGCTGGTTATTAAACTCGGTAGTTCTGTAATTATGGTAATTTCCAGGTGTGGCGAGGGATATACGAGCACATAGGGGAGACTCGGCTGTGGGACTCCGTGCTGGGAGTGTCGTGCATCGTGGTGCTTCTCTTATTGAGGGTGAGCTTCTTTGTAGATTCGCTCCAATACGGAGAGTTAAGAGTATGTTTGTCAAGATTATTTTCGTCCAGGAGACCTTCTGTAAACTTCTATATTATAGATATTGTGGGGACATGCCTATGTTAGCAGTAAGGTTATCAAGTCACAGCGACTCCACCGTTGTCCAAGTAAATGACTTGTTGTAGCCAAAGACACTCGCAACTTTTAATAAATATAATAACAGTCTTGCACAGATGACGGTTTAGTGTTAATTGACAATAATTTTGACATACGAAACTATCCCAGACTACACTTCTATAACTTCTAGTGAGGTTCAGCAGCACCTCGCATGCAGGGGCGGGATTGCATTGAACTTTTTAGCTCTCTCGACTGCTGTAAGAGCAAGTAAAAACTTAACTTAAAGTCACAAAAACTGTAGCCCTGTGACTTGTGCCACACAACGAGGTAAAGACACGTGGGTAAGTTTCAATGACAATACTTTGGTAAAGTCTTCGCTTTTGTGTTTCTGTTAGGCTGCTCCAACTCTTATTGGCTGCGTTTATCGTCATTGTTATGTTTTGAATGCTTATATTATTTATTTCCCTCTATTTTCAGAAAGTGAAGGACATAAAGGTGCCCTCGGGCGGGTCGGAGTCCCCGGGCAGCGCGCGCGTGGCCGGCTGCGTGTCGCAGGCGCTGTGGTTCCTCGCCACCACGCGCAACATCCTCGTGGTGCTGGTGTGCGCCGCGCTCGCGTACTATTTCGACACGCGGCAGCAGCAGCCCTTCCTGCTCACAGGTTAATTGAAGCTGGGGAACAGCCTTGCGCTTGACTGGCCACTCGGCTCAAAGTGCCCCGACACATATTCAGCCGGGAAACAAACTCACACTTGACTGGTATTAATAACGGCTTCGGTTGCATTATCGTGCTGACTTTGCCTTTGATAAAAGTTGTACAAGTTTAACCCGACAATATTTTTGTAGTGATATCTATGCAGACCATACTTTGACTTTACCCCAACGATATCTCTAAGCTTCGACTATTCCAACAATGTTGAGTTCACTAACGGATATAAAAATATATTGAGTTAAAGAATCCAAGACGGTCCACATTCATTACCTACTCACATTCTCAATGTTTTTTTTTTCATTTAATGCTTTTGGAAGTAGAAGTGTTCACGTTTTTCTCTTACGCTTGTCTCCAGGGGACGTGAAGCCAGGTCTGCCGGCCATCGCTCCGCCGCCGTTTTCGGCCACGGTGGGCAACCACACTTACACGTTCGTGGAGATGACCTCTACCCTCGGCTCGGCCATCTTCGTGGTGCCGCTGCTGTCTATACTTGAAAACATCGCACTGGCCAAGGTTTTCTGTGAGTACACCGACCTTAACACCCTTTAGACATTTGTTATGCTTATTCCTTAACAGATATAATCTAGTCTTTTTTAACGTCACAATGTGACGTTAAAAAAGACTAGACTAGATTAGATACCTTCTGAGTTTCCGTGTTTATTTTCAACGAACTAACGCTGTCCCAAAGAAGCTTAAACGCGGATTTGTTAATTAGTTTCTATAATATAGAGAGCCTTACAAATAAAGTTATAAAGGCACTCGGCAGCAGATGCTGTAAGAGAGCGGTAACATTGAGGGCGATTCTGATACTATCTGGATTTTTTGGAAACTATTAAAATTTTCTTTTTACGTTTCTAATAGTCAAGTGAGGGTGCAGCGGAGGGTGTCTCTATTTATTTACATATTGTAGTACTTTGTATTTACCTGCAGTATCATCATAATCAGCCCGCCTTAGTCCACGACTAATGCACGTCACCCGGCCAACGGTGGCTTGTTTCCAGAGGATGTTTCTTATGAAGCTTGTTTTCCAGTGAGTGTGTTGTATTGTAAGTGATGAGAGTTGTGTCGTTCGGCAGCGGAGGGCAAGTACGTGGACGCGACGCAGGAGATGGTGGCGCTGGGCGTATGCAACATCGCGTCCTCGCTGGTGGACTCCATGCCGGTGTCGGGCGCGCTGTCCCGCGGCGCCGTCAACCACGCGTCGGGAGTGGCCACCACCGCAGGCGGCCTCTACACCGGCGCGCTCGTCCTGCTCTCACTCCAGGTGCCTGCACTCCGCCTGCACGTGCTCCCACCACCATGCATCCGCGCGTCATTCCAACATTTATGACTTCCTTTACTTGTTTCAGTACTTCACGCCATACTTCTTCTACATTCCAAAGGCGTCGCTGGCGGCTGTGATCATCGCAGCCGTGGTCTTCATGATGGAGCTTCACGTCTTCAAACCCATCTGGCGGACTAAAAGTGAGTCCATTTGTTTAGCACTCTTGATTAATTGTTAATATCATTCATATACCTTGAGCTGCCGGTGAAGGAAAACACCGTGAGGAAACCATAGCATGGTGGTAGAGTATTTTCTAGCACCTAACAGTGTGTTCCGGTGTCCTTACTTGAGAGCCAGTTCCATTCCAGGATTGTCACTTGATATCAGGTGAGCTGTTGTCAAATACCTAACCCGTCAACCATAAAAAAAACCTCAAGCGTTAGGTACTTATTCACCAAATTCTGACTTTTGGTTGAATGTTATAGTTTTTACGTAGTAAGGAAATTACCCGGATAGCGGAACTATTTTTAAACACACCACACCCAGACGAGAGCAGTAAAATGAAGCACAGTCATATTTAAAAAAAAATTTATTTAAAAAAAAATGTGCATCAATTTTTACTAGTTTGTAGCCGGTGCTGATGAATAGACAAACACGCAAATGTTCAATGAGAAGCCAAGTTAATCCCAGCTGTAATATTTCCCAGAGTTGGACATAATCCCGGCGGTGGTGACGTTCGCGGCGTGCCTGATGCTGCGGCTGGAGCTGGGCATCGTGATCGGCATCGCGGTCAACCTGGTGTTCCTGCTGTACGCGTCCGCGCGGCCCGCCGTCAAGGTCACCACGGCCGTCGTGAGTCCCGCGCCTTTCGGCTCTCGGAGCCCCCGACCGACCAACAACCGACAGAACTTAAACAATAATATATATCTTAGAACTAGAACTTTTCACACAGCGCCATCTAACCGCAAACTAAACAAATCTTGTACAATGGAAAGCGATTGGAAATTGCAAAATTCGAAGCAAATAACTATTAGAATACTTATATACTTTTTTGTTGTAAATATCTACAGAACAAACATTTATCGGCACATAAATGTTTGCCCTTATGGAAATCGAACCCACGCCCTACAGCTCTTGAAGCAGATATTCTGTCAAATGAGCTAATAGGGCTAACAGGTCAATTAACACGATCTTAAATAGTCAGCACCGTATTTGTAGTGGTATTGCAGATATCCATAGGCGACAGTGATCGCTTGCCATCAGGCAACCCGTCTTCTCAATTGCGAGTTGTTGCATAAAACTACATTATAAATTTATAACTGTAAGAGAGACATTACAAACAGAAAATCTTTGTATACTATAATTATGGATAGTCATATTCTACTATTATAAAGTGTGATGACGGGCGTGGCTCGCGCGTTGCACGCAGAGCTTGCGTCGTGTCGGCCGGCTCTCGTGCCAGTGTCGAGCGGTATCGTGTGGTTGCAGTCGAGCAGCGGCGTGGAACACATCGTGGCGACGGTGGACCGCTCGCTGGCGTTCCCGTCGGCCGAGTTCGTGCGGCGCGCGCTGCGCAAGGCGGCCGGCGGCGGCGGCGCGCCGCTCGTCATCGACGCCACGCACGTGCAGGCCGCGGATTTCACCGCCGCCAAGGTACGTCCACGCGGACCTTCCGACGCTCTGGCAAACTTAGCGAGAAATTCCAGAACGAGATTGATAGCAAAAGTATGAAAACTGAAACAACGTTTTTGCCTTCCTAACATCGTCATCAGCCCAACGAAGTCCACCGCTAAACGTAGGCTTCTCTCGAGCCACTCAGCCCGATCTTCGAGCTTTCGCTTTCTTGCACCGCCAGCTGTCCTATGTATATCATCACTCCATCAAGTCTCAGGACGTCCTATGCTACGTTTGCCAATTCGCGGACTCCACTCTAGAACTCGTCTTCGCAGAACCGATAATCGCTGGCCGTTTGTAAAATTTTATCTGAACGCCTTTTACGTTCAGATAAAATTTTAAAAACGGCAGACTAGTCATGTAGCGAAGTTACCACTATCGTTTTGTATTGATTGGCAGATTTCCTCCAGTCTATACAAATAGTACCTATAGTATGTACGTACCTATACACTTTATAGTTGTACAACCCTATTTTAGTTTCAATGAGCACCTGCCATAAAGTGTTTATGGGACTGTAGGTTTCCAGAGGTTTTGTATTTAAAGAGAGATGTAACTAGCTATGCCGAGGATAAATATACATGTGTACATGGGAGATACCTATGTTCCTAAGACGTGCGTTATGGTGACTGAGGCGTTAGTGTTCCGACGGTTTCTTGAGTAGGTCACATCCCAAAATTATTATGGTCCCGCAGAAAGTTGGCGGTCTACCGAGCCAGTTTAAGACACAACTTCAATTTGTTTACTTGTGACGATTGTGTCTAGTTTTAAGAGTGTTTTACCATGGCCAAGTCAGACGTGTTAAGCAGTTGACGTACTTATATACATTAAAAAAAATCGATAACTAGGTGCTAGCTGGCTGCTGGTCGACCTTGTTGAGAGCGTTCAGGAAGCTATCGTCAACTGATCTCTGTCCTTGTAACAGGATACTCGGATCATATGAAGTATATTTGGTAGAACACGCAAGTATTGTACGTAATCACGTGTTCCAGGGCATCAAGTCTCTTATCGAGGACTTCCACTCGCGCGGGCAGACGATAATCTTCTACAACGTGAAGCCGTCGATCGCGGCCGTGTTCCGCGGCGTGCGGCCGCGCGAGTTCCTTCACTGCGCGTGCCGCTCCGAGCTGGACGCGCTGCTGCTGCGAGCCACGCGGCCGCGCCTTCCCGCGCCGCCGCCGCGCGCCTCCACGGCCTGTCAGTAACTACCCAACATATACAATAAATAAATATCATAGGACACATTACACACAGCGCCATCTGACCCCAAACTAAGCAGAGCTTGTGTGATGGAAGTCAGATAACTAATAGAATACATAAATACTTTTTTTTGTAAATACATTCTTATAATACATACAGGACACCCAGACAGAACAATCATATGTTTATACTATAAAATGTTTGTCCTTGGCGGGAATCGAACTTACGCTCTACAGCTCAGGCAAACATACTACCAATGAGCTACAGGGCTGTCGGCTGCCGAAAATCCGTTGTGTAGTATTTAGAAGAATTAAACAAACAATCATGCACGAAATGAGACTTAATTTTACACTAAGTAGATACTTAATAATAATACCTTTGTAATCTGGATGTTTGCTTGTTCACAGAGCCGCGCGGGCGCGCGGGCGCAGGCGCCGCACAAGCGATCTCCAGTACTTCCCGTGACAGACAGTATTACCTATACATATTGTATTTATACCTAGTTAACGTAGTGATAGTTTACTCCTCGTGCCGGACTAAACAGTGATATGAGTAATAAAGTGTTGGTTACTTTACGAAGGATTTCATTTTCTTAAATGTTGTTGTTTTTCATCCAGGTTGCAACACCACTATGATCATGCCAACTCAGTTAAAAGCAATTCAAACTTGTAGGAAAATCGCCTATTGTTTATTGTTTTGCCAATTTGATTGAAGTCAAGTTATAAGTAATTTACTAAATAAAACCTAACCAATTTCGATAGGCTTTGCCGTGGTGGTGCAGGCATAAGAATAGTACCCCACCTTCTCTACCCGTGGTTGCCGTAAGAGTCGGCTAAGGGATGTAATCCGGAAGATGGGCAGCAGTGTCTTCCTTGATTAAACAATCACACCTAACTGCGCCCGCCAACCAGCCTGCCAAGCGTGGCGAGTATTGGCAAAACCCACCCAGGAGGAGGCCTATGTCCAGCAGTGGACATGGACGTGAGTGGAATAAAACTCAGTTTGGAGATTAATCAAATGTATTTATTCCCGTCATCGCACAGCCGTCCCGCAGGACTCCTTACAAAACTTTTTGGTTACTCTACGTTCCAGATACATTGGTTTATCGCTAGACCTTACGTTCCTAACATCCACTAGTGTGCGCGCCTCGCCGCTGCTGTCCACTGAATATAATCCTCTACGCAGCTTGCGTAACTAAACTTACAACGACGCTCCACAGCACCGACACGCGAACAATTGAGCAGTGTAAAACAAAATTACATTATACGTTTCAATAAATTTTTGTTCTAGGAAAAATGAGCAGGATTCATTTTGTAGTATTCACAAAAGTATAAGACCGCAGCCGGCCGAGGCGGAGGGATCACGCCGCCATCATAGAGTCAAATAAAAACGCCCCGCGAGCCCTAAATTGGCCACATGGCCATTTATAAAAGGCGGTCTTATAACAGCGCTAAGGAAGACGTTAATCGAAGAGATCAAGGCTGTGACGTTTGGCTAGCAGGGTTACTCGCTTGTGAGGAGGGCGCCCCGGCCCGCGCCACGAGTGCGCTCTGGGCTTCCATGTGAACGAGTATGCAAGCCCTGAGCTACTACCGCATCTACCCGCGAATTAAGGGTTCTCGCGCACTGGAATGGCTCAACACCGACTCGATTTTATGTAAATATAGTCCGCAAGTAGACTAATGATTATAGTATAAGTGGCAAAAGAACAGATAGATTACCTGATGGTATACGATTACTGTCGCTTATGGATAACATTATGGGCGTGACAAACACGTTGCCAACCTTTTAAGACGTTATTAATATCCTTTTGACGAACCCTTAGTTGTAGACACTCCCAAATACACCGGAATGGAGCTAATTTAGCACAAGGTTCGCGTAAATTGCTCGAAACTATGTTTGTTTGTTTTAACGTTTGAGTCGAATCGATGTTGAGTCGAAATAGCGCGCGAACTAGTCCCGAGCGCCGGCGGGGAGAGCGCCACGGGTTAATGAACACAACACTCACGTATTTGGCATTGCACACGACGTACAACATTACCTAACATTATACGATATGACACAATATTTTATTGTTTAAAATAAACATATGCATTTTGCACTAAAGTCAACAATTTAAAATATAATTCGAAATAATAATTAATAATCACAAAATTAAACTAAAATAGAATAATCGATACCGACCGGTGTCGCACAGACTAGCACCGGCCAACACTAGCTCACTTATAAAAATGGTCAAATACTTACACAAACAATGTTCCGTTCCTGGAACGAGCTAAGCAAAAGAAAATTATTCCCTCGTATTTTGGTTTCACATTTAAAAAAGTATTTAACAACTTTTATAAAATAAACTCGACAACTGGAAATATCTTACCGAGTATTTAGATAATTATTTAGAGTAGATAATTTCCATTTGTATTAAGTATTTATATACTAGGATATACTGTGATATACGAAACTATTAGAAAATATAGTGAGTTTGGCAGAACGTCCACACCACACCCCACGTGTAGTTATAGCTAGTGCACGGTACAAGTGCACGCTACGATATACATACATATTACATTCTAATAATATTTTTTTAATATTTTCTAATTTAAATATAAATGCATTACGATCTCGCTCCGCGATGTGTGTGAACGAATGGAATCTTAAAACTACACCTAGAGCTCGTCCGTTGAAGTGTGTCAAATAAAATAATTTTAATGCAGTTGGATTTTAGCATACAATAAAAAACTACAATAAAATTAGATATTAAAACATTTTTCATTTTTCTTACAAACTTCAATTAACGAGTGATTCGTTTCTCGCTTTTCCACAACTTAATAAAACGATAAGTTGTACCGAAAAACGAGAGTACACTTACAACTAGAAGAATTTTTTAACTAGAATAAAGTAAAAGAATCTCTCAGATTTATAACCCAAATGTCGTTTTGTGCGGTCCGTCGCACCGCCTCAACAATATAAGGATCACCGAACACCACATAGACTCAACACAGATTCATCTTAAAGCAAGAAAATCAGTCGCTGAATACGTGTAATATTGTAACTTACAGTAAAGTTTTAATAAAATAAAAAAATTGTATATAAAGTGTATATAAAGCGTAGCAACAGTTCGTGCACTCAAAGTTTGTTACTTGAAATTCCACCACAAGTAAAACGTCGCTATAAGACTTTCAGAGAAGTCGAGTCGGTGTCGAGCCGATATAATGTGCGATGACCATAAAGCAACTACATATAAGTGATAATTATTTAAAGTATCTACGTAAGAATATAAATGATTTAAAGCCAAAAATACCGATCGGTCGGTTGATATACTATACATACTATATTAATTCTTGAGCCGAAGAACATCAAAAAGTATACAAACGATAAACAGTCGACAATGGCAGTTACAGTGACGTACCAGTACTTCACTACTTACACGAAGACAGATTGGTTTTTTTTAAATTTAATTTTTACCTAAAGTTGTAAACGCACCATAACGCAGAAATTAATCATAAATGTAAAATAGTATTCTTTCAGTTTGCCAATAAATAGTAAGGTGATTGAGGTTTTAGTGGATAAAGGAACGGGGACCTTGGCATCTACCGCGCTGGGGACGAGTTACGGTGCGTTTACAAGGTCTCGTCTTTTCACTCCTACTCTACGTAAGATCGAATATTACTTCACGTATCAACTAGGAATTAGCAATAAGGGCGCGCGAGCTCGCCCGCCGTTAAATATCATCAAAAATATGGGGACTGCAAGGGCGATCGTTCAGCCACCTTACAACAACTCGGAGCTTGAATTATTCCTACGTAATGACGGACGCACGCGATCAGTCACAACTGACAGTTATATCTAATATATATATATATATATTCAGTATTTGATTTGTTTTTCTTTGTTTTTCATTGTATTCGGGACTGCGTTCAGGACATCGAGGCATGGTTGTAAAGTTTTATTCCGCACTCGCCGAAAGAACAAAACAATATGTATTGCTCTCTGGACGTAGGCTCCGAACGCAGCCCACGGCTCCGTGTCGCTCGTCAGACCCCGTCTGTATCTATAGTAGGCGTAATATGTAAGGATTGTATCGTTTAGCATGTCAGTTGTGACTGATGCTCTGGAGGACATATAATACTACAGGAAATTCGAAGAAAGGACGTTAGTTTCGTTTCTACCGCCACCGATTAACATTTTAAATCGAAGCTACGTACGCTTCCTGCCTAAGTTTTGTAAAGCGGCTAAAATCTACGATTCTACTAGTTTCTCAGCCCGGTACCAATTTTGTTTGTACTTGGAACAGACGGTAAATTTTATGGCTTTTACAAATAGCACTGTATCTTGCATTGGTTTGTGTTGCGTCGCGTCGCGCGGCATTAGGCGTCGACGCGTGGCGTGCGGCTCAGTACTTCAGCATGTCTTCGTCCAGTTCAGTGAGCGCGACTTTACTGTCTATCGCTGGAAAAATGTAACAGAAACAGTTTAACAATGTGTGAACATGTAACACGGCAACACGCAACGCCGAGCGGCCGCCGGCGCTGTGACCACGGCGAGACACGGCGACAATAACCGAATGTGATGATAACATGACGACAACCAAACCAACCGACACATACCGGCCAACCCATACAGATATTTTCTCCAAAACCAAAACCTTAGCTCGTCAGTGTTAGAGGGCCTATTCGCTTGCCAGACGTTTCCGGACTCGGTACGATAAGTCTAAAATAAAATAAGTCTAAGTAAACTATTCATAAGTTTTTTAAAGATAATAGCTTCAGAACTGGTCGTGGTGCTGCGCGGGGAACACATATATGTGTATTTTTAATATCATTTGAAGTTTGTTCCGCCATTATTCGACTATAATGCCATTATATAAACGCACACGAGTTCATAGGTTTAATCAAAATTGTACGAAAATACGGCGGAAAAATCTGCCTTGAATTGTACAAATCTATGCTATGTCGTGGAAAAAGCTGAGTTTACATATGGAAAAACTCAAAGTTTCCGCCGGCCCCGCGACACGTTGTCGATATGAGTTTGTAGGCAAGTTAATTATCCCGCCATAGATATTTCTCGAGAGTTCACCGCGACGTGAGTCTGCATCTGTTCTTTGTTTTGTCGCGTTCGTTTGTGTGTATTGTGTGAAACAAATGTTTTCCCTTCCCCTAAACTCCAGTACCTACGAGTACTTGTAAGGTGTAACTTGCGTTGTGTGTGCACTCACTTTGGTCCGGGATAGTAGTACGGGGGAGGTCGCTCGTACTCAGTGGGTCCGTGGTAGCGCGGCGGCCCTTCTTCCCAGTGCCTGCAACACACGCACCGTCACCCGTGCACACTACTACATACACACTTAGCTTCCACACGCGTCACCTTTACACCTCGTACACTATACGCGGAATGATGGTAGAATACAGCGTGAGACGTTAACAATACAAATATAGCAGCTTCTCTGACACCTACCGCCACCAGATGGCGCCTGCCTAGTGTAAACATGTTCCTTGGACTTTACCATTTGAAGATCAAAGTGCGCAATAAAAGGATCCACATAAAAAAACGAGTTGAAAAAAGATTATCATCCTTCTTTTTCACGGCGGTTAACAATAGTAGATGGAAACAAGGTTAATTAAAAACACGAATGCCCACTAATAAATAAATCACTCTCAAAATAAATATATCCAGTGTCATTTGCGATGATATAAGGATTCTAGTGATACCTCGTACATCCAAATCTGTCCAGGCGTTTCAAAGTTATGGCGGAATAAACAAACTGACATACAGACATAAACCCTGAAAACATTACACTCCTATCTTTGGGCAGTCGTGTAAAATACAGACTAGAGGCTAGCAGTACATCGAGACACGAGTAAGGTCGGTATTTACCGAGGCACGCGAATGATAGCGACGTCACAAGGTAGGTGAACACTCGGATGGGAATGAAATGGTGCACTTTTTCCTCTTCTAAATGAGCTTATTAATGGTCAGTGTTATTATGAAGCAACTCGTGCAAACGCGATGCGTCCAGGGTGTGTGCATATAGGCTAACATAAAAAAACTACTTAAACTTAATTTCAAAACGTAGCGCACATTCAAGCTTTATTTAATTTAAGCGGCGTTCTAAGTAAGGTCGCAAAGATTCGCGTGGCGCCGCGCTCCGGGAGCACTCTACAGAGGTTATACTAATGATCGCCCGTGTGAATTTCGGTTAGTTTCAATACTGCTATCGCATCTGCCTGGCACTAGGCATTAAGTAGTAGTTATCATTATTATTAACAGTTAATAAAGTTTTTTTAATTGGCCATATGAACGTAATATGGGTGACTTTTATGTACCTAGCTGTCAACTTCCCATGTATTGATTAAATAAAATAGATTTGCGTGAGCACCGGCGGCTCCGTCTATAGATGTGCGTCCATGCTGGGGGTTAGTGCATACGGTAGTGGAATGAACGGTGTGTTAGGATGGAGCCGTGTACAGTGTGGGGTGTGGAGTGTGGGGTATACTCACTTTGGCGCCATATCATTATATCTGCGCGCGTGGTGTGCGTCGAGAGGCGGCGCCAGGTCGGCGCGCGGGTCCGCGCGTGCGCCGGTGCTGCGCGCCGCGACCCCCGCGCCTGCCGCCTCCCCCTCGCGGGCCCGCGCGCGCCCGCCGCGCTTCTCAGCCTTATAGGCGCTGCGACACAAAGCACAGCTGTAGCGCCCGCACGCGCCGCGGGAACCCTCACCTCGGCTAACTGATCTAACAAGTGCTGGCGCTGCCTGCGGGTTAACTCAACCCAAACTAGCCGGGTTACCGAATCAATATATCGGCTATCTGTACATTTGGGTAACGTATGTTTCGTTAAATTAACATTTTTATCAGAAATAGAAAAAGAGTTTAACATCGATTATCATCATCAAATCGGTAACAGCACAAGCGATTAATTATTGTCGATGTTTTTAAAATTTACAATACAGAAAAACAACAATATTTTATAGATATTTGGGTGTTATGTTTAAAAAGATATCAAAGGTGAGTTATTCCCGCGATCTCATTTGTAATGCGATTCAAAATATTATACAAATATTTTTGAAAACAACAGCAGCTAAGTATAATAAGCCTCACGCACAGGACACTCGAATAAAAGGAGCGGCGAAGTAATGGTTCATGCAACACGATAGCAAAGCGAGTGACACATATCACGGTTAAACCTCTGGTTAAAAATTATAAATCAAGACATCAAGAAGAAACACACAACGTTAGAACATCAAAGACAAACAGAAATTAGTAGGTAAGAGTTAAGAAAGGCAAACACACACACACGACATGGAAAGAGAAAAAGCCAGGGCTGCACCACAATATAAAAAACTTTGATACATTGATTGTTTGTCTCGCTCCCTCCGGAGTAGAGGAAACGAGACAAACTTCAGAGTGGTATAGGTGGGATGCGGCAGGGCTCCCGACTACAGGCACGGGTGCAGGGCAAGCCAGGGAACGCATCCAACAAACGCAATTTGAGAGTTTTACCGGAGTTTATTGCAGTGTACACGCCAGCGCCACCTGGCGCCGAGTCCGAGTAACTCCACAGTACTTAACTTAACTTACGGATTAAACTTAGCTAGTCAAACGAACATAGAAGTCAGGGCTACACGCGGAGCGCTGTTCGTGACATTGTCTGCGTTACGCCACATCTGAAACTGTTTCATCCTTACCGTCAGCGAATAAACGACAAGTCTGCAATACGAAAAAAGTACGACAACATTTCATAAAACAAATCTATAAAACTTTATTGCAGTCTTGGACAGTTGGTCAACTCGACAATACGAGCAGATAGCCACTGTAATGTTATTGCAATATTCCCGGATTCAGATCCGCCCACTTTTGTAAACTGCCCCTCGGCAGGCGCGGACCTCGTCTCACTGTGAGAAGGTTGAGGCTGAGAGACCACGCTGGCCAAGTGCGGGCGGCAGACTCGCAGATACGCAGGTTTTTTTTACGATGTACAACAGTTTGAAGGTGACTGATTCTGACATAAATGTTTGATTTATGGCTTGTAACTGTGATGTATTCATTTTACAATACGCACAAAACATAGAGAGAACAGAGGGCCTGGACAAAGTGACATTAAACACATTCAATAACGCAAATAGAAAAGTCCAAACAAGTACGGGATTGACATAGTCAGACGTAACAAATCGACAGCTTATGTCAATCCCATACATTTTTGGCTTTTCTATTACCGTTATTGCTAATCGAATGTTACTTTGTGTAGGCCCTCAGAGATGTCGTGTGATTCGAACTCGGACGATCTCCGAACTTTGTCGCCGTAACTTCTATTGCAAAGTTTACTTCAATATATACTTAATAAATTGTTTTAAATATTACAAGAATGTACCGACAGTCAGGATTCTACTCTCAGCAACGATACGGGTAAACCGCCCCACCGTGGAGGTATTCCCCACGCCATAAGGCGCCAGCTGCCACTTCTTGTTACGAATTGAAGATTTAATGGCGGCAGGGAGGCGATAAGGGAGTTTGCTCGAATCGCTGCACCAATTTTCGATTTGCGATTGAATTTTGAATTGAGTAGGTATACAACTTTAAAAAGTACCTTATTTTCATATGTATACTAACCACAACTTATACCATAACTTATTCTAAAAATTCTTACCATACAATGTAGGTATAAATGTCAAACATCAAAATGTAGTACTCTTACACTAACTAGCTGATTGTAAAAACAGTTCCACCACTCGGATGAGAACAACATCAGACGGTACAGTACGAGTGTTCGTGGATACAACGCCACGAGTTCAAACTAATGCCTAATGTCAATTCACTTCAGTGCCGTTCGCGTCGCGTCTAGGAGGATATACCTAGTATACAAGAATAAGTTCCGGCAGCGAAACTTCAGCAACTAGACACGTTATGCTCGCTTAGCGCTTAGCCCACAGACTGGGAGTTACTCTAAATGAAACTAAAAATTAATTAAGCAGTTATTTTCCAAGGTGTCGAAAATCATATACTATGGAAAAACTTACAACCAAAATATGTGTATAATTTTAACACGATAGATAATTATGAATGATGTTTTTTCGCTTCAGCGCATTTTCAAACCAAATCTTAATTTGGGTTGAAAACTGCTGTCCGAATTGGACAAACGACTTATCGTTTGTCCAAATCGAACAGCCGACATGCACTGGAACGCTCGAGAAGTTTCGCTGCCTCGTGCGTGTGGAGAATAGGGATAAACGATGATTACACATTCAATTCATTCAACAGTTATTACTAGAAATCGAATAGAGAAAGATTACAATATTTTTTTATAACAATTATACCTAAAGCGTCTTTTAAAGAAGCACTTACAAGGTAGCTTAGTCGCTGGTAACTTGTCGATTGATATGTTCCACTCTATACTACACTCGGCCTGTATATGATATCAAAAGAGAAATGCAATGGATCTTAGAGTAAAAGTGAAATCTGATATAGGAATTCATTGTAAATACCGTCAAAAAAAGCCTACAATAAGTATTGATTAGTTAAAATATAAAGTCATATGAATTAGATACACACGCCTATCTAAGCATTACAGTAAGTGAATATCAAAACTATGCCTCGGCGACTATACATCAACATTATATGCATCCGTCCCGCCCTACAGTATGAATATAGCTATTTGCCGAATCTAGTACTTGTACAAGCGTTGCGAATAGTATACAAATATCGGCGCACAGTGTACTAATATCGCCTGGATCAAATGTTGCACAGACATTTGTGATATGTGGCACTCGAAGCGCGATTGCAACTACCACTGGATTGGGGATTTACGTCAAATGTGACCGGTTCCAATATAATGGTAAGCAATCACCGCCGCCTAGATCTGCAGTACCGAGAACCCCACCGGCACGATGCCGGGAACTTGAAAGAAAGGAAGGCAATTCCAACGAGTACAAGTGCAACATTTGATCCGAGCTCGGTTACCCTGCAGAGGTTCAAGCGGTTACTTTGCAAGCATATGGACGTCTTCACATCGTGGCCTCCCTCGAGCCGTAAGGCCGGCCAACGGTGTGCATACTAGCCTCGTCAGCCGGGCCACACTCGGCCGACATGGAGCCGCGTGGACGGGGTCTAGCTGCTGTATCTAGTTTGAAATTACTAGTCACCTCGCATGAAATGCTGGCACGTGAAATGAAACGCGAGGCGAGCTGGGCGCTAGTCGGCCAGCTGGCCTCGTAGCCCAGGAGGCACTAGCATCGCAAGAGGCCTACATTCGGCAGCATCGGTGGACCACTGATCCCAGCGCGTAACACACGTAGCGATGATAGCTCACTGGTTAGCGCGGTCGGTTCACACCACGCCGCAGAGCGAGGGTTCAAACCCTAACGATGAGCTTCAGCTGCCGGTGAAGGAAAACATCGTGAGGAAACCATAGCACGGCGGTAGGGTACCTACCATCTAATACTCGGCTAGCAGGCTACCACACTCGAGTTGAAAATCTGTCGCCGAGCACCCAACGGTGTGTTCCGACCGTAAGTTTACCACCTTCGAACTCAACATCAATGTGTGGACATGCGAGTTGTTTGACCACAACTCACATGTCCACCATTAACAAAATGCCGGTGCTGCAGCCGCGGCCGCGCCTCCGCCGCCTTGGAAGACATTCGGACAGGACTAACAACTTTACTACTATAAATTGGTCGCTGTGACTTGTTTAGTCATTTTGTTGACATTTTGCGTTGTAGTACCCACGCTCCAATCATCAATCGATCAACTTAACTTACAAACATTTCCATCGTGACTAAATTAGCTAGATGTAAATATAGGTATTCAAGAAATTCAATTCATTAATTTAACGAACCCAATACAAGTAACAGACGTGTCGGCCGCCGGAGGAGCACACACGCCGATCTGCTAACACTGAGATTCACGTTTGACTGCATCTCGACACATCACCACTATACAAAACTTGTGATGCGTCGAGTGACAACTTCGCTAACATTACTTTCATTTGAGAATTCGAATGAGGTTTAAAGTAAAACCTCGAAACGAGTTGCGACGCGTTTGAAACATAACGTAACGTAAATGTAACGAGTTCATATACCGTGCATTGTTG
Source organism: Biston stratarius (assembly GCA_950106695.1). NCBI lineage: Eukaryota > Metazoa > Arthropoda > Insecta > Lepidoptera > Geometridae > Biston > Biston stratarius. Next base: position 24,202,970 of record OX467108.1, on the reverse strand, counting down.
GCGGCAGATGGGAATGGATAAAAAATCAATTTCAAACACGACGCATCGCCACGGGGACGTTCAGGGGTCAGGGACCGGTACATCCCGTCGTGTTACTCGGACTCGAGTATGCCGGACTCGTTGTCTTCGTCCTTGGCGTCGAAACGCGTCTTGAGGTCGGTGATGAGGGCGGCGGGCGGCGGCACGAGCCGGCAGACCACGTCCTCCCCGGCCAGCAGCAGGCGCGTGCCCGAGTGCGGCGGGGAGGGCGAGCCGGCGGGCGGCGCGGAGGGTGCGCTGCGCTCGCGCCACTCCGCGATCTTCCCTTCGATGTCGAGCGTGCTGCGCTTGGACCCTCTACACACGCCCGCGGCACGGCGCCGGTTACAGCAGCAGCGCGCGACTCGACACAGTTCCGCAGCGGATCGATACTCTTACACGTGCTCTTACGTTCCGAGTGCCGGCCTGATTGTGGCCACGTCCCAGTGAGACTGGCACGGCGTTCGCTGCCGCACACGCAGCGCGGCGAACACCGGGGCTGATGTAATCGGATCATATTTTTTTCACAACCGTTCGTAACACGTTCTTCTCACAAGTTTCTATGACCGGCCTCTCTATACTTTTGGTACAACCAGACTAGGTTACTAAATTTGAAATACATTAAATTTTTTTTTTACGAAAGAAATCGAGATAGCTGCGTCTGAAAATTACTTTGGCTTGAGTTTTGTTTAAAATGTAATTCCGAATTAAAGTATCGATGCACTAGAACTGTATCGAATCTTCGTATCGACAAAATAACATGCCTATTCTATGAAATGTGGTCCCTAACATCATTAAACAGAAAGATAACCAAAGAGAAACCAACAGAAAAGAAAATCAAACAAAATAAAGAAGTCACATCGAGCTTCCGTGCGGGACCTCCGCATGCGTCGGGTTACGTTAGTACTTTTACGAGACTTCATTAGTGTTACAAACATGCCTTTTGTGTCCGACTTGCGGCGCCGACTGACGAGACACTCGACTTGTCGCAGACGGGGATCGCTCCCCAGTTGCGATACATTTGATTCCGTTTACAGAGTTATTTTAACTGTCACGCTTTGGGCAATCGATAAACGAAACTTAATACTGTATAAGGTTGACATTTATTCTATCACATCTCTGTCAAGTCGGCGTCGCTTCTGTCGACTTCTATACAGCTTAACATTATCCACATTAATACCTTTACCGGCGGGGATTCACGCTGGAAACTAATAAGGCTAAAACACATGCACGCGACTCGAACCCGTCACAACGCAGCGCACGCATGTTTGAGCCGCTTGGGACTCACTGAACTCGAGATGATGCGTTTTCTACGCGAACAATAAAACTTTACGACGTTTCGCAAATGACAGAGAAGAGTTCGCAAAAGAGAATCTGTCATTAACATACTCATATGATAAATAGATATAATGTAAAAATAATGAGACGAACTAGACAGTCTTTTGATGGTAAGAGACACCGACCGTTGCAGCGGTACCCAGAACTTTGAGTAACAACACGAGTCCAGGGCAGCACTGCTTCGGCGCTCATGAGTCCCATTAGCCCTCATACGACAGCGCGGCAATTTAACTGGCTACCCAACGACCACCAGCCGGGGAGATACCAATTAGTAAACGGTATCTTTAATTTCACTCGGTGGTAGATATCCTTAGCAGGAGATCATCTAGGTAGGTACCACCGTAGTACCAGATATTCTGCCGCCAAGCAGTAGTCTGTAAGCATTACTGTGTTCCGATTTGAAGGGTACTACAGCTAGCAAAACTACAGGGCTGTTGAGACTAACCGACGAAAGTCTCAAAGTAATGAGCGCCAAAGCAGTGATGCCCCGGGATTTGTTTTGCTAAGTATTGTTGCAATGGTCATGGACATGCGTTATCTCTTACCATCAGAAGAGAGTATCGTTCGTCTCATTACTTTTAAATAAAAAATTTAAAAAAACCTTCCAATTTAATGATATGTTGCAATCGGCGCCACAGAGCGTTCGCGTTGTGGCGAGCAGACGTCGCGGGGACGGGGGCGAGTAAGCCATGCAGAGACCAGAGGCCATGCTGGAGCGGGGCGGGCCGGGCTAGGGCGGTGCGGGGCCGGGGCACTTACTTGGCAAGGGGTACGTTATCGTGGTCTGCGTACGCGTCATACAAATACTCGCTGCAACAGACAACAGACGCCGTCACGCACACGCACCAAGCTGTATCTATCATGTTACATCTATGTCACGAATCATCATCACGTAAGCAACATTTGAAACGACACGTTCTAGCTAACATAACTTCAACGTGCCTGCACTTCCTACGAAGCTACAGAATGTTCTACGGCTATCTTGTTACACTCTGTGGACTGTCGTCTTAATTTGAAATGTAGCTCCAGCGTAAAGCCTTTGTCCCACTGGACCGAGTGATTCCCGGATAACTGACGCTAATACATTATCACAACGAGCTTACAGGACCCGCACCGGTCAGGCCGACATCCATTCAAAATTATTTGCGGCCAATACTGACCGAAACAACTATTCCAAATTGACAAATTGACTTTTACATTCGTGGAGGACTTGTTCAGGTGAAGCGATGTGGAGTACGAGCTTCAGGACATAGGACTCTCACGGCACGGCAACGGACACATGAAAACAAATTCGTCTCCGAGACGGAATCGAACCAACTGTATGCTATAAACGATCTAAGCTAAGAGTAAGTATACTACGTACAGAGCACTATATGAGGTAAATAAATGGTTTATCCTATGATTCTGAAACTCAAACGTCATTAGAACTTACAATATCACTACTTATATCTCGAGTCGTGATGGGGTGATGATCCAACGGAAATAAACCAACCAAACTAAGATGTAGGGAACTACTCGTGTGTACAAGGACGTGGAGCTACGGGGCCGCGCCGCGCGCTAGGCGGCGTCACAACCGACTTATAGTGAACCTTGTCTGCGCACTCGGCACGAGGCAAGGGCCAATGCAAGGTGACAGGAGAGCATGGTCAGGAGTGTGGTAGGCCCCAAAGGGAGGGAGTGAAACGACAATGTAGAGCCAGCGCCAGGCTGGTCGGAGAGGTAACGGCTTCGCGCCGGGCCGCAAGCAATGTATGCAGTAGCGAGGCATGCCGCCTACCCGCCGGCCGGCGAACATCGACCTTCGGGACATCGAGCATCAAAACCACTGTTCGTTGGAATACGTATCACTACTGTTGGTAACTCGACTTTTCTTTGAGTGGGAAAATGAAGTCACTATTAAAATCAATGCTAACCGAGGGCGTCCGAGTTACGTTCATGTCTCAATAAAATAAATATCGTAGGACATTACACACAGCGCCATCTAGCACCAAACTAAGCAAAGCTAAACGCAAACTAAATGGCGAAGGCTTTACGTAAGGGGTGGGAATTTTGTGGATTTTAAACGATATGGTTATTTCAACTTGGCGACATAACTTTTAGATTAATCAAAAACATAGCGAAGTTACCTATGTATTGGCAATGACTTCTCATCCCATAGACATCAAAAGGAATAACATTACAGTCAACACATTAGCATAAATTGTGCTCATACAAATGCGTCTGCCAATGATTCCTTAGTAAGGGTTTTGTTGAATCATTGTCTAGTGTATTTTTATTGGTATTGTAAAAAAGCTTTACACTTAACATAGCACACAAGTGTCACTATGACATTAAAATTTAAACAAAAAAATAAAAAATAAAAACGTTGACTCCTTAGTTTTGATAATGCCCCAAAGCAGTACAGAGTCTATAGTTAGGTATAACTGGTAAACGTCTTCGTAGTCCAACGAACAAGTGCGAGTAGACCGTAACTACAGAGTATCGTGCAAGCCGCTATAGTCGAAGAGCACACGCCGCGAGCTTCACTCACCCGGCGCACGACCGCACGTCCCGACACGCAAAATTTGAACCGTAACGTAATTCAATTAAAGACGTTTTTTTATTAAACAGCTGAAGCGAAAGTGGTCGGTAGGTCGATTTACGCGCACCTCGACGACGTCACACGAAATGGAACCGTATTACGCAAATTAGTGCGTGTCGGCACGTGTGTTCGCACGTTTGTGTGTGTGTTACCGGACGAGGCGTAGGGTCATCGCCACCACCCGCGCTTCTGGCACATCGGCTCATACTCACTGTCAACACACACGCAGCTCGTGTTAACACCGCGGCGTCTCTGGTTCACATGGACCGCATGGATCACATGGATCACAACACGAGGTTAACTTTTGAAAACTAATACGACGACGACGTATGTACGCGTTGATGGCGATGACATGAATAACCAATAATTAACTGAAAATAAGTGAAACGAAATTACAGGGTCGCGAGCAACGGCAAGGGCGGCGCGGCGGCGGCGGCGGCTCCCCCACGCGGCGACAGCGGGCGGTCGACACTCGCCACTCGACGAACACAACTCGTGGCCATTTTTATTTTAGAGAAATCGGATCACGATTGCCGTATTAAAAACTAATTCCAGCGAACATTTCGCAATCATATTTGCAGGCGATTTTGATATTTGCTGCGGGTTCATTCACGATCCGATATCGTTCGTAATACAGCAGATATCGTTTAGAGGTACGAGTGAATCGGCGGCGCGGTCGGGTCCGGTCGGGGCGGCGATGCGAGTATCGGCGGGCGGCGGGGCGGGCCGGCGGGCCCGCCACTACGTACCGGGCACATGAGGGGTGCAGCAAACCCAAACAACGACAAACTCATACTAAATAACCAAACAATGTTAATCAAACACAGACGAACACTACGAAACGATCGAACCGATTCAAATTAGTCAAAAATATAACGAAACAAGAAACGAAACAAATGTAAAAATAAACATAACGAACTGTTTGCAGTCGGTGTAAGGGCAGTCCTTTAAGAAATCACTAAAGTTAAAAACAACTGCGCATCGATAAAACTTTCACCTCACTCGGGCAACTGACTGAACAAAAACGGATCGCTCCGTCCGAGTAGACGCGCCGCGGGCTCGGTGCCTGATCGAAGACAACTGCAAACAGTTCTCGAAATGGCGATGACCATGAGAGATGATTCTTGTCTATGACCACGACATCATATGTTGTCATGTAGCCATGACCACACGATGACATATAAATCGAATGTACAGTTCACCTCAAAAATAATTGAAGCTGATAAACGCAATGCGAGTTGTTCTCTCAGTTTCAACCAGTTTGGAGACGAGGCTTTAATGAAGCAATAACTTAATGCAACTCTTAACGTCGATAACGATTCGCAAGCAGTACCAGCGTAGTGTTACAACGGCAATATCTGCTGGTAAGCAACTTTATTGCTGTAAACAATGTTCATGATAATGTTATTGCTTCATCCATAATATTTAAAACTTGTATTGGAATAAAATCACAGGATGCTGCCGGGAAACCATTCGCAAATTTGAAAAAATGCAATGATTGTCCAGGTTCCACGGAAGCATCGCCGAGTTCGCTCGAGTCATCGCTGGCTCCGCGACGCGCTGTCCCGGGTACGAGTTTACTGTAGAGACCACCGGTGGCGTCGTCAGTCGTGCTCTTCAGAAGCGCGTCGACACACGCTGAACGCACGTTACATATAAAATTAAGAGCAATCGCGTTTTTTTTATAATCCTGCATATGGATACGGAATCCTTAACGCCTAATCTTCATACGTACTTCGGTTTTTGTAATTTATGTGTAACATCTTTAGTTACGGTCAAAGTCCAGTCTTGGTTAAGTCTAGTCCGTGCCGATCGAATCCAGTCATGCCTCAGTAAAGTGTAAAATCGAGAGGGCAAAAAACTGTAGTACTTGCACAGTTTGCACTGTGCACTTGCGCCCGCGGACACACTGAAGCGGTCTGTTAGCCATGTTTGCTGGGTATGCGTAGTGTCTTTTAGCCCGACTACGTAAAAAAGAAGACTTATGATTTTAATGTATGTATGTGGGTATGTCTCATAATCTCAATTCACGTTCCATATAAAGTTAGATTTTAAAAGTTTGTTCGATAAAAGATTCCTAGTGTGTATAAATTGTGCGTCACGTACCAAGAGGGTTTAGTTTTCAAACTTTTTTTTTTTTAATTCTGTGTCCGCGTTCGGCTCTGTCTCTACAGTAGAACGCGTGCCGCTTTTGTTTTGTTAACAGGTTCGTGCAGCGAGCGAGGCCGCGAGCGAGGGGGGGCGGGGGGGCCGGGGCGGCGCGCGGGCGGTGCGGTACTCACGCCTCGACGAGCGGGCCGGGGTACGGGTCGGCGTGCAGGTAGAGGCGCGCGAGGCGCTGCGCCACCACCATCATCGGCACGAACAGGAGCACGCACCACGCCAGCGCGATCCAGTACCCGTTCTGCAATGCAACCACGTCACATATACTTACTTTTTGAAATGGAAGACTTTCGTTTAAAATTAAAAGATTATTTATTAGAACAAAACGTCCTAAAGTTGTTATAAATATTTTTTTACCAAATAACTCGTCTACACTGAGCCCAAACACGTCAACGTTACATTGTTTTATTATGAAGCTCCGATGCCTGCCTTCCGGTGTCATCCTGATCTGGTGATGAAACCGCAAGGCAGGTAGTTCATTGGAACTATTCCAGTGACCGTGAACACCACTGAAGGCACATAAAAGCAAATCATTTTCATTTACTTGTATGACACATTTTTCCCATTATTTTGGTTTAAAATACAAACTACTGCCCCGATTTTGATGAAATTTCTATGGAATCAATCTGAAAGATTTTTGGTCTATCTATCTAAATAGTTTATCTGAGAGTATATCCTTTCAAATTAATTTTCCAAAATCGATTTACAAACGCCGAAGTTCTAAGGTAAAAAAAAAAAAAACATTTAAAAAAAATACAACCAGATAGAGAACTTTGTTTTTACAGTCTGTTGAAAATAACTATTTTATTATTTTCGTATGTCTTGCAATACTATAAGTAATGTGATAATTGATAAATTGATCTAAAGCGAGTACGTCGTGTCGGACGGCCGACGTTGTTCCCGACTCTCCCCGTTTAACCATCAACCACGACAGAAGGGGCGGGGAGGGTCGCTGCAGCGCTGTGGCGGTGCGACTATGAAGGCCGTGCTCACAGTGGGCATCAGGATTTTGTTGCAAGCCGCGTCCCTGGTGGCGTTGAACGCGTTGGAGATGGGCCCGCAGCGCCCCACGTCGTGCTCGGCCGCGTACGTCACTCGGTCCAGGTATTCGTTCAGCTTCTCCGTAATCACCGCTGCGTAATCTTGCGTTATCTGCAATACAAGAAACACGTAACTACGCAGTATAGTCTGTCCCGCTTTCACTCATACGACTTCCCGTTATCAGGCTTTTGCCAATCGATCGTGAGACAGTTTGCTCTGTCTCACGATCGAGTAACTGCGATTGTTAATGCCATTACTTTTAGAAGTTACTGTAGCGAGCAATATTAGGTGGGAATCAGCATCCCTGGGGGCGTAAATATAAACTGATGCTAACGTGAAGTGACAGTAATTTTTCATTCATTTTAGTATTGAAAACTTGGCATAAAACTTAATAGCAAATTGTATGTGTGTGCATGTGTGTGTGGCTGTGGGTGTGTGTGAGTGTGTGAGTGTGTGCGCGCGTGCGTGCGTGCGTTCGAGCGTGCGAGTACGTACGTTCTGCAGGCGCTCAGGCCCCTGAGTGTTGAGGAACAGCTCGGCCTCGTCCGTCTCGCGCATCAGGTACTCGATGGCTTCCTTCAGCGACTTGTGGTTGAAGCGCAGCTCGTCGCGCAGCCGGATGGCCGTGCTCTGGAACATGCAGCTACACGTGTCACATCGATAACGTTTGTATTTGTTTATTGTTACAAGCGGGCTGCCCCAGCTAGCTAGCTAGCCGTGTACTAGTATATACCCTCCCACTTAGCTATGGTTTCCTCGCGATTTTTTCTTTGCCCGGCAGCTCAAGCTCCTTGTTGGGGTTTGAAGTTCAAATTGAACCCACGCCCTTCGGTATGACAACCGACGGCGCTGACTACAATGTTTTAATGTATATTTTGCCGTTTAAGTCAATAAATAAATATTAATGGCTTTTGGCCAGCGAGTCTCGCGTCAGCTGCGTCATGTTGCACGTGTGTGCGTGTTTGCGTGTGTGTAGTATACTCACGTTGAGGTCGAGCGTGTAGTTGAGCATGGGCGCGAGCACGTCGCGCGTAAGGGCGCGCAGCGCGGCGGCGGCGCGGCGCAGCGAGTCCGCCTCCGCCGCGAACGTGGGCTGCGCCAGCGAGCGCGCCGTGCTGTCCAGCTGCTTGGCCAGCGAGTCCAGCGCCAGCGACGTCATGTTGCTCTCCAGCTGGAAACCACAGCCACGACGTTTCGATAAGAACCGTTGGCTTCACGCAACAACACTGTTTTTTTTATTTCCAAATGATTCGGTTGTCTGGCGCAGAACTCCTAAGTGACTCCTCGCAGTGTCTGTTTTATAAAATAAATATTATCTTTTTTTTCTCTAATCCACGTTTCGGCCTTTTTTGTCTTTACTTTGTCCGTTGCGTAGTAATAACATTCAATAGGGGATGACGTATGTTGGGGAAGCCTTCACAGTCAGGGGGTAGGTAAGCGAGTAGGGGGGTGAGGAGTACAGACCGCATGCAGTATCCTGTCGAAGTCGAAGTCGGAGAGGCCGGTGTTGGCGAGCTGCATGAGCTTGTCCTTGGCCCCGCGGCGCAGGATGGTGGCGCCGCCGGCGGCCGGGAATGCGGGCCGCAGCGCGCCCACGCGGCTGGCCACGCCCGCCGCCAGCTCCTCGCGGATGCCCTCGATGTCGTACAGCCGGTGCAGGTGCAGCGTCTGCGCACGACACGCCCGCAGTTCATACACCACGTCACACACATTTCCACAGGCGTTCAAACCACACACATGCATACAACGATTCTCGTGAACACGGGCACGGAGTCGCATGCAGTCGAGTCAAGCGCCCGGGTGTACTCGGCCCCTCTGCAGCATGTCATCTCTACGACACTAACAATAAACGAGATGATTGATTCAAAAAAGTTTGCATGGAATAAATACAAATAAATATGTAAGACTTCACCGACATAGTAGCGGACAACACGTCCTTGTGCCGGGCGTGGGCTAGAGACCTCATTATTTTTAAACTGAACGTCTTTACAATTAATTCTTAGGTTACTATATTTCTTAAACAGACAGAAAATCAAGCTACAAACGAGTAATAATTAAAAAATTAAGTTTTCCGGTAGGAGCGACATGGAACTCATTTTTTTTTTATTAACGAGACTTATAGGACGCTCTCCTGATGGTAAGAGACAACGCATGTCCAGCGCAGCGATACACAGAGCCTTAAGTAGCGAAACAAAGTCCAAGGATTCGGTGCTACGACGTTCATTACTTGCAGTAAGAACAAGTTACACACGAGAACATGTGCCGAGACTAGCATACATTTATTTACTATTTGTTACTTTTAAATACTTCGTGAAAATTCAAGACAATTGAGAGCCATTTCAAGTTAGGTTAACCTTAAAAAATAATCAAATAGGAAAGTTTGCATGCCGCGTGTTTGCTTGTTGCCTTGCACGAGTTAGCGTCGGCGGCGTTACCTTGTAGACGGTGTAGTTACGGTGGCAGCGCAGCATAACGGCGGTGATGTTGAAGTCGGGCTCGCTGTGCTGGTTGAACACCACCTTCTCCAGGTCTACGAACTTCTCCACGTCGGCGAACAGCCGGTTGTCGCGCGGCTCTCTGCGCACAGGGCAACGTATGAAGTATGAATTAGTTATATTGAAAACTCCGACTATTATTTCGGCTACATCTGGTGGCCTTCTTCAAGGAGATAAAGCTACAACTGAAACGCGCGTGCGGCCTCGTCTTGCCCATTAAATTTAGTGAAGGTACGATAGCCTAGTTGGGAGACCGTCTGGTTTCTAATCAGGAGGTACTGATAACGATAAGGCTTTCAGTCTCATCATAATTAAGCAACCAGTCTGACGTTTCTCCTAAGACGTAGGCATTACGTCGGGGCTAGACCTGTACGTGGCGAGGTTGGACTCGGCTCCCATGAGCTACAACCGAGTTAGTTGTGTGTAGTGGGCAGGCGTGTGTGGGTGTCGTACTGTGTGTGTGCGTGTGTACTCACGTGAGAGGGTCGCAGATGAAGCGCTGCGCGGTGACGCCGACCGCGAAGTACACGGCGAGCACCAGCGCCATCGCGCCGCCCAGGATGAAGATCAGGCCCACGCCGCTGGAACATCACCTCGCATTTACTATTTCGTTCATTCGTTATAGAGACATAATGCAAATATTTTATTCATTTGAAAGAAAATTGTGTTAAAAAATTTAAAAAGTGGGTACTTATACGGGTTCTCACTCCGCCGCGACCTCTCGTGATGGCGGCCGGCGTGAATTTTTAATTTGTTAAGTTTATAACGAATCTTAATAAATATTATATACAAATGTAAGAGGACATTTCTCACAGCGCCATCGAACCCCAAACCGAGCAAAGTCGTACTACGGGAACCAGATAGCTGATATAATACTTGTATACTTTTTTGGCAAATACCAAGAACACTCAAACGTTTATGTATGTCACACAAATGTTTGCCCTGAGTCGGAATCGAACCCACGCCCACGCAGCAAATGCATTGCCAAATGAACTAAGAAGGCAGTCAAAATATCTTCAAATATATTTTTAGATTGAGCGCTCACCAGAGCAGGCACTTGGAGCCGGCGCCCTTGTTGCAGCAGTCGGAGGCGCCGTACACGTCGGGCCGCTTGCCGCACACGCCGCACGTCAGCCCCCACGCGAATATGCACGTTATCTGCGCACGCACATCACATCACATACGGTACACTGAGTAGATCCCGCAATAAAAACCCAATTCGCCCCGTCCTCACACTATTCCCGTCTCTTATATCAATCGTTTCCCTAAAAATAGCGACATACATAATTTAAATACTAGAAATAAGAATAAACTTGCTGTGCCCAAAACTAGGCTAAACAAGATAAATGTATCCTTTAAAGGGCAATGTATACGCTTCTACAACAAAACTCCTAGTGAGTTGCAAAAATTATCAATAAATAAATTCAAACAAATTGTCAAAAATATCCTATGTAAAAAGGCTTACTACAAAATATCAGATTATTTAGACGATAAAAAAGCTTGGGACGAGTTTTGCTCCAACTCGAAAACTAACAATCTAACAAGGTAAAGGTTTCTTGTTCGCTTCTTTACTTTACCTCAAAAAGATTGAAGTGAACGAAAGATCAAAGTGATCACTTTATTTCCTAGTTTACTTTACCTCAAAAAGATTGAAGTGAACGAAAGATCAAAGTGATCACTTTATTTCCTAGTTTTTAAGTATGTTTATAATTTGTGACGTGTGACGTGTCCAAGAGTCCTGTAAGGTCTAAAGGAAATAAAGCACTTTGAGTTTTGAGTTTTGAGTTTTGAGCTTAAAAGAATAAGGACGAATATAGAATCTACCGCTCGACTGTATTTGTACTCAGAAGCACCTCACAAACCTAATTAAATATATTAAGAGTAAAGTGATTGTTCTAGATTCTTCTTCTTATAAATAAATAATTAAATTTCATTCATTTCAGATAAATAATATATACAAATTTATAATTAATAAACTTAAAAAAAAAAAAAAAATGGCATGTGATTGTTATAATGAACGGTGCGCTCGTTTCATGAATATCACTACATAGTATAAAACAAAGTCGCTTTCTCTGTCTCTATATCCCTATGTATGCTTAAATCTTTAAAACTACGCAACGGATTTCGATGCGGTTTTTTTCAATAGATAGAGTGATTGAAGAGGAAGGTTTATATGTATAATACATGCATATGCACCACATTAATATCTACATTGCACCCGTGCGAAGCGGGGGCGGGTTGCTAGTAAAAATATGAAGAAAAATTAATATCGGTAAGAAAAGTGTTATTATTTTAATATTTACCAGTAGCGGCGCGATGGCGGCGCCGAGGCCGACGTACCGGCGGTAGGGCCCGTACTCCTCGTGGAAGCCCTGGATGGTGTCCGCGACGGTGAGCTGCTGGAGCTCCTCGCTGGCGTTCCCCGCCACATACGTGATCTGGTCGGCCAGCGCCTCCAGCCTCTCTCCTGGGGAACGGAAGGATTGAAATGGTACTTCTAACGCGGCTACTGTAACATTACACAGTTGTAAGACCTGAGTATTGTTGTCTAATACAGCTGCCCCGAGATAACTATATCCCGAAGCAGCCCTGTATTCATAAACTGTCCCACAGCTGGGCGCGGGCCTCTTCTCATTGTGAAAAGGGTAAGGTTATAGTCCCCCACGCGGCCCAAGTGTGGGTTGGCAGATTTCCCACGTCTTTAAAAATTTATTGACATTCACACATCCCAGATTGTCCAGGATTACCTCACCAAACTTTTCGACACTACGTTCTCATCATCCGTGCGACCAAGGAACGGATCAAGCTGCCAGCTCCTCCTTCTTTCCTCCTCCTTCTTTGATCCGAGTCAATAGGTATCTGCGAGGTGTGCATGTTTCGTCCTCGACTCCATCGTTTGTGGTCAAACGCGTTACAAATGTATGGAACAGCTGATTTTGTACGCGATCCTCAATAAAAGTAGAGAATAGTGAGCACTGACCCGTGTCGGCGAGGGCGCGCTGCACGGCGGGGATGTGCTCCTGCACGGAGCGCCGGATGCCGGCCCGGATGTCGAGGAACACCTGCTGCCCGGCGCCTACCTCCTCCTTGATGTTGCCTTCCAGCAGCGCCGTCACGTTGTTCAGCAGCTCCGACACATCCGGCATCTGCGATCGCATCCACTCTCAATCAGCTAAACCGGCCGTCGTCGGCGCTCCGACCCTTTCTACTACAAAGTTACACGTTAGGCGCGATAGATACGAGGGCGATAGTACTGTAGCTCAGTTACGGGTCCGACTGATCAGAAAACAGTCTCTAAGCACCTGGAGCCGTACCGTGAGTTCCTATTGCTATTACAAAAATGTTACGCGAACGCATATCGTATACCCGCGCAATAAGGTTCGCATCCGAATGAATAGTTTCTGACCGCCTAATTTAAACGACAAGAGCGGTACAACCACTGAATCCAAAAACGCCCTCGTCCCGTTATGACTGATAAGCTTTTAAAGACAAGGCAATCGACACAACACTTTATATAAAACATAAGAAACAATAATATGGAGAAAAAGATCTCAAGGATAAAAACATCTTTGTGTCAAAAACCGGCCTCAACTCAACAACGCCAGCTGCACCAGCCGGCGCTGGTCTTCCGTCGAGCCAATTCTTTTGTGTCTTTTAAATCTAAGTACCCGAAACAGTCGCTAGATAGCTCTACTTTACTTCTGGCCAAAATGTCTTTCGTTTGTCCTTTTTGACTTTGTAGCAAGAACTACTCGGGTATTTTGAACTCTAGTCATTCCGGGGTTCAGTCTATTTGGAAATCGGCCGCATCAGATGGCCCTGACGTACCAAACTTTATTAAATGTCTTCTATTTCAATCCGACACAATCCTTAAAGCCCCACATAATAATTAACTTTTTCCTGTGTGTTTATAAGTTTACGTTTGACCACTAGCTAGCTCATCTGCAATTTATCGATGTCCAACCACATTCTGAAAAGCTTTCAACAGACATTGTTGGCTTGGAACCTGATCCCGATATTCACAACGTTCTAACGACATAAAAATTCAATTCCACGTAATCGAGTCGCAACTATTTTATCAGGCATCATGACATCAACACTACCAAAATATCTAATCAATTGCTCGTCATTGATTCCAATAAACATCAAATTCAATTGAAAATATATAATCTGAAATATTGATACGTATCTACTTAAGGAAATATGCAATTAGTGACTCACCGTTGGGAAGTACTTATCGAGCATCTGTTCCGAGTGAGCATGAAATCACACATTACGACTTACGAAAATACACAGAGCAGAGATATCACATAAAGGGACATCTCCTCCGAGATTTTCTTCCCGTATACATACACAAGTTAAACACTGGCGCCATCTATCAAGATCTGCTGGAATTACGTCAAATCGCTCTCAAGTAGACGACAGCTTCCTGACGAAGCAATGGACAACTAACGTCCGACTGGAGTTGAATACACTTGTTTTAAAAAACTTTGGTTTGACTGCCCTGTAGTTCAATCGGTACTCGGTAGCCGGTCTGCTTCGTGTGCTGTAATGCGTGAGTTCGATTCGCACCAAGGACAAACATTTATGTATGTTCCTACAGCGCTAGCTTTGCTTAGTTCGGGCCTCCACGGCGCAGAGTGAAACATTTCCAATATTTTAATAAGTTAAATTGGGACTGCGAAGTCCAACGTCCGGCGGGCGGTAGTGTCGGCGGCGAGCGGGCGCACCTGGCTGTAGTGTATCTCGGTGTTGAGCTGCCCGATGTTGTACTTGGTCTGGAGCGCGACGCACTTGGGCTGGTCGCAGTTCGCGAGGGTCTGCAGCAGCTGGTTCTTCACTTTCCGGAGACCTGTCGAATGGAATACTTTATGAAAACCACATATTTTATGCAACAGTAGTTTTAAGCGTGTTCATAATCACAAGTACGAAGACCTTTTAAAAGTTTTGGTTTTGCACTTGTGAGATCCGCCATGTAAAAACGGTCTGTTTTACGAGCCCCGTTCACAACGATACATGTAGTTAGTAATCCAATCCACAACAGGAAGGTCACTAACAATATATTGAAGTTGTAACGCTACGACCTGCCGTCTCTTAGTAGGCCTGTTTAAACTGCGAGCCACGGATAGTCCACAATCTCGCGGCTGCTTGCAGGAGAATGGTACTGTCGAGCGTGTGCTGTGGCATGGCAAAGCCACTGAATAAATGAGAATTGTCACTAAACCCATGGTATAAGACAGTCGCCGTCATCGACGCCATCGCATCGAACCCACTGGAGCCACCAAGCCTGCGACCCAGAGCCTCGTTCCGGTACTTCAAGGAGCTAGGTTGCCTCGGGTAGATACTGGTAAGGGATAATTCATAAAACAGCTCAAGTTAATCTGTGTACCTGCGTTGAGCGTGTCCGCGTGCTCGCGTAGCTTGTCGGTCTGCGTGCGCACGCGGCTCAGGTCAGCCTTCACGTCGTCCAGCTTCAGCACCAGGTTGTTCAGCGTCGTCACCGACACGGCGCGCGAGAACTCGCCCAGCTTCGACGACACCTGCGCACAACCACTTGCTACAGAACGTGCCCTGACTAAATGCGCCAGAGCCTCCCGAACTCTAATACTATCGGCGTCTTATTTATTTCAATGTTTGTGCGGTGTGGGGTAGAGTGGTGTGGGCGTACCATGACCCCGCTGGCAAGCAGCACGGCGTTGAGGCGGTCGGCGAGCTCGCGCCAGTTGACGACGAGCAGCCAGCGCGCGTGCGCCTGCGTCGCGTTGAGGAACTCGCGCGCGTCGCGCACGCCCTCACGCACCGAGCCCGGCGCCTCCGTCGCGCCCGACTCCACCTGCGCGTCCGTCGCGAATAGGCACACCACGCCGAACCTGGTTCGATCCATTTGAACTTTTAATTTCAGGAAAACATATGGTTTAGTAAGCGACGTGCATGACATATACATTATACAATCCCTAATCCCTTCTCGTACCTAAATTAGGTATATATCTTGCTAGCATAGCTAGGGTTTGCTCTGGGTTTGCCTCGCCGGACGATGTGATCCGTTCTAGGAACTCGGCAGACATAACTTACAAATTCAAACAACCATGGTATAGAAAGTGAGCTAGGTGCGAACGGGCTCCAATGGCCCCGCGCCGAGTGGGGTGGAGGAGCGGGCACTCACAGGAAGAGCGTCAGCAGCGCGATGAACACGATGGCGAGCAGTGCCTTGAGGCAGGCGTCGTACTTGCGGTCGAAGGGGCGCCGCCGCCGCCCCGTGCGGCACCAGTAGCAGCAGCACCAGAACAACCTGAAACCATACACACGATATGTTTTAACCTATGGAAACACAAACACATCCAAAACCAAACTTATCCCACACCAAGGAAATAAAAAAAAATACAAACGTAAATACTATTTGGTTGCGTGTGTCAATGTTCTCAACTCCAACCAGACGCCGCTGCATTCGGGTGTGGGTTCCAATATTACATCTATGTATATTTACTTGTTATTTCTCCTGATCTTCCGCATTCCGAAAGGAAAGCGTTGTGAGGAGTCCGTAGTACGCGACCGTACCCGGCAGTGTACATCGGCAAACTATAGCTAAAGCGATGTTTATATAAGCACGAGAGAGCTCGCGCTCTGGTCTCGCTAGCGTCTTCTAGGCGCCCCCAAACAAAGGTCAGTCAGTTGACGAAATGTTTTGCACAAATACAATGTTCAAACTCGATCAGTCGTCCAGATAGACCAAAAAGTTTTTTTTAATGTAAAACTAAAGATACGAAAAAGAAGCTTTCCTAATGGTAAGAGATAACTCATGTCCGTGACCATTGCAGCGATACACAGAATTTTGAATAACAAAGTCCATGGTATTGTTGCTTAGGCCTTCATTTCATAGAGACATTCGACGGTTAATCTCAACGGCCCTGTAATTTCGCTAGCTGCAGTACTCTTCAAACCGGAACTGCAGTGGTACCTAGCTCGGAGATGTACCACCGAGTGAGTTGTAAAGACAGTCGTCACAGTACCCGGCCAGAGGCAGCACGGCGGCCAGCAGCGCGGCCGTGGCGAGCACGGCGGCGGGGCCCGCGTAGTGCGCCAGCAGCGGCCGCCACTTCTCCTTCACGTTGCCCAGCTCCAGGATGCCGTCCTGGATCGTCACTATGCCTGCCGACAACCACGCACGACCCGTTACAACGTTGGATACATCAACAATCAATCACGGTACAATCTGGGTGTCATCAAGTCGCGGATGAATCGGTTTCTTCTAGGCGAGCGTGCTCTACCGTAGACCGCATCTTCGCTTAACATCAGGCGAGTAGGCGGTTAGACGCAAGCCTATTTATAATTTTTAAAACTATTCATTTCGGAGTGTGAACCCTGAAATTCTGGATGGCGACAAAGAAGTGGTTACAGCGAGTCGCGGACGCGGTGGACATCCCCACGAACGCACTAATAACTTCAATTGCACGTTTATCAAACGGAGAGCGAGGATGAGGAACTCTGCCCGGAGTTTGATTTCATTCGGGTATCTTCAAATCCAGGTTCTTGCTACATATTATCAAGCAGGGTGTGGTCAATCATAATCCTATTTCGAGACGTAGGTAAATGGTAACTTTTCCGTGCATTTCCGTATAGGCACATATTTTTTGCAAACTTTGCATAGATCCGCAGAACTAATACTAAACAAAAACTTATACAATAAATAAGCGAGTGGTAACGTTACACACTATCTCCCGACTTCATTCTTCACAGGATTATGGCGTCGCACCTCGCGCATTTGCCACTCTCAAGTACAAAGACTCAAGTTATTTATAATCACGTCATGATGTATGGTCGAAAAAAAATATCACTTAAAGTAGAGAAAGCAAATCACGATCAAGTGCAAGGCATGCCCCAGTTACTGTTGTGACTATACCATGAGCGACAGGACATTTCTGTTGCGTTTCGGAAATCAGCAGTTCAAAAATTTATTATATTCTAATTATAACTTAGTAGGTACTTGGCTTATTCTTCGTTAGCTCCATTTTGTAACTGTTAGTCTGTTTGTTTATTTTTATGTGTTCGATTATGTAGCATTGCCATCCAACGTGGCAATGCTGCCAGCATTCTGGCCACATATCCCTCATCTGACGGCCTTTTTATTTAATTTGAAGTTAGTTTTCTCTAGATGTTTTTATATATAATAAAAGTCAAGCCAAGTTTGACACACCGACCATAGTAAACAGTGAGATATTAAAAAAATTATGAATTGTGTTCGATTGTGTTATGTACAAAATAAAATTATTTTCTTTCTTTCTTTCTTTAAATAGAAGGCCCGCGCTGGTTGGATGGTTTAATTGAAACGTGCCGTTTGCGAGTTCCCATTAATTGGATCCGCGAACTCTCACCAGATGGCGACACCGTTCTAAAATTACCAACTGCGAGCTATCTCCTCATCTTCAATTGCATCTCGTCAAGCGTGAGAATTAATTTGATGTCAGCCTACTTAGCCAAGGAAGAATAGGCTGTATGTCCGGTGCATACGGAGTTCATCAGTATAAGTTAGGTGAATGCACGCCCGGTTCGTCCAATATATCGTATTGACGGGGCGCGCACTGTGCCCTACTTGCACTAGATTAAAATTAGTGCCGCTATTCGAATGAGTTTGGCTGTAGTTATCGAAAGAGAAATGTTTATTGCTCTTGAAACACCTGCTCATAACAAGTTTTTACAACAGTTATCTACAATTCCTTGACGAGTATCTTTAGCGGATCTAGCGCGACGTTAATCCGTATAGCAGTAAAATTGAGTACAGAGCAGCGTGGCGGCGCGCGATGTTATCGCGAATTTCGACAGCTTCACTAACCGGCTCGTTGGTCTAGGGGTATGATTTTCGCTTAGGGTGCGAGAGGTCCCGGGTTCAAATCCCGGACGAGCCCAATCTTTTTGCTCATCGTTTAACATTTTAATACAAATTACAACTTATTTCGAGTCCTAACACTTATCATAATATCGAGCGCTTAAAAATATGTGTGCGACAGATGAAAACAATAGACGTAACGGCATGTAACGGTAACGAGTGGCATGGCACATGGCTGTGGTGGTCACGACCTCTCCGCGCCGCTGCACCCTCCGCCCGGCGCGCGCCTCGGTACTGAGTTACAGCTGACACAAGCAATAGAAACGTATCTACCGTCACCATGCCGAGCCACGGTCACGGGATCTTACAAGCTGGGATAATTGTTATCTTATAAAAGTCTGCCTTAACATAGAGCTCTCCTTGCACCGCTGCGCGCCGCCTCGTCACGCTGACGACCAAACTGACATAAATAAATAATTATAGAACTCGTTAATATTTAAATAAAGTATATCATTCCAGGCTGTGGCATAATTCTTAAAAACACAACGCCACATGCACATACGTAGGTACATACAATTCGTTTACACATCGTTGGTGGTTTTCTACTCGCACTTTTATTCAAGTTCAATCATTTATTTTAATAGTTGACAGACTGCGTGGTTGACCGCAGCGACCGGACCGGAGGAACGAGTCAATCAACTCTTAAACAGAGTAATAAATTCTGACATCGATATTTATAAACGAAATAGACAATCGAGTTTGATCACTCCATTTGTAAGCCGCCAGCCGAGTGGTTTCCATAAATAGGCTGCAGCGTCAAAGACTGGTGTGAGCTGGGTGAACATTCGCAGTGCGAAGGGGTACTTTTAACCGGTGGGTAGATAACGATCAGGAAACTACAATCGGGCGGCCTTGGCCGTGCGCGTGCGCGGCCGCGCTCTGCTGCCCTGGCGGGCTCGTGCTTGCTGGTGGCGCGGGGGAATGTGTTAGACAGGGCTTAGATTTAAATAGAAAAGATGTTGTACTGATGATGAGACTTCGGTCCGGATACATTCTATCAAACGAGTTTAGACACCTGATGGGAGTGACCGATTCACCGAACTGTACCGCATGTGAGATCGTGGAAGACGCGGACCGTGTGCCGATGGAACGCGTCCGGAACGAGGCGCAAAGGCGAGAATGTATAATTTTAATAATAGTATAATAAATATGATGAAGAGCTGTGTAATAGCAATTTGGCTTCGCCGGCTTCAGAGGAAGCCAAAATGCTGTTATATAAGAGTATGTCAAATACATGTGAGTTTTATTGTTCCTTTGGACATCATAAATACAATCCCCACAACTCTACTCCTGACGCTGTCGAGTATTTATAATAGATTTCCTCATCGTTAACAACGAATGCCCCTTCATACTCTGTATCGTTGTTTACGCTGAGCCTGTGTGTATTCGCGAACTGAAACGTGTACCTCCAACGATATGCTAATGACAAGCTATTAGTACAATAATGGATCATTAGCCGAGTGTTTCAGCGAATGTTCCACCATCTGTGTGTAACGCGCGTGATCACTCGCGTATGCGCAACGTTACGCATCGAGTGCAGGGTCACCGACAGTCGGGGAGGGTGAAGGTAGCGAGTAGATAAAACATTTTTTAAGAATCACGAGACACTACATGTCATAAATCTATAAACAACACACACAAGTGAGAGATTTAAACTACATATGGATATATATTATCACTAATAATTCGGATTGAATACTACTTCTGATCGGATTTAGTTTTGTGTACTTGAACATTTCCAATGACCGTTTCAACCATTAGAAGTTTAGCAAAGACACTAATTAACAATGATTAACTGCATAAAGCTTGTAATTAGCGCCCGTTTAGTTTCCAGCAGTCTCTTCCACGTACAAAAGTAGTACCATAAGAACTATGAAATTATTATCCATTAACACTAACCGGGGTGGGCGTGTATCAAAAAAGTTTTTTTATTTTTTATATTCAATATATGATTTGCTGTGTTGTCTGTCTGACTGCAAAATTTTTAATCGTGCCAACGGAACCCCTCGGAACTGCTGTTATTATCGCAGGTACTACAAGGTGAATCCAAGCGGGCGTCCCGAGTGCCATTGTAAACGATGTAAGGACTACTCGAACAAAAAACTCGGCCGAGTGTCACTCGAGGTATTTTTCAGGGCCTCATTAGTGTTTTGGGAGGGTACACAGAGAATTCTCATCTGAAAAGGTCAAGCCGGCACTTGCTCAATTACGCATATACCTAATATTCAGAAAATAAGTAAAAAAAAAACAGATTTCCCGTACCGGGAATCGAACCCGAGCCTCCTGGGTGAAAGCCAGGTATCCTAGCCACTAGACCATACGGGAGTTGATATGTGAGCCGAAATTTTTAATCTTTCTCAATCGATAATGCTCGCCGCTCATTCACCACACCGATGTGATAACAATTAAATGTATCAGATACGGTGATAATACGATTGTTGGTGACCTGATAAGCCAACTGGAAGCATTTATCTATACGAGCGTCGAGCGGCGTGAAACACCCGCGGCTTTAAATGATTATTCGTAAAATTTACGTACCCAACATACAACTTATGGTTATGTGTGTACATATGTGTTGTAGGTATGTGTTTAATGAAAAAGCAATGAGACGAACGAGACGCTCTGCTGATGGTAAGCGATAACGCATGTTCATGACCATAACAGTGATACACAGAACTCTGTGTAACAAATAAAGTCCAGGGCATTGCTGCTTTGGCCGCATTGAGCGACTTTTTGGCAGGGGCAAAACTTATGGGTTCGCGTCACCGACATGCTAATGTCACGTCACATTTAACTTCTGTCGACAATCCCCATGACTGCCAATTTTTGTTTGTAATACCAACAAAGCAACTTAAAAATTAATATATTTGAAAAGTAGGTAGGTACATAAGTTGAGCACATTTTATGACAAAGCTTTTTGTGCCAGTTTTTTAATTACAAAGAATTCAATATGATAGTTAAACATAAGTCTTCAAGCCTATAATCAGTTACACAAGACATAATAGCGACAACAATTTAAAAAAAAAACTATTACTTATTAAAAGTAAAAAAGTGTGTAAAAATCATCTGTTCCATAAATGTATGTAAATGTATGTATAAAATGTATGGAACAGTGTCGCTACAGGGAAATCATCTTATCATAGGTACCTATAGACGTCTCTTACATCATGAGAGTAAATCGGGTCCGCATAGAGTTCCACCCCGGTGCATGCATCGCGGCACTGAGCAGAAACAGGCACTCGAACAGTCAAATTATTCACTTTCGTATTTTTAATTACCAGTGGATTTCGTATATATCGTTTACGTATAAAGATGAGAATGGAGGTCATTGCACTCGATCCCGAGCCATCGATACAGCCTGTTGCCGCCGAGCTGCGGCGCAGAATAGGTGACAGTTGGTAGCGCAGGGAGAGCGCGCTCGCCAGGGCTGCCGCAAGCTGCGCCCGGTGGGGACGACACTCGCCCGAGTGGATTTTGTAACAATTTATACTGGGTACCATATCAGTACAGTTTCCACGCCGATATCGTTTTTTTTATTTTTATTATTTCAAGTATAAAATCAATAAATCGAAGCTCTCGAGTGCGGCTAACAGAACACAGCGTTAGGTGTTTGGCGGCAGAATTCAACTTGAGGATGGAAGCTAGCCGAGTCGAATACTACAAAATACGTAGTGTAGTTTATAGTTGTCCCTATGCTATGGTTTCCTTTACCAACAGCTCAAGCTCATTGCTGGGGTTTGAACCTACCTTCGGCATGTGAACTAACCGCGCTAATTTCTAAGTTATTATCACTAAAAAATTGATTGTTTCTTTACCCGCCTCCGAGCATGTGCCGGATTAGATCGAAGTGACCGCTCACGGAGGGCAGCGCGGTTGCTACTCAATTACTCATGCAGTGACATCACGAGCATTCCGGGGGTCTTCCTTCAAATGTACAACCGGGCCTGAGAGACCCCATCGACCCCTCCTCTCCCCGTCCTCTCCGGCTGCGAGAGCGTCGTTCGACACGACGATATTGGCTGCTGACGACCCTGTTTCAGGAAAATGCGAAATTCGCGTCTCGGATATATCTGCGCTCACGTGCACATCCGCGACTTTATATCCTACACGGTGAGTAGGCCCAGGCCTCGATCTACAGAAATGCAAGATAAATAATAACGTAAAGTGTGTTGTTTTTCGGGGAACGCTCTGAAGAAATTTTTTACTTTTTAGTTATCCTGCGCTCAGAGTTTCACTGTGTGCTGTTTTGGCGCGACCACGGCGGAACACCGCATGACTACCGCGCAGCGAGACAAAAAATATCTATTTCCCTCTATTGTTGATCTCGTAGGCGCGCACGTCTGTTAGCGTAACAGTTAGAGATATCTGTTAAAGTTAATTTCAATAGGGGGATGATCGGGGCATTCCCGCGCGGCGGGTGCGCGGGGGGCGCGGGGCGCGGCGCCGGTGCAGCGGATCGATAGCCGGCCCGTTACATCGACACTCGTACGTTACAACACTTAATGTTACTTATTCGCAGTCTGTTAACGGGCACGTACCACGGCATTAGATATCATTACTGAGGGCCGATAACTTTTACGACGAGCTCTACGCGCTTCCAGTTGTTCGAATCGGCAGTCAAACGCAGGTCTGTAGCAAGTGAGCAGAGACATACAAAAGAAATCGAGTTACTTTCTTCATTGATTTAAAAGTAATGACACGAATTTACACACTACCGCTTGGCGGCAGAATATCTGGTGCTGCGGTGGTACCTAGTACCTACCTAGCAGACCTACCACCGAGTATCAAAGGCATGTCAACAGTCCGTGGGAGGTGGCGAGTGGCGCGGCTGGCGAGTGGCGCTGGGACAGGGAACTCACTGCAGTGTATCAGTGCAATCAGCGTCGTGCGAGATGCAAACAGTTATATTTTTTGTAATTGTCATTCCACCGGCCGGACAGATTGCACTTCCTCTACGTCGAGACACTATTATTTTCATATTAAATCCATTGTTACTGTGGATGAGTTAATTACAAGCATTTATATAACTTGCTATGTTCCCACGTTCGCATATAAGTAAATTACGTGGCAATGCAATATTATGATACTATCCAGCTGATCCAGCTGAGTTTCTTGCCGGAGTCTTCTCAGTTGAAGTGTTATTACGAGCCGGTGGTAGATTCAAACATGTAACTTAACGTTCATAAGTGCCTTACCAGGGCCTAAACTGAATAAATGACTTTTGATTTTGATCTGATGAAGGATGCAGGACGTGGGGATTGGAGCTCCTGATGGCAAATGGCAGAACAGTCGAACTTGAGCTAGCGTTTTGTTATCGTGAGTATAGTTTTACATTTTAGTTCAAGTTTTTTAAAACTTGTTTGTTAAATATTTTATTACTTTTGATTGCAGTTATTATTGACAATTTCCTGTATGGCATCTGAGTAAGATCTTTCATACCGTTGTATCCACTTTCGGCCAAACGACGCAGCGAGACGACACGCCGATAAACCGCCAAGCTCGACACACGCGCAATTATCAAATGCAACGTAAACCTCAAAAGCCTGTCCGTGTCCAGTGTGTCGACACCGGGGCCGCGCGCGCAGTTATTTCTCGTATAAGAGTATATTCCGAGAAACGATTCTACGACTTGGAATAAGTTGCGCTTTGAATGAGCGGATAAAGTTTCACGATTCTAAAGAGCAGTTACGGAGCTCCGTAGCAAGTGAGAGACATGAAAAAACCGAGATGAATCTATTTTAGAAACATATACAAAGATTCGACAGAGGCGGAAGAATATAAAACTAGTAACCTTTGCGATATGACGAAAACGTTCGGCAAACACAATCGATTGTGAAACCAAGCAATCAAACTCGAATACAACAAACTACATCGACTGCACGTGTACGACAACTTTGACCTGATTTGATTATTCTTCCTGGGATTACAATATATTTTAATTAGATAATTTTTTGACGACAACTCACCTAATGTTAAGTGATGATGAGATACCCTACCACCACGCTATGGTTTCCTACACCGGCAGTTCATGCTCAGTGTATTGTGTTTAGCTCAGTGTACTCAGGGTTTGTGCCCACGCCCTTCGGCGCGTGAACCGACCGCGGTAACCACTGAGCTATCATGGCTACTAAGTGTAAATGAAAGTGTTTACATTGGATGTCACGAGTGGCTATGATGATTATGGCTATCAAACGGCTATCGGGTTTCACCGTCGGCTGCGAGGTATACGGTTCCCTTCCGTGAATCGTTGTATGGGATGCCTCGGAACCAAAACGTAACAGGGTTTTAAATAGCAGAAATGTTCACGCTTGTACGTCTGACTAAGACACATTTCTGGAAATTCCGCCTTTTACGAGCTTTTCTTTTACTTCACCTGTCCCCCTGCCTGTAGTCTGTACGCTTGAACTGAAATTTTGCATCATTACTAGATTTTCATTCTTTACTGGTACAAAACATTTTGTTCGCGTCAACAAAAAATACATAAGACTGAACTAACAATCTACAGAATAGCCTGTTATTCTGAAAACAAGTTGAGACAAATAAAACGATAAATATCCAGATGACGCCCGCGGACTAAGTTTTCTGACAAAATATCAAGATTAGCCGTAAATCAATAAAATGTTCCTCCCAAAAAAACACAAAGGAGTTTATCGAGAAAAGGTCATGAAAGCTGAAATAAAGCACACCGTCGCAGAAAATTTAACGACGTGCGTAAATATGTAAAAAAAGGTCAGGAGGGCCGGCTCGACCCTCGCAGCATCCGAGTCAATGATCCGCGCGGAGGGTCCGCCGAGCCTGCCGGTGTCTCGTGTAAGCACGTGGGCGCCCTGAGAAGCCACCTGACGGGCTAGCTGCTCGTCCGACACATGGTACCGTGTAGGAAGCTGGATCATGAATGTGCGTTGCATTGTACTAAGAATGAAGTACACAAGTAGTGCGACGGCCCACTGCCACCCATACGTAGTGAAATTTCCTTAGGAACGTACCAAACGTTTTGACTCTACATTTCTCATCCGTACGCTACAAGTGCAACAAGCTGCCGGCTTTCTAGTTTCCCGAGTTTCATATAATCAAGATCTTTCCAAAGTCAGAGTGAATAAGTATCTCCTAAGTCTGCGTGCTGCTTACTAAAAGTATGATCGGTCGTTAATTTGTGTTTATGGTATTACGAAACCCGAGTATTACTTAGAAGGACACATGTGCATATTCTATGGCCCCTGTGCGGCGCGCTGTTAGCTGCTGAGCTCTTGCAGCTTCATATGGAAAAGAAAACTGATAGAGTGCTAACTCTTATGTGACTACATCTGAGACTTCGGTCGCGGGTCATCACAAATACCTACATAAGAGCAGTCTATATTTTTTATAGTTGCCGACAGTGATTGAATATTGCTAAGTTAAATAAATAATTAAGTAGTGATGATTTAATGGTTAGCGCCGTCAGTCCAAACCCTAACAATGGGATAGAGATGCCGAAGAAGGAAAAGGAAAACATTGAAAGAAAAACAATAGCATGGTGGTAAGGTACTCTCTAGTACCTACTTGGCTAGCTGGCATTCAAGTTAAAATTTGCCGCTAAGCACCTAACGGTGTGTTCCGGCAACCTCACTTGAGAACCAGTTCCATTTCAGACTAAATGTGTTCACCATCTGCAAACACCTAGTCCGTCAATTATAAAAAAAAATATAGCAAACTTAGTATGAAGTAACCTTAACAGTATCTTAATACTAATGATGGATAAGATTCTCCGGGAGCCACTTAAACCCAGTGTCATATCACACAGGGAAGCCAGGAACGTCACGGACAAGAATCGCAGTGGGAACGAAGCCAGAGGCTTATTTTACTTCGCCTGTCATACAATATCGTTCAAAAGTCTGCCATATTCATATTCATAGCGACGATTCGATAATAACGCACCTGGCACAACACTACCAAGTGCAGACACGCCCGGATTTATGATGTCATGTATCTGATATGGGGCTGGGGTTTCGAAGCTCGAAGAATACGATCCGGCGACTGGCCGGGTCACTATATCGGAAATATAGATCAGTGATTAATCAAGTAACAGTTTTGTCGGCGAATACACGCACTCGACTAACGGCTCGGCGGCGATGCGGGCACAGCGTGGAGAATTTAACTGCCGCAAGTTCTCTCAGTCCACTTTCCAGAGATATTACTGCCTTGAGAAAGCCAGACTTAAGATCAATAGTAATGGTGTAGAGATTTAATCGAATAAGTAAAAGGCAGCTAGATGACATACTGAAGCTGGGTTAGAAATGAAATGAGAAAACAAGAACGATTTTATTGAAAGAAATAGAAAACACGAATTCGTTAAAAAAAAATAGCCAGAGTCCCTCGGGACGATGCTAGGATTCTAGCGATACGCTGCCTGCCCTGCTGTCCCATTTGGTAGAATATCTGCTTCAAGAGCGTTTAGGGCGTGGGTTCGATTCCCACTCCGGGCAAACATTTATGTAACGATAAATTAGTTACATACTTCGGTACGTATTTACAAGAAAAATATCCTATCAGTTATATGGT
Source organism: Biston stratarius (assembly GCA_950106695.1). Classification (NCBI taxonomy): domain Eukaryota; kingdom Metazoa; phylum Arthropoda; class Insecta; order Lepidoptera; family Geometridae; genus Biston; species Biston stratarius. Next base: position 24,175,915 of record OX467108.1, on the reverse strand, counting down.
TCCCATAGTACAAGCTTTGTTTGGGGCTTGATGGCGCAGTATGAGATATTTAACGATATTTATTTATATCTGTTTCATTCATTTTCATTCAAATCTGTTTAGGCATTTAAAAGTTATGGTGGAGTACAGAAACACATGAACCCCGGAAACATGACTCTTTTGAGCAGTCGTGTAATGATGACGAGATGGAGTAGTAAGATTGGTAACAGCACAAACGAAGGACTGCGACAGTGATTAGAGAGCAATGACACCGTTTCCAGAGGGCGGAGGTCGGCGTACTGCGATAACACATTTGCAGCGACGAGAACACAGGCCGCGCGTGTGCTCGACCCACGCTGCAAGGACGCTGCAAGCACGCTGATGCGCCACATTTGAACAACTCACAGCGAAGTTCATAATCAAGTTACCATTCACGTTGTGGTATTAAATTTAAAATGAAACACGTAGAAAACAGTAATTTACTGAACGCAGATGTAATGAACCGGAGGTCGAATCCCATAACAAACGATGCGAATGTTCTCGCGAGGCGGTTTTCTCCGGTGGAAACGAGAAAGGTTAGCGTGACTGAGGCCAATAATGTAATTGTGTGTAACTGGCTATCGAGCTATGTGTGTGTGTTTGCGACTCGAATCGGGGACACGTGTTGAGCGCGACTATCTCATGGCGCATGTAGGGGAGCCCGATGTGTGTCAGGGTACAGATTGGGCAATAGTCACCTTTTGGGGGACCGGCTCTCTTATCTGAAGTATAAGGTACTATCACCCTTTTTTTGATAAGATAGAACGAGGACTTGTGGAAGGTTATGGTCTTATGATTCCTGAAGTACAGAATCAGCGATAAGACGCAAACCTACATCAAAACCACTGTTCATTATCATCATCAGCAATCATTCAACCCACTGCAAGACATAAACCTCCTCGTATTTCGCCATATTCCCTTTTCAGCCTTTCAGTTCTTTTTTCCGATGAAGGTCAGGTACTCCCACAGAATTTCGGGTATCACTCGTTTGTGTTGCACACGTTCACCGAATCCTCAAAAGTCTAAAGTTACTCTGTACGCGTAACATCGTGAGGAACCCCTAGCACTCGGCTGGGCACCACCGTCAAATTGAACATCTGCCGCCAAGCATCTAACGGTGTGTTCCGGCAGCCTTACTTAAGAGCAAGTTCCATTCCAGGCTAATTGTGCTTACCATCTACGACCACACCGTCACTTAACAAGCCGAGCTGTGGTCAAACACCCATCAACCATAAAAAATGTGAGATAAGAGTCGAGACTCGAGTGCCAGCAGCGTGAGGGCGCCACCGCGCTCTCTGCCGACGAATGCTCGAACGGCCTTCGTTTAAGCCAATTTACTAGGTATCATCTCTTCTAAATTGAACATCTGCCGGCATCTCCGCCACAACATCTATGTACTTTTGTTATTCCATTCATAATTATGAAATGTCTAAATAGATATGGACGTATGGGGTATCGTTAGACTCCTGACATCATCCCGAGTGACGCGGGCTATTTTAATGCAGTCGTTCTTTTTTTTCCGTTGAATATTCTCTTGTACAGGGCTTCGTTTGACGCTTCAATAACTGCGCAGTCAATGTGCGTGCGATATTTCCCAACACTGCCAATGGACACAATGAGGGAAAAGCGATGTTCAAAAACTACAATACTTTCTACACGCATCCGTGCCTTGGGTACTAGACTGGGCCTAATTTTCACTTTCCCTTCGACAACTGCAGTGATGATGAGGTGATAATAAAGCCATTAGTGTTATCAGCTGTGTGGCTGCCGCAATCTCGCCTGTTTGATTTCGATGACGTGCGCAACTTCGCTTGTTACGAACGTATTATTTGCCGTGAATAGTATATTTTCTTATCAAGGTAATTTCTCTACCGCAACTTTTACGATATGATCGGTAATATAGATTTAATTCTCATTGGGTATGATAATAATTAATTTTGGGACATGAGATTGGCACCCGTAGTCACTCAACTGTGAATACTTTGAACGTAACTAAAACTAAACTACTACCTACTAACTAAACGTAGAAAGAGAGAGCGGTAGCACCGAACAGGGGAATATCATCTTTGTGCACGTGTCCGGGCTTGATATTGATGCATATTTATAATAATATGTTACTCAATGTAATTTCTGTAGCGGTTATAGCTCAATGGTTAACGCAGTCAGATCACACGACGGAGAGCGTGGGTTCAAACCTCGACAATAAGCTTGAGCTGCCAGTGAAATAAAACATCGTCTCCCGTAACGTTGCAAACCATTGTAAATTGGTAGGGTACTTTTTTCTCGGCTGGCACGTCACAGCGCCACGAGAAACGGCTACGTCGATGACGTCATGCACGCACGTCACGCAACACGGCGCGACGCATCACACTTGTACCCAACGTAATAATAGAAGTCATTACTTGTTACTAGTACGAGTGTACATAATCGTATTCCTTCTGGCGACTCTTAAAATTTCATTAACAATCTATCCTACTCAATATGAAGAAATAGGAATGGAACCCGTGCCTTTTGATCAAATGCTGTCCTGTAGAATAATTTGTTTAGTGTTGTGTGGTATTCTTGGTGGTAGATCTCCTTAGGTAATTCTGCCGCCAAACAGTAGTGTGTAAACATCACTAAGTTCCGGTGTGAAGAGTACTGCAGCTACAGGGCTGTTGAGACTAACCATCCAAAGTCTCAAAGTAATGAGCTCCACAGCAGCGATGCCCTGATCTTCATTTTGCTACTCAAAATTCTGTGTATCGCAGCAATGGTCATAGGTAATAGACATGCGTTATCTCTTACCATCAGGAGAGCGTCTCGTTCGTCTTAGTTTCAATTTAAAAAAGAACTACTAACAAAGATTTTCCCCAAGAATGGAGTCACACGATTCTTAGTATTACATCGTATGCAAAATCGGGTTTTGTAATCTTCATGTATGTAGGTAAATGAATCATGCAGGCAGACACCAAACGCAATTTAAATAGTAAGAAAAGTAAGGAGCGGGTGCGATCTGGACGACCTTCCAACAGTTTTGGAACGAGTGTGCCCCGGTTGGCCGTGACATTCACTTTTTGCTCCATTTGCTCGAGCTCGGCCGACTCTGCCGCACTGCTTGCCACAGGACATAATTAGGACGACACAAAAAGTACCATCAACCCGGAGGGCCTAGACAAAGCGACATTCTACTAGCGATATCGCTAACAGAAAAGCCATAAATGTACGGGAACGACATAAACTGTCGATATGTTACGTGGACAGCTTATGGCAATCCCGTACATTTATAGCTTTTCTATTAACGATATCGCTAATAGAATGTCGCTTTGTCAAGGTCGATGATGCCTCAAGGGGTCGACGACGACCTACAAAGAGTCCACGTAAGCGAAAAGAGAATTGGTGTCCGCGAGATGTACGCAGCTGGACGAGTCGGTGGCTCGCAGCTTGCAGCGCAGCCGCGGCGGTGGCAGGGTTGCCAGATTGGGGTTTCCTCACGATGTAGGAAAACACTTGGAGTATTAATCGATGAAGAACTTTAGGGCAAAACAAGCAGATCATTATTTTTATTTGCCATCTCGTTACGAACTCATTACTATAATGTTCAATCTACCACAATGTAAGACGACTAGTCAATTAGGAAAAAAATAATAAATAGATCTATTAGCAATCCTCGGTGACGGTAACGAGCGGTAGATGACCGTTACACCCGGCGGCACAGCGGCGCTCTGTGTCGCTGCAACTGTAACCCACTGAGCCAGTTCGGAGGCGAAAAACGCCGAATCTCTTTCAACTCGCCATTGCTAAACAATTATTCAGTGAGCACAAGGACAGCAGCACGCGTGCAGCGCGTTACTTACACTCGGGAGAGTACCACACGGGGGTCAAGTTTGGGGTTAGTCAGGGTTGCTCAACTTAACCGGTATTTTAAAAGCTTTAAAAGTTATACTATAGTTATGTTAAAGTTTCACCATTGAACCACGCGCGAGTGGGAAATGTTCGAAGTTTTTACCAAATCACACCGTCTTAACAACAAGTGAGCTATGGCCTACCACCTAGCCTGTCAAACATTACCAAAAACAATATTTTGTCTAATAAAAAATTATATTAAGAAAAAAAGTAAGGGCTTTAATTAGACTACGGAGATCGTAAATTGTTGTATATAATTGTAAAGGTTAGTTACCGCGGCGAAGGTTAACGACAACAGCGTGAAGGGAGCGCATTTCACTCTCCCTCGAGTACATTTAGCACATTAGCTAGCGGTGAACGGGCGTGCGACGTGACTCAGTGAGGACAAACAAACCTATTTCAAGTCAAATTGGTTCCGTAACCGTCTGGTCGGGAGTCATTGCGCGGCTATACATAGCACATGTCTTGTCGCGATCTAACCGTCAAACGGTCGATAGGTTTCTGATAACACTTGTACATATTTTCTCAAAACAAAAGGATTGTTTTGGGAAACCTACATCGGATACTCACTCATCGCATGGATCGAGAATTTCCCATTTATATTTACAAAATGGCATCATTGTTATCATTTTATAAGGTACAACAATATACAATGGAATATTATTGGCAAAACATACGTCACCTATTTCTATTCTGAGTTTGTACTAAATAGCAAAAACGTAAAAAATTGGGAGTCTACTCCCCCCTCCATACATAAAAAGTGTTTTGTTCCGTCATACTATAACAAAGATAGAAGCATCAAATTTGATATGAGTGGGTGAATATAGCAAACTTTACTAAACTAAACATAACAAATAATTTACATCTCGTTTAATTATATCGGAACACCAGTGCGAAGCAAGACGAGGCCGCGCGCGCGTTGCACTCTGCTTTGTGTTCTTGAAGAAGGCCACCGGATGTGGCCGAAACTATAGTCGGAGGTACCCGACATAATTAAACGTGAGTGATCATGAGCAAAACTAAAACATATTTTTGTGCAGTAGGTATTGATGGTGGCGGCACAGAACCATCGATGCGCAAGTCCCATTCGCACTTAGCTATTTTTAGGGTTCTGTACCCAAAGGGTAAAACGGGGCCCTATTACTAAGACTCTGCTGTCCGTCCGTCTATCTTTCCGTCTGTCACTACTACTACAAGAATAAAATAAATATTTAAGGGGGAATACAACAGACATGATTTTTGTGCCGTTTTTATAGATAATGGTACGGAACCCTTCGTGCGCGAGTCCGACTCGCACTTGGCCGATTTTATGTACAAATGAATCCTAGTTAAACTTAGATAAAAATTCAACAACTACAACGTAATCATGTCATCGTTATGTTTAACCAAGTGCGTCGAGTGGGACTTATCGCACCAGTATGCAACGTATTTGTAAGAAGTGTTATTCAAACATAATTTAATCTAATTAATACATGCACGTCTTTTCATAGAGCTCATTGGAGCGATGCTAGTTATTGTTCCTTGCCAACTACCTACACAGGCCGTCGATGCGTAGAAATAACTAAATTATGCAATTGCATGACCTAGTTTGTACACAAATGCGCACGCACATCTCGCCTGAAATCGACAAAAGACGGCTATCGACATTCAGAGCTTTTCACACAGATACATTTTTTGGCAAACTTCGCCAGAAAATGCTCTTGCACAACACGCACTTCGCTCACGCGCAATGTCAATTTATTTCTAAAGTCACATAAAGATAAATTCCGGCCATATGTAACCAAGTAACGTCTTACAAAATCTTAGAACGAAAGGTTTCGACCAGTGCGTTCTACCCGTCATGACCTACGGCACTGAAACGTGGGCACTCACAGCTGGAACGGTTCATAAGTTTAAAGTCGCTCAACGAATGCTCGGTGTTTCTGTAAGGGGTCGTATCCGAAGCGAAGTAGTTCACCAGAGAATTAAAGTCACCGACATAGCTCAGCGTATTATAAGTTGGAGTGGTTAGTTTTTTGCCGTAGAACCGACAACCGCTGAAATAGACGCGTTCTAGAGTAGACACCGCAAATCGGCCTGACACTATAGCTGGAGTGACGATATAATATGTTGGACAGCTGGCAGTAGCTGGAAGCGAAAAGCAGAAGATCGGGCTGAGTGGCTATGTCCAGCAGTGGATTAGGTAGATAATAATGATGATACGTAGTCACATTCTATGAAAGTGACATAGACAAGCATTGAGTTTGTCACGCCCGACTTTTGTTTGGGTTCAACGTACGAGATAATTGCTATTGAACCGCCATTTATCGAACAAGAGGAAGTTTAGTAAATCGTCTCTCGACTGAAAAGTTCTAGCAGTCGACCCACAGTCGCAACAAAGATCAAAAGCGATGAACACACAACACAACGATAAAATAGACTTAAGACGAAGGAAACGGCTCTAAATCAGGATCTAAAAGAGATAATAGCATTTGTTCAGGAAGCGTAAACAAAGTAAAAAATGTTAATGTTGTACTTCATAGTCGATTCGGACGTGAATGAGATGTGTACGAAACAAAGGGCTAAAAATGAAGTCATAACAGAGATCTTTCATATAAACATATGCTTCTAAGTATGTCTAGGATTCAAAAAATTGTGTATCTGATCTATCAACATAATTCAAAATTTAAATTAAAAAAATATAGTTGGCTTAATCAAAATTACGTCATGATTACATGGAAAAAAAAAGTAATAAAATTTGGTTTATGTTGCAATTGTACAAAATAAAATAAAAATAAAACAAATATGTATTGTCTATTTTTTTTTTTTTTTTTGCAAACTTAATAGTTTTTCTAAAAACTTTTTTCATTTCTTTAGAAGATCTGAGATGCTTACTTTGTTTTAAATATCTCTTAGAATCAATACTAGTACAATATTGAAACATATTAAAACAATCTTTGATCTCAGATCAATAGAAAGACGTGTGAAAGACCCGAAGCTCCTGTCCTGGTATCGAATAAAACTAAGCCAGTAAATCCCTGGAATGTGCAAAGATTACCGGCGAAACAAGACAACAGTGTTGAAATACCTAAAATTGTCTGCGGAGACGGTTTTAGAGTGTTTACTGTGCCGATTCCGGAATCCACTCCAGTGAGCGGTTGCGCTTGGCGCGGATGTTTGCATCCAACTCCGGGCTCGTCAGCATACGGCGCGGCGGAACCGCGCCCCGTGATGCCGTATTTATAAAGTTATTAAACTGCAAACACCTCAGGATTAAGGTATGTCAACCGTGATTCACAATTGCAAGCACTTCAAACTAATTTGATAAACAGAATAGTATGCACTTTGGTATCGCATAATTCCATTGTAAAGATTCACGTCGTTATCTTATTATTATAAGATAACAATCATGTGAGCGTTTTATTGTCACCGGGAATCCCTAGGATGGAGCTAACGGGAGTATTTTTAAGCTGGTCAAATAACTTTTACTTGGAGTTGGCTAGGTAGTGACAGGGCAATACGATTAAATTATATTTACACAAACGGTGATTGTAACCGACGAATGAATTGTTGATTAGGTACAAGAACCAATATGGACCTGATATTCGCCTGAGGCAAATGCGTTTTTGCCTCAGGCGATCATCAGGTCCACACTACCATAATTATATTTGCATTTAGCATGAGCAAAAATATTATTTTGTTACTCAAAATTTTGTGTATAGCTGCAATGGTAATGGGCATGCAATAACTGCTTACCATCATGAGAACGTCTCATTCGCCTCATTACATTTACTTACAAAAATGGCAGGAAAGAAAGCACGCACCGTGTTCTCCATTAAAAAAAAAAACAATACTAACGTAGAAAGAACACCTATAGAAAACTTATTATGGAGACTGTTTGCCCTCAGAAATGTGATCAAAATCAACTACAATAAGTGAAACATTCTTCCAACTGTACCAATTGTGCTAAAAAACTATTTCTTATAAAACCTATAGAAGCTTATCAGCAAATTCAGACATGCATTGCGCGCTGAGAACACGAAGGTCAAATCAATTCCCCCACAATAGAACGGCACAGCATCCGCAGCGATGCCGATCCAACGCTATTTTTATAATGGATCCCATCCCGCAATACATGTGGGGTCATGAGTGCTGACCGATGATTACATCGACGACCTATTACTCCACCCCTCGGCGAATGATCGATACCCTGCTAATTATATGTATGTACATAATTATGTAATGCGATCATTAAGTGACGTTGTTTTCAGAGACAAAAGTAACCCTAATAATAAAATATTAACTTACATCAGTCATCAATTGCATCCGTAACAATTGATGAAGATTACTCAAATTTCAAATTGTAATTGTCACCGAGCAATAACGTTTTAAATAAGAGAAAACTCAACTCAGGCTGAGCATGTTGCGCAAATCGAGCCGATTGTTAGCGACGTTGCTGTAATCTGTCAGAATCAAACCGCGGCGCTGCTGTTCGGCTCGGCACGACTCCACAGATCGTACGCAATGCACCGCTGGAAGGGGCCGGGGGCCGCGCCACTGCACTGCAGGTGCGACCCAGATCTCGCGGATCCAGGACAAACGAACCTACCATCGCCCGAGCCTCCCCTAGCTGCCGATATTCAGGTCACCATGTTTGGCTACGTTTCATGTTCCATTATTACATATAACAAAAGGTTTTATTGACCCACTGATGTGGATTGCGAACAAAGGCCTGAGGAGTTAATGATCGTGTGAATTAAAAGTAATTATTTCATGTAGAGTCTAATTAACAAAAACATGCAACTGGTTAGGTTAGCGTCGGCCACAGGACAGCCGCCTTCTAAATTTAAGCTTTGAACGCCTCGAATGGCTTTTTTTATTGGTTCGTAACGCGTGCTCAATTAAACTGGAGCGTTTGCAATGAGTCGGATCGGTTCTCAGCGTGTGGTGCACAACGAGCTAACTTACTGACTGGCGTCGTCACCAATGCAACGCCACACTGTTTATGATAATTTAATAGTTATTGCCTGAGCCAGACTTTACGATTTGAAAATAGAACATCGAACATTGATATTAAGAACTTAAATACTCAACCTACCCACTAACGGGCATATTATAATTATGTCGGGAACATATCGAAATCTTCATTCCGTAAATTTGCGCTTGTTTACTCCCGCTGATCACCACGATTGTAGCGATGATAGCTCAGTGGTTAGCGCGGACGGGTCACACGCCGACAAACCCCAACAATGATCTTGAGCTGCCGTTAAACGAAAACATCGTGAGGAAGCCACGGCATGACCACACCATCACTTAACATCAGGCGAGCTGTAACTTAAATGAGCTTAACAGGACTTAGCCTGTCAACTATTTTAAAAAAATCGATCGGTCTAAGGGTGACCACAGGTTTTTAACTCAAGTGAAAATGCTTTTTAATCGTGTTATAGTACAAACCCCTAATAGATTTGCAAGAATATATACCTCGGTTGTATTAGGATGGCGCTATTCAGGTCAAACTACTTAAAATATGAAAATAATGAATAAATTCATGAACATTTAAAATACAAGTAAACTGTAAAAATGAACATTGACGTCAAGATGAAAACGGCTTTTCACAGCGTGACTCCTGAAAAAGTACCAGGCGAACATGAACCGATAGCAGTTATTGTTATCAGTGAGGACGTCGGCGGGGCGCGGCGGGGGCCGGGGCGGGCGGCCTTGTGACGTCGCGTCGCATCTGTTAACGCCAACTACAGTTACACAACACGGCGCTATCTTATCAACGACGCTTGTCGCGCAAAAAGATCATTGTCACGAACTAAACTTCTGAGCGATCCTGCCGGCCTGGTGTACACCGCTAAATTTTATCTAAAATTCTCCGAATTTCAGGGAAATTCCAGTATTTAAAAATAAATAAAATAATATTCGTGCACATGTTGCAGAATTACACTACTTAATACATAATACATTGTAAGGGGGTCCAATGAGATCCGTGCATTTATTTGTAGGTACATCGATATCATGGCAATATGTGCAAGCGACAACCATCCGCGCACGCACAGAGAATGCACACGACACACTACACTGTGACACAGAACGTGTGTCACTTCATGTAACGTGTTTTCAGTGCCTGTGTAATCCTTGTTGACTGTTGTTGTCAATGTTGACTCACTCTTATTTTGGTCGAGCAAAACTGCGATACCGATGTGATATAAAGATTTTAAACAATTTGTAGAAAAACATCGTAAGGAAACCACAGCATACCTACTACCCTACCGACTTTCTAGTACTCGACCTGTCGCCAAGCACCTAACAGTGTGTTCCGACAGCCTCACTTGAGAGCTAGTTCCATTCCAGGCTATGCGTGTTCACCATCTTCGACTACACCATCACTTAACATCAGGTGAGCAGTGGTCAAATACCTAGCCTGTCAACTATAATAAAAATACTATGAGAACCAGATAACTTACATACACATTTTTTTTTAATACATACATACATACAGAACACTGAACAAATATATATCCCCATCACACAAATGTTTGTGATGAGTGGGAATCGAACCCACGCCCTACAGTTCTTGAAGAAGATAAAGTAGCAAATAAACTAACAGGGCAGTCAATTTTGAAGGTACAATAAAGGTTCAATGTTACCTAGTTAGTGAGAGGCAACGACACTTGTAAGTTTGCAAATGACAACAGAATAGTGCCGTCAGTGTGAAGGCCCCGTGAAACAATCAAAGGATGGCAGCCGCCGCGCCGGCGCTCGCCGCCAGAACGGTGCCCGCGCCGGTGCGCCGGAACTACCTAACCACCTAACGCTCATCAGGTTTCAGGGTCACAACCGAAACATTTTTTGTATGGTTGACTATGTAGGTGTTTGACCATAGCTGACGCTTTAATCGAAGATGGTGAAGCACACCTGCCCTAGAATGGAACTAGCTCTCAAGTGAGGCTGCCGGAACCGTTTGGTACTTGGCGGCAGATTTTCAACTTGAGGGTGGTAGCTAGTCAGCCGAGTACTGGAAAGTAATCTACCATCATGCTGTGGTTTCTTCACGATGTTTTCCTTCAACGGCAGCTCTAGCTTATTGTTGGGGTTTGAACCCACGCCTTACGGAATGTGAACCGATCACGTTAACCACTGAGCTATCATCGCTACAAAAACATTGGATGATTCTAATACTTTCTTCTCACTCCTTATGTTAGCGCACCGAATACCTTTTTTTGTTCGTTTGTTTGGTTGCCAGGTGGGTATTATGGAAATGCATCACGCATGTTCTTATAATGAACAGAGTAAATAATAACATTACAGTACGAGTAAGTTTAAGCGGGACGATAAGCGGCGCGCCGGGTCGTTACCCTCGGCCGCACGTGCTCGCGCGAGTCGGGCGGCGCTCGCTGCCGGGCCGGCTGCCACGGGGATGCAGCTACCGGCGACCACGGATCTCTCACCCACAGACTGCACGAGACGGATAGCCTTCTAGGCAGATACGGCATGACTAACGATTCTACGGACTATGCTTCTGTAGATATGTTCACATAGATTTGTTTTCGTTTTACTAGAGATGCTCGGATAAGCAACGTGTTCAGATATAGGTCTGTAGATTTTCTTAACTCTATGTTCTGTTCTATATATTGATTCTAGCTTTTTTTTAATTTATAATTTTCGCTCCATAGACGCCGGGGTCCATGACCTTTGTCAACTTATTTAACCACACAACACATTTTTTAATTTCAATACAATATAGGGAGAGAGAAGTTAGTTTAATCTCAATCAAAGGTTAAAGTACTGGTTTGTGTGTATACCGCGAGCAGCGACCCGCAACCCGCAAGCAGCCCGTTTCTAGCACTAAAAACATCTAGTCATTAATTAGCTTCAGTTTGCGTACCACGTACCTACTATGAAAATGGACATAAAATATGAAATCACCGAAATATGCGTATTATTATGTCGATGATTTAATGCATACACAGAATACATGACAACAAATAGGTAATAAAGGAGAATACATTTATATAGGTGTAGGGTGCCATGGCACGACCATAAAGCAGGAAGGATAACATTTCACTGTTATTCCAATGATAGACTCAACTCGTGAGTATTGAGTATGTCATCATTTTAGTTATTATGAACATACAATAGATGTACCATATCTAATTACTAATACCTACTTATACATATACATATTAGTATCTGATCTCGCACGGGCTACAAGCGCCAGGTGTTCAAACAGCAGGAAGTGTAGTATCGTTTGCCAGAGATTAACGACTGCGCGCGAGGACATGTGGCGTCCTGCCTGGTGGCCCGCGTGTGGGCTCTGCTCCTACGTGTCGAACCAACCGTTATTGACTCAGAAACTCACTGTACACAAGGAGATAACGATCGTGAGCGTTATAATAATATAAGAAGAAATTATTCTTCAATCTGTGATTTTATACCTTTTATTGACTTCTTTGCACGTGATACAAGATTGCAAGCATCCCCCACACTAGGTTAACCAGTGCTGTGAGGTCAAAACTGTCACTTCCATCATTCTTGCATTCATTGACGAAGTGAAATTAACACAGATGATCCTTGACCATAATAAGAACTATTTAGGTACGTAATATAAATACAAACACCTCTCTAAAGCTACATTATACATATAATGCTTCTACAAAAAAAAACACAATTTAACCTCAACGAAGACAGTATTGGAGGAATTCCAGAGTGAAGATCACGATTAGGCAAGTGTATAGGAAGAATACCTTGTGGCCAGATGGAGTGAAGACCTGCGTAAAGTGAAGCAAGAACTGGAAGCAGAGCTGCTGACCGAACGCAGTGGTGTACACAGGCACGTTAGGAGAGGTCTACGTTCAGCATTGGACAGTAAAAGGCTAATGACGACTACGATGAAAGCAGTGGCCTTGTATACGCAACTATACTAAGGCGAGATTACTATACAGGGAAATGTTAAAAAGGTATCACCAGAACCAGCCGAAGTGCCACGAGAGTAAACGAGGTCACGTACATCCTTCCACTTTCTATACAAGAAGCAAAACGAACATGCGTGGGTTCAATACGGCGTCGCAACGCACGCCGCCATTAAAGGATTAAGCAAGTCTTACTATGTGTCATCGCCCACATCTCAGACCAAACTCACTTTTTCATTGTATTCGACAGTTCAAAATTCGTCATAGGCTAGAACGACGGGCAATCCAGCCGATCGAGGAATATTCGAATATATCATCAATCGATCTCCACAGTTGGTCACACAGGTCGTTTCGGTAAGTACCACCGCAGTACCAGATATTCTGCCGCCAATCAGTAGTGTGTAAACATTACTGTTTCGATTTGCAAAATTACAGAGTTGTTGAGACTGACCATCTAATGTATCAAAGTAATATAGTGAGGAAACCATAGCGTGGTGGTAGGGTACTTTCTAGTACTCGGCTGGCTAGCTACCCGTAAGTTAAAAATCTGTCGCCAAGCATCTAACGATGTGCACCGGCAGCCTCACTTGAGAGCCAGTTCCATTCCACGCTAAGTGTGTTTACCATCGGCGACCACACCGTCACTAAACATCAGATGAGCTGTGGTCAAAACACTTAGCCTGTCAACCATAAAGTTGCAATGGTTATGCGTTATCTGTTACCATCAGGAGAGTGTATCGTTCGCCTCAATAATATTACATTAACATAAAATAGTGAGTACTGTTCGATGGCAGTCAGGCCAGCCAGCCCTAGTGTCACGCGTCCAATTGCGGTTTCGCCGATTGCGCTTAGTTAGAGCGCCGTGGGGCGACAGATGTGTTCAATTCTCTCCCCATCATTGCGATGTCGACTTTGTGTACTTCGGGTTACGAAGCAAATTAAATTGTCAAAATGAGAGGAACAACATAGTTATCTTATTCTTATTTGGGGTCAGTCAGCTCGTCCGGAGTCCGGAGATAGCTACTGGGAATTTGCCTTTAAGTATTTCTACAATGATTAGCGGGCGTGTAAGAAAATAAGGTGGTAATTAATATGAGTTCTATCAGTTTTCTGGTGTAAAGTTCTAAAGTACTTATAAACCTTTGCTTAGTTTGCTTTGCTTACTAGATAGCGTTGTGTAAAATGTCGTACGATAATTATTTATTTATTTATATTCCTGTTATTCGTTAATGGAGCAGCCATTGCGACTATAATCTCTGGGAATATATTCACGTTATTAAAATTAGCAAACTCTGAATCTGCAACGCATTCAGTTGGTCCAGGGAGCATGATGTATTTGTACAGCTGTGAAGCAGTTGTATACATATTATACATTTATGTACAAGCAATTTTGGATAAAGAGTAGATATGACGTCATTTTAGAATGTATTTAATGACGTCGTAAGTAGGTCGCCTTCATCAATATCTGGGTACCGTTTGAAGTCTTAATCATCGTCGGTGCTGTCGCGCTCACGAGAAAATTGTTCATTGGGCAATTCACTTTAAGCATCGAACTGTCGACTGACTACTACAACTAATAATTATTCTCCTGATGAAGTATTCCAGTGATTGCTTCCTTCTATTCAATAACTCAATAATAAAGTCAAGTGGGAGTAAGTAGGTACTCGTTCTCGTGCACTTATTCTAGGAACCGTTAAGTGCAATCTTCATTTGATTAGGCATTCGAGCTTTACTCAAATATTAATGTGTTTGTTAATGTTTCCGGATGTTGTTTCAAGCTTGTTAAATGGCTCATTGACATTACTAGGTAATTATAGATTTAAATGCTGTCATGAGATGAAATACATATTCAATACTTTCTTCGTTCAGATTTGTGAAGGGTGTGTTATATAATGTCGGTGGTTACAGCGCAGGCCCCGCGAGCGCAGGGCGCATCGGGCGAGACACGCTGCGGCGCTGCGTGGCGGCGGCCTTGGCGCGTCACTTGCCACTCTCGATGACCTTCTTTACGCTCGACCCGTGATACTGATGCCAATTATTGATAAAAAAAAACTTATGCAAATTTCGTTTTAGTATGTTTAATGTTACGTGGAATAAAACGCAATTTTTTAAACGATAAACCACACTACGTCAGCAACGAGAATCTTGTCCATAATTAAAGAGATTCATTTCCCGAATTCCTTGTACGCAAGCAGTAGCTGGGTCAACACACACGTAACTGATTTTCACATGTTAACAGACTAGAACGTAGCCACAACCATACTGCATGTTGGATTAATTTATTACTGATCGAATATTCGCAAATTTATATCAACGTTAAACTTGTTTCTTCCCTCTGTTTATTTTAACCACGTAATGAACACTGATATTTATCAGTAAGGAAGTATTTCATCGTGATCACGGCAGGCCCGGGTACTAACGAAGTCGGGATAGATCTGATCATATCTGCTGGATATTATAGATATATGTATGTATAAAAGGTTGTGTACAAATTGTAACAATTGTAGGCAATTTTGTATACACAACAGAGTGACGGAGCATTATCTCGGCAGTTGGTGCGCCGTGCTGCCCGGCCTGTACCAGTGTCACTAAAATTTATTTTCAATATTCATACAATCTGAAATATAGTTTATCTTAGTTGTGTCACGATAATGAGAAAGCAGGCAGTTGGCCAATGAGCAGGAGTCAGCGCGGTTGATAAACAATCGGCTCGAGGACATGCACCGCGTCGTCGAACCCAGTGAAAGTCGCTACTGTCGTGATGAAATGGAACGAAACTCGCCACACGAACTGTGCTCAATATCTTTACTCGCGTTTTGATGGAGAGAAGCATGCGGACCGAACACCGCACATTTCATTGATTTTATTCGTATACGACGTAGTACGATGTAGGCGAGCTGACAGTTCGGCACGTGTCACAAACTCGCACTACCATCCAATGTTGCGAACCAATAAACTGTTTCAACCGTAATCCTAATAGAGAAACTGAAACGTTTCGGAATCAGGGGATTGCCGTTGGAATGGTTTCAGAGCTACCTTGACAAAGAAACCAGTGTGTTAGGATAGGTGTTGAAACGAGCAAAACGCTGCCGATATGTTTCGGAGTACCCCAAGGCAGCGTACTCGGCCCAACATTCTTCATATTATACATAAACTATATACATTCAGCATACTCTGTGGATAACGAATTAAATTGTTATGCTGATGATACCGTCGCTCTGTTTCACGGAAAAACGTGGGAGTCTGCGTTCAAGAAGGCAGAATCGGGAATGGCACAGATCAAACGATGGCTTGATAGTAATCTCCTCACATTGAACCTAACCAAAACCAAGTACTTGTGCTTCCATAAAACAAAGGCATCGGAACCTGAACCAAATCTTAACTTAATGCTACACTCCTGTGACGATCAAACGCAATGCAACTGTGAAGCTATTTCTCGGGTAACCTCAATTACATACCTAGGAGTCTCAGTTGATGACCAGCTCACCTTTAAATCTCACATCACAACGTTAGGGAAAAGAGTTCGGAAACTGGTTCACATTATGAAAGCATTACGTAACTCAGCTAGCAATAAAGTCCTTCGCCTTGTATACGTAGCTTTATGTGAATCAATACTATCGTACTGCATTACTGCGTGGGGCGGCGTTGGAGTTACGTCTATGATGGAAGTGGAAAGGGCTCAACGCGCAGTGCTCAAAGTAATGCTAAAACTTCCTTACCGTCACCCAACGAATGACTTGTATACTGTAGCGGGAGTGCTGCGTGTTCGCCAAATTTATATCCACAAAGTAACTCTCATTATGCATCGAAAAATAAATACTAAGCTCAGCTAACCCAACACCGGTACCGTCAACATTACACTGAAGAGAAGACCGCCGCGTGCCACTGAGCCCCTAACAAAAACAGCTTTCGCTCAACGTCTCCCAAACTTCAGGTTCCCATTTATTTACAACAAAATTAGTAAATTATGTGACATACGACACAAATCTGCAAGAGAATGTAAAATAATAGTCTTCAAATATTTGCAAACACTAACACATTTAGATACGGAGAAATTACTAAAAATAATAAAATGATTTATAAAAATTCCTTGAGCTCATACACACACTCACACACATACTCACATACACACACACAGTCACACTAACACACACACATAAACAATACTCACACTTATACACACACACACACACATAATTATATACATAAACACACACACATAAACAATACTCACACTTATACACACACACACACACATAATTATATACATACACAAACGCGGGCACGCACACGCATATACATACGTACACACCGCCCGCACCGCACTAATAAATATAGTTTATAATCGCAAGTGTAGGTAGTCCCCGCGAAACAGATCCTCACCTAGTGCAGGGACTACAAGCAATAATGTAATCTGTACAGTTTAAGAAATAAATTATTTTGTATTTGTATTGTGTAATAAACCCCTAGGAGCGCTTTCAAAGAGGTTGCTCCACTGAACTGGCAATATACGTATGTACACAGGAATGCAATCAGCCGCACAAAGCGGCCATCGACGGCCGCAACACGCTTGCGACACAGATACCGATCTCCGACTCCGAGCCTCGTTCAGACTCCTTCACCTCGTCGTGTCTCGCCCTCCGGAGATTATCTTCACGATCCTATTATTATCACACCTGTTCCGAGTGCGAGAGGAACAGGCCAACAGGCGGGCCTGTTTGTTGATAGAGATCTCAAGGACAATATTTGGGTTTGGATCCACGAAAATTAAAACTCATGGGTTATAATATGGCAAAAACTACGAATATCTTATAATTAAATGAACAATGTAAACACACGATGATGGAACTGTCCAAGTCCATCCAACTCGCCTCCGCCTCCTCCAATCAAGCGCGTGGCCCGGACTGCTTTTTGAAATGCCATTTTCAAATTAAAAATCGCTTACGCTGAATTCCGGCAGCCACACTTGAGATCCAGTTTCATTTCAGGCTAGGTGTATTCACCCTCTTCAACCACACCGTCACTTAACATCAGGTGAGCTGTGGTCAAACATCTACTTAGTATCTCAAAAACAGAATAAAAATTGTGTGACAATTGCGAATATGTCACAAATTAGTAAAACAATAACATATCTAGGATTCTGGAACAACAACATTTAATGTATCTCATTCTTCGAGGGTCTGATATCTTTTAGTCAATGATGAAATAAAAAAGCATAACAATACAATAGCCTGTGGGTATTGTAATATGTACAGCTTCATGCATAACACAGGTTCTGCTTGGGCAGATCACAAAAACTTTCCTCGCTCCGCCTCGGTATAATAAAGCAATATGCTATTCTATCCACAAATCCAATACAGTTCGTGACCCGCGGCCAACACGTCCGTCGCATCCCGCTCGGCATAGGATTTATAACATTACCGGGATGAAGGCGGAATCGGCGACGTCGGAGTCATTCCTCAATGAAACGACTACATCGAGTGCCGGCGCTCACGCAGTTCCGCTGCGGTTCCTGCTCCGACTAAATAGTACTCTATGGTAATGGTGGCGAGACGTGAAGTACAGCTATTAACTCGATGATGTTGATGCGCCGAGAGAGGGAAGTTAGCCGAGTTTCCGCCGTGATCCGTCATTTCCTCCTCTTTACTTTCGAGATCACTCCAGGGACACGCTTACACTACTGTAAGGTAAAGCTTTTAGAGCCTCTCCATTAGCCGGAATGGACTCGAGGTCAATTACATAAAGCTATACTAATTAGGGCAACAAAGAAATATTAGGACAGATTTTATTATCTTTGACTAAATTATTGGTTGACACGAAAGCTATTAATATGAACATTGATTCGGTAGAATCCGTTATTCATTTTGTCCAGGTTCTGTAGAAACCGTAATCATTTAGCACCAGTTAGCGCCTATGATCAGTATCATTCACATTCCTTAAAAGGTCCTCCGTCCGAACCGGTGCAACGTGACCCGCGATAACCGCGAGAATATTTTGTTTGCCTTCGGAAACGATATGAACTTGGGTGTCTACACTTTCTGGTATCGCAAACTCGACGCGGCTGACTCAGCGATAATATCATTTAGCTCCCTGACGGGAAGCGGCAGCGAGAGTGGTAGCCCACGTTACATCCTCATCGGTACTGTAGGAAACCATATTCGAATCTCAAATATTTTCATGGTTGAAGTTATCGGCACGTCTCGGACGGCAGCGGAACAGGTCTCAGCTGAGAGTGACGTCACCGCGTGGCGTGGCTGCCGACCGTTATCGACGGACAGCGTTATAAATACATATCCACTAGACTGACCAGAAAACGGACAAGTTAAATGGGACTAACAGATATACTAGACCTTGTACGGCCTTTTGATGCTTACTTGAAAACAATTTAAAGAACATAGATCTAATTAAACAATTGTATATTAAAGGATACGCTTTACATAGAATCGACAGCAAGAGCTTTCATAAAGACTATATAAAAAGTTTCGATTTACATTTTTACCTACAAATGAATGACAGTTAAGTTCCAGTTACAAAACAGGGGCTCACCTCAGCATGACGCCGGCCATACTAAGGCGTATGACCAGCAAAGATTAAATAAAATAAAAAGTCAAAAAAGTATACGTTATAACAATAACTTATAGTAAAATTGGCTACTACTATACCTATACGTGTAGTAATCATTTTTACAGTCCATGGATGATTTGCGCAAAGAGGATTCGTCACTCATACATTCAGCAATATCTTAATGCACTCCTTAAAAGAATTCAGTCAATTATTTAATGCTACAGTACAGAGTGGGCAGGACGCATATATATGCGCCGCCACGAGCCGCGCGTCGGGCGCTGCCGGGAAAAGGGACAGAAGGCGCCGGCGGATTTTTTTTACTGGAAATTTTCACAGAAATATCATAATAAAAAGACCAGCTTTCCGGTGAAGCTACATATAGTCAAGAAACCCGCATGTGTCCCTTTGTTTCACGTTGTTCACGCGGACTTGAATCCGCCTGACTGCAGCGGAGACATGCTCCAATCTGTATCGATTTTTTGTCAACACCAACACAACACATGTCTAAAAACCTTGATAGTAGAAGCTGGAGCGCATACGGAGCTAGTCGAGTTACTATCGGACCAGTATCGGGGGCAACCGACACAGCGCCGTCTAACTACAAACTGATGCACGTGTAGTGCAAATGATGTACCTACGTACACATAATTCAATTCAAATATCAAATATACTAAATAAAATTTAAATAAACAAAGATATAATTAGTTTTTTTTTTTTAATCAAAATAGAATAACTGAAAAACCAAAAAGAATTTTTTTTAAACAAAATTATTTCATACCTAAAAAAGGTCCCTGATAATGTCAGGGGTAATAGTGGCGGACGGTAAAAAAACTGAGCAAAACTTGTACCTACTATCCGAAGCAGACAATCGATGAAATACGTTTAATACTAATGAGTCGTATCTTAACATAACAGTTACAGCACTCAGTGCATTAGTATGCTCGCTGTATCCCGGGGTAACGTATCTGCGTCGTTCGCGAATCTTTTGTTCGTATTTTGCCTTTTCGACCTCATAAAGTCGTCTCTAATTCCGCGAAGCCGCGGCAGTACAAGCCCGGTATCCGCCCGAGGACACGCCGACGAGGAAAACGACATCTGGGGCACATCGTCGCGGATGCCTGTAGGGTTCAACGAACAGGGGCGTAGCTACCGCCGTATCAGCCGTATCAATGATACGGGACCCCCAGAATATTGGGGCCCCAATATGTATAAGCAAAGATTCGTAAGCTCTCAGGCCGCGGCAACAACGGCTTCGTTCGATTATATGTTCGTTAACAAGTTCGTGAAAGAATAATAAACATGACCCTCGTGGAGCTATGAAATGAAAGTCTGGGCCCTCGACAAATCTTGTTATAGGGCCCGTCTAACGCTACTCTAGGCTACTTCACTGCCTTCATTTGGGCCCCCCAACTAATTTTGATACAGGGCCCACTTGACAGTGGCGTAGCGTGCCTTGGAGGGACGAACAATAATATTTCTAATAATTATGCAAAACAAATGACACATCGTGATTCCTGGAACCTATTGAGGATATTTAGGCGCATTACTGAGAACTGGATAAAATATACTCTGTGTATTATTCTATATGCATTTCAAACAAACGCTGAAGTAAACCCATTGCAGAGTAAATGGAACCTTACGTATTCATATAATATTAGATTGACAGTGTGAGGGTTTGATAACGTAACGGTGGCCACGTGAGGGCATTGAATTGGTGGGGCATTGAAGGAGAACATGTCTGAGAGGTGTTAATGTTCTCGAAGATATGTGAGGTCCGCTAACCCGCACTTGACCAGGGTGGCGGACTACGGCTTTACCCATCCCACAATGAGAGGCTCGCGCCAAGCAGTGGGACAGTTTATGAAAAAACAGGACTCGCAGCGGAACTTTGTAGCGTATACACATAAAAGGACGTGGGTTCTAAGCCCAACGATTAGTTTAATTGCCGGTGAAGGAAAACTTCGTTAGGAAACCATAGCATGGCGGTAGGGTGTTTTCTAGTACTCGGCTGGCTAGCTACCATCAAGTTGAAAATCTGTCGCCACGCACCTAAAGGTGTGTTCCGGCAGCCTCACTTGGAGAGTCCACACCACAGTTCACCTGATGTTGTGATAACAACATCAGGTGAACTGTGGCAAAAAAACTAACCTGACCACTACAAAAAAAAAAATGGACTGTTTCCACGGAATTTTCTCTCCTGTTCAGTATATTATTTAACGCACCGAAATAAGTGAGCGGCGCGACATGCTCGCGGAGTCCCGGCGGAGTCCCGGCGGAGCAGCGCTAATGTTTACAAAGAGAGAGCGGCGGCGGTGTCTGCCGGAGCTCGCTGCAAGCTTGCACATATTGTGACGAGACTGTTAACATCATTTTTTCGTCGCGAGCCCTGCGCTACAGGCGACGCGGCAAGGTCGACGCCCGCGTGCGCCCGCGCTCTCCATACTTAAGACTACGACGGGACGCACTCTGTATAGGTAGCTTACCGGACTTATTAGACTGTAATTACCAGACATGATAACGAAACTACATCGACACAATTTAAAACAAGCGAGAGAAAAAAAAACTATGTTATTCTGGTAGGAAAGCAATCGCTGCCGGAACCGTAAGAATGTCCAGCCCCCGCACTCCGAGCTACCTCCTGTGGCACTCAGGAAATAGCCACGCGACCAAATGTCATATGCCTGCTCAATAAGGTTTGTGTCGTGTAGCTTGTTCGTGAGCGCCTAACAGATATTACAATGAGAGGCTGAGTACAGGCAGGCAGGGCTCAACGGTCAGTGCTCAGCTACTGTGCTTTCACCATAGCTCGCAGATCTGCAGCGCTGACCTGACACGGAGTTGATTATGATTTTACAGTTATACTAATTAAGAAAATCTCTTTCTTACAAAAGTAGCCTATCTAATAATAATCCAGTTAACGCGGGCATCTGTCGCACGACGCACCTCTGCTCCCGCACATCCGGCGCCCGCACCGCGCGAGTGCACGGGACATGTATGAGGAACGACTACGAGTGTACACTGCGGTCGAAAGACGCGAGCCCGATGCCCTACAAAGTATTCATGCCTAACAATCCGAAACAGCCGTGTTTTCATAAACTGTCTCACTACTGGGCACTGGGTGCACTGCGAGCGTTTTGAGAAGGGTAAAGCCGCAGTGCTCCTGTTCTCCTTCGCCGTCTACAGTCATCGACAGTACGCACGTTACTTTAGAAAAGGCAGATTGGAAGCCAGCCTCCCAATCGACTGCCGAAACTTCACAAATGTATCCACCAAACGCATGTAGTAGTGCCGATCTATTGTAAGTGTACTTGCTTCGTAACGTATGTATTTGTATCCTATATACGTGTTCGTATACGGGGCGACATACGTATATACACCCGTATTATGTACGCGTCTACAAGAAATACAATTTCATAATTTATATTCAGTGCGTAGGTCCCGTTTAATCTTGCACGAAAAGTATTTGAGCCTCAAACTAAGGTAGCAGAGTCTTTTATAGGTTACATGTATACAGCTATAGGTATACATGTATGCGTATATTGAACATGGGTGAGGTTTTCTCTGTATGAATACTATATCCGACAATTCTTTCGTAACATTTATTTTGATAAGTTGTTGTTTTGAGTTGTGTTTGATTCTAAACACAATACCTACATGTGTAAAATGTCATCTTAGTGTGTACCATTCATTAGTGTAATGGTGAGTGATAATTTGCTAATCTAATCGACAGATTTAAAAGCATTTTAAGTAACAATCTCTAAGCTGCACACATATTGTATGTAGATAGTTCAAACAGGAAAACTCAGCAAGCAGAAGTTAATGCAGCCAGCGGCAAATAGTGAGTATGCGTCCTGCAGACGAGGCGAGATTATGAGATAGCTTGGCCTTTTGACAGCTAAAGTTTATAGGGTCTAACAATACATTCCTTCAATTTGGATATTCAGCAATTGGATATTTAGGATATACTCAGCCATTACCTTTACCTACAATCATAGTCAAATGAAGAAACTTGTAAGTGATTATGAGTGAAGCGGGTAAATCATTCTCAATTCATCACTTCAGAATTTTCTCAAATAATTAACAAAGACAAAATAATTTGATATTATACACCTGTATGTTCTACATGGTTTTATGTATAATTTTTCTTTTTATATAGGTACAAATCTTTCCGTAAATATGTAGATGCACAAAACCAAAGCTGGCAACTTTGTGATCTTGGGTCACCAAAATACAGGCTATGCCTAGTTTGGGGCCCGATGAATTACTTTATACAAATTTTAAACTGCAAATTTGTATTTATGGTAATAAAGGTTATTATAATTATTGTTATTTTACCACTACCAACCAGGGGAGACCACTACTGAATGTTTTTCAGTTATTCCACTAGTTACCTCGGTCAGTGTATATACATACCTCATTCATAGAACCAAGTCTAGATTAGGTATTATAGAAAAAGTTTAAAAAAAAATATATAAATTGGCAAAGTGAAACGCATACAGTAGGCACCTACTCAACAGAAATGAAACTGATTCCTGACGTCTTTAAATTGAGAACAGTTTGTAGTTGTCATGAGTGACAACAGGATCAGTTCCACTGCTACTACTATTTAAATTAAGGGGTGTCCTTCGCGGAACATTCCCAGTGATCTGATAAGGCTAGGCTCACATTGTTCTTGCAGAATGTTTCTGAGCTTATTCAGTTGGACAACGCTGCAACCATTGTTCTGTGGCTATTGTATTGTATGCCAATGTTATGTTCCTGTCAGTGCCATGCAGCCACCCAGAATAACATGACTTAACGATTGCATTGACCACATGAAACACTGTGCAAGACAGGTTTTGATATATGACTCATTGACCAAATGAGCAAAAAATATGCTCATCTGATGGTAAGAATTGTAGCTCATGAGTAACTGTTAGCACTTTTGAAATAGTAATAAGAATTTGTAGCTGTTACAAGTATTTTCCATGCGCAGACAAAGGTGTTGTCATTGACATTTATACACATAGCAGGGTCAAGATCAAACATGACTGAAACTGACCTTGAGCATTAGGTACAGGCAACAAAGAATACGTCTGGTGAATCACTGTCGCCTGAGATGACTACATTACCCAGTGTTTCGAGCTTACACAGCATCTAAGCTCGAGACATTCGAACCAACTTTTAAATGGAAATAGACTAAATATATACCTACCTTCAACACTTAAGACATTGCTATATTTCAAAAAGCCTTCAGTGAAACTTTTGCATGCTGACATAGCCTACATGTACTGTGACAAATCATTTAAAGATATTCTTAGTGTTTGATATTTTTTATTTTATTAAGATTCATACCACCAACCACCACCACCAACTCGTCTGATAATAAGGTGGCAGGTGAGGCACGCAAACTTAGGAGATACCTATTCACAATGGCCTTAAAGAGATCCCGATATATCCCTCAGGAAACAAAGGTATTTTTATATTACTACCCATAGTATAATAAATAATATAAATACACTAACAACTAACATTTATTTACATATAGTATTTGTAACAGTATATTTCATTGCATAATACTGGTACCAGCGCTGGTGTTATGTTTGACATATTAACAGGTATATTGGTATATGTTATGATTTCGATATTTTTAATGTTATTTTAAAATATGAAAGAAAAAACTCTCCACACACACACTACACTCTACACTTGGGTATCTTCTATTTATTTTACCAGTTAGCAGCTGTTCGTTTTCCATGTAAAATAAAATAGAATGACCTGTAACTTTGGTGTTATTAATAAAATATTTGTAAGAAAAGATTTCAATACTTTTGTGATTGTCAATTCATTCCTGTCCCTATATGTGATACATAATGCTAAGCTGGTGTGAGGGGTTGGTTTAAAACAAAACAGATAATTATGACATCTCACTGCACTAAGTAAATTTTGGGACAGGAGCTTTGACATATCATCCAAGAATTTTTGATTGAGGGTCTACCTTTCTCCAAAATATTTTCACAGTTGTGAACTACAAAGATCTGCAACGGCCACAAGCAAAAAAATGCTAGTAAATCTTAAGAACTATTAAACCAAACTAATTCACTTTCTGAAACTTTAAGCTATTCTTCATTATTATAGGATATCTGCACAGATTAATACCGAATACCTAGGTATTCGGTATTAATCTGTGCAGAGAAGACTGGTGTTCCTTACCTTCAGGATAGGCTTGCTTGTGCGCGATGACGTCGATAACCATGTGTGTGGAGTTGTACAGCGGGCCCATGGCTCGCATGTCGAACTCGACGGAGGCGCGGTAGGTGGCGTTGATCACCGGCTCCGAGTAGTTGACGGCCGCCAACTCCTTCACATCCGCCATATCGCGCATCAGATGCCGGCTCAGGGTGTTCATGTTGTACGATATCTGACCGCGCGCGCCCCGGGCCAGGCACAGCGCCGCCCACAGCCACAGAACCGCCGCCACCATCGTTGCACTGCCACTCACTGCCCACTGATCACCACCGACATAACCACACAGAACGAAGGTAAACTATTTGTTTGCTAAACAAACGCTCAGATACCCGAAACATAAACACTCGTATAGGAATCGATGAAAATTCAACTTGCGCGCCGCTATGCGACGTCGGTACGTTCCGATCAGTTTTGTTTAATTTATTTTTCGATATTTATGTCAGTATTCGTTTAGTCTTGTTATTTTCTTTGTTTCAAATTTACAAGACCCAACACGGCCGCCTCGACGCAACCAGTCGGTCGGTCGGTCGATGATTTTTTGATTATTCAATGATCGAATGAATGAATGAAGTAGCAGTGTTGCAAGCTAGCTGCTGCAAAATATGCTGATGTTCAAAATATGATAAAACTGTACAATTTTGCTATTTTGGGATTTAGTGAGAACGCGGTAAAGTCATATTACTTTATCCATAACATGTGCGTTTTCTAGAATTTCAAAGTAGTTTTCTGTTAATCAAACCGAAGGCAAAAAAATGTTTTTTCATGTTTTTTCCAGAACATGCTTTTTTCATGTTTTTGCGTAGATGTAGCAGAAACTTATAATAAAGTTTCCATTGTTTTATAAAGGCACTGACGGCTTGATTATGACTAAAATCTGTTTTACTTGTTTATATTAGAAGGAAATGGTTGATATTGGCAGAATGCATAAAGTCCGAAGTTGAAAATATAGTAAAAACGTAAATTATTGTGAAATAACTTTAATTTAATGCTTTTATTTTATTACCATTCCTAACGTAAAAATAAAAAAGTGTATAATACTAAATGATTTAAAAAAAATATATTAAATGTAACATTATTATGTATAATTGAAATGGAAATATTAAAGTATAGCCGACTATTACTGGCTGAAGGACTAGTATCCATGCCCGAGAATAAATAAATAAAAAAGCCAAGTGTTAAAGTATGAAAACATGGCCAAGAAAATAATTAAAACAAGTAAAAAAATATTATTTCAAAAAAAATTAAGACAAAAACGAAACTTCTGTGTGGCACTCTACTAAAAATTTATACAGATTTTATACGGAGACGATATTATAGCACATTTTTTTTTTTATTTACTAAAAATATCTATACGCAATTTTTTTTTTTTATTGATTTACGCTTAGTGCTCCACTCTTTTCGACAAAGATATACTTGGTAAATCGTCATTTTTGTCGAACTGTCCAAGGACAATGGCAATGTTTTTCAGATGTTGTAGTTGGTTTTGGGTTTGAAAGTTGTTTTCATGAGAATACATTTTAGAAAAGGAAAATTCTAGAAGTTTGTACTGTAATTTATAATTTGTAGTCATTTTGTAGAATACATATAAAAAATAATGTGTCCCTTTTTTTAATCGATTATATTTCGGTAAGACTAAAAGTGTAGGAGGATGTAGAAGTAAACGGGTATTTATGTTTATGTATTCCAGGTGACCACGTCATAAAACAATATTAAACAAGGCAAGGCTATTATTAGATTCATCTTTAATTCTAAATTGATAACTTCATTTTTATATAAAATTATATTAATCAAGATTATATTAATCATATTCATATTAATCTTATATTTTCATATAAGATTAATATGTTATATATAAGATTAATATGTACACAGTTTTAAGCAATAAAGATTATCTTATCTTATCTTATTTAGTTTAAAACATACCTTTTAACAGTTTGTTTTGTTACTATGGCAGCCCAGTTTACATCCTATTCACTCATGACGTCATATTGTTCGGTCATTATCTGCGCCACAGGTAAAAAACAATATCCTTCTTTTCAGTTTTGGTATCGCAATTCATGCATTCTGCCATTATCAAATGTTTAATTAATTAAATTTGAAGGTGTTATTGAAATTTACTCAAATAAATCCTAATCTCAGTCACACAGAGTAAGTCACGAAAAGATACGATTAACCATATTGTTTATTTCATTCAATATGGGTTCGCGTTTGACCACGTTATGTTAAGGTGTGATTATAAGCAGTGTGATTATATGTATATATACATTATACATTTTATTCATTTCCGGTAAGCCGTTACAGTGCCAGGATGAAGAAGTGATTTTGATACATGAATTTGCATACATATGTGCGTGAATACTGACCACGGCACCTAGTGTTCTGGATGCTACTACACCTCTGTTCAGCCGGGAAAACTCACAATAAAACGACATGTCTCGAGAGGAACAAATTTATTTATTTCACATTATTCAACAACTGCAAGCGCTCTCAGCGAGACACGCCAGCAGCGAGCACCTGCGGCGCGCTCGCTGCGGCAGTGAGCGAGCTCCTCGTCAGGAGCACACGGGCGCTGATCGTGCTACAGTCACTCCGCGTTACTTTCAGCCAAGTGCACGCCGGCGCATCGTTTCATTGTTTTCTTTCAGTACAGTGCATATTGTTAAAGCTCAATTTTTTATCATTCGCATGAGTTATCACTAAAAAATGTAACAAACTTTGGAACAATAACACGGAAACTTATACGACAGAATAAAAAATTGAGCTCCTGCAGATCACAGCCTTTCTTTTGCCCTCGCCGCCTCGCGCGCGCGCGGCTCCCCCGCCCGCGCGCCGAGCGTGAGACGCTCTGCCGAGAGCGCTTGCTCGACAATGCTATACTTAGAGAAGATAACGAATATTCTCTAAGATGCTGTATGTCGCTACATAACGTGGCGTTGTAAACCCATAACTAGAACATCTACTTAACAATATTAGGTAACTGTGTACTTAATCATAGTTTAATCCGGGACTAGCGAACGTTGACAGCAGGTGTTGGTCTACTACCCTCATCACGTACTCCAGAGCGGCGCCGCGGCCCCGGGCTCCGGGCTCCGGGCTCCGGGCTCCGGCGCACAAGTAAAGAATAATGGCCCTTGTCTATATGTTACGTAGGTACGTTAAGTAGAAAGTACTTATGTAGTTATAGTAGTACGTATTTTTTCTTTTCTTTTGAATGTATCGTTATTTTGTATTTTTTATTTACTTAAAACTTATTTACGTCTTTCATCGTTACTTAACACGACGACTGTACAGTTTGTACTTTTGGTTCTACAATATATACCTATATCTACAAACTATCAATATAACATATGTATACTTAATGTACAAAATAATCGAATGACCGACATGTTTGATGGAAGTTCGATGACATTTTGTAAAACCGAAATACCTCACACGCCTGTCGAACGCCGTGCAGACAAACACACAAACGTACCGTCAGGTGCCTTCTAATACTACTATTCACAGACAATACTGTAGCGGGTACTTAGGTACTTATTTATGTATATCGGTTTTATAAAACACCAGGAAGGTACTGCGTGGCAGGTCTACCTCGAGCTGGCGTCGGAACGAGTTACCGTTGTAATATTCACGAGCAACTGGAACATTTGGTCCCGAGTGATTCAACGCGTCGGAGTGGAAGCCTCAGCCCCCGCGCTCACCGCGAAGTCCAAGCTTTGACAGTTTCCGAGGATCATTAGGTGCGAGTACGCGGCCGGCCATACACAGACATATGGAGGGCACAGACGGACGCGGCCCGCGGCAACGGTCCCGCTTGCAGCCGCCCGGGCACCGGGCCTGGCTACACGCAGGTGCGGCCTGCCCAAACTGCCGCACAGGCTTCCCTGCGGGCTCTACACCTGGCCTTCCTTGTCTTCCTTGTCGAGCAGCGCCTTGGCCTCGTCCTCCGTCTTGTAGTGTACGGCGAGCAGCGCGGCGGCGGGCGTGGCGGCGCGCAGCGAGCGCGCGTCCAGCCCCCGCACCGACTCCAGCGCGGGCAGGATGCCGGCCGGCGCGCCGAACAGCACCAGCGTCTGCTGCTCTTCCTTGGCCTTCTTCACAAGCCGCTCCAGTACCTGCCGGGGAGGAGGGCTGTAGAGATGGCTGTGGCGAAAATGACGCGTCTTATCTAGCTTAAATCGTCTACAGTACGTCCCGCGACTGTTGTGATAAATAACTGATTATGATAGCTAAAGGGACGACATTTGCTAAAAGAAAGATCCAGAATCTAGGTCAAGAACAAAGTAGCAATAACTATGTGACGGGTGTTGCTCGTAGAAATACGAAAATTGTTTACAAGACTAAGAACAATGCGGCCCAAAAGCGCACAGAAACTACCGCAGCGCCGTGTTCTCGTACGAGATGATGTATCTGTATTATGATGGTATCTATCTGCGACACGGCAGACAGTATTCTATCTCACTCGGCGATTATTTCTCCCTCGTGTACAAAAGGAGACGGAAGTTGAGCCGCCAGGTTACCTTGGCGGCCGAGTAGTCCACTAGCGAGATGCGGCTGCAGTCCAGGAGCAGCAGCGAGTGCGTGGCCAGCGCGGCGGCGGCGCGGCGCGCCACCAGCTCGGCGTTCAGGTAGCACAGCGGCAGCGCGGGGCTCAGCACGGGGTGCCCCGCGGCAACGCGCGCCACCAGCGTCGGCCGCATCACGCGCCGCAGCAGTGCCGCCAGCGAGCCCAGCACTCCGGCCAGCACGGCCAGCTCCACGGTGCGCGACACGGCCGTCGCGAACGTCACCACCACCACGCACAGCTCCACGCGGTCGCGCCGCCACAGGCGCCGCACGATGCCCACGTCGATCTGCAACGAGCCGTCTCTCAGCGCTGCCGCACCGACGCTGGCCCGGGCCAGCTGAGGCCCCGAGGTGTGGCGGCGTATGACCGACGGCAGCGGGTTAACTCTCGTCCGCCAATACAGGCCGGGATCGCAAGCCAGGTGGACACGCCCTTCTCAGTTTGAAGCCGCGGCAAGGGTAAACCACAGCTGATTATGATGATGATGAAATTAAGTGTCTAGAAGTCTATAAATTATATCCAGTATAAAAGTCTATAAAGTATCATCCTGATCAACCTTCATGATACAAACTGCCCCACTGTCCCTCAGCTGGGTGTGGGCCTCTTCACATTGTGAAGAAGGGTAAGGTGACCCCGCTGGCCAAGTGCAAGTTGGCAGACTTCACAGATCTTTGAGAACATTTAAAACACACAGGCATTATTCTGTATGTATTTAATGTTATTTTTGATTGCAGTTCCCGTCGCTGCAGCGGCCGCGGCGGGCTCGGGTCGCGCGGGTTATCGTCGCTCACTCCATTCATTAAGTAATTAATGGTTCGGCGCTGCCGCGCCGCGCCGCTCCATCGGCTGCGAGTAAGCATCTCGCCTGTTGGGTTAGGTCGCACGTACCTACTTACTTACGGACTTACTTAATTCGGCTTACTTCCTGTTAAGAATCAATCATGTTGTCGGGTCCTACTGCTGGGCATAGACTTCCTCTCGTCTTTAAAATATCCTTCAATATCCATTTATACCACTAGTAAGCAAGTGAGAACCTATCAAAATTATAGATAAAAACCATTTCGTGGTCGTCTGGATAGGGACCATCACAGTACCAGATATTCTGCCGCCAAGCAGTAGTGTGTAAACATTACTGTGTTCCGGTTTGAAGGGTACTAAAGTTGGTGAAATTACAGGTCTGTTGAGACTAACCATCGAAAATAACAAAGTAATGAGCGCCAAAGCAGCGACGCCCTGGACATCGTTTTGTTACTCGAAGTTCTGTGTATCACTGCTATGGTCATGCGTTATCGCTTACCATCAGGAGAGCGTCTCGTTCGTCTCATTACGTTTATATTTATTTAAAAAACTGACACGTAACTCACCAAAATCTAGTAAGTAGTAGTGTCGCGGTGTAACTTTTACTCGAATACAAAATGTGCAACTGCTAACCCCGTCGCGCCTATCAAGCTGAGATGTCCTATGCGCCTATCTGGCAGCTCTTAGTAAGTACCTACGTACTGAGCGCGCTGGCGCCTGTGTTCACCGGAATGTACCCACACTGAGAGTGTCTACAGGGCAGCCAAACGCGAGATTATTCAGAGTATAAAATAATACTAGTGTGTGTGTTTGTGTGTGCGTGCGTGCGAGCGTCAGTGTGTGTGTATGAATGTGGAGGCTCACCATGAACACGACGGCGCAGATGAGCACGGAGGAGAGGCACGCCTTGGGGATGAAGTAGAAGTACTTGGTGAGGAACACCAGCGCCAGCAGCGTTATAATACCTGCAACATTTTTCATTTCTTTCTTGACCGCTTAAAAGCTCAGTCTGTAGTCCCTCTGTCCCCGAAGCCGCGGATTCCCATCCGAGACAAACATTAGTGTCGAACTTAAAAGTGTTCTGCGTCTGAGGCTTGTTCTAAATACATGTTTGTGCTGAAATTACAATGCATTTTGCTTTCATAGACGTTATCTATCTCTGAGAACAAACAAGAAACTTGCTCCTCGGGTGGTGTGGTGTGGTGTGGTGTGGTGTGGTGTGGTGTGGTGTGGTGTGGTGTGGTGTGGTGTGGTGTGGTGTGGTGTGGTGTGGCGTGGTGTAGCGTGGTGTGGCGTGGTGTGGTGTGGCGTGGGGCGTTACTCGTGACAACATTACAATTCAGGCAATTATCATGTGACGGAACTCATGAGTGAATATTAATCGAGAATATGTGCGAGTGAAAGAGAGATATTGTGTGTGCGGGAATTTTTTAAACATGGATTTTGTAGGAAAAATGAAAGAGGCGAACCGGTGGCACTCCTGATGGTGAGACGTAACGTTTGCCTTTACCGTAGCAGGGGTACACAGACCCTACTATTTTTAACCGACATCAAAAAAGGAGAAGGTTCTCATTCGGCTGTATTTTTGTAATGTCTTAGAATTCCGTCGGTTTGCTTTCTTATGACTGTTTATTCAGTGGTCTTTACGACCACTAGAGTAGTTCGCATGAACTGCCGACCTTGCAGTTGCATCTTCACCTGATGATGAAACCGGAAGGTAGGCAGCGGAACTCCGTAATAAATCAATGTAACCTAGCCGAGTCTGGACTCAGTGGAATGGAGTCAACTTTTTATTGTAAAAGTATATTTTTTATAACTGACCACTGAAATTGAAGTTGTGACCGATAGTTTCGCGACAGATGGGGCGTTGGTTTGCTTACAGACAGATGGAGAAACACTCACATTTAATTTATAATGAAATGATTGATTGATAGCTTAGTACCTAGTGATAAAATAAAGTAGGTATCAATGTTGACTTCTCGCAGATAAACGCAATCAACTCTGGCATTTCATTTCAGTTTGTTATTTTTGGTGTGACGTTTTTAAATTGAACCAATATTTAAAGTGATTTAGACTCTTATGACTCCTATTAAGTTGTCTAAATATTAGAGTTGTCGGTATAAATTAACCGTGACGAGTCTTTGAGTACAGTTTTTTTTTTCTAGTTGATAATTAGTGTTGAGAAATACCTACACAGAAGTAAGGACGCGCGTGTCGGCCGGCGATAACAGCACGGGCATGTCATTACTCCGGACGCACGCGCCGCGCCGGCGCCGCAGGGCCCGACATTATGCACACTACTTGCAAAGAGTAGCATCTGTAGTGGGTAACTGGCGTCCCCGACAGAACAGCCGATTTTAACACACTTTTGTTAGTTATTACATTAGTTTTACTTGTGACAATATAAAATGTTAACCTACTTCTAATTGTCGTATCGAAATGAAACTTGGTATGTACATATATATAGTTCGGATGACCATAGTATAACTTGGTATCGTGGAGCTGCTCTCATGATAAAACCTGGAGGTGGATAGTGGCACTCTTCAGTGGCTACTTGTAAACTCCTCGAATTTGAATTCATAGGATTCGTTTTGATAAGCTCAATATGTCCTGGCGATATGTGATATGTTCTGGCAATATGTGATATACCTACCCTGGCGATATGTGATATGTTCTGGCAATATGTGATATACCCTGGCGATATGTGATATATCCTGGCGATTTGTCAAATGTCCTCAAAAAAGGATAAATAAAACTCTTTAACTTAACTTCCATTCCGAATTTCCCTCGACACCACTGCGCCGCTACAGCGTGAAAGTTACAATAATTTACAAACACACAAAAACCTTTCGCATTTATGATGTTAGTGATGAGATGCAATGATGTGTGCGTCGTTTAGTTGAGCAGGACAACTCAGTGCATCGAATTCATTTCAATTTCCCCCACGGGAACATCTCGGGGGAGGGTGTCACATAGGAACGAAAATCAAATCAAAGAGAATCAATTAAAAAGAAGCGACATCTGTTGGTTTGACACTACACTACTCTAAAGCGGCCAAAGGAAAGCCAAATAGCACGATGCATGAACAAATACCAATATTTTATTGATAACACCAAAGTTACACGTCGTACAACGAGTGACGCCAGCTAGACCCCCTGAGTGACGTAAGAAAATAGTCTTATTTACTGCAGTAATCTGTTTGTGTGGGATGATGTATGTTTAGTGTATGGGTGGACGCCGGGCATTCGACACGCACCGGAGTAGAGGCCGGCGGCCGGCGTGCGCACGCCGCTGGAGTGCGACACGGCGGAGCGTGTGAAGGCGCCGCACGTGGGCATTGCGTGCACGAACGAGCCCGCGATATTGCACAGCCCTAGCGTCAGCATCTCCTGCGTCGCGTCCACGCGCCCGCCCGTCGCTGCAACAGAAGTACAGCTGTAGAACTACAGGGCCCGAGCGAATGCGCAGAGTGGAGCGTCACTTACAGAAAGCCTTGGCGATGGCGATGTTGGCGACGACCATGACGACGGGCATCATGATGAGGCCGGGCCCGAGCCGCTCTGCCATGCCCAGGAACCCCACCGTCGAGTTGTCCATCACCGCGCTGAACGGGGGCAGCGAGACGCGCGGCAGGCCCGACTCCACGCGACCTGCACACCACCACACCACCGCACGCTCAACTCTCAACTCTCGCCAACTAATGAACGCTCCTACAAACTCACAAGTTAGCTCACAAGGATGCTCTCGATGCTTCGAAGCCGGTCGACTCCATCATTCGACTTCGTACCCTTTCATTTTTGGGTGCTACTCTTTTAGCCAGATTATTTTTAATTGTATGATGAAATAGTTGCTGTTGCCTCTCCAGCTGCAGCCCTGCAGCCAGTAACAAATTAAGTAAAATCCAAGCCATAGTTGCATTGGCGCTATGCAATGCCTCGAGGCATTGCATAGTGAGTGTCACTAGGCCAATAACTTCGCTAGCTGTATCTCTTCAAATCTAAACAAAGTAACGTTACAGACAACTGGACCGATGTCTACCAGAGTGACCTCCTATACAGGAAACTGACCACCTTCCTTCACTTTCTGCACTTCCTAGTACCTGAGAGCTTGAACACCGGCGGCTGGTCGGGCTGGTGCAGCAGGAAGGCGGCCGTGGAGGCGCACAGCACCACGAGCGCATTCCGCCCGATGGACAGCAGCCACAGAGCCTTGCGCAGCACGGCACGCTTCGGGGACACCGGCAGGTCCTTCACCTTCTGAATCACGAGTACACAACACACTTCGCTGACGTACTTACAGCGGCGAAATCATCGCAAATCGATAGAACCTAGCCGTGCGAGGTCCTAGTGAACGTATGAATGGCCAATCCTTAGTGGACGCCGAAGTGTTGAGTCGAATAGTCACAAACTATCACTTGGGCAGTTTACGCATGGTGCGATGGATGTCGAGCAGATCTAAGATCGACAGATCGTGCGATATCATCAATAAACGTCTGCGACTGTCCTTACGTTTTCTTACTGCTTCCGCAAGAACGGCAATTAGTTGTATATCGCATGCGGTCCGAGCCCATCAGATCATCTGCTTCGTAGGTTGTTTGTTGACTTGATTATCGGATCGACGAAGTGATATAGAGCATTTATTTGCGAGGATTGACAGGGCCGAATCTACCATATGGCTTTTTGGGCTTCAACCCAGGGCCCCGTGGATTCAAGGGGCCCCCTTATTGACTATTATGCCGATGATCTGGATGAATATTTAGTCAATGAATGCATCCAATTAAAAACTTATTTGCTTCAGTCGACAGAGTCCTACTCGTCTTGCGTAGACATTTTTACGATTATTTATGAAAAGAAGCTTGTTGACGTATTCCCGAACTGCTATACAATCTTAAAAATATATTTTACCTTATATTTTACCACACAAGCTGTGAAGCCGAGCGCTCCTTTTCGAGGATGGCATATATAGAGAATAAACACAGAACGACGATGTCTTAACCATTTATCCGTTTTGTCCATAAATGTTGATTTAACTACGAATCTAGAATGTGAGGAGCAAATGAAATAATTTGCCAAAGGAAAATGCAGAAAGGTTGCTTTATAATTTGTCAATTTATTTACTGTTGTATTTAACAAACATTAAGGCATAATATATAATATAAATCAAATATTTTATTGTCTTATTTTTTTCTTATACTTTGAGTAATTAGGTGGTTGCCCCTAAGTAGTATTAGCCCAGGGCCCCCTAAACTCACGGTCCGACCCTGAGGATTGAGGTTGACGGGTCGTTATCTGTGTGCCTGGATTAACTTTATTTAAGCATCAATTAATATAAATAACTAGCAATGAAACGAGATTACGCACTGCGTAATAAAAAACTTATTTATCTTTTAAAAACCCGACTTAAAATGAGTAGGTACAGGCGCCGGAATCATATTATGTTGTGTAGTTTTGTTGAGCTGGTTAAAAACTACTGAATCAAAGTTTGAAATATACTTCCAGAGCCGCCGCTACATTTTTTTTTTTTATATATTAAATAGATCTACGTTTGGCCACCAACTCGTCTGAAGGAAAGCGACGGTGAAAAATAAATTATCTTTAAAAACATTTTTTAAATCAACCCTTTATATAGGTACCTAATTATGCGACAGCCAAGTATTGGTACAATTTAAAACGTACAATCAGAATGACTGCTAACCGTTGAGGAGTTCCTACGTCTGGAGCCTATCCCGGGTGCAGAGTGCCGTCGTGGTCTACAAACATGCGTCGTCTTCGGGACTGAACCAACGCGTCTAATTTTAACTTCGTAAGATTAAAGGAAATGGTGCAATATTCGACCCATACCCATACAAGGAAAGTTAAAAAAATAAAAGCTTAAAAAAAGCTACATCCTGGGTTCTACTACACCTATTTGTAAATGAAAAACAGTAGCAGAGACAACGTAAAAAAATCCTAAATTTTTCGTCCGAAACGACATTCAATTTTTAGTGTTAGTCCTGGCCGACGCGCGCCGCCTCGTCCTGCCTGCTCCGCGTGCAACCTACTACCGTCCTACACTCTGCACACGCGGTTGAACTGGCTTCAGGTTAATAACACGGAGTTAATAACTGGCTAAATAAATGCCCCACACCGCGCTGGGAACGTGCAACACACCAACACGCTTTGACTATATACCCGTCGAGATGGACAATTGTAATCATACAACACGCCAAAAACAACCCAAGTTAGGCACAATGTGTGCGTAGCTCTAGTGTACATATTGTCTTATAAACTCTTATAACTGTCAATGGGTGCGTGTTTAGGGATACTACTAATTACTATAATAATTGCCCTACTGTTCATTACAAAATCATCGAAATGGTGAGTTACAATGTTTATGACTTTCATCGATGTGTGTTTTCTTTATACGGGAACCATTTAAAAATTGAATCAAAGATTTACTCGGAAATGGCTAATTTTGTGCATAAAAATTAAATTCCAATTATGCATTATGAATATTTATGTTTGCTATATTTAGCATACAATTTAACGTGTCTATCAAAACTCGTCTCTATGTGTTTGTTTGCGAAATACTTTTCTTTTGGATTTAATTTCGTGAGATATGTTATCCGTTTTACAAATAATTATGTTGACACTTGATTTTCTGTATAATAATTGTTTAACGATCTGACAATACACGGCCCGCAGGAAATCTAAACCATAAAAATGTTACATGAATAAAAGAAGAAGATTTTAGAATGTTAAATGTCATTTTTAAAATAAGTTACTTTCAGGTTAGCATTATCTGATTTGTTACAAAAACAAATACAAATACTATTTACATCATACCGACTAGATGCATCAACCAAGCAATGAAACATTAAAGCGAAACATGATGAAGGTGATAATTAACATCATCATCATCATTATCATGATGGAATAGATGTTCTGATTGAACTATGCCTTTTACCTACCTAACACGTTTTGTTTTGTAAAAGAAAAAAAGTAGAACTTATAATGATGATATCGGTGATGATGCAATGACTGCCTACCTCGATTCACTACCGTGTCTAAGAAAAAGAGTCCACGTAAAATCGGTCTCGCAGTTTGAAAGTACGATTTATGATGATCATGATGATGATAAAACGCCGCAACATAGCTGGTTGTTCCTTTTGGGTGCTACGACGCCACAATCTACTTAACTACGATTCACTACAAACTTACACTGACAAACACTCATTTCGGGTGTGAGACACCTCAACTTAAATTTGACAGACACATCCATTATTTACACAAATATTGTTATAATTATAATCAATTTAAACTAATATTTCCCCAAAACTTGGGTAAATAATTTTCGTACATGACTGGCAACTCCGTTCAATTCCACTAACCTACAAATTTACAAAATATCGAAACGAAATTGTGTTTTGATAAAAGATATACCAATAGAATGTCTAATCTTCCGATGGAAAGTGATCTTTGCCATGTTGTCACGTTTTCCTGCGTGGTTGTGACACGATTACTTACTCGTATTATTAACGGTACAAACTGGATTTTATTTTCCAAAAGCTCAACAACGCGTAGTTTATGCAAGTGTCACTGACGTAGTGGATAAGCGCATCTACCAAATATGGTAGTATTTTTTTGGCCGTTTTCGTTGGCCCGATTTGGAATCTAGAGCCATAGCACAAACATAGCACACCCACATCGCCATTTATCAATTCACCAGTCAAACATCACCTCCTCCGGAAATCGGACCCGGAGATCGAGTTACCGCGGCAGATCACTCGATCTGAGCTCTAGAGGTTATCTTTATGCAAATACTGGCTTTCTATAAGTTCGCTTCTCTAAGATCAAGGCCAGCTTAGTTGGCCTTGATCTTACCTCCGTCCGACGAGTTCAAATCGAAGCACATTTAGAAAATAATATGTATCTACGCGCCGCGCATCACTCGCTCGAGGTACGGCCGTACGCGCGTCCCCAACTCTAACTCAGAATAAACAAGTGGGGGCGCACCGGCCACCCCGAGTGCGCGGCGAGAATGCCATGCAGTAACGTTACCCTGAGCAGCAGCAGCGCGGTGCAGCAGGCCGCGCCGAGCGCGCAGTCGGCGCCGCGCACGCGCGTCCAGTGCGACGCGATGAGCGCCACGTTGTCGGGCACCGACTCCGCCGTGAAGCTCAGCCCCAGCAGCCCCTTCAACTGCGACACCACGATGATGACCGCCGTGCCCGACGTGAACGCGCTCGTCACCGACGGCGAGATCAGGTCCACCAGGAACCCTGCCGACACGAACCGGCTGCCGTGCAAGTATCGCCCGCCCGCGCCGTGCGATACCCACGACTTTATCTAACTAACAAACTGCGTCGGCGCTCGTCGCTTTGAGAGGTCGCACATGACTGGATCACATCTCATATCTTTGCACGCCACATTACTCTGTTTCCCCGGTACAAAATGTCTTAACGCCGACGGCCTGTGGTTTCTAGTGGAACGCAGACTCATATGATCAAACCACCGACAGTCAAATATTTACGGTTACGGGTAGTACTTCTCGAGAGAAAGTTCAGGAAAGAGAGCGGTCGGTACTTGCAGTTAGTTATTTCAGCCTATCTTCAGCCGTTGCCCGGTAAAGGCCTTCTTTCGTTTAATTTACAACCCTGCACGAGCTTCATCCACCCGCCTTGCGACACGCTTTACAATATCGCCTGACCATATTTTGTACGCGGGCTCGGGCTCTCATTACTAAAAAACAGTCACTATAAAAAGCGCCATCTATTGATTTAACGCTTCACTACCACGGTATGTCCAAAGCAAACCCTAACTAGCCAGAAACACGCCAAGCACGTGGCGCCATCTAGATCCCCGCGTGCCAATAGAAAATATCTAATATCCCAGCAATTTATAAACAGCAGTATTTAACTTATGTTCGGGACGTTGGATCTGCAGCATGTAATGAGGTGAGGTATAGTTACCGAGGCGCAGCAGCCCCATAAGCAGCACGATGCAGCCCGACAGGAACGTGAGCAGCAGCATGAACTCCAGCGGCAGCCCGCGGCACAGCTGCAGCGTCAGCAGCGCCATCAGCGACGTCGGCCCGATGGACACCTCCTTCACCGAGCCCATCACCACGTACAGCATCGTGCCTGCGGGAAGCGGCGCGGCGTCAAGCGCGTGCCGTTCGAGCCGACTCGCGAGAGGCACGAGGATGTGCCAGTAAATATTTGCATAAAATTAATTTCAATATCCCCATAACTAGATGAATCTTTCTATGACAACTATTTGTCGATACAAAGAAACACCTCGCGGGTCGGACGCAACACGACTCCATGCCGACAACACAGTTTTGTTAATATAATGAACCTCATCAATATCGCATACATACAACTCGTGACAGGTATGAGCAGGTCCGTTAGCGCGCGCTAAACCTCCAGAATACAGGGTGGCGCAATATAATGTGCATACCAATTAAAAAAAAAGATTAAAAAATAAATACAAAAAATATACCTAGTACCTATATACCTAGATAAAATAAACTGAAGTTTATTTTTAAAAAATAACGTCATCTAAATGATGACCTTCTCTACGACGGCACTCGTCTAACCGCAAACAGAAATTATTGAAAACCTTCTTCAGTAATGCTGGTGTAATTGCTGCCAATTCACCGCGGATTTTCTCCTTGAGCTGACCGATGTTTCTCGGATTATTGCTGTAGACTTTGTGTTTGAGGTATCCCCACAAAAAAGTCAGGAGGCGTCAAGTCTGGACTACGTGGGGCCACGCGATATCACCTCTTTTCGAAATCAGTCTGTCAGGAAACATCTGTTTTACAACCGCCATGGAGTCATTTGATATGTGAATGGTAGCGCTGTCTTGTTCAAAAAACAAGTCCTCACTATTCTTGAATTTTAGTTCTGGAGCCAAAAAACCTTTCAACATCGCAACATAGCGTTGGGTATTAACAGTGTCGTTTCCCCCCGCGCATTTTCAAAGAAAAAAGGATCAACTATTCCTCTGCGAGAGATCGCTGCCCATGCTGTCACTTTAGAACTATGCAGTTGTTTCTGGTGTTAGAGTTCGGGATTCTCACTGTTCCAGTAACGACAATTTTGACGGTTTACGAACCCATTGATATGGAAATGGGCCTCAACAGAGAAAAGGATATTGTCATAATTGGAAAATCGATTAAGCATTTCATTAGCAAATGTGAGCTTTCCTCCGAAATCAGATTTATGGATGCAGTTTAAGATCCAAGTTAAAAATTCGTCGCAAACTTTGTCGCGATAAGTGATGAAGACAGACAGACGATCTCTTGCGAGTAGACATTTGTGGATCTCCTCGTACCGACTGCATAACTCTCTCAATATTGTCTTCGGTCCCAGACGTTCTTGGACGACCTTTTGCTTCTGGTTTAAACGTTGAACCGGTCTCTTCAACAAGCTTTACCCATATTTTGATTAAATTAGCATTTGGAGCTTCATTCATTCGCCGTAGTCCATATTCAGAACAATATAGTCGCCTAGTGACAATGTATGAACGAGAGTTCTCGTAAAACGGGCGCACGCAACATGCGCGACGCTCACCGTCGTAGCTACCCGCCTACCCGACTGTGGGTTACCCGCCTACCCGACTGTGGGCTACCCGCCTGCGCGCTTTCTACCCCGCAAAAAAAGATGATGCAACATGCACGTTCTATTGCGCCACCTGTACAATACGAGACGTATTGCTTCGAGTATACTGCCTCCTCTAATCTCTAAATAGTACGAAACAAGTCGCTGTCCGCGTCCGTCTGTTTCTCCGCTTACTTCTTCTAACGGTTTTACTGCTGTTAAGATTTTCCTACGGAAGGTATCCATATACGATACGTTCTAATCAAACACTCGTAGGTGTAATTTATCATATAATAAATTACTATATATATAATAAATTACTACACCCGTGTGAAGCCGTGCGGGTCACTGGTCATAATGTTTAAATTTATAATAAGGTACCTGTTATAATGCAGATCGTGTTATTACTAGGATTCGAAATAAGATGTGGGTACGTCTGTACGTCCCGTAGCGACGCGGCTCCCGCAAGCACAGCGCGTCACATTCGCCCTGCCCTTCCTGCAGCGAACCGAGGAGCGCCGGGCCGGGCCGCGGTACTGACCGATGTATGCGGAGTAGAGCCCGTACTGCACGGGCAGATTGGCGAGCGAGGCGTACGCGATGCTCTGCGGCACCAGCGTGAGGCCCAGCGTGACGCCGGCCACGAGGTCCGCCACGGCCGTGAGGCGGTCGTACCGCGCGCCCCACGCCAGGATGGGCAGCCGCTTGCGCGCCACGCGCGCCCACCCGCTCTCCTGCTTGTCGCTCTTCAGTGGCGCTCCGTCCTCCATCGCGCGCTGCTGTCCCGGTTGCGCCAGATCACGCGCGGCACGCTCCCGGCTTGCCTCCGCACTGACTCGCGCCGCCCTCGCTTATAATGCCACTCATTATCTCGTCGGAAAACCTTCCGATATCGGAGTAAACAATGACACGAGACGACACAGCGAGAGCGCGACGAGGCGCGCG
Source organism: Biston stratarius (assembly GCA_950106695.1). Classification (NCBI taxonomy): domain Eukaryota; kingdom Metazoa; phylum Arthropoda; class Insecta; order Lepidoptera; family Geometridae; genus Biston; species Biston stratarius. The sequence goes on along the minus strand of OX467108.1, from coordinate 24,133,434 downwards.
GACGCTTCGCCAGATCCACCTGAACACTTTATCGAATAGATAAACGAAACGAACTCGAATCACACGAACTCATTAAAAACGTTGTACATCAGAGTCTCGGCCGACGTCTCGTCCCCGTCCGTGGACGCGCTGCTCGCACACGGTCGCGATATCGCGCAAAACGACAGGATGAAGGATCCTTTTGTATTATTTGCTATGACGCGCTACTCGTGAGACGCCAGGCGTGTGACGCCGGCGCAGGCACCTGTCTCTTTGCAGAGCGGGCCGCACGCGCGGAGTCCCGAGCCGCAGGCGCCTACGGCTACCTAAACTAACGACAAACAAGTTGTTGCACTTAGCACGACATTCTCGCGCGAAAAGCGCTTTAGATACCTAAACGAAAACCGGAGACCGTCTGTGGCTCGCGCGAGGTTCCTCGCTGAAAACGAATGTAAGCTTACCTATATCTAAACTTTATTTTGATAGTTCAAAACGAGTTATTTGTAAGTAATCCAATTTTGGAAGTCAATTTTATCCAACTTCTGTCGAATCGAAGGCAAACTTGGTATGTGTTCGTATTTGGATGACAATAGGTACCTACCATGATTCGGTGTCTAGGAGCTGAGCTCGTGACGGAACAGGAGGTGAAACTCTTCGGGGGCTATTAGTATACCCCTCGGGTTTGGGACTATAGGATTCGTTTAGAAACCAAAAAGTATAAGCGGGTTTTTTTTTTACATTGGTTTAAATTAGATTACCTACCGATTACCTAAAATTTCACGTGAATTTAACTTGAATTCCGCCGTGTCACGCAAACGTGGCACATTACGAGCTCGTAGTAAATAAGGGCCTGGAACACTTAGTGTCTTATTACCAAAATTTCATCGTGCGTTTTGTGTTTAAATAGCAAAAGATTTACATTGAAAATATTTGTGTGTGTTGTGTACACACACAAATATTGACGCTGTCAACTTAATGGCCAACAGCTGTTCCCGCGCCGCGCCGGTGCGCGCTCGGGGCATTTAAACTTAATCAAGTCAGCACGAGTGAAAACTTTTTTGGCTTTTGTGTTATCACTTATCTCTTATTTATTTTACCACTTAGCAGCTGTTCGTATTCCATGTAAAATAAAATATAAATAAACACGCATGTTGCGATACCCGAGCACGCGCCAGGCGCCGCGCCTCGGGACTCCGCGTTCCTCGCGCTGGTGTCCTCGTAGGGAACTTTTTCTATTTTGTAGGCATCTGTACGTAAGCCAGCACACGAGGAGGTAAAACAATATTCTCAAGTCACGTGCTCACGTGTTAATATTAATATAAAAGGATGCTACAGGAGTTCACCGGAGGCCAAATGCCCCTAGACTCGTCCAGAGGCAAGTGTACAATGCCACTACGTTACTTCACTCGCGTATGGCTAACCGCACGATATGATCCGCTCGGAGCGCGCTGCCACGCCGCCAACGTGCCGAGCGGTGAGAAGAAACATCACTCGTAAACACTAACATTACATTATGAATTAATCGGTTGAATATTTCTTAATAGGTCGCTGCGCACTGTGGAGTCAGGCAGAGCGATGGGTGGCAAACCTGTCTACCGTCTACACGTTTACGATTCCAACAAACGAGTCATCATTATTCCTCAGACGGATACCTACGAGCGTTATCAACTAGAAACTCATGAATATTCAGAGTCGAGTGAGTTCCTGCATATTCGTTACACAATAAGCAAAAATAGTTTCGAGCCAATCGAAAATGATAGTCGGACACCTTCTCAAGAGCGGCGGCCGCGACGTGGCGCGCGCCGCCGCGGCCGCCCCGCCGCCGCCGCTGCTGCGCCAGTGTGTCACCTTGCACTCCTTCATCGCAGACCGTGTATTACTTAACATTATTCACATATTTGTATTTGTATTAAGGCAAAAAGGAGGCAAAACTGTTTGATATTTGAATATCTTCCCTTCGGAAGTAGTCAGCAAATAAAACAAACCAACATATTGAAAAACACAATTAATTTATTTTTATACATTTATATTTCCTGTACACGTGTGTAGGTGGTGCAGCACAGCGTGCGCCCGCGCGGGCCCTCTAGCGAATAAATAATAACATACATAATTATGTGTTAATAAAGACTTAAGCTCAGGTACTTACACTAATATTCACGTCTTATATTAGTTCCATAATGACTATATTTTATTTACAACCGACGATGAATAACGTTTTAAAACGCAAAATATGTCTTACTGATTAATGACTCGAATTAAAATCCTGAATGGAAAGGTTAAATCCAAAGATGTTTAAAACTATAGACTTCGAGTCGATACTGAAACGTCGAAATCGAACACATACTATGTTCGCATCTGTGGCTGTATTAGTGCCGGTGGGAGTGGCAGAGCTCGACGTAACATAACTGTACCACAACCGGTGTCGTCCGGTCGGTCGCCGGTCGCGCGGCGCGCGGCGGCTGCAGACTGTGGGCTCGGTTCCCGACATGGATGTCACAACGATCGAGTTCATTTGCTCGAGTCTATCGTCTACCTACTTTTAAACATATTTGGCTAACACCCATTCATTTACATGTTAAATAATTAGAAGTTACGTCGACCCTATCGACCGCCACCAAGCTGTATGGTAGTTACGACGCGCCCCCGCGCCGCGCGACACACCCCCGCGCCGCGCGACGCCCGCTAATGAACATTATATATCTATTTAACAAACATCATGATCGACATAGAATATAAAATTAAACTTCGAAGTGATAACTCTAGAATTCCTCTTTCGGGTTCACGTAACAAACTATACAATAAAAGCAAACCCCGCGAGTGGTGTCGCCTACAAATGCGTCGTGGATGCGCACTACTGCGCTCGGACTACTTTATTTTCTTCATGATGGCGTCGATCTGCTCGTCGACCCGCGCACTCGTGCCCCTGGGGAGGGAGACATCACCGTTATCGATAAAAGTTTTAGCTCAGTGTCGATCACCCGATGTTAAGTGACGATACGTTCGAAAATGGTAAATACGTCTGGCCTGGAATGGAACTGGCTCTCGAGTGAAGCTGCCGGAACACACCTTTAGACGTTCAGCGACAGATTTTCAACTCGAACCATCACGGTCGCTAGCGAGCCGTGTAGTACCTCACTACCGTGCTATGGTTTCCTTCACCGGCAGCTCCAACTCATTATTGGGGTTTGAATCCACGCCCTTCGGCGTGTGATCCGACTCCGCTGACTACAAATAAAATGTTATAGGTGCAGCACATGGAGCTGCACCGCTCTCACGCGGCAGCCCCGGCGCGGGCGACGGTCGGGTCGAGTAGTTCGCGCTGTTCATAGCGTCGACGTGACGGCTGCTGCGGCCGTCCTGACAGCTGTTACTTTACTAAAACCGCCGAGCGCGTCGTACGCTTTTAAAGTTCATTTTGACGATTCAAAACGAGCACAAAACATGCCTCGTCGCGTTAATTTGACACTGGCACGGAGAACGTCGTTCTGCGCGGATTGAACGCGCGCCGACGAGTGGCAGCCCGGGGTGGGGCGCGCGGTACCTGTAGGCGGCGGGGTCGGGCCCCACGATGGCGACGAGCTGGGGCACGTCGTGCGAGTGCGCGGCGAGGCGCGCCAGCGCCGCCAGCGCGCGGAACAGGTGCTCCTCGGCCGGCGCCAGCTGCAGCAGCTGCAGCGCCGCCATCGCCAGCTCCACGCACACCTCGTCGAACACCTGCGCACGAGCACCGTCACCGCACTCCCCCGTCACTTTCACTCGTGACATTTCACGTCAGCGAGAAGCAGGCGGGGCATTCGAATCATTGATCGAGTTTAAGCAAGTTCAGTTTGTTCAGTTAATAAGTTACGCACTTAAAAACGATGCTTAAACTCGAAACTTAAGTTTAACTTAAATGCGCTTTCTGAATGGATGTGCTCCGATTACACTCTGGGCGTCTTCAAGTCGAGAGTAATCGGTCGAACGTGCTCCATCTTAGACCGCATCTCCACTGAACATCAGATTAGGCGGCAGTCCAAGGTCAGTATATCTATTATAAAAAACTGATACATATTAAGATTGATGGTAACATTTTGAGTGAATCACTGTTTAAATGTGCAGCTAGCGACCCGCCCCGGCTTCGCATGTGAACCTTCCGAAAGAAATCCTCCAAATGACAGAGAAAGCCGTGGCGAGATCCGCTGCGTAGTTACGAAGTAAACGAACAAACAGACACACGCGACTTCATTTCGTCCGATTTTTATTTTTTATTTTTTTATGGCTGACAGTTTAGGTGTTTGACCACAACTCACCTGATGTTAAGTGACGGTGTGGTCGAAGATGGTAAAGCACACCTAGCCTGGAATAGAACTGGCTCTCAAGTGAGGCTGCCGGAACACATCGTTAGATGCTTGGCGGCAGATTTTGAACTTGAGGGTGGTAGCTAGCCAGCCGAGTACTAGAATGTACCCTACAACCACGCTATGGTTTCCTCACGATGTTTTCCTTCACCGGCAGCTCAAGCTCATTGTTGGGGTTTGAATCCACGCCCTTCGGCATGCGAACCGACCGCGCTAACCACTGGGCTATCATTGCTACAAGTTACTATGTCGAGGTATTGCACTACGCGCCGCGCGGGAGCCGCCCGCGGCAAGGTTCCCGTCGGCGGATGCGTCAAACGAGACAACATTCATCAGCTAGCCCTTAGTAAAGAATAATCCTATTTCATTTCCAGATATTGAAAAAAAAACCGAAATCGATTGAACAAAGAGATCGTGTTTCGGAACGATCATGAATAGTGCAAAGCGGCAACGGTACGCCTTAGCGATTTTTTTATTATTATTTTAGTTGGTAGGCTAGATGTTTGACCACCGCTCACCTGATGTTGAGTAACGGTGTGGTGGAAGATGGGTAACACGCCTAGTACCATTTTAGTTTCCGTTCCAGGAAATGAAACTGACTCTCGAGTGAGCTTGCCGGAGCACACCGTTAGATGCTCGGCGGCAGATTATATTATTATCAATGAGAAGGTGGTAGCCAGTCGAGTTCTAGAAAGTACCCTCCCAGCATGCCGTGGCGCGCACCGCGCTGTCGTCGCTAATAGGTAGTAATCGCGTGTAAGGACTCGATCCGAACTGCGCAGAAACATCTCTTCGACTCTACTGGAATTTACAAAATAAATAGTGCGAGGCAGTTAGCGGTAAGCTGGCGTCGTAAAGCAGGCGCGTACAGCGCCTCCGCCGCCGCGCCGAGCAAACAGCGCTCGTAGGTAGCGCCATAAACTCATCCGTCTAGATAGCGCCGAGATTTATTTTCGCCTCAGAATCGCACAACCAGGAAAATCGCGTCAGAATAGCACGACGGAGGAAGGTCGCCGCGCAACGCTTCACTTGGACTCGCAACAGAAATTATACATTGTAAACACGAGCTCTCATTTGTTTCGGTTACATCTTTAGTTTTTTTTTTTTACAAATAATTCGAATTGTCAGAGTGCTGTTAAACGGAGGCCGGCTCCGGACCGAGGCAGGCGGCGGAGCATGCGAGAGGCCTGTACGCGTTCGCAGCCTCGGCTGTGGATGATGAGTTCGAGTACGGCGCCAGTTAGCTCTCCTGAACGTCATTAGTTACTCAAAATTCCTCACAGAGGGCTTTTTACGGCAAAATCTCAGAACTGGACGCCACCGAGCTCTCGCAACTTGCGGGTCAGGCGGCTGCCTCGAGTCGATTGTTCGGGTTGCCATTGAAATGTTTTCATTGTCGGAGATGCGGGGGACGACTTTTGACCGAGTTAACTCCACATTTGAAGACACGCTTTTTAGATATGTAGGGGAACTTCAGTTCCTCACAGAGTGTCTTTGTATGTACCAAAGTATTTATAACGAGTGTCCACTATGCTATGCATGGGCGGCGTCTCAGTCGCGTATGTCCGGAATCGATATAAAGGGGCAGCCGGAATCAAGCCGTGCATGTCCACAGCCCAGGACACTCCCCGAAGTGTATCCGGAATAAGGCGACCCATGTCGCTGCTCGAGCGTCAAGTAAATGTGAACTATACGTCGGTGTGATTACGGGAAAATCACATCAATTACTCAGTAGCTGCTCGATGGAAGCATTTTACACGTCGAGGACGAGCGGAGTCCCGGCCGCGGACGTCGCGGCTTCGCTAGTAGCGACCAGTCTTACCCATAAAAGCCAGTTCTTTACAGAGCACGCAATTATACGAAATGCTCGTGCAAACAGCAACCGCGAGCGTCGCCTCGGCGGAACACATATCATAAAGCAATATATTACGGCTGATTAGATGACGAGTGCGCAGCCAGTGCGGGAAGGACGCGCGCGCCCTCGTATTCTCGGAATGCCTTACTTTGATAATATTTTCGGATCAGTTCTAAGACCTGAGACAACAAACTGTTATTTTACTCTAGCGAAAAACAACGCGTCGCAAAATGACGAAAGATATTCATCGGTTAGAAAACAAAATTATCATTCACATTATGAGTGACTTCCTAGAAACTTACATTGTAGGTACGCTGCACCCAGCGAGACCAATGCACCGGTGCATTGCATGCACTCCTCCTATAAGAGTGCTGCGATCATTGCGATCGTCCTCGTCGTATAATGAATTATGCAAAAGATTAAATAAAGAACTGCGGAAAAACATAATCTAGCTGACGCATATCAAGCAGGGAACTGACGTAAGCCGACGATGAGAAGTCGTTATAAAAAGAGTACATGCATCGACATGTACTGAATCGCCCCGATCGCGCCAGGGTATCAGAATACGGCATCCGTATCCCCCCTGCAGTAGGAGCTGTTAGAGGACCTGGGCTCGGGCTGGCGTCGGGGTTCCGAGCTTCCATCCAAAGAGCTCCGAGTGTGTGACGACGGGAAGTTGCCTAAATTATGGCGGCGGAGATTCTCCCGCTACATGCACCATGCAGGCCGGGTGAACTAGCAGCATACCGCTACAGACGCGATCTACTATCGACAGAGCAGGCAGAGTCGGACCGAGGTCGCTCCGTGCGCGGCATCAGGTACCCGGCAGCGGCACGGCGCCGCCATAACGCACGCAAGGTTAACCACTATACATATTTGGACAAACATTATAAAATATGCAAACGGAAACATGTTATTCAAAGTTATCAAAGCAATACAAACATCGTTGTCGACTTACGAACGGGAGGCAAACAAATGTTTTATTGCTGATCAACAAATGTTTTATCACCCAGTTCAGTCAGGGCGGACGTTAATGTGTACCCGGCGCGTCACCGCGGGGGGGGAGATCGGGTTCAGAAAATGCTACATGCAGAGATTGCAAACAGACAGCTGGCACCGCGGCGGGCCGCGGCATGCCGCGCAGCTTTGCAGGTGGTTTACATGCGACCGCATCGTGGCGAACGAGCGTCAAGTTTAGCTACCGGGAGCACAAGTACGAACAGTAAGAGATGGTTTAATGCGACAGTATAGTTTGTTAGCGAAGTGCGCCGCGCGGGAGCCGTCGCCGCGCCGCGGACGCAGCGGCCGGTGCTGCGCCGCAGCGTGGTGCGCTCGCGCTGCAATGCTGACGTGCTGAATGGTTAACTACGAGTACTGCAGGCGCAGAAAACGTTACGACATGGAGATATCGATGATCGATTAGTTTGCGCAAAAGAATGAGTTACAATGTGCCTCGGGTACTTAAACAGCCAACACAGAAGGAGGAAAGGGCGCGGGCCGCGGTGCGCCGGAGCGGGAATACCTTCGCCTTGGCCTGTTTGGGCAGCAGGTCTCGCAGCGCCTTGCCCACCTGGAACCGCTGGAACACACACACAGCGCTGCACGCGACACGCACACACACACGCACTTGCGTCTCACAACATCCGATCTCTAGCCCCCGGCGACGCCGGACCTCGCCCTCTTGTCTCAGTGCTCACTTCGGTAATATACCCTGTCGTTTCAGCTCGGTACTCAAAATACATTGCACGGAGAATACAACAACAATACAATTTATTATGTGGACGCTGGCGGCGGACCTGCCGTGACAATTACAATATTTTCAGGATTTATATAAATTTCGAAATATATAAGAGTCCGAATGTTGTGAAATACAAATGTACGTTCGTCAATTTGGAATAAATAAAATAGCTACATACATAGATAAAATTAATAAATGTATAGGATAGGCATTCATTGTATCTTATAATCGTTCGTACGGCGCATGCTCGGCGGCGGACATTACTGGATCCGCAGACAAACGTGCGTTCATTGAGAGACGTTCACAGCCAGATAAGATAGACGAGTAGTCGGGTGTTAATGGAACGTGCGTAGTAGTGCGCCGGCGGCACGAAGCTGACGTCATAACGGACGTTATCTCGACACGATGAGAGCGGTAACGACGCTTACAAAGCCTACTTTATTGTCTCCGATTAAAGAGCTCAAATAAACTGTAAGAGCATCTCCGTAGAGCGGCGCCGCCCGTACTCCAAAATAAAACGGCCGAATGCACCGGGGGGCACTGGGGGGCACTGGGGGGCACCCCGTACTGCGACCCATTCAAAAACTCCAATAAAAGACTGCCGGTACGGACCTAAGCGAGCTAGCGAGACAAGGGGGGAAATCGGGGAGACTTTCACCGAGCGGTGGCAGGAAAGTTAACTGGACGGAAACTTTTATTTTGTGTAGACAGTATGAGACTCGAGCTCTCCGGAGCATCGCCGAGTCGTTCAGGTCGAGACACTCGCCGTCGCGCCTCGTTAGTCCGTCGTAAGAAAAATAATAATGCCAACAGAGATCTCGTCCGCCGGCTCCGGCTATAGCTCCGAGCTGCAGTGGTCGGACGTCGAGCCGCACCAGCGCCACTCCGACGAGTCTATTATTGTACCTGTCAGTGCAGCGAGACGACAGCGCGTGTTCCGCCCGACAGCGGCTTTACAGAGCAAACTGGCCGCTTAACGAATCAATCATACTGTTGTAACAGCGAGTCGCCGAACAAACAGCGCGGCCGGCGGAAGTGGAGTCGCGCGTGTCCGCTGCGGGCTCGCGCGTGCTCCAGCTAAGCGCGTCGGCGCGGCGGCCGACCACTACGAAATGCAATGTGCTTTTTCCAAAGCTAAAAGTCCGGAAGGGTGTTCCTGCACCGAAAGTGGTCTTCACTTACATGTTTTTTATCCTAAATAGGTTCTCGTTTGAGCGCATCCTGTCTGACGTTAAGCAGTACTGTGATCTAAGCCGGAGCACGCCAGAAGAAACCCATCTAGATTTGAAGACACCCATATTGTACCTGACAGGGAACACCGGCAGAGTTCCACACCTCGTGGTGCGAATAAAAATTGTGGAATCAAAACGCTGTGTACGTACATGAGGAAAATCTGCCGTGCGCTGAGGTCGCGTTTCACATGATTTATTAAATTCATGTGTTTGAGTTTCGATTGTGGATTACCTTTTGCTACATAACTTTTAATATTATTTTTGAATATGAATGGAAATAAGAGCTGTAACATCGGTGTTACCAATAAATATTTGTATTAGAATTGTAATTGTTTTTCACGGCGCGACGTTCTGGTGCACAAACAATGCGTTTGGCGGCGCGTGTATTGTCGCAGCGCGACAACAAGTATTGTGTAAGTAGCGAGTGCAGGTAGATAAGAGTAGAGTCATCGACCGCGTGCGGGCACGCGCGCCCGCGCGGGTACGTCCCCGCTCGAGCACGCCGATAACCAATATAACTCATAAATTAATTCCGAATCCGCCGTCTCTTCTTCAACTTTCCCACTGCTGGGCGCGGGTCAGACGAGTAAGGCCTTAGTCCACCACGCTGTGCGAGTGGAAGTTGGCAGACTTCACACAACTCTGAGAAATTTTTTTAGAGTTCCGTACCCAAAGGGTAAAACGGGACCCTATCACTAAGACTCCGCTGTCCGTCCGTCTGTCTGTCTGTCACCAGGCTGTATGTCACGAACCGTGCTAGTTAGACAGTTGGAATTTTCACAGATGATGTATTTCTGATGCCGCTATAACGACAAATACTAAAAAACAGAATAAAATAAATATTTAAGGGGGCTCCCTGTACGGGAGAGATGACATGATTTTTTCGCCGTTTTTATAGATAATGGTACGGAGTAAAGAACTCTCGGACTGTCGGTGTACGTCGGAGCCCCGCGGCCGAGCAGGCATCCTACGAAGTAGACGAATCCACCGAGACCAGAGTAACGACAGTCTCGGCATCGACTTCATTTAATATTTTTTTCCATTTTAACACTCAATGAATTAATTTTCCAAAAAGTTTCGGCGGTTTAGTTGGGAAGCCGTCTCTGGGTTCGAACCCCACGGTGCGCACCTCTGGCTATTCTAAGTGCGTATGGCCGCCGACTTCTAACGGTGAAGGAAAACATTGAGGAAACAGACGTGTCCGACTCAGTTCATTACGAGAATGTCCTCGAAGCCGAGTGAAGCCTGCCGCCCGCACTCGGCCCGCGTGCCGGACTACGGGCTCTACTCTTCCCACAGTAAGGGGCCGCGCCCAGCAGTGGGGCACATTATGGAAAAAAACAGGGTTGATTTGGATACTCGCAGTACGTGTCGTTGTATTGATGCCGCAAAGCTCGTGCCAGATAACTGATACAATATTTATATACTTATTTTGTGAATACATAAAAAACAATCAGACGCAGAACAAATATCTATATTCGGCACGAACGTCAGTCCCGAGTGAGAATGGAACCCACGCACTTCAGCCGTCGAAGCAGAACTGCTATCGAATAAGGTAACGGCCCGGTCGGCCGCTAACATTTATTAGTTATTCATCGATTAGTTGCGATTTTAATAAATAAATACATTCGCTTAGTCGAGGCGCGTCTGTGTGGGATCTGCAGACTCTTCCTCCGCGACGCGCGCGTGACTCGGCGCGCGCGGCACACAGGTGCATAAGGTCAGTCGCGGGCGGCGGGGCCTCGTGACCGGTTCTTTTTTTAATTAAGATGACGAGCGAGACAGTCGGTCGATTAGTAGGCTGCACTTCCGAGAAGCGCATACCGCCGATCGATCTGAACTTTGGTACAAAACGTATTTTGGCCTCCTAGTCACGAGTATCATGACCAAAATTGGACACCACGACAACTCGCGCACGCGCCGCCGCGAGGCTGTACGAGCAGTAAAGCATGGAGTCTACAGACATACGACAGGGTAAAATCCAGTCGTCTCTCTGCACTCGCATCCCCCTGGCAAGTGACAATTGTAGTAAGCATAATGTATTAATATCTATAACTGTAAACTGTAACCTAATATGAAAAGAAAGATCCACAAAAAAAATGCCTTGCCGAGTTTCTTGCCGGAGTCTTCTCAGTTGAAGTGTAATTACGAGCCGGTGATAGATTCAAACATGTAACTTAACGTTCATAAGTGCCTTACCAGGGCCTAAGCTGCATAAATGACTTTTTGATTTTGATTTTTAAAAGAAACTCAGATTACCTACTGAACACTGACCGCCGCCGCCGTAAAGCAAGTGATTCGAGTATAAACGCCGCGATGACCTCGTCGGCACGACATTCAGAGACGGGCGCCGAGCTGCGAGAAGCACGCGCTCTGCTAACGATACGACGACGCAACCGAAAAAATCGCGAGCGGACGCAAACTACTTTTTAATTTTTACACGACTGCCCAAAAGAGGAGTGTAACGTTTTCGGGGTCAATGCATGTATGCGAGTTTGTTCGTTCCGCCATAACTTTTAAATGCCTGAACAGGTTTGTATGAGTGGGACGTCGTTAGAATCGTCTACATTGACCGACTTTACATTTTATTGAAAAATACATAAATCCTTTTTTAGCGGGCGTTCGTTTCTCCAATGATGTTCGTTCGCAGTGCGTGGTTCTCGCGAGCGTGCGCCGGAGTGTGTGTAATAGAGTGGAGCGGTAGAGTGCGAGGGATGCGATACAGACCACAGTCTTTACCTCCTTGGTGGCCACGTTGTAGATGAGCGCCGAGCCAGTCTCGCGCAGCGCCGCGTCCTCGGCCAGCAGCGCGTGCACCACCACCTGCGGGGGAGGGCGATACCTAATCATACATCATTCTTCTTTCTTTCAGCGTATCACCCGTGCGTGTAGATATTTTGAAGTATAAATTTAACATTTTAACGGCACCGGCAGTGTCGCAGCCGCTAAGGGGCTCGGCCTTCGTGCTCGGGGGCCCCTTAGGGCGCCGCCCCGGAGCGAACCGAACGTGCTACAAAATAACAGGTCGCTTAACTAAGAGCGATTTAAACTTATCGGGAATTATTTCTTTCTGTTATGTTAATAATGTAAAACTATTTTCTAGATATTTGTTTGTCACCGGGGCCTGTGCGCGCCTAGCCACGCCTCCGGCCGCCGGTGACGGTGACGGTATACATAATTTCGACTCGATCGCACCCCTGGAAGATGCTCACATCTATTCCTCAGCTGGACGAGCGTCGACAACCTTCGACCGGCTTAACAGATTTTTGAATCGTAGCTGAGAGCAATTTTGTAGCGATGATAGCTCAGTGGTTAGCGCGGTCGGTTCGCATGCCGAAGGGCGTGGATTCAAATTTCAACAATGAGCTTGAGCTGCCGGTGAAGGAAAACTTCGTGGTGCTAGGGTACTCTCTAGTACTCGGCTGGTTAGTTACCACCCTCAAGTTGAAAATCTGCCACCAAGCTTCTAACGGTGTGTTCCGGCAGCCTCACTAAGAGCCAGTTCCATTCCAGGCTAGGTGTAGTTTATCATCTTCGACCACACCGTCACTTAACGTCAGGTGACTTGTGGTCAAATAATTAGCCTGTAAGACATAAAAAAAAAATCGATCGAGACACCCCTTGAACGATTTTTTTTAAATCAAACCTGTTCAGCCGTTTCTGAGATACGAAGCCACAGACAGACGTGGATACACGCGGTGCACGGGCTACATCACCCTGCTGTTGGAAATCAAGTACAAACCCAGAAATAAATCAAAGTCACGTTCGAGTAAGTAAGTAAGTAAGTAAGCAAGGGGTTGAGTCCGGTCGCGGCACAGCGATGAGTGGTGAGCGGCGCGTACCTTGGTGGTGACGCGGATGTTGGAGAGCGCCTGCCCCTCGTGCTCCCACTCGCTGATGTACAGCAGCCACTCGCTCGACGATATGTTCTCGAACAGGTTGCACATCTGCAATACGGCGCCGCGTTACACCGCTGTTCCACTGGAGAGACCAGCGGTGCCGGACATTCTGCCGCCGAGCACGACTTTCAGGCAACATACATTGCCGTTTTGTGTTTTTTTTTCATTGACACGTAGTCAGTGTTTTAAAACTTTATGATATATTTGAAATGATATTACGATATTTGATTTGTAACACTGGTGTCATCAATAAAATATTTGTGTGTATTTGTATTCCACGTTCTACGCAGAAAGGAACGGCGAGACAGCCCTGTTGTCGTAACCCGTCCCACTGCTGGGCGCGGCCTCTTCTCGTTGCCAGAAGGGAAAGGCCGCAGTCGACCACGTTTGCCCACTGCTGGTTTTTTCTTTTAACTTAGAAAAAACACAGGTGCGTGCCGTGGGTATCGAACCCAGGACCTTCAGATTGGAAGCCAGACGGTACTGGGAGAAAGGGATCGGTGGGGTTGGGGGTGCACTCACGAAGAGCGCGAGCGCCTGCTGCTCCTCGAGCGGGTGGCGGTCGATCCTGTGCGCGTAGTTGAGGAGCGCGTGGTGGCGCCGGTCCTGGTGCAGCACGAGCGAGATGTCCTCGCGCAGGGCGCCGCCCGCCAGGCACCGCAGCACCGCCACGCGGACTGCGCTCTTCACGCTGGCGGAGCTGAGCAGCCGACCTGGAACGGATGCCGGATACATCGACTCCTTATTGTTGTCACATTAAACTTGCAGTGCCGCCAGCAGGCGGCCGCCACTGCACTTGCACGAGGCGCGTGCCCTCCCCTCTCTGTGCTCGGTCCTGCGCCGACGCCGATCAACAGCACGAGTGTATCACATAGCTATAACATTCGCTTAGTAGTTGTAGAATGTAAAGGAATCCCTCAGCGCGGCGTGTGATCTTTGATGTTAATTAAGTATTTAATTTTACCAAATCTCTGAGTACAGGATCAATTTTAATAAATAGATTTTATTTGTTTAAAAGTTAAGTTTTGATACATAAAAACGGGGAATATGCTCTTGGAATGTAGTGGAACGATAGGTCGGCGATGCTTGCAGATGGGGGCCGAGGGGGGGTAATGCTGGTGCCGTACCTATGAAGGCGAGGAAGTCGTCGCCCAGCACCCAGCTGCCCTCGCCCTGCAGGTACTGGTGCAGCTCGTCCAGGCTCTGGCGGTCCTCGGCGCTCAGCTCTGCGCCCTCCAGCGCGCGCGACAACTGCTCGAACTCGTGCAGGCCCTGCCGACGGACACACGACATCGATCAACCGGTCTGTTCACTATCGTAGACCCTACGATTGTGGATTTTCTTTAAGCAGGTTGTGACTTAAATTTTGACTTTCTACTGATGGAATACCCCACACACAGATGATTTGTCACTTAGTTTTAAACTGAAAACATGACAAACAGTCCCACGATGATAGTGCTGTTATATGTTTTGCAGACAAACTCAAACAAGTTTTGTGAAAATTGGCAATCTTATAATATTAGTAGCGAATGTACATACGTCATAAAATTGTGTAAGTTAGTAGGATATAAGCTACGTGATCGCAATACGCTTTAAACTTGTAAAAACCTGCACTTATAATGATAGCAGGTACCGCTGTGCTACGGCACGCACGCGCAGTTAGAAATCAGGCGAAAACACTTTTAAACGTAATGAATTTGTAAAAATGCAACATTAGCTCGAGCTGCCTGCGAGGCAAAAGTTTGGGGACCCCTGGTCCAGCTGAACGACGAGAACGGCCATCATGGCTCCGGCTGTCGTGCCGCCTGCCTCGTTCGGTAACGCAGTAATCAGAAGAGTGTAATTTGTAAACACTTTCGTAGAAACGGTGACGTGGACCCTCGCTGGACACAGCCCACTGCAGCAGAGCCATTAATCGCGAACCATACTCGCACGAGCACAGCTTCTCAACGTTTTCAAAAAGTGTAACCTGACATATTACAGGTCGGCTCACGTACGGCGAGTCCGCAGCGGTCACTTCATTAAGCGCGCACTGCGCCGCTCGGGTTCCTGCCATGACTCACGCCGGAGCCTAAATATAATGAGAGCGTCGGGCCATGCGCGGAAACATTCAGGCGTTTTCCTCGCTCGTTAATGACCAAGTATTTCCACACGAAAATGAAGTTAAAGGTGAAATTACACTCGGGACGGCCGCTCTCACTAAAGCGCCGTGGCGGCTTCCACTCGAACTTTCTGCTCGGGTGCCCGGGGGTCCATGGACGTCGATTTATTCGCTCGATCCCCCCTAGAGTGCTCACGAGCACGTATGATCCCGGTCGAGTCCCTGCAGTGCATTGTTTATACGCAATGAACAGCCAACGCGTGGTAGTATGGGAGTATGTATGTGGGCGGGATGTCATCACGCCGCGGGTGCAAGGGCGACGGTATATGCTTGCGTGCGCAGGGCGCCGGGGAGCCGTCCCCGGCACAGCTCGGCTGCAACGGTCACCCAGTATTTGTGGTGTTTACGCCCGAGCTTCGCGGCGCAGTACCGGCTGGTCGCCGAGTCACGGCCGCGGGCCGACCGCGCCCGACCCGACCCGAGCGCGAGCGCATCGTATACGTACCGTCATTTCCGAATACCGGAATTATTGGTTTACACAGTAAGACCAGAGTTTCACTAAGATTCAGAAACGAAAAAGTATAATTTATTTTTGATCAGATATCACAACAATTATTATTACATGAAATATCTCACAACTTTGCATGTATAGAAAGTAAGTGCGCGGAATCCCGAGGAGCGCGCCTTGAACGCGCCATTATGCATTAACTAGTACATTACGCCAACTGCGACTCGTGTATGGAAAGCTCAAAATACCACCGAACGTTCAGCACATTACAGTACATTACATTACGAGTATCTATCTATAGGTTTCTCTAATTTATTGTGTCGTGTTGGAGTGTAATATCTCGCGAGCGAGCGGGATCACCGCGACGTCTCCCACGCGTTCACACATTCATTACAGAAGTAAACAAGCTCCGTGCCATGCACATCCAGCGCCCGCTCTGGCTGCAGTACATGGATTGACGAGTTGTATGCGCGAGCGAAGGTCGCCGATTGCTCGTTGTGAAAATACTCGAGATGTGTGACGTCACCGGCGTGCGGCGGCATCCTCGCAGATCCGTCGGAAGCTGACGGACATGCGTCATCCCGCGCCGACTACTCTCCGCGGGCCACGATCACCTTCCAGGACTACTCTACCTACTCGTTTTACTACACAATTCAAATGATGGGAGAGCAATCATGGTTCGTCGTAACGGCTTCTAACTCTTCATCTGAGAAACGAGCGTCCGAATGTTTAAATGGTGAAGTTGTCTCTGCTTCCAGTCCGTGAGATGTCGCTGCCGAGGATGTCGCGTCACACGTGGAGAAACAATCTGGTCTGTCCGCTGGCTGGCTGATAATAACGTAAAAGATATACCATGTACAAGTTTTTTTTTAATTCTTAGTAGGTTACCGTTTGACCACATCTCGCCCGATGTGAAGCGACGATGTGGACTAGGATGGAGCACGCTTACTTGAAAAGTAAGCCTCAGGAAGAAAGGAAAGTGAACATGAGGAAGTACATCGGAAGGCGTGAACGAGCAGTCCTCGTCCAGTAGAGTCGTTGGTGTTATTGCTGCGCCGCTGAGTGCGCGTGTACGTACGTCGATATCCTTGTAGACGATGGGCGGGTCGCGCGCGCGCTTAAGCTGCTCCTCGCGGCGGCGCTCGTCCGCCTCCTCGGCCAGCGCCGCCGAGCTGGGGCCCGCTAGCGCGGCCGCCGGCGCCGGGGGGCACTCCACTGCTTCCGCCATCTCTGCACAACAACACCGCGCGTGAGTGACCCGTGCCACTTATACAAACATGAGTCTGCAGCCAGGCTCCGCGCAGCCTCTTCAATACGACGCCTTGCGACGCGACGTTCGTATGCGTTTTACATAAGTTTCACGAGATTCAATCAAGTGGTGTTTCGGACGCGGGTTAATGTGTCGTGTGCTCGGTCGGTCTGCGGCGCGACCCCTGATACGAGCTTCTGGGTACACTGTAATATTAGCTTTGAATGAAGTTTAATCGAGATTAGCTCAAGTTTAGCGACTTGAATCGCATCTCTTCAGCCAGACGAGATGCGACTAAACATTACAGACACGGATGGAAAATTAGAACCGGTTTCTGACAAAGGTCTCTTTCCGTTATGTACTCAGCGTGGGTTCTGATAGCCAGTAAACAATAATAAGGGATTTTTTTAAAAGGATAACCACTTCGTTTTGCCGTTACAGAAGAATGAGATCCTGCTTCCGAACTCCCTGCTGCCCGACTCGTGTATATGGGGATGGAGGTTAACAGCAATGTTTACATCCATATCCAAGCGTAAACAAGTAACATCGACGACGACGGCTAGCCGGCGACGTGGGGCCGGCACGAGCTGCACGAGCGACGGAAAGTTCTTTAAGTTTCCCTCGGCGCTCGAAGCCCTCCCCTGGAAATGAACTCTCGAAGAGAATCTAATCGAGTTCAGAATCGACTGCAATAACAAGACGTGTGACAGCCGCATTGCTGGCGAGCCACGCGAGGCGCTCGCGCGCCCTCTGCCGCTTTAAATAGCACTCTAGAAACACTAACCTCACAACTGTGTATGCTCACTTAGCCACGCGGGACTCGCAGTCGACTCCACTGAACTCTCCACTGGAGTGTGAAATGTATCGGGCCGCGGCGCGCGGGTGCGGCGGTGCGCCTGGGCTGCGTGCGGGAGCGTGCGGAGCGCGGCGGGCGAGGCGTGTGCAGCGCGCGGCGGCGGCCGGGGAATGGAGCGGGCGCTGGCGCGGGGCCAGCGGCGCACCCGGCTTATTTATATCGGGAACACGCCGGCGATGATCGCTCTATCGTACACTTCGCCGACGCCGTGGGCCGCGACCCGCAACCGGGTTAAGAACTTCGAGGAATCGCGGGAAAATGTGGGGCGGAGCGACTTCCTTCTGGCACCTGCGGCGCCCCGTCTCGCTCACTACGGTTTCGATGCTCGCATGCAGCGAAAATCACGATTTCAAAGCTTCCCGAGTAATCTAAGAGCACTAAAGCCATCACCTATGGACTCTAACCCAGGCAGGAGCTCGTGGCAGGAATGCAAGAAATACCGACAGCAACACGCACCTGAACAGGTGCTTGTTGCTCGAGTTTCCGATTAGCTTCCGAGCATGAAGCGGAGCGGTAGGTTTCCAGCGAGCCGCCGACCTATATGCGGTTCATTTAACTGAAAAACGCAGACAATAAATAGACACGGTCAATCACACGGCGGCCGACCACATCTATATCTGAGGCGATGGCAGCAAGTGGCGCCATCTTTGTTACATTACAAGAACTGACGTCGCAGCGAGTGGTCGGCGCCGCCTGCAGGCTAGCGCGCCGCGGCCGCTGCGACGGACAGTAATAGACCGCTCTCCCGCAGTCTTCGCGGGTGTTGGACTACTTTCATAGATCATCGCGAGATGGCGCCGTTAACCGAAACATGAGCAGAGACGATTTATAAACGTAAACGGTGATAATGAATACTGAATACAAATTTTGTCACCGAAAAAAAAAAAGAATATAAAAATCAATCTGTACATTGGTACCGAAACAAAAAAAAAACAGCCAAGTGCGAATCGAATTCACGCTCCGACGTTCCAGGTATATAAAAAGTTCGTCCATCTCGGGAACCTAACTCTAACGAAAAGATAAACCGGATCGCGGGACAATTACTGTCGTCACCATACATCAGTGTAGGTCGCGGTCAGGTTACCAACTTCATATAACTTTGAATCGCAATTTTTTTTTTGTTTTAATGTAACTACAAATTTACGGTTTTCGAATTTTCATCTTTTTACTTGCGCTACAGGACATCGGTTCTCGCTCGACTGGGTCAACGGGAAGCCCCCTGCAGGTTTCGATTCCCTCGCGAGTCATAATATGCGGGACAATCTGCTGTACCTCTGATTTGAAGTTTCACAGCTCCAAGGAATTGCACACCTGACTATTTTATTTTACATGGAAAACCAACAGCTGCTAATTGGTAAAATAAATAGGAGATAAGTGATAACACAAATGCCAAAAAAGTTTTCACTTATGCTAACTAGATTAGGTTTAAGTGCCCCGAGCCACAGATGTAAGAATACCATATTATTATACACATACAAATATAAAAAATTTAAACAAAATGTTAAATTAATAAAAGTTAAATAAATAATAGATTGATAATATAAGCCTCATATATTTTCATAAACCTACGATGATGACCTAGTAAGTTTTGAGCTCGACCCCCGAGCGCGAAGAGAATGAAGAGAAGTAAAAGCGCGTGTCTCACCGAGGTCGGGGTCGGTCTCTGCGCCGCCGTGCTCACGCTGCAGCTTCTTGCGCTTCTTCTCCCGGCGGCGCTCCTTGCGCGCCAGCTTGTCGGCCAGCGTGCTGCGCTGCGCCTCCAGCGACCGCGACTGCACCCTGTCGGCACGCACACTGACACAGCTCGCCTCAACAGACCTACATACATTGTGACAAACAGATTGTTGCCCCAGCATCAGAGCCCGATCGCCTATATGTAACCCGATACCTCCGCTGCGCGCCTGTGACCAGTCGGGTATTCTGCAGATTCCAGATGAAGCTGGTCGCGCCCCTTTATCCCACAACGACTCAACGGACTTTCTTGAATTAAAGCTCACATGTGAAACTTACTATTTAGACGAAAAATTTTTTTATGAACATCGGTTAAAACTGTTTCAAAAAAAGTAGAAGTTACAGGAAGAGCTGCAGCCCGTGAATTCCATTCCCATCAACGATAAATACTTTGTGACGAATACAGATGCATGGTCGGTGCGCTCGTTGAGTCCGCACATTTACAAAAATAAAGTATTGTCTGTTAGCCGGTCCCCACCGCTCTACTCGGGGGTCGAGCCGGTACCTTGTGGAAATTCCTCTGATATTTATTATATGTTTTAAGAGTTTTAGTTTTAGAACACTGTATTACATGTCAATGAATAAAAACAAAATTTAAATGTATACAAACATATCAATATAAAAATATATTGTCCATATAATAAAATGTCAAAAAAAATCATAATTACTTACTAAAAATCAATGTCATAAAACAATGTCTCTAGCGGCCGAGACCTTAACTCGGTTCTACGCGCCCGCGGCTGCGGCGCGAGCGGCACGCGGGCCCCGCGCGTGTACCGACCTTTCTCACTGGACACGCCCGCGGCGGCGGCGGCACGCGGGCCCCGCACGTATACCGACCTCTCCCACTGGACACGCCCGCGGCGGCGGCGGCACGCGGGCCCCGCACGTATACCGACCTCTCCCACTGGACGCGCCCGCGCCGGTGCGACGGCGTTACTACGCTCTTTGTTTTTATTGCTGCGGAGATCTAACGAGCTGTGGACGCCCCTGCGTTGACATTTATCAATATTCGTGTGGGTGAATAGGGCTACCTGGTAAACAAGTTCACACGGCAACGGACTACCGTTGCCGTGTGAACTGAAGATCTCTAAAAAGCTCCACGCACGAGACGTCGTCCTGAACCCCACAGATGGCACGAACGTTATTAACTTTAAGCGGGTAGACGGTTCGGTTAGGTGGGCCGCGCACTAAGCTGTCCTCCCCCACTCTGCAGGGCGCGCCTGCACGGCGACCTCGTTACCTCTAAATCTTTGTGGGTATCTGCGGTTACCCACAATGTTTTGTGCGCAAAACATCTCTAGCTCAGCTGTAGGTCCGAACGTCGCTCTGCAACTCCGGACGAGACCTAGGCACTCGGAGTACCGGGCTCCATGCGCGGAAATACTTCCCCGAGCGAACCAAAATATTGATATTGATAAACGTTGTGCGGGGAGGAATATAGCTTTATGTGCCGCGTTGTGTTGCCGGCTTTCTCGAGGGCGTAGATCGACGTCATGCCGGGTGCGCGACGAGAACGAGGTTCGAGTGAAAGCCATGGATCGTTCCAGACGTTTATTCGGTCGAAGAAATAGAAACAAAACTATCGAAAATGTCTTATCGGGTCAATTTTAAAGTTTTCAGCAATCGCAATGGTTCACCGAAGGACGGCTCGCACGACTCGGCGGACGGCGTGCAAAAGGAATCGGCTCTCAATATCGGTAGCATTGAATAAAAGCGAGCGTTACGTCTTTCTTGGGAACATGTCGCCTGTGAAACGACTGTGAAGGGGTTCGTTCGTCAAAAGGGTCTCCGCGGCGCCCGTGTGTAGGAGTCGGGCGCGGGCGGCGTGCGCCGGCGCAGGGAACGGAACATATGGACCGCGGCCGCGACCGCGCGCGCCGCCGCCGCCAGCCGCACCGGCGGCGCGCTGCCGCCTGCGGGGGCGCCGCGCTGCTGCGAGTCGGGCTGGGGCACCTGGAGCCCGCGCCCGCCACGTCTGCGGGGAGGGGACCGGGTTAGGACGACACGGAGGGCTACGGACGGGAGACGCCATTCGGAGGTAGAAGGGGGCGGAGGGGATTTGACGGTGGCAGGTTCGAGGCAAGGGGAATGCATGCATTAGGCATATTACACGTTACGCAGCACCTGATGTTCAGCGCAATCAACATTAAAAGCCAAACGTGAAGTCACTTGCGATAAGCGACGATGCCGGAGTAAATGCTCTCCTGAGTGACGCCCTGGCAGCGCGCCCGCGCCCGCGCCGCGGTCCTGCACGCGGGTCGCCGCGCACTCTCACTATATACGAGTCACATATTTCTGTGTTAACATTAAAACGTGAACATACGCTTTATAATTCAATGTCAGCATGTATGTACATGTGATTGGCTGACTTCACACAACGGTATAAATTAGTGAGTATATTGCGCAAGTTCAGTCTACGACGTCTTCACATTAACTGTGTATATTGCAGGTAACGTCGCGCGTCGAGGCAGCCAGGGCCGGGGTCAGCCCGCGTCGCTCCCGAGCCCGCGTGCTCGAGTGACCTCTACCGAACTGCTTCTCTACATGTTACCTACACGACGCATTCGACTCATAAGACATTTTAATCGACATATGCACACAATTATTACAAAGCGGCGCCACCTAGCCCTCGAAGTAAGCGAAGCCTGCGCTACGGGCACCAGATGAGTCTTCCTATGGCCCGCTCACAGCGGCGCGCCGCGCCGGGCGCGGTGCGGCACATACCTGGCCTCCTCGATCTGGTCGTTGAGCGCGTCGTAGTCGGGGCTGTCCTGCCGGCTGAGCCGCGGCGCCGCCGAGTACACCGTCTGCAACCAACGCAACACGACATGCTCCTTCTCATCGGGTGGACACGGCCGCCGAGCTCCGTGAAGTAACGGAGACGGCTGCGCCGGCGATATTCGATAGCAGCCGTACTCGTTGAGCCGTAGAGCGCGGGTTCGATCCCGCCCAGGTCAGACATGCTAGCTATCGAGTGCGCTGCATACGAGGCTTTATGGAACCACGTACCGAGCACCCCACGCCGCCACTACGGCGCAGCCCCCGGGGTCTGCTTCACAGCGGCCGCGGACCCTCCCTTATTCCAAAGCGGACATAGACAGTCGGCACTCCACACCCAGGCGCCTGCGCGAGCGCGGACTTATGTACTTCCGTCAGCCTTACGAGGAAAAATTGCAGAACTTGACCAACATTACATTACGACTACACGTGTACAGAGGTACACTGCACATTGTAACACTATTACTTCGGGTAGGATTGCCTTATTACCCGCCCGGCTACCGTTTGTCCGCCACACGTACCCGACTTCAGCCGCGCGTCAAGTTACTACTTTGAACCACTAGCGCTCGCGTATATCGAGTTAGCGCCACATTTCCACTAGTGGGATTTCCAATTTGGGGAACATACTGAAGGAGTTCGAGCTAAAGTTAGTAAGTTTTAAGTACGTGTTAAATGATGACACATCTGGCATAAGAGACATGCGGTGCAGGCGGCGGCTCCGGGCAGCGGGGCGCGGGCTCCGGAGCCGGAACTAAGGGCACCGGGGTCGCCAGCGGCGCGCGGCCACCTACTGCGCCGCTCTGCAACCCGCGGTCATGTCACCACACGTTAAACACACAAAGTAACATCTAAATTCAACGCGCACACTCTCGTAAAATGTACGGGTAATACAGACACTGAATCATTATCATCATCATTTACAGCCCGTAATCATCCACTGCTGAGCATAGGCCTCTCTTCTTGTACGCCATTCATCCCGGTCCTGTGCTAACCTTGTCCAGGTTCGACCCGCGACCTTTACAATGTCGTCGACCCAACGAGCTGGTGGGCGTCCGACGCTTCGTTTCCAAGTTCGTGGCCACCAATCCGTCAACATTTTAGTCCACCTGCCATCACTCTGCCTGGCAACGTGTCCTGCCCAACTCCATTTCAGTTTCGTGATTGTTGTTCCGACGTCACGCACCTTAGTGCGACGTATACATACGACTCTGAATACATCATTCTATTACATTGGTTTTCATTCTTCTTTGTCAAAATTAAAAACCCCGACGAGCCCTGCATCGATATTTACTATAAAAAAACTATGCAACGCGAAGGTTTCACACGACCCGTCCTAAATTACACTCGCATTCCGCTCGAAGGACCATTTCGCCATCTTCGCGTTGCAGTATAAAAATATAGTAAGTATAACGTTACGGCGTTTCGACAGAAGAATGAAAATCAATAATAGCGTGCGAACAAGCGCGCCCGTGTGCGTGTTGGTGTGAGCGAGTACCTGTCCGTGTGTGGGCGCCAGCTGCGTGAGCAGCGTGGTGATGGCGGCGCGCTGTGGCGCGGAGAGCAGCTCCTCGGGCTGCCGCAGGATGTGCTTGGGCACGCGCGCGCCGCACAGGAAGCCCGCCGCCTCGTCGCTGAAGTGGTTGCAGTTGTGTTCCAGCAGGTTGTACGCCGCCGGCCTGCAACCGACTCGACGTTACACGACTACCCGCTGTGCGCCGACGACCGCGCTCTACGACGTTGCAGAACGTTCTCGCATGTCGTAAAGTTAAAAGCGCAGTATCGAAAGGTAAGACAGACGAGAGTATATCGAATTGAGCCCGGGTGTCGCTCTCGGGTGATAGTCCATAACGGAATACAAAACAATACTCGTCTCCGAAAGACCACCCAAACGTTGCCACACCTCGAACGGAGGCTTGGGGCCGATAATCTCCAAGAGTGTACGGAATTTTATAAAAACAAGGATTCTGCCGGCTCGTGGTCCAGCGGCGCGCCCGGTCGTGCGCGGGAGCGTCCTCGGCGGCGCCTCGTCGCGCAGTGCGACCCAGGACTCGCGCTCACACTTGGCTGTTATTAATAAATGCACCGCACGCACTGCACCGGCCCGCCCGCCGCTCCCTAACGAGGCGCACGTGCCGGAGTCTCGATACTTGTCACCATGGCTCCTCGTTTGATCTTTGTCAAATTACAGCCACACACACATACACACGCCATGCAATAGATACGAAATCATGCCTGTAGTTCAGTTTTCCTGTAGTTGTGACATTCTTTATGTTGTCCCGAATATCGGAGTCATTCACGCTTCAATCCGCTTCTGAACATGAGCATCTTCCGAGCCGCGCCACTCAGCCCGAGGCAGAAATTATTCTTATTCTTATTCAAAGTGGGGGCGATAGGTCCTGCACTGACGTTCCGCTTGGGGTGTTTTGTGCATTTCCCCCTACCAGCGTCTACCCGAGCCAAACCCAGCTCCTTGAAGTATCGGAGCGAGGCTCTGGGCCGCTGGCATAGTAGCTCCAGTGATATGGGTGGAAAACTTAATGGCAGAGATGATGAGAAACATTTAATGTGCTGGGGCAACATTTATTATTATCAGATAAATACATGAAGTAGGGTACCGCCGCGGCGCCCCGGCGCATACTCACGTGTAGGTGGTGGTGGAGAGGCCATGGATGTAGTCCACGAACACCTGGTAGGGCACGAAGGTCTCGCCGAGCCGCTCCACGCGCTGCGGCTGGCCCAGTTGCGTGGTGCCCTGCCGGATCACCACACTGCATCAACCTCGCTACCCGCTTGCTGCTACGCGAGTATCCACTCTACAGTCCATACTCTATACCTACTGGGTACATACTAACTAAATGTTCTTACAATCGACTTCATATAATGTAATACTATAACTGGAACTTTATTTACAGTATAGGTACATAATTATGTGCGATAAATGCTTCACTTTTGTCTTCAATTCCAATCAAATATTTGGCGTGATTTTGTATTATGCATAAGAATGCTAAATTAACATATTTCACAAAGTCAAATGAACTCCATTTTTGTAATAGTAAAAAAAAACCTGTGCTAATTTTTCAACATACTCATTTTGGGAAGTGCTC
Organism: Biston stratarius; assembly: GCA_950106695.1. Classification (NCBI taxonomy): domain Eukaryota; kingdom Metazoa; phylum Arthropoda; class Insecta; order Lepidoptera; family Geometridae; genus Biston; species Biston stratarius. The sequence continues at coordinate 24,108,064 of OX467108.1, read as the reverse complement.
GTATTGGAAATGCTCTCTAAAAGAAATACGAGTCTCGGGAAGTGCGCCAATTATAAAATGCACATTGGTCACTTTGGGAAGTGCACATTCTGAAACCGTGTCGTCAACTTCTAATTCTGTTCAACATTTTCGAACGAGTTGAATTTATTGAGAAAATGTCACTTTTCCTGTACCTACTCGTAAGTGGAGCACCGACTCGGCCAGGCGACTCGGACGCACTCGCTCGAGGCAGGAATGCGGCGCCACGTGACGCTACTGCGGTGCGCGCGCAACTACTTTCAACTCGTAGGTACTCACAACTTAAACGACATAAAGCATGACACGGGCCAGCCGCCACGTCGACATTAAATGAGCTTTAGGGCATATAACATACGGCGCATGGAAGGACACAGTGCAGCGAAAATCATAATCCCTGCTATATCTGTCCGGGCGATGGTCGCCATCTCGTGGCCGTGCATTCCTCCCTGTTTCCCAAAACATTATAAATCTATGACATAAGTAGCTATTACGACTCTAACCGATGTCGATGTTGGCAAATGTTTGCGTTTTATACGAATAACTCCAACGACAGATATGGCTCGCTCCGATCCCGCCTCCGAAGATATTTACGAGCATGAACCGTTCCAGCGTCGAGTCAGCAGCGCAGTAAGGCGCGCCGCGACAGTGCTATTACTCTATTAGTACGTCATTAAGCCGATGGAGAGAGACGTATTGCGGACTCGTATATCCCGCGCTCGTGAACCACGTCATCTTATTACAAGACGATGCACCGCCCCTCCGCGCTGCGAGTCCCGAGTGGGACTCGGCTCCGCTGCCGCGCCGGGCGCGCCTCGGTGGCAGGATCCGCCGAGGAGTGACGCGTGGATCGCTCATGGAGCGGCAACAGGTCGCACTTACCGCGGCCACCAGGTGATAAACCGAAACTGCCGGCACTCTGGCGGCAGCGAGCTCGCGCGCAATTATCGTAAATGCAACGCAAATAGAGCTTTCGTAACGGTTCTCGGTAACTGAAATACCTCACTCGATGGAAGCTGCATTAACGTTCCGAACGTTCGACGGAGAAGCCGCCGCGCGCTTATTGTCTGTTAGGCGCCTCCTCCTCGGGCCGGGAGCTTCGGGGATGGCGGGGCGCCGGCGCGCGTGGCTCGCTGCACCGCCGAGAGTATTAATACGCGGCTAATATTACTCGCCGCCGTGACATTAGGCCGTCGCCACGGGCTCGCGGCCGACTCGCCGTCCGACCCTATACGGTTCACTATCGCCTCGCATAAAGCGTGAAGTTCTGTTTTCTAGTGGCCTACCGTTAACAATATTCGAGGCCCATTATTCGAGGTTAGGAGATAATCTGGCTTCTAATCCGGAAATCTTGGTTTCGAATCCCACGGCTCGCTCCTGTCTTTTCCAAGTTTCATGCGTATTGCCGATGACTTGAAACGATGAAGGAAAACATCGTGTGGAAACCTTAATCTTAGTTAATCTTAAAAAAAAATATCTCGTCGTTGTGTGAAGTGTATCAACTCGAACTCGGTGAGCGCGGTGGACTACGTGCGGGGGCTCACTCTTCTCACAGTAAGAAGAGGCTGCACCCAGCAGTGGGGCAGTTTGTATAAACAAGTCTGATCCGGATCCGGATACGTATCGACTCTACACCCAAACCACTACTACCTAATAATTTTTTTTTTTTTATGGCTGACTGGTTTGGTGTTTAGCCGCAGCTCACCTGTGACGGTGTGGTAAAGCACACTTAACCTGGAAATGGCTCTCAAGTGAGGCTGCCGGAACACACCGTTAGAAGCTTGGCGGCAAATTTTCAACTTGAGGGTGGTGATGGCCAGCCGAGTACTAGAAAGTACCCTACCACCACGCTATGGTTTCCTCACGATATTTTCCTTCACCGGCAGCTCAAGCTTATTGTTGGAGTTTGAACCCACGCCCTTCGGCATGCGAACCGACCGCGCTAACCACTGAGCTATCATCGCTGTAAATGCATTTTAATTAGGCATTTTTAAGTTATTACCTAAAGAAGTATTGTTTCAAGTTCACAAATGTTAGTCATAGCGCAGTGGGCTCAAACAATATTATGCCAAATTATCGTATGCCAACAATTTCGGCCCAATTAAATTATGAACTCAAAATTCCTCCAGCACGACAGTGGTTTCGACAAACAGTTGCGAACCACACGAAATTAAAATAAACGTTTGTTTACCCGACTGCTCTGCACATTAAGGGAGAGTATTGATAGGTTCCAGATGAATTTACAAAAAGAGCGGTTTCCCTCTCTCGCGGGTCGGCGCGCGGCGCCGCCGCCGGCGTCGCCTGTGAGTGATTTCAGTTTATGCGGAATGTGTTTATGAAAAACTTGAACGATGTTCGGAATACCGCGAACATAGTTTTAGTTCTTTATTTTAGTGTACGGCACTGCGTCATTGTCTAAATGAGATATCGGAAGCTATTTTAATCCGATGACAAAAATTATTCTTCGTCGATAAGAATAGAAGCCGCGTGGGCGCCAGCTGGAGATCTGATTCACGCCTCGGCTACGCGCCTCGCGCCAAGCTGCGGGTCCCTCGCATTGCGCGCGTTCCTGCGGGAACATACCGGCCCGTCCGGACTCGAATTCAAACCTTAGCCTATCATAACTGGCTGGAGAGCGACAATCCGCCCGACCCACGCCGGCGGCGGCGTGCGAGGCGGCGCGGCGCGCGCTGCGGGGTGGATGTATTTCGAGTATTGATTCGTTTAATAAATAAAAAATGTAACAACTTTTCAGGTGCGCATCTCGCCACACGTTTCAACCTTGTATGTACTCGTAAATGTATTACGACGAGGCGCTCTCCCGACGGCAAGGGGTGACCCGCGTCCGTGACCGTTGCAGCGATACGCAGAACTTGGAGGAGCAACTCGACAGCCCCGTGACTTCGCTAGGTGCTGCTGCAGTGCCCTCCGAGCCGGAACACAGTAATGTTTACACACTACTGCTCGGTTGCTCGCTTGCATATGAACATTTAACGCGCCACGTTCACGTAACGCGGCTAAATTCTAGATAGATCGCGTGGAACAGTAGATACCATCTACCTATGTCAAATTTTAAAAAATACGATCAGTGTTAGGAGCTCGTTTTGAACTGTCGAAATAAACTTTATGAGCAAGGAATATGAGAATAAGGGGCCAGGTGTGGGGAGCCATGTCGTGTATGGGAATGCCTTACCATTCGAATTATAACAATTACTATAGTGCTGCTGGACCGGCGTACGTGCTCGTCCGTCCGTCCCAGGAAAACGTTTACTTTTTTGCGGATGGTACTTGTAGATACGTATTTTTAAAATCGTCAAAAATATTTTCCTACTGCCGCGCTGGAGCCGGCGCCGCACCTGCGGTTTAACTGTGTCAATGTCAGTTATTTTGTACGGCTTACTAATAGTTTTTTCATTGAAAACTAGTTCAAAGAGTCGAGTAGCGGAGCAGTAGGACAAGGTTTATGAAAACGGAGGAGCTGGCGGAAAGCTAGGTGGAGAGCGACCACTTCCCGTCCGCGCGTGCGCGGCTGAGAACTCTTCGCGTTCTCCAAATGCACAACACGCTCGCTCGCCAGCAGCGAGCCGGCGCGCGGCGGTCGGACGCCGACTCGGGCGCGGTACGAGCAGGAGTGGCGCGTGACGGCACCCGGCGGCGAGCGAGGGGGTTGCGGAAACGTATCTCGATAAATAATGCTGCGGTCTAAGGGTGGAGCAGGGGGCGGGTTCTTGCCCGCTCAGTAATTGTCTAATATCGCGCCTAGCGACGCTGCCCCGGCCCGCGGTCCGGCGCGCCTCCGCGGCCGAGGCAGCTGCGATGCTGCGCGCTTGCGTGGTGCGCGCCGTCCAGAGTGTACTGTGCACCAGGTCGGTCGCGCCGGTGCGGCTCGCCAGCCCGGAGTACGTTTTGTCGACTCTGCTCACTTATTTTCTTCATATTGGTGTGCAAACGGCCCCGCGGCGACAAGATTTCATGCACTGCCACTGCAGCTCAGCCGGCAATACTGCATTTTATCGGCTACTGCACTACTCGGATATGATATGACGAAGTTTTCATTGAACGACAACAGCACGGGAGGACCACGCAACTGAGAAACGAGTCAGATAGGAGGGCGCACCCGAGCCGCGCGGGCCCTCGCCGGCGCGGGTGGGCGGACGCGGCGCATATCGCTCGTACCTACTTATACGATCCCGACCGAGTGTTATCCGATAAATATTGTTATATTATTTTTAAAATGGTATAAATAAATAATCTGCGCGCCTGCGTCACGCTCAAACACGCGACACGAATTGTTTCTGTTGCGTATTTACGATTCGCTGCGGAAATGAGCCGCGAGGACGCCGCGCACTGCGCACTGCACGGGGGCACTCGGCCCGAGTCAGGCCGGCTGTGAGCTTTCTTGCCAATTATTACTGAAGGGAAAACGGACGGATTACAGTTGTTTTTAATGATGTTTCACGATATGTCACCCGGTCCGCCTGCGGCGAGCTCTTCCTCTCGTGAGGCGAAGTCTGCTCGGGCGCTGCAGGAGCTCGCAGCTCGCAATACAAGTGAACGGCGGCGAACGACTCCGGCGCGAATACCAGAAGTCCGCTCATTGGTCGCCGCTCTTACAAAACAAACCCGACACTCTTGTCATGAGGCATATTTATATAAGCAAAAAAAAAACTTATTCGTCTTCTTAACTGGTCGCCTCCAAACACTGTTTAGTCCGGCGCGGCGACTGTCGAGGCGGGAGGCGTGCAGGGGTTAGGGGGGAGGGGTGATGGTGCAGTGGTGCGGCGGGATTCTCACCGGCGCGCAGCTGGTGATGCCTTGTCCCCCGTAGAAGAACTCGCGGCCGTACGCGACCAGCGCCGTGTGCCACACGCCCTCCAGCGGCCGTCCTGCGCCACAACACACGTTACGGTACCTCCTTACACACAACGACAACGAGTTGTCACGGGATCCTGCCATGATCGGGAGTGCCTTGCTTAGAGTGACATTTACAACTGACACTATTGATTTGATGACGTTACTATCAAAACGAAACATTCAACCCATCTATGCCGGAGCGTTCACTCCGACCGGTTCACGTACATTACAAACATAGGAGAAGGAAGAGCAGAGGCGCAGCCGTGTGCTCCTTCAGACATATCATTCTCGCTCAGATTCAAAACGCATTAAGCGTTTTAAAAGCCTTGCGTAGGAACCACGGCTACTCAGGCGAGCAGCGCGCCCGACCCGCGGCGCCGCGGCGCCGCCTCGCACCCGCTCTCATTTACGACGCAAACATTGCTGTCGTTAGCACTTTTGTTCAAATCAAAAGTCAAAAGTTCTTTATAATAAATAATTAAAATATATTTTCTTGGTCATATGTTCTCTCACCGATGATGGCCGGAGCGAGCAGCGACGCCAACCCCAGCGTGAGATCGTATATGTACAGGTCCACGGGCAGCCCCGCCTCCGTCATGTCTGCGGCTCCACTGCTACTTCCTGTAAACAGTCACACTTTACAATACCACCACCAAAAGTTGTAACAACTCTCATATGAATCAACAGATGCATGTTAAATACCATACCATGTGTGTCATTCTCTATGTGAAACAAAATCATCGACTTAATAAATGTTGTCACGACTTGGTCATTTGGTTACTGTATGGTACAACCACAAGGCCATACAACCATGTGTTACACCTGTCTACTAACATGCCGCCGAATGCCCAGTGCTTGCTACCCAGTACTGCACCGCACGGCCTTTGCCCACACATATACATATTTATTTATTTTCAGCCTTTAATGTTCCACTGCTGGGCAAAGACCTACCTTTCCTTCTTTCAGTTTGTTCCCAAAATTAAGCAACCTCAAGGTCGACACAGACATATCATATTTATATATGTATATATTTGTTTACACTTCATTCAAAGCATCAAGACCATTTAAAAAACCGGCCAAGTGCGAGTCGGACTCGTTCATGAAGGGTTCCATATCATTATCTATAAAAACGGCAAAAAAAATCATGTTTGTTGTATGGGAGCCTCCTTAAATATTAATTTTATTTCAATTTTTTATTGATTTTTAAAATGAACATATTATAAAAAAAATATTCTGCGAATATTTCAAGCGTCTACCTGTAGCCGTTATCAATATCGAGCAAAAACAAGTAAAAAATCATGTTTGTTGTATGGGAGCCCCCTTAAATATTAATTTCATTCCGTTTTTTTTAGTATTTGTTATAGACAGAAGGACAGACAGCGGAGTATTAGTAATTGGGTCCCGTTTTTCCCTTTGGGTATGGAACCCTAAAATTCAGCTAAATTAGTTCAGCCGATCTCAAGTTCTGTGCTTACCAACAACATCATTTGATTTTTGTTTGTTTACATTTAAGCTCTCTGTCTGTCTAGTTATAATTTTTGATGAACTAAGTGCTGAACTAGTATAACAATGAAATTAAGCAAGTAGTTAATTTTTTACAGAGGCAGGCATGCCTTTATTTTCCTCAAGAAACACTGAATGTTTAAATACTCTGTAAGAAATAAAAACTACTGCAGAATATAATAGTCACACAGTTACCAGTAGATAAAAAGTTAACTTGTTACAGATGTTGCTGCTAGCGGGAAACAATAGGCAATTAAAATTTACAAAGATGCACACAGCAACACTGGCTTTCAGATGTGCAAGTCAGGGGACTACAAGTTGCACCACACCAACGCCCTGGCACACAAGGCAAGGCAGCCCTCGCAATCTACAATTCTCAACATTAGTTGGTTGTCCTAGAAAATTATTATGTTTATGCAATCAGTTGCCTTACATTTCCGTACATTTCCAGTCACACGTAGTATGTAACCTAAGCATAGTATGACTTACCAGTAGTAGAGAAAGGGTCGCGTTAATCTCTCAAACTTAAGCAATGGTCTACTCATTAAATAATACACTTTACAGCACCGTATGCACGGGTCGGTCGCAGGAAGCGATGCACTGCTGCACCGGCGGCGGGAGGCGTCACTCCGCTCGGGCGCGCGCCACAACAACTACTACTAGCTACCTGTACTATTAATAAGCCGGCAGACACGCGACACGGGCGCGCACCTTCGCACACTTCGCTCGCATCCCTCAGACTCGCAGAACCGACTCCTGTCCGGTCTTGTGTTCTAGTGGGGCCCTAGGCTGAATAATACGCGCAAGGATATTTATTTTATTTGTAAATAGAGCCAAGGTCTAGACGAAAAACGTACCTACCACAACAATAAACTAGCGTATTTGATACTATAAATTGTTTTGAATTAATCTTGTATGGAGAGTTTTGTTTTTAATTCTTCGACTTCGTTACGATTGTTTTACAACTTATTTCATCAATTCAAAAAACACAAAAATAACAAACATTTTTTTTGTTGTTTTTTGTGCATGAATAGAAGTTTTTAATTCTGACAATTTTGACATAAAGAATAACAGGCCTCACTAGTCCTCAGGGAAGAAGAATAGCAATTACATAGATTTTAAAACAAGCGCCATCTCTTGGGGACCCCTCAAAACCAGATATCTAAATGAGGCGGGATTTTTAAATCTACATAGGGAAAATTTCAAACATGTGTCCTGCCCATTAGCGAGTAATTTTAAATTACATGACAACACCAACATACAATGACCTACAACATATTCTGCATCACATGAAACTAGTATTGTACAATAATTTCTAGGCCACAGCTACACGTGACGCAGGTTTCCATATTCACTAGAAAATAAAAACGAATAGTACTTATATTTAAGATATATTTTACAATATTGTCAAAAATCATAAAATAAGATACGTTCACAATATGTATACCTAACATTAACATTTTAATCTTAATATACTAATTAAACCCTGTCAGAACTGGTGGTTGTAAGGCACCATAAGAAGTGGGGACGAGGAAATACTCAGGAAGGCCAGTAGAAATTGATGCAGGGACTCACCTACTCGGCGTGGTCGCTGTCTTTCCTTTTTCTTTGCGTGCACGTGGTGCCGGCCGGCCTGGCTACGAGTCTCTTATTTTATTACGCACCACAGGGAATGGAGCAGCGCAGTAATAACACAAAAATGTCTGCTTGATTTTATTACGAACCACAGGGAATGGAACAGCACAGTAATAACACAAAAAAACGTCTTCTTGCTTCGCCTCTCAAATTAGCTCACGTATTCTAGCAACAATGGCGCTAGTGTTACCAGCAGCGTTCCGCACACCTTGCCATTCATCCCTGTCTTTTTCTAACTGGCAATGAAGAAGGAAAGGGAAACAGGGATACCATAATGCCGGAACTAATTATATGCGGTTAAGCGCATGAGGGCGCGAACATACACCCCGGCTTGAAAGTCTGCAGGAGTTTCAATAAACTAAATTAAATTAAGTTTATTCTAGAGCGGTTAAGTACAAAACATGAATACATATTCAACTAAAACTAAAACTTGTTAAGCAAGCAACTTATCAATTGTAAGCAAATGGTTGCGTTGAGAACTCTACACATCATTTATGGGTAGAGGATACAATTTGGCGATGGCGCGTTTAAATAATTTATTCTGCGAACGCACTAAAACAACCCTAACTACTGAATCTTTTCCTGGAAAGGTCTTCTCTATTACACCAAGCGGCCATCGGAGAGGTGGCACATCGTCTTGGTGCAGAAGCACGACAGTGCCTACTTCAACGTCTTCTCTACGCTTGAGCCATTTCTGTTTTTGTTGCAGCGTGTGTAAGTAATCTAAACGCCACTTTTTCCAATAACTTTGTACTAGACTATCTAACAACCTCTTCCTTTGAACAATCGATTTGTCTGTGCTAATTTCGTAAGCTGGTAAACATTGTAATGGGGTTGTCATCAAGAAATGTGCAGGCGTAAGAATTTCCGGTTGCGGTTCGTCTGGTAAGAGGCCTAAAGGGCGTGAGTTTAAAAGACATTCAATTTGAGTTAAGACCGTCAGCAACTCTTCGTAGCATAGAATTTGCTGACCTATGACTCTATACAAATGGGTCTTAACACATTTTATGTTGCTCTCCCACAGTCCGCCAAAATGTGGAGCCCGGGGAGGTGTAGTTTTAAATGTTATTCTGTATTTTGCTAGCTCATTATTAAAAGCGTTCTTTGTACTATCGGATTCTAAGAAACTAAATAGTTCATCTAAATGTCTTTTGGCCCCAACAAAATTGGTAGCATTATCCGATAGAATGGTCGCTACTGGGCCTCGTCTAGAAATGAAGCGTTTTAGAGCATCGATAAACGTTTCCGTGCTAAGATCCGAGGCTACCTCAAGGTGAATTGCTTTGGTGGCCTGGCATACAAAAAGTACGATATAAGCTTTCGTGGTGCGCACTCCACGGTGTCTTGTCATAGTAATATTTATCGGACCTGCGTAATCTACACCGGTGTGCGTAAAAGCTTTAGCCTCCAAAACACGAGCTGGCGGAAGATTCGCCATGACAGGAACCTCATTAGTTGGCGCGCGTTTAAAGCAAGACACACAAGAACGTATACGTTTACGTATAACGTTGCGTGCAGAAATAATCCAATAGCGTTGGCGTAGCAACGATGTGAGTAAATGCGAGCCAGTATGGCAATTGGTGCGGTGATAATAATCAATTATCATATTAACAATGTGATCGCGACGCGGCAATAACACTGGATGTTGGTTTTCGAAAGGAATGTTTGCATTCATCAGACGACCCCCAACTCTTAGTAAACCAGACTGATCAACAAAAGGATCAAGTTTACGAATCGCTATGGAAGCTAGACCCTTCTTCTTAATAATTTTAATATCTTCATGAAAATATTTCTTTTGTAAGAGTTGCAATATAGTTAATTCAGCGACTTCAAGGTCGGATGATTTAATTCTGGTGTCACGAGGGAGTTTCCCTAACATACGCAAAATGTAGACAACTATGCGCAGAAGTTTTGACCATGAAGAAACTCTCAAAGCGAGGTCATATATTGGAGACTCTTCAACGTCAGCTACCGTCGCGAGAACTACAGATTTTCTAGTCTCCGGTAGATCTTCCTCCGATGGATAGAATGGTTTGATTGGCCATTCAGCGATAGGACACCGAGCCCACGGAGGACCGGTCCACCAAAGGGAGTGATTTAATATCTGGGACGGTAGAAGACCTCTAGACGCGCAGTCGCTGGGATTAGAGATTCCCTCTATATGAAAGAAGCGGTCCGGTGAAATATTCTCATGAATTTTACTGACGCGATTGGCAACGTAAACTTGCCAGCGATGTGGCTGCGAGTGAATCCATGATAACGCTATGGTCGAATCCGAAAACGCATAAATATCGGTTATACGATAGCGATCGTTATAAGCGTCGTAGACACAGCGAGCGAGCTTTGAAAGCAATACGGCAGCACACAATTCCAACCGTGCAAGCGAGGCAACCTTTGGGGAGGCTACCTTGGACTTAGAACAAACTAAATTCAGGGATATATCACCGTTAAGATTAGTTACGTGCAAATATACCACACATCCATATGCTTTAAGACTAGCATCGCCAAATGCAACCAGATTAACACTACAACCGTCAGCGACGCCTAAATGTCGCGGAATTTTCAATTCCGATAAGAGCGGTAGCTCATTTTTGAACTGTATAAAGCGGTTTTCAATACCGTCAGTAACTGGCTCGTCCCATTCGATTTGAGCTTGCCACAGTTCAGCTATCAATAGCTTAGCATACAAAACCACTGGAGAGACTAAGCCAAGAACGTCGAAAAGTCTGGCAACGATAGACAAGATAATGCGTTTTGTACATCCTTCATCAGCGGTACTCGTTGAGAAGGTAAATGTATCGGATGATGGGAGCCACTTTAGCCCTAATATTTTAATATTGTCTCCGTCTGAGAATTCTATAGCAGCACGATGCGATTCAGGAAGGTGAGCTAATAGTTCAGGTGAGTTACTCGCCCATTTGACTAAGTGGAAACCCCCTAATTTGAACAATTCCAGAAGTTGTCGGGATAAATCTAGACTAGCTTCCACTGATGATACAGAAGTCGTTATATCATCCATATAAATCTCCTTGGTCGCAACTTCTGCAGCGAGCGGAAATCTCTCTCTGTGATCAGAGGCCAACTGCCGAATTGACCGCATTGCCAAGAACGGACTCGATCGTAGCCCAAAGGCAACCGAATTAAATTGAAATAAGCGGATAGGTTCGGATTCATTGAATCTATACAAGATTTTCTGAAATTTACGATCATCTTCCCGTAAAAGAATACGCAAGTACATCTGCTGAACATCTGCTGTGATAGCAATGGGCAAGAGCCGAAACCTTAAAAGAAGCACAAACAAGTCCGCTTGTAAATTCGGACCAGTGTGCAAAATGTCATTTAGAGACACATTTGTATCGGTGGCTGCGCTAGCATCCAGCACGACTCGTGTTTTCGTGGTAGCCTTGTCTGGCCTAACCACGGCGTGATGAGGAATCAAATAACCCTCTTGCAACGAAGCATCTGAAAGCAGAATTTCAGATAAATATCCCTTTTCGATATAATCGTTAATGACGTCATTGTATGCGCGGCGTAAGTCATAATTCTTTTTAAATTTACGTTCAAGTGCAGTCAACCTACGTTGAGCTACACGAAACGAATGACCCAAACAAGCGGGGTCGGATTTAAACGGCAGCGCCACAATGAATCGTCCCGAATCGGGATCACGATCAACGGAACCGGAGAAAAGCTCTTCGCATTCAACGTCGTCAGGATTTTCAATAGATTTCGAACAGATTTCTTCAGATTCCCAAAACTTAATTAAACTTTTATTTAATTCGTCATTTGTTACAGGACCGAAGGACCAGGCTACATCATCGCTGTCATGTGCGCTGACCGGTATCTCACCCATGATGATGTATCCAAGAGAAGTTTCAAGAACTGGAAGAGACGTAGCTGAACGAATAGGAATAGCTTCATGAACACCTGCAAAGCAAGAGTCACAGCGCGGAGCGGAGCCATTATTGGCATTGAAACCTGAAGAACAGGTCGCGGAAGTGGAACGGGCCGAAGCGGAAGTAGAGCGAACTGGAGCGGAAGCGTCACAGCACGGAGCAGAGCCATTATTGGCATTGAAACCTGAAGAACAGGTCGCGGAAGTAGAACGGGCCGAAGTGGAAGTAGAGCGAACTGGAGCGGAAGCGTCACAGCGCAGAGCGGAGCCATTATTGGCATTGAAACCTGAAGAACAGGTCGCGGAAGTAGAACGGGCCGAAGTGGAAGTAGAGCGAACTGGAGCGGAAGCGTCACAGCGCAGAGCGGAGCCATTATTAGCATTGAAACCTGAAGAACAGGTTGCGGAAGTAGAACGGACCGAAGCGGAAGTAGAGCTAATTGGAGCGGAAGCGTCACAGCGCAGAGCGGAGCCATTATTAGCATTGAAACCTGAAGAACAGGTTGCGGAAGTAGAACGGACCGAAGCGGAAGTGGAGCTAATTGGAGCGCAAGCGTCACAGCGCAGAGCAGAGCCATTATTAGCATTGAAACCTGAAGAACAGGTTGCGGAAATAGAACGGACCGAAGCGGAAGTAGAGCTAATTGGAGCGGAAGCGTCACAGCGCAGAGCGGAGCCATTATTAGCATTGAAACCTGAAGAACAGGTTGCGGAAGTAGAACGGACCGAAGCGGAAGTAGAGCTAACTGGAGCGGAAGCGTCACAGCGCAGAGCGGAGCCATTAGCAGAATTCCCCATAGTAACATTCGTACAAAAAACATTCCCGTGAGCAATGCTATTATAAGCTTGGCTATTTTCTAAGCATTTTTCTGTTAATAAATAGGGAAATAGTTGTGCTCCTAATATTGCATGAACCTCTCCTGGCACATTCCAGGTTTCATCTGCAAGTGGTAAATGTTGCAACTGTGACATTGTTGATGTATCAACATGACAAGCAGGTAATTTATCAATAATTTGATGCACAACTAACAATTTAATATTATAAGAAGTAGTGTTATAGCGTGATTGTATGGTCAGAAGAACATACCCAAGTATTTGAGTTGAGTTACTGCCTATTGAGTTTATGACAGAATTATTTAATGGTATTACTTTAAGTTTTAGTTGTTTGCAACAAGCCATACTGATTACATTATGCTGTGATGCATTGTCTAGGAGACATCTTATCATAGATTTATTATTATTATTTTTGTAAGCCCAAACTTGAGCTGTTGAAAGTATGACAGTTGTCCTGTTCTTACTGTGGTTAATGTTTTTACTGTGCTGTGTATTAGTAAGGGTCACCAAAGGCTCAGTGCACAATGAAGTACTATCTGTAGCTATACATGAAGGCTCAATCAGTGTAGCGGTGAATGAATTATTACTATTTATTAAAGGGACATTTGGCTCAAGCAGTGCAGCAGTAAAAGTCTTCCCATTTTGAGATTCATTTTTGTTTAGTACTTTAAGGCGATTTTTTAAACATAAAAAACTATGATGATGTAAATTACATGAACGGCAAGTTTTATTTGATTTACAAAACTTGCTAGTATGACTAGGGCTAAGACAGTTTGTGCAAAGTCTGTTAGTTTTTGCATAGTTGAAGCGTGTATTCACATCCATTGCTTTAAACTTAGGACACATGTACACTTGGATGTGAGCACTTGTTTTACAGCACGGGCACACAGCTTCAGTGGATTGTTTTTCATCTATAATTGTAAATGTGTGAGAAGTTTCTTTCTGCACAGCCTTGGATATTGGCACCTTTTTATCACTTATTCTGTCTAACACTTTAACACTGTGGCGGAGAAAATCAATGAGATCAATAGTTTTAGGCATATCTTTATCACGCACGGTCAACTCAAAATTTTGAATCAATACACTGTCTAGCTTTTTCTGTGCAAAATACAGAAATATAAAATCAGTTAAATCGTTAATCTCTAATTGCCTTAAAGCACTGATAGCAGAGGCAAACTTTTCAATAAAATCATTTAATTGTGTTGCGTTATTGGATACATTTTTAAGTTCAAAAATGCTATTCAAATATGAAGCGGCTAAGACTCGTTTGTCTTGGAATCTAGTTGTCAATGTAAGCCAGATTGCCTGATAATTCTTTTCTGTTGGGAGGATGCCTGCGAAGACTCCTAATGCCTTGCCTTGAAGACAACCCACCAGGTATTGTACTCGCTGGCCGTCCCCAAGTTTTGGGTTTTCATGAATGTTAGTTCTGAAGCTTTCGTAAAACAATGGCCAATTTTCAGGCTTGCCATCGAAGGTAGGCAAGTTCAACTTTGGTAACTTAATTTCTACACTAGCATGACCTTTAGCATTAGAAGATGTTGAAGCCTTTTCATTAACTGACACCAGTGACCTATAGTGTTTTACTGAGGTGTATAGGTCCTCAAACGACAACCACTGCTTACAATCAATTTCATAATTGGGATTAATATCAAATTGTAAAGAATTATGCTCATCACATAGATAATTGAACTGATCGTACAGCTTATCAATATTCGAAGTTTTTATAGTAAATTCATGTTTGGTACGAGTTTCCGCAAATGACAACTTTTTTGTCATAGAATGCAATGAGGTTAACTGTTCGTAAATAGCATTTCTTTTTGCCTCGTTTATCTTAATCTTTTTATCTGACATAGTGAATACCAAGTAAATGCAATGAAAAACGTTGAAATTAGTTGAAATGAGAAATAGGCGATTATATAAAGTTACAATGATCAAATTGCAGCAAATTAAAATGGCGGATATGCCATGCGGGTTCAATATCCGGCTCGAAGGACCAAACTTTATGGTGGTTGTAAGGCACCATAAGAAGTGGGGACGAGGAAATACTCAGGAAGGCCAGTAGAAATTGATGCAGGGACTCACCTACTCGGCGTGGTCGCTGTCTTTCCTTTTTCTTTGCGTGCACGTGGTGCCGGCCGGCCTGGCTACGAGTCTCTTATTTTATTACGCACCACAGGGAATGGAGCAGCGCAGTAATAACACAAAAATGTCTGCTTGATTTTATTACGAACCACAGGGAATGGAACAGCACAGTAATAACACAAAAAAACGTCTTCTTGCTTCGCCTCTCAAATTAGCTCACGTATTCTAGCAACAATGGCGCTAGTGTTACCAGCAGCGTTCCGCACACCTTGCCATTCATCCCTGTCTTTTTCTAACTGGCAATGAAGAAGGAAAGGGAAACAGGGATACCATAATGCCGGAACTAATTATATGCGGTTAAGCGCATGAGGGCGCGAACAAGAACCGTAATAAGAACGAATCGGCATAACCTATTATCTAATCAATGATATCAAATATACAATCATGAAATCTAGGTGATATAGAAATCTTAGCTCTAAAAATACAACTGTGCATGGCTCACTGCAGAAATGATAAGTTTCACTTTCTTATAAGTTTAATGAAAGGTTATAAGAGCAAAAATGTTCTTGACGTCTATAATGATTGTTGTTTGAGTCCTATCATAGTTCTTTATACAAATCAATTCAGTGATATTTATAATACTTGCAGTAAGCATATACGGTAGTATGACAGCACAAAACGCTGGACTTTACATGTTTATCAAATACAGTAAAAGCTTTTTATTTTTATTTATACGTTCCATGAATATGCCGCGAATACAGAAACCGTGGATATGGAATGGTAATTAGAATGGAATCATAACGTATCCCCACGTTCTAAGGTTCCAAAATGAAACCAATATGTATCAAAACAAAATCAATTTATTGAGAAATTCGCAATTAAAATTAAGCGTTATTATCAGCTTTAGGCAAAGGTTTACAAAATTAAGTGAATTTTATCACCCGCGAATAATGAAAATGAGAATAAGGAAATCGTGAATAAGGAAATTTTACTGTAGTTATTCACTATTTCATTGTAAAATTCAATAAAAAATAATCTCGACAACAAACAATTAGCCGTCATTTTTTTCATGGCAAGGTTTTTACTGGTTAAAACGAAAAGTACTTAGTATCTTAAGTAAAATTTGATTAACAAGAAAAATATTAAAAAATGTATCAAAAGGAATACTTCAAAAACAGATACGTGTACAGATATGAGGCACATACGAGTTTTATTTTATATACGTATAATTTTGTTAAAAATCGCGGCAAAATTACTAACAATGGCTATCATATTTTTTTCCTTTGCGAAAATTGTAGTGTTACACTTCATACATTTTTAATTTAAATCAAAATCATATTTTAATTTTATTGACAAAAATAACCGATGGGAAACAGGTCATATCTAACTGCATGAACAGAAATGAGTATTGTCCCGTAGTTTTAAAAACTCCATCGAAGCTACTGGGAAGCCACCACTGCTTTAGATGGGTACGACCGGCATGAAAATATTCTAATACTACTGACTGTGAAAGCACAATGTTCCCCCTATATTACATTACTCTTTGGCGCAATGCTAAAAATAAAGAAGACAGTTTAAGAAAAAAATATTTAAGAAGCTGCTACTTTTAATAATTGTTAATACTTTTATTCTTATATAGCAGTAATAACAGTTTAAATATTGACTTGTAATTACTCATCACTAAGTTTATTTTTACTTTGGGACTAGGGTTCCAAAGAGTAATGTAATTTATGGGGAAGTTCATATTATGTCTAACCGATTCGATTCAAATTGATTCGATAAAGAATAAAATCGAATAAAGTTGTTTTTCAAAGTTTTAGTCATATCGCTATCTCAAAAAAGCATTGCATTGAATCATGAGACAATTTATCATGTGTAATGATATGAATTGTGAATGAAGTTGTCATTTTATTGTGGTTGTTGTGTTATTGTTGATGTATCAAAAACTACAGTTAATCAATATAAAAATAATTATGCACACGATCATTTTTATACAATCACTTAATTGGTATAGGATTTCAAGGCTATGGTAAGTTAAATCGTCACGTTTCGTTCGATTCTATGTCATTAAATATATGTCTCTAGGTTTCTGTTGCTTGAACGAAAACATGCAGAATTATCTTTGGTCTCGTTTCTATTTAGCCCGTACTGTAAGGATATGTCATGGATGTACTTTTGAGCCTACACACACGCCTTACTCCGCCTTAGCGAGTTGACATGGCCCGAGGAGTTTTGGCGGGAACGCGAAAAGAGTCGTGTCACACCATTGTATTTTTTTTTCCAAAACTACCTAGTGTTTTTTGAGTGTTTATGTATAAAAATGGTGGTGTTATCTCAGGGTGTTATATTCATAAAGTGCCTGATTAAGAGCGTGAGTGTGGGAAAGTGATATAATGCAGTGAAACACGACTTTTCGTGTTGCTTCTAAAACTCTATCGATGCTTAAAATCGCCACTACTATACTAAGGCATGGCTAGACTTGACCAAGACTGGACTTTGACTGTAACTAAAGATGTAAGACATAAATTGCAAAAACCGAAGATGAGGCAATAAAGATAAAAAAGCTGAAGACTGAAGACTGCACACAAAATACAGAAATATTGAAACTGGCAGAATTCACAGAATGCGATGCCATGAAGAAAAAAGAAAAGACACTGACCGAGGGATTTGACATATGGAAAAATAGTATTTGGTTACTTTTTTCTTCTATGGTATCGCACTTTTTGTATTTGCCAGTGTCAAGTATTACGTTTTACATTAAATATTATATTTATTTATTTTATGAACACCAACATAATATTCAATATTGTATATTGAATATTCAATAGTCTATATTCAATTTCCTCTTTGTTAAAAGTATCCGAACACGAATTTCATGTCATGCATGTCATTGTATGTGTTTCGTGTCAGTTGAACTGTAATGTACATTTTTAGCGTGAAACTGAAACAAAATATAGCTAATGTCATTAGTTAAAAAGGAATAAACGTTGTACTGTTAGAATTGATAATATTCTGGACTTCGCTGACGTACCTATTCCGATTCCAAACTGACAGATGACCGCTTGTGATTCGGTGTGTCAGTTAATGCATTGTTGGTGTTTTGCAGTTTTTAGTTTATAATTAATTTTTATGTCGGGATCAAAGAAAATGGTAATAATTAAATCAAAGTAGTAGCCTTTGTAGGTTAGATTATAAACGAAAACTTGCCATGAAATTCATTCAGACTCTACTTGGCCGTCACAATTTAAATTCGACCCTATTTTCCAAAACTAAACTTTTCTTTGCTTCGATCGAGAGACAGTTCGGATATTCGAATAGAAAATCTTTAAAATGAGCGGTACCGTTTATCGGGGTGCTCCGTGAAGTCTAGCGTTATGTGGTCAAGGCGAGGCAAGAATAAGACGTGAGATGTGTTTACCTATGTGCAGATACTGCGGGTACAGTGCGCGGAAGGCACGACGCGTGTGGAAGCGGCGCCCGAGGAAGCCACGGCAGCGCTCTACGAGCGGGTACACGCCGCCCTCGCGCTCAGTTCGTTCGCGTTCTCGCTGCACAAGGATCGCCAGAAGCAAGAGGAGATCGTCTCTAGCAAGTCACGCCGCCTGCGCGACTACCGCCTGCAGCATGGCGACATGATCTACCTGAGCGCCGTCAACGGCGCGGTACTCTTCGACCAGCCTTCCACCAGCGCAGGGGTAATGACACAAGCCTCCTTTTCCAGCTCACTGTTAATTAAGAGATTATAGGGCAATAGAGAGCTATATTTAGTGTTTTTTCTAAAATGTAGTCTAAAATTCTATATGATCATAATATTGAATGAGTGAGTCACTAGATTTTTGCCGGACAAAGCAGCTGAAACAACCAGTGCACTCAGAGCGAAGATCTTCAACTGAAACTCTATGGAGGGATACAATAACCCACATAGGGTTCAGTGAATTAGGAAACCTCTGTCTAATGGACTATAGCTAATGAGGAAGATGACTCAATAGATTAAATGGTCCTGTTGTAGATAAATGCACCCCCACCCGAGCTGGCAGTGGCAAGCACATCTCGCGCCAGCATGCCGGCGCCGACGACGCGCACACCCGCGCCTGCTGTGCAGGAGGATGAAGTCGATCTCGAGCTATATAAAGAATCTGGAAGCATACACCGACAAAGAGATGAAAAACTGTGAGAGTTTCCAAATGTTGTTAAGTCTCCCACTGCATCCATTGTCCTGACCGCTTACGAATCTCTAACTCACACAAATCATTTTACAATTTTTATTAAACTCACTCTGTCCCTCGAATTCACCAGTATTTTCTGGGACAAAAGCATCAATCTAATAAATTGCTGATCTATGATCATGTAAATGGCTCGTGAGATGTCAATGATCCTATTGAACTTTTCAATTTAATGTTATGTTTTATAACTGTACAATGGGCTCTAAGATGATAGCAGTGAAGATACTGTACAATGATGTGTTGTCCAGATGTCGACATAACTCGAACGGGCGCTGCGTGCACTGCTCCCCACTGGAGCCGTGGGACGAGGCGTACCTCAAGGAGCACAACATCAAGCACATGTCCTTCCACTCGTACCTGCGCAAGATACAGTCTAAGAACTTCGTCTCACTCAATGAACTCTCATTCAAAATTAAACCTGGTAAGGTATTAATCATCTTCTTTTATTTCTGTTTGTAGCTGTACCATGAACATAATATAATAACTTTTTGATACATCATCCACTTAAATTCCCACATGATCTTCTAAATTGACAGGTGTGTGTGTGTGTGTGTAGAATAAGGTAAATTCCAGGCAAGCCCTGACATCTGTGATACTTGTGGGCGGCACCAACACTATTACTGGGACAGACATTTTCAAAATATTTATGTGATATTTGCACTAAATAAAATACTAACTGAAACTTAGTGTGGAATATTATCCCATGTGTCCTGTTGTATGTTTGGGAATGCAGGTCTCAGCTTTACTCAAGTCAGAGTTCCGGTGGGGCTACCTGCAGTGTAAACCTTCACTCCTTGAGATATAGAACTTCATTGCGAACAATTGATAAACATACACAGTATGACAGATAACATAAAACTTGATACATCACCCGTATAACAACTGGCCGTACAACCACTGGCTATTTTCATGTCAGATATCTAGAGGTGTCAGTGTCACACTGTCTATGTATGGGAGCTCCGTGGACCTACAGGATAACTTCATAACAAAATATGTGCGCAATCAAAACAATCTGTATGATTGAAATCAATTTTAAAACACTTTCTGTACTCATTGTGCCATGTTGCGAAATTTTTAATTTATCTGTAAAATGAACTATTATTTTCGTGCATAAGTTGAATGTATGCTGATCTGCAATTGAGCTGAATAAAATGAGTGCTCGGTTTTTTTTATTAATAAATAGGCTCGACTTGAAGAAACCCAGATTATATCCATCAGGGAACACCCACTCAGGCAGCGCACAATGAGTGTGGAATCGAATATCTTTCAAGTGTTAGGTACGACGACTATGGCGCATTTTTTAGGGTAATCAGACCGTGTAGTTCGTGAGCTCACTCCTCGAGATGAATCCGTTAAACTGGCAACTTCGCGACGATGATCTGGGATATGTAATGTAGCTCGAGTCGTCGCAGATGAGCCTCTTGGCACGGTCTTAATAGACTCCAACTCTAGCTGTTATTTGGCGGATCCATCCCGAAGGTGCGAGTAGTACTCCACGCACGAACCAACTCGTGCTCGGTACAATGTGAGTAACTGTGCCGACGTGAAGCACCTTTGAGGGGATACCGAGCTTTTTGCAGCCAATCGAGCCTCCTACTCAATACAGAAGCCGACGCTGAGGCTTACTTATCGTCATGGACGCGTCTCGGAACCTTGCTCTAGAATCACTTGTCTATTGATGGAAACCGCATTAGAATCCGTTGCGTAGTTTAACAGATCTAAGCGTAGATATATATATATATATATATATATATATATATATATATATATATATATATATATATATATATATGCCACCGCGGACTTTTTTGTAGATCTATAAAAGAGGAATATCCTGCCATGCATTGTTTTGTTATATCTCAAAGGGGTTAGGCAGCGTTTTCGATGACAGCTCCCAGGTGTCTTGATTTTTTCCGTCACTTCCAACAATTATCATCTTATTTCAACCAATTTACACAAAACCTTGACACATTACATAACTTCCTATCTATTGGTGAAATTCGCATGATAATCCGTAGAGTAGTTTTTAAGTTTATCGCGAACAGACAGACGCGGCGGACGACTTTGTTTTATAATATGTTGTAGTAAAGTGAAATCGACAGCCTTCAGCTGCTTGTTGTCGAGTTATCGAGTTAGATTTCCGTGTTTTCGTGATGAGACTCCGCGACGACATGAACATTAGCGAGACGTGTGTTGTACTACAGGTTGCACGGAGCACCCGCCGTGGCCGCGCGGCATCTGCTCGGCGTGCCAGCCGGGCGCCGTGACGCTGGCGCGCCAGCCGTACCGCCACGTGGACAACGTGCTGGTGGAGCACCCGGCGCTGGTGGAGCGGTTCCTGGCGTACTGGCGCGCCACGGGCCACCAGCGGCTCGGCCTGCTGTACGGGCGCGTGGAGCGCCACCCGGGCGTGCCGCTGGGCGTGCGCGCGCGCGTCGCCGCTATCTACGAGCCGCCGCAGCGCTCCTCCCGCGACCACCTGGCGCTGCTGCCAGACCCGCGCGCGCCCCTGCTCGCCGCGCTGGCAGCGCGCCTCGGCCTGCGCCCTGTCGGCTGGATCTTCACGGACCTGCTGCCGCTCGACCACGAGAACGGCACCGTCAAGTGCATCCGGTACCGTCTCGTCGCATGCCCTGCTCCCACAGTCCGGACCCTCGCTTCGTTTCATCACTTTCGTGTATGAGATGCGTGCAATACAAACATGTCTATCGACGACAGCAGCCGTCGGCCGCCCTGTTGCCGGTCGTTAGTAGCGCTGTAGGGCGGGGGTTCGATTCCCACTCGGAACAAATATTTGAGTGATGACTATTGCATCGGGTTGTCCGGTTCCCCCAGTACAGGTTTCGCTTAGTTTGCTGCTAGGTGGTGTCGTGCGAAGTGTTTACCTGTATGGATGGTGTGTTTCCGGTTGCAGGGGCGCGGAGACGCACTTCCTGTCCGCGCAGGAGTGCATCACGGCGGGGCACTACCAGAACGCGCACCCGAGCGCGTGCCGGCACTCCTCCTCCGGGTACTATGGCTCCAAGTTCGTGACTGTGTGCGTCACCGGCGACCGGCGCAACGCCGTGCACCTCGAGGGATACCAGGTACCGCGCCGCCCCTCGCCGCTCCCGCCTCCGGCGAACGGGAACGGACGCATGTAGCCTCGGCTGTGAGCCACCCTCGAGGTGAAACTCCGCCGCCGAGCGCATAACGGCACGCGAGTGCCAGTTCCATTCCAGGCTAGGTCTCCTTTATCATCTTCGACTCGACTTCGGGTGAGCTGTGCTCAAACACTTAACCTACAAACAGTAAAAAAAAAAACGAGGTATAGGCCTCCGCACGAGGGTGCACGCGATACGCTAGTCGTGCGGACAAACTTATATGTGGAGGCGCCTCGCTGCAGCCGGAGTCCGGCCCGCCCCCGCCCCCGCCGGCCGCCCCAGACCTACGAGTGCGCTCGCTTACTTTGCAACTTTAACGTCCCCAGGTGTCGGAGCAGGCGGCGGCGCTGGTGCGGGACGGCGTGCTGGTGCCGTCGCGCGACGCGCCCGACCTGGCGTGCGTGCGCGACTCCTCCGACCGGCAGTACGTGCCGGACCTCTACTACACGGTTGGTCTCGGCACATGTCTCACGCAGCGGCCGTGACGTCACCCCTTGCTAGACTGACATGAGGTGTGCGTGTGCAGGAGCGCGACGCGTACGGCAACGAGGTGCCGGTGCGCTGCGCGCGCGTGCCCGTGGCGTACGTGCTGGTGGACGTGCCGTGCGGCGTGGCGTCGCCGCCCGCGCCCTCGCTGTGGGCCGGCGCGCGCCTGCCGCCCGCGCACCGCGCGCTGGCGCGCCACCTGCAGACGCTGCCGGCGCTGGCGGAGCACGTGGCCGCCGCGCCGCGCTTCCTGGACGCCGCGTCCGACCTGCACGCGCTGCTCTACCTCTGCACCAACGAGGCGCTGCCGCTCGACTTCGATCAGGTACGCGCCCGCGAGTCTTGTCGCGGCTCGCAGGGATTGCACGACGCACACCCGAGTATGTGACATTGATCTCTACCCGGCACCTCTACGCGTTCCTGAGAAGAAGGGTCTCGACAGACAGACGGACTGACGACGAAGTAATCCTATAATCCTGGAGGTACGGAAATGAGGGTTTTATGTTTGTAAGGAATTGTAGTAGAAATGTGTCGCAATCAGTGTTGATGCTGTCGCAGGTGGCGCCGCTGGCGGACGCCGTGGCGGCGCGCGACGCGGACGCGGCGGAAGCGTGGCGCGCGGGGCCGGGCGCGGCGCTGCTGCAGCTGGCGGCGGCGGCCGCGGCGGCCGAGGCGCCGGCGCCCGCGCTCGCGCCCTCCTCCGGCCTCTGGACCTGTCAGCTCTGCACCTTCCACAACGCCGCGCACCTCGACTCCTGCGAGATGTGCGCCATGCCCAGGTCGCCACCTCACCACTTCACTAACTCGCCGCCTCCCACCTCGCCACCTCACCACTTCATCACCTCACCACCTCGCCACCTCCGCGGACAACTCACACACGACGTTATTTATTCGTTGCGTCCAGCTGCATCTCGCCTGATGTCGGGCGCTTGACCGCTTCACTCGCGACGTGACGCTCCCGCCACGCGCGACTGCTCCGCCTTCTATGTCTGTTCCAAACTCCATACACTCAACTCCGTGTCTGGTGTTCGCAGGAACGCGAGCGCGATGTGAGCGCGCCGGGCCGGTCGCCGGCCGCCGACCGCCGGGCGCCGGGCGCCGGGCGCGACTCCTTATTTATATACTGCATTGTATTTATTTACAAAGAAGTCGGCGAAGCTCCCCGCGCCGCGCCCTTGACAAACTAACTGTAAATACTATATTGTAACATTTGTAACTGTCGACGCTCGGTGATTACTGAATTAGACGAATATTTTGTTCCTCGGAGCGTTTCCTTTCTCACCCTCGCCCTCGGCGGCGTGCCTCGCCTCGCCTCGCGTGGACGTACTCACATGTACCTACATCTCAGATAAATTAGCCAGCCAGGATAAGCCATGCGCTCTAACTTCAATACACAAAAGTCTGTCAATTTTGGTGCAGGGCGAGGTAACGCACACAAAAAAAAAGCTCACACAAACATATTTTGCGATCGCGTCGCTACACACGCACACGAATCTATAGGCTAACACTAGCTTACGCTGTACGCACACAATCACATTCACACATGGGAGCGTTCTATCGGTACACGGTAGATCGCGTAAAAGGGTTAGGGATTGATACTATCGAAATTGAATTATCGATAAGTTCTTTGTGTACCTGTAGGATAGCGGGAGAAACCGCGGGGCGCAGATAGTAAAGCAAAATATTTATCTTAGTAATTTTATTGCTAACACGAAATGAAATCACTACATGAAGATTATAAGATTTTATCTTATAATGTATCATAATATATTTATTTTCTAATTGTAGTTTGTAAGCGGATGATGTTTGTTCCGAGTGGTGAGATGAAATCGTGTAATAAAAAATAAAATAAATATGTAATAGTTTTCTTCTTTTTCCGTTTCTGACTTACAGTTAGACTGCTCGAGTGAGACAATAGTCAACTTGAAAAATACAATGTCTGTTCTTCACGAAAATATAATGAAACGAGAACTGTAAAATATCCTAGAAAATATATACCATATAATTCTCAAGAAGTTTTTAGTTAAAAGACAGGACTCAGTTTGACCGAATATAAGGGCTGGAGAGTGACATTAGGTCTCCAGGTAGACAAAATCGCTAGCAAAATTTGGGAAATATAAGCTCACCTCAGATATTTTATACTTGGCACAGCACCCTGTTTTAATCTTCTTTTGTTATTGGACAAGTGAGTAAAACAAGAAGATTCAAAATGTTGTGAGCTTGATACGCTTGTAAGTTTTGGAATCCACGTCCACAAAAGATTCCCACAAGCTCAGGGCCGGCCAGCTTTACTCCCTGGTTCATTTGGAAACTTGCATTATGAGTAGCGTGATACAATTCAAAAAGAAAAAAATATACATCGATATTTGTGATTGTGCTGTCCCATCCTTATTTTGCTGTGGTTTGCCGATAATGTGGCCAACTTTTTAAAAGTAAAAGGTGCCATTTTCAAGCTTACAATAATAGGTAATTTTAGTTTTATAATATTGTATATGAATAATTAAGCAATAATACTAAACCATCTTATTATTTTTAACTTCTAGTGAACAAGATTTGCGTAGATCGTTCGCAGATGGCCATTGGAAAACATGAAACAAAAAATAAAACCATTCTATACAGTTGCATCAATTCGCTCTTACAATACTAAATGCTTTTTGTAGTAGTAGGCTAGTAGCAGATTCCGCCTGTTGAAGTACCACGCCTTTGCCAGATATTTAGCCCTCAATCAGTAGTGTGCAATCATTACTGTGTTCCGGATTGAACGGTAATATTTTTAACGAAATTACAGGGCAAAGAGATATAACATCTAATATCTCAGGGTGGTGAGTGCAATAAATTGCAGCGCGGGGTTTTGAACTATTAAAATTCCAAATTCTGCACGGTCTTAGCAGCATATAAAAGGCATTGATATTATAGGCGTACTGTTCAGTTAAATAAACATCATCCATAAAATTTTCCTTAAAAAAGATATTTACGATTCAATGGCAACACTCTGGGGCCGACAATAATTTTCAATTATTAGCTAATTAATAACATTTCTTATAAAATAAATACTCATAGATGAAGGTAATATTGTCCTTTTGACGGTTTGATGTCTTTGAGGTTTTTTTGCACCAAAATACACAACAGTTCGGCATTTTTGTCGGAGAACGTTCCGCGCGCACGACAGTTTGGGAATGGCGCAGAAGACACGTCAACTAGTTTTTATAAACGAGTATGAGTTTTTCTCTTATACCTTTGGCGAGCGGGGTAAGCCTGTCGTATCGACTCCTTTTGGTTGTCTACTCGAAGACCTACATCCGCAAACTGCACGCACTGAGCTTAGCGAGGCGAGTCGCGGAACGGAGAGCTTTCTCTCGATTACATTTGTATTGGCTTCGTACAGAATGAACGTCTATTGTCAGTAACGTGTGCTTAGCTGAGGATAACACTCTCGAAACCTTCCTTACATACTAGCTACGCTCTACCGGAGTTTTCCGGGATAAGAAGTAGCCCATATTCCTAGCCATCTGCATAGTCTGTGTTCCACCGACGGTTCGATGTAAAGAAAACTACCTTGTTTATTCTCACCCCCGGTCTTATTGTTCTCAAAGAAGTGTTAAACCTGTCGCATATCGTGTTAGTCGCCGAATGAAACGCTACCGCGTTTTAACAAGTGTGTCATCGGCCATAGCGACATCTAGTTTTATTATTGTACAATTTCTACTTTAACAGTCTGTGTATATTCAGGGTCACGTCGTGGAGCCGTCGCGTCGCGGCGGATGTAATAATTTCGAATATGTGATACGGTGTCTCAACGCGGAATATTAAAGTAGTAACTCTGTAGACGGCGCGGCGGCGGCGCCAGAAGCCCTTCCTGTTAAAACACGACTACTCGGAGCCAGTCGACGGTCGATGCGGCCGTTTACTGTTTACTCGCCCCGTGCTCGCGGCCAGCTCGCGCACGTACATACGTACGTACGCAGTTCAGTGATCACAATACACGGCGATTAGTGACGGGCCTCTAGATTGCGTTTAGTATATTATAAATAAAAATATTATAATTATTTCGTATCACTTACGACTAGGTACTATTTCCCGAAAAACTTGTAACTTTCCCGCTTCGGAAACGTACGCCGGTCATCCTGATGACGACTTGTTTCAAAGGGGATACCTGAAATCAAGGTTTTGGTGGCTCTAAAACTAAATAATGTGGAATAGCTGAAGTCCAAAGTAAGGGCTGTAGGAACCGTCTCCACTGGCGTCCACAGCGAGCGAGCGCGCGCTCTCGGGATGGAAGGTAAACATCTCAACATTTTGTTTCGTAAATAGGAACCGCAGGGTTCGTTTTCTGCAATTAAAATAAGTGCATTTACTGATTTTTCATATTTTTTTCATTTAAATTCTGCGCAGAGACATTAATTGCTAGTGTGCGAATGGATATTCGCCTGTTCCTCGTACGACGCTCCCGTTTGACTCAACGCCAGGGCCGTAGCAACAATACAGGGGCCCCAACAAAAGAATAATAGACATGCCTCACGTGGAGCTAAGAAAGTCGGGTAGAAAGGCCCCCGACGAATTTTGATACAGGGCCCGTCTGTCGCAAGCTACTTCACCGCTCCACGCGCCCACGTTTTTTTACATATCGCCTAAATCCGTCGTTTGTCAGCAGCATAGACAAATCAACCTCTGGGATCGTCCGCGGTCAGCATTCATAGATCAAAATGTAGATAACTCACTGTTCACCACTGGTGGACCCGCTACATTTTTTCGGGATAAAAGTAGCCTATGTGTATTCAGGGTGTCAGCTACCTTAATACCAAAAGTCATCAAAATTGGTCCAGCCGTCTGAGCGTGAAAAAGTATAAAACAAACACACTCACAAACTGTGACAAAGCGTATACACAGATCTTCAGTAACAAGTCCAGTCCACACTAGTGATCAATCCATCGCTGATGTTAAGGGATATAGTGATATAGTGCGTGTGCCGTGTGTAGGAATGGAAACACATTACAGTCGTTTTGTAAAAATATTTATTTTAATATGTACAATTTGTATAGTCGCGGCTGGCGGGACCGACCACGCAGAAATACAGTAATGAGAGCTCGCCGAGCGCCGAGCGCAGCCGAGGCGCGCGCGCCCGAGCCGCGTCTCCCGCCCCCGGCCCTCGCGACACGGGCTAACATCGTTCACCCAAACTGATATTCATACGTACATATTGCTAGGGCAGATACGTCTCACACAAAAACCGGTACTTTAAGCTTTGTTGGACATTCCGTAGTAGACATGCCAAATCAGTCGACGACGTCCCGCGGAAGAGCTCGCTGGCACTCGACCCGAACGGCTCCATTGCACTTCCATCACACGAACGCTGGCAGTGGAATGCGGAACCCGAACGTGTTCCCGACACGTGCGACCTGGTCGCCTTCAGGTCGCGACTGAATCGGTGTCTCCTAGGCGAGCCTGTTCCACCGTAGACCGCATCTTCGTTAACATCATGCGATCACGAGAAGACGGACACAGGCGAGCGTATTAATAAAAAAAAGCTCGCGATATGTTTTATTCCAACGAGATTGACGTCTCGCTCTGCCGTGTGTTGCCTGTGTCCGCAGGAGGGGGGAGGGGGGAGAGCGTCTCCCGGGTGTAGGTACATTCCAGATGCATTCTTAATTTAATATCACATTGAGTCTTCTCTCAGAATGATTCGGTATTGTCGTACGTCTCGCGGCGTCGTGCAACGTCGTCAACTGCACGGAGCGACATAAAGGATTCACATTGCTACGGTTGCGTTCGGCGCCTGCGCCGCGAGCAGTGACGTGACACGCGCGGCGCGGGCGCGGGACCGCGCGACGGGAGGCCGTGTCCTCGGCCAAATGTAGAATGGAAGCGAAACGTTATCCGTCACGTACACGTTCGAGGATCAGGCGCGCCGCCTTCCCGACAGGACGCGGCCGGCGCCGGCGCCGGCGCCCCGGGGGCTCGCGGCGACGTTGCACGACGCAGCCCGACCTGTTCCTAAGGTCGGTAGGAAGCGCGACGCATCTCGCAATTTTTATTGTTATTTACATTTTTTTGTTATTATTTATCCTTTTATTTTCTATATTAGAGCGCGCGCGCAAGGCGGGCCCGGCGCGCGCGCCGCTGCGCTCAATACCTATCTAAAAATATACAATTTGGAATACTATAATACATCAACATTAAGATCTCTAATTCACCATACGAATTATTCGTTCAGTTTTTTATCGATTCAACATTAGAAGCGCAACCGCAAGAGTCCCCGCGCTCGCGACGCCGGCCGCGCCCCGTGCGGGGACGCGCGGGCAGCGGCCGGCGCGTTACTTCTCTACGCGATACGATTGAAACCGGAGTCCTCTTAACTAATTATTATATTACATAGGATCGCTTTAAGTTTGTTTTCGTCGACCGAGGAACCGGCGCGCGTCGCAGCTCAGGTCCAGGATCCGTTTTGTTGCGTTGCAGTGCAGAGGTGGGCGCACTAGTGCGCGGGCGCGGGCGCCGCAGGAGGCGCGGGCGCCGCAGGGGCCGCGGGCCGCATGGGCGGGAAGTGGCGCGGGTCGCGCAGGTCGAAGGCCCCGCGCGGCGGCGAGCCCTCCAGAGCCGCTCCCAGCTCGTCGTCTCGCTCGGAATCTGCACCCGCGGCCGCCGGTCACTCGGGGTCGGCGCGCGCCCGGGGCGCGGCGGCGACGGCCGCTCCTTCGACGAAAAACGTATGTCCGTCGTCGGAAGCCCGACTGCACACCCGTAATTCGATCAAATGAAAACAGATCGGAGTGCTGCCGTAGCCTGCGAAGTCGGAGAACGTTTTCCGTGGAAGGAGGATAAAGAGGGGCGGCCGGCGCCGCCGCGGCGGGCGCTGCAGTGACGATCAGTGCGTATAGTTATGTACAAAGCAAAGAATAAACGAACTCTACCGAATCATTAAGACCCATATGAAAGCGTAAGCGACTGAACCACACGGCGCACCGGCCGTCGGAGGCCCCGGCCGGCGCTCCGTGCGCTCCACTGCGACTGCGAACTGCATACGTTTACAAACACATCACTGTCGGAAAATACCGACAAGCTACTTCAAGTTCCATCTTACAACGACATGGAACCTACTACCCTACTTAGTATAATTTTGCTTGCAACGACAATCGTTTTATATACCTACAATCTAGTATTTGTAACGTCGATCTGAAACCGTCGTGATGTGTTTGTGAACGTATCGCGCGGCATGAACGAGAGCCG
The DNA here is from genome assembly GCA_950106695.1 of Biston stratarius. Lineage (NCBI taxonomy): Eukaryota > Metazoa > Arthropoda > Insecta > Lepidoptera > Geometridae > Biston > Biston stratarius. Next base: position 24,078,167 of record OX467108.1, on the reverse strand, counting down.
GCGACGCGGCCTGCCCTGCAGCGTGTCCCGCATGCCGGAGCAGATGCCACCGCCATGTCTTCCTTAATGTAATGCAAGAGGCGGCACCGTGTGCTATACTAGTAAATATCAAAATAAACAATCGACTCGTCATCTGTCAGTTCGAGTAGAGATCGGTTTGGTCTTCCGTAATAAGACACCACCCGAAAGAACAGAAGAAAGCGGCATGAGCGGCAGGTTTTATGCAGTAGGTATACATAATTAATAACTTTACAGTAAATATCCGTAGCTATGACAGATTTGAATTTCCCGGGGCCAGGCAGTAGTGATAGCAAAACCCGGCAAACCTGCACAAGAGACGACCTCCTATAGACCCACCGGCGTGCTGCCAGTCGTCGGAAAACTCTTCGAAATAGCTTGGTACAGTATTACCTAAACATCCATTTAGATTCCGTGAGAAGCATGGAACAGTAGAACGAGTTCGCCGTATTGTCGACATTATCAGCAGAAGCCTAGAAAACAAACAATATTGTTCAGCGGTCTCTCTTGGCATCCATTCTTGGCTTAATTCGTACCTGGACAAAAGAAGCTATCATGTGAAGTATAACGAAAAAGTTTCTGACCTTAACGAAATCGAACCGCAAGGTAGTATACTGAGCTGAAAAGTCTGAGGATCAAAAGGTGAAGAATAAAAGGAAATTAAAGTAAATCTGTACCTACTGTGAAAGTAAGTATACATTTACCCTCAGGAGAGAAAACTTGCGCTTCCGTTAAATTAAACGACAAAATAATACCTCAAGAAGTAACTCAAAGTATTTGGGAATGCACTTGGAAGAATGACATGACAAAAGCACATCTGGACCAAAAGAAAGCAACTAAACTTCGTAAACTCAACTAGTTGGACGCCACTCACAACTAAATGACAACAGCAAAATGTTGATATATATGTATATATAAATCAATACTAAAACCCATCTGGACCTAGGTATACAGCTGTGGGGAACCGCCAGCAGTAGCAATATCCGACATACTAGAAACATTCCAGAGCAAACCACTGAACAATGTTCGGTTTCCCCAGTGTATCAGCAACATACCAAGATCTCGGCATAAAAACTGTCCGGCAAGAAATAGCCCAAAGCAGACTGAAGTACCAGGAGAACCTAACGACCCACTTAAATGAACATGCACAGACTCTAAGCGGAAAAGGTGGACTTCAACATACCCGACTAGAGAGACCTGACATTCCCAATCTCACCAAAAGAGTTTCCCAATAATCAGGGCGAGCAAAGCGAGCCCTAACACTATTCCACAGCCTGAGCATTTTTGCGGTACACTTTACTGAAAAACTATCACGCCTATAGATTTGTGCTTTAACATAGTAATTTAACTTCATATCTAGATGTGTTATCTGTCAAAAAATTATAATTTTATTATAGAAAAACTACGCGAGCCCTCACAAAGCTCAGCGTTTGCCTAGTTTATGGCTCTCGTAAATAGCATTTGACAGATATTTATCAGCCAAGGAAGTGGCTTATTATTCCTGAAACAGATTGCCATGAAGCAGAAACATCAAAAAAATTATAATTGACAAACACACAGACCGAACCGACAGATGACGCAGTCGCACATTTAATTTTCGGGTAACAACACGCGGTACGCGTCTTCTTCCGTCGCATGATCGCGGCGCGGACGCCGCCTCGCTCACGACACGCACACCGGCTACGTAAGTGGAGAACGCTAGAAGTGATGCGGACGAACACAACAGGGTATTACTGCACGCCATCAATGAACTAGTATAGGAACCGTCGCGGCAGGCTCGCCGGTGGTGTCGTCGTCGCGGCGGGTCCGAGGTCCGGCGCGGACGGCACTCACCTGCTCACTGCGGCCAGTCGTCGGCGGGCGCCGCCCCAGCGCTCCCCGCGCCCGCCTCGCCTGCCACAACAACAACACGCCTGCGCTCAGCGGCCGCCGCTCTCTCTCTCTCTCTCACACGCACACTACCTACTGTAAGGAGGCGAGCCGCCGCGGCCGGTATGGACCGGCGCGGGGGCCCAGGTCGCCGACGTCGTGCGGGTGCGGGTGCGGGGGGAGGGGTGAAGCGGGAAGGTCGCGGGATGTATACCTGTCATCCGCGCGGGGTCCCGGCCGCGCAGCGCGCCCGCGTAACTGTTGCCGGCGCCCGCTGCACAACACACATGTACAGCGCACCGCAGCCGCACGCGCACACGCACGCGCACTGGCACGCGCGCGTGTGCGTCGCCGGCTGGAGTACGATACTACAATTTTGTTCGTCGAGTCCGTTTCCGAATCGTCCGAGCGCGAGCGTGCCGTTCTAACGTCGGACCGGCCGCGTTGCTTGTTGAGATGCTTTTATATATGTATATGTAGGTGATGCCCACAAGTGACTCATTTTTATACATAAAAAAACAATAAGTGGCTAGCAAATCTTATATGAACGCGACTCGTTTTTAATTATTTATTAGTGCGCTAGTGCTGGCCGCGTTCCAGCGAGTAGGCCGGCGCACGCTCGCGCTCGCGCTCGCTCCGCGGGCTCGAACCGCGCTCTTACGAATACATAACAATGCAATATACATTACATACTAATACATATATATCAAATGAACATGTCGTACAACGTTTATGAAATATTTTTAGTATAGGTACCTATCATTAGTATCGACAATTCCGAGATGATGGCTCTCACTAGAGAGTGGGTGATCGATGCGGCGGGTGCGACAGAGATGGCGGTGCGGACGGAGCTCGGTTAGTGCAGACGGAGGAGCGGAGAGGGGGGCGGGTCGGGGGGTCGGCATGTCGCGCACGGGGTGCGCTTCAATGTGCGGCGAGTACTTAACGCTAGGGACACTAGTCTAGTTCCGTGGAGCGCCGGGCCGCGCGGGCGCGGCCGGCGCCGGCTCGGCTGCGAGCGCGCCCGTCGTGCGGCCGGCGCCGGCTCGGCTGCGAGCGCGCCCGTCGTGCGGCCGGGCCGGGGAACGGGGCAGCATTACAATTCGCGACGATGATTTCGTCGAGTATTCGATACCGCCATGTATCAGCGCGGGCACTGGAGCCGTCATTCGTCATCGGTAACTCGACGAAAGTATTTTTTGGCAAATTGTAACGACCCACGGATAGAATATTGGGCGAACGAGCGCAACGTTCTATCCGTCGTCGGGCGCGGCCGCAGCGGAGCCGGCGCTCGGGGCGGCGCGTGTCGCGAGCGCGTACCTTCCGGCGCCGCGTGCTGCGGCCGGTGCGGCGCCGCGTCGAGCAGGCGGTGCGTGCGCAGCAGCGCGCACTCGCCGCCCTCACCCGCGTCCAGCGCGTACACGTACAGCACGCCGGCAGACGTCGCCACCAGCAACCGCGGCGCGCGCGCCACGCTGCACACACAACACTCGCTCACTCGCCGGCTCACGCGCGTCAACTCAATGCGACAACGACTGGGACCGAGACCTATTTCATTTGATTTTTCATGACACTCGTGAAATTTTAACATTGGCAGAACCCATGAAGTGACCGAGTCATAAGGAAAGATTAAAAAGACGGCACTACTGCCGCAATATATACTGCAAATCAGACTATTTTTCAGGTTATGTTTTAGTGCCGTGCGGGAGGGCTAGATGGCGCCACTCTTCGAGCGTATCTCAGGATACTTTGCAGTAGTAAAGCGTCCGGGTGATAGATGGCGCTTCTTCGTACACGGTAACGTGCCGTTTGACGCCAGGCCTAACTGTAGGAACGCTCGGCCACCAACCTACAAACCACGCTACCGTAAGTAATGACGTCGAGCACTCACTTGGTGATGGCGGCGACGGCGCGGTGGCCGGTGACGGGCAGGTGCGCCACGGCGAAGGCGCGGCCCTGCGCCAGCACGTCGGCCACCTGCGCCGGCAGGTACGTGGCGCCCGCCGTGGCCACCTGCGACAGCCAGCCCATCCAGCCGGGCGCGGGCGCGGGCGCGGACGCGGCCGCGGGCGCCGGCGGCTCGGCGGGCGGCGCGGCCGGCTCGCCCGCCGGCGGCTCGGCGGCGCGGAACACGTGCACGGTCTCCGTGTTGGAGGTGGCGGCCAGGAAGGCGCCGCACGCCGAGAAGGCCAGGCACGCGATGGCGACGCAGCGCTTCACGCCGCGCCGGAACTCGTGCAGCTTGGCGCGCTGCGGCACGCTGAACACGCGGATCACGGTGCCGCGCTCCGAGGCCGTGGCCAGCCGCCGCCCGCACATGGACCACGCCAGCGCCGCCAGCGGCGACTCGTGCGCGCTCACCACGCACTTCGCATTCTGCCGCACACACACGCGCTACGTCTCAATCTCTCCTTCCCATCTCCTCGCTCTCAAAATACAACAGGGAAGGCCGTGTACGTGCACCTCACGACACATCGTATAATGACAAACAATAATGTGCACATCGGAGCCTTCTCATTGAATACCAGACGTTTAAAGAGCTACTAAGTATATATACATAACACGCCCCGCGCGTAGCTGCGTCGAGCCCCGCGCGGGAGGCAGACGCGGCCACGCGCGGGCGGGTGCGGGCACGCGCGCGCTCACCAGGTGCACGGCGTCGAAGATCTGCACCTCGCCGACGGCGCTGGAACCCGGATACGCCACGTAGCAGTGGTCCACGCTGGGCGACAGCGCGCACAGGCCGCGCGGGTTGGGCGGCGTGTCGCGGATGGTGTGCAGGATCTTCATGTCGCGGATGTTGTGGATGTGCAGCGACTCCTCCAGGCACACGATCAGCCTCTGCGCACGCCACACGGCTCACTACCACATACCACTTCTCCGAGTGCTACTTACACATCATATACGCGACAGTAGGTACACATTATCCCATTGGATCTAGATATTCGTCTGATTGAGTCCGTTCTCACCGTGCGTTTCGGACTATTTTGGCTTTACGTCGGCTACTGCGGACCAGCGAAGCGTCAAATCGATAGATTAGTTTTTATGAAAATTCGTCGCTTCGTGCAGAGTCCACATGCCGTCAAGCAATATGCCACTTATGGCTCGAAATCAGAAAAATATCGTGAGGAAACTCGCGTTTATCCGAAGAAGATATGCATGGTGTAGGTAGGTATATGAGAGCGGGAGTGGGGGCGCGGGGGCGGGTACTCACGGAGCGGTTGAGCTTGACGGCGAGGATGGTGTTGCTGTAGCTGTAGTTGCAGATCTCGGTGCCCTTCTTGTAGTGGCACACGATCAGCTTCCTGTAACGCGAACATTTTAAAACGAAATAGTTCCGAGTGTTCGCGGTAGGTATATACTCGTATGTATTTCGTTTATTTCCGCTTAAAAGTCGTTTCGGTTACGATAGTGATAAGGATTTACATTAAAATATAACTGACTCGATGACGATTTTAAAAATCTATCCGAAATATTACTTTAGTTAATATCCAAAAATAATTAAAATAATGTATATCCTGTCCTCGCTGCGGGGACCGGTCGCCGAAATGTTTTGTTGCGTTCTGACGGTTACTGCGAGTTCACGAGACGCCATGTACGCAATATTAACATAATTTATACTTTAAACTGCAAGGAGACATAAAGGGAGCCCTAACGATGCAAGATCCGAGAGCGGCCGCATTGTTCGGCATAAGAGGAGCGCGCACGAGGTTACGGGGCTCCGGCAAACCCTGCAAGAGCGAGCTCCCGCCCGCGCCGCCGCGGGAGTAGTCCAAGGAGCGGCCGGCGCCACGCCGGGAGGTGACCGCGCGTCGTACTCGGCTATCGCGCCTTTCCGCCTATCCTTCCGACGAAACGACGGATTAATGTGATTTTGGCATGGAACTTATTTAGAGAATAATACGACACTACTTTTGACCTGTCCCAGAAAAGCGAAACGAACGGCGCGGGCGGCGCAGGCGCTCGGCACTGGGAGCCTGCGTTCTACTTGCATTCGTAATGGAAGCTCTTGAATAGAAAATTTATATACTTCATATTATCCCTAAGCTTTAGGCGCGCGGGGGGAACTACGCGAGAAGCCGTTTTCGATCTCCTACATACTAAAATCCATAGCGATGGACCGATGACAGCACACGGCCGCCGGTGACCATACGGCCAGGGCTCCGCCGAGCCACGTGTCGCTCTCTGTACGTAACGCCCGCCGGCCCCTAGCGCCGCCCTGCAGGGGTGATTTCTTTGTCCAGAACGGGAGTTGCTGTACTTGCGAAAGAAAGCGTGTTCCGGTAAAGTAATAACTTTAGGGACGCTAACATTCTGTTTCTATCGAGGAAATGTATCGAGTTCTTGTGTCGAGAACGATATAAATAAAGTAAATAAAATTTAATATTTATTTAATTTAAAATAAATATTTTGTCCATACTGGACATAGCGACAGCCGAATGCAGAATCAGCAACCTAGTGGCAGCGGGCGGAGTCCGCGGCCGCATAAAACTGGACGATCAGCAATTCTAGTACAATCGAGGGCTCCAAATAGTAATAAGTAATTGTATATAAACTGTTACATTAGTCGCGGGGAGCGGCGACCGAGCCGTGCAGCGATCGCGGTCAAGTGTTTATGAAATACGAGAAGCGAGCACCGCGTGGCGCTCGCTCTGCGCCCCTCGGAACGTACGACGCGATGGAGCGCCGCAGCCGGCGGCAGGGGCGGCCGTCGACGCGGGGTTCGAGCGGTCCGGCAAAAACACATTTCCTGGTATTCAAATGCGGGCAGAATAATATATTGTGCCGGCCTATGTAATATATGTAGCCGGCCCTTCCTCGACGAGTGACGGTAGCTTCTATTGTCGACGCGAGCGCATCGGACGCGACGTCACGCGAGCGGCGGTCGCGCGAGCCCAGGTTCACGTCCACGGCGACGGAGCAGAAATAGCACGCACGTCGACCCCCGCACCCGCGCCCGCGCCCGCTGCGCAGCTCGTGGGGCACATGACGCAACACGCGCACATCGGCTGTCGTGAAAGACATCGGCGCGCGCCGTGACGTCAGCCGCGGGTGACGTCTCCCGGCCTCGCAGGGCGCGGGCAGCGCGAGCACTGGCAGCTAGCCGCGCGGGTGGGCAGCGCTAACCTTCGGAGTCGCGGCCTTTTATCTCGCATTGAGCGCTACAATGCCGTACGAATTCCTTGTGACATACTCGCCGTGAATTTTGAATTTTCGCTAACGATATGTGTGTATCTACAGAGAGCTATTGTCGCCACTCTTTGGTCGGAGCGCATAGAAGGACGTCAAGTTAAGATTCACGAGTATTCCGCGCCGTAATCACAGTCGGACTCGAACGCGGTGATGGAATATCCATCCCGAGGATATTTGATCTGGGCTCCTCCATCTGCGGGATATCGGTGCGCCTGTCACTCCTCAAACTAGCGCACACTTCGTTACATTTTCTCAGATACATAAGAACTAGCCATAAACAAAGAAAGACGGTCAAGTTTGTTATAATCGGCGGGTATCGGCTGCGGGTCGGCAGTTCGAGTCTCTAAAAGACGTACAATCGATCATCATTCGGAGCCGAATGGGAGTCGTCATAACGACGCGGCTGCGACGTGGCTACCTCGTGCCCGCAGAAGTATCGGCGAGTAGTATTTGTGTCGCAGTATGGACAGGGGAGTGGGGGAGTGGGGCGCGGTACGCACCGGGGCGCGGCCACGGTGACGACGGCGACGAGCGAGCTGCTGAACAGGCGGTCCACGAGGCAGGTGTCCTGCCCCGAGCGGCTCGCGTAGATCTCGTCCACCCCGTCGTCCGCCGACAGCGCGAACAGGTGGTAGCCGCTGCCGCTGCCCGCCACCAGCGACCTGCGCACGCACACGTGGCTTCTTTAGCTATACATATTCATTATCAAATGATGACGCACGTCCATTGTCCATATGTAATGTACTTTATTCGCGCTGGTTGTTTCAGCACACAAGTTCCACATTTAGGTAACATCCATACAGCATGCCTTGTCCTTCTTATCGACCGCATAGATCACAATGTTGCTACATCTACTGAACTCCATTTAGCGCCGGGGGCTCCATGTGATGAAGCTCGACACCCAGATAGTCAATGGGTATGGGTAACCGACCTTGTCTCCTGAGAGATATAATCTAGATCTTTTCAAGGCCAGAGTGAATAGGTATCTTCTAACTCTGCGTGCTTTATCTTCGACCACATCATCGCTTATCATCGTGCGAGTTGGAGGTCAAACATGGACTTATCAATATTTAAAATAAAATAAAAACTATCAATTTCAATATCCTGAAGATGTTTCATTTAAAGTGATGCAAATCTTTGCTTCACTTGATCAATAATATGTTGTATGTAACCATTTAGGAGCTCACTTACAAATACACATAGCTCACTCGATGCAATACAATTTGTAATTCAAGGTGTAATTGATCAAGTGATAAGTAACATATCTGCAAGCTGTTCTAAATAAACAACTTCACAGAGTTCAAAGGCAAGTTGTTCTTACAAATAAATTTCTTAATATTGACTTTTATTGAACTTAATCGCCCATGAGTGTAAGTATCGTGAAATAAAGTATAGAGCTCTAACAAATAAATCACACAAAATGAGCACTTCGGATGTGTATCAGAATGTCACCCTGATTGTAAAACAAACTCACAAGCATGTCAGCATCAAATATAACAGTGATCAAAACTAAAGACAAAGTATGCGGAGGAAGAGGGTGACGACATCAGGACGTGCAGCATTCGGCGGCACTCCGCCGAATGCTCGCGGGGCGCCGCCGTGCTGCACGCGCCCGCGAAAACTGATCAGCTGTTTCGAACAAATCAGCTATTTGTTTGACAACAAAAACAAGTTCGGAAGGTCGCTCCCGCGCCAGCTGTCAGAGGCGCGCGCCATTTTTGTTTACAGCTCTCCATCCGGGAACAGCAGTTACGAAACGACTGCCAAGGAGTATTGCATCATCGCTCCTCGACCCGACGCACTCGCCACCAGAACCGATGTTAATTGGTGACACTGAGCTCTTTCGCAACCGTCACGTAGCGAAGAAACCTTGACGCCCGCGGCGCCTTCGCTGGGAGCTCGGCGCCACCTTAGACCCTTTGTGCTCCGCGATACGGTACTCACGTGCAGTCCTGGTTGAATTGAACGAATATTCCTCCTGCATTTGTGCCGTCTGTGTTTTGACCTCCTCCTAGATTCATTGGAACGTATGAAGTGTACAGGTTTCACGAATAACTAATGACTACACCCAACATACGCGCACGTCGTTATTTTCTCTAACACGAAATAGTCACTGAGAACTCACTGACTAGTCAATATGGTAAGAAGATTATTTTGTATAAAAATTCGTCACAAGAAATAGAAATATTTTTTTGACACAAAGAACGACCTTGCGCTTCTAAACAAGCCCCCCCGCGCGCGCAGCGCAAAATCCAATCAACAATGTTGCCCGACTCCTATAATATAATCAGTCGCGCTAGCACCCGCAGTGCTGCCAGGGTAACAACTACCGCCACACCAAATTTGGTCCAGCCGTTTGAACGTGAAGAAGTAACGAACATACTCGTGAACTTTCGCCTATATAATATTAGTGTGATCAGATACAAGTTTGCAGTAAGGTAATAAATCATTATAAACTATGAATGTACCGTCCTGATTTCTTTACCAAATACAAATATTTTATTATGTATGTATAACACGTATTGTCGTGTTTTTTATTTTAATGATTTTTAGTATTTTAGCAAGTATTTTTGGAAGTCATTCCTTTTAAGAATTAAAAATATTTAAAGTAACATAATGTTATCATTGAAACTGGCAGAATATACAGAGAGCGATGCTAAGAATAAGGAGAAAAAAAAAACACCGTCCAAGGGCAGTGGCTGTTGAAAAACAGCTAGCTTTGGTTTTTGGCGGGAACGCGGTGAGCGTCGTGTCGCCTCATTGTATTTTTTTTCTAAAACTAGTGTTTTTTCGAGTTTTTATGCATAAAAATAGTGGTGTTTTATTTATAAAGTGCCGAATTACAAGCGCGAGTGTGGAAGAATGATATAATGTGGTTAAACATGACTTTTTGTGTTGCTTCCAAAACTCCATCTAGAAGCTTATAGTAAAGTCGCCACTACTTTACTAAGGCATGACTTGATTTGACTGGGACCGACTGGACTTGATCAAGACTAGACTTTAACTGTAACTATAGATGATAAAGAAGCTGAAAAATTAAGACTACTCATAAAATATAGAAACATTGAAACTGACAGAATGCACAGAGTGCGATGTCAAGAAGAAAGAAAAAAAAACCGCTAGCTTTTTCAACAAGTCTTTTTTGGCTGAGTTTTTTGGCATCGCACTTAGTGTTCTGCCAGTGTCAAGTGTCTATTTTGTTATTTTAAATGTCTTATGAATAAATGCAATAAAAATTAAAATGAATTTTAGTCAAAATGCCGTGGTGGTGCCGGCGTAAGAATAGTACCCCACCCTCTCTACCCGTGGTTGCCGTAAGAGCCGGCTAAAGGATGTAATCCGGAAGATGGGCAGCAGCGTCTTCCTTGAACAATCACACCTAACTGCGCTCGCCAACCCGCCTGCCAAGCGTGGCGAGTATTGGCAAAACCCACCCAGGAGGAGGCCTATGTCCGGCAGTGGACGTCTTATGGCTGTTGATGTTGATGTGAAGGGGTATTTTTATGTCCCGCCAAAAGCTATGTCAATATTTTCAATTGTCAACGTCAACGTCAAGTCTGTGTTTTATTTGTATTTTGTTTTGAAATGTTTAATTTAGTTGTTAGGTTGGTTTCTAATGTCGAATTATTTTGTACTCCTGCCTTTGAGTTCTTGTTAATCTAGAGATAGTAATGGGACGTAAAATACCGGCTAAAAAACATCGTGGTGTTAAAGATCCACTCGAACAACAAGCGAGGCGTCTGCAAAGGTAACAATGTTATCTTTCTTAACCTAATTTAAATAATAGTGAGTGTTAGTATGGTCTCGTAAACGCGTTTTATTTAGAAATGTGATAAATTTTTGGGAACCCTAGTTCTTTCTAGTATTGATCAGTATTCAACTAGTCGACGGACACATCTAGTTTTACCGTTAACGATACTGTGATAACCAATTGCTTGCGGCGGTTGCAGTGTGAAGGGAAAGATCAATGCGCCGCCAGCCGACCCCGACGAGCAGCCCGTGCCGCGCTCCCTGCTGCGGCTGTTCGCGCCCGCGGCCGCGCGGAAGTCGCCGCGCGCCGCCGCCCGCCAGCGCGGAGACGGCCGTGCTAAGGGTCGGTGACCGAAGACTACTACTGCAGCTAGTGCTAATATTGCTAATGAAACTTATCATTAAATGTCCTACATATTGTTTTGTTACATAGTTTTGGTCAGGTCATAGCCAGGCGTTATTTCTTAACATAAGAATAGTATCATGTATAATTATGTCTCAGTACTTACCATAAAAATCATTACTAGAGTATTCATAGGCATGTAACAGAGGCAAGTAAATGGCACAGATGTATTGCAAAGACCCATTCCATGAGTGATTTCAATCACAGGAGGTGTAAGTGGTGCCGGCGACAACCCAGTGTCACGCCTGCGCGTGCTGCCGGGCGAGTCTGCGCGCGAGTTCTCGCTGCGCATCAACAGCGCCGTGCGCGCGCTTGCTGCCGATGCGCACGGAGTGCAAAGCTACCCCGTTCGTACCTCCGATCTACTGACCCCCGAATGTACTGGTCGCGTTAGGCTGGCCATAAGTCTCACATACTACCCTGTTTTTAAGTATATGAAAAAATACATAACAATGGTCGTTCTCAGTATAAAGTGTGAAACCCCATATTTTATTATAACCACTACTAAAAGTTTAATTATATTCAAAGCTCGAGAGGAAAAATATACTAAGCTACAATTTAAATGAAAATTCATTGCTGCTGTGAGCGTATGCCATCCGGGTGCTCACGAGCGCGCCTGTCGCTTCTGGTAGTCCAGGACCAGGCTGGCGCTCTCTGCAGAGCTCACACAGTCCAATAGAACCTGATCTCTTCGAAGCTTCCTAGGGCTCACTCGGTCGCTTCCACTGCTGCTTCTATCATATTTGATATATTATGTATCTTCGGTGAGAACAATGAAGAGTTTATCTATCTATATATAGCATAACTTTAACGGTGGACTGGCCACCACTTCGTTATTCCGCGTCACTGCAGACGTACCACAGTTTCAGAACGCCATCACCATTGATGGTGTTTTCACCGAAACGAACGACGGCAGAGATCTAGGCAAGGTACTTCTGATGGCGGTGGCCGATGTGGATTATGCTTCTGTCAGTTGGTGAATGTCAGCATGAGTCACCGCCGGAACTGGTTAGTCATACTGCAGTACAACAATCCTTCACCAACATTTTGTTATCACGAAGCTTACATAACGTTAACCTGACTACAGTCCACTCGGCTTTTATCAATTAGCGTGCATTGTGCAAATCAATCACTTTTCACAGACATTTGATACTCCCACTTAGACATGATGACCGCCGGAGTCACCGGTAGCTCTGTAGCTGTCCCGGCGGCAGCGCTCTCCAGAGCCTGGCGACACAGGTGACGCCACGCCGGCCCAGGTACCTCACGCGAACAACAGCAGTGTCACAGTGGAGTGGGCCGCTTGCGTGACGGGCGCCGGCGGGGCGGCGCGCGGTACATTTCGCTATTTTGGCTTTACGCAGCAGTAAAGCGTCCGATGTTTGTTTCTTTGTGACCCCCGGGACAAATAATATGGGTATGCTGCAGATAGAGGACGACGGAGAGGAAGTGGACACGAAGGGGTCGCGCATGGCGGACCTCCGCCAGCGCCGCGCGCGCAGGGACCGGCGCCGCGCCGCCGCCCGTCCCGCGGCGCCCGCGGCGCCCGCGGAGCCCGCTGCTCCGGCGCTCTCCAGGACACAGAAACAGGCGATAAAGAGGAAGACCAAAAAAGAAAAGGCTAATGAGGTACTTACTGACGATCGAGAATTGCGTTGTACGTAAACAAAAATCTATGAAATGTCAGAGTCACGGCGGCCTAGTCGAAAGACCATCCGGCTGTCCTGGGCTCGTACCTCGCAACACGCGTCTGTGCCCTCCGATACAGTGGATTGTAATTATTTTTATGTAAAAGTTATTAGACAAAGGGAATACGAAGAGCTACCGCCTGCCCACAGCCCTGCAGCCCTGCAGCCCTGCAGCGGTGCACAGACTGAGTATTACAAAAGTTGAGACATTCGATGTAAGCGCCGAGACGGTTCTTTGTGAGTCAAATACAAATATTTTAGTGAGAACACCAAAGCTAAATGATAATAAAAAAAATTGTAATTACTTCCTAGTAATTCAATAATCTCTTATTTTTAAATAATCGTCAAAGTCTTAGAACGAAGTCCCTTGAAGCCGAGATCTTAGTTTGGTTCTGAGGCGCGCGATGGCGGCGCGTCCCGGGCGGCGCTCGTAGGCCGACCTGCGAGTCGCCGAGCCGGCGCGACGGCGGTACTGGTCGCTCTTTGTTTTTATCACTGCGGAGAGTCTGTGCTGTGGACGCCCCGGCGTTCAAATTTATCTAAGTCTCTTCGTCTCTCCGACGGACGGTCACTTCGTTATAGTGAAGTCGTGTCGACAGCGAGTGAGTTTCCGTTCGTTCACCGCGAGAGGCCGCTGTGTGCAGGAACTGCGCGAGGTGCGCGTGGAGCGCGTGCCGTTCGGCGAGGTGGCGCACGCGCCGCCCGTGCTGCGGCCGCCGCGCGGCCCGCCCGCCGGAGCGCCCCGGGTAACTATCGCGACCTTTCACGCTGCACTCGATGTCTCGCGGCACCGCGTCGGCGTCGCACGCCTCGCGCTCGTGCCGCGCGACAGCCGCTCGTGCTAAACTCACAGATGACTCGGTGCTCATATATTTTTTTCTGTAAGCTGCCGGTCGGTCACGTCGTGCATTCTGTCAGTGTCGAGTTCATATTTGCGAGTAAAATGAGCATTAATCACGCGAAGTATATCGCAGTGAAGCAGAGGCGGCTTCACTCGCTGCCTCTTAAAGATCTGACCGCCGCGGCCGCACTGCACGAGTTCGTTTTTAATTTTGGTAATCAAACTAATTATTTATTTTTTGTCGTAAGCTGAGCGCAAACGTAAGCCGTTTATTTCTGCACGCTATCGTCCAGAATATTGATTTGAAATACCCGGTGCACTGAACAACAGCCGGGGCGGCGCGGCCTGCTGCTGAGCGCGCTGCTGGGCGGGGCGCCGGCGCCGGACGCGGCGGACGCGCGGCGCCGCGAACGCGCGCGCTTAGACGCCGTGGCCGCTTACCGCGCGCTGAAGGCGCAGCGCAGGCCGCCGGCGCCGTGACGCCGCGCTCTGTGGATGTTTAACAAATCTTTATGAAATACACTTGTTTATTTGTTACGAGATATCCTTGTTTTCGTCCCTTCACAGATTAACAATTCTAGGACAGACGAGCGCGCCAGTCTCCGCCGGACGGCGCCGTGCTGCGTGTTCATTATCCGGCGCTAGCGTGAGGTTCTTATAGATTTTATCGGTCGAATTATTCTTAAATTAATTTTTAAATTTCTTAATTCTTAGTGTAGGATGCAGCCGCGCCTGCACCGCGAGGGCTGCGAGGACGGCCGTTGTAATATGTAATTTAGTTTTTTTTCTCTATATAACGTGCAACCTGCAGCGAGCGTAGTGAGGCGAGTTCTCGGAGCGCGACACTGCAGCTATTGAATTAATTAATTATTAGAGGTGAAACGGAAACGTTTGTTTTGTTAATTAGTTTAGACTCAAAATTAACAAGTGGCACATTGTTGTGAATGAATACCAAATTTTCCGCATTTGTTGGTAAGAGGCGACTCCGCTTGGCTCCGTATACCAGACCGGCGTCTGAAAATAGCCTTTCGCTGTAAACTAAAAGATAAATTCTAGCAAACCTTGACGACTGCGGGTACTACTGATTCAAATTAACTGACCACCAAATGTATGGCTCGTGATTGTGATCGTTTACGAATATTTCAATTCAATTTAGTTTTTCTTGATCGCGACAATCACTACTATTATCCTTTGCCACTTCATTGAAACAGTCCCAAAAAGTGTCATTATGTCAATATTTTCGATCTCGTTCACCGCGCCTAAATTCAAATCAAACTGATCGCGATCTGTAACGCGACAAAGGACCGAATATCCGGCGCTCCGGCCGCGTAGCTTGCCGAATATCCGGTATCCGGCCAAACCGCTATCCGCTTCATCTCTAATAATTATGTTATCTCTATAAAAGTAGTGCTCGATTTTTACGAAAAAACCTTTTGCTATCGCATTATCTCTAGTTTGACCTGAGAAACGCTTAGCTCGGTGACTAGGCACTAGGCAGGAGAGCACTCGCAGCCGCGGGGTCCTGGGGTACCTACCGGTGATGACACGCGGCTCCTTTTTACCTAATTAGATATAGGTATGTATTGACGTAACGGACGGTGGTCACACGCGGGTTTCCCGGAAGCCTACTTTTGAAAATAATGAAGATTTTCTAACCGACCCTTTTTCTTTGCAGTGCAGTTTAGAATTCGTCATAATAAAAATTAAATGTCTAGCGATAAAGATATCAAATAAAAAGCAAACATGTACGGGGTCGCCGTCAACTGTCCACGTGACCTTTCGACGGCTCACGTCAACCCCGTACAATTTAGACTTTTCTATCGGCGTTATCGCTAATCGAACGTTACTTTGTGCACCTAGGCCCTCGAGATTAATGGCATTTTACGAAACTGTCTCGACTAGTCGGTGTCCGAGTGCCAGATTGCACAATAGAAGAGCGCGGAAACCGGCCCCGGCCCGCGGGACGTCGGGAGCTCGTTGAAACCTTTGGTTGCGATCGATTCAAATCCTTAAATAAAACAAATCTTTCGATGTTTCTAGCACATGGAGAGTGAAAGAGGAACACTGTAATCGGTCCATAAGGAGTGATCGGTGTTCATTACAACGATCGGCTCGAATTGGTAACTTTCCGCCGACTTCCTGTTTGTAGTGCGCCGCATGCGCGTCGCTCCTTCCTCGTTAGCTCGTAATGCGTGTTAGTGTCGAGGACGCGAGGAACTGGTTCCCGCGCGCCGTCCACGCAGACCGGTGTCGGATACGATTCGCATGTTAGGTGCCGTATTATGCAAATATTCACGACGTCGTCGTAGAGCCACGAGTCCTCCGTGCCGGCGCCGGCGGCCGAGAGGCGCGGGCACGAACGCTCCCCGCGTCACGGGGCACGGGGTGCTCGTCGGTAAACAGATACATGGTGAAAGTCGATGATTCACAGAACTCTTAAAGTGACGCATAACTATAGAGGATGAACAAATGGTGAGAGCGGTAATGTTAGCTGCGGCCAGAGGACAGCGGGCCGGCTGTCCCGGTGACGCCGGTCCCGCGCACCGAGCGTTCACGTGCGGTCGCCGCCGGGCGCGTCCACTGCTACAGCTGCGCGCCTGTCGTGCTTGTCGACTTATTGCTGATAGAAAGAAGAAAACAATAAATATGTGAAGTGCACGGAGTGTGTGAAGTGGCTCCGTCGGCCGGCGGCTACGTGCTCGCTCGCACCTCGCTACACTTTATCTAACGTGTTTGTCCGAGGTTCGCTGTTGTTATTGTAAACAACATCGTGTTGTAGTGTTTCTGAACGCTCGTCGCTATCGTCCGTATGTTTTTTCCAGTAGGTAGGTATTTGTTTCGTTTGGTGTTACGAGAGCGGGAGGAGGCCGGGGCTGCAGGTGCGCGGAGGGCGCTCCTCCGACGCGCCCGGAGATAAGCGCTCGGAGCCGCACTCGCCATATCTGCTGTAGAGATGTCGTTGCGCAAGGTAAAGGCCAGTATGTTGCTCAACGAGGATATCGGAGTGTCGCGTGATCCGGCGCGGCGCCCTCCGCCCGCGCAGCCGCCGGAGCGCCCGCCACGCAACCGTCGGCGGAGGGCATCCACTCGCATTATAGAGGAAGCTGACGACGGACCTTGCACTTCCCGGTTGTGCAACTAAACGATGAAACCGGAACGAAGGCCTCGCGACCGCTCGACCTCGGGCACGCAGACCCGCTCGGGGCCCGGAACGTTCCCGCGTTTAAAGTTGCGCGGAACTCCGATTACCTCATCGGGATTAAATCAGTTTCATCGATCGGATCAGTCGAAACTGCAGCCGTCGTTCCATCGAAACCACTTTTATTAATTATTATTTATACATATTATCCGAGTACCGGCCGGGCCCGATAGAGCAGCCTCGCCCGAGACCCCCTGCTCGGCTGCGATGTGCCGGAGCCCCGAGCGCCCGACCCCTCCACGGGGGTCTGCGGGCGCGCCCTGTAATAATACTCGCCAATCGTGGCGGGGCCGGGCGCGGCCGGTGGCTCCGCGGGCTCGTCCGAAGGAGCTCGAGCGGCGTGTATACAGTTCGAGTGCCTAAGTGACTCGTTTGAGGAAAAGTCTGAGCAAGTTGTAATGAGTAGTTTTATCCTGCTATAAACCCGAGTTGCGCGTGTACGCCGCGCGTTCGGCCTCCGCGGCGCGAGGAGTGTTGTTCGTCGTTATCTGTAAGTATGCTGCGGCGATATGAAACTCGTCGGTTGCAAAACTCTTCAGTCGCTCGTACGAGCAGCTATAATATATACATATATATTATTATATCAAAGTATAGAGACGTTCGTTTGCGTGTCACGAAGTTGACGATGTTTGTATGGGACCCTGTATCCACCGAACTCATGTCGACCCAGGCTCCGTCGCGCCGCGGAGTCGCCGCCCGCGCACTCGCCCACCGGTTCCTTCTCGTGACCGTAATGCGGTCGGGAACTAATCATCACGTACACATTATGCGTATCGTCGATTCTAAATATATGCGCAGCGACAACGACGCAAAAACGTTTCGTGGCAAACTACGAGCGGGTCGCTCGCCCGATAGCAGCCCCACTGGCGTCACGGAAACTATTATAGTGCGACTTGTGGCGCGAGGGGAAGGCGCCGGCGGGATCACCGCCCGCGGCGCTCGTTCGGGGGACAGGCGTGGAGGCGTGCTCGTCGCACCCTTGCAGGGCGTCAGCATTCGAACTGCTTTCTTTGTGCTGACGGGGCCTCGACTTGACATTTTAAATATTAATTATCATTCGAAGCGAATTGACGAAATTGAAACCACTAAATTTTTGGGTATTCATATTGATTCGAATTTGTCATGGAAAACGCATGTTTCGCATGTATGCTCAAAATCAAAATCAAAAGTCATTTATTCAGTTTAGGCCCTGGTAAGGCACTTATGAACGTTAAGTTACATGTTTGAATCTACCACCGGCTCGTAATTACACTTCAACTGAGAAGGCTCCGGCAAGAAACTCAGCAAGGCATTTTTTTGTGGATCTTTCTTTTCATGCTATATATGCTCAAAGCTTAACCAGTTTTCATATGCTTTATACATGCTACGTAAAGTAGCTAACGAGAGAACACTGTTAAGTGCTTGCCGCGCTTTCGTTGGCTCTACACGGAAATATGGGGTCCTTGCCTGGGCGGACTCCACAGAAAAAAAATCCGTCCTCGTAGCTCAAAAAAATTGCGTTCGAGCAATTTGCGGGTTAAAGCGAGGGGATTCTTGCAAGCCGTTTTTTAAAAAATTGAGACTTTTAACTCTACTTTCGATATACTATATCTATGAATCGGCCTTACTTGTAAAGAAAAACTTGGGCATCTATGAAACTGTACAGAGTAAGCGACATGACGGCAGACTGCGCGAGCTTTGCCGCAGAACCGCCCTGTATAGTAAAAGCACATTTACGGTGAGACGCACTATATATAATAAATTACCTCAAAGATTAAAAGACATAGAAAATGTTGACATATTCAAATTTAGACTTAAGAAGCTCTTAATCGATAATGTATACTATTCCATAAGTGAGTTTTTGAATGACAAAATGCTATACAATTAATGACTAATTATTATAACCTAAATTGACATTAAATTGAATTAATTAAACTTATTTAAAATTGTTGCATGCCATGGTGCTAGAGCATGGCGATCTCATACTATAACCTTTATACTATGAAAATATGTAACCCATGTCTCTGCAAAATAAATGATTTGAATTTGAAACTCCATTTAAACTAATTATGGTGGTAGGGTGTCTCCTGAGCCCCGCCTGGCCTCTTACCACCCTCCCTCGTGAGTGTGTCGCCAAACGTCGGTGGTTACATCGGCGTGTTCCGGCACTAACATGGGAGAGCCAGTTCCCATGCCCCTCTGATGTCGTTTTATACTAGCAAATTGGCGAATGGCGAAGTTTTTGGCGAACCAACTCTGAGAGCGGCCTCAGGCGCTCGGTCGAAGCGTGGAAGCGTGGACACCGGACAGGGTCGAATAACCTGTTCTCTGTAATGTGTGTTAAGCAGATACGTATACAATAATTACCGCAGGCATGTCGGTGGGTTTACCTTCTCCGGCCGGCGACGAGCCAGCACGCGAGCGCGCGCGTGCAGCCCGCGCGAGTGTGCGTGCGCGCACCTGTGTGCGTCGCGCCGGTCGCCGCACGCGCCGCGCAGTTAAAGTTTTACCTTAATAGAGGTTGCAGATAAAAAATACCGAGTAATTTTCAATTTTGAGTGTCGTTTAAGATATCATGCATGTTTCGTGTCGGAACAGTACCTAATATATAAATAACAACAGCGTGGCGGCCGGACTCGCTCGCGGTCAACGTTATCCCCGACTACACGTGGAAGATGTGAAGCCGTAGGCGTCATGCATTATGAACGAACGTATTTGTAGTCGCAGCAAAGGAATACTCCGCTCTGCTCTGCTCCGCTCTACTCTGCTCTGCTCTCTGAATATGCATCGATATAGGTACGTCCGGGATACTCGGCGCCGGTAGGCACGTGGAAAGGCAATCTGAGAAACTCGACAGAATAAGTACCCGTCGACACTTGAAACACTTCAATGAGGTCAAAGCATAATTCTTATGATTCATTTATATTTTTTGCGCAGTGAAGCGGGGTTTTTCCCGAACCGAAAACACCGATTTAGTAAAAGTCGTACGTTCACGCCCACACCTGTCTATTGAGTCGCGCACGTAGCTATAGCCTCGACGAGCCGCCGCGGCGCCGGCGTCGGCGTCGGCGTTGTATTTGAAGAAGCTCCAAGCCCACGCGGGCTCGCCGGACCTGCGAGCGAGTTTACTACTACTCCAGTGCTTCACTGGCCCAGAAGCTTCCATCCCACCGGGGCGCCCTCATAACGCCGCGCCGCCGCGGTAACGATGTAGGTATATATTTATTTCTATAATATACTTTGTAGGCGCTGTTCCCTTTGCTGTCGAACAAAAAGCGAGTTCACCGCCGCGGCGCCCTCGCCCGGCGACTTCGGGCGGAGAGGGCGCCGCATCATTCGATACACCGCTCATTCAATACATATTTTAAACGATACATCCGCAGCTACTGACATCCCTATTTATTTAAGTATTGCGACAGAAGCGACAGCCCGTACTCTATAGACGACGACGACAACGACGATAGACGACGCTTTATTCTAGACTTAAAACAAATATTAATACATTTCATATTAATATACAGAATAAAAAAGAAACGAACAAAAATAAATATAAATTACACACTAAGAACAAAAAGAAAGAAATTAGAATGTATGTCACAAACCGGCCTTTACTGTTCGTACTTGTAGGCAGTGCTGTTACACCTGGTGAATGAACCCGGCGTCGGCGCCGAGTGAGGCGCCCGTCGCAGCCTCGGCGCCCGCCGGCGACTGCAGCCGGGAACCGCCCGGACCGCCGGGCGCCGGCGGCGCGGGACCCCGGGCCGCCGCGTGCACTGCTATATATGTTTTACGATAGAACCTTCGCGCTCCGTAAATAGACGAGTCGTAGGTATCCGAGATTTATTTGCCCTCATAACGCTCGGCATTGAAGCGTAGTTATGGAAGGAAAGGTCGCCGCTTCGTAGCATGCTCGCTATCTCCGGCGCGGCGCTCGTCGCACCGTTCGAATATCCGACCGCACAGCTGACGGGCTAGTTCCCGCGCCGTCCCGGCCCGCGGCGCCGCGCTCTCGGGGCCCGGACGGAACGCCCCGCGCTGCCCTGCCCTATAACTAACTTTATAAATCGAACGAGACCTTCGCTTACATTTCAAACTTTTTCCTTTATTATCGCTTCCTGTCGCGGGACCTTCCCTCGCGCCAAATCTGCGAAGCTCTAGGTCGACGAGATATGTAAAGGAAATACGAGTGGTGCCACGTCTCGGCCGGAGCCCGCGCGGCGCGGGCACGGCGCCCCCGGCCACCACGGCGCCCCCGGCTCGGACGGGCACCGAACGCGCCTTCTTTTCAATATATCGAGACACACAGGCGAACAGTGACACAAAACCGAGTAGAAGATATAGCGCAGATCATACAATAAGGTCGCGAAACAAGTTGTGTGACGTCACACACCGGGTCCCGCGCCAGGCGCAGCCCGCGCCGGCGGCGGAGGCTCGCGCGGCGGCCGGTTACGACCTCGCGCGTCCACGTGTTTCCGGCGACGTACGCATTGTTTATCATTTACACGACGGAGGATATCAGGGATGCTCTCTCACGTGGGCTGCACAGCCATGTCCGCTTTGGAAAAATGTGTTTATGTAACGACCAGTTAGTGCATTAAAAAAAATATCTTAACGATTTTTCTAGTTTTATGTTCGTCTACACTCGAGCTACAAAATAATATCATCACATCTCATTTTAGTAAAGTTTTAATGAGCGACGTCAGTTTCTGCTGCGGTGTGTTGCGGCAAGCTGCGGCGCGCGTTCGTCGATCGTCATGAAAACAAAGTCGGGCCCGCGCTAAGCCGGTAAGCCGTCTCGAGTGCGCCGAGAGCCGGCTGTCGAGCTCCAGTCGGCGATAACTAATCCGGCTTATCGCCCTCTCGCACGATAACACGCCGGCCCGCGCGGGGAACCGCGCGCGCCCGCCGCGTGGACGGGCTGCCGCGCACGCACTCGTGTGTCGAGAGCGTTCGAGACGTTAAGCCCGCTGTCGAGATACGAGTGCACGCGGCTACCTTGTACAGCGAGATAAGCGGCCGAGGCGCCGGCGCCGGCGGCAGCGGCGGCCCGGCCGGAGGTCGCGCGATGTTCCGTCCACTCGTCGCAATATTCATCACGCTGTCCGACTTACCGCTCCGGGACATGCCAAGTTTGAAACGAATTTCAACGTACTGGCCCCGGGAGTGCAGCAGGCACGCGCTCGATGTCCATCACCCGTGAGCCACGCGCGGGGAGCGGCGGCGCGGCGGTCCATTTGGACGTGACATATTCTTCTGTCCTTTTATCAACAGAAAAACTTCGGTCATGGCATGAGGCGGCACGTGCGCGCCGCTCGCCGCAGAGAAGTGGCGTGTACTCTTCGTATATCACTCATGAAGCGAGAACGCGCGCCACAGAAACCCGATGCGCAGATCACGTGCCGGGAAAATCCTTCGCCGAGCCGGCCGCTACTTCGTTACGGAGAAACCGCTTTGCTTTCTCGCCGGCATCTGCGCCCGCCCCGCGCCGCGACTCGCCACGTCTGGGAAGTTAGCATCTCAAAAAAAAAAAACGTTCAGATCTGTAGGAGTGTGCTGGATGCCGCTTAATCTGAACTTTTTTTGAGACGAGACACGTCGGCGCCCCGCTGATGTCGGAGGCCCGCACGCGCCCCCTGCCGGTTTACCACGTGCTGTCAAAAGTATTACATTCCCAGGTATACGCCGAGTCAACCGAGTCCGAGTCGCGGTCGCAGTCTCAGGTCGTCCGGTGAAGACGACTCTCACGCGAGATGCGACAGTTTTGGAAGCGACGCTACAGCGCATGAGCGCAGTGCGACGGCTGTGCAGGGTGTCCGGGCGGGCGCGGGGGGCGCGGCCGTGTGACTTGCGCGCCATCGCCAAGCCCAACGGCCCCCGCCCCGCGCGGGTCACATGACTCGGCTTCCGTGCAAGTGCAGCGGCCGTGCGTGCAGTGCGTGCGGTCGCCGACCCGTCACGTGACGGCGCAGCGCCCGCGCCGGCATCCGCGCGCGACTGTTCTGGAGACTCGAGCGGAGCGCTTCGACTGCGCGACTACGGGTGCACTACATACTAAAAGGCGAATTTGTACAATATATATAATCAATTATTATTCTAAAACTATACCTATACGTAAATTTATTTTATTTATTTATTTTATTTTATTTTACATGGAAAACAAACAGCTGCTAATTGGTAAAATAAATAGGAGATAAGTTATCAGGGCCGGACCGTGAGTTTAGGGGGCCCTGGGCTAATACTACTTAGGGGCCCACTAAAAATTATAAATAATGTTACTTATAAATAATTCTAGCAAGATAGAAAGAGACAGAGTCTTAGAGGGAAACAGCGGAGCACGATCGAGATCGAATGAATGTGTAACATTGGCAGCCGAACATTTTCACTGTCAGTTCGAAGTACCAACACCTGAACGTAGACTTGAATTAAATGAATTGAATAGGTTTGATTAATCGCAGGATTGGCAGGGCTGCAAACTTTACGATCTGTTTAATTTAATAAAATTATGGATTTTTTCGCATTATTGTCTATTTTTGACTTTGACTTGACTTAGCTGGGGGCCCCTTGAATTCACGGGGCCCTGGGCTGAAGCCCAAAAAGCCATATGGTAGATCCGGCCCTGGCGATAACACAAAAGCCAAAAAAGTTTTCACTTATGCTAACTAGATTAGGTTTAAGTGCCCCGAGCTCGCACCGGCGCGGGGACAGATGTAAGAATACCATTTTATTAAACACACGTAGGTATAAATTCAAAATTTAAACAAAATGTTAAATTATAAACAGATAAATAAATAATAGATTGACAATATAAGCCATAGAAGTTTTAAAAAATTTTCATTGCTAATAATATTTCTTTCTTTTAAATTTTTTTGCTATCAAAGTCTTTGTGAAAATAAATAAAGTCAATAATAGATTTATGTAAATAAAGTCAAATTAAAATATCGAATTATTTTTACAAACATACATATGTCAAATGTGTTAAATTGTTTGGCGCAGGCGGCGGGACAGGGTCAGCGAGACGACGTTCTACCTCCGCCTCACCTGCGCGCGGGGACGTCCGCGACCCGCGAGCTCGCCTGGGAGACGACCCGCGGGCTCGGGGACGCGGCGGGCGGCGGGCGGCGGGCCGCGGCCGGGCTGGTGGCGCGGACGTTGTATTCTAATAGTCGTAAATCTCGAACGGTGACGGTCGTTCCGTAAGAATTCGGCCATCTCACGTACAAATACAAATAAATACAAATAATAATAATACATATATTTATTTAGATCAAATTCATCAAGTTCACACATAGATATTATACACAAAAAATATAATTAATTTAAAAACAATACATTGGACAAGTCACATTATAGCTTAATAATAATAATAGCAGTTTAATTGATTTTTTCTGATAATGATAGCAAAAATAAGGTATAATAGCATAAGGGACGCAAATATTTAAAAATTAACACCAAAACAAGACAATGAAACAGACAGATTTAAATCCAATGTAACAAAATTGAACTACCCCCATTTCGGTGTTACAAAAACGTGAGGTTGCCACCGCGCGCACTGCTCTCGGACACCGCGGTGCTCGCCCGCGGTTGGCGGGGTCCACGGCGCCGACGACCCAGATCGATCTCCCCGGTTCAAATTGCGATGTTTTTTTTTTCAACCGCTTCTCGATCCGTTCGTATCCGCTTGTGGTACAATATACGCGTCTCGCGGAACATTATTTCGCGATAAAAGGTATCGTTTTCTTATTCCACGTAATAAAGTAGCGCAACTATCGGAAAATTATCGCTTATTAGTTCTTACACGTGTCTTATTAGTTCTTACACGTGTCTTATTTCTCTTTGATCCCGATTCCCAAGTCAACGCGGACTGAGTCGCGGGCCCGAGCTAGTGTCGAATAATAACGTACGTGTGAATGTGTGTCATACCGAGTGCGAACCGAGATTGATCTGTGATTCTGCAATATTCACGGAGGGTATCTCTCGTTTAATGCCGGGACGTCGCTCGCGGACTCTACACTCTTCCGCTCAGTACTGCCTCAAAGTCGTCGGGGTGAGAGGAAAGGAGTCGGAGATACTATCGCTGTCGAGTGATCGCTCCCTACACTACCACCTCTCTCGAATTCCTCGCTCTGACGAGGGCCGACGTATCGTTTGCGATAACGAATACACAAATGTATAGCTGTCTATCGTCTACCCTCTCTTCGGGAAAGGAAAAACGTAGCGGACACCGGCCGAGTCGAAGTGTCGGTCTTAGTGGCGCGGCTCCGGCCTCCGTCTCCGGCGCTCGTGCGAGCTCGGGATCGATCCCGCAACAGGTGGGCGCTGCGGCCGCCGCGCCACTCGAACTTGACCCTGAAATAGCGGCGCACGGCCGGCGCCGCACACACGCGCGGCTCCCGGCACCGCTCGAACACGCCTCGCCTCGTGACTGCGACTGTGACCGGTGCACGAGTGGTGGCCCGACCGGCGACCTGTTATTTTACTTTACATGGAAAACAAACGGCTACTCGGTAACGGAATGGGCGCCGTACTGCCCGTGTCCGGGGCGCCTCCTGTAAAAGAGTTAAACGAGCGCGCGCGTCAACCCGTCGCTGGAGTGTCGCGGCGACAGCTCCTTTGCCGCGCGGGTGCGCCGCCCGCGCCGGCCGGACGGAGCGTCACGTGCATCGGTTTCTTTTAAGTTAAGACGTCGCGCGTCCCGCCGCGCGCCGCGCTCGTGGGGAGGGAAGATAGATATCGGAAGCGCCCCGTACTCTCCACCCGCGGACCACGACTCGGACTTGGCGTGACTCGCTCCGTTCGACTCTGACGTCGCTTGCCCCGGCCGCTGGCTGCGCTCACTTGCGCCGGACACTGCTCTCGTGCCGATGTCCCCGACGACCTGTGAATTGGGAATTGCTATTTTTTACATCCTGACTGAATAGGTTCGAGGGGTAGATATTTACAGCAAAATAAATAAACCTTTTTATGAGCATGTGTCAACATAACTATTATTATTTATCTATATGTTGACCGTTACTGTCATGAGCGCTTCACAGCGCGGGAGCGCGCGGCGCGGAGCCCCGAGTCGCGCGGCGCTCGGCGGGCATATGCTTCCTAAACGTTTGCAGGCATAGTTTCGTCTCGTGTTTGACCTAAAAACATACCGAACGGTCAATGGAACGACTGAACGCTACAAAATTATTGAAATTAAAAAATTGGTGCGAGTCGTAGTCGGCCGACTTCTGCCGGCGAAAACTTTACAGTTAGCGGCGCGAGCGGGCCTCCTCGGCGTGTCGCCGGGCCGCCCGCGTACCGCGGCACCGGCGGCGGCTGTCTGCCGGGACTCGGCCGAACAGATGCGCATCTGAAAGTTGACGCATGACGTAATAGCGGCGGGGGGCGCGGGGCGCGGCGGGAGGCGGTGTGCCTGCAACCCCCGGCGCGCGCGTGCGAGTGTGCGCAGCCTCCGCGGGCCGCGCCGCCCGCCGGGCCGCCAGTCGCGGCTGCACCGCAGACCGCATCGGCCGTCGCTCGCCCGCCTGTCGCGCCGCGCGCCGCGCTCCCCACCACGTCCGCCGCGCGCCCGCTGCCGCCGCCCGCCCGCCGCGGCATGCCCAGCTGACACCGGCACCACCGCCGCGCCTTCCACAGCAACCCCCACGAGTGAGTCCCTCGCCGTCCGGAGAACCGGTCGCTTTTATTCTTTCGGAGAAAACTCGTCGAGCGAAGTTCCCATCGGGCCGCTCGCGCTCCTCTAGCTGGCGCAGGGGCGCCTCGGACTCGCGCTCCGTGCAGGGCTCCGGCGCCGACTGGTCGTCGCCGATGAAGTTTCGCAATCGTTCGTTATTAATGTCATACTTACGTGATTGTTTGTAATTACATATTTTGAAATGTGCGCGGAGTGTGGACACCGGACAGGCTCGCTGCAGTGCTGTGGGACTGTGCGTGTCACTCGGATGTTACGAGTGCCGAAGTGCGCGAGCGCGCCGTGCTCCCGTGCTCCCGTGCTCGCAGCTGTCCGCCAGATAAGGCTGCATCGAGTGCAACACTGGGAAAAGTCTAGGTTCCCGCGGGAGGGCCGGGGCGCGGGCGCGGGGAGGGGGGCTGGAAACTTTTGAAAGTTTATCGATTCGAGTATACTCGTAGTTACTGTATGTATTTTCCTCGCGTGTCGTCGCTCTCGGAACGTTCGACTGCAGCGGCCGCGGCCGCCGCCGCCGCCGTCTCACGCGAACAGCCTAGCTGTTATCAATATTTTATTCGTTTTCCGTTTCTTATTTTCGGAGTCAGAACCGGCTTTAAATATATGTATTTATGCATTGTTTTTAATAGATACTGGTACCGACGAGGAAACGCGTGAGTTTGTTTACGTTTTCAATCGCGCCGCATCCGCGCGCTCTTCGCCCCCCCCTACCACCCCTCGTCCTGGCGCGAGACCCCGGGGCTCCGGAGCGCGCTTCCTCGGGTTCGTTTCGTGCGTCGCCAGCTCGACGCGACTGCGACTAGCTCGCGCGGTGGTTTGACGCAGAACGTCGCTTTCGCAAAAAGTCATCATAAAAGATTTGGTCAGTTTCGCATAATGTCACTTTCAGCAATATGTTTAGAAGATACCTATCAATTAAATGTTTTATACGTAAAGTTAGAAGTTAGATGGAAGCAACAGCGCAGTGCAGGTACTGCCTACGGTAGTGCAGTAGGTGTATTGCGTTAAAACTCTTTCTTGTGCGGATGACTCGGAAGCGGATTGTTTGCGCCCCTTGTAACGAAGCTCCGAACTTGCCGGAAAGTCCACTCGGTGCACTCACTTTGTAACAAATTAAAAAAATCATACTAATTGTCAAATAAAATTGTGACGTCATTAAATAATCACGTGGATGTCATATAGAGTTTAAAAAATTAATTTAGGTACCTATGCACTACGAATTACATCAGTCGACATGACGTGCGGCGACTGGTCGACTGTTCGTTCCGATCAGTTAGCATGAAGTGATTTTTATTTTTATTACCCAGAAGGTTCACAAGAGTCGAAGGACTCGAGAGTAGTGGGGCTCGCGGGATGTGCGTCGCAGGAAGCGCGTCTAATGTTTCGTTAAAATCGAGCATATTATTATAGGTAGGTATATATTTATTAGCGTATTATTTCTTAAAGCGACCGGGAAACTGAACGAACATCTCGATTGCTGACCGCGCTGCTTTTTATGTCCGACAGTGAGGCGCGAGATGTGAGGCGCGAGGTGTGAGGCACAGTTATGTGAAAATGACGTTTTGCGAGAGTGACTGTGCGAAGATGACGATTGCAAAAACTGTTTTAAAAAAAATTGTTTTGGTTTTTTTGCGAATGTACGTTTTACAAAAGTGACATTGGCAATTCTGGCCAAATATTTAATGGCTATTTTGTCAAAAAACTGTTCTGGATAATGTGTAGGTACACGGCAGGCACAGGGGAGAAAAAGAAGATGCGAAACGAATCGACAGGTGACGTGCAGATACTCGGAGGCGCGAGACGTAATCTATAAAGCGACCTTTCTGCACTTCAGTGCAGCGAATTCCTTTATTAGCTAACCACGTGCGAGTCCTTTGTCAATCACACTAAGTACATCTACTGAAAGAATTGACTAATGATTTATTACCTATAGTTAATTTGTATTTGTTTTTTTTTTCTATATTTATACAACTCCCTGGAGGGAGGGAGGGAGGGAGGGCGCTCCGCTTCTCGGGTTGCGATGGCGACGTTCTAAATCTCTAAGATAGACAGCGATTTAAGAAAACATCAAGAATATTAGATGATTTTTTAATTCACTATATCATCAATTATTATTTTTATATCCACGGGGCCCTTGGCTGCAGCGAAAAGCCCCTATATAAATTGACCCTTTTTTTTTTTTTGGTTGATAGGCTTTGTGTTCGACCAC
Organism: Biston stratarius; assembly: GCA_950106695.1. Taxonomy (NCBI): domain Eukaryota; kingdom Metazoa; phylum Arthropoda; class Insecta; order Lepidoptera; family Geometridae; genus Biston; species Biston stratarius. The sequence goes on along the minus strand of OX467108.1, from coordinate 24,049,339 downwards.
AGCTCACCTGATGTTAAGCGACGGTGTGCGGTGTGGTGGTAGAAGACGGTAAACACACTATAAGTATAGTCTATAACTGATTTAGTAAATATTGGCTACTGTTAATGTAACGAGGTGTTTTATTTTACTCGTCATCCTCATTTTTAAAGAAAAATTTAATTTTTTTTTTATTCTACGCAAAATTAATTTAATCCCGCTTTTTAAACCCTTGTCCCGCATTTGAAAGCATTATTTCCCGCAAATTTGTATTTTAAAGTTGGCTCGAGCCTAGTTTGAACCCACGCCCCTCGGCGTGTGAACCGACTAGGTACTCTATCCACATCGCTACAATAGTATGTACCAATATACTCGTATAGCCAATTCGTTGCAAGAATAGGTAATAACTTGTCATTACGATAACAGTAATGACGAGTGCGCGGCGAGTTCCTGCTCGCGTGCTCGCTATCTCGCGCGTGCATCGTGCCCGAGCACGGGCACGGGCACGCGCGGGCGCTACCCGCGGAGTCGCGTGTCCGAGGGAGGGGCGGGAATCGCGCCGCTCGCCGTAACCTCGGCGACTCATTTGGTTAATTTGCGCATTTGCATTTACCCGGACTGCCGGGAAATTAGCTAATTACGAACGTTTAGTACCTACGCGACGCCGCCGCGCCGCAGACGTCGCGCACGCCGGCGACGCGCGGCGCGGCGCGGTCGGGCGGCCGCCCGCTGCACTGGTCGGTACCTAAAGTTCGTGATTTCAACAAGAAAATATTTACTTTCGAGTTAAACAAAAAACATTAAAATTGACCAGACTCGCACGTCAAGGTCGGCGAACCAGAAATAAAAAGTAATACAGAATGGTCGACTCGATACTAATAGAAATGGTGTAGCGAGCGCGAGGAGGCCCTGCGCGCGAGGAGCCCCTGCGTTCGACATTATTTTGTATCGTTTCCGGAAGACGTAGTTTCGAATTTGTACTCGAGGTGGCGACTGGCGAGTGCCGCGCACGTTCCGCCGGCCGCGCGGCTGCCTAAACGCGCCAGACGTGTCCAATCGGGAACTAAAAAATACATTAAAACTAGATCGATTCGGCTCACTAGTTGATTCACGAACACTCGTTAGGTACCTACCGGGTCGATCCGATCGATTAACTCGAAACGTAAATAGCGTACCGTGATCGCGCAGAATCCGGCGACCCTGACCCTGACCCTGACCCCGTGTGTCGCAGGATGATCCCGCGCCGGAAGCACAACGCGTCCGCCGGCTCGCTGCCGCCGCCCGACGACAAACACGCCAGCAACGACCATATCCGTGAGTATCCGGCGGCGCAGGGCGCGGGTCGCGGGCCCGGGGCTCGCGCGCCGCCCGCCGACCGCTAACCGCCGCGCTTCGCTTGCAGTGTCCGAGGCCCGGTGCCGCGAGGGCTGGCGCGCGGCGCTCCGCCGCCGCTTCAACCGCAAGACGCTGCACAAGCGCCTGCCCGTCACCGCCTGGCTGCCGCAGTGAGTACTCCCGCCGACACGGGGACGCATGCGGGTGGTCGGGTGGCGCGTGCCTACTGAGCGACGCTTGCGTGTGCGCAGGTACAACGCGGAGCGCGCGCTCGGCGACCTGATCGCCGGCGTGACGGTGGGGCTGACGGTGATCCCGCAGTCGCTGGCGTACTCCAACATCGCAGGACTGCCACCGCAGCACGGGCTGTACGGCTCGTTCCTGGGCTGCTTCGTGTACATCGTGCTGGGCGGGTGCCGCGCCGTGCCCGCCGGGCCCACGGCCATCGCCTCGCTGCTCACGTGGCAGGTGGCCGGCGGCGTGCTGGAGAAGGCCGTGCTGCTCACGCTGCTGGCCGGCCTCGTGGAGCTGCTCATGGGCGTGCTGGGGCTCGGCTTCCTCATCAACTTCGTGTCGGGCCCGGTCTCCTCGGGGTTCACGTCCGCCGTGGCGCTCATGATCGCCACCTCGCAGGTGAAGGATCTGTTCGCGATATCGGTCAGCGGCGACACGTTCCTGCAGCAGTGGATCTCCATCTTCCGGAACCTGCACGCGGCCAGCCTCTGGGACCCCGTGCTCGGCTTCTCCTGCATCGCGCTGCTGCTGCTCATGAGGGTGAGTCTCCTAGACCGCCCCCGGACCCTCCCCCCTCCTCCGTCCCTCCTTCTGCCCGCTACCTCATATTCGCTGTCGCATTTTGTTTTTTAGAAAATCGGGATGATCAAACTAGGTGAGAAATCTGAGAACGGTCCGAGCACGCGGCAGAAGGCGGCGACCAAGTGCCTGTGGATGGTGGGCACGTGCCGCAACGCCATCGTGGTGGTGTGCACAGGCGTGCTGGGCTTCTGGCTCTCGGCGCGGTACGACGCGGCGCCCGTGCGGCTCATGGGAGCCATCCCTTCGGGGATCCCGCAGCCGCAGCTGCCGCCCTTCAGCTACGTGCGTGCCGACAACTCCACCGCCGACTTCCTGGACATGGTGTCCGAGCTCGGCTCCGGGCTGCTCGTCATCCCGCTGATCGTGCTGCTCGAGGACATCGCCATCTGCAAAGCTTTCTCCGACGGCCGCACCATCGACGCCACCCAGGAGATGATCGCACTCGGCGTGGCCGGCATCGCCAACTGCTTCGTGCAGGCGTACCCGGGTGGCGGCTCGCTGGCACGCTCCGTCGTTTCCAACGGCTCCGGGGTCCGGACGCCCTTCAACGGCCTCTACACGGGTGAGCCTCCGTCCTCGCACTCCGTCCGCCCCGCTCCCCGCGGCCCCCGCTGACTGTTTGCGCTCGTCGCCGCAGGTGTGATGGTCATCCTGGCGCTGCAGTTCTTCACGCAGTACTTCGAGTTCATCCCGAAGTCGGCGCTCGCCGCCGTCATCATCTCTGCCATCCTCTTCATGGTGGAGTACAATGTCGTCAAGCCCATGTGGAGAGCGAAAAGTGAGTTCTTAGTTCGAAACGTTATCCGCGTGCGAACTTGCACGTCGCGAAACTTCTGCCGTCCCAACGCCACCGACGAGGCGCTCGCTCACCTTACTGTTCTCGCAGAGCTGGACCTGGTGCCGGGGCTGTGCACGTTCCTGCTGTGCCTGACGCTACCCATCGAGATGGGCATCCTCGTCGGCGTCATAGTCAACATCATCTTCATCCTGTACCACGCCGCGCGGCCAAAGTTCTCCGTGGAGATGCTGAAGGTGAGCGGCGCGGGGTGATGCGGGGGGGTGCGGGGTGCCTCGGGGCGCGAGTGACGAGAGACTCCCGTTGCAGACGGAGGCGGGCGTGGAGTACCTGATGATCACGCCGGACCGCTGCCTGATGTTCCCGTCCGTGGACTACGTGCGGCGGCTGGTGACCAAGTGCGCGGCGGGCGGCGCCGTGCCCGTGGTGCTGGAGTGCACGCACATCTACTCCGCGGACTACACGGCGGCCACCAGCATCGACCAGCTCACGGCCGACTTCCACGCGCGCCGCCAGCCGCTCTACTTCTACAACGTGAAGCCCTCCGTGTGCTCTATCTTCGAGGCGGTCGCCAACCCCGACCACTTCACGGTCTTCTACGAGGACGAGGAGCTGGACCGCCTGCTGGCGGCCGACGAGCGCCTGCACGGCGCCAAGCCGCCCGCGGCCGCGCCCTGACTACTTCGGAACTTCTGCTACTGACTACTTCATTACTAATTTTGAGTAGTTTACCATAAAGACTATTATATTTTTAAAAGAGCCAGGGCGGCCCCGGCCGTGCTGTCTTGTTAGAGCTCTAAGTATGGATTTATTTATTTTTAGGTAATCGAAGTACAAGTTAGTGTAATCGAGAAATACTATGTCGTTATGTGAAAAGCGAAGCTTTAAGCGGCCTAGGGCTGAGACGGGTGAGGAGGAGGAGGGTGGGGGGGGGCTACGAGCGCGCCGCGTTTGTGAAACGTCGGTGTGATTCTATTTTTGAGATGAAATAAGTTTTAGTCGTGAGAGAAGGGGGGGGGGGGGGGGGATTTGGGGGTTGCGCCACCAGCCTCGGTCCGACCCTGCTTGTGTTACTTAGATATTAGTAAAGATATTATATGTAATTACAGTTCTATTTTCGAATTGTTGTGAATTCCGAACGATAGCAGGCATCGTATCGAGTAGCCATAGTGATTGTGATCGACGTCTGTGACTTACGGTAAGGGAGGCAGGGAGGCGGCACGCCGCGCCGCCGCGCGCGCGTCGTGCATTACGAGTTCCAAGAACAAACCAATAAACTCTCTGAGAGTACCCGCCGCGTGGTTTTATTGCCCTTCGCCCCGTCCATCCCCATTCCAGCCTTCCGCTTCCGGCCGGAGCGCCCGGAGGGAACTACGCCGCAGTGTATTGTAGCAGGAGGGCATGTCGCGTCGCCGCCGGCGCGGGGCAGAGCTCGGCGCGAGCGGCGGCGGCGGCGGGCACGCTAGCTGTAGCTGTAGTAGTGGAGCGCCGAGCCGTAAGGTTTACACCTCGAAATCCAGGGCCAGTCTATGAATCTATATAAAAACTTTTTAAATGTGCTTTTGAATAGAATGTAAAAAAAAAATTAAGTTTTATTATGAAAAGTAGAACTTGTCCTGGGGCTTCAAGGGACTTTTAGTAAAATTCAATAATATTAATTATATTAATCATGATATCAACGTTACATTTGAACATTTGTTGTCGCAGCCTCGTATCGAAACTAATGAACCGTCGAATACTGATGATAGAACTAATGAACCGTCGAATACTGATGATAGAACTAATGAACCGTCGAATACTGATGATAGAACTAATGAACCGTCGAATACTGATGATAGAACTAATGAACCGTCGAATACTGATGATAGAACTAATGAACCGTCGAATACTGATGATAGAACTAATGTTTGCCTTGTTTGGGACGAAATCGGATCCGGCTCGCAAGTACTGAGCTCCGACCTACGAGAAACTGTTAAAGTAACGCGAGGAATCTGTGCGCTGGAGGCCGCTCTGCAGAAGAGCGGATGGATTGTCTCAGTATTAAAATATTCGCAAATTTGTCTACGAACATGAATATGTGTACCTACTATCCAGGTACAATCATGTACATTTGCGTGGTGGTAGGGTACTTTCTAGTACTCGGCTGGCTAGCTACCACCCTCAAGTTGAAAATCTGTCGCCAAGCATCTAACGCTGTGTTCCGACAGCCTCACTTGAGAGCCAGTTCCATTCCAGGCTAGGTGTGTTTACCATCTTCGACCACACCGTCACTTAACAACAAGTGAGCTGTGGTCAAACACCTAGCTTGTCAGCCATAAAAAAAAATACACTTATGAACCTCAAATACATCAGTTATCGGCAAACACGCCAAACACGGTCACACGCCAGGTCGTAGAAGGTAAAATTGTTCGCGAAACTAAATGTGAAAAAAATAATATTTTTTTATTCATGATTTTTTTGACAAAAAAATTGCACTACATCTATATGAACTACGAGTTCTACTGAGCTTCGTCCGTTATAAAATTTTGCAAAAAAAAAGTTTGTTCGGTTCGCAGAATTCACGAGTAATTATTTTATTCAAAAAAACTCAAAACTCAAAGTGCTTTATTTCCTTTAGACCTTACAGGACTCTTGGACACGTCACACGTCACAAATTATAAACATACTTAAAACTAGGAAATAAAGTGATCACTTTGATCTTTCGTTCACTTCAATCTTTTTGAGGTAAAGTAAAGAATCGAACAAGAAACCTTTACCTTGTTAGATTGTTAGTTTTCGAGTTGGAGCAAAACTCGTCCCAAGCTTTTTTATCGTCTAGATAATCTGATATTTTGTAGTAAGCCTTTTTACATAGGATATTTTTGACAATTTGTTTGAATTTATTTATTGATAATTTTTGCAACTCACTAGGAGTTTTGTTGTAGAAGCGTATACATTGCCCTTTAAATATATATTATAATAGGTTGTATATTCCCCGCAACGGAGTACCCAGGCCCGGGCGCACCCGGAGCTGAGCTGAGCTTCACCTCGTTCTGCTCCGCGAGGCGATGCTCGGTGTTGTTACATTTTATTGATACTTATTTTGTTTTAGGTTTGTTTTTAAAGTCTTTTTAATTTTTGTTTATTTATTGTTTTGGTTTTTGTTCTGTTTTGTTTTTGTATTAATCTCTTTGTACACATTGTTTGGTGAATCGTGTCTTCCCTCGCCGCGTGCGTGGCTGCAACACGCCACGTGCGTCCTCGTGACTTGTCGTCGTCATAGTAAAGACGACGTTGATAATACCTAAGTTGCACTTTTTTAAATTGAAAGGGATCGTTTGACGGCGTTATGGGAATCCGTGGTATCAGATATCGTCTCGCCTTCCACGAGCTATACTCGCACCTAGAAAACATTTCTTTGTAAGGGCACTGATCGCAGTATCTGGAGTGTTGGTGGAAATGTGTGCTCGTGGTTCAGCGGTAACCTCGTCTAGAATAGACCGGCTCGTTCGATATTATTGATAAAATGAATGTTTCGCACAACCGTAAATCTTCTTTTATATTGAGACTGTGATCATCTTCATATGCAATAAAGCTGCGGTGGCGGTGGCGGCGGTGCGGCGGTGCGGCGGTGCAGGTACCTACTTACGACGCGACGCGGACCGTCGCCGGTCGGTAGGTAGCTCTGCTTATATTATGAGCGAAGTACTCGCGGCCCCGACTCATACCTACTTTACTTGCTTCGTCATGAGTATCGTTCAGCGTTCACTGCTGTGCGCTCCACCTCTCCAACTTCAAGGACAGTCGTGCTAAATTCTGAATCAGCTGAATCTGTTCTAATGTTTTTTTACAATGCCTCCAAAGCGGTGAACGCTTTTTACAGGCGTTAGTTTCTCGCAAATCTTTATGTACCTACCTCTTAGGTCTCGCATCGATCTATTTACGGCTCCCGTCGAAGCTTTGTTCGGCAGAGTGCATTCGTGCCGCGCCACAGACGCGATCTAGGTACTGATACTTCCGTTTTATTTATTTATTTTCCTCCAGCGAGTAGAATTGCAGTTAGCCGACGGAGAGCTCCGCTTGAGCATATTTTGGCCAGTGCCTACACCATTTATCAAAACTGTTTTGACGGTACCACAGTACCACAGTACCACTCTGAGCGTCTGACAAATATACAACAGGTACCAGAGGGTTGCCGCGGAAGAATGCGAATGCGTGCCCGCAGCCTCGACACAAAGCGCCGAGGTGGAACACTCCAGGGTTTTTAGTGGGTAGGCCGTGATTAGGACGGAGGGTCCCACATAACCACCGTGCCCGCCCCAGGGCCGGTGGTATACATTAAGTATTTTTCCTGGAAAAAAAAAAAAGGTACCAGAGGGTTATCGGAGGTATTCACATTGTCGACGCGGGCTTGATTCGGTTCGCTATGTCATCTCTGTTTATTCGTCAACATTTGTGTGTTCAATATATTCTCTGTTCGAGTTATCGTCGACCCCATCGCCGGCTCGCGGAGATGGTGAGCCGGAACGAGGGAGAGTACCGATGTAGTGGTGAACGGTTCTCGCAAGTCGGACGCACCGCTACGCTCAGCGTTGCCGGGCGTCCGGATAAAGCCGGAAATAGGCTTTTTGATTGCCTGTCCGGCCAAAATAAACGGTGTCCGGCTTTTGTTAGGCTTTTTACATTTCGCAAACGAGTGAGCGCCGATCGCCGAGCGCCGAGGGTAGGGGAGGACAAAAACCCGTTCACGCATTGACACTTTCGAAAGAAGTCTGTACCTTTTACATTCAATCATTTCATTAGATAATAATGTTGTAAATTATTAGGATGAGTTCTACAAAATCTATCAAGAGTAGTATGCGCGTGAAATGCGGCGAGCTCGCGGGCGCGGTGCCTGCTACTCTATCGTTACCTATTCCAATGTACGTATTAATTACTTCAAGAAAGTAAAAACACTCGGAATGACATAATGAATAAGCGAAAAGTATTGTAAGTAATTGGCATGTATTGTATACAGATGGTTCGAAGAGTAATGAAGGACGAGGGGCGGCTTTTTATGATCCTACTCTCGGCCCTAATTCAAATATGAACAATTGTTTTAGAATAAGCAACAATTATATTTCAGTTATGTCAGTGGAGCTCATTGCAATATCTGAGGCGCTCACTTACACCCAAAATAATGAACGGCGGAAAACTGTAATTTTCACCGATAGCAAAAGTGCACTTCAGCACATTATACGATGCACCTCGGGCAGGAGGGGGTGTCTATAGCCTATAAAATTTTATCACAGATAGAGGATTTGCACAGTAAATTTTTTGAGATTAATCTGCAATGAGTTCCATCGCATATTGGCCTAAAAGGTTATGAGGAGGCTGACTAACTAGCAAAAAAAGCAGTTTTAACGGGAAAATATTACAAAATTTTACCTAAATTTAAAAAAAATTGCTATTGTATTTGGAAAGAACATTTTAATGTAAGATCAATGGAAAAAGGGATATGGTAGGTACAAGACTATAGTGTGTGAGCCTCCTCACATACCTTAGTTTAGTAATGTAAGTGTGTCACGTAGTGTCATTGTCACAGCACATAGACAGAGAACTGGCCATATGCCTTTAAAAAAAATTGCCTTTTTGATGGGTAAAGCTGAGACCCCAAATTGTGAGACATGTGGAGTTGAAGAAGATGTGTACCACCTCCTGGTGGATTGTATTCGCCTCCAGAGGGAGAGATGGGCACTTGAGGTGACTTATCATTTGAACAGACTGGACGTCCGCGTCGGTAGTTACAACAGGCTGCTGTCCGAACCCTGTTCTGAAGCAGCCAGGGAACTTTTCAATTATGTGAGTCGCCTCAAGTGACCTACTTTGATTTTTTTCTGTGTATGCAGGGGAGTGAATGTGTGTATGAGAGAGTGTGTATAAGTATGTGTTGTGTCTAGATATTATTTTATTAATTTTTACTTATAAGAAATACTTTAGAAAATACGACGGGACTGCCATGTGCATGTCACAAAAGTCCCTTAAAAAATAGGAATTAAAATAAAAATAAAACACTATTATTGCTTACCTATATTGGATTATTTAAGTGGGTTTGTTTACAATTTCACGGGTTTTATTGTCGTTTCACGGAACCCTAATTCTTTTTCGGGATTGCAAGTAATATGTTACTCCTTATAACAGTAGAAGTTCCGGCGGCGGCCGCTTCGGAGATAATGGAGACAGATGAAAACTTGAACAATGGTGTTTTGGTATACTCGTATATACATAACTACGTATACGTAAGGATTTTATGTAAAAGTACATATCGATCGATCGATAAATCATAAACGCACCTAAACAAAAATTAAAAAAGTACCATAGACAAGTTCAGGAAGTGAAGTGAAGCTACAACTTACGATTAATCGATTCGGGATTGTTATTCGACTCAATTTATGTATATGTTCAATGTAGGCTATGTGGTTATGATGAGATTTTATGAGATAAACCGCGATTTGAAATGATTTTATGGAGTTATGATTAAGAATGAATATTGATTTGATTCGTACATAGATGCCCTGATTTTCTTATTACAAAATAATTACACTTATTTATAAAACGTATGTTATAAAAAACTAAATTGTAAAACGAAGGTGTAACAATCACCGTAAATATTTAAAGCATGATATACATATACATATGTGGTACTTTGAGTATTGAGTCGGCTGAAAATTAGCAAAAATTTTCAATATCGACATTGAAACAATCGAATATTGTTTCTACCAAACTCCGATGATCGAATCGAAGTACGTGAGTGAATATCCAACACTATTTTTTCTAATAGGTTTAAATGTAAGAAAAAAAGCGCGGGAACCTTGTTAGCGGCTGGCAGTCATTTTCAATTTTCTTGTGATTTTTCGTTAATTTAATTGTAAATTCTGTTTATTTCGTTTAAATTTTTGTAAATACTTGTTAAATTTTAGGTATAGTGTTAGCGACGCGCTCACTATTTATGTAGGTAGTGTAAAATAATATATAAGTTAATTTTAAGATACGGGTAGGCTGCGGATTCGTCGCAGCCGCCCGGCTCCCGGCGGTCTGTTCTTGTCGGCCGAGAGGAGCGAGCGGGTGCGTGCTGTGCACCGCGCCATATATCCTCATTTTTTTATACGGTCGATAAGCTCATAATTGTACTAATATTTTTGCAAATAAATAACAAATAGTATACAGTGTTTTCTTCAACTAGTCACGACCCGAGGCCACTTCTCATACTCAACATATAGGTTGTAAATATCTGTATATTTTTGGTGAGTCCTTTCCATTTTTTTGTAATTGAAAAAAAGGGCGATGGGGAAGAAACGAAAAAAAGAAAAACCTCCCCCCGGTCTACCTGACTCGGAGACTAGCGACTCCGAGGAATATTTTTCCGACCAAGGGGCTGAGGAAAGTAAAAACAAGTACTTGCCCTATAGAGTCGCAGACTATTGTAGGCGATATCCCGAAGACAGCGCGGCTGGTCATGAATTTGTGGTCTTTATTGAAAGAAACAATGATAACAATTTGATTGGAACGCGGGACATGATGTTCCTTAGTAGCTGTTTTACTAGGTTCGTTAAGGGTGTGTTTATTATTGTTTTACTTGAAAAAACTAAATAAATACAAAGTGTATTTACCAGTCCAAACTTTGCAAACGCTTTTTTGGACAACACTACATTCCTTAAAGAGCAAAACATAAAGGCCTCTATACCGGCAGGTAAGACTGAGATTACAGGTGTTATCAACTCTGTTCCCACGGATATGAGCAATCAAAAAATATTCAAAGCCTTATCCAGTCCAAAAAAAAAAATATGTGTGCGTCGCTTGATGAGGAAGGAAAAAACAGGCAATACATTCACCTTGGTGCCAACACAGTCCGTCGCAGTAACTTTTTCGGCTTCGACATCACTCCCTGACTATGTTTTTATAAAAATGTGGCGGCTGCCTGTATCCCCATACATCCCACCTGTGAAGCAATGTTTCAAATGCTTGCGATTCGATCATCTGGCAAAATTTTGTCGTAACTCGCAAAGATGCTCTATATGTACTGGGCCTCATGGCTACAAAGAATGTACAGTAACTCCAGATAATGCCAAATGCATTCACTGCTCAGGAAATCACTTGTCCGTATCGGGTCAATGCCCTATTAAAAGACAAAAGATACAAGAAAATAAATCCAAAGTTACAGCTACACCATTTACTGATTTATTCAATTACAAAAATAAAAACTTTCCAGCACTAAACAAGACAGAAAACAGCCTTGACCTAATTAACTTAATTCTAAATAATGAAAAAGCTCTGAATTTAATAACAGAATCATTAGTTAAAGTATTAACCCTCAACAAAATGAACAACACAAGCATCAGTTCTAAAATAATAACAGACACAATAAAGGAAACATTACAGCACCAAGACAATAAGTCATCACAATGTCCAACGTCATCAACATAGCTCAGTGGAATGCACAAAGTTTGCTAAGCAATCGACTAGAGTTCCAGAAATTTCTCTATGGCAATGGAGAAACTTCTGGAATTATACATATAGCTCTAATATGTGAAACATGATTAAAACCTCACATCAATTTTAACATTAATGGATATTCCATTGTGAGAAATGACTGTGGTAATGATCACAATGGAGTAGCCATATTAGTTCACAACAGTATAAAATTTCGTAAGATTGATACTTATTTTGATAACTCCTTACAAAATACTGCAATACAAATAGAGATTAAACAAAAAACTTTAACATTAGTCAGCATTTACATTCCAGGAAACTACTCCTAGATTCGATAAAAATAATCTTGATCGCTTAATGCATTATCTTCCACATCCATGCATTGTCGCAGGCAATTTCAACGCTTTACATACAAGTTGGGGTTGTTCTAGGTGTGATGCACGCGGACGTGATATTATGGATATTATAGATCGTAATAACTTGGTACTCTTAAATGATGGTCAACCAACTACAGTGGGGTCTCATAACTGGAGGCCAAATGGCCTTGATTTATCCTTGGTTTCTTCTTCTATTGCTTTTGTCTTGCGATTGGCTTGTTTGTTCTGATCCTCTTGGCAGCTATCATTTGCCAACTCTAATTAAATACAGACTTTCTTCAACCTCGTCCTGCTTTCTCTAATATCCCTCTGCATGCAAACCTGAAATTGGTGGATTGGAATATATATGAAAAACAAGTAAATGAAATGTTAGATGGTTTTGTTATTGATACATCTGATTTGATTTCAAGCTACAACAACTTTTGTGACTTAATAGTCTCTGCTATCAATCATTCTGTTACGAAAACTACTTCTAAATCAGTCTCAAATATTAATAAAGGCTCTGGTCAATATCACTCATCTCAACAAAACAAAGTTCCTTTGATCTGGTGGAATGACACATGTACAAAAGTAGTAGACACTTCAAACAAGCTTTTATCAGTTTTAAAACAAATCCTTGTCTTGACAACTACGTTGCTATCAAACGTACTCAGGCTTCGAAAAAAAGAATTTTGAAACAGGAACGTCGAAATAGTTGGGAGTACTTTTGTCATTCTATTAACAGGCTTACTCCAATGAAACATGTACGGGCAAAAATGAAAAAATTCAACAAAAAATTTACACCACAAAATGAGTTCGGTAATTGTGATTGGATTCCTCCATTTCTAAAAAAATTTACACCAGATACAGTTAAGAACTTGCCAAATATTACAGGACATGATATAAATTCATTTTTAACCGAGACATTCTCCATCACTGAACTCAAGGCAGCATTAAAATCAAGAAAATTACACTGCAACTGGAGTAGATTGGATATTGTATAAAATGATTAAATTTTTAAGTGTTAGTAACCTTCATTTGTTGTTAAATTTGCTCAACTTTCTTTGGCTACACAATATAATCCCAGATCAGTGGAAAACTGACTGCTTCATTCCAGTCTTGAAACCAAATAAACCCTCAGATCTTCCAGATTCATATCGCCCCATTACATTAAGTTCTTGTATGGGTAAAATATTTGAACAACTACTAAAACAACGCCTTGAACATTTTATTGAAAGTAATAAAATTTTTTACTTAGTAATCAATTTAGTTTTCGTCAAGGTTGCTCGGCAAGGGAAAGTTTAAGTAATTTTTCTTTAGATGTCAACAACTCTTTGTCTTGTAACGGTCTCACAGTCTGTGTCTTCTTTGATGTAATAGGTGCCTTCAATGGCATTAACTTGGATGTGCTTGCAAACATACTACTTGATCTCCAGATTCCTGAAAAATTGGTTAAATGGATTTTTAATTTTTTGAATGAATGAAAAATATTTGTCAAACATGATAATCAGTTGTTTGGGCCAAGGTTTTAGTACAAAGGTGTTTCACAGGGTGGAATTTTAAGTCCATTGGTTTCTATTTTGTACATTTATAAATTAAATAATATACTAGGTTCACAAGTAAAAAATTTGCAGACGATCTTGCAGTATATTGCTCAGGGCATAACCTGACTACAGTTGTAGAGACACTTAATAGTACTCTCCAAAGTCTTCAAGCCTATTATGAGTCTTGATCTAGATATAAGCACTGAAAAAAGTAAGGTTGTTGTATTTTCAAAAAAGCCAACTAATAATGCATCTGTACTTGTATACTATGGTGAAAAGCTGTTGCTAGTTGAAAATAGTATTCGGTTTTTAGGAGTCATATTTCAAAACAACTTCAAATTCGATCAATATGTTGATTGCTTAGCAAACCGTGCCACAAAAGCTTGTAATATATTAAAAACATTGACAGGTACATATTGGGGTGCTGACTCTAAAATTCTACTGACACTCTATAAATCACTCGTAAGGAGACATTTTGAGTATGCCTTTTTTTGCTATGCAGGTGTAATGAAGATAAAGATTTATTTATTTGCAATAACATGAGTAAATTATATGATGACCATAACTAAATTTATGAGCTTCATGTTATGCCTAAAGAGGCGTACAAATTTTTATGGCAACACAATATTGGCAGTTATTTAAGTTTTTAAACAGGTACATTAATAATAATTGAAATATAAAAAAAAAAAAAAAATTATACATAGTCACATAAAAATTAAACAAAAGTATTAAAATATAAAAATCAAAATGTCATTAACAATAATAAAATGTCAGTGGAATTACAAAATCAATAAAATTATAAAATGTCAATATAAAAAAAAGGACAATTAAATTACAATGTCAATAAAATTAATAGAATGTCAATATAAAAATATACACAATGTGAAAATTTGTCAATTAAAAATTCATTAATTTTATAATAGGTTTTTTGAACTAACAGTTGTTTCAATTTTATCTTAAATGGAACTGGTTTTAGATCTCTTATTGGCTTTGGTATAGTATTGAAAATGATAGGTCCCATACACACTATACTATTGTTCATCAAGGATGTCCTTGATGGGAAATTGCGTAGTCTATTATGGTCCCTACGATTTCTGACCACAAGATCAGAGAGCGCTGGAAAAAGTTGTGGATTATTTTTCACAAATACAGCTGTTTCTAGTAGATATAGGGACGGAAGTGTAAGAATTTTATATTTAGTGAAATATGGTTTACAACTATCAGTCCTTTGTAGTCTAAACATAGACCTGAAGCTTGTTGATAAATTAGATAAAATTCAAAATAGGTGTTTACGTATCCTTGTGCAATGCATTCCACTCCCATCATTTCGATGCAGGTGGAGTGCAGTGTACCGCCACTGATGCTAAGATTTAAATATCTTACGTACAGGTTTATCTTGAAAATCTTGTCTTAGACTAATCATCTCCTTGTAGAAAAACTGAATCAGTCTCTGGCTACCATTGGTTCTTCTCCAAAATCTATGATTTTGCTCCAACATTTACCTGAAATAATGAAAATTAAAAATGAAAATAACCTGTATGAAAACTTACTATTGCCTTGTTATCAGGGTTGTTATTCTTCCAAATTTTTCCATCTTAAAGTTGTGATTGATAAATCTTTAAGGCATAAATCCGAAGTCTATTGTCTGTTAGAAAATTGGCCGGGATATAATTATGTATATACTGGTGGTTCAAAAAATGCTAGTAATGTTTCTTCGGCTCTTTATGACATTCAGTGTAGAAGACGGTACGGGTATAGACTCCCTAATTCAGTTAGTGTGTACACTGTTGAAAGCTACGGTATACTTAAAGCATTAGAATACATCCAAACTCAGAACGGCATAAATAAATGGTTGATAGTTTCAGACAGTATGAGCGTCCTCCAGGCTTTAGACAATCCAAATTTCAATTCTTCCACTAATTATATCATCCATGAAATTAGATCCAAATATCATGATTTATCAACATTGCATAATAAAGACATTGTATTAATCTGGACTCCAGGTCATATAGATGTGGTTGGTAATGAACAGGCCGATTTTCTTGCTAAATCCATAACAAACAATGCTCACAGTATTCCTATTACAGCTGTTTCAATACCTAGTTCAGATATTTTAGTCTCTGTTAAAAAACAATTGAGTGAAGAATTTCTTGAAACTTGGAAACTAATAACACAAACTAAAGGGAAGTGGTATATTGAGGTTAACAACCAATTATCAAGGCCTTGGTTCACCAAAGGGCCTCGCTACTGTGGAAGGAAATTCTATACTATAATTTGTCGTCTTATGTTAGGTCATTGTCGTTTTAACGCTCTTCTAAATAAAATCAAGATAATATCATCACCCACCTGCAACTATTGCAATCTGGCTGATCAAACACTGGAACATCTTTTCTTTGATTGTATTGAATTTTCCTTGGTCAGACTAGTTTTAGTAGATCGCCTCCTGGAGATATATAAAACTAATAAAAATATCCCGCGCTCTCTTCAGCAACTATTAAGTAATGAGAAATGTTTTAAACCTCTGTATGATTTTATAACAAATACAATCGGAGACATTTAATCTCCGAATCCTGTAAATAATTAAAAATTTAAAATATAACCTAAAAAAACTTGACTATGTCAATAGTCAAATAATTCATGACATACAGACATACCATTTTATGGACTTATGTATCGAGAGTAAAAATACTAATAATATGTATATGTAATGGTCAAATCAAACCAATACCAATGATGAAAACACATGGAAAAACACAAAAAACTTGGCCACGATGGCCTAAATTATTGAAATAATGAAATTAAAAATAACATCAGACGATGGCTGTATGGGGTTGACACCCTTTGCCTTTCCCGAAAGGGAAAAAATTAACCAAAAAAAAAAAAGGTTTAAATCCAAAATGCCGCCAATTGAATCAAATATCATGTGAAAAACAAACGATTAATGGTTAAATAACGTTGCAAGGTAAGTTTTATTGAAGCGCAAATATCATGTGAAAAACAAACGATTAATGGTTAAATAACGTTGCAAGGTAAGTTTTATTGAATGTTCAATCGAAATTCAACAAATGTACGATCAGAAAGTGTTTCCGATGTATAATTACTACAATATTTCGTTACCGATTACAGATCCAAACGTCCGCCATTACTTTTCATTGTGGTTATCAAAGAATAACGAAATAAAACTTCCAGCGAATAAGAATAAGGTATCGCCGATACATAGTTTGGTAAGTTGTCCTACAATGAAACCGGCAATGACTGAAACTCGAGTCTAGATTTTGTAGCATCCCCTTGGAGGTGATAATTAGGTACAACAGACTTATAGACTGGAGTTACTAATCTGACGAGGTTTCGTTAGTATGTACACTTTCGGGTGTATATGATTTGTACATTTATGAACTAGTCGTTTAAAGGTAAAGTCATTGAAGGTTACTAACCTTAGAAGTCGCTAGCACCAGCTAGTTTATGTTTATTATGTATGAATGTGTAATTGGATTAGTTGAACACAATAACTAACAATACGGCGATATTATGTATTGAGAGGCAGTGGTGCACCTAGGTGTGGTTGAAGTGGCCCCATGCCCTTAGCCTTGCTACTGTAACTTCACCCACATCTGGATTATTCCACGCTGCGCCACTGTTAAGAGGTGTTCAGAAGTTATTAAATATTATTTAATAGCAACTGAAATGTAGCCTTCATTACACAGTCTCAATACAGTTTTTGGCACTAATTTGATTTCAATTTCAATTTTTGAATAAATTGATATGAGTATGCAATGGTGATATGATTGAACTTGATAATTCGGTATGTAAAGTTTTTTTTTGGTATTTATTTTATATTTTTTTCTGATAGTAAACTTTATTTCATGAAACTAATTTGAATATTTTGGCTTTTTATGCGGTAGTTGATTTTTAATACGTTTTCAAACTTTTGATAGCGATGACGTCATGAGGTTGGCTGAATATCCATAGTAGGCCTTTGCCATGTAAAACAAAAAATAATATTTTGACACAATTGATTGACTTTGACAACTGACATGAAGTAAAGATTTTTGTTTATCAAAGCTTCTTAATGTTGCTAATCTATTACTTTTTTGTATGGATTATTACGCTATTACGCCGCTGGCAAATCTATTAAAAATTAAAAAAATAGATGGATCTATTACAGCTATTTTACAGAAACATTAGAACTGACAGAATGCACAGAGTATGATGCCAAAAAGAAAAAGGACAAACCCAATGAACTTTTTTTTTACGTGATTTGGCAATGCACGGTTGTTATATTTACCTATTTTGGTATTTTATAAGTGAAGTAACGAAATCATAGTATTTTTCCGTACTATCCTTAGATATGGATAGTATCTAGTACGGAGCATGAAATAGTTGTTCAAATACTGTAATTATAGTACGAAATCCAACGCTGCGTTGACTTGACATTGACAGTTTTTGTTTAGGTTCGCCATTGCTTTTGTACAGCGAACTACATGACGTCATTATGGGACTCATTGAAAGTCAAGTTTATCTTGTGTATTTTATTGAAATATACCCCATCTCATAGTTTAGAGAATTTTAAACGTCAAAATAATGTACAGGAATGTAATATTTCGAAATGGTTTTGGAATCAGCAAAGTATTTTTTTTCTTTACATACCTATTCTTATTCCTATGAATTCTTATTTCCGTGTCTTGTCGCCTGCAGCTATCGCCCTAATATTCTGATAACTTATAACAACAGATGTATGCGACACGTTATTTCTGTTTCCCATTATCCACTGGTCGCTTTGTTGACACTCAGGAGCTGGAACTTGTACGTCATTCCGCACACTAGGCGTGCTCAGCGCGGCACTACTGGCCGCCGCCGGGCGTCCCGCTCGAGGCTCGCGTACGAAAAATCCAGTTGCTAACACGCACGCCTGTGGGCCACGAAGTCGGCGAGCTTATTTGCTCATAAAGGCTCTCCGGGATACCTATTATAAATACAGCGTGCCAGTTTGATTTCGTATCCCTTTTCTCCACGTAATACTTATCGGACCGATAAATTTTATTCAAATAATCTAATTTTTTTTTTCAATTGTCTCTGGATTGAACGAACTGCCATGCTTGGATGTACTTTAATCGTTCTACAGTTTGAAGAGTGTCGTCTTTTCTCCCTGTGCCCTTTATAATCTCACGCTTTCTGTGAGATCTTTTTTTCACTTTCTGCCAGTCGGCATCAGTGCCCTTATCATTAGTAGCTGCGATGACGTGTTTAGTGGCCACACACGCAGGTTCGATAGAAATATCGGCGGTGGAAGTGGGAGAAAAACGTCGAGTACCCTCCGACGGCGTTTTAACATCGCTTGACGGCGGCGGCGCGGGCGGTGGCACAGGTTTTCCAACACGTTTCTGTGTCGGCGCCGTGTTACCTTTTTTGTTGAGTGTGTTTGATATCGCGGCAGCTGCGGCGGCGCGCGCAGGGCGCACGGCGCGCCGGTCTGTGCAAGCGGTTGCGGCGGAGTCGATAAGATCGAGGCACCCTCATCTTGCGGTTTGATTATTGGGGACTTACCCTCCACTGTCATTTTAATTGTACGCAAAATATCTTGGGCTTGATCTGCTGCTATGGTCCCGTGTTTAATAATTATAGCTTCTATAGCACTGACTTTAATAGTAAGTTCACTCACTGCTCTCATTACGTCCCTTAAGGTCGGTTCTGTGGCATTTGGAGCCATAATACTATTTTTAATTAATTAATAACGCGGAAGTGTGTTGATGCGTGCGAGTTCGTTCGTTGATTTTTATATATGAATATAAAGTAGCTCAAGTCACTCTCGACAGATTTAATAGGGGTTTTCTCCCAAATTTGACAAATACAAATATTTTATTGATAACACCAATGTTACAAGTCAATTCCGTAATATCATGACATACGGATATTACATGGATTTCGGTTTGAATATGGTTGGCATAGCCTCTACTAGTTTTACTAGAACACAGAATTGTATTGGTTGCCTTGAATCACGTCATCGCGATGCAGAAATCACGACAACGCGACGCTGGCGCATCTAGTGTGCACTAGGCAAACTAAAATGTTATCCGACCAGTGTCGCTCGACGCCGTTAGGTGGCGAAGCCAGTTTAAATACAATGTGTTTTCTTTGTTTGTCGACAATGTTGTTCATATGTTTCTCCTGAAGAGCCGTGGACGTAGGTATATTACAATGAAATAGACAAAAATAAATCAGCAATTTTATTACAACAAACATTTTCATTCGCATCTTCTTTACAAAATAAGTTTTCATAATCTCTCAATAAAACTTTACATTCCACAATCAACATTATTTACAAACGAACACTCGATATAATATGTACAGGCGAGTTCACGACGTGAAAATAAATAATGACGCTTCGCACTACACTAGTATCACACGAGCAACCTGAGCCGCTTGAGCTGCGCGCGCACTAGTATCACACGAGCACCGTGAGCCGCTCGAGCGGCGCGCGCACTAGTATCACACGAGCACCGTGAGCCGCTCGAGCGGCGCGCGCACTAGTATCACACGAGCACCGTGAGCCGCTCGAGCGGCGCGCGCACCAGTATCACACGAGCACCGTGAGCCGCTCGAGCGGCGCGCGCACTAGTATCACACGAGCACCGTGAGCCGCTCGAGCGGCGCGCGCACTAGTATCACACGAGCACCGTGAGCCGCTCGAGCGGCGCGCGCACTAGTATCACACGAGCACTGTGAGCCGCTCGGGCGGCGCGCGGCGCGCGGGCGGCGGCGCCGGTGCCGGCAGCGCGCGCTTCGTGAGCTCCTTGTCGCGCGGCGGCGTGTCGTTGCGCGCGTCCGCATTCTGCGCCTTGTACAGCGTGTGCGCGCGCGGCAGCTCCGCGCCGCCCGCGTCCCCGCCCGCGCCCACGCCCGGCGGCTCCTCGCGCAGCGGGTTCGCGTACCGGCGCAGGTTCTCCTCGTTCTGCAGGTTGTTGGATTTCTCCTCGTCGCAGCGGCGCGAGCGCTCGATGGCGCGCGCGGCGCGGCGCCGCCGCAGCAGCAACAGCGCGGCCGCGCCGGCGAGCACCGCCAGCGCCGCGAGCGCGCCGCCGGCCGCGAGCGCGGAGGGCGCGGCGCCGCCGGCGGCCGGCGCGGCGCGCGGCTCCGGCGGTTCGGGCACGCGCAGCCGCAGCGCCGCGCCCAGCAGCGGGTGCTGCGCGAGCCGCCGGCGCGCCACCAGCTCGCTCAGCGAGCGCAGCGCCGCGCCGAGCTCCTCGCCGGCCGTCGTGCCGTCGGCGTCGCCTCCCACTTCATCGCCGATCCACTGAAACCGAACAATCCGTCAGCTCCCTGGCTGCCTCGCCGCGCTCGTAGTGCGGTCCCGCGAAGTAGAGAACGGTACCGACCAGGGCGAGATCGAGGGCGTCGTCGTCGTCGGGCGCGATGTCGCACAGCAGTGCGAGGGGCGGAGCGCGCGGCGCGCGGGCGGCGAGCGCGGCGGCGAGCGCGCGGCGCAGCGCGGAGCAGGCGCGCTCGGCGTGCGCGCCGGCCGCGAGCCGCTCGCGCGCCAGCTGCAGCTGCGCGCGCGCGCACCCGCGCGGCGGCGGCGCGCGCGCGCCCGGCCAGCACGCCGCCGGCGCCGGCAGCGCGGGCGGCTCTACGCTGCGGCCCGCCACCCGTCGGCACTCGCCCAGCGGCGGGCAGGGCGCGCGCACGCACAGTGCGGGCGCCGCCGGCACGCACACCTGCACACGGAGGCACGCGTTATTAATAGGATCACAAACTGGACACACATACAGTGGCGGTCGAAACCAGAGCCGGCGACTGTTGGCCGATGAGGTGTAATTAAGTGAGAGGAGTCCGACAAGCTTCTGTTAAGTTTTCGAGTGCAAAAAGTGATGAAGTTTTTATTCAATATCAGTTGTAGAAGTGATCATCCAGAACAATATTTAAGTTTCCATTCACTGTGGGCGGTCGTTCAAAACATAGGTACGACCGATGGCGAGCGTCGAGAAATGTTTCGAATGTTGGACAGAGATATATCTATGAATAAGATAGCAAAAGAGTCGAACGGTCGGATGAATCCAAGTTCAATCGGTTTTCTTCGGATGGAAATGCCCATGTAAGGGCGTCCACCGAAGGTACCAGGTACACTGTAGAAACTATCAAACGTGGCGGTCAGATCAGTCAAATCTGCAGATATTCCGGATCGAGGGAACTATGAATGCCGAAATGTACAAAGACATCCTTCGGAACGTTATGTTTCCTTGTGCGAGAGATGAGATGCCACTGATATATAGTTCGTGCAGGACGACGACCCTAAACATACCGCCGAGGTCGTGAAGCAATCTTTCGAGACAGAAAAGGTAACCCTTTCGAAGTGGCCGGCGCGAGCCCGCGACCCTAATCCTATCGAAAATTTGTGGGACCCCATGGATAAGAAAATGTATCGTTCAAAAGCGACGAAGAGTATCAACAATTCGGAGCCTGCATGGTATACAAGGCTTTAGGTCGAATCTGAAAAGATTTATTTTTGCTCACCAAAAGGGGGAGCAGCTTATGAGAAATGATACTAGTGCAATAGGTATAGGTAGGCTTTAAAATTGTTGTAATTTATTTACTTACTTCTATGTCTATATTATTTTTCCTTGTATATGTCACTTGCTTTCCTCATATTATTTATATAGATATTTAGTTTTATTTGTTTGTCTAAATATTGTTTTTGTTGTGTATATTTCTGCATATTTTTCTTTTTTTATTACCGCCTGTCACTATCGTGCGTGACGTCACTTGCCGGCCTTAACGGAAGACCGGCGCCGGCTGGTTGCAGTCGGCATTATGCTGACTTGAGGCCGGTTTGTGACATAAAATTTATTTCTTTCTCTTTGTTCTTTGTGTGTAATTTAGTTTTGTTTTATCTTTGTTTGTTATTTCTTTTGTATCTTTATACCTATTTCGTTAATGTCTAAGAAATTTGTTTTATGTCATAAATAAAATATTGTCCATTGTCTATTGTCAATCTTCGGTCAGCAATCCAAAAAGCGCGGTACGGCGTACCTCGTCGGTGCGGCAGGGCTGCGCGTCGGGCGCCAGGCAGTCGGGTACGCCGCACCACAGCCGCGTGCAGGCGGGCGCGCCGGCGGCGCAGCGGCACACGTTGCAGCCCCACCACCAGGTGCCGTTCCCCGCGCCGCACGCGCCGCCCGCCGCGCCCTCGCCGCCGTCCGCGCCCGCGCCCTCGGCCTCGCCCTCCGCCGCGCCGGCGCCGCCGCCGAGGCCCGCCAGCACTGCGGAGATACGTCTATTGAGAGACCGTCGGTCGGCCACCGTCGCCGCCGCGCACGACACTGCGGCATTCGATATGTTATCATGTAAGAGCGGGGGCTCACATTCGAGACAGCGCCTCGCGGTGCGGTAGGGCAGTGCGGGGCACAGGCAGCGCGGCGGCGCCAGCGGGCGCTGCGGGTCCGGCGCACACTCCGCCGGCGCCGGGCACGCCGGCTCGCACGGCGCGCGCTCGGCGCACGTCGCGCCCGCCCAGCCCGGGGCGCACTCGCACGCCCACCGGCCGCCGGCCGGCGCGCAGTGGCCGTGCACGCACGCGCACGCGCCCGCTGGCAGCTCGCAGCGCGCGCCCGCGCGGCCCTCGCGGCACGCGCACGCCCAGCCGCCGGCCGCGCCCGGCGCCGGCACGCACGACCCGCCGGCGGCGCACGCGCACTCCTCCGCGGGCGCGCCGCTCTCGCAAGTGGCGCCTCCCCAGCCGGCGGCGCACGCGCAGCGCCACGCCCCGCCCTCGCGGGCGCACGTGCCGCCGTTGGCGCACAGCCCCTCCGGGCAGCGGTCCACCGCCTCCACGCGCATCGAGCACGTCTTGCCTGCGGACAAGCGAGAGGCGCGTCAGTCGCGGTCGCGGTCGCGGTGGGCGCCGCCGTCGCGCACTTACCGGTCCAGCCGTCGCGGCAGACGCACGCGAAGTCCGCGGCGCCGTCGACGCAGGTGCCGTTGTTGCGGCACGGGTTCGCCGCGCACTCGTCCACTCCTGCCGGCGAGAGAACGGATCAACGGAGTGAGGGCGGGCGACGTCTCGTTTCGGCGAGCGAGTCGGGGGCCACTTACGGTCGGAGCAGAGCGCGCCCGTGTAGCCGGGCTCGCAGGCGCAGCGCGGCGGCGCGGGCGGCGCGCGCACGCAGCGGCCGCGCGCGCACGCGCAGGCGGCGGGCGCGGGCGCGGGCGGCGCGGGCGGCGCGGGGGGCGCGGGCGGCGCGGCGCGTTGCGTGCAGTTCTTGCCGGCCCAGCCGGGCGCGCAGTGGCAGTAGTAGTCGCTCTGCGCCGTGTAGCACGCGGCGCCGTTGCCGCAAGGCGCGCCCGCGCAGTGGTCGCGGTCGTCCTGCAACACTCACACGCTGAGACATGCGCACGATATACAGTAAACGGCGCGTGCACGACACGCGGAGTCGTGCTCGGCGTCGCGAAAACGTCGAGGACGTCGAAGACCCGTCTGATGAATAGAAGTGAAGCAGCGAGGCTGGAGGTGTATGAACGGGGCGTCGCCGACCACCGAGACGAATATTTTTCTGGAAAGACTTGAACAAAATTATAAAGAGCCCGGAGCGAGATTTGGAAGAATCAGTGTTAGTAACGTGTCACTTAGGATAGAGATAAAGCAGTAGAGGCGGCGGGAGCCGTCACCGTGAAACGGAATACGCTTTCCACCACGAGAAATATGGTGCGATACGGCTGTATAAAGTATGATTCACGTTACACCGTGTGGGCCGAGCCGGCCTCCGGCCGCGTCTTTTCCGCGCCTTTTTTGCGCCGGTCGGTACAGTCTTGTTACACCAGGCCATTCGTGCTACACCTGGCCTATCGTGCTTCTCCTAGTCAGTCGTGCTGCACCGTGCGTGTCGTGTTACACTTGACCTGTCTTGATACACCAGGCTATTCGTGCTACACCTGGCCTATCGTGCTTCTCCTAGTCAGTCGTGCTGCATCGGGCGTGTCGTGTTACACCTGGCCAGTCGTGTTACACCTGACCTGTCTCGCTAAACCTAGCTAGTCGTGTTACGTCCCGTGTCTATGTTCATAACTAGTGATTTCGGTCGTCGTTAATAAGTTTTTTTTTTTCTGTCTTTCGCTCGAGTGATTAGTGTCACTAATGCACGTCTCTTTAAAAAAACTTCACGCCACACCTAGAGAGTACAAAATTCTTGTGCACCGTGTCAATGTAGTTGAATTTAGGCAATGCGAGTGAGTCTACAAGCATTAAGCAAAGGTCAATCCTAATATAATTCCTATCGTATATATATAAAACTACTAGCGGCCCGCCCCGGCTTCGCAGGGGTATTGAACAAAATTTTTTTGCGTCAGGTTATTAAAAAAAGAAAATTATAAAGAAAGTTTGAATATTATTATTTTTATCTGACATCTGTCAATCTGACAATTGGTATATTGGTAACATCTGTCAATCTGACATCTAGGTACGTTTTATGTCACGTCCCACGGCAACGTGATAAAAATAAATAATCTCCTTATGAATATCCTATGTCCTTCTCCTGGTTCTAAGCTACCTCCCCACAAATTTTCAGCCAAATCAGTTCAGCCGTTCTTGAGTTATAAATAGTGTAACTAACACGACTTTCTTTTATATATATATTGATATAAAAGATTAATGCGATTTAAAGCAGTTACTAGCGATCACTGATATCACGCTCGAACTCCTCGTCCTAAGTTTCTAACTTCATGAACCCGTTCAATTATCTTCCCACAAGCCTTTAATACGGTATTTTTCAAGGCCCTGATTAAAAGACATCCTGGGTTCAAAAGACATTATAGTTGGATGTCATCAGCAATCAGCATATACGAGTATATTGTGTGAAATGTATAGTGCTGGAAACAGTTCACCTTATTAGCAATGTAAAGGATAAATAATAAGGGTCCTAAAACAGAGCCTTGTGGCGCTCCCCTAATCAAGTCTTGCAAGATTGGTCGCAACACCTCCCCACTATCTTTTATTTTCACATACTGTGCTGTTACTAATATAGGAATAAAAACATTTTATGATACTAGAATCCGGACCATAGAAATTTAGCTTTATTAAAATAATGGGAATATTGACTGAATCAAAGGCACGCGAAAAATCTAGTACAAAACATTATCAGATACATCTTACAAAGCTGTGCCGGTTCCTAATACGTAATATTGTTTTTATTATTCAAATTCGCAAGAGTCACGTCGTAAGCACACTTCAGGTTACTTGCACACGCATTCCAACAATCGTTCATCGACCATGTTCCGGCTGCGCTGCTCGCCTCACTGAGATACGCCTCCAACTATGGCATGTTCGCGTTGCAGCGTGTCGTGGTTCATTACGTCGCACTACAGATACTTAACCGCGTCCCGGCCCGGTCCCGGCACGGGGTTACGTGAATCGTCTGTAACTCATTATTATAATTCAAGTCGGGGAAACGAAATTACGCGCCGAGTGGCCGTTAGTGCAACAGACGATACGAGGGTTAAACAAGTGGAGGTTAGTACACTCACCGCGCAGTAGCGTCCCGGGCAGGAGGATAGCTAAAAGCAGAAGGTGGTTAGTCGGCGTGGGTAAGCGCGCACGAGGGCGGGGCGGCGAGCCGGCGGCGCGCGCGGTGCGTTACCTCGCAGTTGGCGCCGGAGAAGCCGACGGGGCAGATGCAGCGGTAGGCGTTGGGCAGGTCGACGCACTCGCCGCCGTGGCGGCAGGGGCGCGGCGCGCACTCGTCCACGTCGAGCGCGCACGTGCGGCCCGCGTAGCCGGCCGCGCACGCGCAGTGGAAGTCGTCCACGAGGTCGATGCAGGTGGCGCCGTTGAGGCACTGGCCCGCGCAGTCGTCCACGTTGGTCTCGCAGTCGCGGCCCGTCCAGCCGGCGAGGCAGGCGCAGGAGTACCCGCCGGCCGTGTTGTTGCACGCGGCGGCGTTGACGCAGGGTCCGAGCGCCGCGGCCGCGCACTCGTCCACGTCGCGGTCGCAGGCGGGCCCGCCCCAGCCGGGCGCGCACTCGCACGCGTACGCGTCGAGCAGGTCGCGGCAGGTGGCGCCGTTGCGGCAGGGCGCGCTGGCGCAGTCGTCCAGGTCGCGGTCGCAGGCGGCGCCGCCCCAGCCGCGCTCGCAGGCGCAGCGGAAGCCGCGCGGCGCGGCGGCGTCGAGCGCGCAGGCGCCGTGCGCGCACGGCGCGGGCGCGCACGGGTTGTCCACGCGCTCGCAGTCGGCGCCCGAGAAGCCCTCGGCGCAGCGGCACAGATACTGGTCGGGCGCCGTGTTCTCGCAGGTGCCGCCGTGGCGGCACGGCTCGTGCGTGCCGCAGTAGTTGAGGTCTTGGTCGCACAGAATGCCGCCCCAGTTGGTGTCGCAGGTGCAGTCCCACGAGGAGCCGTTGCAGTAGCCGTGCTTGCAGCCCGGGTAGGGCTGGCACTGCGCGCACAGCTCGCCGCGCCAGCCGGGCCGGCACGCGCACTCGCCGGGCCGGTCGCAGCGGCCGTGCACCGGGTGGCAGCCCTCCTTGCACACGGCTGCGAACAGGGGACGAGTCACCTCGGGGCGAGGGCGCGGGGGAGCGCGGGGAGACGCGGCAGGGAGACTCACGTTTCTCGCAGTTGTCGCCCTGCCAGCCGGGCAGGCAGTGCTTGTCGCCGGTCTCGGAGCAGGAGTAGTGGCCGAACTTGTCGTCGCGCGCGCGGCAGAACGAGGTGCACGTGGTGTTGTAGTAGTTGGGCTGGCAGAGCACGCGCACGCGGTACGCGACGGCGGCGGCGGCGCCCGCGAACCGCAGCGCGTGCCACTCGGCGCTCGGCTCCACGATGCCGGACCACCACGCCTCCTCGATCAGCCCCTCCTCTGCAAGCGAGAGGCCGGTGTGAGCGCGGGCGGCAGGGGCGGGGCGCTGGCGGGCGGGGCGGTGTGGGGAGGCACTCACCCGGGTCGGCGTACGGAGCGTCGTCGTAGGCCTGCAGCACGAGCGTGAAGGAGCGCGTCCAGCGGAAGGAGAAGGGCAGCGAAAGCGTGTAGAGCGGCTCGGCCAGCGTGAAGGAGTCGGTGCCGAGCGCGGGCGACGCGCTGCGGCCGAACGAGCACGCGCCCGGCGCCGCCACCGACTGGTACTCCTTGAGGCAGAGCGCGAACCGCGTGCGGCAGGCGCGCTGGCAGGCCGCCGGCTTCGGGCCTGCCGCCGGGCCGCCGCAGCATGCGCCCGACGCCAGCTCCAGCCGGTAGTTGGAGAACTCGAGGATCTGCAGCTCGAACACGCCCGCCCCCGCCGCAGCCTGCGCACAGCACACGGGACGTTATGTCGGCGTCGGTCTGCTCCGCCGCCGCCACCAAACGTTGGTGACACGCTCACAACGAGCCCGGCTGCACGAGGTGCACTACTCGTAGTGTGAAGGGACACGGTGGAAATTATTATGAAAAGATTTTTCCTGGCGTAGTGTTAAAAATATTAATACAGGAAATTAGTCAGACTCTATGTATACATGTACTATATAAATAGGTCCACTGTAAGACCGATGCACGAAGAAAGGACTAAACTTGACGTCGATGACTGCAGATCACATCTCCCAATTTTTTCTAAAATGATTGAAACAGTTATGTGCGATAAAATTTGTCATCTCATTTATCCCCGCCGACGGTATCCTCGGTGACGACCGATTTGGATTTCAAAAGGCGAGAACCCGTCCTTAATGGCCGTATTTAAAGCGCTCGAGCGAGTATGGGATATCAACAAATATTTAAAAAACCACGAGTAGTCTAGATTTATCCAAAGCTTTCGACTGTACGGTACATAGGTATACCTGGATTTCTACCGGATGATACACTTTGGTGAGTGCGCTTCTGATCTCCATGATCTAATTCCCAGGAGCTCCAAGAAGCGACACCACTTCACGGCCGATATTCCAAAGACCTGAACTAAACGGTTCGAACCTACCTTCATCGTACGAACCGCTAAACGATGGAATTTGCTGCCCGAGTGGGTGTTCCCTGAGAGAAACGATCCGAGTGCCTTCGAGTCGCGAGTGAATCGGTTTCTTCTAGGAGAGCGTGCTCCACGGTAGACCGCATCTTCGCTTAACATCAGGCGAGTCGGCGGACTGACGCAAGCCTACTTGTACTAAACAAAATGGAACATTCATATTCGTAGCAGAGGACGAGCTCTTAACTTTGTTACATAATTATAAAACGATAGAACTCGAGCAGTGTTTTAAGATATGACAAAACACTAAAACGGTCAAACGAGTATTATCAAAATTTAAGAAATAATCACTAGTGACCCAAAGTAGTAGAGTAGGGCCACTATTATTCTCGATATAATAAAGATGACGTGCCCGCAGCCGCGATACAAGTGCGACGTTCGCTCGACTCGATGTTCTAAAAAATCACAAAATATAAAAGAATTTCAAACAAACGAACAGCACTCTAAACGATATTGTAAATTGGCTAGTGGACTTACATTTAAAGTAAACATTGAAAAAAAACACAAAATTGATGGCCATTCAAACCTACAAACGAGAAACTCTTGAACTGAATGTTATAACAGAGGCGAGACGGCATGTTCACTAAATATAACAAATCGCACAAAATAAATATCGACACCGCCGCGCTTTATCTCTCGGCAAGAGTGCAGACGGCGCGCGACGCGCACGCCGCCTCGCGTCGGCGAACTTGAACTACATCCGAGAAAATCATCTTTAGCTTACTGGAATTAACGTTCGATTATGTTTTCGGCCGTGATCCACAGAGGGCGGGACCCGTCTCCGACTCTCAGGTGCAGAAACTGTTTATTTTGAATGGTTATTTATTGTCTACTAGCGACCCGCCCCCGCTTCGCACGGGTGCAATGTAGATATTAATGTGGTGCATATGCATGTATTAAACATATAAACCTTCATCTTCAATCACTCTATCTATTAAAAAAAACCGCATCAAAATCCGTTGCGTAGTTTTAAAGATTTAAGCATACATAAGGATATAGGGACAGAGAAAGCGACTTTGTTTTATACTATGTAGTGATAGTGATAGTGAAGTGATAGTGATATAAGACACGCTATAATTTGTGGCCCATGGTTTCTCCTCGACGATGACTGTCGAGTCGGATGTGCCTCGTGCGAACTGCGAACCCTAGTGCGCGTGCAGTGCGCCGTGCACCGCGCACCGTGCATGGGTCGACGGCCGACGCGTACGCCGCGCCGTCCGGTCATCGCGGGCCGGCGGCGGCGCGCGGGGCGGAGACCTCGCCGTCGCCGTCGTTTGTATTGTTTATTGATAAGGCCTCTCGTACAGTTTTAGCAACAAAGTTATTCTACTCGAAGCGTACGTCCTTCTCGCAGTTGGCCGATTTTTAGCGTACATATAAACTATGCAGAAGCTTCTATACATACCGTTTTTACGACAGAGATATTTTTTTTAAATACTTTGTTTTGACTCCTTGAAAAAGGCCACCGGGCGTGGCCGAAACTCTAGTCAGAGCATCCGACGCAATTACAGACGAGTAATCCCGTAAAACTGATTGTATTATTATAATATACCTAATTCTTTTCATTCGTACGGAAAATCATAGCTCTCAAACTCTCATCGATGAAACTGGCGTCTGACGCGGGTAGGCGTGTCTGCCGCCGGACGGAGCGTGTCTGCCGCCAGGCGAGGCGAGTGTGCCGCCGGGCGGGGCGTGTCTGCCGCCGGGCGGGGCGTCTGCCACCGGGCGGGGCGTTTGCCGCCAGGCGAGGGACGGCTAGCCCATTAAACATCACATGCGGTGTTTCCGCGATTTCATTTGATTTTTCCTTGTTTATATTTTTAACCGACTTCTAAAAAGGAGGAGGTACTCAATTTGACTGGTTTTTTTATGTTGTTACCTCAGGACTTTCGACCGATTTTTTTTTATTTAAAAGCTGGTGCTTTCCTTGTGGTCTCATTTCAATTTGGTCCAGGTCTGACAATGGCATCCATGAGAAAACAATATGAAGACGGTTTTTTTTTTATTAAAATTTTACTTGACACGAAAATAAACGTAGTTACTAAACGAGGTAAGAGAAGCGCAGACAATGTTGTTTGTTGCGAGATGATTTTAAATGTATTCTCAGTAGTGATCATCATCATCATCATTTCAGCCGCAGGACCTCCACTTCTGGACACTTCTGCGTGCTATGTGCCCTGCCCACTGCCACTTCAACTCGCTAATCCACTGGGCTATGTCGCTAACTTTGGTTCGTCTACGGATCTGCTCATTTCTGATTCGATCTCGTAGGGAAACTCCGAGCATAGCCCTCTCCTTAGCTCGTTGTGCGACTTTCGAGCTCACCAAGAAGGTACACGGTCAGAGAGCACGTTTCATCGCCATAAGTCGTCGCCGGTAACACACACTGGTCGAGATACGCTGCGAAGGCCGTTTCGTTGATGGGATATCCGGGATAATGTACCTACACGTACTCGGTGTGCGTGTGGACAACACGGAAATGGACGATGAGCTTTCTGTGGACGTCGGTCCGACAGTGGCGCGCGCTCGGACCGAGGGGCCGGCCGCGGCAGCAGTGGGGCGGAGCGCCGCCCCCGGCGCCGCGCCCCGCCTGCACCGCGTACCCGTGTACCTTCGCGACACGGAACCACAGGCACAGAACAGATAATGATACTACGTATAGAACATACTCTGGTTCCTCCCGTCCAATCGCGGCTTCCTCACTCCGCATGCAATTCTGAGCTGTCGAGGTGCCGATTGCATTTTTTATTTATTAATGTTTATGGTCTGGCTACTGAGGCCTTTGAACCAAGTCTTTATTTGGAATTACAGCGTTTCACTTGTCTTAGTAAAGTAGTGGCGACTTTACTATAAGCTTCTGGGTGGAGTTTTGGAAGCAACACGAAAAGTCATGTTTAACCACATTATATCATTCTCTCACACTCGCGCTTGTAATTCGGCACTCTATGAATAAAACACCACTATTTTAATGCATAAACACTCGAAAAACACTAGTTTAGGAAAAAAATACAATGGGGCGACACGACGCTCACCGCGTTCCCGCCAAAACTCCGAGCCAAAATTTGTATCTGGTGGCTAGTGGTTTTTTTAGTGGGCTATTTTTAGGTTGATAGTTTTCATAAACAAAGAAAAAAATTGCTAAATAGAAACAATATGGCACTCGGTAAGTATCTCATCAGTATACATATGGAAAATATAAATGATATTATGTTGGCAAAATTGATTATCATGGATTATGCACTCGCTCCCGTAGCTCGCTAGATAAAGACTAAGATAGACTTCTAGGTAAGAAAGAGAGATAACTTTGACATTGTGTAATTGTTATTGTATTCTATATCTAAATGACTTGTAATTGACATATTGCCAATATATTCATTATGATTATGATCGCTTATAAGAAATCGGAAAGATCGTAGATCAACGAACGAAAATTATTTTTACTTGTTATTTCGCAGATATTTTTATATTATGAAAATATGCCGAAACCACAGTACACGCAAAAGTTTCGGAATCATCGCTTCGGGATGCCGTTCTCAAAAGCTGCAAGTAGTTGAGAGTACGGCTGGTCCCACAGCCAAGTGTAAAGTTCGTGGAATAATCTTGAGGAATCATTACGGAGATTTAAAAAATCACGCTACCAGTGCCACCAGATTATGGTACGAAGCTATACTTCAAAGATTCCCTGGGATAAGCTCGGTTTTAAAAGTCGCAAATTTTGCAATTTCTTTGCACCTCGTCCTAAAACGGATATAGAACGAGTTCTCAGTTCTATATACCTAGTAAAATCTAAATTTAGAAATCGCATGAAATTGCTGCAGCATCAATTTTAAGTATTCGCGCAGGATTGACACTCGTACGAAAATGTAACAATTACTAAACTCTTCCTGAATAAATGTATTAAAAAAATGTACCAATGAAACTTATATTTTATGTCTCCGACTGAAAACGATAGCGATACGTCATCTTCTGAAGAATACTTACATCTCTGCTGCACGAGATGTATTCTTCAGAAGATGACGTATCGCTATCGTTTTCAGTCGGATATGACTCTTAAGTTATTCATAGTTTTATGCTAAATTTTATTACAAAAATAATTATTTTTTCATAATTGCTTGTTTTTACAAAATTTACTATCATTGAATATTGACTCAATTTTCCTTTACTTTTGCTTTAAAACTTAATTTTTCATACAAATTCACAATTTAGTGGTTTTCTGGTGGTTTTAGGACTTCCATCTAGTGATCTTGCAAAAAGTTTGTTGGCAACACTGATGGGACGCGCCACACTGAACAACGAATGTTACGAACAAGCCACGCCCGGACACACTTGCAGCTCACTTCATGTCGCTCAATTATTGCACCTAGTTGTAATATCTAAATACAATGATAAGTTTGTAGTGTTACCTATCAAAATCAAAAAGTCATTTATTCAGTTTAGGCCCTGGTAAGGCACTTATGAACGTTAAGTTACATGTTTGAATCTACCACCGGCTCGTAATTACACTTCAACTGAGAAGACTCCAGCAAGAAACTCAGCAAGGTATTTTTTTGTGGATTTTTCTTTTCATATTAGGTTACAGTTTATACAGTTTACAGTTATAGATATTAATACATTATGTCAACAATTGTCACTTACAATTAGCCAGGGGGATGCAATTGCAGAGAGAAGCTACTACAACCATATATTCCTGTCTTCCACGTAATGAGCCACCTTATAGTAGGATTTGTCAATTAACCTCTGCTTTATGAAATCTTTGGATTTATTATATGATATTTTAGTTACCTCAAGTGGGATTTTATTATAGAATCTAACGCAATTCCCGAGAAAAGACTTTTTAGCTTTAGATAACCTGAATCTAGGTGTCACAATTTTATCTTTATTTCATGTGTT
Source organism: Biston stratarius (assembly GCA_950106695.1). Classification (NCBI taxonomy): domain Eukaryota; kingdom Metazoa; phylum Arthropoda; class Insecta; order Lepidoptera; family Geometridae; genus Biston; species Biston stratarius. The sequence continues at coordinate 24,016,208 of OX467108.1, read as the reverse complement.
TGAGTTATAGCGGCTACTATTAATTTCAAATGAATTTAATTTTTTCCGGACAAACATAATATTTTCGTAAATGTACTGTGATGGTAACGTTAATATCTTAAAATCCTTAAATCGATTTGGTAGTGATTCGCGAGTAGGGTTACCATCTGACCGGACAAATCCGGTCGAGACCGGATTTGAAGTATTTGGACCGGACTCCGCCCGGATTTTATGTAATGCCACAATATATACGTATACGAATTTGAATTCCCGCCGCAATTCAAATGCGGGATTCCCGTAGCGGGAGCCGGCCGAGAGACGAGATGCGCGGGGCATGCGGCGCACGGGGTGTAAGACCGCGCGGCGTTCATGCACACGAATCACGATTCAAGTTAGTATAACAGTTGAGTCAATAAAACAATATTATTCACACAATATAACTTCAAGCATGTGACATGTTCCCAATTTTACAGTGAAAAACAAACTTTTTGAAAGCTGTTGCCAGATTTTAATTAAAGTTAATAAAGTGTATAATTGATCTACTGAATTTTATTTTCAGCATAAGACCGGATTTTTTTCCAAAAATTTGGATATTTTACAACAGGCTTTTCGATTACAAGCCCTGGTAACCCTATTCGCGAGGACCCAAACAATAGATTGCGCGAATTGCACTTTTTTGCAGAATAAAAATAGTTGCAAAGTCTGCAGCTGAGCCCCACAGCAGTAGACTGTAGGACATTAAACTATGGAAATAAGCAAAGTAAAGCAACCTGGCTGTAGCCACATCTGTTATTTGTCAAATTTTTCTAATCGCGAAGGCGGCGGAACTCAATTCACTAGCTAACTTTTCTATATGAGGACCCCATTGTATTTTACTATCTAATGTTACGCCGAGAAAGACTGTCTTATCCACTAGATCAAGTCTTTTACCATCGACTAAGATATGAGTGTCCCTCTTAACAACATTGACAGCCCTGTTGGCTCATTGGGAGTATGCCTGCCTGAGCTGTAGGGCGTGGGTTCGATTCCCGCCAAGGACAAATGTTTGTTTGGTATAAACAAATGTTTGTTCTGTGTCTGGGTGTTCTGTATGTATTATAAGTATGTATTTACAAAAAAAAAGTATTTATGTATTCTATCAGTTATCTGACTTCCATCACACAAGCTCTGCTTAGTTTGGGGTCAGATGGCGCTGTGTGCAATGTGTTCCTACAATATAATATAATATAATATATATATATATATATATATATTGGGGAGAGAAAACCTTATAGATTTAGTTTTACATGAATTAAGCATAAGATTATTTATTGGCGGCAAACCATTTTGATACAGCTGACAAGGTGTTATTGAGCTGTGTAAGGTCTGTATCTTTTCTATTGACTTTTAAAATTAACGAGGTGTCATCAGCAAATAAAACTATATCGGACAATTCATTTACCATACAGGGCAAATCATTAATATATGCCAAGAACAAGAATGGGCCTAAGATTGACCCTTGCGGTACACCCGTTTTAACTAAGGACCCCGGGGACGTAATACCGCTAATACCTAATTTTTGTTGGCGACTTGATAGATAAGATGATATAAGATCCAAGTGCCACTCCACGAACTCCATAGTGTTGAAGTTTTAGAACTAGGGTGTGATGATCCACGCAATCGAACGCTTTTTTTAACGTCTAGGTATATTTTTGTAAATCGGAGTGACATGCCAGGAACCACGAATATTTATTCGAGTGATGTTTCCCGACATGTGTAGAGGGATGTTGTAAGTACCTACATAATATATTACACTGTCCTACGAAATTGAAGTGATTGTAGTCGTTTTTGTAGGTAATATAGTCATTCTACAGCGATTAGTAAGTAACACAGGTCTCGAAGCACTCGGGTAAGTGTACAATAATGTTATTGATACAGTCAACAAAATACATCAAACAACCTTAGACTCCGCGCACACATTCGCGCGTGTACAAAAACTACAAGTGTGTGGTGTCTGTGTAATAGGTAATCATAACGAGGCGTTCGTATGGAGTGTCCGGGGTGTGGTACGGGCGCCTATTGGAAGTTTGCAGACGTGCCGCCGTGGCGGCGCGGTGCACTCCCCGCTTCCCGGGCTTGCGCCCCTGTCGCTCTGTTGCCGGAGCACCATCCCCTGCACGAGCGCGTGACACCCCAGCACGCGATGGAGGCTCTGCGGGGCGCAGGGCGAGCGCCGCCGCGTCGGGCGCGTGACGCCGCACGTCGGCTCTATTGAGACTGTTAGTCATAACGTGGGTACCGTACCGCTGCGAGGGTCACGATAAGGGCCGTCTCTTACCCTCAGGAGGGCGTCTCGTTTGGCTCATTCTTCAATAATTTTACCGAGTGACATTTATGAGTAACTAGCTGTTAACCGAGACTTCGTCCGCGTGGAATTTAACAAAAAAAAATTTGTCCTTTTTGCACAATTTACGAAAAATTAATAATTCTGTATTCGCAACGAAATACCCATGTCAACCTTAACCTCAATCGATATTCACAAAGAAGAAGAATGAGCGTCGTGTTTTAAAAATATTTTTTAAAACACGATTTTTTAAAATTTTATGATATTATGGGAATTCGTTGAAGCTCAGGGTTAGAATGTAGAGCAGAACAGCCAGTAGCGAAGCTGTCGGGCCTGCACACACGAACGGAGAGCCTGCCTGCGCGCTGCGGCTCGGACTAGATTCGAGCCGAACCTCCGTTACCTTTGGGCATGTTTATCTGGGAAGCGAACATCATCGCACAACAAACGTTTGTAAAATATAGATCTTCGTCGGCGAGTCGATTTCTGATTTCGCTCTTTACAAACTTTCAATTAAACACTCGTTTTAAATCAGGTACAGCGTTATCCGGCTGCGGCACACGCAAATGTTAAACGGAGTATTTAAATAGTGTCATATCTGGCCACACTGCCCGATGCGAAGCGGTGGTGCGGTCTAGTGGCGCACGAGGAGCACGTTTGGGATTCGAAGGCACCCGTATTATAACTTCCCCGGAACAGATTGGATGCGATTGGATCTAGGATGCGGTAGTAAAAGTATTCGGCGACGTGCGCCACCAGCGCACCGCCGCATCCGTCGCGCCGTCGCGTCGCAGCGAGTCGGACTCGGCGACGAGCGAGACGTGCCGCAGCCGCCCATCGAACGATTCGATGGCACGGAGCGAGCGCATCATCCACGTCCAAATGTTTATTTAGATGTAAGATAAGGTGCATTGGAAAGCGCGGCGCAGGTGCGCGGTGCGCGGTGCGCGGGCTCGAGTCCCGCGGGACCGGTTCCGCCGACTCCGGCCGGATGTTTTACTTCTCGCTTAATTTCTGATATAAACATAATTACTGCGGAGGGAACTGGAAACGATTCGACGGCGGCTCCGAACACGGCGGGCGAAAAGTCGCCGCCGCCGCCTCGGTTCGTTAGAAAATTTCGAAACGACTCACACTAACGATCCTTTATGTCAGAGAATGTTAAAAAAAGCCCGGTGTATTAGCACTCCAGTTAACAAGCCCACGTATGTGTTATGCATGAATGGAGCGGACCGCGCGGCGATGGCGAGCGCATCGGCATGCCGGGCACGTCCCGGCGACACGGCGGCCTCGCGCGCTGCAGCGCGCCGACACTCGTGTCGGGGATTCGGTTCTAGCGGAGGAGCGGAACTAACGCAGAGGTCCGACTACGATAATTCCAAATAATTTCGCCAGCACCGGGGGCGGCTCGCATTCCAAAAGGGAGCGTCGGGAGTGCTAGCGGGAGCGGACGTACTGGCAGCAGGCAGGCGAGGGCGAGGGCTCGCAGTAGCAGCGGCAGCCGTCGCGGGCCCGGCATCGGGTCAGCGCAGCGCGGGGCGCCCGGCCGCGGGCGCGCGCTCCCGCATGCCGCCCGGGGGCGACCTCTGGCGGCACTGCACACGATCACTGCACTCGACACTAGGGCTCGCCGGTGGACGCTGGGCGCTCGGCGCTCGAGAGGACACGCGCGCTCGCCGCGGGCTTCGGCCGGAGACTGCCGGCGGCGCGCGCCCCCCGCCCGGCCCGCGCGCCGCCCGCTCCGCCCCTGGAGCTTTTAATCCCGCGCAGCGGTGATTTATTTTTATTGCGATATGCAGCGGAGGATGCGCGGGTGCCGGGGGCCGGTGCGGGGGGGGGGGGGGAGCGATCCTGCGAACCTTATCGTGAGCTTTGTTGACGTTGACGTTGCATTCGGCGACACGGTGGTGTCCGGCCGTCCGGTCGACGGCTCTCCTGCGGGAGCGGAGCTGCATCAGTAAAACTGTCATCTGCGGAGCGATCGGATCGGTGTGTTGTGGAAGTTTTATTAGAATAAAACTTCCATAACTATTTTTTTATAATTTTATCACAAATGTATAGATTGGTGTCGAGATAAGGATCGTCTTGATGTAATAACATGCGTGACTCGAAGCGAAGGTCGCGCGGCGTGGAGGCGACACGACGCGGCTCCGGTGGACCGTGAGCTCCCGGCGTCAACGTGACGGCGAATGTTCGTCACGAGCGAGTCCTTCGGGCGCATACCATCACATTAGCGGACGGTTCTCATCCCGGCCGCCGGCCGCGTGTCACTCCAGCGCTCCAGCGCGTTATTTCTCACGCAAATTACGTCCAATTACGGCGAGCGCGCGTTGCGAATTAATAGCGCGTAGTGCGGCTAATCGGCGCAATGAACATGTGACTGCAGCCGCCCCGCCGCCGTGCCGCCGCCGCCCCGCCGCCGCGCCGCAGTCAGCGTCTCCGTCGAACGAAGGCGTCCTGCCACCAGCGACCACTCGGATCTGAGAAACGAGGTATGAACGTGATCCTTACACCTCCTCGACGGAAAGCGGCCGGCGCGCCGAGGGAGGCCGGCGGGCGCGGGTCCGGCTCCGGCAGAATTTATTTTTTCTTTAGATTGAGTTGTCTAAATACGAATTTTTGAACGCAACATGGATTTTGCACTATTTTTACAAATGACTAGCATGGCCTCTAGCGAGGTGAGAATCAGAACTATTCGGAACGTTCGCGTGGGGGCCGGAGGTCTGTCACTCTACTGTAATGTGCCTCGTAATGTGGGGCGGCGGGGAGAGTGCTCGTCCTGAACCTGTCGGCGGAACCGCAGCGCGCGCGCGCCGCCCGTCCGCGTGTTTATTTGTAAGCGACAGGTCGGGCGGCGGCGCGGCCCGCTCTCGTCGACCGTTTTTTTTTACTCGGGTCAAATAAGCGAGCTGATAAATTCGCGAGGCGGCGAATTCACTCGCTAAACGATTTTCGATGAGGACTAGGACGGCGCGGTCGCGTCCCCCCGAGGAGCCCCGAGCCCCGCCGCGCCGGGGCGGCGCCGAGCGCTGCGGAGAGGGACGGTCGCCGTGATCACGTGCGCATTGCGGCAGATAGAAGCAGTACGGCTACATATTTCTTTCGAAAATACCTCTGAAGTCGTCGTCGTCGTATTGTGTTCAGCACGACGACAACTTTTATCCCCGCGTCTCGTCGGCGTGCACTCGGAGAATAGCCGAATAGTCGGCCGATGACTTCGGCACACTACTACCACAGACACTACTACAGCGTAACGAAGCGACGCGACAACAGTGTCGGATGTGTGCGCAGCCCTCTGCGACGGAGAGCCCCGGCAGGCCGGCACACGCGCGCGGCGCGACCTGCCGAACCGACTCTACGAATTAATTGCATTTCATGCATAATTGATTCCGTCCGGCGAGACGTGGGCGTGGGAGCCGCCGCCGATCAGGCTCCGACGCAAAAACCACTAATCCGCTCCGATTTTAGATAAATGTTTTTTTTTTTAACGCGATAAGTAATTATTTAAAAGATATTATGAGCTAAATTCTTTCCAATTCATTGTAATTTTTACTGGCTGCCCGGCCCTCGGCGCCCGCGCGGCTGCCGGCTCGGCTGAAACGATGGAGTCGACAAACGGTATGTTTCAGATTCGTCTTTATTTCGCGAGTGTCACTGTTCGTCTTCCATGTAAAATAAAATATTTTATTTTGCTGCGAACTGATAAATAGGATGAATAATAGTGATAACACAGGCTAAAAATACACACTAAAATGATAAAATATTAAAATGGCAAGTTGAGCGACGAGCTGCCGAGTATCGTCTGCGGAAAGTTCGCCGAGAACCATTTGTCGAAAACAATTCGTCGAGAACAATTCGCCGAAAACACTTATAGAAGATTTGCAGAAATTCCGTCACAAATACTGAACTATAGCGGGCAATACTTTTAGGAATTTCTGCAAATCTTCTATAACTTGTGATTTGGTGAATTGTGATTCGGCGAATTGTGATTCGGCGAATTGTGATTCGGTGAATTGTGTTATTCGATGACTTGTGTTTTCGGCGAATTGTTCTCGACGAATTGTTTTCGACAAATTGTTCTCGGCGAACTTTCCGCAAATCGCCGAGTATAGCAGACCAGCCGCTCGCGAGCGCGGCTCCCGCCCGGCCGACTCCTGCTGGGAATGGGAGACGTGCTGTGCTGGCTGCTGGCTCGGTCCGCCGATGCTCCGTCCCACTGCTATCGGGTGACACTGTCGGGCACCGACGACGCGGCTGCGCGTCGGCGTCGGGAGGCGCTCCGTCGGCAGTCGGGCGGCCGGGCGCGCGGAGAGCGCGAGTTTTAAAAATCAAACCCGGGTTTTTTTGGAATGCTCAGAACCGGTAAAACCCAGGTTTTTTTGGTCCGGGTAAGCCCGGGCTCGATGCCCTATACATATACATATATATTATTATTATTTACACATTTGACAATAATCCGAAGAAAACAAATCAATTCATTATTTAAATAATTATTTTTATTTTTTAATATTATTTTAACTTAGGTTAGATATAAAAACCGGCCGAGTGCGAGTCGAACTTGAAACTGGAAGGGTTCCGTACCATTATCTAGAAAATCGGCAAAAAATCATGGGAAACAAATTCATTAGTGGAGGATGTCGCGGTCGCGGTCCCGGCCGCCCGGCCGGCGCGGGCGCTCGGCTCGTTAGCGCAGCGAGAACGCGCAGGCGCAACATCATCGTCAAAGCGCGCTCGCAGCACGGACTGGAGCCGGGAGCCGGGAGCCCTGGGAGTCACCGAAAAGTAACTATTATGCCCACACTCGCTACGCAGCGGCGACAGGCTGATGCGGAGTGTGTGACCCGGGGGCTCCCCGGCAGCGCGGCAGCAGGCGGTGCGGCAGGTGCAGCGCCGATCGTTACAGATATAAGTTACCGCCGAGATGCGGCCGAGCAGCATCGCCGCCTCGACTCGTGTCGAGCCGAGTGGCACCCGACGCCTCGCCGCCGCCGTCGTACTGCCGCTCTTTCCTCGTCGCAGTGTGCGAGGTGGCGCCGGTGGGCTGCCGGAGCGAGTGTGTGCCACTACTACGACTCTGGCCTTATATTATTCTTCGTTCACATGTATGTTCTTGTCGCAAATGAATCGTGTGTTATCTGCAGCGATGCGCGCGTCGTCGAATGTGGAGCGGCGTCCGGCGGCGGGTCACGCGCGCGCGGACGCCGCTATCGCCGGCGCGCCGCCTGCCGCCTCCACTCTGCTCGCATACACATCTGTGTTGCAAATATTATCCGAGTTCCGGGTCACGCTGTGTCGCTGCGCAGCGTCCGGCGCCACTGAGTGACGAGACGTAGACGCGGCTACGTGTCGCACGGACGCACGCGGCCGGCTAAGGAAGCACAGGTTATCTTCTATCTAGGAAGCCTACGTTTTTGAGAGCCGCTTACCCTTCGTCGGAGTAGAGGGCCGGGGCCGGGGGCGGGGGCGTGCTATCGCGAGGTAGTGCCGCGTTAACTACAATGTTGGGTAGTTTTTTGGCGCGGAGTGCGAGGCAGGCCGCCCGCTCGGCCGGTGGCGAGCGCCGGTTTTTGTGCCGCCGCTGATGGTGTATTGTTCCACGACACAAAGCCGAGCGCAGCGTCGTCGTGTGACCACGATTCTGATTCAAATAATGTATTCAAATATTTAATTTATCTGCGGGACTGGCCGGCGCACGTCCAGTATTCTGCTCCCCTTAACTCGGGGATTCTCAAACTATTTCGGGCAACAGATCCCTTTTCCAAAATAAATTGATACCGCAGACCCCCGTAACCGAATTACTTTCATCTTCTTTCTTTTATCTCTAGTTTCTTTCCTATCGATACAAAATACTTACTAATTTAAAAACCTCGAGGTCGGTTAAGTGAGTATATTATTAAAATGATAGTCATTCTTACAACAAGTCGGTGCTCGTAACACAACCTACACTATCTTGAAAGTTTCAAATGAGAACTCGTGTTAATTAGTAGGGGGCGATCTTTAGATCTCGTCGACCCCCAACATCAGTTTTCGTTAACGTCGACCCCTGCGAGACCGATATCGACCCCGAGGAAATCCCTCCTCGACTCATACAATATAGTAGTTTCTCAGTATCACTGTGAGATACTTCATAAAGCCAGTTCTTATTATTATTATCAATTTTACCCTTTTAAAATGTAATTGTGTAGATATTTTCTTCTGTTCTTTTCTTTGTTAATTGTGTCGTAGAGATGATTTAAGAGGAGCATACGGTGTGCGAGTGGATTTGTTACGGTGAGAGAGCGGTGCAACGAAGCAATTTTTTCTATTTTCTGGAAGCTATTGTCGCACAACAGGGTATCGGTTTTATGTCACGACAGATAATAATCAACTGCCTAATGCTTAGTGCCTTGACGTTTTTATGTAAGGTATCTCTCGGATACCTTATTGGTTTCTGACCCGTCACCTTTAGTGTGCTCTTCCTAACCTGACGAGGGTATCCGTGCATGCACCGCCCTGGACGGTGCTTAGTATATAATTTTAAATTAAAAAATTAAAATTAAAATTCATTTATTTCAGGCCTTTTAACCCATAATGTTAAAATTACAATCATTACAAAATTCAATTCAAAATAAAATGTCAAAAATACATAAATATAAATCATGTCAGAAATAATTAATTCAAAGTCAAAAAATAATAAAATAAGTCATTAAGATAATCAATTATATATTCTCTTCGGCATTGGAACTGCAACATGCCTGTTGCAGCAATGCCGAAGGAAAGGGCAATCTAGTCTGTCAGTAATCATCATCAGGACGGTGTTGGAGCTGGCCCGCACTCTCCGCACCAAGGACGCGCCCCGTTTGCGCATAGTCGCGTGAAAGCAGTCAGTTCTGAGCATAATAATAGATTGAGCTGAAGAGAAATACACAAGTTTGAGTGTATCAAGGTTGGCTGATGATCTAAGTTTTTTTGAAGAAATAGATGAGGCGCCGCGCTCGATTAGATAGAGATAGAGATAGAGATTGCCAGTGAATGCCACAATCACAGGTCAGTATAGGCACAGTTTGACATTCATCGGCAGTGATCAAGAAAGAATTTTGAATGCGTTGGAAATCTGATCTGAGGGAGAAAGTCATGTATTCGGTTTTAAGAATATTAAAAGTTGAAAGGTGAAAATAAAGTCACTCCGTGGCAATTCAGGGCGTGTTTCGCAAGCATTTTAGTCTCGGTCCGAGTCTTTCCGTGAATAATTAAAGCAGTGTCATCTGCGTATGTGAATATACTACTAAATAATTATCGAGTTAGTGCATTCGATTGCAGATTTTATATATCGATAGTGTGGTGTTGTTTGTAACAGCACGTATATTGCGAGACCGGGGTGGAGCGCAGCGCGTGGCAGCCCGCGAGGCGCCCGCCGCGCGCCGGCCTGAGCACACTGACGCGGCGTGTCCGTCGTCCGTGGCCGTGCGATCGCGTGGTCGCCGCCGGGTGAGGCTGCACGTCCCTCGACTGCCGATCTCCTTCCGCCGTCCTTCGCCCTTATCCCAGGGACACAGGGTTCAAAGTGACACGACCAGGAGACGGACGCGTTTTTGCGCACATTCGTCATTTCATAATTCCGAGTGGAGATCGCGCAAAAAGTATGATGTCGCAGTCGGGTGGCGGGAGCCGCGGCCTGCGTACTGATGAACCGCGGGCTTCCTCCTCCGCCGGCACCCACTATCTCACCGCGGCGCCGCTTGTGCTTCATGCTAACTTTCGTTTGCGGAACAGATGACCTGGATGCGATGCGCCGGCGACTGGTCGACTGGTCGACTGGTCGAGCGGCGCGTTGACGATTGTTTGCGTGTTACTCTGGTCCGTTAGCGGAGATGTCGGTTCCCGCGCCGCGCAGTAGTGCGAGCGATAAATTAAAACATTAACTTAACACAACGTGAAATATATGACAAACTATTTCTAGTAACATGATTCATATAGAGAACAGAAGTCAGCAGTTTAAAGTAATGTTCTAGAAGGCCGCTATCGATGTTGTTCCCGTAACGCGCGCCGGAGCCGCGCGGCATGCCGATACTTAAGAGCAGGCTCCCTCGAAAAAATATCCCACGCTATTCCTTATGCCTAAAGGAATAAGGATGAAAATAGAATCTACCGCTCGACCGAAGTACGCAAACGTAACTCGCAGATCTAATTACATTTATTAAGAGCGAAGTGATCGGTCTTGGAAAATGTTTTCCCGTAAACGGACGATGAATGCTGGTAGGTATGCTCATTACATAAGTATTTTGTTGCTTATGTTATTTTTGCCGTGGTGGTGCCGGCGTAAGAATAGTACCCCACCCTCTCTACCCGTGGTTGCCGTAAGAGTCGGCTAAGGGATTATTATTATTATTATTATTTATTTATTGACATAAAAACGTTACACAGTTACATTTATGTCACAGACTTATGCATTAATTAATAAGAAAAAAATAAAGCATGTCAAGTTCAAAATCATATAAAATGTCAAATTCAAATATTATGTCAAACCCAAATACAATATCAAATAGAAATAAAATATCAGGCTCAAATACAATGTCAAATTTAAATTTAACTGCAATGTCAAATACAAATATAATGTCAAAATCTAGAAACAATGTCAAATTCAAATATTCTAATAAGTATAATACGTCATAGGTCAGTAAGACCATCGTCAAGAGCTAAGTTGTCATGCTTCTTGCACCTGTCCCACTGATCAGTCAGATTTTCGCAATACAATAAAAGATTTGCTGACACAGTTTTCCAAGTATCTGTCAGAATATCAAAATCAGTGTTGACAGCAAGGAGCATATTGAAGTGGCAGTGGAATGTAATCCGGAAGATGGGCAGCAGCGTCTTCCTTGAACAATCACACCTAACTGCGCTCGCCAACCCGCCTGCCAAGCGTGGCGAGTATTGACAAAACCCCCCCAGGAGGAGATCTATGTCGAGCAGAGGACGACAGAGGCTGATGATGTGTATGTGTGTGTTATTTTTGAGTAAAACCTAAAATATCTGAAATAGTCACAATTTTTAAATAGTATCGAGTGAACCTCTATCTATCGTGTTTTTATCTCGTCAAAAAGGGTTTGAAAAACGACTTGTTTTAGCCTTACGTCGATCCTAATTACGGTTCATTTACGATATCTTGGCAAATCGTGTTTAATTGCGCAGCCTCCTCCTAATCTCTGCGCTAAGCAGAGGCCGGCGTGTCGACGAATGACGAGTGGCGTCGACCAGATCGAATGACAGCTTTTTAAATAATGGTTATTTTAGTCGCGGACCCGCAGTCACAACTTCAACACGATGATTGCGTGAATAGGTAGGTACTGCGTGTGCGTGTGCGTGCGCGTGTGCGTGTAACGTTCAACTAGTTTAAATCTTTTGCTTGTGGTTGCTTGGTTAGTAACTCAGTTCGTTGTCGCGTCGGATTCTAATATGTATGTATGTCACTTCTTTTTCATCGAGATGCCCAAAGGTGTGCCCACTGCCCAACACAACCGCCCATTGGGATCGACGTAAACTGTCGTATCCATAATAAAAGTAATACAATATAATGAGTACAGTGACGTCCGACTTGTGGCCCAGTAGAATAAATTGTTCGCAATTAAGCTTTTTGTAAATTATTTTTCATAGGTTCACAAAACTGGACATATACAAAGCACTGCGTCACAATAGCAAATACAAAAAGTTAAACAATATGCATACGCCCTTCTATATAACACAACAAGCATAAAAAAAATATGTAATGTACAAAGAAATGTCCGTTGGAAGAAGAGACAAACGAGTATGCAAGTCGTCCCTGCCGCTGTGATATGAACACAAGCGCAACAGAAAGCGGTGCCGTGCCGGCCACACTTCGACGAGTCTATGGAAGCCGAAACTAATCGCGAGCTGGTCAGAGAGACGTGGTACAGATTAAAACTTAATTTATTGAGCGAAATGGGATCGCAATTTGTGCAGAAATATAATATCTGCTACATTCCTCGTGCGCTCAGTGAAATCAGCCTGAAACGAGAAAGACTCGTATGAAACTAACTGACAGCACGGAATGTTGGTATAAGGTGGGTGGGTGGTACCGAACTTTGTTGTCCTCGTGAGACGGGCCCCGGACGGCGCCGCACTACTCACAGGACTGCGCTCATAACAGTTGAATAATATGATAGATATCGTAGGTTACATATAAAATCTTGTTTATCTAGTTCCGAAGCCGCCGAGGCGTGCCGTCTTTTTAACCACAGAGTCGATATGTTCTCTGAAACCCAACCTGGCATCGACTATAAGTCCCGAGTCACGCATACTAAAGATCTCCGGCCGGTGAAATGTCGTCAAAGCAATAAGAAGTTTGCCGGGGCTGCAATTTTCTAGAACAAAAATAAATAATAGCATTAAAGAATTAAATTCAACCTTTTGGTTGAATTTAATTCTATTTCGTTACAAGCACACCGAATGCTGATATTGTTATAGATTTGAGCTAATTTCTCTATACACTTTAGCAAACAATTAAAATTTTGAAAACGTTTTTGTGCATAAATCGTTGACAAATAACAGAAAAAAAATAGAGGTCCGAGGTGAGAGTCGTAACGAGTCGTGAACGGTTTCGAAGATAGGACTCGCACCACGGCAGCAGTGCACCGCATACTCCTGCGCGTCCGAGCCTGCGAATCGACAACGCACGATCGACTGCAACCCGGAGCCGCCTCGACCGCGACCGCGGACCGCGTCAGTCCCGTCATTACATGTATGACGTCACACAGAACTGCGGACACATTAATCAGAAGTTCGATTTAATAATAATATTTGCATCACGCGACTTGCACATATTTCGAGCGACTTCTCGACCGAGGAAACTCGGAGTGCAAGTGGCGTGAAATCGGTGCCGCGGTGAAATCGATCATAAATCAAGTAATGCAAGAAGCGGCGCCGTGCGGGGACTCCGGCTACGGACATAGGGGAGACGGGGGGAATCGGAGCCTACTAAGGAAAAAGTTAAATAAAATGCAAATTCATGGATACTTTAGGAACTTTTTATTAGAAACTAAATCCTTACTCATTAGACTATCATTTAATCACAGCGCTACCGTTACATTATTAGGCACTTGGCCACAGATCAACTCTATAGAAAAAAACAGAATAGCTCTCAGTACCCAACTTTGCGGGAAATGAGAGTCTATAACACTTAATTATTAGCCCGCGCGGAGGCGCGCAGGTAAGCCCCTACCTGGACAAGCGTTCACAGTTCAGTTCACGCGAGCGCGGAGAGATGCAGCGTGCGCAGTGCGTGCCGGGGCGCCCTCGCCTGCGTAGCATCACGCAGAGATTCGATTCCACGTATAATGGGACCTTTAATGAAACGCCTTTTTTACGGCACAATTTAGTAAATTAAATTTGGAGCGTGACTCGTCGGTACGCCGCCCCGCTCCCGGCCGGCCGGGCGGCGAGCGCAGCCGGCCGCGCCGCGCCGTGACGCGCCGCGCCGCGCCGCACGACGCGCGACGGGCCGAGTAATCGAATTTATTAGACGGGAGCGAGCGTGTCGACGCGCCATTGTGCGCTGATCTAAACTAAATTAGATCTGGCGAGAAGCCGCGTCAGCGGTTCCACAAAAAGTGGTGCCATTGTGGCGCGTAACGAGCCGTGAATAGGCGGATTCCTCCGCGACGGCGCGCCGCCCGCGCCGCCACCGGCCCGGGGCCGGCGCGCGGACGGCCGGCTCGCGAGTACGAAAACAAAATTCTCATTAAGCTCGGTACATAACGATAAATCGATCGCCGTGCGGAGGAGAGGCGCGGCGGGGGCGCGGGGGGGCACGCGCGCAGCGGGGCGCCGCGAGCGGCCCGCGCGGCACCGCCGCGGCGCCCGCGCACCGACCGTGCTGCAATTCGCCCCGGACGCGGACGAAAATAGAAGCCTCCGGTGACCCCGGGACCTCGCGGGGGAGCGGAGCGCGGGCGGGCGGAGGCTCAGATTGCGAGTGACGACCGCGAGCGGGCGCGGGGCCCGGGGGGCGGGGGATGATAGTTAAATGTTTTATATTTTACGGGGTGTCGGCGTGTAATGGCGCGGCACGGACCCGCATCGGCGCCCGGCCCGGCCCGTGCACTGCCGCTCTCGCAGGACAGCAGGGACATCTCGGGTAGCGGTCCGAACACCTACAGTCTACGATTATAAAGGAACAATGTTTACAGATTAGAATTTGAGTCATAATCTAGTGAACTAGCAAAACTGCAAAGCTATCGAGGCTGCCGTCGGATGCGCTTCGGGAACGAGCGCCGGAACCGCGACGCGGAACCTCTAGGAACCGCTGCGGCGCATCTCTACTGGCGGGAGAGCACCTCTTTAGTCTCGTTCCTTCTACAACGAAACAAATAATAATCCGGCATCGTCGCCGGCAGCGGCGTCGCGAGGCACCGTCACCGTCACCGGCCGCCGACGCGGCGCTCTCGAATCCGTAACTTAATTAAAATTCTCGTGTGAAAGGGTTTATCCTCCGTGCGCCTGTGTGCGTACCGGCGCGCGCACACAGGTGGGCCGCCCTGTGCGGGAGACGCGTGACGTCACCGTCCAGGCGTCTCCGCGTCGATGCTGCGACAATCGTACGCTCGATTAGCGAGTTCGATAATTAATTACAAAGCAAACGTTCCAATCAGCGAAGATTTCAAACATGATTTTTGCAGACAAGTGCGAGGACGGAAACGACTCGCAGAAAATTAAAACGGACATGAAGCGAAGACAAAGCGCTCGGAGCGCGCGCGCTCGTACCACGTCTCTCCTGTTAGCGTCGATCCGCGCAGCTTCAGCGCGAGGCGCTGAAGGAATGTCGACCTCGCATCTACGAACAGATTGTCGATCGATCTTTTTAAGGTATTAAAAAGTCACTCATCTATTAAATTTGAACACGAACCTACCTACCTACACAACGGAAAACAATGCCATCAACGTGCTAGCCCCGCATGCGCGCAGTCGGCATTCGGCGGTCCTGCGCGCGGACAGCACGGCGCGCCCCGGCTCCGGTGCCTCCGTCGTCGGCCCGCGAGGGACCGCGTCGGCCACTCGGAGCACCGGTTACGCTGACGCATCGTATAACATATATGCGGGTTCGATTTTGGCGATTCTCGTTTTTGCCGCCTTAATTAGCGCTCGTTTCTCACGAGCTGTAGTCCTTTATTGCGACATGTCGGAGCATTCCGCTTCAGGTATTTTAATGAGGTCCTCTGAGCGCAGGATTTATGTGCGTGTTCGGAAAAAAGGCGCCGACCGCGGCCGCCGGCCGCGATTAACGCGCCCGCACTACAGCGGAGCCCCGAGGGCGGCGTTCGCGGCGGGGGCCCGGAGCCAGCAGACCACGCGCGGTCCCTGGACACGGCTCACCCCGTGCATTTCCAGCCCCGGATCGGCCTCGACGTGAACACCAGATTCCGCGGGATCCAGCTCGGTGCAGATCTAATCGGAACGAGAAATATGATTCTTGTTTCTGTATTTTAGAGCTTGTAACTGACCACTTTACGAGGGAAACCGGAGCCGCGCCTCGACCGCGTCCGATTCAAACGAATCAGCATGTCTACTATATCGTTCGCTAAAAAGCGTAAACTAAGACTCCACGCGACCGCAACTTTAAATATGTCTTAAATTAAATATTTTTAAGAGCATTCTCGGAACAAGAAGTTCGTCGACGGCTGATGTCACAGATAATAATTATGTTTCTCGTGCCCTGTTTGTGTGAACCCCGACCCTCCCACCGGCGGGCGCGGGCCTCTGCCCGCTGCGAGAAGGCCGGGCCACTCTCCGGCCCGGTGTCACCGCGGGATTAGTGCGCGAGCGCGTCGTCCCGGAAACACTAACAGTGCCTTCAGTGCAGCCGTGCGGCGCCGATCATATAAACAAACAAAAACAATCGATGGCGACAAACGTATCCCCCGTGCAGCGTCACTCCGAGCGGAGCGTCTCGGCCGTGATATAGACGCATGTTCGCGGAATGCGCTAATAAGAGCCGCCCCTCTCCCCGGGCCTCTCCGGGCCTCCCCGGCCTCGCCCGCCGGAGAGATGGATGTAACGACGTCCGAGAGGGACCACCCGTGAGTATCCTGTTCATTGAAACAGCCGAAGGAAAACAAACACTCGATGCGACCGCCCGTCGCAGCGCGCACGTGTGACTCGGGACGAAGGCGAGCCGCAGGTTCCGGAACAGAAAGAGAGATGGTTTGCTCCGCACCATCATTTCGCATCACATATTCAATTTGTCGTCGGCTTAGAGAATTTTGTTGCGCATCGATTGCACGAAATGAAGGCGCGGTGCGCGGTCCGGGCGCAGGCAACGAGCGCCGCGGCCGGTGCGGACCCACGAAGACGAAGGACCCGTGCCGAGTTCACACTCCGACGAAGAGCTTCAGCCGCCGGTGAAGAAAAACATCGTGAGGAAACCACGATGCGGTGGTAGAGTACTTGCTAGTACTTGGCTGGTCGGCTACCACGCGAGCGTTGAAAATCTGCCGCCGAGCATCTGTCGGCGGAAATAACAACAACAAAAGTTCATCGAAACACCGCGGCCTTCTTGGCCGGCTTTACAGTACGTGTTGGTTTGCTTAAACTGTCCCGACTCCCGAGCCGAGCCGACTTAGCTTGACTTATTTTTGGACTTTTTGGTGAGTATAGTCACCAATAATGAACTCTACTTGTCCGGCGCTTGTCCCTCGTTCCGCCTGGCACGTCGCTCGTCGCTCGTCGCTCGTCGCTCGTCGCTCGTCGCTCGCCGAGTCTACTGATTGAGGAGCCATCAAGTTTAACAGTCTCGTAAAAACTCATCTTGACATGTTTTAATGTATTTTGATAATTTTTCACACAGTAATGCGTGTCGTTTAACTGTCGCTATTGTTATAAACGGCGTCAGGTCATAAAACTTTTAATTGGTTTTAGAATGGAGTCGGTGACACAACACCTGGCAGAGCGGGAGTCGGTGACACAACACCTGGCAGAGCGGGAGTCAGTGACACAACACCTGGCAGAGCGGGAGTCGGCGACACAGCACCTGGCGGAGCGGAAGTTGGTGACACAGCACCTGGCGGAGCGGGAGTCGGTGACAAAACACCTGGCAGAGCGGGAGTCGGTGACACAGCACCTGGCGGAGCGGGAGTCGGTGACACAACTCCTGGCGGAGCGGGAGTCGGTGACACAACACCTGGAGGAGCAGGAGTCGGTGACACAACACCTGGCGGAGAAACCGATTCACTCATGACTCGAAGGCACTCGGGCAGCGAACTCCATCGCTTAGCGGGTCTTACGTGAAGGTGGATTCGAACCGTTTGGTTTAAGTTTCCGGAACTACAGTGAAGCGGTGTCGCTTGTTTAGAGAAGCGCACTCTACAGCCGTCAGTGTATCCGGTAAAACACAAACCAGCGAGCCGCGTCCGCATCTAGTAGCGTGGCGACAATTCGATATTTAACACAAATAAATAATCAGAGTAAATTGGAATGGATAAAAAGAATGTCTTAGGATGACCGTCATATTAGAATACCGCTCGGGGTCGGCCGCGCGAGCGCTCCCTCTTCGCGCACTCGCGGCGCTCCACGGTCTCCCTCCGCAGCTTTCATTATCCGTGAAGCCATCAATGCGGCTTTAATTAAAAGAGGCGACCGCCGCCTCGTTACGCGCGGGCGCACGTGCGCGGCCGCGCGGCCGCTGTCCCCTCGGGTCGCGCGGATCAACACGTCGGGGATCTGTTTAATCGTATTCAATTGAATATAGCTTCCATGTGTTGTCGTTATTTTGTCGACGGTTTGCATTTATATTATAATTTTCGTTGATATTTTATACCGGAGCTCGGTGAAGGAGTCACAGACGGTGGCGGTGGGTCCTGACGTGACGGCCGCGCGGTCACCCGACGTCCCTGTCGAGCCCCGTGCCCCGGTTATCTCGTTTCTAACAACGACCACGTAAAATATTATATAGAAGTACGATCTTATTTGAATTTTCAGTAAATTTTGTAAGCTGTGGTCGATCACCTAGGCTTTCGACGCAGACCGACACGCTCCGACGCCGCAGGGAAGGTGCCGGGACATAGAATTCGTCGATCCAGTGTCTCGAAACAATGAGCGCAGAGCGGCGACGCCCTGGACTTTGTTTTGCCGCTCAAAGTTCCGCGTATCGCTGCAACGGGCATGGGCATGGGCATGGACGGGCGTTATCTCCCACCATCAGGAGACCGTCTCGTTCGTCTCGTCGTTTTTACATAAAACAAAAACATCCTTTGTTACCTGGAAGAGATCGCTCGCGGCGAGTAGTTCACAGTTGTATAAGTCTACTGTAGTTTCTGGTGAGTTGTTATTAGAAATGCAGAAAAGACATAATTATCGTTGCGCTTCGGAGCGGCCTTCTGTTCTTTTGGAACCGGAGATGCAGCACTCGCGGAGTACCGAGGAGGCCGCGCAACCCTCCAGAGCAAGCTCTCTGAAGGACAGTGAAGCCCGCACCAAAATCCGCTTCGTGGGTAGACTTCGAGCGGTCCGACGGACGCGACTTTACTTTATACTATTTGGAGATCTTGGACTCTCCGCTACATCCCCGCGCCGGCGCGCCGCCGCGCAGCACGTACCTGCTGCGAATGGTGTGCACCAGTTTAACTTATTCCAAATGTACGAGCGGTCTCTAGATCGGGTCGCGCCGGGTCGCCCCGGCCCGGGGTCGCGCCGGCCCGGGGTCGCGCCGGCCCGGGATCGCGCCGGCCCGGGGTCGCGCTGGCCCGGGGTCGCGCCTGCCCGGGGTCGCGCCAGCCCGGGGTCGCGTCGGCCCGGGGTAATTAACCTCAAGCCGACGAGTTTATTTATCGCTATAAAATACACACGCTTTCTGACATAGCATACATGGCATATTCACATTTTATTCGTCTTCCTCTCTCTCCGTAAGAGCTATTTATCATTACCTGCGGTATCGCGCAGCCTCCGACAACGTAAGTGAAGTGCTACAGGCCCCTGAGAACTCGTCCACACGCCGCCGCGCGGCGCGGGCGCGGGTGGCGCGGGCGGCGCGGTGAGTTAAATAATAATTGGGAGTAATGTATTATGTTTACGGTCACATTTATACAGATATCCGCTCCAAATGAGTTTGGTTGAACCTGTTTACGGATTCGCGAGCATTCGCCGCAATCGAGTCTACAATAAATCAGTCTAACCGCGACGCCGTCGCAGCCCGACTCCGGCAGCGGAGCGAGCCGGCAGCGGAGCGCCGGGCGAGCCGGCCGGCACCGAGGCGTTTATCTGGGCGCGAGAATCTCAGATCGTCAGCGACAAATTGGAAAGCGTTGCGTGCTATCTCGCAGCCTCCATCGCGTATCTCTAATTAACATCACGCTGATCGATAGTCCTGGTGTTGCCTATTTATCGATTACTTTTAATTGACAGGTGCGATTAGGCGCAACCCTAAAACTCGACTCGAAATTGTGAACTCCAATTAAAGTGCTGATAATCTAATCACGGCCCCGAGGCGCGCGAGGTCGGCTCCCCCCTCCCCCCACCGCCGCGCTCCTCGCGGGTCCCGGCCTGCGGCGGACGCCCTGCATACTGAGGTAGATAACAGTCCGAGATATTTTGTCGCCAAGCAGTAGTGTCGAGACTAAACACAGAATGTCTGAAAGTGGTGAGCGCCAAAGCGGTTTATTATCATTAGTTTATTTGCTGCTCAAAGTTCTGTGTATCGCTGCAATCGTCATAGAGATCGGACATGCGCTATCTCTTACCATCGGGAGAGCGACTCGCTCGTCCCATTACTTGTCATAAAAATGAAGTAGGTAGGTATTTTTAATGTGCATCCTGCGTCTATCTCACTTCTATTCTATCATATCTCAGTAGCGACCCGCCCAGGCTTCAGTCTGTGCGACTTCAGTCATAGTAGTGGTGATAGCTCAGTAGCTCGCCGGTCGGCTCACACGGCGAAGGAAGTGAGTTCAAACCCTAACAATGAGCTCGAGCTGCCGGTGAAGGAAAAACATCGCGAGGAAACCATAGCAGTGGCAGGACTGGCAGGGTATGTTGTATTACTCGGTTGGCTCGCTACCATTCTCGAGTAAAAATCTGCCGCCAATGTGAAAAAAAGATTCCGAGTACGGGGTAGTCCGGGAGCGGAGTTGAGTACCGAGAGAGTACGGGGTGGTCGCGCGGGCGGTCGCGCGGCGCGGTACGGCGCGGCACGGAGCGGCGCGGCACGGCGCGGCGCGGCACGGCGCGGCGCGGCGCGGCGCGTGCAATAGACTTCAACGCGTGACTTCTACAAACCAATTGTTTTTTTTTGTTCTATTAAACGTATGTTTTGTGATGCAGTGGACCCCACACCTGTGTAGAACTAGGTAACGAACAAATTAATAAAAGCTAAATTCCGTTCTGAAAAAAAAGTTCTTTTTGGTAATACTGCAGCGCAGCCTAAAGCTTATGAAAAGTTAAATACATAAGAATGCTCCCAGCAACCGCCCCCTCCTCCCTCCCCCGCGATGCTGCGGTATCGAGATAGTTCGCCAGCTGCTTGTCATAGTTTGAGAGATGGTCAATAAAATAAACAATAGTGGCTCCTCGCGCCCTCGCGCCCTCGCGCCCTCGCACACTTGTGCGGATTAGTACCGTGCCCCGCGTGGAACATGTGGTCACTTCACAATCTGCTTCGTATAATGTGCACCGGTATATACGGCTCATTACGCTCCATCCGCGGCCACTTGCAGTCAGTTCAACTCGTGGAAAAAATTGAAAACAGTACTTAACTTGTATTTTGAGCTCTGGGGAAAAACTTTAGCAACCGCAACAATGCAATTCCGAAAAAAAAAGCAAAAGCTATGATGAAAAAAAAGTACGAATGTATTTGTATGTGAGTATAAAAAATAAGGATGTAAGTATTCGATCAGCTATCATGCTACCGCGGACAAGCTTTGCTCAATTCGAGGTTAGACGGCGCTGCGGGAACTGACCTACAATATTTATTTTTAGCTTGTTTTTATTTGTTCTTTTAATTTTATCTGTGAAAAGTTTGTCGCTCGGGGTCGAACATGTTTGATACTCCACGTAAAAGCGTAAAACAAATTTCACACGAAATACCTCAAACACGACGTCGTCGGTCGTTTGAACGCGACGCGCAGCCAGCGCTGCAGCGACAGCGACGGCGTCGCACGCCGTCTAAATATGTTTTGATAAACGCGATCGTCGATCGCGCCGTAGCTTCCCGGGAATATCAATACGAGTTATCACTCTCCCATCGGACGCTCCGTCGCGTCGGCAAGTATTCAATTAAAGTGAAAAATCGTCCGCGACAGCGACAAATTGTCCGCACCGCCCGCCGCCCGCCGCCCGCCGGCGCCGACGCGTGCTGTGATCACACTATGATCGTCCATAGCGGCGGAGTGTGATCATTGATAGTGATGCACTACCACCACACGCCGCGCAATGTGCGAACCTCGCGTCGGACGCACTGCAAGGAGGCGCGTTCTGCGACATAGTGGAACACTACTGACATTACAGGGTCACTCGATACCTAGCAGGTGACTAGCGAACAATTAATACAAGGTGGAAGTAGAAATTCATCACTAGTGCAAGGGGATCGCGGCTCCAGGCCGCGGGATGACATTCATTTATTCATCAGCCCGCTCCGGGCGCGGCGCGACTCCGACATCCGATAGCGCCGATTATGTTGTCGTGTGGCGTCGCCGGTGGTCGTGGTTGCCCCTCCCTTCTCTAACGGCTCAATAATTGGCTATTGATTCAGTATTGTCCCGTCTGGCAGCCGCTACCGTGTCCACGGTAGTCTGATCCGCTGGACGAGATGGTTAAGACGACATGCGCGAACTTCGAAGTCAGGCGCGTCACCGTAATGTATCGAGGGCTCGGGTTCGTGGCGTGCGATTGCGGGCCGCGTAGCCGCGACGAATGTGGAATTCAACATTTTCAAAATGGCGGGGGACGTTTCAGATTTCAGCGCGCATTATGTGCAGTGACGCGTGCGACGGCGGCCAATGGGCGCCGCGACGCGCCGCCATTGGTCGCGGCGACGCGGCGGGATCGGTCGCGCGACCGGCGCATGCGCACGCCGCGGACGATTTGTTCCGCGACGCGCGAGACCGCGGCGACACGACGCTTAGTTGAGCTGCGATCTAGGAACAACAGATCGTTCATGAGATTAGCTGATATCGTTCGGCTGCCGTTCGCAGATAAAGAAACGGACGAGCCGGGGACGCTTCATAGACGACGCGGACGTTCCGACTTTAATTAAATTCTTTATTTTTTTAAGAACGCGTAAGTGTCCGATACCATTATAATTACTTTTAACCCTTTTTGAAGCGAATAACACGTTCAAAGAAATGTGAAAGTTAAATGAAAAATCGTTTGAGTAAAATAATTGATCGATCCCGGCGGGTCAAGGGTGCCGCGTGCGAGGAGCTGGTCGGCCCGGCGGGTCGAGGGTGCCGTATGCGAGGAGCTGGTCGGCGCGCGACTCGCGCTCTTGCGGCGCGGCGACACGGCCCGCGGGGACGCAGGGTCTGTTCGAGCAGCAAATCGAGTTAAGTATTGTATGGCACGCACCGAGCGCCCTCCTGACATATAATACATTTATTTTATTTTATTTTATTTTACAAGGAAAACAAACAGCTGCTAATTGGTAAAATAAATAGGAGAAAATTAAATTTAATTAAAAGTGTAAGAGGAGCCGGTCACGCCGCGGCCCTAGTGTTATTGGAAGGCGTGATTAATAGCCGCGCCCGGTCACTGCTCGTCGGCAGAACCAACAGGTGATTGATCGGAGTCGAGCGACGTCTAATCGTATTATCGCTCGTGAGTTTCCGTCGGCGCTGGGGCGCGCGGGGCGCGGCTGGCCGCCGGATGGATGCTGCACGGACAATCATTGCTTACATTAATGTAGGACAACAATTTATTTTTGTATGATACCTATATCGGTTAGTCGTGGCAGTTCACTTCTCGCACGCATTTTCCTGAGATAGCGCCGGCGCAGGAGCTCGTACAGTCCTGCGCATCACCGTTTGGGTTACGGGAAGGCGACGGTGAGTGCTACTAGTAATGTCACCCAGTAGCGGCAGTAGCTCCCGTCGAGCGCAGCACGTGTGCGGCGGTGCTGCCGCGGGGAATGCCCCGCGAGGCCGGGGATTACGACTCGTAACTTTGGGGCATTAATATAATGTATCGTACTGTCGAGCGCCGCCAGTTATCGCTCTCTTCTCTCCCACGGGATGTCGCCGGCGACCCTGAGCGGATCTCGGAGAGCCGGCGCACCCGAACGCGGCAGGACGGAACCAGGAAGCTCTGCCCGATGACGTCGTGACCGGCAGTGAAGCAGCCGCGCCGAGACGCGGCGGAATGAAAACATCACTCGGTGTAAAACACGAGCCCGTCAGTCGCACTCGAAACAATACTTCATAAAACTAAATCAGCGGCGCGTCATTACCGCCTTTCGTCACGTCACGGCACGTCACGGCACGTCACGTCACGGAGCGTCACGATTTCACAGCCGCGACGCGTGTCATTTCCTTCACTGTGTACACTTTTTACTCGAGTTTTTGGGGCTATCAGATATTTAGTGATCGTCGCCGGTGGTCCGACCGTCAGGCGGCCCGGCACGGCCCGGCGCGGCCGCCGGTGAGGACCGTTTTGTCAATGTCGACAAAGAAGCGCGCGTGGGAGGTGACAGCTCTGTTTCGTGCGTTCAGTCCCGGCGCGCGCGCGCTCATGTCGATGTTGTTTCCTCGCGTCAAACGCTTGGATTCGATTCGTTTCTCAGTCGGTGTCGCTTCGGTTCGGTGTCACCATTTATCCTAATCTAAGTAACAGGTCGTCGGGCGGCGCCGCGGCGGGCTTCGATTCGAGTTCTTCTGTACTCAGTAATTTATTAATGACGTCATTTACTTGTAAGTGGACGACAGGAAAATTGTCGTTCCACCATCGGCTAGCATAACTGTCGTTTTGGATCCCGCAGCCCGCAGATAACTCGCTACATTTCTCGATTACCATCAATAAAAGGTGCAGCACGGCGCGCAGCCACTCTTCGGGAACGCGAGTAGTTCGGTTCCCGTCGCGCCTCCCGGCACGAGTCGGCCGGATGGCGGCGCCGCTCCCGGAGGCGTTCGAGCCCCTCAGTTGTCGGTCGCCGTTGTCGAGGATGGTCGAGTCAGAGCGGCGCCGCGTCACCGACGTGTGCGATTACTCGCGGGCGGTAACTGTACCTCGGGACACGTTCCGCCGCCAAATCTAGCCATTAACTTAACGCGCGCTAACGGAAACCTGCCCACTTTGAGTTTAGTGCGTTCATTTAGATGCTCGCAGCGACCTTCATCGGGACCTCAGAGTGGACATGGTCGCCGCCATCATTAAAAATACGCTGAAGCTCATGAAAATAGACTTCATCAACATGTGACCGTCGAGGCTATCCAGCTCCTCGACAACACGGACGTAGTGAGAAGACTAAAAAGGACAAAACCTTTAGAGTTAGTGTATTAAGTTAGTTAATGTCGGTGCAGTGAGTACTACATATTATAGAACACATGAACAAAGTGTCTTCCCCTTAATAGAGACAGTAAGAAAAGTGTTGATGGACACATTCTTAGATTTACTCAACTTAGCAATTTAAGTTATAATAAAATTACTTATTAGTCTAAACTTGGCTAGATTGTAATAACAATGAGGTATCTAAAAACCAAACAGATACATCTTAAAAAAAATAAAATGTTAGTTTGGACAAACTTCTAGAGAGCCCAGCTCGTGTCCGATCTCTTGGGACTGCGTGGTGTCTGCGTGCGGAGAGCGTCGAGCGCCGCGCTCACTCGAGGAGCAGTCACGGGACAGTCGACGGCAGTGTATTCAAACAGGAGTCGTGCGCGGGCTGCGGGGGGCTTTGTATATTTGTATAAGACGACCGAAGACGTTCATTTAGAAAAATACTGTAATTTTTGCAATCACGTCGATATATTGCACACGGAGAATCTGCTCGGCAATACAGGAATGTTAATCAGGAATGCTATCGTCAGGAATAACTCGAGAGAGTATTGTTGTAGTACCTACATTAACATGTGATTGTTTCCGGAGCAGCCTGCCGCGGCGCTCCGTGCGATGACCGATGGCCGGGCCCGTCGTGACTGCGGCCACCTTCGATCGTCAAACCCGCTCGACGCTAATAAATTTGTGTCAAAAATTACGCAAACAAATACTCTCCGAAGCGAAATTGATGCGTCGTCCGTCGAAAGAAGTTTAATTATTCGACCGCGGAACCCCGGGCGCGCGGCTAAGGACCGCTGGCGAAGGCAGCGCGCGCTGGAACCGTTTCAAAGTACGTACGAGCGGGCGTCGCGGCGGCAGCGCGTCCGGCAGCAGGCTGCGATGAGTTCGCTCTCCGCTCGGAGTGGAAAAGTCGCACGGCATCGGGTACGTTATACCTACCCTACATATTGGCAGTAACTTATTTTTCGAAATTATAAAATAACTGTTGTTTTCATAAATATTACATCATCGTGGTAGAATAGGAAATCGTGATAGCCCACAGAGCCGCGGCAGCCTGCAGAGCACGCGCACGGCAGCACGGAGAGTCAGAGCTCCGGGGATTACTCGATAGTAACTCGAATTCCTGTAGTGGTAGGGCCGCTACCAGCACCGAGCCAATTGATTCACCAAACAGACGTACTCGGCTGACCGCCCACTGGCAAAACATCCCGACAAACGTATCGGGAAAAAGAGATGT
This sequence comes from Biston stratarius, assembly GCA_950106695.1. Taxonomy (NCBI): domain Eukaryota; kingdom Metazoa; phylum Arthropoda; class Insecta; order Lepidoptera; family Geometridae; genus Biston; species Biston stratarius. The sequence goes on along the minus strand of OX467108.1, from coordinate 23,990,202 downwards.
CAGCCTTTAGTACCTACATAGGGATTAACATGGCATGAGAGTATGTTTTAACGAATTGGAACGTTCCTTCGATCTGTGATTCGATACGAGGCGTGCGTCAGTGCGCGCACTAGCCGTGTCCGGGGCTCGAACCTCGTCTGGAAGTGTTGCGGCGGCGCGCCCGGGGTCGGTCATCATCGTTCATTAGGCACCGGCTCGAACGTAAACATCCAGGTCCGTCCGCATGGCTCCATACACTACCCGCGCGCGGCTGTGATGTTCCAGAATGGGTTTGACATGTTCTCTAATCATTCCTACACCGTCCGGGCTCGGCGGCCGACTGCCCTGGCTCCCATGTCGCCGCAAGTGTTCGCACAGAGTGAACGCTGTACTATTTTTCTAGTGAAATATTTGTTTTCCCTGGACGTTTATCTGCCATTGAGCGCCCGAGTCGCCCGTGTGCTGCTTTATCCGTGAAAACAGTTTACTACACATATGAACAACCCGGCAGCCGCGCCCGTGGACTCTGCCGCGTTTGCCGGCACCACAGGAGGCTGCTCGCGCCGCCGGGGCTGCGAGGACGCCTCCTCGCGCTGATATCTACTCATACGCGATAACTATTCTTACTCGACCCACACACATACTATACACACACACGTGTGCATTTGAGTTTTGATCGAACGATAGTATCGGAATGAAGAGATACATTAGCGTTGTGCGAGCTCGACGTAATCCAAAACAAAAGTCGCTAATCTAGATGCGGGGCCGCGCCGCCGCCGCGCGCCGGCCGGGGCCGCGCCGCCGCCGCCGCCGCCGCGCGGGTCTCCGCCGACGCGAGCGTAATGGTTTCCGAACCAGAACAAAAGCATTATCTATCACAACACGGCTCCGCACCAAAAAAACCAAACGCTCGTCGGTCAAAGCAAAGCTTTTAAGATGTATCTCGAGATAGAGATCTCTGTACAGTCCGCCCGCGCCGCGCCGCCCGCACTCTACCGTTCCATTGTGCCACAGAACAAGAGCCGAGGCCTCGCGCCGCCGCCGCGCCGCCGCGCCGCCGCGCCGCCGCGCCGGTGCCTCTGTCGATATGTTTCGACATCGAGCTGGATACATCACGACGCCTATATTTTTATCTATTTATTGAGTAACGTAGAAGTGGGCGAAGTCCTCGCTCATGTCGAGCGTGGCCGGCGCGGCGGAGCTGTTACATGCGGCAGATGGGCAGATAGCGTGGTTTATAGGTACCTACTGCTGTACGTCAGTGCGGGCAGTAGTGTGCACAGCGGTGGAGCATGGCCGTGTTGTGAAATTTCGGTACCTGCAGTACCCTTCAAACCGGCAATAATGTTAAGACACTACTACTTGTACTATACTAAAGTAAAGTCAAAACTAGCAAACCTGGATGTAATCCGTAGCAGGGCCGCGAGATTCCGACTAAATTAAAATCTCGGCCGAATGCGACGAGAATGTGGGCAAAAAGAAAAAGAACAGAATAAAATAACGTGACCCGGAGCGGCCGCCGGCCGCGGTCCCACGCCGGGGAAATAAATAGATGCATTTGAAAAACAATTTGCAAAAGAGACGACTGTTGGATTCGCTCTGATGAAGTTACCAACTCGTCCTCTCGAACGCCTAACGCGCTCGCGGGAGGCTTCACAAATAAATGTATCTCGTTAAAAAGTAAGAAAATAAAACGTTTTTTAAAGTAGCAACGCCGACCCGTTCTCGTGTCGAGTTCAACAGCGCGGTCCGCTGCCGGCGCTCGGTCAGCTGTCGACCGAATGAAAAGCGATTAACTCCGACCGCATAAATAAATACTGGGCACTCGTAAAGTGATCGGCGTCGCAATTGAAAATGGTAATAATGTGACCGTCGGCCGTCCGGCTAGCTCGGCCAATAAATACGACCATCCATTGGCACCTCGCGCGACCACACCGTCGGCCGTTAGCAGCGCAGCATTCCGTGTACAAACGAAGTACACATTACGTACATACTCGTATATGTGTACCGCGGAGCCACAAAGTTCCGTATCGGCGAACCCCCCTTACTCCCGGAAGCGCTTCTTCTCGACAGTCGAGAGAAGCTCGCCGGTACATTTTCAATTGGACGCGCGGACGGTATATTCTAATGTGTCGAGGGTTCAAAACGGGGTAAGTCTGGCGAGCCAGTTCTTTATGTATGGCGTTTAGTTCCCAGCACGTCAGGCACACCTGTACCCCGTAGAAGAGACGGCTGCGGGCCGGCCTGCACGCGCGGCGATCACCGCTCCAGCGGCGCCGTTACCATTGACTACTTCCCCCGAACATTTTCAATTAGGGACGAAATATCACACCTAATAACAAAATTTGCCGTGAAAATATCAGCCCCGAGTCCACACAGCGCGCAAGTGAGCCGTGGAGGTGTGCTAGCTAGTGTAAGTTACACTGGCGGTGTGTCCCGGCGTCAGCGTGGCATGGAGCTCGTGTCGGGCAGCGCCGCAGCGGCCACAGACGAGCGTTCACTTTGTTTACCGAAACGATTAGTCCGCAGCCTGACGGCCCGGCGCGCGGCGCGCCCGCTCGGCCCGTCGCAGAGCCTGCACGCCACGAACGGAGCGTAATTAAGCAATTTTGTGTAATGAGGCATTTTAAACTCGCGCGACCACGATTTTCGAGCGAAGGCGTTCTAACTGGTCGGCAATAAAAGAATCGAATGTTAATGAACCTGGCGATCGGCCGGCGCGCGGCCGCGACCGCCGCCGCGCCGGTGTGGTCGATCCACCGGAGATAGACGGCGGGACAATCCTGCGCGACTGCGGAGGGACAGCCATCACTGAATAGTGATAGTCCAGTAAGAAACATAACGTGAACACGCCTTAAAAACTTTCAACGAAACTGTTATTCGTGGGGACGCGTGGATTTGTAGCTATTTTGCGGAAGTAACCGGAACACACGCAACTCTATTTCCAAATACATAAAGATATCGCTCCAAATACAGCGCGCTCCGACAAACACCGAATCATCGCGTCCGATCAAACGTTACATTCTTTAAATCTATATCAGTTTCAGGAGTACCTACGACAGGCTGACGACATTGTAATAATAGCGAGGCGAATTTAGATTCACATGAGACATTTGCACAGTATCCGAGCGGAAAAACAGAATGACGCTTTGGTCGCGTTGGTTTGGCCGACGATCCGGCCGACCAATCAACTTAATGATATCGAAGCATGTACACTGAATTTAGAAAAGATAGTAAAGACGACCGCAATTAAAGAACCGATAGAGCTCCGCCCACGCGGACAACTCTACTACATAAAAGAAAAAAAACATTCGAAGCTCGCTCTGTTTATACTCTTTATACGACGACGTGAAATAAAGACAAGTAATGGGTTTTAATGCGGCGATATTTATTTGTGAACAACGGCTCTCGTAGCGACGATATGGACGCGGGAGACTCGCTTGAGTGTGAATAAGGCCGCGCGAGCACCGCGGCGGGGACGCGCGGCGTGGGCGACCGTTCGCGCGCCGCTGACGGCCGACAGCTGACAGGGGCCGCCATCCGTCACCGCACTGATGTGACAGCCTCCATTGAAACCGTCGCGCGGATTATAACGACAGCTATTTATTTTAAAACAATTGTCTCGGAGCATTCGTGTCACGACTCGATTAGTCTTCCGCGCTTAGATTCGAACCCCATTCACGGGAAACGACTCGTCGTTCGGTTTTAATGGCGTCTGATAATTACCTACTTAAAGCGAGCGTCGTTATCGTTTTACAAACTGGTGTGTGTGGTGTGGATCTCTGTATCGAGCGCAGCGGGGCTCCGGCGCGGGTCGCTCGTTCACGGCGCGCGGCGGCAGTGGAGTGCGGCGCGGCGCGGTATCGGCGCATCGCCCGTGCATAATGTGGCCGGCGGCCGGTGTGCGGCGCGCCTTATCTCGCCGATGAATATTTCGCATAGAGAATGGGCTCGCATTGTTGCGCAGTACGCGTTACGCGTGCACGTAGCGGCCGCCCGTAACGACTCCGCGATAGCATCTCCTCTCTCCGCCGTACAAACAGATCGCTTTGCATAATGGTACCTATGGCCTCTCATATTTTCATAAAATATTGTACCCGAACTACTTCCCGAGTTTCAGTTGCGGTTCCTCGATTTTCCATATTTTTTACTATTAACTAATTCGATACGTGGGAAATACATCCATCGTATTCGCTATCGATAGCTAGCGGTTCATACATTTTAGCAAATCATTTTGCAATTTTGCAACGTAAATAAACGTCTCTCACAAGGCACGTGGGCTCTCACGCTGGGCTTTATTACATACTTTGCAAGCGTTAGTTTTATCGCCGCATGTAACGACCTCTCGCGAACTTGGCTAGAAACAATGTTAGAGCATACGCACATATAGGCACCGACGCACCACAACAGTTAGTGCCAGCTTCCGGCAGCCCGGGGCTGCGGGGCCGCGGGGATCACACGAGAGACGCATCACATGAATCATAGCGGCCGCAAGAACGCGCAGGTGGCGCGGCCGCGGGGCGCGCTCCACGCGCGTGCCAGTGGCAGCGAACAACCGCTGTTTCAACAGGGATCCCGCCATGACGGTGAACGGAAAACTGACAAACAAGTGACCGCCGTCTCTGGACACCTACAAGCCTCAGAGCACGGACAGTACGTTGGTCCCTTGGTATGTGTACCGTTATGTATTTATGTAACGGCCAGTATAGTGAACCAATTTAAAAAAATGTTGTAAAGTGTAGGTCATTGAATGATTTGAACATGAACAATCCCTTTATAGTAGCGTGTTCACGGCATGTACGGCACGTACTGCCCACTCGGCGGCCTCGAATACAAGAAGAAAACATCTTCTAATCGTACGTCTGCAATCGTCGAGTGGAAGTCAGTGTCTCACCACCGACTTGCCCGATCGGCGCATTACCCTGACACTGGGGCTGGCCAGCTCGCCCCTCGTCGTGTGCACGTGCCTCGGAGACACGTAGCGTTGCGCCGCGCGTGGAGACGTCGCCGGTCCGGCGCGGCGCCTCCGCGCGGAGCCGTGTACTCCAGTTATTGAATCTTCGAGCGCGACATTATGAGAAAATCGCCAAGTTTTTACTCGTGAGAGACGCGCCGAGAGCTTCCTGTGACGTCGAGCGGCGCGGCGGCGGCGGGCGGAGCGCCGCTGTTTGCGGAAACTCTTTCGTCGTTTGGAAGGTAACGTAAAGTGCTGTCATGTCGATCTCGCTGGACTCATTGAATGTGAGGTCGATTCCCGATATATTCACTCTCGGGTTTGCAAATTTGTGCGCTATTCTACGGAAACCATATTGACTATAGACCAAACCTCGGCTACCTGCACAGGATCAGTGCCATGAATTATATCAGTTTTTGAGCTTACCGTCTAGTGTCTGCTCCCTGTAATATCCCACCGCTGGGCAAAACCGTAAGCTCGCGGGCGGATGAAGGCAGGACGTACAGGAGAAACCACCACAATATTCTGTAAGAATGTATTATTTACAATTTGATGCGAAAGTTATTTTAATACGGCTAGTATAGCAATGCCGAACGTGCAGCACGAACGTAACGAACAACGTTCTAACCTCATCGCAGACGAAGAGGGGGGGGGGGGGGGGGGGGGGGGGCGCCCTTCCGCCGACGACCGCCTCGTACCGCACGTGAGAGTAAATCGAATAGAAAATAACGCGCACAGCCCCAATTACGAGACCTTTAAACCACTAAATAATAAATTATTAAAAAAACATAAAAATGTCATCCAAACAATAGCGGTCCCGGCGCGCAGTGTCGCCTAAAACGTTAAAATGTTTATGTAAGTAGTTAAAATTAACCTTTTAATTTGCATACTCCGCGACCCGCGTCCCCACCGCGAGGTGGCGGGAGGGCGCTTTATAGCCTCTTTTACGACGCTCGCACGTTACCGCGTGCAGGCGAGCCCAGGACTGCGCGGCCGCGCGTGCGCACGCGTCTTCCGCGCGTTTGACTTATAGTTTGCGTTTGACCGCCATCTCGCCTGATGTCGAGCGAAGATACCTACGGTCTACGATGCAGCACGCTCGCCTAGAAGAAACCGATTCACTGGCGACTCGAGGGCACCCAGATCACCCACTCGGGCAGCGAATGTCATTGTTCAGCGGTTCTTACCGTGAAGGTGGAGTCGAACCGTTTAGTTCGAGTTTTAGAATCACTAATAACATGACGCGGTGGCGCTTTGAGGCTCCTGGCTGTTCTTTCAGCACTTATTGTGATTGATATGCACAGTCAGGCTGGCCAACACTAGGGTGCCCTGGCACACTAGGTGCCTCCGCCGCGCGTGCCCTCGCTCATTCTTATCGACAGCATTAGTGTTCCCGTTCAACTGATTTTACACTGGAAAGGAAATTTACTAAGTCAGTGAAAAAAAACAGACCGAAGTAGGAATTATTACGTCATTCAATGCTGCTTGAAAGTTTCTAGAATCAAAACGCACGTGAAGAATACGTATTGCGAACATTTTCATCTCAGAATCGAGTGCACGAACTTAATGTTGCTCATCTTGCATTAAGATAATTTAATTACCGCAGTCATGCAGATATAGTCGCACCAGCGGAGCGGCCTACGGCCTCCAGCGGTGCTCTACATCCTCGACCGACGCCATAACTCATGCGGTGCGGGCCGGCCGGCTAATAGCGCCCTCTCGTGACCAACACAATTAACGCCAAGGTAAAGGCGTGGTCAAACGAGTTGCAATAAAACACTGCAGCAACACGGCGCGGGCGCGGGCGCGGGCGCGGGCGGACTGACAGGACAAGCTCGGTGACTGCTGACTGGCAGGCGGTTCATACGTCTGTAAGAGGCCCCTATACCTACCTCGGGGTCTCTACCGTTCAGTGCCAAGAAGTTTAGTTGTCGTCATGTAGTGTTCCGAACCTCACCGCGCACGGCGGAAGGTTCCGGCGCCGGAGAATGCCGAAGTATATTCCAAGAACGTATAAGACAAAGATAAAGATACATAAAGATAGTTTATTTGTATAGGTACAACACGAGGAATTTTATACAATATGTGCATAAAAGATGGCAACGGGATGATACTCGTTCGCCAGCGCTGTTCCATGCACAGACACCTCAGTGAGCTGCGGTGCCGGCGACGCCCTGCGGCCGCGCCGGTGCAGCGCGGTGTCGCGCGACCGCCGCGCTGGTGTTTGACCGCAGCCTCACTGCTCGCGTCGAGTCCACAGAGCGAGTAGTTTCTATGATTTATTCCCTGCATGCAAATGCTACATTCGCACACGGCTCGCCGCCTAATGGGAAATTAATTAATGGCTCCGGATCGCTTAATTGCCGCGTGATGGTGAGCGCCCGCGGGCTCGCGCGGTATCGCCGCGACGACAGCTTCAATTTCCGGCACCTTTCTAAACTAATAATTCTGCGATTGCGCTGTACACGACTAGTTTATCGTCGTATTAACGGTGACCGTTATGAGTGTTTATTTGTGAATGGTAAAAAATAAAGCCACACTGACCACACGGACCACATCGTCGCTTAGCGTCAGGGGGTCAAACGAGAAATTATTCCGTATAAAAAAAAATTGCGCTCCGAGTAATAAGTGTTGAAAGTTTGATTTGAGCCGCGCCGGCCCTCTTCATACTTGTTGTTCAATGGACAACACTATATGGAAAGAGAATGAGCCACACCTTTGTTCGAATTTGTGTAAGTAGCTTTCACCAAACTAAGGGATCATTCGCAATAACCGTGCCGTCTGTTCTGTCCGTTCCAAGATTGTCTGGAAGAAGTCGTTCCAGGCGATGAGGCCGCTTTTGTACTCCTGCGAATGAATCGTGATGTTTTGGTTTTAGTTATTGAATTGAAACTTTTTACCCGCGTTGAGCGATTATCGGTAGGGAGACTTATGGGTTCGCGTCACCGACATGCGACATGCTAATGTGACGTGTTTTAAATTGTTTCTATAATCAAGCCCCACGACTGCTTATTGTTTTATCTTTTTTTTTAAAGGTAAAATGTATGTGTACAACATTTATTTATTATTTATTTATTTATTTACAACAGTTTACACCATCCTTACAGGGGTTCCCTAATGCGATGGTGCAAGTCAACATTGGTACATATTATTATTATTATAAAATAGAGAAGATCGGCACAGGACAGGCGCGGGACATCGCTGGTTCGGCGCGCATTGCTTTGAGACTTTCGTTGGTTAGTCTCAACAGCCCTGTAATGTCGCTAGCTGCAGTACCCTTCAAACCGGAACACAGTAATGTTTACACACTACTGCTTGGCGGCAGAATATCTAGTAGTGCGGTACTTGCCCGGGTGACCTCATGCTGTGAAGATCTACCGCCGAGTCGAAATAATTCCTCAGTGACTTCTACTGGAGTAGTCATTACAGATGTCAGTAGTGTGCGTTCTCGCGGCGCGGCACGTTGCTCTGCAACCTTGGCATCGAGCTGCACAGTCGGAGTCCATATGTATAAAGGTGACAGCGGCGGGAGGCGGGGGGCGGCGCGGGCGGCCGCTAGTTAATCGGTGGGTAATTGTGCGCGCGCACCCATCCATTACGATCACGCTACTGCTGTGCCGCCTCATTCTCGCCCGGCGCGTGACGTTGAATAAGTAAAAAATAGTAGTCGTTATACGAGTTGCCATCGTGCAAGTCGTAGCCTTCACATGCTTAGAAATACGCAACAACTGAGCTGTGGTCGGATATGTCCGCGCGCCGGCTCGCCGCGCGTCCGGCGGCTCGGCCAGGACGTCGGCTATAAAAACAATCGAAGAGAGCAACGTGATAGACGATGTCGACTGTCGCAGAATCGGGGCGCGAGCCGTCGAGCCCTCGAGCGGTTTGTAATAGCGTAATAGCGGGTTGCGGCGGCTCCGACGCGCCGACACGCGGCCGGCGAGCGCGCGCTCACGCACGCCGCCGCGGCAGCCCATGTCCCGCGGGACTCTGCACGGGGTGTCGCGCGGAGGTGTGAGGCGAGACCCTGAAGCACTAGGGAACACGTGCATGTATAGAAATGATGTTCCGCAAACTCGCACCCGGCGACCGGGACCGCGCTGCGTGTAGCGTGCCTCACTTTCGTATAGTATTTCTTCTTTAATTTGTACCGTGTCCGGGTGTTCTGGTGTATGTGCTATAAGTATGTATTTACAAAAGAAAGTATATAAGTGTTCTATAGGTTATCCGGTTTTCGTAGTAGGTACAAACTTTGCTTAGTTTAGGGCTAGATGGCGCCATGTGAACAGTCCTATACTGACACATCATATATACTATAGATGACGTGTCACGACCCGCCTCGGGGACCAGAAAGCAACTAGCGCCAGACAATCCCATGTCTGACGCCAGCGGCCCCCATGCGTCGGGTCAGGTAAATGGCCTCGCCAAAGGATTCAAAACTGTAAATTTTTAATCTCAAAAAGATAGGATCAAAACCATAAACTTACCACTCGATTACCGAACTATTTAGCATACCTACTGGTGTGTACGGAACCCCCGGGTGGACGAGTCTGACTCATGTCATGGGTCCCGTGGTTCCACACGACGACGAGGCTAGCAGCGCTGGACAGGGTTGCAGGTGCCGGCGGCCGCTCCTCGCACCGTCCGGGAGCGTGGTTGGCGCAGTGCGGGTGTATACACGTGCGCTCGACGAACGGAACGTGTCCGTCGCCTAATTTACGGAATCATAAAAGCTCGCCGTAAGATGAAGCTTACATCACATTATCCAAATCATTATCGATGTATTTAGTTCGTGCCGCGCTCTCGTCGACTCCGTTCAAACGCTCATTCCACTTCTTATGATCGGGTTTATTTCTTTCGCCGAACGATTTACTGTCGAATTAAACTGTATATTAGTGTGCGTGTGTGGGTCCGTCGTAAAAATGACATATTGTAATAATACTGCGCGGGAGAGGCGTTTACTAGGGAGCGTGTTCACAAACATGGCCTAAACATCGACCTAGTCGACGACGGTAACATGCCTATTGTTTAATTAGCTTTCGGACGGAAGGAGCAAGCGGCAGGACGTGCCTCAAACTGAGATTGTGTGGAACGAAATCTGAGGGCTTAGACAAACGAATAATCGATTAGCAATAACGCTAATAGAAAAAACCAAAAGTGTTTGGGATTGACATAAGCTGTCGATATGTCACGTGCACAGCTCATGCCAATCCCGATCACTTTTGGCTTTTCTATTAGCGTTATCGCTAATCGAATGTTAGTTTGTTTAGGCCCTCTGATTATTTATTTTTTGTTATCGTTTTAGGTGCTTTGATCGACCTCACCTGATGTTAAGTGACGGTTCAGTCGAAGATGGTAACACACTTAGCTTGGACTGGAACTGACTCTCAAGTGAGCCGGAACACACCGTTAGATGCTTGGCAACAGATTTTCAACTTGAAGGTAGCTAGCCAGCCGAGTACTAGAAAATACCCGACCACCAAGCTATGGGTTCCTCACGATGTTTTTTTTTATAGGCAGCTCCTTTTTGAGGTTTGAATCCACGCCTTTCGTCGTGATAACCGACCACGTTAACCACTGAGCTATCATCGCTTTATGGAAGCAATAAATGGAAGTGAATATCCAGAATGTTTGTTGGAATCGTTCTAAAATGAACAGGAAGGCTCGTTGCACGCCGACAGTCATCGAAGCGCCGAACTGAACCTCGGCTGACCGCTCGGGAGTTTGTACTCGGAAGACAAAAAAACTAATCACGAGTCAAAAGCAAGTAGGTATCAATTAACAACTCAAATGCTGTTTTTCTGCTTTTTGTGGCCGGTGTTAGAATGCCGGCGAGACAGAAGGTCAGAAGCCACTTGAAGAGTGGCTTGTCAAAAAAGACTATTGTTGACGAGAGGAAAAACTGAATAGTTTGCGGCGAACGGCTCTAGAGCGCGCTCGCCGCCGAAGCGCCGGGCGCCGCCGGAGCGCCGGCCGCTGCCGCTCCGCAGCTTGGGGAAACCGTCTTCTCGAGTTCTCAAATGCTCACAAGTGTGGCTTTTAAAAGAACTTTCAAATTGAGACGACCATGTTTTTATCTTAGTAAGTACCTACACGCCTGAGCGACAGATCACGGTGACGCAGTGATGCTGGCGAGGCGTCGAAACACGTCGCTTCGCACTTCAGGGGCCTACTACAATCTCTAATCTGCAAAGAAACAGCCAAGTAAAGCTGAAAATAGAGAATTATCTTAGTTTTACTTGGTTTTCCATTTTACAAAAATGCCGGTTCAATATGTATTAGGGCGGGGCAGCAGGCGGTGACCGATGCCAGCGGTAGCCCCCGCGCTCGGCTGCAGGTGGTGATGTTTTTATTCACCGGACAAAAGAGTTAACTCGCTGCATATCATTACTGAACATGACTTGCGAGACGCGCCGGACGGAACCATATCACACTCAATATTTCACATCCTTTTTGAGGAAAAGGAAAGGCCGAAGAGTCGGCTTATTACGTCAAGGAACGTCCGCGCGAGTGCCTGCGCGACGGCAGCCGGAGAACAACTCCATTGTGCGGTAAGCGCATCGTTTCTGTCAAATTACGCGTCGCGTCGAGCGCTGACACCTCTAGTGCACGAGAACGAGGAGCGATGCTTCAAACGAGTGGTCGTCGAAGGACGGGCAGCCGGGCACTGCGCCGTGCAACTTATACTTAGTTCATTTGAACTTCCAACAACACATCGAGAAAGTGGAACGTAGTTAGATTACCATGAACATAACATAATTATATATTTTTATGGTTGTGTTTGACCACAGTACACTTGATGTTAAGTGACGGTGTGGTCGAAGATGGTAAAGCACACCTAGCCTGAAATGGAACTGGCTCTCGAGCGAGTCTGCCGGAACACACCGTTAAATTCTTGGCGGTACATTTTCGGCTTGAGGTGGTAGCTAGCCAGCCGAGTACTAGAAAGTACCCTACCACTACGCCATGGTTTCCACCGCGATGTTTTTCTTCACCGGCTTTGAAATCATGCCCTTCGGTGTGTGAACCGGCCGCGCTAACCACTGAGCTGTCATCACTACCAGCATCATGTCAGTATGGAAGCTGTTACTCTAAGTTCCGGGTGGTGGTGCGAGGGTCGCGGGCAGGAGTTACCGCCTCATCGGTCTCGGTACCTGTTACTAACATAACAGTTGCCTCGTCTTCCCCGACACCGATTAGTGCATAGTGCTCCGCCCCGACGAGTCGCGGCCGCCGTGCGCCGGGTCGATCGATTCCGAACAAATATTGGGCGCGCCGTCCGCGCCGCCAGAGGTGCCTCGCGCACAAGCGAGCGACGCCTGCTTGCTTCGCGGCGCGTTCCCACACGACCACTTGAACTTTTTAACGTGTATTATTCTCTCAAATATTATCTTGATTGGGAGACTGCTTGTTTGGTGCGTCTGCGTCGTGATAGGTTAGTTCTCTCCGAAATATTAGAATAACGTTGGCGAGCACTGCGCTGGACTTAAATTATTGAGTAGCGGTCAGTTCATTGTTACGTAACAAATAACCTCCGGGCACATACTCGTACCTGGAGTAATGTGTTATCATTTATGAATATACTTGCGTTTGACCGCCATCTCACCTGATGTCGAGTGAAGGTGCGGTCCTCGACGGAGCACGCTCGCCTAGAACGTATCTGTTCACTCGCGGCTTGCGCACCCACTCGGTAGCGTACTCCATGCTGTAGTCGTTCGAACAGTCAAAATGGAATCAAATATTTTTTTTTTTTAATCTGGGTATTACACGGATTTATTTAATTATTTATTATTATAGTAGCTACTGTAGCATGTACAGTTTAGGCCAAAACATTATTATAGTAGATACTGTAGCATGTACAGTTTAGGCCAAAACATTTTTGAGGCATGGGGTAAATGAAAATAATAATTGTAACATTGAGATAACGTTATCGCCAAAACATGACTTTGAAGCTGTGTGTGCTTACTGGAAACGACACCAAGCTACAAACAACACACACAAGGAAAAATATTTAAACTACACATGTATATTGACACATGTATACACACGTTAAATAACAGCTGGCAGATAATGATTATCGCTGCAGTGTGTCGGTATCGCTGCAGTGTCCGGCGCATCAAACAATCGTTTCGTATGAGTTTTTATGAAACGACGTCACATTTTCGAGCTTCTAGCGTCAGATAGAGGCTAAAGAAAAAACATCTAAAGGTCATTGTCATGCATTGCACTACTTTTTTTACTACGGTGATTGTCGGTGCGGATATTCAGATGTACTCGGCTCCGCGTGTCGGTGACGCGGCGCGGGCGGCGTCCCCGACGACTCCGTCGGATGCAACAGCATCTTGACAGCCCTGAGGGAGGCCTATTGAGAATGAATTAGCCTCGGTCCGGGGTACGACAGGCCCAGACTGAGTCCCTGGATTCCGTTGAATTAACTACAAACCCTGAGTGCAGCGGAGACGAGTCCCCTCGGCCGCGGAGCGGTCCCGACAGAGGATGTCGGCTGCAGAGCGGCCGCGCGACCGCAGGCGCATGTTGTGCAGTTTTGTTCCAAACGATCGGCAGTTTTTGTCCGACAACGTCCAAACCGCAACGAAGCTCCGGCGCGTTCGACGTTCCTTGGTATTTCAATAATGAGCGGTCACATTACGCGGCCGCTCCGGTGCACTCCGCGCCGCACGCAGCGGCCGCTCCGAGTGCGCGGCCCACGCGCAGCGAGACTGCAGTGACAAGTGATGCTCTCGACAGGTGGCACTGCGCGCCACGCGTTGTGTACGTTATGGTTTCGTGTCAATCACTTATTTGTAGTCAAAATACAGCTTCGCTCATCCAACTGAACGCTACGATGTAATTGTGTTGCGAGTGTTCCGTTTCGTGTGTCCACGCCACGTTTTCCAGCGAGCACTCACTCCGAGAGCACACGACGCGGTTCCCATGCGCTACCGGCGCGCGGCGGCCAGCGAACGTGCCAACAATATGCACGCGAGTGCACCTCCCGCAGCAACTGTCTCCATTCAGCGGTGCCAGCAGTAAAAGCACCGTTCCGGGTATTGTCGGCAAACGTGGCTGTGCGGTTAGCTGGCGGCCGCCGCGCCGCGCCCGTGGGCTCGAGTCCCCGATCGGACTGATTGCGCGCGTTTTGTGCCGTAATCGACTTTGTGACCGCAAACACGGCTTTATACTGATATTTTTTAAGATCAGCATGTTACTTATATCGCCTCCCTGAAATGGAGCATGCGTTAACCATGATACCTCCATGATGTCAGGTTTTTACCTGGCAGCTAAAATCAACTTTTTTATGGTTACTGGCTAGGTTTTGACAAAATCACGATTGGAACCGGTGTGTTCAAGGTTTAACAAGGCGTGTGGGGGACACACCTTGTTAGATTGCTTCTCGGAAGATTTTCAACTCTCATGCGGCTAGCAAGCCGAGTACCTGCTATACTATACAGGACCCTAGCGACATGTTATGGTTTCCTCACGATATTTTCCTTCACCGGCACCTCTAATAATTGTTGGGATTTGAACCTACGCCCTTCGGCGTATGAAGCGACCGCGCTAACCACTGAACCTTCTTCGCTACGACACAATTGAATAGATTTTACGAGCGTGCTTGTTGTCTCACAGAACATCTAGTAGTCTCACAGTGTCTGCGCATCAGATATCATAATCATACAAGTGACGCGCCAGCCGACGAGCCGCGCCGCGCGCATGAGACTATATAGATAACTGACAGTTTGGTATGTTCCAGGCTGTACCACCTCCTTCGCATAAAATAATAAATGTTCGTGAATGCTATAAATATATTTAACGTGTGTTCTTCCGCCCGCAGCGGGAGTATTATAATAAAGCACACACGCGCAATGATGGTAAGCTCGCGATACTACACGGGCTTACCATCATCGTGCATGTTCCGCCGGGCATCTGCAGCAACCGGCCGCTGTCTGCCACTAGTCGTATTCCGCGGTCGCACCTGCTGCGATAATAGCAGAATGTTTAGCTAAGCTTTGGCTGAAGTTGTTAGATACGCAACTGAAAACGACCACGTTTGTCAAGGACAAACACGGTTGTCATTTCATTTTATTTAAAAAAAAACACATTTTCTTAATTTTTCTGTGATACAGTAAACCTATTTTGTACATTTTTGCTTTTGGATTGACATTTAATGTGAAGTATTATATCTTTTGCCGCTAAGCTTTTGCGCCTTTGGCTGAACTCAAATCCATGACGTTGTCAGATACGCAGTTGAAGACGACCATCCTTTTAATTTTCCTGGGAACATTTTTTACTTGTCTGTTTTTCGAATGACACTTAAAGTATATATATTTTCAAAAAATAATTATTGTTGATTCATGTTTAAATTTCATGTTTTCGGCAACGTGAATAACACGTGTGAAAGAAGTCAGGTTACTAGCATAGGTTAAAAATTAAACAACCTTTATAAGTAAGGTCGGTAATACCCAAATTACAGCAATACACAGCGAGACGGACAGACAGACTTCCGCAATACTCGCGTGA
Organism: Biston stratarius; assembly: GCA_950106695.1. Taxonomy (NCBI): domain Eukaryota; kingdom Metazoa; phylum Arthropoda; class Insecta; order Lepidoptera; family Geometridae; genus Biston; species Biston stratarius. The sequence continues at coordinate 23,974,754 of OX467108.1, read as the reverse complement.
AGTGTTCGCGCGTGAGGAACATCATGCGAACATTACGGACGTCGGCTACTAAATCTCGCGCGCTATCTATTATTTCAAACCTCTGCTCGGATTGCACTCGCGTCCAAAGGGTAGTCACGAGGTGTAATGATTAACAGATCTCTCGACAGTACAAACCTCACCGACCCAAGCCAATACGTACCTTACGGAGTGGTGTTAGGGTCGGTCGTGGCGCGCGCTCTCCGGATGCTGAAGCCGCGCTATTTCATTGCACTGGAACGTACGTAAATCAGGCGCGTGAGCTGGCGCGCTTAACTTGCCCGCTGTCGCGCGACTCTGTTCCCTGTAAGCTCAGTAACAGAGTCGGGAGTCGGTCGGGCCGGGGACCGGCACGGCGCGCGCGCAGCGGGAGCGGGACGCGCCTCGTCATATATTGTTAATGATATAACTGATCAACACAAAAACTATTTTTTTTTTAATGCAAATATAATGAGACGATCTGGACACCCTCTTAATGGTATAAGATAACGCCTTTCCACGACCATTGCAGTGATACACAGAATTTTGAGTAGCAAAACCAAGTCCACGGTATCACTGCTTTGGCGCTCGATGAAAACATTACACTCCTTTCACTCCTTCTTTGGGCAGGCGTGGAAGCGGACGGAAGCGGACGGAAGCGTAGCAGGTCCGCCCTACATCTAACTGCGCACACATTTCTTCTTCATTGTGTGCGCGGCCAGTAAAGTGCGAAGCGGAGGCATAATCGGAGGATAAATCGACTGATAGTTCGCTAGCTTCACATTCAGCCGCAGAATAACCGAGTAGTACGGTGCATCGCGTCCACGTATCGTGTGTGTCGCGTTATAATTAAGGATTTAGTACCTGGATGGCTAAAAACATGGATAAAACGAAGTTTTCTAGAAATGAAACCTAGCTAGATCGGTTTATTGCCCCCGAAACCCCTTGCATACTAAATTTCATGAAAATCGTTGGAGCCGTTTCCGAGATTCAGATTATATATAGGTATATATACAAGAATTGCTCATTTAAAGATATAAGATGTATAAAAATAGTGGCGTTTCATTTATAAAGTACCGAACTACAAGCTCCATGTCAAGCTCCTTTTTTTCTTTAATGTTGTCTGTCTGGAAATCAAGTATAAATTTATAATTAAATAAAAACAGACTCCGTGCCTAAGTCCAAACACGACTAGGTTTATTTTGGTTGCAAAATCGAACAACTGAACGGATTTTCGTGAAAATGTTATGGGATCAATTTGAAAATATATTGGTTCATTGATGTCGGAGTTCGAAGGTAAAGAACATTAAAAAGAAACGATTTGGAAACTAAACGCGCTAACTGCCGTGTGAGCGCACTACTGGCGCGCGCTAACCGAGCGCTGTTAGCGTTCGCTAATTTGCCCGTCGGTCGTCGGGAACGCCGCTAAACACTCAACAGCCCGGAAGTGATATTCGACCGGCTCGAAAACTGGCGCAATGAGAGTCACGGCCGGCGCGGCGCCGCTCCACCCCCGGGGTGGGCCGCCGACTCCGGGGCTCGGTATAGTTTCGCTCTGGTCGGCTGCCCGAGCGCCACGGGGTTGTTATTCGTTTTCAAATTACTGTAGAACGTTTTCAATTCACTTGATGCGATTGATGTGCCAAATTATACAAAAAAAAAACAAATAAAAGTAAATAGGTCATTTAGTAATAGTGTGTTCGGATATGCTATCTATCTCTTGAAGCATCGAACACAAACACTAAAACTGCTGCGGGCGGCTATGGACTGTCTTCAGTAAACAGAAAATGTCAAAATTAAAAAAGAGAATATTCCATCGCCCGGCCACTGTAGCATTTCTAATTATGCGCGGCACTAAACCGTTACGGATGATCATGGCGCTCGCTATCTTACAAGTGACAGCACAAATTTTCAGTTTTTAATTAAAAAAAGTTACGACAATAGGCAATATTGTAACTCTTAAGTATTAGTGCCGCGCGAGGTAGTGTCTGTCTGCAGATACATTGTATTTAATGATTCAGCTTAACGTTTGGCCGCCGAGACGCGGAGCCGCGGGCTGGAGCGGGTCAAGGCTCCTCGGAGGCCGCTGCCATGATGTTTTGACAGAACTTGCAAATTAGAAGGACCATAAATAACAGCGCGGAGCGACGGAGAGCGCCAGATCTGTTCGCCAGATAAGGTAAATTCGTTTTCAAATAAAACGAGAATTCCTTCGAAATCGAATCCGTTTAGATCTTTATCTATGCTAAACCGACAAGTTTCAATAATGCAAACGTTATGAGAACTTGTTAAAACATTTCAATAACACTGCGGGGCTCGAACCATTAATAACACGTTCGAATCCGCCCGCGCCCGCGCCCGCGCCCGCGCCCGCGCCCTCGTTACTTCTCGCTATATATAAAACTCTTCTATGTGTTCTATAAACGGACCGTGAAGCCACGCAGGAGGCTTATAGACGGTATACTAACTCTGACATTAGTGCTAGCCACTTACCCTATGCAAACCCGCTAGGCCGATTATATATGTGAGAATAATTCCCCGAGGCTCCAGTCCTAATAGTTTAGTGAGTGCTACTCGATTCGCTTCTCTTGTTTTCAGAAAGCTCCCTCCGTTGCAATAGGTAGCTGGAGCGATGGCGAGCGCGACGCTCTCGGCGCAGGGCGCCGAGCCGCGTGGTCGCACGAGCGATAAACTCGTTGGTCTTTCTGCAAATACTAATACAAAATACAAATCGATGTATTTGACATTCATTTTAGGCACATTAGAACGAACCCTTCGGCTCTGAACTAGTGATAACCGAACTTCGGAAACCAGTGGCTTCCCCCGATATCTTAATCGAGCACAAACAGACTTGGAAACTAAACAATATCATGAATATTAACCTATATATATATATATATATACATAAATAGGTGTACTTTTTGAGTAGCAAAGCAATATCCAAGGCATCGCTGCTTTGGCGCTCATTGCTTCGAGACCAACAGTCCAAGAGCCCTGTAATGTCGCTGGCTGCGGAACACAGTGTTAACACACCACTGTCTGGTACTGCGCTGGCTACCTAAGCGACGTCCTGCCAGGTGCTCCACCACCGAGCAGAATGATCGAGACACATCAGCGCCTTCGGCTCGAGCGAAGTGGAGTACAGGCAGGTTCACCCGAGTTCATACAAACTCATTCAGATCTGTGCGCAGCTGAGTTCACCGGGGCCCGCTGCGAGGAAGTGACGCTTTATTTTTATACCTTTCCTCCATTTCGAAGCATAATTTGTGCAGTAACGACCGACGCAAAACGGCTCGGCTAACGACGCGACGTCGTTACAGCGCTGACACTTTACAGTCCTCTTTATCGCGATATGTTTACTGATTTTATGTCCCCTGGTGATGTGGCGGTGTGTGTGTACCAGCACATGCAGCTCGCCGCTCGACTGTGTGATGGAAAACAAACTGATCATTATAACTGAGTCCCGCGGCTTTACCCTCGTTGGACTGAATGTGGCCCGTATCCTGTTCTACAATTCCAGCTATCTCTACCACATATTTCATTAAAATCGGTGGAGCCATTCGATCGTGAAAAGTTTAATAATAGCTAGAAAGTTCGAATTTGACCTGGCGGAGGGTCCTGTAATTTGTAGGCACTTTAAACACCTTTTTAATAATTGGATGATTTATTGAACCGGACTTCGTGACTGAGACTGAACGAGTCACTCGGCCGCGCTCTGCTGTGCGACTCGAGCGGTTTATGATTTTGTTTGCGGGTTTTAGCATTTTTTATTGGTTTAGTTCTACACAATATTTATAATAATTTAACTTTTCCATACACATGGCGTTGAACCAAACAATACTCGCTATAAGCTGACAAAGACCGCCGACTGGGAAACGCTTACTTTAGGTATAATTCTCTTCTTGTTTCTGTTACTGGTACAACATCAAGACGGTGTTCACTGTTCATTAATTAAATTTGTAAAAAAAAAAACCGCTTCCATTTGCAGGTGAATCCAAGGGCTGCAACTACTATGCTACTTAAAGTGTATGAGCGAAAATTTGGCGACGATACAAGCCGAGCGTGTGAGGTCGCCGAGCCGGTGCCGCTTTACTGCTAATTACAGAAAATGATCTCTCGATGACTTCACGGAGTTTCGCGAGTTAATAATAAGATCTTTGCTGGTTTTATGGCACTCGAGAGTGTTCGTACAATACCCGAGTTGACGTTCTCACGGTCACGGGTTTGAATGAGCCGCGAGGGCTGCGTCGCGTGGCGGCGGGAATGTTCTCTTCAGCTGCGACAACGGTCGAGAATATTATCATAGTAGCGGATGAAGTCAGCGGACGGTACTCGCGGTGAGACGCGTTACGAGTGTGACAGCGGAGAGCCTGCGCACCCGCGGGAGGCATATCGATACCTGCTGTAATTTGTTTTATAATTTAAGACCACAACTTTGTTTTCATCCTTTTACCTCTTTAATATTCGTTGATTCCTATTAAAAAGCTTCTAATTTAACTTATCCTTGTGCACTATTGAATATTATAAACTATTACTAAAAAGCCGCTGTCCCCACCGGTGCAGTCTGCAGTGCGCCGGCTCCGAGGGGCTCGTGCTGCGGGACAGGCTCCGGGGACCGGCGGACTCGCCCGCAGAACGCTTGTAAAGTGTCCATGTACAAATAAAATTCGAACGCTATGAAAATGTTACTTAAGATTTTTGGCTATTGAATGTTAACATAAATATTATTGTCCATACCAGTTACATCCATTGAACAGCGATGGCTGTCGGTAAGGACGATGGTCGTAAGAAACTATTTCCGCTAAAACATTTCGCGTTAGCAGGTGTCCCGCCACGCGCGGCGTGCCCCCCAGGCAGGGGACGACGCGCCGGAGCGGGATCCGAACCGACGATACTCTGTGAACGACTTCATTAATTAGCGTTTTGCGAAAGCATTTGCGTGAGATTGTTATCAGTTTGATTTACACGTCGGATAAATTCGCGCTAACTAATTACCATGCGCATACATTATTGCGATGAAATAAAGTATCGAGGCGGCCGGCGAGCTTTCCAGACGTACTCGCTTTATCGATTGCATTTATTAACTTTGGTTTGGCTCGTCGCGGCGCGGGCCGGGCGTCGTGTTCGCGTTCCCAGGTCGATTCTCGTGCCAAGCATCGTCTTGTATCTTCATAATAACGTTGTCCGACCGTGGTTAATCCCAGCAGATTAATCTTTTACATCGAACATATCTTGACATTTAAGACGCTGATTTAAATTATACGCACACACAAATAAACGAGCTCTCACAGGTGACTAATCGGACAAACCGACTCTGAAATATCCAGCCGCCCGTTAATGAGCAATCCCTCCTAACCTTGGGCCGCGCCACGCCGCGCCACGCCGCGCCACGCCGCGCCACGCCGCGCCACGTCGCGCCACGCCACACTACCCGCGCTATAACACACGCAGATCGCAATCTGTACAATCGGAATGTCCTGTCGGCTGGCCTGGCGGACATGCCGGCATTTATCTCGATTGTTTCGAGACGTCTGAATCAATTACCGAGCACGGACAGGCGCGGACGAGCCGCCGGACGGGACGAGACGGGACGAGACGGGACGGGACGGGACGGCGCTCAGATTGATAACAGAGATTAAAGAAGGCAGCACAGGAGGCGCGGCGGATTTACTTAATCGAGCCGCAAGCCCTTGCAAGTAGATGTCGTATGAACGCGTACGAATGTTATAATTACCGTAACGTACAAACAGTGTACAACTAATTTCATATTAATATAAACATTAGGATTCTTAGTTCTGTTCGCGCCGCGGCCATGTGAGCCGCCACCATCATCACAATCAGCCGCTGCAGGGCGTGGTCGTGCCACTCGTTCCACTTCCAGTCACCGTCTCACGTAAACGGTGTATCCGATTAAAACAGTGTTTTGTATGATAGTGAGCGCACTGTTACCTACACCGTAACGAAAAAATCTTGCAATGAATCGCCGCAACTACTACGCCGTATTCACGTATTTGCGGCAGTAGCCTGCCTATATCCCTGTTTGTTAATCGGATTCATATCGGAGAGTGTGCTTCAGATCTGCAATGTGTAATTTCCCCCCGCCCTTTCTTCCATCGGAACCAGAAGCTCGAAAAAGCGACGACGTTTGACGTTCCAAATACTCGCCGAATTTGGATTCAATTTCATTGTGCGGACCGCTAAACAGTGGAATATACTGTTAGAGTGGGTGTCCCCTGATAGATACCTAAAATTTGGGCGCCTTCGAGTCGCGAGTGAATCGGGTCTTCTAGGCGAGCGTGCTCCACCGTAGACCGCATCTTCGCTTAACATCAGGCGAGATGGCGGTCAGACGCAAAATTATTTTTTATTCAGTATAAATTTGCAGACAGTCGCGAGTTAATATCATACGACTTCACCGGAACCACTATGCAATAAGTACACTCGGCGCACAAAGCGAGTGTTAGCACGCACACCCCCCGCGGGACGCTGCGTGCTGGGAACGGGACGATTCATAAAGGATCTTTTTATTCATCTCGATCAATGCATTAATAAGAAGTACAACAAAAACCAGTCGCGACAATTATCTTCTTGATCCCGCCGCGGCCGTCCAGCGCTCGATGGAGCGACTAGTTTTTGCTTCACGTCCAAATATTTTATTAACATATCAATAAGCCGTCAATCAGTACCTAATTGACAGTAATTGAAAAAGTCATGTCAGAGAACAAGCGAACACCGTCTCTCATTAGACTACATAACACACAACATTCGGAATGCAAATCGGTTCGAGTTTTTACACACAAATAATCGGACACTAAAATAGAAATACATGTAACGCAAGAAACCGGCGTTATCTGCGGCGCTGATCGCAATAATATGGAAATATTGTAAATCAGAGCCGAGAGCAGCGTAATACGTGCATATATCAGGGGCTGCTAGCGGAGCGCGGGTCGCGGTCGGCGGGGATTCTTTTAGTGTTTATTAATTAAAAGCTAATGCAGAGAGCACGAGGTCAGGCGGCGGATTGTAAGTGGCTGTTCTGCAGCATTGGCTGCCTCATCCGATATTTATAATACCTGACCGCCGCGGCCGGCGCGCTCGCTAACATATTCCGCAACATTACAATATTTAGACAGTAACTCACGGCGGCGTCGCGCGTCGGACGAGTATCGTCCCGCGGGTTCGAAGCCGAGCGGGGTATTGTTATTGCAGCTCGGGTGTCGACTGCAGTTTGGGTATTTACATGTTCTGTAGAAGGGAGGCGAGACTGTGTCACGTCTGCAACGGTAAAGGGGTATTAATCGTTGGGGAGTCGGTGGATTTGAAAACATTTACAGACTTGACACATCTGATATCTATGATGATAGGCGAGTCACCCGGAACTTTAAGTAACAAAATCTAAGCCATTATAGCTCAGTTAACGTGATCGGATTACACGCCGAATGGCGTGGGTTCAAATATCAACAATGAGCTTGAGCTGGCGGTGAATGAAAACATGTGGTAGGGTGCTCTGTAGCACCTACTCAGCCGGTGATGACTACCGACCGTACGATGAAGATCTGCGGTGAAAGACTTGACGGCCTGTTCCGGCAACAACTTCGCTTGAGAGGCAGTTCCATTACAGGTTAGGTGTATTACCATCTTCGATCACACCGACAATCAACATCAGGTGAGCTGTGATCAAAAAGCTAGCCTGTCACTCATGAAAAGAAAAACAGAGTGCAGGGCATCGCTGCTTTGGTGCGCATTACTTAAAGACATCCGTAGTTTCCGTAGTGATCCGGGGCACAGTAATGTTTACACACTACTGCTTGGCGGCAGAGTTTGTGATACTGCGGTGATATAGAAAACTAGAAGTCCTACCTAGAAGACCTCCTACGAAGGAGATCTATCGCCGAGTTAAACGTACCCACAACACGCGCGGCGGAGGCGGCGGCGCGGCCGGCCAACTGAATAATGTAGAGACTTCGTACTCGTACAAGTAAAGGAGACATTCGGGAACGTCGAGATGAACACGAGCTTGCATTAAGCTCGATGGGACGCGTGTAACTCGACACTCGCAGCACAAAGCTCATAAATACCGCGCCGACACGCGGCCCCAGCCCCCGGAGCCCGGCGCTCCCGCGCGGCCGCGGGGTTCACAAACTCGTCGATATCTGTTAACAAACAACAATAAGTATCGAATTTTACACGAATTTTTAAAGCTATCCAACGTTTTGTTTCAATGAAATTACCATTTTATTCAATTTCATATTCTGTTTGGTTCAGTGCGCTCCACTTGATAGCACCAGTGTGAGCACACGCGTTCGCTTCACTTCGAGAACGTATCAAAAGCAGTGCAGCCGGAGCGGCGCAGGCGGCTCATTATGCGCGGTATAAATTATTCCAATTGAAGGCAGTACGATTTTATTGGTCGGTTGAATTTGAATAATTAAATTATTGCCAATATAAATCTACATCTTATCTCCGCTGAGACTAATGAGTTGAATAAGTTCTGACAAACATATTTGTAAAAAAATGCGTCGGTCACGGCTGTCCGTGCCGGCGGCAAAAACTTAATTGAATAATTTTAAAACTACATAGTATACCTACTCGTGGTGCGACTGGTCAATTTGTGGACGGGTGACCGCGAGTGGCATCTACAACTGGGCGATAGTATACAGGGTCCAGTTGGTCATCCTGAACCGATATAACCTGTCCGGCGTATCAGCAGACTTCGAGTTCCGGCTACGGATCCTGCCTCTGCGTGTGAGCTCATTTACCCGATAGATCAGATCACCCGTCACAAACAGATACATTTTTATCATTATTATTGCTTTAATATTGACGTTGTGACACCCATACGCCCTCCGAGTCTCCATTCAACAAAGCAGCGAAGGGTTCTTCGATGAGTGCGAGTCAAATGAGTCATTTCGATGAAGTTCTGGCCGGTAAGAAAAACAGCGCGCCTGCCGCCGGGACATAGGTTAGCCAAATTGAAAATAAAATCCGCGGGAACTTCTTTTCGCCTCCCGCTGGGTTTGCATTAGTGTAAATAGTTTCGTTATTGCTAGACATTGTGAACAAAGTCATCAAGAAATCATCGCGGAGGACTGTACACAATGAGAAGAGGCCGTCCCGAGCAGAGATTTAGTTTTAATAGGGATATTTTCTAAATGTTCACAACCTAAAACAAAACAAAAGTAAAAATAATTGAATTCAAAATTTGTGATGTCTTATTGGACTCGCCATCGGCGGCGCGGTGGCGGTGCGGCGGCGATGCGGCGGTGGTGCGGCGGCGATGCGGTGGCGGTGCTCGCGTCGACTCACTGGCCACTAGAATTTCAAAGCGATGCAAAGTAAAACTTCGCTTTCATCTTTGTCTGTGTATGTATCTCGCAGATTAATACGCAGGCAGCTCTGGCTCCTAAACAAAGCGCACATCGATCTCAATTATAGATACTGGCCGGTACCGCACGGCGCAGGGCCGGCGCAGGCCGCGCGAGGGGATGGCGCGGTTGCGGCGCGGAGGCGGCGCGGGGGCGGCGTGGGGGTGGCACCGGGGGCAGCCCTACTTGTATACTTGACACGACTTTATATTATATTTATTCAGAGTTTGATTTCATGAGTTTCGGCACAATAATTATTATTTATTGCACGAAGAAAAGATACTTCATGCATATAAAAAAAATTAAATTTGAGATAGGTTAAAATAACTGAATGTCTAATTAGTAAGTGAACGCTCGCCACTAAACAAATATGTTTGCGAAAACTTCACAGAAAACATCTCATATCTCAGTTATGTCAATCATCTCGCTCATCGGAGATCACATTACGAGTATGATGGCGTAAGTTTGTTACGTCACGTTTTAATAGTTTAATAAACCTGGGATGAAATTAACAATACAAATAACTAAATTCTAAAGATACATACATCAAAATCAGTCTAGGCGTTCATGAACCACGCCTCCTTTCTGCGACAGTCAAGTAACCAGAATGCTGCGGCGCCCCTTATGTACTTTTAGACCTAGTTGCACATGGAGGCCGCGTGTATTTAGGTAATGGCTTGTTTTGATCGTTGTCAGATTGTTGGCGCTCTTTGTTCGGCCTCTGCGCAGATTTAACGAGATGTTGTTATCTGTGTCGGCTGCAGCGCGGGCCGCCGGCGCCGCGGGGGCTCCTTCTCGGGTCCCGTCCAACTATAACCGACCTGCGAGTACCTGTATTGTTACGTAACACGATTTTTAAAATGAGTCGCTCGTGTAACGGCGCACAAACGGTCGGGCCTTTATTTGTAAATGTTAAATGGCATAGGTTTCGATTCATTTAGATCGAGTCTATTCATTATATGACAGTTTCTAACAAAAGCATTAATTGTCCAACTACTACTACTACTACTAGCCGTGCCGCACGGTTTCAACCGCGTTTACCAGGATTAACGTGCTGTACGTGGCGACACACGCCCACCGTGGTCATTTATTTTGGAAATCTCACTTTACGCCTTACTTATAAATGCGAAACCCTGTGTGTGTGTTTGTTACTCCTCAGTGCCGTAACAGCTTAACGGAGTTAAGATGTAATTTAGAATGGGAGTAACTTTTATCTCGGAACACAACAAAACAGTTTGAAACCAGACCATCATACGAACAGTAGAATAGCAGTAGGCGAGCGTGCTCCACCGTAGACCGCATCATCGCTTAATATTAGGTGAGAAGACGGTGAAACGCAAGCCTAATCAGCAATAAAAAAAAATGCGGGCTAAACGCGACTAGTATTAATATCTATGTATTCGACACAAGAAAAATAAGCACAAAAATAATAAAAATCTTAGTAACACGATGAATTATCCACACGGACTCGAGCATGCGCGGACTTGGAATGTGTAATTATCTCGATTTGTCGAACAAAAGAAATCAACGCGCGCGCTCCGCCGACGGCTCGCGGCGCGGCGGCGACGCGCAGGTGTCGCGCGCGACACCGCTCTCCTTCAACGTGCTGTCGCAGCTAATTTTAAAAATTGAAACTTATTAATAAACTCGTTTTATTATTTTTGGAGACGAAACAGGAAACGAACCGCGGCTTCATTGCAAGAAGCACTCCGGGCTAAACTTTATTTTACATAATCCGATAAACTCAGAACCGAACAAAAGCTTCATATTGCGTCGTTCTAAACGGGCTCGTGTTTTACGAGGTATGAACTCACGAACGAATCGGTGGAATTCGGTTCGGTAGTCGCCGGGCCCGGCCCCGGGTGCCGGCGGCCCCGCGGCAGCAAATCACATTACACGCTCGACAATCGGACGAATTAGATTTGATGCGTTTTTCTGTTTCCGTTTGACACGGTCAGCCGCGGGACACGCCGAGTGACGTCACGCTCCGGCGCGATCTCCGACGAGGTTCGTTTGCTTGTTTTTATTGTCGAAGTTCTGTCGTCGCCTGATTTAATATTTAATGGCTTCTAGTTTTATGAATCGATAAAACTTCTTCATTATCTGAAATTGCTCCAGTTTTTAAGGTTAAGATAATCGTCATTAATTTTGTTATATCTGCATTTATTAAATTTCTGTTTAAATAGCGCGCAATAAAAATGAATATAATAGAACGGGCTCGACGAGCGAGCTCGGCGCGCTGGCGGCCCATCGTACTAATAAATACAGGCGCAATAATAAAATTTAAAAAAACACGAGTGCCCGAATAGTAGATGTTTTTCTTTTAAAAAAATTAACCGTTATCACTCGGGATGACGTAAAGGATTCTGATACCTTAAATAAATCAGTTCAGGGATAAAAAAGTTACGGTGGAATAAAGACACTCCCACACTATATGCACCCTTACAACCGTAGCCTCCTGTGGGGCGGTCGAGTGGTAACTCTCATTTGATATATTATTATATTAGCAAGTCATTAAACTGTCATTGTTGTTATAGAATGCCGAAACAACGAATGCAACACATACTGTACAACGGCTAATATCTAATATTATGCAATCACCATGAGCTTGTAGAAATGTTAATACAATCACAATGAATTCCACCGGCAGCTCCGGAGGCGTCGGGTGGCTTGCTGTTGTTTGTTATGTAATAAGAACCATGCGCAGGTACTTATAGAAGGAGTTCGAGCCGGCATCGATTAAGAGCTCGCCGAATGTATTATCAGAGACGCGGCTGAACACGTGATGCAACGGTGCACAGGCGTCTCGGGCAGTATCTCATTCGTCCATTACATTCATTAGTTGTTACGTCATTATTATTAGTTCTGTATATCAATAAAATTAGCTTGCTGTCAGGCAGATTAACTCTGATAATTAATAATAATAATAATGAGTATTTCTTTGAAAATATTACAATTTTACGATGTAGGTTGGTGTGTTTTAGGCGTGAATTCCCTGCGCCAGAGGACGCCGCTCCTCCAATTTTACACATCGATATATATTATAAGGACCTACTAGTATTCAGGAAAACAAATAACTCTAACTAAAGATATACAAAAACCAATCGAACGAAACAGAGCTTCGACTGAGCTTGTCACCTCACCAATTTGATTGTATGTGTGCCTGCGTGTGTGTGCGTGTGTGTGCGTGTGTAAGTGTGTGCGAGATAGTCGAGTAATAAGATAACCTGTAGAAATGGGTCGGTGTCATTAAATCGAGAAACTTTTAACCAATTTGTGAACAAGGAATGTCACGTTATGTTATGAGCTTAACGTGCTTATAACGTAACGTGTCTCCGGAGACACGTTACGTGACACGTGCGCGGGTGCGGCGCGGTGTTCTCCCGGGCTCGACAATAGCCACCACCGTGCAATATTTCGGGCGATGCTTTACTCCCTTACATATCAACGGCGCGAAACGCACATCTCGGACACCCTTGTGCTGGGAAGCCACCCTACTTATTTCTGTGAAGTGGGTTCCACTCTGTCATGTTACTTACCTATACATCGACAAACACGCGTAAAGTTGAATGAGGGCGCCAACATCGTAGTTTCTTAACAAAACTTAAAAAGTCCCGTAGAACGTTTTAGTTCTATCATTTGACTAATTCTATTTTAAAAGTAGGTTTGTATCGGTGCGACAAACTATTACAAATGTCAGTGTCCTCGAAGCTTACGACGCAGCTTTCTTGACCCCATATTACAGAAAAGACGGCTCCAAACACGACGGGGCTTCAGGTTAGGAGAATAGATAAGCGTAGAGAGTAAAACGTTTTTGTAGCGATGATAGCTCAGTGGTTAGCGCGGTCGGTTCGCATGCCGAAGGGCGTGGGTTCAAACCCCAACAATGAGCTTGAGCTGCCGGTGGAGGAAAACATCGTGAGGAAACCTTAGCGTGGTGGTAGGGTACTTTCTAGTACTCGGCTGGTTAGTTACCACCCTCAAGTTGAAAATCTGCCCCTAAGCATCTAACGGTGTGTTCCCGCAGCTTCACTTGAGAGCCAGTCCCATTCCAGGCTAGGTGTGCTTTACCACCTTCGACCACACCGTCACTTAACATCAAGTGAGTTGTGGTCAAACACGTAGCGAGTCAGCGATTAAAAAAAAAAACGCGGCGGAGCTCGTCTCCTGCGAGCAGAGACCGCCGTACCGCTACACGGATAGTATTTACGATACGCATGCAAACAGACTCGTGTTACTCTTCGAACAATAACGGTGTATTAGATTCTGTAATATTTTGTACGAGATAAAAGTTTATAGATAATGTTATTTCACATTACACGTGCTCCGACGCCTTTATCATTCAAATGCGTGTAAGTAAAGGTTATCGCAGGGTCTGGGCGGCGTTGCCCAACCGTGGGTCGCGCCCGATCACATTACACCATAAAGAAATGATAAATATTTTAAATTCCATAAATATCCCACAATAACGTCAATAGCGGTCGGCATGAAGCAATCAACGTTCGCGTCTGTGTTAATACAGCTCGCAAGCAGCCACTCGCTCGAATTTATATTTTGTCACTCGAACAAAAAACTACCGAATACAAAAACTAAAAAACTTATACTTTGACATTTTGTTATAATATCAGGATTAAAAAGAACGACAGAGAAAAAAGGCAACAAAAAACTAAGTAGCGCTCACTGCTTAACGAAGCTAGAAATATATAAAGGCTTTACTAGAGTCACTGACGTGGGTCGATATACGTCTTGTATTACTTGCACGCACAACTACCCATGTCGGATGCTCCGGCTGTAGTTTGGCCTTCGAGCACTCGAAGCGGAGTGCAACGCGAGCGTGCTTCGTGTTGCTTCGCACGGTACAATATTTTTTCTACAAATGATAAATCTGACAAATAAGTGTTTCTAGTTTAAAAAAAGATGCTACCCTAATTCGGCACCCAGGCAATTAATTTTCTAGTGAGATGTTGATTTTCTTTTGACGACGTTTCTTGCAGAAGAAAAATGGAGCAAAGTATGGAGCATCCGCCTTCATTGCTCCGAGCGAACAGTTAAACGAGCATCGAGCTCGCGGCGCGTTCCCCGTCACGTCCCGGACGACAAAACTTTATTAAAACTAAATTTACGCGTTCCGAACATATTACAAAACATTAGGCGCGACATTAATTCTTAATACGAGCCTCGCGACGGTAAATTATGGCCCGTTCAGTTTCTGATTGGGAACAATAACGGGTGAAGCGACGTCGCGGAGCCCGCCGCGGCGCACGGCGAGCTCGGCCTCGGAATGAGGGAGAAGGAGTAAATCGGCGACGCGACACTTGCCCGACCGGCCGGGGCTGCGGGCCCGTGATGGATGCCCGTCGCCGCCGGCGCTCTGTGATACTGCTCTGCACCACGTAGCCTCTTGTCACAATAACTGTGTTAGCAAATCTATCGAATTAGAAGACATACACATTACAAGGTTTTTACTTAAACGTGAAATATCTAATGGAGCATAAAATCCGTGATGGCGTTTAATTGTTAATACCGCTTACGGTCACTCATCCGAAGACTGACTGCTGACATTAACATTCGCTAGAAGTGTACGCACGAGCGTTGTCGAGACAAGGTGCTCCGGTGTGCACGCTGCCGCAGCGCAGCCCGAGCCCCCAGCGTGTGAACGGCGTTACAAAAGCGGGCCATTCCGAGCACTTACGATTATGCTCAGTTCGGCACATTCATATATTTCAATCATGATTTCGTGTCCATTTGTGGAGATTGTAGATTCGGACAGATCGGCGGTTATGCAAACCGACCGATGAACAAATACGTACACGGCTATTCGACACTCGGAAGATAAAGGATAAGTAATAGTCGTCCGTACGTCGACGCGTCGCTTAAAAATTACGTAACGTGACATGAGGACTTCATAATTTATAATTTTAAAAGCAAAGTTATAAATTATCGAGTCATTAAAATGAAGTATCCGTCGATAATGTCCATTGAAGATCTGTAAGTGCCAATAACGATCGGTTCGAGCGCAGAGTGCCGACACTTCCACAGAGATATGATCGCGGGCGCGGTAGCGCGCCCTGGGGGAAGCCACCTGGCCGCGCGCCCGCGCAGCCTCCAGGCCTCCTGTAATGGCCCAGCACTGCGGCGCCGTTCCACGAACGACAGATTATGGCAGTCCGTGTACATCGACAGCTTTACATCCGTGCATTCTATCAAACGCTTCGCCGATAACACAATGGTTTGAAAAACGTTTCGAGCAAAATGTCGGCGAACGTCCGATAGCGATGCAAAGTATAGGATTCGATTGAGGCTGTTCCTGTGCATAATGAACGAGTCCCGGGGCCGGCGACACTGTATGAAGACGTTCTTCACACTAATGAGATAATAAAATCGTTCGTGGGAAGTCTCGACACGCGCGTCGAGCTGCGTTTTTTTAGTCTTCACAGTAATGCGGTGAAAAAAGTACATGGAAAACGACGTCGGCGACCGCCCGCGACCGCGCGGCCCACCGTGAGAAACCGACCTTCCAGAATATTTACTGCATTCGCTTAATTCCTCGAAGATATCTCATCTCCAGCCCGCACCTTAATGACAGAATTAAAGCCGAATGATTCGAATTAATCGGTAATTAAAATTTGATTGCATTTGCGATGATCCATTAAACTTTCTATTTTGGTGAAAGCGCCTGCCTCGGGCTGTCGTTTAACAATTACATATATCTTTTGCACTTCGCGCTCACTGTCCGCCCGAGTGTATTAGCTAGCAGACTAGCGATGGAGCGTCACACGCGAGACCGACACGATCCGGCCGAGCGACATGGCCGCACGCCTCGGTGTGTAAAAATAGATTTCATGAGAGCTGCTTCAAAGTAACTTCACGACAGCGCCCGCTTTCTACTACGAAATGAATCCTGTGCTCCAATTGAACGTGATTATAACGAATAGGAAGATAATGATAGTTTGGGATCGCAGCGGCCCGAGCGCACGACGCCCACCTACATGCCCGGCTCTAATCTCGCCGAGCATTACTAAGATGCCTCTCGTATCTGTGAGAATCGATCGAGAACGGAATGAGTCCTGCCCGTGATTCGATTAATGACAAACTTTACGGCCGACCCGCCCACGGGCGGCCGCGCCGGCGTCGAACCCGCCCGGACTATTCCGGAACCCGTTAAATACAGCCTTATTACTTTATGACCGCCGCACGTCATTATGTAGATCGAGCTGGACTATAATGAAGTTCAATTTAACACCTGCCTCGAAACGTTTCGGGTAATTGACGCGCCGGCTCCGCCGCGACGGGCTCCACCGCAATGAATCAAATTAGAAATGTGCTAAAACTGTCTACACCTTCATTGTAAATTACGAGTACATCGACTTTCGAGATCAGTTTATTCGGGTCAAAAGTATAATTCAATTTAAATTAATCGACAAGATAAATAGAACCGCTATAATATAAAAACTACAAAAACTAGACAGTAATGGGCACCGCTGACATAAGTGAAACCTTAAAACACGTCACATTAGCATGTCGGTGACGCGATCCCATAAGTTTTACCCCTGCCAAAGCCGTTAAGCGCGGCTATAGTAGTGTTGACTTCAAAGATTTGAGAATACTTAGAGTAACAAAGACCTACTGTTGTTTCGAACGATCTTTTGCCTCAGCACACGATCAGAACGGCGCCCAAAACTGATAACCTGCTGCGAGACTGACGGGCCGATCGGAGTTCGAGCTACGCCGGCGCACGACGACAGCGTCGTGCCGAGAGGGCGCACCGATAGTACTGGTCGACGTTAGCAATGCGAGCATAGACCACTCGAGAGGTACCGACGTATATAATTTGCACAAATCATTGTCCGCGTGTCCGTCCGGCAGCTGGCTCGAACCTCGGCTGACACACATGACGTGTTGCGACACCGGGAGCCGTGAGAGCGCGTCTCGGAGCTCCGGTGGTGCTGCTGGGACTCAAAGGACAGACCTCCATCTCATCAGGACATCTATTATGAACATTGACAACCTTAAATATTATGTGGCATCTTTAAACTTTCGCAATTTGAACGCACTCAGTATTATGTTTCTCAGAGCAACTACGAAACTAGTTTTGCTTATTTTTAACTCGAAGCCATTCGGCCATGTCGCAGTAGCCGTCGTCACGAGCTGAAAAAGCGGATTCTTTCAGTAAGAATTGACCTACCCTCATTCAGACCAGGCTCGGTTTGGGTATTATTGTGCGCGATGAAGTTACGGCGACAAACATCATAGGTATCCAGCTAACACAAAACTATCAGTTATTTGAGTGGTTGCCGAGACATGGTATGAGTTTGCAATATTATGCAAACTACACGTTCGGGGTCAATGGGGTGTCTATAAATATCCGAAATCTTGATTAAGCGTTTCTTTTTAATTCATACGATTACGGAAATAGCAGCCGCGACTGCGTAATGCGCATCAATATTCATCTAAATGGAGTCGGAGCGGAGTCGGCTACATAAGGACAACGTAAATCATTGTATCGAAACTAAATATTATATATTTTTGTGTAAATTTTATTTTATTTTATTTTATTTTATTTTACATGGAAAACAAACAGCTGCTAATTGGTAAAATAAATAGGAGATAAGTGATAACACAAAAGCCAAAAAAGTTTTAAGTGCCCCGAGCTCGCACCGGCGCGGGGACAGATGTAAGAATACCATATTATTAAACACACGTAAGTATAAATTCAAAATTTAAACAAAATGTTAAATTATAAACAGATAAATAAATAATAGAAAAGTTGCTGCTGATGTTGTAGTTGAAGTTGGCTCTCAAGTGATGCAACCGGAACATATCGGTAGCTGCTGGTACCTACTAGAAAATACCTAACCATGCTATGGTTTTATACAGATTTACTTCACCAGCAGCTTAAACTCATTATTGGGATTGAACTCGGCTACAACTTTCGGATCGCACCACTCACTGAGCTATCATCGCTTCCACCGTCTGATGAGATGAATCGAACCGCAATGCCGATCGCATTGCGGTTCGAATCTGAACGTCGAGCTGAAGACGATGGAAAACGCAGGACGTTTAACTACAATTGTAGCAATGCAAACTGTGGATGACCATGGAAACTTTAATCATTATCTTCATCGAGTGCCACCTTCATAATGAAGCGTGGAAGTCAGTAGGCTAAACTTTTTGCGATCCCACGCTACGGACTTTATACGCTGGTAGCTCAGTCCAGTCCACTCCTTGATGTCGTCTCGCCATCACCGTCTGGGACGTCCTGGGCTTCGCATCCCCGGAGTTCTACCACTGAGCGTCAACCTTGGAAAATCATACATACAAAAATCTTCTTTGTAAATGCCGGAAGCGGCCTTCCCGCTTTTGACCATGGATATCAGCTCTATTTTGCGAACTTGTGTTTCTGGCGGGAACAAGTGTGTTTGGATATATCTATATTCAAACACACTTGTTCCCGCCAGAAACACAAGTAGCGACGCCATCAAAGAAAGCTCACAAACAAATAAATCATGAGTTATTATAGCGCTTGTCGAGCTGCTGCCCGAGCTGCTGCCAAACAGACGTATAATTTGAGCCAATCAATAGCGCACAATGCGCGCGCGGCTCCGGGATAATTCCACTATAATTGCGGGTAATCTTTAACTGCCGGTTACCGGGACGGGGAGGGGCGAGGGGGGGATAAACGATTAATTCGTGGCGGCCATTACCGCGCATGACTTGACGCTACCGGGAGTTCGGGACCCGTTCGGAGTCGCGATGCGAAGGAATGCAGCGCTACCTGAAAACGACAATGCCTGCTCTAATCCAAATTGAAAAGGTAATAATTGTATTAATTGAAATAACATTGTCGTCGTAACGAGCCCGCGGCCCTCGCTGGGCAAAGGCCGGCTTCCATTTTCTAGTTTTAGTGGTCACGTACTAGTCTACCTACTATACTAATAGAAATGTAAAGTTCGTGATAAACTTATAAGCTTCCAAAGGAGACAAGCTGCAGGAAGTGACGCCGTGTGCAGGAACCTGCTGGACCGGACTGTTTGTACCAAGAATTAAACAATTTCTCGATTCTCGGGCAATTCATTAAGTATACCTAATAGAAATGCCGGCGGGATGTTTATATACCTACAAATGAATAACGCCCTAAGCATGGCAGATATAAGTAAGTATCAAATATGATTTGCATTAATTTAAATAACTTCTTGTTTAATCCCGGCGCCGGCGGTGCATTTCGTATTTCAGATTAAGCTTGATCGATTAACCTCTTAATTCAAATCTTTACTTACAAAAACAAAGATTTACTGTCAACAAGTCAACAACAAAGATTACAACCAGAAGAAAAATAAACTTAGCTAATAGGTAAAGCGATCTCTTCCAGGCGACCTTAGGAAGGAAAGGATTAAAGGGAGAACAAGACGGGGTGTGTCAATAACGTGCAAATACATAACTATAACATAAACGTACATTCTATTAATATATCCTAATACTTACATTAGCTAAAATTTGTCTGTGATTAGTTTGTAAATTTATATATTAATAAAGTTATCTTATCTTGCAAACTATGCATATAAAGTATGATTGAAACGAGCGACGTGGACGTACCGATTAATCAATCAGCAATTAGAGCAACTGTCCACAAAAACGTTTTAAATTAAAAAAGTAAATGTCGCCTACTTTAGATAACGTCCTGTGTAGTAACATTGCATAAATAATTAATTAATTAATACTGCTTACAAATATTACCCAAAAAAAGGAGTGTAATGTTTCAATAAAAATCACGCATGTACATGCGTGATTTTTATTCCACTATCATTTTTATATGCTCCAATAGAGACATCTTCACATCATCCTAAGAGACAAACGGTATAATTTTGTAAAAAGAAAGGGTTTTTAAATTATCCTAAATAAGTTTATTTTATAACTAAACTATAATTTCTACGCGTTTGTATGATTTGTAACTACGATATTTGTTGCTCTAGAATTAATACATTATTAAGTTAGTTTAGTTCATTATGTGATGCTGCAACGAGGCGTTTTATAAATGAACCCGTCATTGCGCCGGCGCGGGCGTGCGGCGAGCCCGTCCCTGCATCCATCATCGGGTTCCATTAATAAGTATCTCTTTGTTTTCCATGTTTACCCATATAAATAAATGTTGTAGGATGGTGTAAACCAGCCCCGAACACGACAGAACTCGATCTATGGGATCCAGATAATCGGGCAATTGTTTTTTGTAAATGCGTACAGAACACCCAGACACGGAACAAACATTTATCGTCACATAAATATTTATCCCGAGTGGGAATCGAATCTACACTCATACCAAATGAGCTAACAGGGTAGTCAGATAAAATATGCAGGAGAAGCAAAAGATAGGCCGTACTTGCCGGACTGCGCCGCCGCGCCGACAGAACCTGCACACACCTCGACTCTAATGCAAACTACATCGGTTTGCTCCGGAACCGGTAGCCGCGCCGAGTGAACCAGAACGGAGCACCGGAGCGCCCGCGGCCGGCCTGTCTCCACTGCCGCACGTTTAGCGCTTCGCCTCGCTGCTACGACCTCTTTTCCCAGGCGGAACATCGAGCAGGCACTTCAGTCACCACATGTGCGTTGAATCTACCCATGAGACGCGCCGTGAAATGTGAAGTCACCAAACCTGCCGTAGGCAACTTGCGGAATTCGAACTAGTCTTCCGTTCGGCACACCACCGCTCGTTCTCCGTGGAAATTTCCAGTATTCGTACGCAACGATGACTCTACTTTCTTGATGCGTGCGGCCCGTGCATGGCATTCAGCACCGACTTCTTTGTTCCCTGTGAACCACAGATCTGGAAGTTTGTAATACGAGTGAATGGATTTGTTCTACATCACCGGGCTCCAGCTTCAGCAGCATCGTCGCTTTCCATCCAGCAGACGAATTGGAGGCCAAACGTAGATTTGTCAGTAGACTAACTAGCGCCAATTGTAATTACCTATCGTTTTCTATCCTTACAAACAAAGTATGAACGAGTATTTCAGAAAAAAAATTTACTAAGGGATGAAACGAGCAAGTCGGTTGCTTGATAGTGAGCGCCATGATCGCCTGTAATAGTCCAGGTAGCCTGAAGCAATAATGCCTGAGATGCGAGTGGGGGGTGTCCACTCCCATCGGCTGGGTGTTCCCATGGCCGCTGCAGCGCGCGCGCACACGCGGCCGCCGCGCACCGATTATGTGATTCATGCAATTATAGCCTTTAATTGTAGGCGTTAAGCACGAAGCAGCCGCGGCGCGGGTCGCTGAACCGCCGGCCGGCGGCTCGGAGCTCAGAACCGAGAATAA
Organism: Biston stratarius; assembly: GCA_950106695.1. NCBI lineage: Eukaryota > Metazoa > Arthropoda > Insecta > Lepidoptera > Geometridae > Biston > Biston stratarius. Next base: position 23,953,080 of record OX467108.1, on the reverse strand, counting down.
ATCCTTCCTCAGTCACAATATTGAATAAACATTGAATTAAGATAAGCGCGCGGACATTCCGGCAAAAAATCACTTCCAAGACTGACGTCACGGAATGTTATAGCAGCTGCCCGAGCGCGGAGCTGAAGGTTATCTCAGATCCTTATCTGTATCGAACGATGGAGTCAATTAATTCGCTATTTGCATATGCAATAGGGTAATATCGTTGATAAGGTGAGGTATGTGGGCCGCGGCCGCGGGAGGAGCCGGATCGAGCTGCTGATAACGATCTAACCACTCGCGACCGCATCACTACTACGCAAATGTCAAGGTCCCGGTCTCATGGCCGCGGGCGGCGGCTCTCGCCGGGTGACTCGCGGCTACTGTCGGCGGGAACTCACCCCGTGACGCACGCAAACAATACAATATGGAAACATAAAATCAATACAATAATAATAATTACATAAAATCGTCGTTCTGTAATATGACACGTTTAATCTCTTTGTAAATCTCGCACAGTAAAACACTACTTAATCCAAAGCACAGCAGTTTTTGCACACTACTGTTCGACGGTTGCATGACTGCTAAAGATGGGTACTTTACCTCCCCGGGCGGACGTCCGCTCGTCCCTGCCCGCTGCGCGATATTTTCTACTTGTTCTGTGCGCGAACAATTGTGTTTGGCTTAATTCATTGACTGAACAATCTTATTGCATTATAAATCTTCCTTTAAATAACTAGGTATATCCCAATGTGTAATACAATAAACACACAACCTAAAGACTGCTAGGTTTTAGGTATTTTATAATCTAAATATATATCTAAAAATCAAACTACTGAACCGATTTTCATAAAAATTCTACGGGACCAATCTGAAGTACAATGTTTCAATTAAAATACATGGTTTAAAAATGAAGGATTTCTCAGGTAACAAATAGCAACTGAATTGAGAAACCTCTCCTTTTTTTAAGTCGGTTAAAAAAGGAACAAACTTAGTTCACGACTAAACGACTGCAAACCGAGCTTTTTAAAATGGAGATCATCAAAATCTAAATCAAAAATCATTTGAAAAAATCAAATCATCAAAAAATCATAAGTTTATGAAATCGGTTCATACAGCACCTTCACCGCAGCACGAGCTGTCGATCAATAGATAAATATACTTGGATCGATGTGACCATACTCCATAACTCTTTATTAACAAGGCCCGTTCAATATATTCAACACTTGAATATATTATACGCTTATTAATAATTAAATCGGTAAAACCCGGAAAACTTTAATTCTATATGTTAACTCGTATGTGTCCAAATATAATTTCAGTTGAATACTTTGGCCTGCTAGCCATGTGTGGTATAAATCAAAAATGACAGCCGTGCACACTCACAGACATTCTCATTTATTATACACTTAGAAAAAAAAAGTTTGAAAATGTTATACGTAGAGCGACGTCCACGTCGTCCGAGCTGCGCTGCGCGGACCAGGAATGAGCGAAAGTTATAGAATAGAAGTATCATGTTACACAATATTGAAAAATTATGCAAATGATATAAATCAGTATCGTTATAATATATGCAAATTGCGAGAATTAGCATTCGCAGTGAGACTTCATTTGGTCATTTGCAGAATGCGTGGAGCGCTCGCGCGGCCGGCCTGCAGCGGGACATTAATGAATACAAAAAAAATAAGAAGATGTTTCTGTGAGTCACATGTCACGGTTCGCGGCGGAACACATGCAATCCATCACGTTACATTAAATTTGTGTTTAGGACAAATTTTTCTTCTTCCTTTGGCGTCGCAATTTGTGCATTTGCCTGTGTCGAGTATTTTCATATTTTTAAATATTATAAGATTTTTTTTCAATTATGTCTGAATCCGCGTTTGAACCTCGACTCGCTTGATGGTAAGCGATGATGTGGTCGAAGATGAAACACGTAGACTTGGGAACTCACACATAACCTTGACAAATTATACACCTAAACTTTGCTCATGAATCACTATCTATTGGTGAAACTCGGATGATAATCCGTTCAGTAGTTTTTAAGTTTATTGCGAACGGACAGACAGACGCGGCGGACGACTTCGTTGTAGGTATGTAGTGATTACCGGGCTCCACTTCATTGCGGGTGAAGCGCAGACCCCAGCACGCCGCGAGCGCTGCGTACGGCGGGGTCTGATAATCCACTTTTATATTCTTACACTACAGATACTCACACGAAAAATAAGTATTAGACAGCGACACACTGAGTTTTTCATTCACGATCACAACTAGTTGCGCTCCGCGGCATCACCTGTGTTTTTTGAGACAAAAAGTAATTTTATGTGATAATCGAAAAAGGTTGCCTGAAAGAGATCGCTCGATCCTTCAATCGATCGAGGTGGTTCATATTTAACTTGCAAGATTCCACCCGAACATACATACATACACTGCAAGTTCAATAAATCTTGTAATAATAAACACAAAGCTGTTCACAGCTATATACTCTGCAACACACACATAGATTGCTTCCTGTCCCGAGAGCCCGTCCGCAGGTCCGGCGGGAGATAGAGTGACGCAGCGGGGCGCGGTTAGTCAATCGATACAGCCGACAGCGTCCTACACCTTCGAATGTCATAAAGCCGCGCTCGGGAGATCGTTATCTCGACGGACTCGCGGCTGATGTCGCGCGCGGCCGTGACCCGGCTTATGCCTTTAATTTGTAGATGTCGCTGCTCGCTCCCGTGAGAATGCTCTAACATTTCGGCTCGAGATAATTACCGGAACTGATAAGGAAAATAATATTATTACCGGTCCATTCAGCGCCCCCGCCCCGCGCCACGCGCCCCGAGCCCCGCGACCCGCGTCGTGTCGCGGCAGATAAAAAATAATGTTCTCAAAATTGAATTAAATTAAATCCATTGCGAAACTCGCTCTACTAGAAAATGCAGCTTTTGATTTTTGTTATACGTTAAACCGAATACCCGGTCCGTCGGGCTGCGCGCGAAGCGCGGGCACCGGCACTCGCCGCGCCGTGTCGGGCGGTAGAGCGCGGTAGGCTGGTGGTGATGGCGATGGTGTCGGCGCGGCGGCGCTGCTCGACCACAAAGAAAACAAAAGATACACACAGACATTACACACAGCGCCATCTGATCCCGAACTAAGCGAAACCTATAGGTAGGACCTATTACGGAATCCATATTTATACTTCTGATACTTACAAAACAATTATCGTCACATAGATGTTTGTTCTGGTGGAAATCGAATCCACGCCCTACAGCTCTTGAAGCAAATATTCTACCAAATGAGCTAACGGGACAGTAGGAGCAGATAGTCGTAGGTAGTGAGTAGGTAGTAGATTTCGTCAAGCGCGAATGGCATTTCCTACGGAAGGATTTTTTAAAATTTCTTTCCCGTTAGACATAAAATATATTTTTTTGTTCACACTAATAATGTACATTAGTAAGCTGAAAAGTTGGAGGCCTTATCGCTAAGAGCGATCTCTTCTAGCATGGAAAGGCTCTCACAGAATAAGTTAAGTACGGGGTATGTTAATACGAGGAAGCACATTATACATAATTATATATATACCCAGGGTATTTATTAAAGGAGACGTGCCGATCTCACAGGGCGTGGGTGACGAGAAAGTGACATGATGGCGTAATCGTTCCGCGTGAGTCCGAATATACCGCGGCCGCGTGGACCCGCGTTAGTACGTCACTGACATCTGCGCGGTAATTAAAGTAGATAATGATAATTGGTGCGACAAGACGTCGACTGGCTCATATTAATTGGTCTCCGGCGCTAATTGGAGTTGATTAGCTGCCGGCTATGAGTCTGCATTCTTGCAGGCAGCAGCCGCGGCGCGAGGGGCCCGGCGCGCGGAGCCCGGCGCGCTGGGCCCCGCGCGTGGGGCCCGGCCGCCGCGCGCATGACTCTCGTGTTATGAAGGCTGACTAATGCCCGTGACTTCACTCTGCAACTCTCTACTTTTCACATACAATTAGAACGATGTAGCGATAATAGCTCAGCGGTTAGCACGGTCGGCTCACACGCTAAAGCGCATGGATTCAAGCCCCAACAATGAACTTACTCGTAAGCTGTCTTAACATGATGGTACTTTCTAGTATTCAGCTGGCTAGCTACCACTCTCAAGTTGAAAATCTGCCGCCAAGCACCTAACAGTGTGTTCCGGCACTCTCAATTGAGAGCCTGTTCCATTCCAGGCTATGTGTGTTTACCATATTCGACCACACCGTCACTTAACTTCAGGTGAATGGTGGTCAAACACCTAATCAATTAACCATAAAAAAACAAGGCGATTACGCGGGGCTGCGCAGTAGGGCTCCCACAGGTAGGGTTTGGGTTCGAAAGGTACAAGTTACAGGCTAATGAAACTCATTGTCCAAAGTCTCAAAGTAATGCGCGCCAAGTTCTGAGTTCCGCCGCAGTGGTCTTGGACAGGCACTAATCTTACTATCAGCAAGGAGTCTCATTCGTTAATTACTTTTATCGTAAAATGACGAGTTCGACTGGACAAGACCAAAGTTATCTGCGTTTCTTTTTATTGTATAAAAGTTGACATCAGTTCGAGCGCTGTCAGATAGCGGCCGGTGTACGAATGGTTGACAGAGTTGACAGCAGTGAATTGAGTTGTAAAGTTTAAACGAATTTATAAAATGACGAAAATGCTCGGCTAGTTTACGCTGCTTCACGCTTCTTAGGTCGTGGCACTTTGAACACTCGCTCTTTAGGCATTAAATCGTTAATGGCGTATCAGCTGACTGACAGCTTTTTAACTAAGTTTCTCCGGTCGCTCTCCGGACGCCCGACAGCATGAGTCATCGGTAGTAATGAAGTATTATTCTCGTCGAGTTTTCAATGCGATGTCATGTCGCTGGGCTTAAACAAACGTACAATTAGGTTTCCCTTCTAATATTTGAACACCGCAGAACTTGGATTCGCCTAATCAACTCAAAATATTTTCAACGAAAAATTTCCTACTTTACTAAGCCCGAACACGGCTGCGGAACTGCGGCTGATGAAGCCGGACGGCAGGCAGTTCATCGGAACTATTCTAGTGCCCGTAAACACCACTGAAAAGTCACAGGAAAGCAAAATACGCTGTTTCGTTTACTTGGATGACATATTTTTTTCAACTATTTTTGTTTTAAAATCACACTACTGATCGGTTTTGATGAAATTACTATGGGAAAGATCTGAAAGCATATCCTTTAAAAAAAAAATGCCAATCGTTTAATAACTGACGGAGTTCATCCCACTAATATTATAAATGTGAAAAGTTTGGATGGATGGATGTTTGTTACTCAATCACGCCAGAACGGCTGAACGGATCTGGATGAAATTTTGCATGTAGACACACAGGATACTTTTTTTCATCATCATCATCCATCACCATGCGGGTAAAACCGCGGGGCGCAGCTAGTAGATAATAAATTAAAGAATACTACCGAATTGACATCCTCCTACTTTTTTGAAGTCGGTTAATAATAGCCTGAGTTTTCTATTCGATGGATTTACTAAAGGTGAAATGGTCTGAAGTGTTTTTTTATTTTATTTTTTATTAAGAAAATTACACTCCACAGACACCGGGGTCCGTGACCTTTATTAACTTGAATTTATACAATATTATATATATTTTTTTTTTTCTACAATATGGGAAGAGGAAATTTAAGTCTTAACTAGGGTTAAAGTACTAGTTTATGTGTATACCGCGAGCAGACCAGCGACCCGCAAGCAGCACCCGATCACGAGTATGACGCATGTGCCAGCCATCGCCCTCCTCAACCATATCTGAGGGAAGAGAGCGACCCGACACACGACGCCGCCGCAAGAAGGAGCCTTCGATGGTGAGCATGAATGCTCGAGGCATACACACAATACTGAAATGTTAAAATTCCGATGTCCACATATGAATGAACGCGTGAAAGACATGCACGCCGATCCCGGGTCGGCGGGGCGCCGCAGAAGGCGCTTGCGGCGTCGTATTTACCACATTTGCGCTCATTGAGGGGATAGTTTCCGCGCAAGGCTCTCATTAGACGCACAGGGCGGCTATAAAGCGCGCGTGAAGTTTTTTAGCGCGTTTCTTGCGCGCCGGCATCGTGCGCGTCTGTCAGAATTGCTTTCATAGACGCGAGCGCATTTCACACCTCGCGGGAGGAGGCTCCACGCGGCGAGGCTCGCCGAGGCTCCGGTTGCCGCCGCGACTAGAAATGCACGAACATGCACGACTCGCGTGTTGTCTATCCGCTAATTTCTAGTTTTTTCCCGTTAATATCAGTGTCGAAAACTAAGGGCTCAGTGAAAATGTTAGTAGGGACGGGTAGGAATGGGAACTCCTGTGGTGACCGATGTTCCACGTACGAGCGGACACGGTCGATTAAAAGGTACTTTTTGTAAGGTGTTTGAATATTTGGATAGTTGGCGCAGTTTTATAGAATCCGCATGATTCGTCGGGTAATGGTAACGCATGTCAGGTGACAGGCGCGCGCGCCCCGCGGAGCGCCCGGTGGGAATCTAGATTTATACGCGAGCTGGCGTGACCACAGCGCAGCCGTTTATGTAAGACGCACCTACGTTTTAGCATTGTATCGCTGTTACTAAAGAACTAAAACACATCACCCCAAATTGTTTTCTTAATCTCAACAATGAGCTTGAGCTGTCGATGAAGAAAAACGTCGTGAGGAAACCATAGCATGGTGGTAGGGTACTTTCTAGTACTCGACTGGCTAGTTACCACCCTCAAGTTGAAAATCTGCCGCCAATTACCTAACGGTGTGTTCCGGCAGTCTTACTAGAGAGCCAGTTCCATTCCAGGCTAGGCGTGTTTACCATCTTTGACCACACCGTCACTTAACACCAGCCGTGGCCAAACAGCCTGTCAACCATTAAAAAAAAATTATAACGTTGCAACCCAAAAATCTTTACAGTCTAAATTTAACTAAAATTCACTCCAAATTGTACGAATGTGGATGAATTGCTTTTAACCAAAATAGTTTCTGTAGTATGGTTTGCTTTATATATATGCCCGTGTCGAGGATGCTTCACGAGTTCTAAGCTCTCCTGTTCCCGATACACGATAGTAAATGAACCTTTGTAACCTTTAGAGCGAGCTGCCGAACCGCGCCCGCGCTGACCCGCTGCACCGCGGCTCCTGCGAAATTGCTGCGATCCATCACTACCATTATACTGTTGCTGAGTAATCAAATAAACGTAGACGCTCCGACACCGCGCCACTGTAAAAGAAACGTTCCTTCGTTCATGTAGAGTACATTTTCAGACGGCATACAGCGACAGAGTAGTCGCTCCTATGTTGTCGTGGAACGAATGCTTCGCGAAATGTAGCGACAGCGGGGGCTCCGTGCTCCGTGCAGCGCAGGTCTGATCACTTTATCCAGATTTGCAGCTTGAAGCCTCGATACAAGACAACTTCATTTGCAAACGTGTAATGTGTGTGAAGTGCCGCGGACGGCACTCGATCCCACAACGAGCTTGACATTTGACTTACTGCATTAATATCTACTTTGCGAGAACAGAGCAAACGGAATTTTCTCACCGATGACTCACGCACACTGCTCGGGTAGCGCTCGTCGCACTCGCGAAGGACTTTGACAGGCGGCGAGAAAGTACTTTAATACACACACGCCCTCAACCTATTCCATAAAACTATACCTACGCTGTAATTTTTATAAATAACGGTGTGGTGGGCAAAATACACTTAATCTGGAATGGAAACTGGATCTCAAGCTAGGCGACGTTGAATTCATGGTGACAGATTTTAAACTTGAGGGTGGCAGCCAGCCTGCCGCGCCCTAGTAACACCGGTGCAAAAAGAACATCCTCACAAAGATGTATATAGGTATATTCGCCCGACGACGCTTCAGCGACAAACGATTGCACTAGCTGGTGCGCTCGGCTCTGCTCGCGCATGTGTTTATATTATTACAAGAATGTTAATCCTCGTGATATAAAGTATCTCGTAGTTGAGTCGCAGTAAGAGCAGGGCCGCCGCCGCCGCCGCGGCGTGGAAGGTAACCAACACACAGCTACAAACGTTTTTATAATCTCAGCCTGGATGTAGTCGACAGGAATCCGATGTAACGAGAGCGAAGCCGCCGCAGGAGGCAGGGGGCAGGGCCGCGCCCGACAGGTCAGCGCGTAAGAGCAACACGCTCGCTCCGTCAGGAAATACAAAACGGAACAAAAAGGCGCAGCCTCCGCGCGCGGGGTCGACCACCTCGGGGCCTGCGCGCCCGCCGCCGCGCTACACCGGCCGGCAGTAGGGCAGCTCGCACCTGCGCAAGAGAGGCACAACAAGCGCACGACCACGACACCACAACCTGGATAACAGACCTTCAAAACCAGAGCGACCTCCGCGCAGCGCTGCATACTCTCGAGTTGTCATTGAGGATGTCTAGCAGCCTTATTCCGTATATAAAGAACATAAAACACGACCGCGTTTACATAACGTGGCGAAATTTGAATTGCATTTGTGTAGAGTGATATGATTCATGCAAATAACAAATTTAAAAATCACGACGAGGCTTGTTACTTGCTCGTTCTGACCTGGCAAAATAAGTTTTATTCTCGTATGATGCTATGCGTGTTTTTGGCAGTAAACATCTTGGGCCTCGGCGAGGAGAGTCGTGTGCGTTAGAGAGTGCGGCGCGCCGTGTGCAGTGCGGTTACTGTGCGCAGCGTGCCGGCACCTGCGCCTGCGCCCCCTCCCCCCGCGCGGCCCTGCCCCCGCGCGCGGCCCTGCGTGCATTCCCGGAATCCTGATTGAGAGAATCAGGGCGTTTATTTAAACGGCAGCCAACAATTATTTATAACGTGCTTTTTGTCGACCGCCACAAATTGGAAGACCTTTAAATCATTTTGACGAACATTTCTGGTTTTTGCCCTCTCTATCTCTCTCTCTCTCTCTCTCTCTCACATGCCGGAAACTCATGGACGGCAGGAGTGACGCGCTCCACAAAAAGCCAAAAAACACTAAAACAAACAAAATTTAAAGTCATAACAGCGAGGGACCTGCTAACCATTCATATCACTCAAGTACATCACAAACCTTCGCATCGCCTTCTCATTTACTGCGCCTGTTGTGACTGACCGAGAGCTGTAGGGCGCGGGTTCGATCCCCACCAGGACAAACTTTTGCGTGATGATAAATGTTCTGTGTGTATTATGAGTATGTATTTACAACAAACATTATTTATTTTATTTTGTAGTTGTGGAGATATGTATGGGTGTAAATCCTTGCGGACAGCCGTGTCCGCGGCCGCGAACCGATCCACGTCCGCCACGGTCCGCGCCGCCGCGCCGCCGCGCCGCCGCGCCGCCGGGTGCTGTGCGCGGAGTGGAGACGCGAATCACTTCATTCGGTGTAGGTCTAACTTCATCTCTAAATAGTATAAAGTCGCTGTCCGCGCGTCTGTTTGTCCAAGCCGCGCGACGGATTTAGATGCAGGTTTCACTGACGTTCAGATCTTTGTTACGGAACGTTTGTACACACGATACATCCTTTTATTAAATTAAACTTTTAAGTAAAGACTTTTGAGAGAGTAAAATTGGGAGACGGGACCGGCTTCCGGTCTGAAGGTCTGGGTTCGAATCTCTCAGTGCGCACTTCTGACTTTTCCAACTCATGTGCGTGCTGCTGATTCAAACGGTGAAGGAAAACATCGGACAAAACTTACATGTTCGACAGCGAAGATATTTATGTGAAGTCCGCTAACTCGCACTTGGCCAGCGTGGTGGACTATGGCATTTACCCTTCGCACAAAAAAAAGAGGACGCGCCCAGCTGTGGGACAGCTGATTCAAGTAGAGAATTAGTGTCAACGAGGATGAGGAGAGAAATTCAATATTTTGACATGAAATGTACCTGTGTCTTCCATCGACAACATAGCCCACGCTGCCCGCCTACCTTGTTTGTATAAAAATATTTATACATTTATATCGAATACTCATGAAAATAAAACAACTTCTTCAGGCCTCCTATTGATAGGTTAGAAGTGATAGGCAACATCGCGAGACGAAGCTGGTAATACATAATTTATCTAGGTTTGCTCTGCGAGAATTAGCGTCCTGGTGTGTAAGGGCTAATCCACACGCGCGACAATAGTGGCGCGACTCCTGCGGCGCGCGGCAATGTGGCGCGGTCGCGCGCTCGCGCCGGGAGACACAAAGCGAAGTGTCGACGGTAAGGAAGACGGATGCTCGCTGCCCTGTGCGGCTGGGAGCGGCCCGAGCTGTGTCAACAAGTCACTTCTAATATTATATATGTGTATGCTAAATCTAACATTTTATATAACTTAAAAAAAAGTAAACGTACAACGATTTCAAACAACATTGTATTTGAGTTTTGATGCTGTTGATTTAAATAAAATAATTAACTTAAAAAAAGGTTTCGTAGTAAAAAGTACTTTCATAGTATATGTACTTAGTAGTCTACTTGTAAATAAACTAAAAGAAAAAGGAGGTGTAATGTTGTGGTACACCAACGACGAAAATATCCTAGAAATCAAATTCTACAAAGAAGAATAGGATACAACTATATTGTACACCTACAATCGATATTATAAAATAAAAAACAAAGACTAATTTGTGGTAGTAAAACGACGGCCTTATCGCCTAGAGCAATTTCTTCAAGACAACGTTGAGATCGACAGAACAGATGACACAGCTATTACAATTGGCAGTGTAAAGAGAAGTAAGGATTTCTGCGCTTTTAGAAAAGACTACGAACAGTATTATCGCGCTATTAGAGCTCGCTGCTCGCACGAGATACAACAGGTAACAGCTACTAAAGAACCCGAGACTATCGCCGCACGCGACACGGACAAACTCGAGCTTTTAAACCTCCGATAGCACGATAGAGCTGAACTAAACGGCGCGCATTCACGCGATAGCCGCGGCGAGCGCTGCCCTGCACTCATGACGCGCTGTACAGGTGTACACCCAGCCCGGAACACGTCCCGGACCGATTCAAGCCGTAACGAAACGAGATAAAGTCGAAAGTAAACGCAAATGTTACTTTGTCAGTGTAAAGTATAAGACGCGCGGACCGTGTGAACGCCGCGGCAATGACATGCATCGGGAGCGCGACGGCGACGGCTCGTCCGCGCGCGGCTAATGAATGCGAGATGCAAAGTCGCGGTAACGTAGTGCGTCCTGCCGACGCGTCAGGCACGACGTTTCCTGCTCCGAGCGGCGTGACGTTGGAAGGGTGACGGTAAGCAGGTAAATCAATTAGTTGTCGAGTGCGCAGCGCGGACACGCCAGCGGCTGCGGGTTCGAGTCTCCTCATTATATTAGAAGCAGGACGTGGGGTAATCAGGAACTAAAACTAGTTTTTTGTCAAAACACTAACATTTTTTTTATGTAAACGAACGATACGCTCTCCTGATGGTAAGAGGTAACATCTATGATAATGTCCATGACCATTGCAGCGATACACAGAACTTTGAGTAGTAAAACAAAGTCCAGTTACATCACTGCCTTGGCGCTCATTACTCTGAGACTAGATGGTTAGTCTTAACAGCCCTGTACCCTTCAAACTGGAACACAGTAATGTTAACACATTACTGTTTAGCGGCAGAATATCTGGTACTGCGTTGGGACCTACCTAGACGACCTCCTGCTAAGGAAATCTACCACAATACATACAGAACACCCAGACACAGAACAAACATTTTTTTTTGTCACACAAAATGTTCGTCCTGAGTGGGAATCGAACCCACGCTCTTCAGCTGTCAAAGCAGATATACTACCAATGAGCCAACAAGGCTGTCAAGCTCATTTGCTTAAATGGATTGTTTAACATTAGTGCCTTACATGATATGTTCGCGCGTGTAAGGCCCTGAGATCGGCTATCGCGAGCGGCGTTATGAGATACAGAACAACTTACGGCCGGTCTCCACTCCGGCTGCAGTCTGTGCGGAAGCTCCAGCGAATACAGTTAGTATAACGCGAGCGCGGCCGAATCGCGATCGCGATAAGCCATGGAATAGATAGCAGTAGAAATCGGCTGATTTCCCTTCCAAATCGCGCGGTCGTGTGCGATTCATCGCGACGCCCGCGCCGCGATACCATCGCGGCTGCGTAATGTGGCTAATACTCCGTCGTTACCACTATACCCTCGACAGCTTCCACGCTCTTTGCCATTGAACGGTTTTATCCTATATTTCTTGTTTCCAATCTTGGCACAGATTTTTTTACTACTTCCGCTGAACTGAGGCTTATAAAATTTTGCAACCGATTATATTTATCATTCCTTCGACAATGCAATACTATGCAAACTCCGGGTTCCAACTCCTCGACCCAGCCCTGGCGCTGCAGGCAAACCGGATCTGTTGATGGTGTACTGGTATTAAGGGCAGCTTCATTTTGGCACTTTTTCTAGTTTTTATTACCTATTATAAAAAAGTTTTTTATACATTTATTTGTAGATAAATATGTATTACATAAATCGATAGAGTTAATTAATGAAAATATTTATCTAAAAATATCTACTGAAGATTAGGTAAACTAGAAAAATGTAATAAAACTGAAGAGTAATGCATTAATTTAAATCGATATAACGAGGGCCTCATGATGGGTCAGCGCCCTTGCCTGGCGGATTAACTGCACAAAACTTTAATGATTTATTATTTGGTTAAGTTTACGTCGGATTTAGTTTAAGGTATTAAGGCATATTTCGGATAGATATTTATAAATTGTCGTGAACTAAGATACCGTCGTGCCGCCCTCGGCGGCAGACCAGCCGGCGTTATGCTGAATTGAGACCGGTTTGTGACAAAATATGAAAATGTTTATTCATGTTTTATGTTTGAATATTGTAACGATGATTGTAATTTTATGTCACAAATAAAGTGTTGTCTATTGCCTATATACATTTTTAATTAATCCTCACCACTGTTGTAGCCACAAGTGCTTTTAAACAGAAATACACTAAAATCAGTGTATACACCATGAAAACTTTCATGATTTATTCCAAGAGGCGTTGTAAAGTCCTTGGACCATCATGCATGGAGTGCCCGCCTGACTCTAATGTATGTAGACAGCAGTGACTGTGGTCGCGAAGCAGTTGAAATAGATTGTTTTGTTTACGACGCACGGACGAAGGCCTGCTGCCCCAGATAGCCCGCCAGGCAAGTGGATGCCTCGCGACAATTAGCCGACACGCCGCGCGCCGCTGTTGCCGCACTAATATAAACAACTGTTTGAACGAGTTTCGCCCTGCGATTGCTTCGAATTGGGGCCGCGGAGCTTTATACGACCAGCGCCGTCTGATGTTGTTAGTACGTTATATTTACTATTTCCATAAAATTGATATTTTTAGTACCTCTCGTGCTCATATATTTTTGTATAATTACTATGCATGTATTACATGCTCGAAGCCTGGAAGAAGCTGCCCGAGGAGCAAGTCGGGTGAATCAACTCTATTGGTTGTTCATGCCAAATCTGCAAAGCTTGCATATAACAGAAAAAACCGGCCAAGAGCGAGTCGGACTCGCGGACGAAGGGTTCCGTATCTATAAAAACGGCAAAAAATATCACATTTGTTGTATGGGAGCCCCTTAAATATTTCTTTTATTCTATTTTTTAGTTTTTGTTGTTATAGCGACAACGAAAATACATCATCTGTGAAAATTTCAACTGTCTATCACGGTTCATGAGATACAGCCTGGTGACAAACGAACAGACAGACAGACGGACGAACAGCGGAGTCTTAGTAACAGGGTCCCGTTTTACCCTTTGGGTACGGAACCCTAAAAATTAACTAAAACATTTGCGTGTTACCCTGTCAGTAGAAGTGATTTCTTCAAGGCAGCTTTAAAGTAGAGTGTCAAGGGATTTATTAATGTTTCTCTGTTTACCGCTTTTTTTTTTATTACGAATAGGCTTGCGTTTGACCGCCATCTCGCCTGATGATAAGCGAAGATGCGGTCTACGATGGAGCACGCTCGCCTAGAAGAAACCGATTTACTCGCGACTTGAAGGCCGTTATTCTTGTAAGAAGTTTGATTGCCCTATGTTAGTTCATTTGGTAGGATATCTGCTCCAAGACCTGTAGGCGTGGATTATATTCCCACCAGGACAAACATTTCTGTGACAATAAATGTTTGTTCTGTGTCTGGGTGTTCTGTATGCATTATAACTATCAGCTATCTGGTGTCCGTAGACAAGGGGGGCGTGGGCTTGTTGGCGCTGTGTAAAAATAAAAAAAAGGATATTTATTTATTTATTGTATAGTTTTAGTTTTATAGCGATGATAGCTCAGTGGTTAGCGCGGTCGGTTCGCATGCCGAAGGGCGTGGGTTCAAACCCCAACAATGAGCTTGAGCTTTCGGTGAAGGAAAACATCGTGAGGAAACCATAGCGTGGTGGTAGGGTACTTTCTAGTACTCGGCTGGCTAGCTACCACCCTCAAGTTGAAAATCTGCCGCCAAGCATCTAACGGTGTGTTCCGGCAGCCTCACTTGAGAGCCAGTTCCATTCCAGGCAAGGTGTGCTTTACCATCTTCGACCACACCGTCACTTAACATCAGGTGAGTTGTGGCAAAACACCAAGCCTGTCAGCTATGAAAAAAAAGTATCACTCGGGTTGCTCGCGCCACGCCGCGTCCGGCGCCGCCCCCGACGCGCCGTGAGGCCGGCGGTCGGTGCGAGTGACTTGTATTGATGGCGACAGCTCTACCAAATCTCTGAATCTGAGGAAAAACAATAAATCCCGTTTCCCGATCGCCTTGTACGCATTATTCCGACACCCGTTGCAAGCTCACAATAAAGCGGGCTATTCACGCGGCGACACGTGACCGCGGCCGCGATTTACTGCGATCGATACGCGCGTAACTAACCTAGTGCCAAATAGGGCGACGGAGGAGACAGATGGGGTGCCCGCGGGCCGGTAATGGCGAGCTTTAGTTTACGCCGGTGTGGGAAGCGTGACAGACGCGGCGCGCGGCGAGAGGGACTCATTAGGGCTTTAAATATGCACTCGTTGCGAAAAATCGACTCGCGCTCCGACCGCCACGCGATTGCGAAACTGGAGCTAGCCACAGTTTACTCGGCATTTTACTAAAACTAGATCCGTGCTTTCCGATCTCTTGTGTTTAAAGGCTTTAGATTGGTCACGATTCGTTTTCAAACAGATGCGAATCGCCCCAAAAGTTAAATTCGGAATGCCCGCGGAGCTACGCGGAACCATTTTAAATCACTCCTCTGCAAGTTGGGCACGCGCTGCCTCCTTCCAGCGGGAGGGGGACTCGTCAGTGTCATTATTATTTGTCATATGAAAGTAGCTTGTTTGCTTTCTTCTCATATTCTGATTATGATTCTGCACTTTATGTAGGTATTGACTATTTATTAAACACACATCTTTGGATATATGTATGTCTAATAAATAAATAAAAAACATTCAGATTTTATTTAATGACCATTATAACATAATAGTCATAATCGAGTCACGTAGCTTTGGGAACCACTGAAGCTGCATTTTATATCAATACTTTTTTTACAAGACACTAACAACCCAGTACCTACTTTTTAAATGTATGATAGTAAGCTCTTTGTTTGGCTGCAGTTGTGGCCGAGTCAGTCCTCGTGTTAAGGCCGGATCCACACAGTGGGCGACACAAGTGCGGAGCAACATGGCGACACCGATGCTTCGTCATTACAAGCTCCTATTTTAACTTGCAATGTATGTTTGCTTAGGTTAAAACTTCCAAGCTGAAAAGAAAAACAAAGAAATTTTGTAACAGCAGACAGACAAAAAAACGAACACACAAAGACAAAGCAGGGAAACTTACAAAATGGAGACTCACCTCAGCATAATGCTGGTATATAATTAAGTAATTGTAAGCACTATCTCTTATTCTACGGAGTGGAAATTTGACACGTTCAGTTCAAGTAATTCATTTCAGAAATTTTTGAAGATGGTTAATATAGACACATATTCTGTAATAGGAATGGTATCTTTAATGCGGCTGAACACATCTTTACCCACTCGATGATACATTTTAATTTTCCATGTAACCGGTCAAGCGCGCTCTAGAATTAACTCAATCTTTACGCTATAGTTTCCTCTCGGTGTTTAATCTCAGAGTTATAGCTGTATCTCAAGTTCATGGTTATGATTTCAATCCATTCCCGGTGCGTGCAAACGTTAACTACAGAGCTGTAGTCACTTATCAAGTTGTTTTCACACAAATATGTACAATAACGAATTTCAATCTGTTCAACATGTGTAACTACACGCAGCGGCGGGACTTGTTGCACGTTAGTTCCGTCCGTGTGGTCACGCCTTTAGCGACCGTAAGCTCCGCTCACTGTCCGAGTCGGCTCACGCCCACGGCCCGTTTTTTCGCCATCAAAACTAGAACTAATTTATTTAATAACTAGTTTAATATCTGGATCAGGGCTATAATTCACATTACTTTCTAGTTTAATTGCGTCGGGGAAGAGAAGCGGCCCCATGTGGCTGCCTTGTGCAACGCCGGTAAACTGTTCTCCGAGCGAAACTCATAAACCTCTTAATGAGTTGTGTCGACATGACAAATTAATAATTACATTATACTATTATACGTCTCGCAGTACGAGCGCTCCGCGGTATAATACCGGAATAATAATATCACAAAACGTAAATAGTTTAATTGGAGACATAAAACTTTATGATATAGGTTTTTAAAGTCGAAATACTCGTGAGCCGGCGCGTGCAAAGCACGGAATAATTAGCGCGCATTCGTCATTATTCTAATAAGCACAAAATTAAGTAGTTTACCTACGCCCCGCACGAGCTGCCTTAAATATTCATTACTTAAAAAAAATAGAATATTTACGTGTTTCGTGGCTGCATCATTCGTAACTATTTTGTGTTGATTTTTTTCGTAGCCTGCATATGCCACAATCTGATGACGTCATGAACTGGTGACTTTATATTTAAATAAATACATAAGCATAACAAAGATTATAGAATACTGATTTTCTTATTTCTAGTTGACATTTTCATTTACATTTATTGTATTTAACCTACCTATATAACCACCACTGTTCTGGTGATTGTAGTAAGTATACAAGTATCGAATCAGCCGGCCTGCACGAAGAATTAGGAATGTAATAAGCACGACTTAAGGACGACAATAGCCATCTTGCTCCCAATTAAATTTGTAGCTGTAAGGATTCGATGAGATTTATTTGTATCGGCGTCACGCCAACTATGCTTTCTAAGTACAGCGTACTAGACCAAATAGGTATCGTGATAATAGCGTGATAGCGATAGCGACCGCTCGCCATCTGACGTGGATTAACCACTTGCCCCAATTTCGTTCCAACGTCTTCACTCTCTGTAATTTTGTAAACAGCGCTGCGGATCTCCGCCGGCTTGCATTGGTTTCAATGATGACGCGGCTCTGCAATAAAACTAGTAACGACAGCTCTTAATGCCTCCCCGACAGTTAAAACACACTCGAAATATTAATTACGTAGGTTATGACGGCGATGAATATCTATGGCCTTAAACGAATGGACTGAGCAAAGTTTGGACTGATGGTAACTGTTAATTGAAGCACGAGTATTTCCAGCGCGCGTGGAATAGGCGTCGTAAAAATATTGCTTGTGGGAATGTTTATGATTGTACTACTTCTAGTTCAGATTTCATGCATTCGTTAAGTAAATATATCAAGAGTAATTTCTATTCCAATTAGTGGCTGGCTGTGCTCCGTGGTTGTACACGACATTTTCCAGTTTATCGACATTTTTTCCGGTAGAAAGTATTCTGTCTGATGTTATATTATGTCCTACTAAATTGACAAACACATTACTGAGATTTTTATACATATTATTATTATATACGTGCGACATGAGGTGCACGCTAATATTACACGTGTGAAAGTTTGTGTGCGTTTGTTACTTATCTAGTGTGGAATGGATGTGAGTTTTTTAATCTCTATTTTTTATGTAAAAGTATTGAGATGAATGAGATGATCTCCGGATGGTACGAGATAACGTCTGACCATGACCATTGCAGCGGTACACAGAATTTTAAGTAGCAAACCGTAGTCCAGGGCGTTGCTAATTTGGCGCTTATTATTTTGAAGCTTTCGCTAGCTGCAGCACCATTCAAACTGGAACACAATAATGTTTACACACTACTGCTTGGCGGCAGAATATCTGGGACTGCGGTAGTACCTACCCAGACGACCTCCAGCCAAGGAGATCTCCCACCGAGTGAAACTTAGCAGAAGGAAGCGGGTTAAGATAGCCTGTTCCCACGGGGTAGCGAGTGGAACCGCGTGTCGCTGCAAGTGGAATACAAGTAGAGCCTTGCACGAAGTTTCCAGATTGAAACGTACCATGTAACGAGGGCCTCCTTATCAGGGCTCATCTCGGCGATCGGCGCCGAATGCAGCAGGAAGTCGTGGGCTCCGGGGCAGCGGCATGATCGGCGATAAGCCGCGAAGGCAGCCCCGGACGAGCCGGCAGCCAGGGGGCTCGTTACGGGGCGAGACGTCGCCGCACCCGGCAGTTGTCAACTGTGCTCTGGTTAGCGCACCACAGCGTTACGTCTCACTAACGACTATTATACTTTTTACCGCACACTAATTGTGTGCATACTAATTTATCTTCTATATATATAAATATATATAACTCAAAGGTGACTAACTGACTGACTGACATAGTGATCTATCAACGCACAGCCCAAACCACTGGACGGTCGGGCTGAAATTTGGCATGCAGGTAGATGTTATGACGTAGGCATCCGCTAAGTAAGGATTTTGATTAATTCTACCCATCAAGAGGATAAAATAGGGGCATGAAAGTTTGTATGAAACTTTGTCAACTTTAAACCGATCGGGCTGAGACTTTGCATGCATAAAGCTACGATGACGTAGGCATCTAGCGCGGGGTAACCGCGGGACACAGCTAGTTATATCATAAAATATAATAATATTTTCATATGAGTAGCTGGCACCTGTGCTTCTTGGATCCAATGAAGTTATTGTCACAGTCGCGAGTGGCGTGCTGGTGTGCTGTAGTTACATGCTGTCGTTACTGTCGGTACCTACATATGTAATTGTTATCGTTGTAACAATTACATATTTTTATATTGACATATTCACAAACACCTTAATGAAACCAAACCTAAATACAGTCATAATTCCCTAGTTAAAAACTAATAACAAAATATATAAAATTAGTACTATTTACAAGCTTATATAAATAACTTAATCTAAAAGTTCATCAGAGGAGGGATATGTAGCCAGAATGCTGGCAGCATTGCGACGCTGGATGGCAATGCTAAGCTTTTGATCATAGCAGAAGCCAGCATTCTGGTCACCTGAAGCCTCCTCTAAACGTTTGGCCAGGTCCCGATATAGATCGTGAGCGGCCTCCAAGGACCTAAATATAGAACCCCAAACGGCACAAACAAGTACATTCTATCTAAATAACTATATTTGTGCCGTTTGAGGTTTTCGGCTTTAGATGCGGCAGCACCAGCTTGTCTCGAAGTCACAGAACGATGAGACGGCGCCAAGGTGTCGACGCATGTGGCGTCCCTCACAGAGGCCGTCTCATCTCTCTGTAACTTCGAGACAAGCTGTTGCTGCCGCATCTAAAGCCGAAAACCTCACTTAGAAAAAACTGTTTACTCTGGATTTAAAGGCACACAAATTTTACGCAAATTTCTTTTCGCACAGAAAAAATATCGTATGTCATCCTCGTGACTCACATTAGAAACAACACAAGAAATCTTCTTAAACTCAGTGAACTCATCTAACCGGGAACAGGCGAGTAAAATACAAGGAAACGGACGGAGTAACTTGATGATTTTATTGTAAGTTGTGAGTAGACCACATACAAGCTGTTTTAATATCCTTATTACAACTTGTTTACGTGTGTGTCGTCCTACTCGCTCCGCCGCACGCACGGAGCCCTGCCCGGTCCGCAGGTCGCACGAGCCGTCGCGCTCAGGTCGCAGTAATGACAGGGCTCACCCGCAGATTATAGGCCTCCAAATGTCAAGACGCCGGTGACATTTAACTATAAGAGGTTTAAAAATGATTGTTATTAATAGATTTGTTCCGTGACTCTTTATTACGATAATTATGGTTCTGTGCGCTCGGACTCGCTGGCAGTCCGGTGTGCTTTTTGATATGGACTTTCTTTGCTTTTTTAACTCGGTATATTTAAAACATTATAGTTTTAAAAAGTTTTTTTAATTATTATAAGTAGGTATTCTATCAGTTCTAGATGGCGTTGTGTGAAGATTTTGTCCAATATTTATTTTATTTGTACTTGATTTTCATAGAATACTTGAAAATGTCAAAGCACTTGACACCGGCCAATACGTAAAGCGCCACGCCACGAACAAAGAAAAAAGTATCTATCTGTGGCTTTGTAGCTCCAACCAAGAAAAAAGAAAAATCTAGGTCTTAGTTTGCTTAGGGTAGATATATACCTAAACTTTTATGTAATAACCTAAGTTATTACATATATATTATATTATAATATAATTATGAATGTAACAGTTGGCACCGTTACACACTACAGTTACACTGAATTTACACGATTTATATTCAATAAATAATAAGCGTAGCTAGACGACCGAGCTTTGCTCGCTGTGCACGACGTGCGCGAAAACTTAAAAAACGTGTTTTCTCAGAGATGACATTTCGCTAGATCGATTTCCACGCTCCCAAAAACTCTCGTATAACAAATTTCAAAGCCATTCTTAATATATTTATATGTACATACATATAAATATACAAATATTGCTCATCTAATACTGTCAGGTTTGAAGACGCGTAAACATCAAGAAAACGATATATCCTTGTTGATAAATTTGGTTTAGTTGCCGTTATTTGAACCAGTTCCATTCCAGGCTAGATATGTTAAACATTTTCGACGACGCCGTCACTTGTCATCAGCTGAGCTGTAGTAAACACCTAACCTGTCAACCAATAAAAATAAAATAGTTCAGTTTCAGCTGCATATTGCGCAGTTTAACGTTCTTCTCTCCTGAAGGCGTCAATAATTGTTTGTTTCCTAGATTTAAGTACTTATTTTTTAGTTCAGCCGCATTAAAAACGCGGAATTTTGGCCTTAAGGCCCTAATTTTTCAATTCGCAAATTAGTCCAATGCAACTTATACCATACGAATAGTCCATTCCGCGGTTGGTCCGATTCATCACTTGCCGCCTCTCTGGCACGTCATCTAATCTCTGGCAAGTAATGTCTCTCCATGAATAGGTACATAAGATGCAAACATCATCATTTTCATTTACAATTCCAACCATATTCCTGCATCATTCTCGTCTCATCTCCTCGCTGTAATCGCTGCGCTTCAAACTGGGACGAGCAACTGTAAGCTCCGCGCGGAGTGTTACAGCCTCCGCGCGGCCGCGGAGGTTACTGGTTAAAATACTTTGCTAGAGTCGGGTAAGCCGCCGCTCACACCGCGGCAACAACATGACCGACTTTACAAAAGCCAAAGGTCTGAAACATACATATGTTTCTGAATATTTCCGTCCCAGAATGTCTGCTAAGCACTTAAAATTCGCGCTGTCTGTCAACTGATCTCTGGTAACTGGGCCACGCCTTTCTCAGGCGGCCTTATCAACTCAATCGTCATCGCACCGCAGAGAAGTATACCTACTTGCGCACACTATTACAACCATATAGAAGTAGATTTTTTACCGTTCTTGCGAAGAGCAGATAAACAAATTTTATAGTTTTTTGTAACGATGATAGCTTAGTGGTTAGCGCGGTCGGATGTCATGCCGGAGGGCCTAGGTATATATATATCCTAACAATCGGCTGCCGGTGATAGGGTACTATCTAGTACTCAGCTGGCTAGCTACCACCCTCAAGTTAAAAATTTGTGCCCAAGCAATCTAACCATCACTTAACATCAGGCGAGCTGTGGCGAAACGTCTAGCCTATCACCAGTAATAAATTATAGTTTAAAAAACACGCTGTGACAGCAAATCGAACTAATGTACAAAAGAGCTTTATACTGGACTCATCAAAACGAATCCCATGACCCCAAACTCGAGGGGCTTACTATAAGTCACTGCAGAGTCTACTATTACCCTCCTGGCTACATCATCAGATCAGATACCAAAGTTTTTTCAATGCGACGCGGACGTTTCGATGTAGGGTAAAATGGTTTTTATAGATTTGGTTACATTGCCGGTACTTAGTCACAAGTGAAGCTAATAAAGGCGATTTAATAATATGTTTTCCAAAATATAAAAAAACCGACTGCATTCCACTGCGCCCAAACACGGTTAGGTTACATTACTTTATTCAGGAGCCCTGATAATGATCATTAGATGATGATGAAGCTGGCAGGTCAGCAAATCTCAGAACTATTCTAGTGACTGTAAAACAGGAGAGCAAAATACTCAATATCGTCCACGTTTCGTTTAAAAATCAAATATCTAAACCGATTTTGATAAAAATTCTGTGGTATTAATCTGAAAGTATACGAGTATAGTTGAAATAAATAAATATTTCTCCTAATCGATTTATAAATGACGAAGTTAATAACAAACATTTACAAAATCGAATTAAGAACTTCCTGTTTTGAGTCGGTTGAAAATAGTTTTTACAACAGCACAGCTCTCTTTACGATTGTTCATTTTCTTACGTCAAAGTTCAATCTCATGTTCGCAAAATAATAATTAAAAGTATACCTGGATGCACGAGCTACGCGTCGCGTCGCTCGCAGTGCGGCTCGCGCCTGGCCCGGTAACAGGACATGAGATGCATTCCATCTCGTAACTGTAGTCGAATCCGTCCACGCACGGCGCGGGCGATAATCCCCGAGCCGGCGGCCGTCGCCGTGGATGTGGATATTTCAAGCGCACAATGAGCGCCGTCAGCGCCGGAGCCGCTCGGCGCGGAGATTAGTTCACGCGAGTGCCGTGTGATTTGTAGCACAAGCTGCTTTTGAAACACATCTATTTTAAACGAGCATAAACTAATCCAAAAAGTCCTACATTGTTACGGACCTAATCTCTGAACACCTGATCTCAAAACGTCTTAATCTTATTCAGAAAGAAAGAAATATTGTTTGAATTTCGTAACAAAAGAGACAAAAAACTAAACAGTTACAAAATAGGGACTCACCGCCGCATGATGGCCATACGAAGTGGTGTGACCATTATAATATATATTGTGGCCAAAACATCTGCAGTGGGAACTCGAAAACGTAAACAGAATTACTTTTAAATCTGTATAAAAACTAAATACAGTTCATCCTAACATATATTTATATAAAAATCAAAGTCTTGACTCACTGATAGAAAACGCACAGCCTAAACCGCTGGTCGCAGATACTTGAAATTTGGAGGGTGTATTTGTCTTGATGCGTAGGGGTGTGCTAAGAACTGCTACTAAATGAGATAACTGGGCAGTCAGTTGCTCACTTGATGTTAACGGTCTGGTCGAAGATGATAAACACACCTAACCTGGAATGGAACTGGCTCTCAAGTAAGGCTGGCAGACCACACTATTAGATGCTTGGCGACAGATTGTCAACATAATACTAGGCAAGACAGCCGAATACTAGAAAGTACCCTACCACCATGCTATGCTGTTTTCTCACGATGTTTTCTTTCACCAGTAGCTCAAGCTCATTGTTGGGATTTGAACCCACACCCTTCGCCTTGTGAACCGACCGCACTAACCACTGAGCTTTCAACGCTACAAGCGTGGCGATTACAGCTCAGTGCTCAGCTGATATAGTCGTGACATTAGTTAGGATTACAACTAGAAGAGGACGCAACAATAAGTTTAGGAAACGTTGACGTGAGTCCGTTCCCACGCTGTCACAGGATCTAATGAAATAGTTGTGCCCGCCATGCGTCCGCGGCAGCCGGGACATCCGTCGCAGGGACGTGCACCTCGCTCAGTATTTATGTGAAAAAATCTGCTGAACGCAGCTTCTATTATCTTTCAAGCGAAGCACTGTTCGTTCATCTGAATTAGTGTTATAAATTAATTCGCCCGCTGAGTCATGTTTGGCCGACTCTCAGCCTGTCAGTCAACCCGTCCGTTGGCGCAGCGACCCACAAACAGAACACGTCTCGACCTCTCGGTAAAACAAGCAAAAAATCTGCAAATAGAATGTAGAATTGATTTACCCGAACCCACGGACCCACGGACCCACCGACCCACAGCGAGGATCGGTTTCTTTTCTATACCGACGGCGAGACGACTTTGCCGTCTTGAGATGCTGTGTACATAGAATAATTAAGCTAAGTTTAAATATCCTTTTGAAACACATCATGTGGTTTTCTGCAACTTATCTCCCCACCGCTCAGTAACCAAGTGAATATGCGACTGAGGTTAAGCTGAGGAGAAATTCACTCCGCACACCACGTGGCTGCTGTTGGAGGGAACGTTTTACTATACAT
Source organism: Biston stratarius (assembly GCA_950106695.1). Classification (NCBI taxonomy): domain Eukaryota; kingdom Metazoa; phylum Arthropoda; class Insecta; order Lepidoptera; family Geometridae; genus Biston; species Biston stratarius. Next base: position 23,928,677 of record OX467108.1, on the reverse strand, counting down.
ATTCTCACAAAGATTTACCTATTTATAAACTTGGGTAACCCAAAGGGGCTCACTGTAATTATAATTAGTAACGACTGTTACATTGGGCACCGCTTTAAAATCATGAAAGACAAAATCAAATCTGTTCTATTCGTTGACCCTAAAGTGAGAAGAAAGAAAGAATCAGCTAATTTTGTTTTCACGATTTCAGAGTACATGTTGTTCATAATGATGACCCCTTTCGGCTTGATATAGCCCACACGTGTAGCCCTGTGCAAGTAAAAGTCTCTGCGGAGCATTACACGGCGCAGTGATATCGCGTGAGATAAGGCTCGAGTCAGATGCAAATCCACGACCGGGAAGCGAGTCCCTTCACTGACATAAACTAACGGAGCTGGCTCGTCGAGTGATGGTACACGATTCGTTAGCGGCAGGAACCGCATGGATTAAATGGGAGCTCTAGAAAGATGGACAAGATAATTAGTGCAATACAAAAAAGTCCTAATTTAGAAACTAGCGACCCGACCTGACTTCGCTCGGGTTCAATTTGTTTCGGCGACTTCATTACAAAACATTAAATTTCTCTACTTTTAAAAAGGTTTAATTAGGATATACTGTATCTACAAACCTTTTGTAAAATATACTTAAATTGCAGTGAAAACTGTATCAAAATCCGTCGCGCGGCTTAAAAGTGAGCGGAGAGCAACAGACAGACAACAGACAGTAACAGACAGACGCGGACAGCGACTCTGTTTTATTTATACTATTTAGCAAAAGAGATTAGAGAACACTAGGAGATATTCCACGAAGCGCCATCTAGCCCCAAACTATACAAACTGTTCTATGGGAACCACATATCTCATACACAAATTTAGAACACCCGGACAAAGAATAAGTATCTATGTTCATCACATAAGTGTTTTACCTGGGTGGGAATCAAACCAACATCCTACAACTCAGAAAAAGATTTACTACGAAATGACCAAATAGAGGCAGTCAGGGCTAGCTCGAAATGGGTTGGCAAATCACAGAAACTCTTTTGCTATACTTCGAATCAGCCCTGATAGAAACTGCTATAACTTTCCCACTGTTGGGCGTGGGCTTCTTCTCATTGAGAGAAAAGCACGGCAAGGCAAGACACAATGCACACAACACTCACAAGAATACAGAGGTGCGTGCCGCGGGACCCGAACCCAAGCCCTCCAGATTGGATTTTGATGTACTGTTTTACTCTGTTTTACTTTTTACAATACAAGTGATATTGTTTCTAAATTCCATAGATGTTCTTGATAGAATTCATTAAGAGTAAGTATCACGGTCGGTCAGCCCGGCGACCACAACTTGGTGTAAAAACAAGATAGAGTTAAACCGATCGGCATTCAAGTAAAGACATAAATACATCGCTTAAGAGCCGTTCGACGCGATCTGCGGTCGCGGCGCCGTGATCGCAGGCCGCGCGATCGATCCCCGCGATCGGCTGCGGTCGCGCGATCAATCGAGCTGCGGTCGCGATCGATCCCGGCGCTTGTAGCTATTGTGGTATTACGTTTTCTCAACACGAGGAGCGCGTACTTGTACACTCGATGAATAGATAGTTACATTTCGGGAGCACTTAAATATATTTAAGAACTAAATTAAAATACTTGTGGAGGCTTTGATATTAATGCTTAATAAAACTATTACAGAGCTTATATGAAGACTATGCTATCCCGGTGGTCCAGTCGCCGAGCCTGTCTACTCGGCGTGTGCTGAGCAAGACATCCCAGAAAGCAGACTCTACATACGTACGTATCTACGTATGTATATATATATATGTATATAATTAGTCGAGGATAGAAGGGCGGGAGCATGGAAGGGACATAACTGGATAGTTCTTAGTAATCATGTTTAGTTTTACGTTGATTGTTTTGGCCTTTATGGACTTCCAAAGTAACGCCTGAACCAACCGCTTACCAGGCGACTCCTGTAAGCAATATGCTTGCTGTATATTTATATCATACGAGTATTGAAATCGCGAAAGTTTTTTTTTGTTTTAATTACTTGTAATTAAAACATCATTATAAATGTATTATAGTGGATCTTAGGTAATCCAACATCGAAATATGGGAAATGTGCCGTGGTGGTGCCGGCGTAAGAATAGTACCCCACCCTCTCTACCCGTGGTTGCCGTAAGAGTCGGCTAAGGGATGTAATCCGGAAGATGGGCAGCAGCGTTTTCCTTGAACAATCACACCTAACTGCGCTCGCCAACCCGCCTGCCAAGCGTGGCGAGTATTGGCAAAACCCCTCCCCAGGAGGAGGCCTATGTCCAGCAGTGGACGTCCTATATGGCTGATGATGTGATGATGTATGTCAACAACGAAATAAATTAGTGTGCCGTGAATTGTATCAAATGGTACAACCAGCACGTTTCAAACATCCGTATAATTTGCGAGCTAGAAATGTGCGTCTCTAAACAAATTGCATTAAGTTGACAAGGGTCGGGGAACAGGCGCTTAGCAACACGCCAATTAAAAAAATTAGGAAATGTAGCGCGGCGCGGCGGCGCATGGAAGCTGCCAGGTTTTAATTGTCCTTGTTGATTCATTAATTAATCCACAAAATTACTAGTTTTTAAATTATAATATTTAATTTGACATAATTTGTATCTACAATATATATATATATATATATTATATATGATTTTTATAAGAATAGGTCGTAAAGTATATTTTATACCGTTAGGTGACTGGAGACACTAAATTCTTAAAAATCTCAATTCAATCTTAATTCTTTCTTAATTCTAAATTCTTGGATTCTTAACTGAACGCGAACGAAGTCGCGGGTGTAAGTTAGTTATCTATAAAATCGCCGCATATAAGTAAGCGTATCACTTCCGAACGGCTGCACCAATTTGGATATTTTTTTTGTTTATTATTTATTTATTTTATTTACTAAGGTTACGCTAACAGAAACATATTGCAATATTTACAAACACATTGCAAAGAGTTACATGCGCCAGCTATAGGCGTACACATACACAGCTTGACAAACATATTGCTTGCAATTTTTAATGTATATGTAAGAAAATGTTCGAAAAATTGTACGGAAAAGTGAAAAATTTGGTGAGACAAAATATACTTACGTCAATAAAATATAAAAAACCTACCCATAAAATTATAAAAATATATTACTTTTATAAATAGAAAAATAACACTCCAGTTTATGGTCATGGTCGTGGTTCCAAGTCTGGAAAACACATTGCACACAATTCTTAACGTTTCCTTCACCCAATAAATATATTTATATAAACATAGAAGAACAGTTGATTCTGCGTTTTCCATCCCCACACTGAGCTAAAGATCTTCTAAGAGAGGACAGGTAGAAGCGGAGCTCCTGCCGGCGGAGCTAGCAGTGTTTGCGTGCGGCGCGCGTGCAAGCGGCTGGTATCGCGGCCACCTATCACCCGTGTCTCGGTACCGCGGGCCCGCAGCCTGCAATCGAAGATAACTACACGGGAAACGTGCTAACATCGACACAAAGCAACGGTTTCCATCTCGTCAGATCATGGCTTTGCAGCTTCGGGTTGTTCGTGTCTTAGGAAAATCTGCGCCCAGTGCCGGCGCTCCAGAGCGTTCGGATTTTTACATTATCGATGAAATATTTAGAAAAGTCAGCGGTGCGTGCCGTTGGATGCGAACCCAGGACCGCCACACGTCCTCCCAACTAGGCTGCTGAAACTCACAACCAACACACACACGAGTAAAACATTTAAACTACATGTAAATACTGTACTAATATTATAAACGTGTATTGTGAAATGTAATGATATTTAGTTTGTTTATTTGTCTTTACTCATAAAAATTAAAGCGATCCAAAAATTCAATTACTTTACTACCTTAAAAAATTCCAGCAGAAATGTTACCGCGGGTGGAGTCGTGAGTGCAACCGGTTGTGTGTAAGCTAGATCAAAAGTAGTTCTCATGGCAAAAAATAACTAGGTATAGTTTTAATTATTTTCGGAACGTCACGACGCGACCGCTTCTAAAAGCCAATTTTGATTGTAATTATTTCGTCATTATTTATAACTCAATTACCGGATCGTATCTCGTCGAAGATTTCAGTATCCGACATGCGCAGCCGGCCGCGCCGATTCCGCTCTACCTTTAAATTAGTAATTCATGGGCCATTACGCCGCGGAGTCACGAGTGCGGGGTCGCGCTGGATAACTCTCCGCCGAACGGTAAAGCTCATAAAATTATTTAAATGAATATTAATTGACTACCGCGGCCGATAGGCGCGCGCAAGAACAATATAAAGATATCTGTCCGAACCCATTATCGGTTTCGGCGATCCCTGCTCGCACCACAAAATGAAACCCTTGATTTTTTTTTAAGTTAAACTATGTTTCTGAACAAATGATCATAAATAATTCCTTTTAAACCTGATACGCGTTATCTCCTCTATTTTTTACATTTATTGGTAATCTTAGGGTAAATCGGGCGTGGAATACCAGGGGATTACTCTGCTGACCTGTCTCATCGATCTCTTGCAAATTGTTGTATTAACATTTGTGAAATATGTATATGTAATGTGATACGTATTATTACTTATGCGGGATTTATTTATTTATGTCACACACTCCGACTATAATCTGCTTATATCGGCAACTCTGTTAGCTCAACTGGTGAAGTTCTGCTCCAAGTGGTCAAGGTTGTGGGTTCGAGCCCACTCAGGACTAACATTCGTGCAACGAACATATACGCTTTTTCTGTGCCTGGGTGTTGTATGTATGTACTATAAGTATGTATTTACATAAAAGTATATAAGCTATCTGGTTTCCATAGTACAAGCTGTGCTAAGATTGGGGCTAGATAGCACTGCGTGAAATGTCCAACGATAACAAAATAAACTAATTAGTGAAGTAGCAATAGAGACTCTTTTTAAAATTGATTTCTTTGTCGTTTATGAATATGTACATAACGTCACGGCCTTGCTAATAAAATAACGAATATTTTGAGCCGAATAAACTTTTAAATAGATACGGAACCCCAGCGCTGCGGCGGCGTTCCCCGCCCCAGCGGCGGAGGCGCCGACCACCCGCTCGTCGCGTGTCCCTTATCGCCCCACCTGCCGATACAGCCTAATGGACGCGACTGCATGTCCGCGCTGGAGACGCTGCGGACCAGTGGACTATCTACACCGAACATCGCAACAGATAAGCAGATCGAGTCATTAATTACCACGACCGAACACAATCAACACAATACAATAATATGTAAGTAAATTACTATTTACAGCATTAACGTCGGCCCAGTTGGGAGATCGTCCGCCTTCGCTCTAATCCATATCTATATTTTCTAAGTTATGCGCATATTGCTCCAAACGGTGAAGGAAAACGTGAGAATACCTGCGTGTCTAATAAGTTCCCGAGACGTGTGAAGCCTGCCAACCCTCACTTAGCCGCCGCGGCTCACATCACCAGTGAGAAAGGTGAAAAAAATCAAGTTAAATAAATGTGAGTCACAGTCAAATTCATACAAAGATTTTATTAGAAAATCGCTCGTCGGAGATTTTAAACCTATTTGTGTCCGAAACAAAACCCAGTATTTCTCTAGTTTTTAATTTGAAAGACTAAAATCGGTGACTTAGACCCCGTGTGTTTTATATATGTATATATAAGTTTTTACATTCAGTTAATATCACATAAGTAGCAAATCTAAGCTAAGCTTTCAATAAATAATAATAAATTTACCTTTTTCGTACTATTTAAAATACAGTATTTCTCCACACAAACACAATAATTCACAACGCGCTATCCATTCATAATAATAATTGTCACGTAATAAAACAGAATATGGACACAAGTTTAGCCGAAAATGAAGACATTTAATACGTATTTATTTCAATAATTTACATAGCTTCGAGACTGTACAGCTCTAACGTGCAAGGAACGTGATACGCACTTGACGAAAATTTATTAAGAATATACAGAGTAGTTCGGAGTTACATCTGTTTGTATTTGTTGCATATTGTCAGCAAACAATAACCTTTTCAACAACCTATGATACTATTCTTTGAAATCCATTTTCAAGCATTAGCAAGCCCCTAGACAGTAACATTGCTGACATTAGGCAAAATGTTTCTAAGTACTAAGAAGTAATAAGAAAAGCGAGGCGCTCGCCTGTATATTTTTTTTTTTTTTTTTTATGTAACAGTAGTGAGACGAACGAGACGCTATCCTGATGTTAAGAGATAACGCCTGTCCATGACCATGATGTCCTGATGTCTGGTGGTGGAAGGCATCGTCACTCCAATGACATTGCTACGGTATCCAAAACTCTGAATATCAAAACAATGGCTGTGGCTGTGTGGTTTGTGTGCTTTAGCGCTCATTAGTTCGAGACATTCGATGGTTGGTCTCTGTATTCCTACATTGTCGCTGCAGTGCCCTGCAAACCGGAGCTCGGTAGTGTTTGTACTACTTGATACGTACATACGGGGGCCTATTTTCCATCCGGGATGCGCCGCGCCGCCGCGTACTGCAGAACCAAGCTGAGATCTTGGCATCAAGAAACCTTGTATTATGACATTGACGATTATTTAAAAATTAAAAAATATTGAATTACTAGTAAGTAAGGTATTCTTTTATGGACTTTTAATCCTATTGACATATTTTTGTATTGACATGTGTTATGATTCCAACATGTTTAACTGTAATTTTATTTTTAAATATGAAAGAAAAATGATCTTTAAATTTGGTGTTATTCATATTTGTATGAAAATTTGTACTTATTTGTATCGCCTAGTAAATAGGAGACAAGTGGTAATATAAAAGCAAAAAAAAAATATCTTCAGTACGTTAATCAAGTGACGTTCTTTGTGAGCGTATAACTTGTGAACGGAGCAATTTTTTTTAATGTTCGCGATACTTCGAACTTAGTGCATGTAGATATGAGACGAACTCCGAGCATTACCGCATTCAGCTTGTTAGAGTAAAAATACTAAAGCATACGATTTTTAATAAACGTAAACCAATCGGTGCGATTCTAAATTCGAAACCAAGCCGTACAAGATAGGAAGTGAAGTCGCGGGCGCAAACAGAGTCCCGTGCGGGAGGTGGTCCCGGCAGTTGTCCATAATGTGAGGTGTGCGTTACAGAAAACATATGTCCGTGCAGCGCCAGGCCGCCGCGCCGGCGGGCGAGGCTCAGCGGCGGAGCTGTACGAACACTGTCGCTGTTCTCCCGTTACATGCCCTCGTAACTATCTACGCACCGCGGCTTTACTCGACGGTTTCTGTAAATTATTACGACTTTACATATGATTTAAATAGAAATGAACAGTATCAAATTATACTCGAAAAAAATTTAAATTATATCAAATAGCCTGTATGTCAATACTTTGCATTAAAAAGTTTACTTGAGTACGAACGCAGCATCATCAAATACGCTGCCGCCAAGCAGTAGTATGTAAACATAACTTTATTCCGGTTTGAAGGGTACTGTAGCTAGCAAAATTACAGGCTCTCAAGGCTAACCATGGAAAGTCTCATAGCATGCGCGCCAGAGCAGCGAGATACTCATATCTGTGTATCGTCTATCTGCGCAATGGTCATGGACAATTGACATAGGTTATCTCTTACCATCAGGAGAGCGTTTCTCATACCTATTGTTATTGTATTTTATATAGACTGTCTTTTTTATTGACATGTAATCAGTGTTTTTGACATATCTATTGATATACATAATAATGTTTTCATGATAATACATATTTGTGTAATTTTAAATTAGACGGAGCTCGACTTTAACTTTGGTGTTATGAATAAAATATTTGTATTTATACTACACAATTTCAGTTAATAATAATTACATTGGAATAGATTAATAAAATACAAATAAAGTTACTTTTAATTCTCTAATATTAGATAAAGTGTCGGTACATTACAAATATGACTACAATATCTCAATTAAATTGTGACAATTCAATTTGGAAAATTAAATAAGTTCGCACTTAAACAGCGTTTAAATAAACGTTCACCTATTATGTAGATAAACGACTGTTCCTCTATTAGTCAAAACGTAATTATTTAACAATGGAGAAACATCAATCGCTCCGTTTAACTAATAAATAACGAGCGCTCGGTTACGACACGCGGGACGCCGCGCGTCCGCCACAATGCACAAAGGAACTTCACCTTTTAATGCTTATCGGAGATCTGGGAGGTAAATATAACAACGTCTGTCTATAAACCACAAACATGGACCGAGCGCAACCTTGTCGCAATCACGTTCCTACTAAACTTTTGGAAAAAAAAAACAAGTTTTTTTGCTAGACTTACTGTGACACGGAATGACGATACTCTGCGTGTGTCCGCCGTGTCAGTATATGGGATTGGAACGTAATTACAAGTACACGGTACAACAATGGTCAATCAGAGGCCTCGACCTGCGAACTTTAGGCTCGCAGTGGAAATCGCCACAGAAATATTACTGAGATACAAGCGATACGAACTCACAACGCCGACTGATATCATCTCAGGCGCGCTGGATGCTGGGGCGTTCGCTGTCTCGGGTCACACGGTGGTTCACTAGCATTCAGCCACACTTCACACAAATGCAGCTGGCACGTACTCCCAGCACGCGGCTGGCTAGCTTCCTCCCCTAGTTGTGAGCTTAGATCAGACTTTACTTGGTGGTAGATTTCCTTAGCAGGAGGTCGTCTAGGTAGGTACCACCGCAGTACCTGATATTCAGCCGCCAAGCAGTAGTGTGTAAACATTACTGTGTTCCAGTTTGAAGGGTACTGCGGCTAGCGAAATTACAGGGCTATTGAGACTAGTAGTCTCAAAGTAATGAGCGCCAAGGCAGCGATGCCCTGGACTTTGTTTTACTATTCAAAGCTCCGTGTATCGCTGCAATGACACACAGGCGTTATCTCTTAACATCAGGAGAGCGTCTCGTTCGTCTCACTACTGTTAAAAAAATAAAAAGAATGACTCTCACTCCAAAATAGACTTGTCTAAAATCAAGCGAGTTAACCATTAAATAAATAATAATTAAAACTTGATCCAACAGCAATTCAAAACATAAGAGATTGACAGAAATCAATAAACTAACAAAAAACAAGCACTGTAACGATACAATTAGTACTTAAATACTTATAATTATCTCGTAGGAACGTTTTCTAAGAAATCTATAGGTAGGCCGTCCAGCCGTCCACTTCCAGGCTACCTTTTTAAACGTAACAAACCCGTATGATTATCGCTATAGGATTATTTTCTGTAAATGAGGCTGTGTCTGAAATGAGAACGACTACATTGTAAATAGATTGCTGTACCTTGTGAAGTATTTTGAACTGTATCTTTGTACTATATTTATTAGCCTTTCCAATTCCAGAGTTTTTTCTAAACTATTTCATTTCATGTTATGTAAAGGCTGTCCTTTAGTAATGAGCGGCAACACGGCGCGTCCGTTTTGCATTCGACGGCGGCACAGCTTCCCAGACCACCCAGATTAACACGGGGCTCTACAATCAGCCACAATTTGCATAAATATGATTGGCAAATGATGATATATCTCTACTTTCATAATTTGGTCAGTATTACTATCAACATTCTATAACTTTCTTCTCTATGCTTATTGTGGAATACGACGCCTGCTTGCCGAGCATGTTGCAATGGTAGAAATAAATCCATTTGCTCATATAAGCGGTAATCACACGCGCCGCGAGATATCGTGGAAGATACTCGACTCTGACAAAGACACTGCGCGGTGACGTCATCCGATACCGTTCGGATGCTGAACACACGGGACGCGAGTCTGTGAGGAGACGAGCAATGCCTGGTCTTCAAATCGAACGCATACTACTGATCATTCTCACTTCTCTCGATTGTCAGTTCGATACTTGAAGTGCGCCACCGATATTATTAGGTATTATATTTGTCTATAATATCTTTCATGATGTACATGATTATGTAATCTATAACAAAACAATTTCATATACAAAACTTTGCCACTTGTGTGTCTTCAGTAGAATGAGGGAACAATCACTGTCCGATTAATAATTCTGATCCAAGCTTTATCACGACTAAGGAACTGGTCCTTACTTACGTTGCTCAAAGTTAATCTATGGCAAATAATTATACTATAAAACTAGCGTAAGTTTCGCTCCCCCGCGTGACATTTCACGACAGTGGGAACTAGACAGTGCTTATTTAAGAATTAAACTTTAAACAATATTTATAAGTGAGGCCTCTGATATTTTAATAAGCGCCATAGTCACGTATACAATTTACCTTACTACATACATTTATAGGAACATAAATACACAGAATACTTGTCCACCGGACACCTTTCGAGGATGAAACATGGGTTTTTTTTTTAAATTATGAAGTCGCTACTTCCTCGGTCGTGATCTGAGAGCGTATATCTCGCCGCTCGGTCGGTACACGCTCGTCCATTAACTCGGATGTTTTCACTGGTAAGTGGACAATTTCATTGATTTATGTTAATTCGAGGCAGCCGGTCCGCGCCCGCGCCCGCGCCCGCACCGGTGTGAACCCGCCGGTATTCGGCTGTTACCGAGTGCGCCGGCGCAGGGCGACCCGCGCCCCACTACCGTATAATGGCCGCGAGTTGTATTACTAACTAAATGTTAACGGCCTTACATGCTGATTATCGGAAGCTAAGCGTTATGGAATTCATTTGCTTCAAAAACTTTCATGGAAGGCTACTGAGGTACTCAAATCAAACTTTTTTGATGGTTAACCAATTGAGAGTTTTATCGCACCTCACGTGATGTTAAGCGATGGTGCGATCGAAGATGATAAAATCGTTTAGCCTGGAGAAAAAAGAGTGAGAGTGCCAAGAGACCAACCGCAACCGCAACATACTTCGCGACAGATATACGATTTGAAGCTAGTGTAGCTAGCCAGCCGAGTACTTGAGAGTAGTACCCTACCCTAGGGTTTCAACGCGATGTTTTCCTTACCGGCAGCTTAAGCTGGTCATACTGTATCTATTTTTTTATGAAATATAAAGCGATAAATTATTCTACCAACCGAATAAAAATAAATGTAGTGAACATAGAATTGAAGCAGAAGGTCAGAGATCAGTGGAGCGCCCCGCACGGCGCGGGCGCATACTACAAATATTTGGACGGAGAGCTGTCCGAACTAATGCACGCTGTCCGGTCCGGTGCGCGCCGTCCGCGGCAAGGGCGCGGTCACACGCCGCACATCACCACAGGAGTATATAAAAATTCAGTCGTCTGGTTCCCACAGCCAGTACAATTCCCAAACCTACAGCTTTTTAGTTCGACACCAGATGGCGCCGAGTGAGGTGTACTTCGATATTTATTTGACAGATGGCTAAGTCGGTCCAGGCCGTTGTCAAGTGGGTGCGTGCTGTTCTTGCCGACGAATTTATTTCTATCCATATACTTGTGTAGCTTTAGAAAAATCATAGCACATATAATTATGCGAGTTAATATGAGTACAGCGCGACCATTCTTAAAAGTACTTTTTGATATGATTGGGTCTACTTCCATAGCGGGTAAGCTAAACTAAAAACTAGTGATAATATAATAAGGGGACTTGTTGGCGCTTCAGCCCCATATCTAGCGTATACATCGGACGTGTACTTACACCACTCGATAGCTCAGGTAGGATAGATAGGTGAGGACTTCTCACTGTTGAAAAATATGTGCAGTTATTCACGCGCGCACGCCGAGCTGCAGCCACAGCCCGATTTTAGTGAGCGAGTGTGTACCTAGCTTACACACTCGCCGATACGTCCGAGCTAATGGCGCATTGATGCCGGAATGAAAACGTTCTTTATAAGTATAGCCACGCTTATATTCGGAAGCTTTTATAATATTTAAGGCGTCGTTACGTAAAATAGTCGCTCGGTTAATATTTTGAGAGGTTGTAACCGCAGTTAGAATAGAGCTGCTCGTGTTTTGTGTATATTACGGATATATACTGAATCGTAAACGAAGCACATCTCACAAAATGCTGACGTGCGTCCCTTTTTTATGTAAAGGTAACGAGAAGAACGAGACGCTTTCCTGGTTTTAAGAGCCTGTTAGCTCAATCGGTAAAGTTTCGCTTCGAGAACTGAAGGGCGTGGGATCGATTCCCACTCAGGACTAACATTTGTGTGATTAATATGGATATTTGTTCTGTGCCTGGGTGTTCTGTATTTATATATATATTTATATATATTAACAAAAGTATTTAAGTGTTCTATCAGTTGTCTGCCCCCTGTACAAGCTTTGCTTAGATGGTCCTATGTGAAAATGTCCTCCAATATTTATTATATTTTTATTTGATTGTTAGTCTCAACAGCCCCGTAATGTCGCTAGCTGCAGTATCCTTCAAACCGGAAAACCAAGTGAAAATATTATTATAACTTAAAGTAGGCTGAGTCGAATTGAGAACCTCCTCCTTTTTTGAAGTCGGTTAAAAATTATGGCTCACAGGCTAGGTGTTTGACCACAGCTCACCTGATGTTAAGTCGAAGGTGGTTAACACGCCCAGCCTGGATTGGAACTGGGTTTCTAGTGTGGCTGCCTGAATATACCATCAGGTGCTTGCTTTCAACTTGAGGGTGGTAGCTAGCCCGCCGAGTACTAGCAAGTGCCCTACCACCATACTGTGCTTTCCTCACGATGTTTTCCTTCACCGGCGGCTCAAGCTCAATGTTGGGTTTTGAACCCACGCTCTTCGACGTGTGTACCGACCGAACGTCGTAAAATGCCTTTTTCATAGCTTCATGATTAGTAACTGTTAGAAGAAGAACCAGGATCGACCAGGACTGTATGTCGTCCTACCGACGGCGACGGCTGTTCTCATCAACCTTAATTATGCAAAATATCACCACGTGTGATGTCCTGCTGCGTTTCAATAACAGTTTGAGCCGAATATAACTTTATTTAGCAATAACTTGTCTGTAACGTTTTAAATATACATATTTTATTTCTCAATAGCACACGATCGATAAACGTTCGACAGCTGGGAATGTGGCGACGGCGTGCTGTCGGTAACGTCACGCAGATCCCGTGGCAATGCCGCTTTTATTGCTCGAAGCTGTAGGATTCCATAAGAAATCTAGTTTTTTTCTGCATTCTATGAACCTAAGTGCTTGTGATACCAGAACATATAATGTCGTAAAGGATACGTTGCTATGATAGCGCGTACGTATTTAAATCTAGCACTAGGGCCGGCGAGTCAGCTAGTAAGTCATGGTCGCCTAATTGGGAAATGCCTTACGAATAGTGAACCGTTAATGCAAGTCATACATAATATTTTATTATTCTACCGAAGTGAGTTTTTTTGGACTTTCCGCACGGATTCAAAAACACACAACATTGGCACTTCGATGAAGGAAAACATTGCGAATAAATCTGCATATCATACAAGTCCGAACAGGAAACTCAATATAATATACATAAGTAGGTATGTCCAACCACAAGCCTGCCCCGAGCCGCAGAGGTGCAGTGCGGATTAACAAAATGGCCGCGTACGTAAATAATTTAATTAAAATCGCTATCAGTTCGTAAGCCGATCGCGGCTGCGCTGCCCGGGCCAGAATGATAATTAAGATTTAGCCGGAGGTAAAGCAGCGTGTAGTTTATGATTAAGCTTTCTACAAACAATTAACTGTGGTGTTCGAACTAGGAAGTCCATCAAGGAGGCGCGTCCTGCGGACGGAGCTCGCTGTTCAATTAAATGATAAATATCTTTTATTACGCCGAGCAGAGCCGGGCGCGCGCCGGGCCGGGCCGGGCCGGGTGCGCGCCGGGCCGGGCGCGAGTGGAGCCGCCGAACGTCACTCGCGATACAAACATATCATTGTGAATGAAGTCATCTAGAAAGTAAGCAGAGAGTAACGAAAGCGAGCCGCTCGCTTCATGGTAAGCTCTGCTTGTACGTAACTTACAGGGATGTACTCTGCACTTGCATCCCCCTGGCTAAGTGACAATTGTAGTAAGCATAATGTATTAATATTTATAACTGTAAACTGTTTATAAACTGTAACCTAATATGAAAAGAAAGATCCACAAAAAAATGCCTTGCTGAGTTTCTTGCCGGAGTCTTCTCAGTTGAAGTGTAATTACGAGCCGGTGGTAGATTCAAACATGTAACTTAACGTTCATAAGTGCCTTACCAGGACCTTAACTGAATAAATGACTTTTTGATTTTGATTTTTTGACTTACCTCAGTACCCAGAGACCAACTAAACGCTGAAGTGTGCTTAACAACAAAAGATTTTTTTTTTTAATATTTTGTGTTTATGTGTAGTAATTTTTTTTCTTCAGATAAATAACCTACCGTCTGGAGAGCGCTAAGAGTTCCCCCTACCATCAAGAAATAATCTTGTTTGTATTAATATAAAAAGAAGCTACAACTATAACTTAGAAATAGGATTATTTACATTTTTAGCAACGTGTAGGCAAGTGTAGTGTTGGACACCCTGCGGTCGGCTGGAATGACGCGGCACAAGCTGGGTGCAGCGAGCTGTTGACCGAGTACTTTGCGTACAGTTGGACGGAGAGTAAGCAGCAGCTTGCTGTCGGTTTAATAATTTCTTTCATACTAATTAATATAACAAATACCAAGTACAGACAGAATGTTCGCTTGTGTCGCCGACTCACGTGTTTAGCCAAGTCGACAAACGTTTGGGAGGGTCTGTCCTGCGCGGGTGTCGCGAGGCGGGTATCGGGAAATGAATTCTTTGATGTCAGTATGTTGTTCTGTTTTGTGTTCTTAGATTGTTGTTATAAGTATTGTATACTCCTATATTTGTAGTTTATGTTTTGTATTCTATTTGTTCGTGTTTAATTTTCTATTTATGTTTATTTTGTCTTTAATAGTTGTGATCTGTAATTTACTTTGTATTTCTATTTATTTCTGCGAGTGTTTGTATCGTAGCTGTCGATCTTCTTATTAGTGAAAAGTAAAATTTAAGGCTGATGATATTAATGATACATTTGCAATTGTGTACATCAGCTAATTACCAAATGCATGGTAATTAGCCGATGTACTGTGTAGCCGACTGCACCGATGTTTCTCAGAACTTTAAAGTAACAAAACAAAGTAAAGGCCAGGACGTCCGTGGCTCGGCGCTGATCAGTCGCGCGCTCGACGGCGAGTCTCATTAGACTCGCTGCTTCGCTCGCGCAACTACCTCGCAAGCCTCCGCTGATTGGCGGCAGAATAATCTCGCGCCACGATGCTATCTATCTAAATAGTGTACAAGTAATATGCATGACTGTTAGCTGCTATTTCGCGCTGTTACGGCTTAATGGATTTGGATAAAAATAAGCTCGTAGATAGCATACCTATACTATTATTTGCTTCGGGGGACTATGAGTCAGAAGAGGACAGCGTTCAAGAAGAACTGTTTTATCTCTACCATGACACAGACGCTCCGGCTCCGGCCGCAACAGCTTGCGGCACGACAGCCGTAACTATTTACAAAGGGGAAGGTTAATGAAATGACCCTGCCCAGTGTTAGCGGCCGCCGGCCAGGCTACCTCGAGCCGGTTTGGACCCGCCAGCCCTACACCCTCCCCGCCGCCGGCGTGAGGCACTCCAGTGGTAACCGTTACCTATTTACGTATTTCAAACTGCACAACGAATCTAAATACAGTTGCGCTCTACGGAGATATTTCTTAGGGGAAATGAGATTATCGTACTGGATAGCATAAACAAACTTTTAATATAAACTCATTTATGAAATCATAAATAAAAACATTTCTTCCGTAGAAAAATACAATTCACACTACACGAAGTTAATCTGCCAATATTTCTCGCAAGTTCAGAGTTGATTCCATGATATGAAATACTGATAATATTGTTTTGCTTTGCACCTAACACGTAATATTATATAAGGTCCTAAAAAGAAGGACTTAGTTGGTTCTTCTCCTGCCCCTGGTGCTAGTCCATGTGGGGCCGGGCCTCGTCGATGCGCGGCGCCAGAACGCTCGGTCTTGGGTTGTCGCTGCTGGCAAGGCCAGGTTTCTCAAGGTTTCCACATTGTTCCACCAGAGCCGGCCTCCACGCAGAAGCTACCCCATTTTTTTTCTGTTATCAGTGCCATAATAGACAAATTGGGATCCATTTCCTACGTCTCCTGATTTTGAGCCTTTCCACCATGTCTCTTGATTGCGGCAGGCGTTAATGTCCCTCTTCATATTTTGCTTATTACTGTCTCCAGTCACGGAACCAAGATTCATCGATGTATGCAAACGCGAGTTCTTTTCTTTGTCGTCGCTTTGGGAGAATAGCTAGGGCTAGCTGTGATGCTATATTTCCTTTTATTCTTATTATATTTACTTGGTGACGCTATTTGAAATGTATTCATTGACTTATGGCGCTGAGACTTGGATGCGCACACATGAGGCTATGCACAGAATTAGAGCCTTGGAGACCATGCTCAGCATCAAACTCCAACACCGAGTTCGCGATACCGGTGTCCGGCGACGAACTAAGGTTCGAGACGCCGGTATCGTAGTTATGAATTTCAAGTAGAGCTGGGCAGAACACGGAGCCAGGCGAATTGATGACAGGTGGAGTAAGGATGCAACAGAGTGGTGGCCTAGGCAAAGTAAGCGGAGCGTTGGTCGTCCAGCCGCAAGATGGGGTGGCGATATCGACACCGTCGCGTGACAAACCTGGACCAGATCGGCACAGGACCGAGGCAGGTGACATAACAAGAGAGAAGCATATTCCCAGCACTGGTATAAAGAAGGCTGTAGATAATAAATAAATAAATATCGTAGGACATTACACACAGCGCCATCTGACCCAAACCAAGCAAAGCAAGTCAGATAGCTGATAAAATACTTAAATACTTTTTCTCTTTGTAAATACATGCTTGTCCTGAGTGCGAATCGAACCCACCCCCTACGGCTCTATAACAGGGCAGTCTATAATGACACTGATAATTGCAAGTAACCTTTATCTCCTAAGTCCGCGTACTTCATCTTAAAGCACAGTCGCTTACCACCAGGTGAATTGACGACCAAACATGTTAAAAGTAAGTCCAATGACTCGTTCAAAATGTTATAATGAACACAAAATAAATATGAGTAGATGTCGGAGTCAGCGTGACCTCCGAGGCGACGCATAAACAAGAACTTTTCAATTCGGCCCGCGGCCCGACTCCAATAAAAACATAAAGTTATTACATCGTTACCGAACAAACATCGAAGACAGTAGGATTTAGATACTCCAGAGAAATAACAAATGAGTGCTTCCCGATAATGAAATCTTAATCCGTACATACAAACGCTGCATTCTGTGCGGACAGCCAGAACACGGAACATTGTCAATGATAGTCTCATTTTCCAACATTTTGTAAGTTGACAAAGTACCGGGGCCCGCTGTCGGCGGAGCTGAAATAGGAAAAAAAACATTCATTAAAAAAAAATCCTTTTGATATTTTTGTATCTTTCAGCCTAAAACAGTTATAGTTACACCTCATAGGTAACTAAATGTACAAATCATAACAGTTCAGAAAATGTTGTCCTCGTGTATATGTATACGAGTATGTACCTAAGTCCAAGTTTTCCCCATTCAAGTTACGCTTAGTGTTACTGAGCTGTGTTCAAACTTCCCAGAATGTCGGTTACCTAAAAGCTCTGTCTTTTTAACCGATAGCTGTATACTGAGGCCGTAAGTGACATATTTTGCAAAATGCGCGCCGCGGGTTTGCCCGCGTTACTGAGGATAAAAAATAACTCATTTGTAAAGCAATGTGCGTGTTAAATTTTATACAAATCCACTGTTATAGCGTGAAGAACTAACAAATACACTTACCTACACACAAATAAGTGCAGCCAGTGCTTTACCAATGATTTCGACAGAAAGCGCTAAATTCTTTAAGCAATTACACTGGACTGGATTTACTTTTAAGATCTTTAGATGTGGGCCTAAAATTAAGGTACTGAGTTTTTTATTGACAGGCTAGGTGTTAGACCACAGCTCACCTGATGTTAGATGTTAAGCACAAAAACAACCAGTAACACACCTTTCTAAAATCACTGCCTTACTACCCCATCACGGACCAAGCCGCGCGGCGCGCCTAGTTCTCCAACACGGTGACGTAACATTCCATAAATCTCCCGGATCCCGCGCAGCAGGTGGATGCAACAATTAGTTGTCGTCCGAGTGTTGTCGCTCTGTCGCCGGACTGTCGGCCGACGGTTGTCGGCAACAGCGCCGTATATCACGGTGTTTTGTCGGTGACTTATCGCTGCTTTATGTGTCGTGCTGCACCAGCCGGAACACGCATCGGTTGTAGGTACCTACTTAATAATATTTACTATTGAAGTCATAAAACAAAAAATATAATAGAGCCCATACACTCCATGCAGTCACCGAGCTCACCGACAGCTGTATGTTTGGTCATTAATTGGTAGCTATTGTAAACGGACATTATGTACTGCACACATTATTACAAACGTATTAGAATCGCGTAATTATTCATTGTCAGATCCTTCTCGGGCACGCGGCTCCGCAGCAGCGTCGTCGCTCCACACGCCGGCGCCGGCGCCGGGCAAAATAAAAAGTATTATTTATTTATACATATATTACTAACGGCCGCGATTTCTTCCGCGCTAACTGTAGAACTAGGTTCAGAGAGAAATGTAACATATGTAAGTAACAAATAAGCAATAGTCATGAAACTTGCGCTATTTTATTATTACAATAAGATAAAGGATACTTTTTATCCCTGAACGAGTGATTAAATTAAAAATCAAGCAAGAACCAGGGCAAGGAATCTGGCTTTCAAATTTAAAAAAACCAGCATCGAAATCGGTCCATCCGTTTGAGAGCTACGATGCCACAGACAGACAGACACACACACATAGACAGACAGACAGACAGACATCGACGTCAAACTTATAACACCTCTCTTTTTGCGTCGGGGGTTAATAAAATTCTACACACAATTTCAAGTGGATACGTCCATTAGTTCGTTTTTTGATAATCTCACAGGAACTTAATTATTTTCTGATATAAAAGTATCCTGTATGTTAATCCAGGTAATAAACTATGTGCGTGCCAAATTTCATCAAATTCCGTTCAGCCGTTTTTGCGTTGATTAAGTAAAAACATACAAACTGTCAAATTTATAATGTTAATAGGATTTATTTAGTTAAATTAATAACCCCTTTATTGGACATATGTTAGTAGGGGTTGCTTTTACGAGTCTGACATATCAGCTCGAGAAGTGTTGTTAGATACTGCGAAACTTATTAACGTTTGGAACTTAATAATTCCTCACAATGCAACAAATCTTTATCGCAGTAATTATATTATGACTGCCTGTTAGCTCTGCTTTGCGTGGGTTCGGTTCTCATCCAGAACAAACATTTGTTTGACGATCATAGATGATTGATGTTTGTTCTGTGTCTGGGTGTTCTGTATGTATTATAAGTACGTATTTACAAAAACAAAGAATACGAATATTCTATCAGTTAACTCGTTTCCATAGAACAAGCTTAGCTTAATTAGGGGCTAGATGGCGCTGTGTTAAAAAAATGTCCCACGATTTTTATTTTTATTTATAATTGTCCAATTTATTATGGTGCACTAATCTGGGATCACTATTCTTGACAGATCTGATGTGGAAATAAAAAGTTTTGATAAATTTGATAGCAGGAATGTAGTAGTAATCAGTAATCAGTAATATTTATTGGCCATAAATAACAATAATGTTACAGGCGAGTCACTTGTTACAAAATAATCTTACAATCTTGTGTTATATGTTAAGAATTGTATGTATTAGCCCACAATTCTAATCACTGTATGCTTATGTTGAGCTTATTAGGGTACCGTACCTCAAAAAGAAAAAATGGAACCCATATAGGATCACTTCGTTGTCCGTCTGTCTGTCTAGAACGCGTGGAGGTATCAAGCTTAAATTCATATGAAATACTCAGGTCTACTGTCCCTTAGAGCTGTGAAAAAATCAAACTTCTAAGCCAACGCAATCAAAAGGTGCAGCCGTTTATTCTGCAAATTTTCGACACTCGCAAGGGAATCAAAACCTGTACTTACGTTAAAGTACCCTGTACTTCCCGTGAACTTAGAATCTTGAAATTTGGTACGAAGCAACGTCTTATAGCACAGATAAAGAAATAATTGCGAAAAGCATAAATTACTATAAAAAAAATTAACTTAACTTTTACTTATAGGTATACCTACAGGTCCGTACGGAACCCTCGTTGCGCGAGTCCGACTCGCACTTGGCCGGTTTTTTTTATAGTACTAATTCTTTTGTCACGTCAGCTACGAGTTATTGTACTGCACAATACATAATTGTGTGATTTGTATAGAAAGTTATGTATTATATTTACATATGTACTGCAAAGTGCTTATAGCACTCACAATGACAGTGAAGAATATAGAAGCCACACCTAGTTCAGCGACAAAAAGTGTGGTCGCCGAGCCAATAACCCCGGAGCAATAGCGAAGCACTTATCGTCGCATTACGGGCAAACAGTCGCGTGTGGACACACACTCGCCTACGCCGCGGATGGGAAATACTCGAGAAGGATCGGGCACGGACTCAGTCTGCCGAGGTAGGGCCAGAAAAACATAAAATTCTGGCACTCTCTCCTCTTCTTGTTTATAGTGGAGTGGTTGTATTTATACAGGAACGGTCAAAGTATTTGTTTTAAATAAACATGTCAGATATAGCTCTACCAATAAGGAGGGGGCCCCATCTAATGAATCTGCCACAGGCCTCAGCGACACTGGGCCACTTTGACTTCTGAAGTTTGTGGGCGAGCTGAAATGATGAGAGGTAAATTGTTATTTTACGTATAAGTGCATTGTAATAATTTACTTCACTTTCAATTTTCCGTTTCAAAAGTTTCACATCTGCTTAACATCAAACGGGACAAGCGCAAGCGTCACACTGTATATGCGTTTGAATAGCAAAAGTAATTTCAATTAGGTATTAAATACCTTTAATTACCATAAATTACCTTTACTGTATATTACATCCTGTATCTATATGTATGTAACTGAAAGAAGAAGAATCTTTGCAACCTAACACAACAATATCAATTGACGCAGGTCAATTTAAATACTTTTTTCTAATTGCCATATTATTTTTATTTTATGAAGAGAAACCAATGTGAATTTAAAAAATCTTTTCCCCCAATAATAAAATCCTGTGTACATCAATTGGCATATTTGTTCTACGCGACAGATGGAACCAGTTAGCTTGTTTTCGTTGAGGGTACTTGAACTAGATCTCGAAGTTTGGAGTTTGGAAGTTTCCCTTCGGTAAAAATAACAATCTTAGTTTTGAGAGAGCATTCCGTTTGACCACCTGTGGACTTACCTGTGTTGGGACACGAATAAATATTCAATTAGGATTTCTAGTTCATTTACAAGATTAGGTAAAGGCTTGTCTTGTACGTTACTTTACTTATTACTAGGCTTGAAAATATTTACAGTTAAGATTTATACTCTTGACTCTTGACTTTTGATGACCTGCAGTAAATAACTTACGATTGCTATAAACGAGTACAAGTTAAAGTAAGAAACGAAAGAGAGAGAGAGAAGATTCTACGATCATAAAGTTCTGCGGGTCATTTAAGTTTCTCAATTAACTCTTAATAAACCTTAATAGCACAACTTATTTCTAGCAAGCATTCCAAATATCCCTGTCAATAAAGTTCCAACAAGCAATTGCACATTCCCACCCTTATACAGATATGAAAAATGGCGGTCATTCGCAATATGGACGCCGCGGCGAGCGGACGTGCGTGCGGTGAGCTGGCGATCAATTACGTAGATACTAATATCGGTAATTGGGCGGTCTGTTTGTAATTACCGAGTTGCGGGATACCGTGATGGATGGCATGCCTGTCGGCGGTCGATCGACACGGAAGAAATGCTCGGAGCGAGAAAGTCATAGCGCAGAACATCTCAGACAGACAGCGTACTATATTAGATATTTATAACTTGTTTCACCGAAACAACAGAATAACTTGCGTGAATACAGAAAGCGTGTCATGTCAAAGTTGCGAGTGAAGGGTGTGCGTGTATGTGTGCAAATGTGTTGCTTCTGCAAACTATAACCGCTGTGTGAGTCTAAACGAAACCGAGAAACAATGGAGATAATTTGCTGCGTCAACATAAAGCTCTAAATGATTTAGCACTTACTTTTTATTATTTCTAATTACACGTGTAGATATATAATAGTGGTAGATAAATCAAGTCAAGTTCCAAACGCAAGCTTCAGTCTTCGCTAATCCATTACGTTCAGTAGAAATCACATGAAACAACATTGTGTGCAATAAATTACGGCCGACTTCCGTTCGATATGATCGAACCGAATTATAAGTCGTAAAATAAAAAATGTCCGACAGATAGCGAGGCAATCAATGGACACATAGTCAGTCGTGGACTTTATTCAGACATGATTGGTCCGTGGCAACTGTTACACGTGAAACGGTGTGTTCCGGCAGCCTCATTTGAGAGCCAGTTCCATTCCAGGCTAGGTGTGCTTTGCCATCTTCGATCACTTAACATCAGGTGAGCTGTGGTCAAACACCTAGTCTGTCAGCCATAAAAAAAGTTCAATTTAGCCTATATATTTATAGCTTCGTACATAAGATTCGTTCGTTCGCATTCACATGACAAAAAAAAAAAAATCTTTAACATTAGTTAAATATCTATTATAATATGTATTTGTACTCCTCGCCTCGGAGGACATGCGTGCCTAACAATGTCTGAACGATTACCAGCCAGTAAGCTGCTTCGTACGTCGCGCGCCGACCACGTTCTGACTGAATAAAGATTACAATTATGTACACGTAGATGTCGTGTCAAACGTGAGCCGGTTTGTTCGTTTATTATTTATTTTGGGAGAAGATATTTATTTTTATTTTATTTGTAATTTTTCTTTATTAATTTTTGTTTTTGTCATGTGTTGGGTTGTTGCTGGTGCGTAGATTAGTTTTACCAGCGCTGGGCATACCGTTTATTACGACCAGCATCATGCCGAGGCGAGCCTCTATTTTCTAACTGTCCGTGATTTGTGTTTGAGTGTTAGTTTTTTGTGTGTTTTATAAATTCTTTATTTACATAATGTGTAAGGATTGCCATAAATGACATATTATCACCACTTTATACAACACTGACATATAATATGTGAATTAGTAAAGTTGTTGTTACTTTTTGCCGCCACATTCCTTCCTGGTAAGCCTGCGCTGTAGCGCCTCTATCGGCTCCCTATGGATTTATAAGTCTCGAGAGAGCCCGACGTGTGCTATCGATAAGGCCGAACGTCCGTCCGTACGTCTCTACGCCGGCCAGGGATGGATTGTTCACGACTGCTGATTGAGGAGCTTTCAAATATAATCAATCAGATGGAATATATTTTATAGTTATTTCATAAAATATTAGGCGCCTTAACGAACTCGGGCTGACGAGCGTCGGGAAACGAATTGAAGGTTCTTTATAATCATTTGTTTTCATTTAAGGTTATTGATATTCTGTGTGTGTGACATTACTATTTGCGAAGAACAGTTGATTAGGTTGAGTGCTCCGTTTCGTTGCTCCATCACAACATGCTGTTGTTGAAAATAATACATGATAACTTACTTTAGCGCTTTATAATTTAATGTAATTTATTTATAATAATATCATATTGTTTTGTAATAATAACTTTAATTGTGACTAAGGCACTAAGAATCTTTGTGACCGAATTAATTGCTTTTTATTCGTTTTTTTTTTTTTGTGTTGATAAAGTGCTAATTGTTTGACATCAGCTCCTGATGTTAAGACTCGGTGTAATCAAAAGAAGTTAACATATTTATCCTGGAATGGAACTCTCTCTCAAGTGAGGCTGTCGGAACACACTATTAGGTGCTTAGCGACAGATTTTCAATTTGAGGGTGGTAGCTACCGCCTACCACCTTTACCGGCAGCCCAGTTATCATCGCTACAAAACTTCACTTTACTGCTACTGTGGTACTTTTTCCTCTTCACTGTAGTTTTGCACGTGTATGCTAGCGTGGCCTAAAGTCCTTATTTAGTAGCGTCGAAAAAGTATCTGCGCTTAGTGTCCTTAACTACAAAGCTTATAATACAATCAGAATATTATATATCTTTATTTGTAAACGGGTCTCCTTAGAAGCGAATAATGGTTCTGTCAAGTAAGCATGCGTGCCGTGCGTGCCGCTCGTAGCACCTATGTAATTATCATTGTTCAATCATCCATCCGATCAAAATGAGAACTTACACCCTCTGGCTTAATCTCATAAAGCGCACGCTTTCACTGAGCCTTACACGTCCAACACAGTGTACTAATCCGACCAAACTCAACTCTCAAGTTGTATTTCTTTTAATACACAATTTGTCGATAATTTATGGCGGTACTTTTAAGATTATCAAATCTACACGTTTGTAATTCGATAAAATATTGTGTACTCTAGCATACTCGTAAACTGCATTTAAATTTTAATCGTCTGTTATCGCAGGCCAGTCGCGGAGTATTAATCACGGACCGGCGGCGTATATTTTTGTCGATTCGTTCATAAATCGGCAGCTATCGCACGCGCGTCTACTTTATAGCCCACACAAAGCATTTATGCTTATATTTCGAGTCGAGTAACAGCCGTATCGATTACACGCAATTACAATAAACATAAAATCGATAAGCGAACGGACGGTGCAATTAACTCGATACCGGTGTGTTAGGATCGATTCGCGTACCGGTCACGCGCACTCGATATTCCGGCTCTGATTTTCGTTATCGATTCCTCGTGACAACTTCATTAAGATTATCCGAGACTCTTGTGAAAACTTCACTCGAATGACAGCGAGCAGATAGCGAGATACTTCCATTCGAAATAACGAGCGAGTGTACCTTTCTCTCGATACTTAAACTAAACCCTATCCGCTGTTATTCTGAGTGTCCCGTCTCCATTAAGGACCCTTAGTTAGCTGGGCTTCGAACAAACAACGCATGCACTTGATGGTATGTCTCCTTAGCTGGAGGTTGTCTAGGTAGGTACCACGGTGGTGCCAGATGTGTTGCCGCTGAGCAGCATGTAAACATTACTGTGTTCCGGTTTGTAGGGTACTCTGCAGCTAGCGAAATTACAGGGGCTTCGAGGCTAACCATCGAAAGTCTCAAAGTAATGAGCATGAGAAGTCCTGTCGCTGCAATGGTCATGAACATGTGTTATCTCTTATCATCTTACCATCTGAAGAGCGTCTTGTTCGTCTCATTACTTTTACATTTTAAAAAGAAGGTATTGTTTTTTCCATATTAAAAAACCTTCCATTGAGGTTCTATATTAGGAACCTTCTATTTTCAGCCTAACTCTAACTTAACGGCACATTTTATTAGACTTTTTAACCCGTATTTTATTTTTGATGTGGTTTTTCTAAGCGTGGCTATCTGTGAAGCCGCCATGTAAGGGCTACTGAACGCTGCTAGCATTACAAATAGATTATTCTCAATGATCTTTTGTAATATTTCCAAGATTAGCATTTCATAAACATGACCCAATTTTTGGAGAGAATATTAATATTCCGAACACTGTTTAGGCTGAAACATTTTTCCATACGAGTGCAGCCCCACTCTCCCCGCGGTGCGTGTCCGTGCGAGGTGGCAGACTCCGCGGCGGAAATAAGTATTCTCGTCGCGCTGCACTCTGCCCCGGCCATGTCCACGTTTAAATGAATGTTTAAATGCATAAATCGTGCTTCGGCCAGATCGCATCTTAAACGACAAAGTTCTGATGTTTTTTGAGTTATTTCAGATCTCATTTCTAAGTTATTGTAAAGCTGTAGTCACATGATAAAAAAGTTATAAATCAGTTTTTACTATACAGAGCGTTCCACGGACGTTCATGTAACAAAATGTTTATACGACATAACATATATTTTTATATGTAAAAGTAATTAGATGAGAGAGACGACTGATAGAAAGAGATAATGCATGTCCATGACCATTTCAGAGTCACGCAGAAGTTTGAGTAACAAAACAAAGTCCAGGGCATCGCTGCTTTGGCGCTCATTACTTTGAGACTTTCGATGGTTAGTCTCAACAGTCCTGTAATTTCGCTAGCTGCAGTACCCTTCAAACCGGAACACAGTAATGCTTACACACTACTGCTTGGCGGCAGACTGCTATACCTAGACGACCTCCTGTTACGGAGATCTACCACTAAGAATATACATCCATAATATACATATGTATGTATGATAAGGTATGTAATCATTGCATTCACTGTTTTTTTATTAATTGTCGACAAAAGAATTTGATACCAGGGTTCGGCATCACGAGATACTTTTTACAGCATCGAATATAAGCGTTCTGCGTTGGTTTCGTGGATGGCCGAGAAAGGCATTAAAGACTATTATAAGATAAACGATACGTTAAATCGTCGATTTCTGTTATTTTTTGTGTATTAGCAATTGACAATTCATATCAGAAGCCTTGGTATAGCGTATTCCTCGGTGGAAATCGAACTTACGCCCTACAACCCGAGAAACAAAGTACTACCAAATGAATTAATGAAGCAATTCTAACAATAAACAACTTGTATAATATTTAAAAAACCGGCCAAGTGCGAGTTGGACTCGCGCACCAAGAATTCCGTACAAACCTGTAGGTATATAAGTAAAAGTAATGGTATTTTTTTAAATGGTAATTTATGCTTTTCGCAATTTTTCCTTTATCTGTGCTATAAGACGTTGCTTCGTACCAACTTTCAAGATTCTGAGTTCACGGGAAGTACCCTGTAGGTTTTGATTCCCTTGCGAGTGTCGAAAATTTGCAGCATAAACGGCTGTATCTTTTGATTGCGTTGACTTGGAAGATTGATTTTTCACAGCTTTTGCAAAAAATGTAATTTCAAAAGTTTCTAAGCGAGCTGTAACCTGCCTCTACCTCTGAGTTGGAACGAAAGAGCTCCGTGTCCCCGAGCGGGCCCGAGCCGCGGGCCCGCGCTGCTGCGCGCCGCCTTACCGCTAGCAGCTCATTACAGGCAGTTAGCATGCCGCCGGCGCCGGCATCTGGCGCATCCATCAGCCGGAGTCTGCAGCATCCGCAGTCTGCGCACGTCGCTCGCCGTGCGGGCTTTCTAAACAGCTGGCGAAATGTGGGAGGGACGCGAGATGCCAACTCATAGATTACACAGGTCAAACATCATTGTTTTAGGATTATTTTTGGAATAATTAGTTGACATTTTTATGGGGACGAAATGAGCAAGTCGTTTATATAATTCTTAGTTTATGTGTGTTGTATATATTGTGTGGCACTTCTTTTGAGGCGCCCTATAAATAACATGCACAGTAACTGCCGTAATTAAGTGTTGGATAAATTTAATTCACGTGCAAAACTAAACCAGAAACTTTAAATTTATACGCAAAAATAAAATTAAAATACCTATATCTAAATACTTTAAATGTGACAGTTTTTGTTATGCATGTACATTCAAACTCACAAAATGGAAATCCAATAACTCACACAAATCATAATAGTATATCTACTCGTATTTATTTATATATCAATAAAATATACAAGGAGAATTTAATAGTAACCTTTTACAGACAACTAATGTAGCGTATGAACAGTATAAAAGATTTCATCTCAGCAGATCTTACTAGAAGAGTCTTCGCAACACAGAGAATCCTACAAAATGTTTGACCTGAGATATTTGGAATTGCGTTTTAAATATGTATTAAAAAATATGTTTAATTGGATGTAGTAGGTACCATAATTTCCCTAATTAATAATAAAATAAACTTAATTTATTTAATGCACTAAAAAAAATACTTATATGTCTACATAGCCATGCCTCGTCTTCACACGTGACGGTCCACGTCACCGATAAGTGGACAGAGCAGTTTGAGAAGTTATTATCTTTATTCTATCCCATGGCTGCATGGAACTAATCGCTTTAAGCGATAAGTCCGCCACTTGAGGCACTCGGTCATATATTATCTGTATTTTAATTTCTGGTGTACTATAAGAGAGATATATGTATGCATATATGTAGTATTTGAAAGCAACGTTAGAAACGCCATATAAAAGACATCAACGCGCTCGCGTCCCCGGCCCCCGCCCCCGGCCCCCGACCCCGTCGCGCAGCGCATGATCCCTTTGAAGAGAACTGATAGCTTTTGAGCGACTGAGCTTTATCTCGTTATAAATACAAAACAGTGAGGTTACGAGCTTTACAAATCCGAGAGGTAAAACTAAACGTTCCAAACCTGGCCACCATATTTTAACTTCATTTTTCGAAACGATAAAACATTATAAATTGAAAAAATAATTATAGTACTGGCGGCTAGGCGTTGACTTATATAGTACTTCGTAAGAACAAGACGAATAATAATAATAAGTTTATTCATTTGTTTCGACAAATGTGCTTGTGTTATTTATAAATTATTTGTATACAAAAAAAAATATTATTGATTTAAGAAAAAAAATATATACGTAATCGATGGAAAGCGACCGTGGTGCCGTGGTTGCCATGGTGGTGCCGGCGTAAGAATTTTACCCCACCCTCTCTACCCGTGGTTGCCGTAAGAGTCGGCTAAGGGATGTAATCCGGAAGATGGGCAGCAGCGTCTT
Organism: Biston stratarius; assembly: GCA_950106695.1. NCBI lineage: Eukaryota > Metazoa > Arthropoda > Insecta > Lepidoptera > Geometridae > Biston > Biston stratarius. The sequence continues at coordinate 23,900,092 of OX467108.1, read as the reverse complement.
CCTTGAACAATCACACCTAACTGCGCTCGCCAACCCGCCTGCCAAGCGTGGCGAGTATTGGCAAAACCCCCCCAGGAGAGGTCCTATGTCCAGCAGTGGACGTCCTATGGCTGATGATGTGATGTGTGGAGAGCGACAAGCCGTGAGACGGCGCTATGCGACTTGTAGCACAGGGTTGCACAAACCGGTCTCCGGGACAATGAAGACCACGTGTGCGTAGAAATATAAAGCAGGCGCACTGCTTTATATTTCTACGCCACGTCGCGTCGCATCGCCTTGCACGTAGTTTGTACGTATCACGTAGGACGACAGGTTAGAGACTAACAAAAGTAGCAGTGATGAAAATTAACATCTGGAAAAGCCTTTTTATAACGTGTGTGTTGGAAGTCCCAAGCTTTTCGTAATTTAAGGTATTTTTACCCGAAATCATTGTGGTTATTGTGGTAAGAATTGAAATAATAAAACCATCAGACATTAACAGCTCTGACGTAGCCGCCAGCGCCGCCCACACCCACGTCACGGTGCGTCGTGTCCGGACACGCCATTTCAAGTAAGCTGTACTCGGCTACCATCTCCATATTGAAAGGTACGTTGTCACTTGACAGCCAAGTCTCGTTTAATAAACAAGGTGAATATTTTGTTAGAATCTCCGATGTGTGTTGGGGGTAAATAGTTTGATATTGAGCATTTAATAATTTCTTAGTATGAATCTATAGATCTTTTTATAGTAGACAAACAAGGTGTTTAAACACAGCTCACCTGGTGTTAAGTGACAATTTTGTCGAAGATGGTAACCTCTAGTTTGGAATGGAACTGGGCTCTCAAGTGAGGCTGCCAGAACACACCGTTAGATGCTTGGCGGCAGATTTTCAACGCTCGTGTGGTAGCTAGCCAGCCGAGTACTAGAAAGTACCCTACCACCGCGCTATGGTTTTTGCACGCTGATTCGCTCAAGTTCATTGTAGGGGCTTGACCGACCGCGGTACCCACTGAGCTATAATCGCTACAAAATACTATTCTGCATAAATCTAGCATATCTGAAAGTTATTGTCTATTGAATAGTGATAGTTAATTAATAAAATGTATTCTTTCTCTCTTCACCTCTAATCAAAATCAAAAATCATTTATTCAGTTTAGGCCCTGGTAAGGCACTTATGAACGTTAAGTTACATGTTTGAATCTACCACCGGCTCGTAATTACACTTCAACTGAGAAGACTCCGGCAAGAAACTCAGCAAGGCATTTTTTTGTGGATCTTTTTTTCATATTAGGTTACAGTTTACAGTTATAAATATTAATACATTATGCTTACTACAATTGTCACTTAGCCAGGGAGATACAAGTGCAGAGAGAAGCTACAACAACCATATATTCCTGTCTTCCACGTAATGAGCCACCTTATAGTAGGCTTTGTCAATTAATAATTGATATAATAGGATCATTTATTTGTTTTCTTAGACGACTTCTATGGCTCAGTCATAGTGAGAGTGACGTTAAACCTTAAGTGCCGGGTTCGAAAATTTAAAATAAAATATAGATATATTTATTTCACAGAAAGGAGTACAAAGACAAAGAAAATATTTCAATAAACTTAGTGTAACTAAAGGTGATATCTAACTTTACAGTCCAAAGTATCAAATGTTAGATATTGGACCCCAAACTAAGCACGAGGCTTGTGAGGACCGAGTGTGTTTTCTGAATTTTCTATACAATAATTGTAACTAAAGATTAAGTTGGATTTTACTTGTGAATGCGATAATTTACACTGTATCGTACAAAAACAACTAATAACTGTACAAACTAAGGATAAGGCTTTCAGTCCTGTTATAATTCGACGTAAGCAACCAGTCTGTGATGTTTCCCTTTGAAGACGAATTTGGTGAAATCAGGGTTTGGGCAGAAATGTAATGTTACAAACGCAGGTTACTCGATCCCATCTCTAAAAGTAAGCAACCTCATTTACACATGCATGTTGAGAGCCAAAACATTCCAGCGAAAATATTATTAAAAAAAAGAAGTTATACTTTTCACGACCGTTCAAATTTCATTACCACCCAGCGAGCGCGCGGCGGCGCGACCGCGAGCGTTCAAATCGGCCATCATCTCGGCTTTCAACCGCGGCGGTCCGGCCCGGCCGCGGGCACGCTCATTGTTTACATTCACGAGCATTACGAGAGGGCTGGCGAGTTAGCCGGCGTCGCCATTCTGAGGGGCTTCGCGAGCTGCACTCCTTTCCCTTTCCGACCAATGGCGGGCTCGTACCACGCCCCCAGCCTCCACCGCCGCCCACCAGCTGCCCCGCTGGTGACATGACCCCGCTGGCAGGCCGAGTGTAACTAGGCACTGAGTGGACCCGCGCGCCGCGTCTGGGCGAGATAAGGTCTATGATCTCATGCTGGGTGTTGCTCCGGAAACGGTTGGCTGATGACGCTGCCGTTGAGATGGGACTGATAGGAGGGGTGATGTCACGAAACTTGGCGAAACACTGTGCATACCGCTTCATATAAATTAGACATTATACATTATTTATTACTGGATCGCAGAGGAAAGCAAACAACAAATGGAATTGAATGCAGTGCATGCAACAACTGCGCAATAATGTTAGAAACATCTCTCAATCCGTCGAGTGTTTTTGGAAAACTAATATTTAACGTTCATAGTTACGCCAACAAATAGCACTGCTTACATAAACACACGAGTGTGGCGTAATTATAAAATCATCGTTACTTTTCCAAATAATACCATAATCGAACGTATTTTGCAAATGAAGATTGAAACAAACATTTCTACAAATATTTTTAATAGCTTATACCGACCATACTGGGCCAACCGAGAGGAACTTCCCAACATGGTCGCCGCGCCACGCGTCCGACCTCCGGAAATAAATAATATTTTTTCTCGTGACAAGTTTCGTCGGTCACACTTCACCAGATACACAAAGTAGTTAAAAGTCAACGGCATCATTAAACAGTAACCGGCACTCCACAAATACACATTTTATGTAGGTAGTAACGTAAAAACCAATTAAAATTACTTTACAACATTCAAACTATAAAAAGTGCTAAAACTAGTGCTCATAAAAATAAGATGCAAAAAACTAAAGCGGTGCGATCATTGGCATTTCGGTAATAGGTTTTCGAGGTCAATAAACTTATTTGTACTTATCTAAAAATTGTCGGTCGACATGCACTTAATTTGGGAAAAAGCGAACCGGCATAGATTCCACGTCGTACAATTAAATCGAGTTTGTAAAAGATTTAGTGCAGATTGTAAAAGAAGTCCAATAAATTATAGCGACTCCTTACACGGCCGCGATTGAGATCCACGAGAAATAAAATGTTCGCGCGTATATCCCGACTGCGCGTCATATCACGTTCGGAAATCTGCGAGACGCCGATATTGGCGCGGCCTGGCCGCAGAGTGCAGAGAGATGGAGAAAACTCTTTTTCAATTCAGCTTTACCTGCGCTGACCTCAAAAACTTTAGGTAATTGCACATATTATTTTACTTGTTCACTCGACAATTAAAAAAAAAATCGAATAGAGCTGTCAAAACCACGTCCCGCAACAAAAAAGACCCAGGCGAATACCCAGAAAGCGGTTGAAATAATGTGTCGAGGAAGATCTCAAGAATAAAAGCTGGAAAACAAGTTTGAGAAGGTAGGCCAGAGACAGACCGAAATGGAAGAAAATTGTTGAGAAGGCCAAGACACATAAAGGGTTGTAGCGCCGTAGAAAGAAGAAGGTTTTCATGATGAAATGTTTATGCGTCTGCTCATACTTTCGTCTGTATCCACTTAGCTCATTCTAGCGCCGCGCGTCGCCCTGGCTCGCGGCTAGAGGCTATAGTCCGACAATTTGAATACCTCTGTCTCCTTTTCCGGGATAGTTACAATGGAGAGAGTTTACCCCGGCCCGCGGGCCGGCCGGGCGGCCGCCTGCCTCGTGCTCTGTGTCCCCGCAGTGCGCGGTAGGGAGGAGGGCGCGGCGGCGATAAATTCTCACCCATCGTAACGAGCGCTAACGAGCGCACTATCGCACATCAGGGACAATACTTCGAACTACAGAGGAGCGCTGCAGCTCTGCGAGGACGCCGGCTGTGGATACTATTCCTACTAATATTATAATTATGGATGTTTATCTGTTCAGATGTTCTGATATTTGTTACTCAATCATGCAAAAACAGCTGAACCGATTTCGATGAAGTTTGGCACACAGATAGTTCATGATATGGATTAACACATGTAATGTTCTTTTTATCGTTAAATGACCTGTAACTATGGTGTTGTCAATACAATATTTGTATTTGTATTATAGGACGTATCTACTTGAAACTTGGTATAGTTGTGTCTTATGAATAAAGGAACATTATTCCAATATAATATACTAAAGAAATAGTGCAGCTAGCGAAATTACGGGGCTGTGGAGACTAACCATCTAATGTCTCAAAGTCAAAGCAGCGACGCCCTGGACTTTGTTTTGCTACTCAAAGTGTTGTATATCGCTGCAATGGTCAGACATATTAGTTCTTACCATCTACAATGCAGTGATGGGCTTTGTGGTCTTGGTCATGATCATGGCCAGGCGCTATCTCTTACCAACAGGTAAATATCATTAATCTCAGTAAATAAACTTTACTTTATTACTGCTTTAGGTGAGCTGAGCTCAAACACCTAGCCTGTCAACTATAAAAACATCGATGGGGTTTTTAGGGTTCCGGTAAAACGGGACCCTATTACTAAGACTCCGCTGTCCGTTCGCCTGTCAGCAGGCTGTATCTCTTGAACCGTGATAGTTAGACAGTTGAAATTTTCACAGATGATGTATTTCTGTTGCCGCTATAACAACAAATACTAAAAAACAGAATAAAATAAATATTTAAGGGGGCTCCCATACCACAAACGTGATTTTTTTGCTCGTTTTTGCTCGACATTGATAATTATAATGGCAACAGGTAGACGCTTGAAATATTCACAAAATATTTAGTTGTTCCGTCTCGTTGGTCGAATAGATTTGCAACTGTTGCTGCATTCACTCTCAAAGGCGCTTAATGCAGATAGGGCAGGGGCGGCCAACAATGTCACGCGGGCCAGGGGCCAGGCAGGGGCGCCACATGGCACAATTATTTGGGTTTGGCACTGATCTATTCACCGTCATGTGTGTATGATATTACAAAACGCTAATTTCATATGTAAGGACCTAATATAATAGGATATACTTTACATAAATGTTCTTCCTTAATTAGAATCGAATCCACTACCTACAGAGCTATAAAGCTGTCCATTCTTTCCTGTGGACGACTTGCTATGTGTTCCACAGCTCACTCGATGTGAAGTGACGGTGTAGTTGAAAATGATTTATACACCGAAATTTAAGCGAATGCCAGTTTCATTTCACGCTAAGTGTATTTACCATATTCGACCACATCGTCACTGTGACACAGAGCTGTGGTCAAACGCTTGTCAACAATAAAAAACGGGAACTAGCTCTCAAGTGAGGCTGCTGAACTACACCCCTACGTGCTGGATGACAGATTTTCAAATTAGAAAAGGTTAAAATTCAAATCTATAGTTGAAAAAAGCGAATCATTGTTACTGCCTGCCACCACTGACTCACATGGCACCGGAAGTATATTATTAAGAACAGTCATTGGTTTAGAAAGACAAACGGAGCACAGAGGTTGAGCAAGCTCACGCTCGTGCGATCTAGAGCACTACCTCTGCCTGTAAGTAAGCACTGATGCTAGGATTCAGTGAATTACGTCCGAAGATATGAGAAATCCCACAAACACGGGCTCCTGCGGCTGCGCCAGATTCGTGACCGCGCTGCAATTACACGTCACGCGCGGCTCCGGCCGACATCGCGACGGTAATTTATGAGGGCCTCTCGCCCCCGCTGGCCCCGCCGGCCCCGCCGCCCCGGCCTGCCCCGGTGCCTGCACTCGCAGTACGGTGGGTATAAGTCCGGAGAAATGAGGACGGTCTTCATTTTTTTTTAATACTTAATCGGTTCACGTTTATCCGCATCCTGCTTGAAGTCGAGCAACGACGTGATCTAGGATGGAAACACAGACTCCGGCAAAGAGTCCCACATCCTCGAGATATTTTATGGAAGACAGGCTCTGATGTTAAGTGACGGAATTAATGTCATACTTTGTCTTACAGGGGAGTTACTCAATGTCAGTTTCTTTATTTCCCATAAACTACAATTTGGACGTTTGAAAAGGCTACAGTGAATAGATTTCTTCTAGATCAGCGTACTTTTCATCACGTGAGTCGATGGCCAAACGTAGATCTATTTCATAAAAACAGCATTATTGTATTTGTGTCTTTTAGATTTTTTACAATGAACATTTTAATTAAATAAATGCATATTAACTTTTTGCAGTAATTACATATATAACTCAGAAACGCTCTATACTTTTAGTAGCTTTTTGATTGTCACATTAATTAATGCAATATTTTTTAAATTAAAATATGTGGTGCTCCTTCTTTAAGTTCACCTTTTTTTTTATTGAGTTAGAATAGATTCAACAGGTAGGACACGGCAACTTGCAAAAAAATCTCATTTAATTTCTGATAATACGTTATACGTTATATGAAAAATAAATGTGAGGTTAGCATAGCAATATGCACATTTTGAAATTGTCTTTGGAGTCCCGGGATCCCATTTAATAGGAAAAAACAGGGAACTCGCTGTTGCATAAGAGTGATTTCAGGAAAAAAAGATAGCAGCACACACGATCTATCTTGAAGGCAATTCCTCATTTCCTTGAAGCGCCTCCTGGCGGCGAGTTGGTACACTGTGTGCCGCGTAATTTCAATTACTTTTCTTTGATTTGCTCGGCTGACGTAAAGGTTTAGAAGAGGAAGGAAAGATAATCACAAGCCTCAACACTCGTGCTAGAACCACAGGATGCTAATATTGGCAAGTAAATTATTGATTAACTCTTTTTTGATATCTCTTCTTTTAGTTTATTTTCTATTCTCCTTTTTTATTATCTCTCTTTTTTGTTCCATATTAAATACTTGTCCGAGCTAGTTCCGGGGCGTGGACACCCGCGCTCCGCGCGGCGCGGCGCGGCGCGGGCGCGGCAGAGGTCGGCAATCTATCTGTCATGGATACGGCTCATTGTGCGCATTTTTGCGCGCTGCCGATATATCTGCTCATTTGGCGAGCGCGGGCTGCGCGGCCATCGTGCGCTTGTTTTACAGAGGTTATGGCCGTCATACCCGGAGAGATTAATAACCTGACCGGATCCGACGGAACCAGCCACAATTCCCTTTCATATATGTATGATATTTTACTTCCACTCCTAATATAAAACATATTGTATGTGTGTTACAGCGCAGTCAAATGTTCCTAACCAGCTCAGCTACTGGACGGGCTACGATGAAATTTGAATACTAATGAATATCGATCTCATCGGATATTTGTAGCGATGATAGTGGTTAGCGCGGACGGTTCGCATGCCGAAGGGCGTCGGTTCAAACCCCAACAATGAACTTGAGCTGCCGGTGAAGGAAAACATCGTGAGGAAACCATAGCGTGGTGGTAAGGTACTTTCTAGTACTCGGCTGGCTAGCTACCAACCTCAAGTTGAAAATCTGCTGCCAAGTATCTAACGGTGTGTTCCGGCAGCCTCACTTGAGAGCCAGTTCCATTCCAGGCTAGGTGTACTTTACCATCTTCGACCACATCGTCACTTAACATCAGGTGAGTAGTGATCAAACAACTAGCCTGTCAGGAATAAAAAAGATTTTTAGTGTACCTGACCGGCGAAACTTATAACGTAACTATGTGTGTATTTATATTTACAACAAAACATACCGACTGGTGGGGAATGGATGACTTCTCTCTGTTTAGTTCTGTATATCTCTGATTATATCTTCCGTAATACCTGAAGAACAGAATCCGAATTTTCGAAATTTAAAATGACTTTTGAAAATGCGTGTCATTTAATAATTTAGACACTGATAGGATTAAACTTTTAAATATATTAGAAGTAGAAGTAGTTGGAGTTGGTAGTTTTAGACAGTTATCTGGTTCCCATAGTACAGCTTTACCTAATTTGGGGCTAGATGGCGCTGTGTGAAATGTCCTAGGATATTTGTTCTGTGTCTGGGTGTTCTGTATGTATTATAAGTATGTATTTACAAAAAAAAAAAGTATTTATGTATTTTATCAGTTATCTGACTTCCATCACACAAGCTCTGCTTAGTTTGGGGTCAGGTGGCGCTGTGTGTAATGTGTCCTACAATATTTATTTATTTATTTATTTATTTATTTATTTGAATGCAGACGAGTAAGTAGATGAGGTGTCAGCGATCGGAAACGTCATTTGTCGCATTTTAATGTGATTGTATCATATCTGTAATCACCATCTCGATCACCACACCAATATTAATAAGGTGTCTTAAAAGATAAAGTTACTCAACCCAAATAAACACAGCTCGCTCACAAGTTCCATTAGAACATCTTACAATTAAGATTTGATTAAAATTAATTAGCGCCAACTAATAATCATTAAAAAGCTCTCAATGAAGTTCCATTAACACGAGTGGAGCGTGTTCGTCGCACGTCGCGCCGCGGACACAGCTTCGTTTCGTCAGAAAAGTTGTTTAGTATCTTTTCTTGGTTGTTATTAATATCGGTATCACATTGATGGCCGCGCCGTTATTGTAATATTAAATGCGCTAACTCCGAGTCGATATGGACGATCGAGTAATGTCGGCAGAGTACTTTTATCTTGAGGTTCCGTATATTTGGGCTACTTACAACATATTAGTTAAAAAAACTCACACAAATTAAATGTTTGAACAGCTACTCTCACAAATCTGTAGCGTGAAACTAGGTGCTGTCCACGCAGTGTCAATTTTCATAAAAACAAATGAAGTCACAGTAAATGTTCCGGTTCACAAGTATACCATGTAGAAACTTTAGATGAAACAGAAAATTTAAATTTTAAAAAGAAAGAAAATTTTAATCTAGCTTGGTTTTTATACATTTTCAATTTACTTACTTGTCGCGAAGTAAGATGAGACCGCACGCGAGTCGTGTTCCGGTTAGACTCCTTGAAAAGGGTCACCGGATGTGGCAAAGCTATAGTTGGACTATCAGATATCCGATAAATTAGGCAAACGTAAGCTTAAGTAATTATAAGAAAAATCAAAATTCTTAGTTTCTACAGAAAAAAAAGTAATAACAAGCAATATTCAAATCAATCACTGTAATGAGTTGGCTTTTAATATATATATATATATTTTATGTAACAGTAATGAGACAAACGAGATGCTCTCCTGATGTTAAGAGATAACGCCTGTCCATGACCATTGCAGCGATACACAGAACTTTGAGTAGTAAAACAAAGTCCAGGGCATCGCTGCCTCGGCGCTCATTACTTTGATACTAGATGGTTAGTCTAATGGTCCTGTAATTTCGCTAGCTGCAGTACCCTTCAAACCGGAACACAGTAATGTTTACACACTACTGCTTGGCGGCAGAATATCTGGTACTGTGTTGGTACCTACCTAGACTCCTGCTAATGAAATCTACCACCAAGTAAAATAATAGGCGCGGAACCCTAAAAAAGTAATCAAAACAAAACGAGCTTCATGTCGCGTGGGCGCGCTTCTCGAGTTATGTCGCCAGCGGCCGATAAATACCGCTGCACATTACCATGCACCATGCACGATGGTAACGCGCCTCTAGTGCTCGGCGCGCCCCGCGGCCCACTGCGGACTCCAAACCTTGGACACTATGCACCCACATCGGCCTAAAGCTCATCCACATATAGCTAAGCGTTCCTTATTGCTACAAATCAGCAACTTGTGGAATGATCTTCCTTCCTCGGTGTTCCCACATATATTTGAATAACAAATTGGGTATGGTACTGTAATTGAATATTGTTTTTTTTTTAACTATTGTTACTAATGAATTGATTATCATTGATTTGATATTCCGAAATTGTATCTTGATTATTTGTATGCTTCAACGAGCAAGGATTTGTGGACGATATTATATAATTAAATAATATATATATATATATATATATATATATAGATTATTTCATTAAAATGTAATTGTAAGTTTTTTTTTGTATAAGTGACTTGCCCGTAACTTTATTGTTATTTATGGCCAATAAAAATTACTGATTTGCTGATTAAATTTTTAAACCTGTGTGATATTTTGTATAAATGTACCTACACTAAACCATAGCTTCTAGCAAATAAAATAATCTTGATTTTTCTAAACGCGTGTTAACATCATTTTAAACGGAATCTTTCGTCAACGTGTAACTTGAGGGGCTAGCACGTATCAAATCGCAACCACAAAATCAGTGGCAGCGCTGTGAAGGCTACAATGGCTTTTATCATGCCTTTGTAGTTTCTAGAAGAACTCAGATACTAACAATTGTCATCAACTCGCGGGCCCGGTCAATCTGTTCTACTGCTTCTATTGTTTTGTCGTCGAAATATGTAAATGAGGTTCCTCCACGACAATTAGCTGTTGAAGCCTGCGGAGTAATGGCAGAATAAATGTTGCCTATTCTACCTAATGACAGTGCTTTCTATGTTAATACAACAAACTACTGCAATACATTACTATTCTTTATTAATTTAACAAGCGACCACGCTCGACAGATTAATAGGAAATAGGCTGCGTTAAACATAATACGTGAAGTGTACTCACGACAGGATATTCCTTTATAATTAATTGAGTACCTGTTTTAAAATGAAGACACGTTTACTACAAATTTACGATAGTTTCCGTAAACTGTGTTCAAGAATAATAACATAAGTCAATATCATCTTGGCTTGTTGTTTTGCTCAAGTATTACTTAATTTTTTTATATGTATAAGTGGCAGGCTAAGTTTTGTCACGCTTCAGCTGATAATAAGTGACAATGTAATCGAAGATGGTTATAATATAAGTATTATTACCAGCCAGATCCCATTCCAGGCTAGGGCATTGCTCAAAAGAGAATCAACAACTCTAAATACAACTCTACTATTCACTCACTCACATACACTCACATTCACACACACACAAACACAAACAGAGATTTTATATTTTGCTCAGATAGACATTAAACTCTAAAAGGTGGGAATCACTGAATTTCATGACACGGGACTCCCTAGTGTGAAATTCAGGGTCAACAGCAAGGAGTTGTATATTTTTTTTTAATTATTATTATTATTGTTTGCTGTGGTGGTGCCGGCGTAAGAATAGTACCCCACCCTCTCTACCCGTGGTTGCCGTAAGAGTCGGCTAAGGGATGTCATCCGGAAGATGGGCAGCAGCGTCTTCCTTGAACAATCACACCTAACTGCGCTCGCGAACCCGCCTGCGAAGCGTGGCGAGTATTGGCAAAACCCCCCCAGAAGGAGGCTTATGTCCAGTAGTGAACGTCCTATGGCTGATGATGATTATTATTACAATACCGTTAAATTCCTGCCGGTAGGTTATGAACTTGATGGTGATAGCTTGCTAGAATACCGGAAAGTACTCTACCAGCATAGCAGTTCAACGCCATTGTTGGAATTTGAACCCACGCCTTCCATCGAGTGATTTGACCGCACTAACCACTGAGCCGTAATCGCTACAAAAGTCCGTATTGACACGTATATCTATCTATTTAGCGCTACTTTTCCTTCTTAATTGCTAATAATATTTTGTATCGCTACTTTATATCGATTTAGTTGCCATTTACTGCTTGAGTAAGTGCTTATGTAGGTAGATGCCTACAGTGCGGGTAGGGTTACAGACTGCAGAGCTACTTTAGTAAGTAAATAGCCGAGTTAATTGGCCCGTGTCGGTGTAATGGGCGCCTCACGACTTCCTCCGCTCCTTTAATTTCCTCGCGCTTTCCCCGCGCCGTGCGTCCACTTCTGCGCTAATGCGACCTCTACTCAGGCGCCAATACACTGACGAAAAGTTACGATGAAAATACGAGTTATGTTCAATGTTTATGTATAATTTTATCTAGCATATATGTTAGTCTATAAGTAATACTTTCATATTACTCATCGCTGCAATTGTCCTAGACATGCATTGTTTCTTACCATATCGGGAGAATGTTCCGTTCGTCTCATTACTTTTACATCAAAAACAAAACATACATTATTTATTTGAGTATTGATATTGTATAACAGACACAATATGACGTGTATACGTATACCTTACATATTATGTTTAAAATGTTTTTCCTCTTATCAGCACACTTCTGCAGAATCCTTTCCACACGGAGGTTGCCTGAAAGGTATCGCTCTTAACGACAAGGCCGCTTATTGTTTGTAATTGGTGTTAACCATAAAGAGGTATATCTTAGTATTAGAACGTTTTTAGAACTCGGAGGCTGGATGTATGAATCACACACATACATCGGTATATTGCAATGTAAACATACGAAAATTACCCACTTTAAAATACTATCGTTCGAAAATCATATTCGTATCAGTAAATCAAACAAACAATTTAAAATCGAGCGCATGTGCTTCTTGAATATTCTATTTGTAGGTACTTAAGTATGTATATTATTAAAAGTGTAGAAATAGTACTTATTGTACACTTACTCAATTATTGGTTTCAAATAGTATCACTTTAGTATAATATCTACCTAATACCAGTTAGGTTGCCCAAACTAACATTAAATGTAAGTTTGGGCAACCTAGCTGGGAGACAATCAGACTTCCAATCTGGATGTCCTGGGTTCGAATCCCACGGTACGCAACTGTATTTTCTAAACTGATTACTTCAAACGGCGAATGAAACATCGTGAACAAACTTACATCATGTCCGAGACTATGTAAAAAAAGTTCTCAAAGATATGTGAAGTCTGCTAATGCTGTCCAGCGTGGGGGACTACGGCCTTACCCTTCTCATAATGAGAAGAAGCCCACGCCCAGCAGTGGGCCAGTTTATAACAGGGCTGATTCGGATACTAATGAATCTAATTATACTTATCAATCTGTCCGTGTAGCGCTGCAGCTCCAGTGTTGCGCCAGTGACCGGTGTGAATTTGGCAGCCAAAAGTAGCTGCCTATAACACGACCAAATTAAGATGACTTTTTTGTGAAGTTAGCGGCCAACGCTAATATGATCTCTAATTCTCTAAAAACTTCTATGAATTCATTACAGGCGCCTTCTGAAATGTGTACACTGTATAATAATGATATAAAACACTGAAAAAGTCCCAGTGAAATCAATCGTAAAGGGTTAGGTTAAATCAAAGTAGATTACACTCTATTTGGAATTATGCAACAAAATTGACTGAAACTTGAAGTAAGACAATAAAACTATCTAATAAACCTATTTCAGCCCAGTCTGAAAGCAATTTAACCTAAATATTTACACAACGTAATTGCGCCTGATGATTTCGAAAAGGACAAAATTAGTACGCCGAACTGCCACCTGTAAACCCGGTGAATCATGACACATTTCTACATTATATTATAGATAACTATATCGTCTAACTGAAAAATGTAAAGAAAATCCGGCAGGCTGCGTTTTAAAACCTGAACTGTCCATACAAATGGAACGATTTTTTTTTTGCGTTTTTGTCCCTGGAAATGTTTCGAATAAAACCTGAAAACATCTGAAATACGATATGTTTTACTTTCATATGAAAGCTAGTGAATGTAGCCACAAAACAATAATAAACTGAAAATGGTTTCACGATAGTATTAGACCGTAATTTTCAGCTGAAAATACAACGGAAGCAAAATTTGCTTGTGCAATATTGGCTGCTGGTGATTTTAGACCTTCTTTCGCTTAAATCTTGTATCGAAACTAACTCATTTTGTAAGATAGTAATGTATGCTTGCAAATAAACACTATTTCAGCTAGCTCTGAAAGTCATACAACCCTAAAATTTACGCATAAAATGTGCGACTATCGATTTCGAACTGACAAACTTGGTAAGCCGAACTGCCACCTGTAAACGCGGTAAATCGTGAAACATTTCTACATTATATTATAGATAACTATATCGTCTAACTGAAAAATGTAAAGAAAATTCGGCAGGCTGCGTTTTAAAACCTGAAATGTCCATACAAATGGAACAATCTTTTTTTTGCGTTTTTGTCCCTGGAAATGTTTCGAATAAAACCTGAAAACATCTGAAATACGATATGTTTTACTTTCATATGAAAGCTAGTGAATGTAGCCACAAAACAATAATAAACTGAAAATGGTTTTACGATAGTATTAGACCGTAATTTTCAGCTGAAAATACAACGGAAGCAAAATTTGCTTGTGCAATATTGGCTGCTGGTGATTTTAGACCTTCTTTCGCTTAAATCTTGTATCAAAACTAACTCAATTTGTAAGATAGTAATGTATGCTTGCAAATAAACACTATTTCAGCTAGCTCTGAAAGTCATACAACCCTAAAATTTACGCATAAAATGTGCGACTATCGATTTCGAACTGACAAACTTGGTAAGCCGAACTGCCACCTGTAAACGCGGTAAATCGTGAAACATTTCTACATTATATTATAGATAACTATATCGTCTAACTGAAAAATGTAAAGAAAATCCGGCAGGCTGCGTTTTAAAACCTGAAATGTCCATACAAATGGAACAATCTTTTTTTTGCGTTTTTGTCCCTGGAAATGTTTCGAATAAAACCTGAAAACATCTGAAATACGATATGTTTTACTTTCATATGAAAGCTAGTGAATGTAGCCACAAAACAATAATAAACTGAAAATGGTTTCACGATAGTATTAGACCGTAATTTTCAGCTGAAAATACAACGGAAGCAAAATTTGCTTGTGCAATATTGGCTGCTGGTGATTTTAGACCTTCTTTCGCTTAAATCTTGTATCGAAACTAACTCATTTTGTAAGATAGTAATGTATGCTTGCAAATAAACACTATTTCAGCTAGCTCTGAAAGTCATACAACCCTAAAATTTACGCATAAAATGTGCGACTATCGATTTCGAACTGACAAACTTGGTAAGCCGAACTGCCACCTGTAAACGCGGTAAATCGTGAAACATTTCTACATTATATTATATATAACTATATCGTCTAACTGAAAAATGTAAAGAAAATCCGGCAGGCTGCGTTTTAAAACCTGAAATGTCCATACAAATGGAACAATTTTTTTTTTGCGTTTTTGTCCCTGGAAATGTTTCGAATAAAACCTGAAAACATCTGAAATACGATATGTTTTACTTTCATATGAAAGCTAGTAAATGTAGCTACAAAACAATAATAAACTGAAAATGGTTTTACGATAGTATTAGACCGTAATTTTCAGCTGAAAATACAACGGAAGCAAAATTTGCTTGTGCAATATTGGCTGCTGGTGATTTTAGACCTTCTTTCGCTTAAATCTTGTATCAAAACTAACTCAATTTGTAAGATAGTAATGTATGCTTGCAAATAAACACTATTTCAGCTAGCTCTGAAAGTCATACAACCCTAAAATTTACGCATAAAATGTGCGACTATCGATTTCGAACTGACAAACTTGGTAAGCCGAACTGCCACCTGTAAACGCGGTAAATCGTGAAACATTTCTACATTATATTATAGATAACTATATCGTCTAACTGAAAAATGTAAAGAAAATCCGGCAGGCTGCGTTTTAAAACCTGAAATGTCGATACAAATGGAACAATCTTTTTTTTGCGTTTTTGTCCCTGGAAATGTTTCGAATAAAACCTGAAAACATCTGAAATACGATATGTTTTACTTTCATATGAAAGCTAGTGAATGTAGCCACAAAACAATAATAAACTGAAAATGGTTTCACGATAGTATTAGACCGTAATTTTCAGCTGAAAATACAACGGAAGCAAAATTTGCTTGTGCAATATTGGCTGCTGGTGATTTTAGACCTTCTTTCGCTTAAATCTTGTATCGAAACTAACTCATTTTGTAAGATAGTAATGTATGCTTGCAAATAAACACTATTTCAGCTAGCTCTGAAAGTCATACAACCCTAAAATTTACGCATAAAATGTGCGACTATCGATTTCGAACTGACAAACTTGGTAAGCCGAACTGCCACCTGTAAACGCGGTAAATCGTGAAACATTTCTACATTATATTATATATAACTATATCGTCTAACTGAAAAATGTAAAGAAAATCCGGCAGGCTGCGTTTTAAAACCTGAAATGTCCATACAAATGGAACAATTATTTTTTTGCGTTTTTGTCCCTGGAAATGTTTCGAATAAAACCTGAAAACATCTGAAATACGATATGTTTTACTTTCATATGAAAGCTAGTGAATGTAGCCACAAAACAATAATAAACTGAAAATGGTTTCACGATAGTATTAGACCGTAATTTTCAGCTGAAAATACAACGGAAGCAAAATTTGCTTGTGCAATATTGGCTGCTGGTGATTTTAGACCTTCTTTCGCTTAAATCTTGTATCGAAACTAACTCATTTTGTAAGATAGTAATGTATGCTTGCAAATAAACACTATTTCAGCTAGCTCTGAAAGTCATACAACCCTAAAATTTACGCATAAAATGTGCGACTATCGATTTCGAACTGACAAACTTGGTAAGCCGAACTGCCACCTGTAAATGCGGTAAATCGTGAAACATTTCTACATTATATTATAGATAACTATATCGTCTAACTGAAAAATGTAAAGAAAATCCGGCAGGCTGCGTTTTAAAACCTGAAATGTCCATACAAATGGAACAATCTTTTTTTTGCGTTTTTGTCCCTGGAAATGTTTCGAATAAAACCTGAAAACATCTGAAATACGATATGTTTTACTTTCATATGAAAGCTAGTGAATGTAGCCACAAAAAAATAATAAACTGAAAATGGTTTCACGATAGTATTAGACCGTAATTTTCAGCTGAAAATACAACGGAAGCAAAATTTGCTTGTGCAATATTGGCTGCTGGTGATTTTAGACCTTCTTTCGCTTAAATTTTGTATCAAAACTAACTCAATTTGTAAGATAGTAATGTATGCTTGCAAATAAACACTATTTCAGCTAGCTCTGAAAGTCATACAACCCTAAAATTTACGCATAAAATGTGCGACTATCGATTTCGAACTGACAAACTTGGTAAGCCGAACTGCCACCTGTAAACGCGGTAAATCGTGAAACATTTCTACATTATATTATATATAACTATATCGTCTAACTGAAAAATGTAAAGAAAATCCGGCAGGCTGCGTTTTAAAACCTGAAATGTCCATACAAATGGAACAATTTTTTTTTTGCGTTTTTGTCCCTGGAAATGTTTCGAATAAAACCTGAAAACATCTGAAATACGATATGTTTTACTTTCATATGAAAGCTAGTAAATGTAGCTACAAAACAATAATAAACTGAAAATGGTTTTACGATAGTATTAGACCGTAATTTTCAGCTGAAAATACAACGGAAGCAAAATTTGCTTGTGCAATATTGGCTGCTGGTGATTTTAGACCTTCTTTCGCTTAAATCTTGTATCAAAACTAACTCCATTTGTAAGATAGTAATGTATGCTTGCAAATAAACACTATTTCAGCTAGCTCTGAAAGTCATACAACCCTAAAATTTACGCATAAAATGTGCGACTATCGATTTCGAACTGACAAACTTGGTAAACCGAACTGCCACCTGTAAACGCGGTAAATCGTGAAACATTTCTACATTATATTATAGATAACTATATCGTCTAACTGAAAAATGTAAAGAAAATCCGGCAGGCTGCGTTTTAAAATCTGAAATGTCCATACAAATGGAACAATCTTTTTTTTGCGTTTTTGTCCCTGGAAATGTTTCGAATAAAACCTGAAAACATCTGAAATACGATATGTTTTACTTTCATATGAAAGCTAGTGAATGTAGCCACAAAACAATAATAAACTGAAAATGGTTTCACGATAGTATTAGACCGTAATTTTCAGCTGAAAATACAACGGAAGCAAAATTTGCTTGTGCAATATTGGCTGCTGGTGATTTTAGACCTTCTTTCGCTTAAATCTTGTATCGAAACTAACTCATTTTGTAAGATAGTAATGTATGCTTGCAAATAAACACTATTTCAGCTAGCTCTGAAAGTCATACAACCCTAAAATTTACGCATAAAATGTGCGACTATCGATTTCGAACTGACAAACTTGGTAAGCCGAACTGCCACCTGTAAACGCGGTAAATCGTGAAACATTTCTACATTATATTATAGATAACTATATCGTCTAACTGAAAAATGTAAAGAAAATCCGGCAGGCTGCGTTTTAAAACCTGAAATGTCCATACAAATGGAACAATCTTTTTTTTGCGTTTTTGTCCCTGGAAATGTTTCGAATAAAACCTGAAAACATCTGAAATACGATATGTTTTACTTTCATTTGAAAGCTAGTGAATGTAGCCACAAAACAATAATAAACTGAAAATGGTTTCACGATAGTATTAGACCGTAATTTTCAGCTGAAAATACAACGGAAGCAAAATTTGCTTGTGCAATATTGGCTGCTGGTGATTTTAGACCTTCTTTCGCTTAAATCTTGTATCAAAACTAACTCAATTTGTAAGATAGTAATGTATGCTTGCAAATAAACACTATTTCAGCTAGCTCTGAAAGTCATACAACCCTAAAATTTACGCATAAAATGTGCGACTATCGATTTCGAACTGACAAACTTGGTAAGCCGAACTGCCACCTGTAAACGCGGTAAATCGTGAAACATTTCTACATTATATTATAGATAACTATATCGTCTAACTGAAAAATGTAAAGAAAATCCGGCAGGCTGCGTTTTAAAACCTGAAATGTCCATACAAATGGAACAATCTTTTTTTTTGCGTTTTTGTCCCTGGAAATGTTTCGATTTTATGCGTAAATTTTAGGGTTGTATGACTTTCAGAGCTAGCTGAAATAGTGTTTATTTGCAAGCATACATTACTATCTTACAAATTGAGTTAGTTTTGATACAAGATTTAAGCGAAAGATGGTCTAAAATCACCAGCAGCCAATATTGCACAAGCAAATTTTGCTTCCGTTGTATTTTCAGCTGAAAATTACGATCTAATACTATCGTGAAACCATTTTCAGTTTATTATTGTTTTGTGGCTACATTCACTAGCTTTCATATGAAAGTAAAACATATCGTATTTCAGATGTTTTCAGGTTTTATTCGAAACATTTCCAGGGACAAAAACGCAAAAAAAAGATTGTTCCATTTGTATGGACATTTCAGGTTTTAAAACGCAGCCTGCCGGATTTTCTTTACATTTTTCAGTTAGACGATATAGTTATCTATAATATAATGTAGAAATGTTTCACGATTTACCGCATTTACAGGTGGCAGTTCGGCTTACCAAGTTTGTCAGTTCGAAATCGATAGTCGCACATTTTATGCGTAAATTTTAGGGTTGTATGACTTTCAGAGCTAGCTGAAATAGTGTTTATTTGCAAGCATACATTACTATCTTACAAAATGAGTTAGTTTCGATACAAGATTTAAGCGAAAGAAGGTCTAAAATCACCAGCAGCCAATATTGCACAAGCAAATTTTGCTTCCGTTGTATTTTCAGCTGAAAATTACGGTCTAATACTATCGTGAAACCATTTTCAGTTTATTATTGTTTTGTGGCTACATTTACTAGCTTTCATATGAAAGTAAAACATATCGTATTTCAGATGTTTTCAGGTTTTATTCGAAACATTTCCAGGGACAAAAACGCAAAAAAAATATTGTTCCATTTGTATGGACATTTCAGGTTTTAAAACGCAGCCTGCCGGATTTTCTTTACATTTTTCAGTTAGACGATATAGTTATCTATAATATAATGTAGAAATGTTTCACGATTTACCGCGTTTACAGGTGGCAGTTCGGCTTACCAAGTTTGTCAGTTCGAAATCGATAGTCGCACATTTTATGCGTAAATTTTAGGGTTGTATGACTTTCAGAGCTAGCTGAAATAGTGTTTATTTGCAAGCATACATTACTATCTTACAAATTGAGTTAGTTTTGATACAAGATTTAAGCGAAAGAAGGTCTAAAATCACCAGCAGCCAATATTGCACAAGCAAATTTTGCTTCCGTTGTATTTTCAGCTGAAAATTACGGTCTAATACTATCGTGAAACCATTTTCAGTTTATTATTGTTTTGTGGCTACATTCACTAGCTTTCAAATGAAAGTAAAACATATCGTATTTCAGATGTTTTCAGGTTTTATTCGAAACATTTCCAGGGACAAAAACGCAAAAAAAAGATTGTTCCATTTGTATGGACATTTCAGGTTTTAAAACGCAGCCTGCCGGATTTTCTTTACATTTTTCAGTTAGACGATATAGTTATCTATAATATAATGTAGAAATGTTTCACGATTTACCGCATTTACAGGTGGCAGTTCGGCTTACCAAGTTTGTCAGTTCGAAATCGATAGTCGCACATTTTATGCGTAAATTTTAGGGTTGTATGACTTTCAGAGCTAGCTGAAATAGTGTTTATTTGCAAGCATACATTACTATCTTACAAAATGAGTTAGTTTCGATACAAGATTTAAGCGAAAGAAGGTCTAAAATCACCAGCAGCCAATATTGCACAAGCAAATTTTGCTTCCGTTGTATTTTCAGCTGAAAATTACGGTCTAATACTATCGTGAAACCATTTTCAGTTTATTATTGTTTTGTGGCTACATTTACTAGCTTTCATATGAAAGTAAAACATATCGTATTTCAGATGTTTTCAGGTTTTATTCGAAACATTTCCAGGGACAAAAACGCAAAAAAAATATTGTTCCATTTGTATGGACATTTCAGGTTTTAAAACGCAGCCTGCCGGATTTTCTTTACATTTTTCAGTTAGACGATATAGTTATCTATAATATAATGTAGAAATGTTTCACGATTTACCGCGTTTACAGGTGGCAGTTCGGCTTACCAAGTTTGTCAGTTCGAAATCGATAGTCGCACATTTTATGCGTAAATTTTAGGGTTGTATGACTTTCAGAGCTAGCTGAAATAGTGTTTATTTGCAAGCATACATTACTATCTTACAAATTGAGTTAGTTTTGATACAAGATTTAAGCGAAAGAAGGTCTAAAATCACCAGCAGCCAATATTGCACAAGCAAATTTTGCTTCCGTTGTATTTTCAGCTGAAAATTACGGTCTAATACTATCGTGAAACCATTTTCAGTTTATTATTGTTTTGTGGCTACATTCACTAGCTTTCAAATGAAAGTAAAACATATCGTATTTCAGATGTTTTCAGGTTTTATTCGAAACATTTCCAGGGACAAAAACGCAAAAAAAAGATTGTTCCATTTGTATGGACATTTCAGGTTTTAAAACGCAGCCTGCCGGATTTTCTTTACATTTTTCAGTTAGACGATATAGTTATCTATAATATAATGTAGAAATGTGTCATGATTCACCGGGTTTACAGGTGGCAGTTCGGCGTACTAATTTTGTCCTTTTCGAAATCATCAGGCGCAATTACGTTGTGTAAATATTTAGGTTAAATTGCTTTCAGACTGGGCTGAAATAGGTTTATTAGATAGTTTTATTGTCTTACTTCAAGTTTCAGTCAATTTTGTTGCATAATTCCAAATAGAGTGTAATCTACTTTGATTTAACCTAACCCTTTACGATTGATTTCACTGGGACTTTTTCAGTGTTATATATCATTATTATACAGTGTACACATTTCAGAAGGCGCCTGTAATGAATTCATAGAAGTTTTTAGAGAATTAGAGATCATATTAGCGTTGGCCGCTAACTTCACAAAAAAAGTCATCTTAATTTGGTCGTGTTATAGGCAGCTACTTTTGGCTGCCAAATTCACACCGGTGCGCCAGTGTGGTCCGCGCCTTGTGTTAACTGTTATTGAATCTGTTTCTGGAGTTAGATAAACAACGTAGATATCTGCAATATCCGGCCCTGGACGCGGGCTCCGGCGCAGGTTGCACGCAGGCAGACACATGCGCTAGCTATAACTACTTATCACAGATTTCACAAAATAACAGATACAATGATGCATTTATTTATTTATAAACGAGTGAAGACTTCTAGGTCCTCCAATTTCGGCATGTTTTACAAACTATAATAATAAATATCGTTCGACATTTCACACAGCGCCATCTAGCCCAAAACTAATCTTTTTTATACAGTGGGAACGACCCCGGAACGAAATAACTAATAGAATAGGTACTATTGCGGTAGCGACGACAGTTCAGTGGTTAGCGCGGTCGGTTCGTACGCCGAAGGGCGTGGGTACAACACTCAACAATGAGCTTCAGCTGTCGGTGAAGGAAAACATAGCGTAGTGGTAGGGTACTTTCAAGTACTCTGCTGTCTAGCTAATACCCTCAAGCTGAAAATCTGCCGCCAAGCATCTAACGGTGTGTTCCGGCAGCCTCACTTGAGAGCCAGTTCTATTCTAGGCTAAGTGTGTTTACCATCTTCGACCACACCGTCACTTAAAAACAGGTGAGTTGTGGTCAAACACCTAGCTTATTTTTTTTTGTTGTAAATACATACACTTATAATATACACACATTACCCCCAGGCCTACACGCACACAAATACGACAAAGCTTTGCGGCGCACACATGTGGCATATTATTGTTTTTTATTCTTTTGTTAATTGAATGGGACATACAAACCGCTCCCCTGATGGTAATAGATAACGCCATAAGCATTGAAGTGGCTCCCAGAATATTTGTTATTATCAGGCGTCGCTGCTTTGGCGTTCATTACTTTAGACTTTAGACATTCGATGGTTAGTCACAACGGTCATGTAATTTGACATGTTGCCGTACCGTTCAAACCAAAACATAGTAATATATACACACTACTGCTTGTATGCGTGTAATTCGTGTAAGACAAGCTAAAATTGTAGGGCCGAACATTGTTTGCATGTTTTCCAGCTTTTTGTGCAGTTTCCAGGTTTATTTGGTGGTACAGTTCTTCTTAGCAGGAGCTCGCCTAGGTAGGTACCATTTTATCCTTATTCTGCCGTAAAGCAGTAGTATGTATACATTACTGTGTTCCGCTTTGAAGGATACTACAGCTAGCAAAATTAAATGGCTGTTGATTCTAACCATCGAATGTCTCAAAGTAAAGAGCGCCAAGGAAGCGACGCTCTAGTTTGTTTTGCTTTTGAAATGGTCGGGCACGAGTTATCTCTTACCACCAGGAGACTGTCTCGTTCGTTTCGTTATTTGTACTTCGAGTTCCATCATTTTAAGAACTACTTACCTACTTGTATACTCAAAGGCAGTTTCATACTTTTTCGAGTATCTTTATAAATCTTTAACCGACTTCATAAAAGTACAGTTTTCGTTAAATGAGATGAAGATTTAAAAACCACAAGCTTGTAAATTCGGAGACCACGCTCTGGTGATGTATTCGTGCGGCGGGTTGGTACAAGCGGTCACGCTGAGGTCATCGGTAATTGACAGACACGACCAAAAACTGTTTCTACAATCCCAACTAATTCGCTCCGAACTAATTTTGCAAACAGTTATTCGAGTTAGCCAACCGCTAGATCCAGCAGAGTACGCTCGTGTAACTAGGGGCAATTAGCCGGCCCTGGGCGGAAGACACGGCGCGGCAGATGCGCATCCAGGCGGACGGGTCAGGGCGCGACCTCTGATCAACCGGATTAATGAGTCGAGCTGAGGTAATTAGTACCTCGGCCGGGCGACACATTATTGTGATTAGGAGAGTCTGGTAACTCCCGGTATACCTTGCTAGTAGCCGGCGAGCTCCTAGCCGCGGCGGCTGATCGTGTACCAGGTAGTGGATTAAATGAGTATGAGCATCTTTTTCGTCAAATCGAGACTCGAGGTTAGATCTCGCCTGCATTCCGTGTCGAGAAGGACGATGTGTTTCTTTTATATCTAGTTGATAGACAAAGTGTTTGCATACCTACAGTTGACTAGATGTAGTGACCTAATAAGATCCATCTAATGTGAAACAATGGCTCTATAACGATTCTAAAACTTGAAAAGGTGTCTTGGCGATACATATCTTCACCCAGTGGCCAATTAAAGTTTTCACCCGGTAGCACATCTCCGTAGCTGCACTAATTTGTATCTGGTTGTTAGTTAAGACGAAGTCAGAGACCGGCTCTAGTACAAGTGAGGGCGGGATCCGCGCCTGGCGGGTCCGGCGCCGGCGCGGGCGCGGGCCGCGCGCCGGTCACGAGTCTCGTTACTCGCCGCATTTGACTTGGTGATGTCACGCGCAAGTGTGAAATAATGAGACGCCGCGACAATGGTAACAGATGTAGCCGATTTGTCGATACGTTACCGTGACACGCGATCCAGGAACCGACGCGCCCGCCGCGCCGCTGCCCGCTCGTTAGAGGTGATGTAGTCGAATGGTGCGCGGCGACGGACGCCGCGCCGCAGATTGATTGCGCGCGTCGGGCCGCGCTACGTGTGAATGTCTCGACACTTGAAAGCGCTTTTCGAAATTTATCTCTCGATTCAAACGCTATTCCAATTTATTTTTAATAGACCGTCCTCGGGCGGCGATTTCCCGCACCGTTTAATTCCATATCTCACAAAAAAACTCGATAAAAACAAAATTAAACACACTTAATCCCCTTATTTATCGGCCAACAGTAGCCATCATTCAAATTTCGATTCGACGCGATCATTCATAGCGCTCGATTATTGTAACGGGAGCGATAAAAATCGTTTACGATAATCGGCCATCGGTGATCGCCCGATTGAAACGAAGCGTCGACCGATCGCGTTACACGCGCGCCCGCGCCCGCGGCTGACAATAGTACCGCTAATGAATAAAATAATAAAATTGATTGCAGGGGTCGCGGCGTCGCCGGGGGACGCGCGATGCTCGACATCGAGTGGACCTTATTTTAATAGGGCCACCGCATGTCGCCTCTTAAATAAATTATAACAATTTAATCCCATTTTTGTTACAAACTCAGACAATAGAGCACTTGTGCAGCTGTCATGGATGAAAAAACCTGCCCTCGCGGCGGCCCCACGCGCGTGCGGCTCGCGGGGCGCCCGCAGCCCCAACAAGTGGACAATCTGCAAGCCGCGCACGTCGCCAAATGTTTTTATCGCTCGTGTAAATAAACTAACCCCATTTCACTGCATACTTTGTCTGCTATTGTTGTCGAGATCTCCGTATCATGATTTATGTCGCAACGACACATGTTCACGCGGCTCCCACGGACTTGTTGTTTGGGTAGAGGACGGTATCACTGGTGGATCAGAACGAGCCTGAGTCTACCACAATCCCAAAAACTTTACTCTGTACACTTAAGGACACGAGTAGGTACATTGAAACTCTGCCGTTAAGAAAACGCGATAAGTTCAGAAAAATTTATTTACGATTGCAACTGCCTCGCTGTACTCGCCGACAAAAGCTAGTTAGTGTACAAATGGGTCGGGACGGCAGCGAGTCATTTGCAAATAAAATGGTATGTGGCTTGTATAACAAACTGCGTCCTGCGCGCAGTTTGTTATAACAAGCTTTTATCAGGCGTTATTTTGCGGAAGTTCATCTTATGGTAAACCAACCATTACGAAACCAGAACTGTATACCATTTACCATTTTATTACCATAAACTGTAAATGACTAAAATTTGTTATTATTTTGATTTAGATCAGAATACCATTTACTTACCCTACTTCATTTACCGAATAGTGTACAAGAGAGGCATTTGCTCAGCAGTCTCCAAGATACAAGCCTCGTGCTTAGTTTGGGGTTCAATGTTTACCTGTAAATACAATGTATTGTAATGTCACCTCTAGTAAAATTTAAATGTATTCTTTTCTATGTATACGTACTCCTTTCTGTGAAATAAAATTTATCTTTATCTTTTGTAGCGATGATGGTTCAGTGGTTAGCGCGGTAGGTTCGCATGCCGAAGGGCGTGGGTTCAAACCCCAACAATGAGCTTGAGCTGCCGGTAAAGGAAAACATCGTGAGGAAACCATAGCGTGGTGGTAGGGTACTTTCTAGTACTCGGCTGGCTAGCTACCACCCTCAAGTTGAAAATCTGCCGCCAAACATCTAACGGTGTGTTCCGGCATCCTCACTTGAGAGCCAGTTTCATTCCAGGCTAGGTGTGCTTTACCATTTTCGACCACACCGTCACTTAACATCTGGTGAGCTGTGGTCAAACACCTAGCCTGTCAGCTATAAAAAAAAAAGTGATGATTACGGGCTGAAGATGATGACGATGAATTGGTTTGGATCAAATCTTCCAAGCTAAATTAGAACCACATTCTCTTATTCTACGGAATTGAAATACGAGACTTTGGTTCAGTTCCAGGACAATATATCCATGTTTATAGCCAGCGTGACCTGACTACAGCCAGAGTTGGCTCCAGACGTAGGAACTCCTCAACGGTCAACAGTATTGACATGATATTTTGTATACAGAATTAACTTTGAGTGCTCGTTTTAATTCCCTGGTTGGTACACATATAAAAGCTCGTACTTCAAAATATTTTTTACCAATTTTGTGTTTTTTCTTCCGCTTGATTGTTAACTCACCTTATGCTAAACAGTTTGGTCTGCGATCACGCACGCTCGAAATAAACTTCGAAAACTCACGCGCGCTCGTTTAATTAAATGTTAAAGTGAAATTAAACTTAGATTTATTTTTAAACGAAAAGGCGATCGATAGGGCTATGTCAATGTTTTTTAATGACGCTGTGGTCGAAGATGGTAAACACGTCTAGCCGGGATTAGAACTGGCTCTTAAGTGATACTGCCGGAACACACTGTTGGTATTTGGCGATATATTTTCAACTTGAGGGTGAGTCAGCAAAGTACTAGAATGTACCTTACCACCACGCTATGGTTTCCTTCACCGGCAGCTCAAGCTCTTTAGTTGGCGTTTGATTCCCGCCCTTCGGCGTATAAACCGACCGCGCTAACCACTGAGCTATCGTCGCTACATATAACAATGCTACTACGTGCTCGAATGTAGTTTTGTGTAGAGCTTCGTGCAGAACATACGATAGTGGCGCACTCCTTAAGATCTACGTACATATAATTCAAGTCGCTCTGTAGTAGAGACAACCATAAAAGGCGTAGAACGGTTACCACAACACATCTATTTACGAGATGTGGTACAATGTGTTCTTATGTCCTCGGCTAGATGCTGTGCAGAGATAGCGCCGACCTGCGACCCCGGCCGTGTTGTGAGAGGTATTGCTTCATTAGCGGACTTTTCCAACGGAATGGCGATCGATGGGGAAGATTGCCAACACGCGACCGGAGACTCTTTCAGCCAATTGAGAGAATTACGTGCAATAAATATTTAAACGGTTATAGTAGCTATAAGTGGTTAGCGCGGTCGGTTCACACGCCTAAGGGCGTGGGTTCAAACCCCAATAATGAGCTAGAGTTGTTGGTGAAGGAACACATCGGGAGGGAACCAAAGCATGCCAGCCTCAAGTTGAAAATCTGCCGCCAAGGACCTAATGATGTGTTCCGGCAACCTCACTTGAGAGCTGACCACACCGTCACTTAACATGATGTGAGCTGTGATTAAAGATATAAAAAAGGTACCTACATAAAAGATAGAAAAATATATGAAAAAACTGAGACAGCTCCCTCCTGTGTAAATGATAACAACTTTGGTTTACGCACTGATATTGTAAATATCTGAGCTTGCTGCATATAAGATTCCATAAGCTGCATATACGAGTAGGTAATCCGTACAAATTGAATAGACCCCGTGGTTTTACTTGATACCCATTTAACGCCTTAGCCAACGCAAGTCCACAGAAGCATCAGAAGTAGTAGTAGTAGGTACCTACCCGTCATATATTACGGATGGAATTAACTTTAGTGAGGATTACGGCATCACACGTTATACATGTCAAGTGTAATTAACTCAATATATTAATATTTTCAAGTTACGATTTAAAAATTGTAAAACTAAACACAAGCCTGGTGTGATCACCACCTTCGACCACACCGTGAGCTGTGATCAAACACCTAGCCCGTCAATTTTAAAAAATAAAACAAGTCAGTCAAGTTCAAGTCTTGAAGCGACTTATAAGTTTCTAGTTTTATTTCTTCTAACTACAGAAAAAGACGTTTCGCCACAACGTCCCGTTGACGTAGGTACTTTAGATATTACCTGCTTACTCTACAGTTCTTCGGATAAATAAAACTTCATGCCATTATTATCTATTTTTTTCACCGATTTAATAGACATGTAGGATTACATATACATATTATTCTCATCGTAAAACTATATTATAATAATGCGTTAATTTACTCAGCTAAGTGTCCTAATGTGATCAGTGAACAAACAACAAATATAAGATCACTGCCGTGCGCACGCGCCGTCGCGCCCACTGAACGAGTCGAACGAACTCGAGAACGAACGATGATTCGAGGAACTGTCGAAGAGAAGGTGGTGTCACTTTACCAAGTTGCGACTTTAGTTTAGAGTTTTTATCGTACTTTCTGTAGAGATAGAGGAAGGTTTGTGCGCACGACAGTTCCGTAACATTACCTGTGTTAGCTACAGTCAATCAACACAAACTAGTTAAACATACACCGTGGCGCGAGGTACCCCCGTATACCCCGGATAAAACAGCAGCTTTTAACTTAAACTCGAAGCAAAGGGCAGACAGGCTTATCATACATTTGTTCAGTTTTCATAAATTGTAAAGTTCGGTAAAACTATATAATTAGTATTGTGATTGCAAAATGTGAGCATATAACAAACTCATGGCGACAAAGTCGATTTAAATACATGAAACATTAAAGACGTAAAACATGTCAATAAATAGATTTAGTTTACATTTACGAAATATAGTTTCAATTGAGATTTAAAAACGTCGTTATACTAGGACGTGCTCAATGTAAATAGGCCAATTGTTTGCATGAACAGCCCCGAATAGTTCAGCGAATGGAGGGCGACAGGCGGATGTACCTCGCGGCACGCGCGGCGCGGGCGCCCGGAGCCCCGGAGCCCGCGCGCCTGCAGTGGCAAGAGAACATTAACTAATACGATAACCGGGCTTCCAGCCCCTTTGTACGTAATCCTTCTTTGGCTATAATCACACCTCTCAGAAGCGTAACATATATTTCATTAATTCATTTTCTCATATAAGTAAAGCGTTTTAAAAATTATTTAAAAAATAAATTATTTCTGCGCTCTCGGTTGTATCGCTATCTTCGTAAATAATATACCGTCTATTTAATTTGTAAATAAGTTTACGAGTAAAAATAAATTCGCAAAAGATGACTCTACCCAGAGAAATGCGAAGCGACAGCTTCCGCAAATGTATATGACACATAAATAATGTTGGATTTGATGCAGAATTTACACAAAAAAACAAGTGTACACAAATAAATAAAAAACTTATGAATTAACCTCGTCATAAATCTCTTATACAATTCATTTACGAAGATTGCACACAAATAATCACAAAGAGAACCGATGCTCTATGTTTGACACAGGACAACATGGTACAATTCATATAAATTCAAATAGATCACTGATTTTGTTTCCGAATATAAAATACATCGTCATAAAAATCATCCAGAATACAGCGTGATATGTCAAGTTACAGCTAGCGGGGAGGACGACAATCGTAGGCGAGTCGCTGCCGCGGCCCAGCGCGTAATATGAACTCGATTTCACGTTACGTTTAGAAGAGCTTTATCACTAGGATGAAGCGAGCCCGAGCGTCGGTCGTTATTGAAAATCTGTTTCCAGCCTTACGAAATAGAATTCATATTTCAAGTCTGTTCGCCGATTGCCGTCCCTCCTAGAGGCGCGGTCGCGAGACGCGCGGTGCGCGCCGCGAACACTCCTTATTGTTACAAAATGGCATCGAATAGCGTTACTGTATGTTCGTTTCATGTAAAATGGACAAATGAGCGGCGTCACAGTGGCCGGCCGGCCCGCGAGCCCGGCTCCGTGGGCGCTGTCAGCGATGACTAGAATTCTTACATTATATGAACTGGTTTCCAGGAGCCGCACTCGCACCGCCGGTCAGTCAGAATCGCTTCAAGCTGTGTACAAGCTATTTATAACAGGGAGGCGACTCGCGCGGCGACGCTCAGAACCGACGCCGACGTACGATGCAGCTGCTATATCTATGTGCTGTCAATTTCGCAACTATAAAAACAGAGTGAAGAATTTAGTAAAACGCTGCGAGTGTACGAAGAGAGTCGGAAATGAACGCTCGTCGACTGCGCTCGCCAGTATAACTCGATACTTTGGCACAGTAGGTGACAGACAGAAACGCAAACTATTTTTTTTTTTCTATTGATATCTCAAACGAAAAAATTGCGTGTTGAAACGAGTCAAAATAATAAAAACAGAAAGTTACATTTATGTATTACACTGTTCCTGTCACCGAGTAACTAAGGTCCCTCCATGCCGAGGTATAGTTTGCCGACAGGGATGTGAGGAAGCGTCCACATTCCTCGCTTCAGGTACGCACCATGTTCCTCGTTACTCATACGACGGGCGTTACGTCTCAGTGTGCGGAATGGCGCCGGAACGTGCCTCACCGCCAGTGCGCACGAGGCTGTGAGAGCTAACAAGCGTCGTATTCTAGTGCGAACGAACACTTATTTTTTCAGCAAAATTGAATAACTGTAACCTTAAGTTTCTATACATGTGTATGTGCGAATCTATATAAATAGCTTCTCAGTGTTCGTTTGTACATACACAGCGACCGCAATACGCTCAGTGACTAATCGTACTACTATATAATTAACAGCTATTATAACACTATCATAATAAATTGTGAAAATAATGTAAACATTTTTAAAAAATTAAAAAATAAACTTTCTTCAAAAATGTCAACATTTCTATATGAATTAGTTCAATAAAAGGTCGGCCAACGAGAACACCCCGTGCCTTTCGACATCATTCGCAACGGAAGCTCATCACAGCTGATGTTCAGCCGGGACAGCGCTCGACGGAGCGTCTCTCTTCACAAAACACGATTACTTACAAATTGGTCACACAAACTCAAGCAAATCGCGCCGAATGTACGCCGGCTGGTACGGAGAACAAGACGAGGAGGCTGTCTTAAGAGCACACATACCTACTGGGCGAGTCACTGTGACTTACGCTTAAAATGTTTCGTTGGAATTACTCCACGAAGAATGGTCTCGTTCATTGTGATGTCACATGTACCAACTGAAAACCTCCAAATACTTCTGGCCAATCTAACGACGTGCTGTGGCCAACAAAATACTATATGGACCAAATATATCTACGGAAATTACTTTAAGTGTTGACGATGGTTAAAGACGTAAGAGACCACCGTCTAGCGCTGTATCCAGCCTCAGATCGGAGATAACTTGCACTCTATTAAATAAAAGTTACATCAAAATTTGCGCAATTAAACTAAAAAGAGGCGAGAGCGTTATTTTAGTTTAAATTTATTTATAGATAGGTCCAGCCGCGGCGGACTAAGTACCGACTACCGAGACATGAGGCTTGTTGCGCTGCGACACTACTCGATACGCGCCACTGTCGCGCGACAGTCGCCCACGGCAGGCAACATCAGAACTACGCATTTCTTGCTAGCGTCTTTTTCTAAAATCATTTGAAATTTTGTCTCAACTTATACGGAACGATTCGTGATTATTGTGCAGGATTCATAGTTTTAAGCTCCTCGTTCGAGGAGGCCTCACAAAATGTTGACTTTCTTTTCGTGTAGTTGGTACAACACTCGGTTTTGTAATATTAACAAAAATAATATTTCAAGTCGGCCGAAGTACCGCTTCGCACTTCAAGTGACCGGCTGTCGCGCGCAACGGCCACCCGCACGCACACAAATACACGTACATCCACACACGCACACAACGAACGATAAAAAAACACATTGTGAACAACACACATCTATGAAATTATCTCCGAATAAATAATAACATTACTTCAGTATGGGGCGAGACGCCGCCGCGCCGCCGCCGCCACGCACGCCGCGCGCCGAGCGCCGCGCGAATGGCGAGCTTTATTTATATAAGTAATAAGGACGCGAGGCGACACAATTATAACCTTACTTTTACACTATTATATTTTGTTCACTATGCTCTATACTTTTTTATGATTTATTAGTACGTTTCACATCAAAAAATTATTTTTTGCACATACATTTAACTTACGGCTAAGCAACAGAGAAACGATCTGATTAACGTGGTGTGATATACACATTGTCGGTCGCAGGCGACGCCGCAGGGCCGGGCGAGTGTGCGGCGGTCAACGGGTGACGAGCCTCCTTTCTTAAACCACAAAGGTCAGCGTCAATCGGAGTTATGGCAAGGCACGAAACCTTATCTACCAATATCGCCGAGAGATACATAAAATTATTCGTGATGTTTTAAACGTGGACTATGTTTGCGAAACGGCTATCGGTTGACAATGGCACCGCGCCGCTTCGTCGTCGCCCGCAGACGGACCGTTTAGTAAAGCCCGCGTGACCGCTCCGTACTTTATACAATCAACAGGCAGGCGAGCGGTCCCCGCGAGCGTGAGTACAACACAAACTCTGCAACGTGTAACAATATAAAATCTCGACGGTTAATCTCACAAATCAATACAAACATAATTAAACGTCAGATAAACTATGAAGGTCGTCGCACACCGTAACCCGACACGGGTCAGACTCGTCCAATAGATAGTGTAATGTGGGCTTTATTTCGCGTGACGTGGTTTGTACCGGTCGAGTCCCATCTACACTATTCGCTTTACGATGATTAGAGTCGAGTTATCGTGCGCCTTTAACTATTAATATGTCAAAATACATAATAATATTTCAAATACGAACAGAGATTTGTTATAATTACATTAATATATTTTATTTATTATATTTATACACTAACAACTACATAAAGCATTACATTTGTGCATAGATCTCTGCGCCGCTTCCTACCCCACCTTAACTCGCACAAAACCCCTAACAAATAATACTAACGTTATACTAGTGAATAAACTTAACACCTTTGGTATACAGCTAACAACTAAACAAATAATACTTATAACTCAGAATACTGTCCGAGACGGACATGAGCCATCCGTGCACCGACCTGACTACGAGCGAGTTCTGTCCCGGGACCTTACAAAATGTCGCGTGACAAACTTCGTGTTTTAATAAACTACGTTAGGTATTTATTCTTTATCAAAACTGTAGTAGGGTAGACTAAACTAACAACTTTAGTGCAAAGATTAAATCTTTCAAACCCGCCCAAAGTCAAGTTGCTTCGGTGAGAGATGACCATTATGTGAATCGACGTAAATAAAAATCTACACGATAATCAGTTGTGTATTAACGGAAAATAATGTACTTAAAGTACGAAATTAAAATAATATGTATAAAGTGTATGCATTAATAATCTCGAAATAGGAGGTTACGTCACGTGACGCGAATGTTCGTACTACGAATAGAGAAACTCAAAAATATCAGAATCTTTACAACTTAATTATTTCTTTTATAAAATGCATTCTCTTAACATACAGTAACTGTAAGTGAGACACTCGCTGGAAACATTGGAAAATATGCGTAGAACAAACATTCACTATTATTTAAAACATATACATATATCCATCACATGAATACTGTTAGATAGCAACCTCGCAGACTAAAATACGGACTCCGACCCCTTTGCTATAAAGACTATATTAGCAACACCTAATATTAATGCATGTTTTAGTCTGCGAGGCCCCCAGTGTCGCCAGCTGACTACTAACGTTTTAGACTGAACAGATAAGGTGCGATTCCCATAGAGGCAAGGCGACAGCCCACCCTTATTTTTAGTATCTTGACGTCCAAAAATCAAATATTAAACACGTCAATGTTTGAGTGCAAGCGAATCGCTCTGTATCTTTACCAATATTGGAACGACACCTTAATAACGTCACTGTAGACACGAAAATAAAAAATAAAAGCGCGAAATGTAATGAGTATTGGAAGAAATGCCTCGCAATTCGACGCAACACAACGCGGGACTAGAAGCGGGGTAACTACACTACGTGTACTTAGCATTTTGTGTTAACAAAATGGCGGACTGACAAACAATAACGCCGAAGAGCCTTACTTATAAACGATGCACAAAATGCATATCGACTTCTCGCTGGCGGGAAGCTTTAGTCACGAGTAGAAGTGAGACAGGCTACTTTAAGCATAGATTAACTTGAAACAATGTTTTATAAGTAAAGCTCTAAATACCGGTATCCGTCAAAGCAAAATTATCCGTCGTTATTCGGCAGTCGGCCATTATTGTACACAAACTATAACTGCGAATAAATAAAACTATTTGTGATAGATTCTTTAAGAAAATAACACCTATGTACTTATGTAAAACGATGTACGTACTTCATCATTGCACAAGGAGATCGTTATTTGATCATAAATTAACACGACAACCAAAATCCAACCTTAAAATCATTACCATAAAGTAATTTTCCGTCCGTGCCCGCTTACTACACCTACACGCATACGGCGCACACACACAGCCATACTTACATACGCGAAGACACGCAAATATAACTCTTGCTACTATCGCAAATGGGGTTTACAATATGACACCCGTCCCGCTCTCTCGGCGAGCTGTTGCCGCCGGGAATACTTGTGGTCGCACAGGGTAGACAGAGACAGACAGATAGGTAACTCGCGGAATGTACCAAACGGTGTCTTATATTGAGGCGAGATATATTTTGGTACCGATTGAGATTCTGTAGTATTAATGTGTTTCATGAGATATATTTAGAGGAAAAACTCCCGATGACTACATGCCTAGAAACTAAACAGCAGTTATTAGGGCTCCCTAGAACGATTAAAAACACTTTTCAGATCACACTGTATATTAATTTTACTTAGAAATGTCGGTAAAATAATATGATCTAGCTGTCTCCTTCTACCCGGTGTCGGTAAATCCAGCACACAGGTCTCGTTCTGAACGTCCACAAAAATATATATTCTGTGTTTATATTTACAACTATGAGTTACCATTGTCCCAACTGGCCAAATACTTTTTGAAATTATGTACTTAGTGGTTAGACGTCCCAGTCCCGGCCCATTGATCCTTCTATAACTTGTTAAAACTTTACGGCTTAAAAAACGGGATGAATTGAGAACCTCCCCTTTCTTCGAAATCAGTTAAAAATATATAAACGACAACAAAATGCTGTATTTTTTTATAGTTGACAGGCTTTGACCACAGTCAACTGATGTCAAGTGACGCTGTGGTCGAAGATGGTAAAGCACACCTAGCCTGCAATGGTACTGGCTCTCAAGTGAGGCTACCGGAAGACACCATTAGATGCTTGGCGACAGATTTTTAATATATAATATTATATAATTATTATTTACATTTAATTCTCTTCAGATCTGAAAGCAGGTTTAATTTTATTTCTACATTTAATTGTAAGAAAGAAAATTTGTCAGTAATTTATCTTTGATTGCAAGCGATTAAATCTTCATATTTTTCTAGTTCAAATAACTAAAAAAAAATACAAATTATCTACGTATGTGAAGCAAGATGGACCGGGAATGGGACGCTTTATGTGATCACAGCGAGCAGATCTGTACTTATACTTATTTAAATAAATATTTGTTCCGATGATTTAACAAGTATTGGAAATGTGGCTTCAAAACTACAGCAACGAAATAAACTACTATAAACTTTAACATCTTATTAGTCATTAAATACTTCCTTTATTATTATTTACATGAATGAACCAATTAAAACAACTTGAAGTTGCCATTGGTAGTCCACCAACTTATGTATATGTTAAAAAAAAATTGATAAAAATATATATTATGATATTGTTGTAAATGAAAAAAGTCATATATAAAATCAAAAAATGCTCTTAAAAAAATCTGCGTTCAAAGCAAAACATCTGCTTGACTCGAGCCCTTCACCGAGATTCAGAATTACATCACTTTTGACGCAGCTTCTATTTTGGTTTAATTTCAGTAAAGACGAAATATCTAATAGAAAAACAACGAAAAAATATTCATTACATACTTCGTTCTTTTAAATAAATTAATAATTGTGGTTTTGAAACCACATTTTATATATGCACGATTTTAGATATTTTCTATGTAAATAATTATATCTTCAACATATTTATAGCTATTCCGTATAAAATGTGCTATGAGTGAACCTTCTGTTTTTAGCATAAGGTACAATTTGGCATCTTCGTTTTTATAGGTAAAGCGTTCGAGGTAATGTACCCAGTTTTTCATTGAGTTATGTAAACAAATATGGCGATCTGACAGCCATAGACAATCGAAGTAAAGGTCATAGACGATGGACTCTATATAGAGGTCCATATTCTGCGAGAGTGACGAGGACGAAAGAAGCATTTTGCGTGAGTTAGAGCGGGACACTTCATAGAAAAACAGGCCGTATACGTTTGCTTAAAAAAAAATCTTCGGTGGACGCCATGTTTGTTTGCATAACACTTTAAAAAAACTGAGTTTAGGCTTTATTATCGAAGAGATAAGAGTTTAAAAAGATTGTTCGATAATCGGAAACATCCGGGGCGGCATTGGTACGATAGAGATTAAAGTTCCTAATTGCGATTTTAACTTAAACGTAATAGACTATTATGGCGCGAGACGTTCCTACTTCCAACGTGGGCAGTACAATGTCTAGAAGGCGAAGTACGATACATTTTCTCAAATAAACGTAATCTTAGCAATTTCTATTAGGATGTAAGTATTCAGACGCGAAAGTTAATTCATCTTAAAATGCTAGACGCATACGAAGATTTTCGAAAGTGTTACGTACTCCACCCCCTTTACCTAGTAACACAGTAGGCTAGTAGTTCAATAGTATGAAACGAATAATACTTGTGCCGCGGCGCTGCTCGCGCGCTTTGACTAGATTCATGGCTTTGCACTAACGACTTAATATATTCATTTTTTTGTACACGACAGAAACTTTATACGCATCATAATAAAGGCTAATTTCGTTAGTGCTTGAAGTGATTATAATTTAAAAAAAAAAATACATGATTTAGCTTAAAAAGTAGTTACGAAGGCGATGAGATTCCCTATTGCAGCGCATTTGTTTCTGTCGTCTATAAAAAATAGCAACGACTTACAGCGGGATATCTCACGCTGCGAAACGTTACGTACCACCGGGTACACGATGCATACTGCATAATACACGATGCATACTGCATAATACACGATGCATGCTGCGTAATACACGATGCATGCTGCATAATACAGTATGCATACTGCGTAATACACGATGCATACTGCGTAATACACGATGCATACCGCGTAATACATGGTGCAAACCGCGTAACACACTATGCATAGCGTTTAATACGTGATGCTTGCTGCATAACACACAATGCATAACGCGTAATACACGATGCTTTAAGAAACGATGCACACCGCTTAGTAAGTAATATATACCGCTTTGTATATAATGTATACCGATGCATACACACTGGGCACACATAGGGTACCCATGCACGATGTATTGCTACGCACATTTAATTGCGTACAAATTGCCTACCAGTGCATATATTCTGCGTACATACACACTGCGTATTGGTGGACAGTGATACATTGTGTTTGCACAAGACGCGTGTCGCCGCGTGCTGTTGCGTGCCGGTGGTATATTACTGCGAGGCGGCGCGGTCGGCGGCGGGGGGCGCGGGGGGCTGCGGGTTGAAGTCCTTATTGACGAACGAGAAGCCGCGGAACTCCTCCTGTTGAACACAAAAACAATGGTTGTCAAAGTTATATGGAATAGAAAAATTGACACTTTGTTGTGAGAGAACTGGCACAAAGGAAAGATGGCCAAGTATTATTTGTAGATCATAAAAAAAAGAGAGTGATATCTAAAATATCTTTATTTTTACTTTACTTTACTTTACAAAGTAATATAAGAAATGTTATAGAGACCAGGCTTCAGACACTTTCAAATCATAGAGTTAATCCTATTATATAATATCCTATTGGATACCGGACATTATTTTTTTATATTTTACAAGATTGATGTTTGACCACAGTAGATCTCATGTTATTGACGCTGTGGTCGAGGATGGTAAAGCACACCTTGCCTGGAATGGAACTGTCTCTCAAGTGAGGCTACCGGAACATACCGCTTGGTGCTTGGAGAAAGATTTTCAACTCGAGGGTGGTAGCTAGCCAGCCGATTATTGTAAGGTACCCATGCTTATGGTTTCCTCAAGATGTTTTCCTTTACCGGCAGCAGCTCGATAACGAAACACTGAGCTTTCATCGCTACACTATCTTCTGATGGTGAGCAAAGATACCATCACATGTATAGATATCATTGTCGTTTACCATACCAGCGACACGTGACCTCGTTCGGGGCATTCGACCAAAACATGACATATCACAACCTGCAGTGAGGTACTGCATTAAGCATCAACATTTTATAACAACGACGAATCCTTTGTAGCTTTTAATTATAATTTTGACTGAGTATTGACTGAATTTTTAGGTTTTAATGTTTTTGACATATTGTTTTTGATTTTAATAATTTTGACAGAATATTTGATTAAATATGATGATGATGAAGATTATGCCGTCTTCGCCCATAATTGCTGTGGCACTTAACTAGACATTTTGTAATTTCGAAATTTAATTTTTAATGTATTGGTGTACACTGTGTTGGCGGACTTATTAAATAATAAATAACATAAATAGTAAAAAGGCACTAGTTGGTACCTGGTTGATGGTGCGCACGACGTCGTTGGGCACGGGCGTGAGCACGGGCTCCTCCTTGGTGAACTCCGCGTCGAAGTTGGCCGCCTCGCGTTTGCTTTTCTGGAAACGTTCACGGGGTTCACGTTATTTATGCACTCTGCTGTTTTATTTCCCTTTCCTTGGTGCTATTATTTTTGCAGTTATATATTTAATTTCTTAGTTAGGATTTTGTACAATATACTTATTGTATAGGTGTATAAAAAAGTGTAAGTGATGTAAAAAATTTGATGGATCACGTAACAGTGTCATGTCAAGAATCACTTTTCATTCTGAACCTTCCCAAACGCCTCGCCAGAGCCTCTTAAGATGTCGGTCGAGGCTCTTCACTAGCTAGCTGAAGTTTGCTTTCTACCCGATTGCCCAAGAAGTTATTTAATCGTTTTAAAAAAATAAATAGACATTGATGCTCTGTTTTAGCGTAAGAATGCAAAGACCATGTTTGTGTTCATGCTGTAGCGAGTTAAATGTTATGGTTTCAGGGTAACAAGCAAAAACGTCTGCTTTTATAGTTCACGGAACAGCGAGGCATTCTTTGCGTTTGATGGTTTATCTTTTTTCATGAAACATCATCTGAAAAAGAGTTGTCGAAAATGTGTTATCTACCAACCCGCACTTGGCCCGCGCCCAACAGTGGGACAGTTTATAAAAACAGGGCTGATTCGGAGTGAGTTACATTCTTAGGCCGCACGCATCAAGAAAGTAGAGTCGGACCGTTGCTTACGTACACCGGACTTTTTCTTGAAGTATCTCTGGCAGGCGCGTGCGAGAGGGGTGAGGTGCGAGGGGCGAGGGGCGCGGGTGTTACCTTGGGCCGGAAGGGCGGGCGCAGGCGGCGCTGCGCGAGCGCGTCCCAGTCCATGTCGCGGAAGAAGGCGTGCGCGCGGATGCCGCCGGCGCCGCCGAGCACGCCCAGCCGGCGCGCCGAGTTCTTCGTCATGAAACCTGCCACAACCGCGCCGCGTTACACTACTGCATATAACACTCCTCGCATACTTTATTACAACATATTTTGTACTGTGTCTGGGGTCATGGCTTTCACTTCTAGATATTGGTCGCCGGTCTTCAAAGTACAGTCTAGCTCTGGACTAATACATTATATTGTGCTACATATGACGCAAAAAGAGGGGTGTTATAAGTTTGACATCGATGTCGGTCTGTCTGTGTGTGTGTGTGTCTGTCTGTCTGTGGCATCGTAGCTCTCAAACGGCTGGACTGATTTCAATGCGTTTTATTATTCATTTGAAAGCCATTTTCCTTGCGCTGGTTCTTAGCTATGTTTGGTTAATTGCGTAGGGGTTTTTTTAAATGTTTAACTTAATTACTTGTGAATGAGTCAATTACTATACTGTATAATTGTTTTAACAATGGAAATTAATCTTGCGACACGATATAAGGAATGATCCACGTTACACACTGCCACACCAGGCCCAACTTCTCAAAGACTTGGTACGATGGACATATAAGACTGTTAGGCACACTTGGACGCTCCGAATTTGTAACAGGTCCGAGCAAGCGTTTGTCACGCACCCTTGAGTATGGAGACGGCGTCCTTGGACAGCCACACGGGGTACAGCACGTCGTCGTGCAGGATGGACTCGAACAGGTCGTCCTCGTTGTCGGCCTCGAAGGGCGGCTGCCCCGCCAGCATCTCGTACAGCAGCACGCCCAGCGCCCACCAGTCCACGGAGGGCCCGTACTCCAACTCTTGGAGGATCTGATAGTATGTTTAATGATTTCATAACTACGGATTATTATCAACTTCAATGTCAGTGCATCGCCAGATCGTATTCAAACTCATGGAGAATCTAAACACAACACTTGACACATCGTATTGTAGACTTTATTTTACACTAGGGTATTATTTTCAATGAAAGATGTGAGGACCAGATCTGTATGTCCTTATTTAATTATTTATCGATATAGTAACAAATATTAAATGAAAATTAACAAATTATAGTATTACAAATAAACTATTATGGAACCTCAGATTTGCGACAGACATTTATTGATTATCGACTTTATATCAACTTCAATTAGGTAATGTTTTCATTGCAAGCTGAAGAACACAGATGTGCTGATTTGATAATAGATAGTCAAATCGTTTTCTACTACAATTTCATTGTGTATAAGAATAGAATAAAATAATCTTTATTGTCCAAAAAGTTACATCGATAAAAATTAACTAAATTAAAATATTATATGTGCTCCTATATGGACTCGTCAAATAAGTTTGTACAATTATTATTAAAAGTTAGCTGTATAGGGGCTTCGTCTTTATAAACTGAAAATAATAATAAAAATTAATAAATTGTATCAAATGAACTCATCATGTCATAAAGAATTGATTAAAAAAATAATTGTATATAATATGTATTTGTATATTTGTTTGTGTTTCAGAATATTTATAAAAAAAAAAAATTAAAAATCATGAAACTAACTAATTATGTTCATTGTTTAAACTTAATTCGTAATCTCTGTAGTCATAATTTAAAAAATTCTGTCATTTTATACATTTATTTAGTCAGGAGTAGTTTTTTGACATTCGCTCGGTAATTTCCTTCAGTCTCAATTTATTATATACTATATACTTAGAAAACATACGTGAAACATATCATATATTCATGCGTAAGTTAAAACATTATGAGAGCTCACCTCGGGAGCGATGTAGTCCGGTGTTCCGCAGAATGTGGTGGTGGTCACCCCCTCTGGAAGTTACAACAAGCAGCATATAAATAATGTGGATCGCCCCACAGCCTTTCCATGAGCTGCACTATGTCATATCTACTATCCACACACGGTGGTCACGCACAACGAGTGGCCATTAGTGACAAACACATCTCATGTAACGATGTACCGCACACTGTATGCTTGACGGCACATTTTCAATTTCAGCTGGTGGCCAGACACAGTACAGGCCAGACCGAGTACCAGACAGTGTGCTGTGGTTTCCGTCACCGGTAACTTGAGCTTAAATACAAATCTTTTATAGATAACACCAAAGGTCATCATTACATTTATATTTAAAAATATCAAAATCATAACATATGTCAATGTAATGAAAAAGTCTATCTATCTAATCTAATCTTATCTTATAACTTTAAACGAGAAATTCTTGTATATATGTATATAATAACTTACGCCTGCGACTTCGTCCGCGTTAATTTTAGAATTAGATACAGAGAGAAATTAAACGTGTAGATAACAAATAAGGAACGGTCACAAACAAATGAAACTTGCGCTATTTTATTATTTATCGCTATTTTATCATCCGTCTATCTGACATTTGACATCTGACAATGTGACACTGTCAATCTGACATCTTACAGCTTTCAATCGGACATCTGTCGATCTGACGTCTGTCAATCTGACATCTGTCAATCTGACACCTGTCATCGGACATCTGCCAATCTGACATTTGTCAATCTGACATATGCCAATCTGACATCTGTCATCTGTCAATCTGACGTCTGTCAATCTGATATCTGTCAATCTGACATCTGTCAATCTGACATCTGCGTGATTGGGTAACAAACATACAAACTATATCCGCGTGGTGATGGATGATGGTGATGATGATGATAAAAGTATCCTATGTTTTATTCCAGGGTCTAAAGTATCTACATGCAAAATTTCATCCAGATCCGTGCAGCCGTTCTGGCGTGATTGAGTAACAAACATCCATCCATCCATCCAAACTTTCACATTTATAATATTAGTGGGATATATATAATCTGAATCTCGAAAACGGCTCCAACGATTTTCATGAAATTTAGTATGCAGGGCGTTTCGAGGGCGATAAATCGATCTAGCTAGGTTTCATTATTAGAAAATGACGTATTATCCGTGTTTTCAGCCGCGCAAGGCTCGGTCATCCAGGTACTATATACTAATATGTCAAATATAAAATGTGCCAATTAATAAAACGTCATTAAAATCATCGCTGGGGTTCGTACGCCACCCACCATATATGCCCTCCTTGCACATGCCGAAGTCGGCGAGCTTGCAGTGTCCGTCGGCGTCCAGCAGGATGTTGTCGAGCTTGAGGTCGCGGTAGATGACGCCGTGCGAGTGCAGGAACTGCAGCGCCAGCGTCACCTCCGCCGCGTAGAACCTGGCGCGGGACAACTCTGACGTGAGCTCTCTATTCATTAATACAAGTTCAAGTACGTACGAGTTGTTACAGATATAATTTTCCTGTTTGACTTTTTTAACCGACTTCAAAAAGAACGAGGTTCTCGACTTGATTGGTATTTTTTTTATGTACACCGGTTACTCTGAGAGTTATGATCCGATTTACGTGATTCTTCTTTAGTTTGATGCGGAATAGTTGCCATTTGGTCCTATAGAAATTTAACATAGTTTGGCCCAGTTGTTTTCATTTTATGAAAATTTTTGTTTACGTGGACGATGTTATCTTTGGCAAGACGTTTTTGAATCTTAGCGAGTCTAGCTAGACTCATGCTGTTCAAGTGTTTCTTGGTGTGAACATAAATTAACTAAAACTTGAAAAATAAACAAACTTAAAAATAATGTATAACCGGCTTCAAGAAAAAAACATCGGCACAAAAAAGCGAAAAATAAACTTACTTTACAAAGTATTATTATACCTGCTAGGTACCTACTGATGGGTTTGAAGTCGGTGCCAAGCACCGGCCGCTAGGTTAGGCTAAACATCGACTAATAACTTTTCTTTTCTTAAATTGCAATATTAAACTCTCTATGTCGTTGAATACAAGTCAAAGTATTTCATGAGTTGCGGGGGACATCCCCGCGGGTCACCTGGCGCGCGGCTCGTCGAACTTCCTGGCGCGCTGTATCTGGAACATGAGGTCGCCGCCGTCCACGTACTCCATCACGAAGAACAGCCGGTCGCGCGTCTGTAAGCACGCCCTGTTATCAGTCTCACATCTCCAAAGGGTTTAACGGAGATTAGTGAAGGAAGAAGGCGTATTCCCTGCACTGTATGAGCAAAAATAATGTAGTAATGGCCGCAAAGTTTTCTGCCAACGCCGTGTAGTTGGCAGGCCATCACATGAAAACCAAACCCAGTCATTATCGACCTACTTCAGTGCACCGCCGCATGAAGACCTCTCCTAACGCGTGACACTAGTCACCGCCCACAAAGGTACTCTATCAGTTAGTCACTCCCTTAAGTCTCAGGACGTGCTACGTTCGGAATGCCCAGTGGTCTCCACTTTAAAACACGTCTACCCCATTAGCTATCGGTTCTACGATAGATATAGCTAGCATAAGCAGTTCAAGTGCTATCCTAAGCTAAGGGCAGGTCGAAGGTCATCCTGCAGTTCTTTCACTGCACAACCCATAGTTACCTGGAAGGCGGAGTGCAGCGCCGTGAGGAAGGGGTGCCTGGCCGCGAGCGCCAGCACGCGCCGCTCCGTCAGCGTGCACTCCACGTCGTCGTCCTGAATGATGGCATCCTTCTTCAGCACCTTCACTGCGTACACCTGCACGTGTTCCAATATTCCCTGTTACTACGATTTTATCAAAAAATATTCGTCTTTGCACAGGGGAGATTAATTTATTGTAAAATAAATGATTTCATTAAAGCAAAGTAAAACGGATGCAACATTAAGATTTTAAAAAGTATTGGTCGTAACTCTCTTATTAACTAAATCAATAACAAATTAACAATTTAACACAAATAATAACTTTTACAGATTGTTAACAATTTGTTTCCAAAGTTTATCTAGAAATATGAAATGTCATCATGTCATGCGCGTAAATCTGTGCATGTAACATTTACCCTCAGAAGAGAAACTGAAACCTTTAATTGACAGTTATTTATCGGACAGGGAAGTGGCTTGATGTTCCTGGAACAGATTGCCATAAAGCAGAAAACATAAAAAAATATTTATGCATATTTTTTGTTATTTTTACTATTTACAGA
Organism: Biston stratarius; assembly: GCA_950106695.1. Lineage (NCBI taxonomy): Eukaryota > Metazoa > Arthropoda > Insecta > Lepidoptera > Geometridae > Biston > Biston stratarius. The sequence continues at coordinate 23,855,514 of OX467108.1, read as the reverse complement.
TTTACATCTACTTTGGCTCAATCGGAGAAACAAATCATAAAACCCTTAGCTGTTGTATCATTTAAGAAGCGTGAGTATCTTTACCTCGTCAGTGTTTTTCTTCTCGGCGAGCATGACCTTCCCGAAGGAGCCCTTGCCGAGCACCTTGATGAACGTGAAGTCGTCCAACGTCACCTTGTCGCGCGCCGTCACCGTGGAGCCCGTGCACTCGCCCGCTGGAAACGTAACGACAACTTACCGTCTACCATCTACTCCCTCACACGTATACAGGGTGATTCGTTTCCAAACCTATTCTTCTAAACCGTGCGTAAATTTTAAATTGTCTTTTATGCGATGCATTACATTTTCTTTTTACATTTTTTTTAATACAGCAAAAATTAATCATTGTCGAAGTTTTTGTGACAAAATTGAGAATTTGATCTAATCTAATAATAGGTTATAAATGACAGCTTTTTTATCTCATTAGCTTTGGTCAAACACCTAGCCTACCAACTATATAAAAAAATAAAAACAAATCTTCAATTTGTATAATATATCTTACAAGTGTTATTCTGGAGTCAAAAAATAGTCACAGACTTGTTTAGGCACGCCCTGAAGGGTACTACAGTTTGGATATCAATCACTTGTATATTTATTAGATTAGTTTGAACAGCGCTCAGGCTTACAATGATCAAGAGCGCCATCTAATGAAGCTTACCGAAATACGGCTCTGTGAAAATCTGATTCTCAGCTCATTGGTCGCCGCCATCGATCAAAGAACACGGAACATAGCGCGCCGTGCAATGCGCAAATTGTGGTGTATATAGTTATTTAAACTAATAGCAACTCTAATTTAAGAAGGCTAAAGTTATAAATACAAAGCGACTGTTCGTCAGAAACCGATCGACAGACGAACACTGTCGAACTTAATGCAAGCTGTTTAGCCAAGTTTTAGGTATAGGATGCGATCGCGTGTATGATCCGAAATTATTTGTTCCTTTGATCGAAGGTAACCTTAAATATTTTTTAGCTGAACATTGCCTTTACCTCGTAAAAAAGCACACATATAACTAAAAACCATCACCAAAACAAAAAAAGAAAAGCACCTTGGCAACCGAAGATTTCCTCCAGGTCATCCCAGTGCGAGCGCCACACCGCGGCGGGAATGGGCAACAAACCTACGCAACACGCGACATAAACACAACACACGAACATAATGTGGAACAAAATAAACAGCTGTTATTGGACAAACATTTTCAGGGAGTGCGGTTAATGTAGAGGTGCCAAAATGATGTTTTGGGCAACGTGACCGAATAGAGGAATTGAGTTTAGGATTAAGAGAATCTGGAAAACGAAAAATAAAGTGGAACAAAATAACATAGGTTCGGGCATTAAAGGACAAACTGTTCAGGGAGTGTGGACAATGTAGAGGTGCGAAAAGAGTGTAAGGAAATATTTCGGGCAGCGTGGACAACATAGAGGAAGCAAATGTTTAGGGTTAGGAGAGTCTGGACAAAATGGAGCAAGTTAAACAAAAAATAATTCAAAATGGTTTGCGTTTGACCACACCCTTCCTGCTGGCAAAAAACAAGAGTGGATAATGAGGAGGGCAGCAAATGTTTCTGGGATTGTGGACAACATGGAGAACAGCAAATATTTCTAAGAGTATCAACAATCTCAAGGGCTAAAGGCAAAAATATAATGAAGACACAGTCTAGTTCTACACGCCTAGCCATATACAATCATACGTCGTATTTATGTCTGTAGAACAATCACAAGATGCAAACAAAAATACAAGTAAATAATTGTAAAAAGTACATGGTTTATTATAAATAGTGAAAATGTGTGTTAGTGTGTGTTTGCGACTCACACTTGTCGTCGTGCTTGTCGTCTTTGGAGTCGGATTCCCCTGAGGAGGTCAGGTCGGAGGCGCCTTCCATTAGGGCCGTGTTCAGGTACTGCGGGGGAAACTTCATGTTACAATAAATATATTCATATTCAACCAGCGCCTCATTACTATGACAAGTAGTTTCAATCCTGTATTTTATTTTCCCTGTCAAGTTGAAGCTATATTTTTGTTGCAGCGATACACAGAGCTATAGCAGATCCCAATAAGAATTCAGAAGTTACCAGCTGCTATTCCATACCTTTATAAACCTTTTTCTTACTCTGAGTAATGATAAAATGTAAAATGTAATTCTGTAATGACAAACATGGTCCGGACCATGTTTGTCATTACATCAAGCCGAATGTTAGGCAGTAGTGTGCATACGAATCTAGAATGCATTTGCTTTGAATTTGAAGACCTACTAGGAAACACTCCGACAGAGATGTGCATTTTGTTTTTTATTAATTTAATTGGTTTACTTAATTGGAAAAAAATATGATCTACTACTTTTAAACTCTATATGTACATGAAAAGTGTAGAATGAGTGCGCGAGCGGAGTGGAGTACCTTAGAGGGGCGCGGGCGCGGATTCTTGTCCGGCGAGATGCCCATCTCGTTGAGTATGTCGGCCATCATCTTGGTGTTGATGCCGCAGTTGTTGGCCACGTTCTTCTGGCACCGCTTGTGCACGTTCATGGAGCATACTGGAACACGGTATTTTCGAATCAATAACCATTTTATTTACATACTTTATTTTACTTTTCACGTCTATATAACATTTTGAAACACCTTTTTTAGACTGCCATTATTTCACACAGAATATTGTTCAGTGTTCACTTATTGAAAAGTGGTTAGACAAGTTGACATGCAGAAGGGATGTTTGGCTTAGTACACTTTGAGTTTATACCCTTGTATAATTACATTAGTTATCTGGTTTTTATTGTACAAGCTTCGCTTAGTATTGGGCTACATCTTTTTTTGAAATGGTTCACAAGCCAAGTGTTTGACCACAGTACACCTGATGTTAGGTTATGGTGTGGTCGAAGGTTGTAAACACATACCTAGCCTGGAATGGAACTGGCTCTCAAGTGAGACAGCCAGAACACACAATTGGCATATACTGTGCTCCAGCCAGTTTGAAGGGCAGCTAGACAAATTATAAGGCTGTTGAGACTAACCATCGCAAGTCTCTAAGTAATGAGCGCCAAAGCAACAATGCCCTGGATTTTGATTAACTACTCAAAGTTCTGTGTATCTCTGCAATGGTCATGGACAGATGTTGTCTCTTAACATGAGAGCATATCTCATAATTGTTACATAAAAAAAAAAACACGAGCGTGCTCCATCGTAGATCGCTTCTTCACTTAACATCATGTGAGATGGCGAACAAACGTAAGCCTATTTATTATTTAAAAAAAAGTGAATCGTAGAGCTTGTATGATGTAGCGGCGCTGACCTTCGCATTGCAAGCCCTGCTTGATGAGGCCGTAGAGCAGCGAGCCGCAGTGGTCGCAGAACGTGAAGCGCTTGTAGGAGTGCACCACGAACCGGTGCGGCACGTTCACGTTGAACCGCTGCCCGCTCGCCACGCTCACCGCGCTCGTTTGCTGCACACGCACCCGCACACGCCCATCACACGGTGTCATTACACATTTCACGAATTTAAACAAACTGGATGCAAACAGCGACTAACGCAGTTTTAAATGATCAACAAATAAAAAAATGTATATTTACAATCGTGCTGTCAGCACACCTTGGTCTGACATTTTACCTTTGTTAAAAATGAAAATGTCACATACATGACTTGTGATTATAACACAATTGAAGAGTATAATAATCAGAGATAATTACTAAAAACCGATCAAAAGATTGTGAGCATTAAGAGTTCCAAACTGAAGAAACATTTATTAAGAATAATTTTAAAGGCACTTAATTGAGGATTCTAAACTTAGTAAAAATATGGCTATCACTAAAATACTTTTTTTTTTAATTTAAAAATTACTCTCCATAGACACCCGGGTCCGTGACCTTTGTTAACTAACCCTAGTACCCGTGTAGTTAAGATTGAAATTTCCTCTTCCCACATTGTAATTTTTTTTTTAAAGTCAATAAAAATTTGATTAAACTATAACCTCTTTATTGTCCACACCAAAAATTACACAGTACAGAAGAAGAAAAAAATAAACCTAATTGTTAGGTAATAACTGGCGACCTTATCGCCAAAAGCGATATCTTCCAGGCAACCTTAGGATGGAAAGGACTATAGGATTCTCCATTCTAACGCAGTCCATTAGACAACAATGGCTTTTTTTTTGTAAGTTCAGATCTGTCAACAAAGCCTTCAGAATAAGTTTTATTGTAACGCCATAGAGAGATCCTGACTGTTTTTGTGTGATATACATACATTTCCTTCTTCCTTCATGCCGGGGCACTTGGTGACGACGAGCGAATGGCACCGTTTGTGCACCACACACGTGCACACTGCAACAACATATATTTTCATGAACTTAGTGGTTAGCGCGGTCGGTTCACACGCTAATGGGCGTGGGTTCTAACCCCAACAATAAGCTTGAGTTACCAGTAAAGGGAAATATTGTGAGTAAACCTTACCTATTCAGGTACTACCGCCCTCAGGTTGAAAATCTGCCGCCAAGCACCTAATCTTGTGTTCCGGAAGCTTCACTAAAGCCAGTTCCATTTCAGGCCAGGTGAATTTACCATCTTCGATCGCGCTATCACTTGATATCAGCAAACTGTGGTCAAACATCTAGTATGTCAAGAGTAAAAAAACCGGTCAAGTGCGAGTCGAAATCGTGCGCTGAGGGTTCCGTACCTACCCATTATACCGCTATAATAAAATTGGTATCGTTTTTATTGGTAACTAAGTTTTAAATGTGTGTGTGTGTGTGCTGTAATGGTTGAAATTTTGATTTTAGCAAAAACATGCAAGTACCTAAATTTTGCTTCAACTTTTTTTATTTTTCGGAATTTTTCCTTTATTTGTGGTGTAAGATCTTGCGTTTTATCAAATTTCATGATTCTAGGTCAACGGGAACTACCATATAGGTTTTCGACCCAAAATTCCCAAAATAATATACCGATTGACCTAGAATTGTTTTACAGCACAAGTAAAGGGAAAATTTCGAAAAATAAAAAAGTTAAAAATTAAGGTAAATTTTGATACTAACAAGTTTTCGCGAAAATCTAAATTTGCTCCTATCTTTTATCGTGTTGACGCAGGACCTTGATTTTTATACATAATAGGGACTATAGACCTCAGTACCTGGTATAAATTTCAACTTGCTAGGTCCACCCGTTCCTGAGAAAATCGGTGGTGACACACGGACAGACAGACGGACAGACGGACCGACGGACAAGAGAGTGATCCTATAAGGGTTCCTTTTTTTACCTTTTGCGGTACGGAACCCTAAAAATAAAACTGGTCAAGAATGGAGACATAATCGCACACCAGTAAGTTACCTTCTAAAGTATTAACATCTTTCTGATTTTGGAGCACTTATGCATAAAATCACGTTCATGAATCGAGTCAGATCCTCTATATGTATGATCGAAAACATGATTTGTGTATCCTAATAAAGAACCGTTAGTAAATCCCATATAATATTAATAGTAACATAAACCCTTTATGGGGTCAGATATAAAAGGCAGTGATCCTTGACACGGCGAGCGTCGTTTGGAGGTTCCTCGCTCTCCAGAGCTGCTTGCCCCAGCTTTAACTCTGCCCCGCTGCCAATCTTAGTTTAAGTTTTAAGTTAATGATGAATGAAAAAAAATATATTTAAAAAAATAAACCTATCAATAATAATAAAATCGTAGCATTACCTTGACACTGGTATCCTTGTTTTCCCAGGCCCCTGGAAATAAGAAAAATATTGAAATTGAGAGAATATTTTGTGTCGCAAAACAGACAGCACAAATATTGTATTCACATAATACAAGAACCAGTACTGCAATGAAAAAACATGGCGAGTAGATGTAGAGTAGTAGGATGGACAGCTTGAAGAGACTGAAACCACATATGAGCTTCTGGTTAGGCACCACTCTGGTACTGACAATCAAGCTGCACACCCTGGGACAGAATAACATCAGATCATCACTGCTTCTGAAAACCGCTGGCTCACCTCGTGTGTACTATTTTATATTAGTATGACAGAAGCCATACTAATGTAATGTAAAGAATGAAATCACTGGTTTTTCGGTGAAGGAAAATATTGTAAGGGAACTTGCATAATACATTTATGTCCATTGAAAACTTCAAAGGCGCATGCTGCAGCAACTCGCACCGCGCCAGTGTGTTCTTTAAGGCTGATTCAAAAGCGGCAATATTTTTGTAATTTGTAAAAGGGTATCTGGAAAATAAGAGCGATATGGCCAGCCTATGCAGAAGAGTGGAGTGTGGACTGACCAGATGAACTCGCGGCAGTGGCTACAGAAGGTGGGCTGGCGCAGAAAGGTGGCCATGAACTTGTGTCCGTTGACCTGGTGCACGCGCCGACGCATCGCGCCGCGTCGCCGCGCAAACCCCGCGCCCTCCTTGAACTCGCGCCCGCGCCCGCCACCGCCACCACCCGAGCGCGGCGGCTCCGCCCCACTTGCTGCAAGTTCGAGACATTGTAACAGGGCAGTGCTACAAACACCGGCCTGGGACTCTATTTTAAAATCATTTCTATGGTTTTCACATATAAATACAGCAGATTTGCGAACGATATTGTATTGACTGATATATTTGTGTGTTAAAGCCAATGACCAGGTTTAAGGTCCTCTAATAACACAAGGAAAGAAGTCAGAGATAGCGCTATACGTTGCCGCCAATAGCAAGACCTAGCATTATACACGCCTCAATCATAAAATGAAATAACAAAAATACAAATTCCGTACAATCATTTATGTAGTGATACTACAAATAATAAAAAATTAACATGAATTCTTAATAAACTTCATTGTAATATAGTAAATCCATCCAGTTTATTTCTTTTTTGTTCTGTATTATATAATTTTTGGTGTGGACAATAAAGACTTAATCAATCAGTCAATCTCTAGCATCTAACCTAACCAAATTTATCAATTATATTATGTTTAAGTAATAGATAGCTTTTACACTTAAAACACATTACGGGCGCCTAGCCTATAAACGTTTCACAACTAGTTGCACCCTATGGTTTCACCAGTGTTTTCCAGGGATAAAAAATTGTCTATATTAACATATAGTTTAAGCTATCTGCATTCCAAATTATATCCAAAGCTGTTAAGCGATTGGGGAGAAGAAGTAACAAGGGTGCATACATACAAACTTTCGCTTTTATAATATTACTGTGAATAATGATTGAATAATAAACAATGCCATTAAACACTGACCTTGAGAATTCCATTTCAGATCTATTTTAAGATGCAGCTTTCCTTGTGGTTCTAGGTCCACCTACAAACATATAATTTAAAGATACATTAATACCCAATTATATACCCACTAACTTTAGGAATCATTACTGAAAATATACATTTGCAACATTTCAAAGTTTTAATAAAAACTACATGTATTAAATTAAACCTGCTTCATATTATACTCCAGTTACAGAGACTAGAAATAAATAAAAGAATAGTGCCACACTGAGCTATTCCACTAGTTCCACTATAAGGTTTAGAGGCAAGTTTACAAGGCAAATAGTTCCATATGCTTTAATCCAAGACATAGATACTAAATATCAAAGCTCTATTCAAAGCATCTCCCTAGTTGAGTGAACAAAAGTATAATTAATAACACAAAAATTATTATAATTTATTTGCCCTAGCAAAACCCACTCACACTGAAGTAATTTTAGAATATTGTTTTTATTCCTTATTATAAAGACTCCAGTGCAAAGTCAGGTCCAATGATTAGGCTGGGCAGTATTATTGATTTACAACCAATATTAATATAAACCTATTTCTTAAGCAATCAATAAATATGATGATTCCTTAATCTTATTAGTAAACAATTTATTAATTTCCTGTCAGATACAAAAAGAAAGTACATTCAAGGTCAGATGAAATGCCAATGATTCACTGAATTTCTGACTCATACTGCGAGACACTTTCATAGAAAGATTCCAATAATAATATAACCAGTACTGAAGAAGGAAAACAACATTAAAACAGCTCAGGAATTTCACCTCATCCAATAACTGGACATATTTAGGATCGGGAGAGGAAAACCTTCTCCTCAAATGATTCATATTGGTATTTATGCAATATGTTATTTTTAAATTTTACACTTCATAGAGGTATCCCATACTCTCTATTAAAATTAAGAGGGACAACAATGTGATACTAAATAATAAAAATGAGGCACAATATACTGATTAGTTAACTTAATTTTAGAAATAATCACAGCATACTGATAAATTTAAACTTCTCATTATACTAAGGTTATCTCCCAAAACAAACATTACACAAACACATTGATAAGATAGATAAAAACAGTCTTAGTGCAAACAGAGAATCTGTGTATCTTATCTAGAGATTACAATGGATAAACTCCTAAAGATAGACACATAGGTATGTTTAAGTCATTATCAGTGGCTAAACAGTGTCGATAATATAAGGTGTGTTACAGTCGTTGAAGTTTACAAGTGTGCCTTTTATAGCAAAATTGCAATTTTTTGGTTTCAAATTGCATTCAATCACTACATGTGCTTGGACAAACTACATGCAAAAAGGAACTATTTACATCAAATTTATGTGCCTGGCAGTTCTGACCTAACCTAAGAATGGTAGAAATTGTCAAATGCAGTGGAACATACACTGTCAAATACTTTTTTAGTATGAATTAAACCTAAGAAAAACATCGTGCAAATACTCTAATAGAACAGAACTGCATACTTTTATAATTATAATGAATATCTGTGAAAAAGGCCCACTTGTAGAATACACCCAAAAAAATATACAATTGTCATATGTAGAGTTAATTATTCATTCAAATATAGTAGCAAGATCTCACCCAGAAGTCTGAAGCATCCTTGTCTCGATGCACAAGATCTTCAAAAGGTATTGTGCAGTTTGCAACAAAGTCATCTGGAGGGATCGCTGCATCGTGGAACACGGTGATTCCCAGACTACAACAAGCAACATTAGCACGGAACTCATTGGTGAGTACACAAAAAAAAACTATCTAAAAACCAATACACTTAATCTCACTTGATTAAAGAATATACAAATTATGATTTTTAATAGCACTTCTTTAGTAAAATCTACATGTGTAAAGTTTTTATCTATATCAGGTTTTAATTTCAAAGAAATAAACACCAATATTAGGCCCTGTGGGGATGATGTGTTAGATCATACATTATTCAAGCTCTCTAATAGAGGATAGATGGTAAGTTGTAAATTTTGTGATCAGCTTGTCTGTTAACTCTATAAAATAATAAATATATATACTCATATATGTACATATATTTATTATTTTATGGATAGTTATTCCACTGTTATTAAATATTGTGGTATATCTAGAGATTAGTTATATTATGAGTTATAGTTAGTTAGCATACCTAGTGACATTGTGAACCTCGTGAATGAATGTCTCATTCCAAACGGGGTCGAATGTCTTCGGTTTGGTGGTGGAGCGGTCCAGGTGGTGCTCGTCGGCGTCTATCGACACGTACGGGTCTATCGGCTGGTCGTCTGCAACCACATCCCATATTTACACACCAACACCCATTTTAGTAAACACACTACGCCTACAGAATGCGCAGTGTTACGCGCGAGTTGTGCCTTCGTGTTGATGTTTATGATTACGATCGCACGCGGAGTGAATCAGAGGCGCGGCGGAAGGCCAGTTCCAGGACCTACCAGGTTTCCCGAAGGTCATGTTGTGCCGTTTCTGAAAGTCGGTCGGTCTGAGGCCCGTGGCCTCACAGATCCGCACCCGCACCGTGCCACTGAACATGGCGCAGCCGACTGTGCACCGTTTCGCCGAGACCGCGCCGCCACACGATCACTTCCACACTATTAACACACTTAAAAACATTGAAGGTGCTTCATTTTTAACGCAAAAAACTAAAAGCCTTGACATCGACGGGATCCGCCATGGATGGAAATTTTGCTCTATGTCTATGGTATTGAACACTGCGAATCCGATTTCGATTTCCTGAAAAAAAGTTTTCTTTTTTGATTATGGTTAGCATTACAGTCTCAATTACAGTGATTAACACAAGGATACAGCATATTACTCCACCCGCTATTTATGAAACTCGGCCCTGAATTTGGCCGGGAGGTATATTAGAAAAAATAATAGGAGAGAGAGACCGTAGTTCCAATCAACTCCGAACATTACCTATGTAGTTAAGCCACAGCGGCAGGTGAAATTTGATGTTAGCATGGTAGCGATAGCAAAAAATAATTAAAGTTACATACTTACTTACTTGTATGTATTATACGTATGTATTTACAAAAAAAAAGTATTTAATTATTCTATCAGTTATCTAACTTCCATCACATACGCAGCTTATGTGATAGAAGTTAGATATTGTACTTTGCTTAGTTTGGGGCTGTGTGTAATGTGCCCTACGATATGTATTAATTTATATATTTGTGAGTGTACTCGATACTAATAACGTAGCTGTTGTCTTCAATATACCTAAACTTATCATCATAAAAGTTCTATAAAAGAATTTATCACCAAGCTGCCATTTGGATTTTACCCTATAGATTAACTGTGCCTGATTTTTACTATTTTTATTTATTTAAATTTGAAAAGTATTGAATATACATACTATTGAGTACGAACGTTGACCAAAATATGGTATCTATGTAGGTATTTATATAACTTTGACATTAATATTTTAAATGCTGAAGTTTATCTCTCTTTAAATTTGTGCTTGATTCTCCAGTAACAGTGTAATAAATTTGATGAATGCAGATAGCTTAAAACCTAGATTAATACTAATACACAGTTTTACCTGTAAAATGTGGAATGTGTGAAGCCGCCGGCTGAAGCAAGTATATTATAATAGTGAATTAAAATTACTTTAACTTTTTTTAATTTGTACAAGCAGTGACAGTAAAATTAAATTATTAACAATTAGATATTGTCAAACATAATTTACATTGTGATATTCAGTACGTCTATAGTCAAAATATATAGGTAACTCATAATTTTGAAATTTGACTTCGTGGAATGAAAATAAATGATAGTTTTTTAGTAAAATAAAGTTTTGGCGGGAACGTGGAAAAGTTGTATCGCTGCAGTTTATATTTTTTCAAAAGATGTGTTTTTCCAATAGTTTATGTATAATAATACTGAGGGGTTATATTCCTATATTGCTTTTTATAAATTAATGTCACCACTACTTTACTAAGGCACGACTGAACACGGCGATGACATATGTTTGTGATTTTAACTGTGATTTAGAAATAAATTATTGGAATTTGGAATTCTTATAAAATGTTTGAAAATAACGCAAAACACACGAAACTGGCTAATACACAAAGTGCGACGCCAAAAATAAATATGAATGAAGTTGAAATAGCTTCATGGTAATTTAGTACGGCACTAGTCCGATGTGAAGTGAACTCTAGCTAGTCCAATGATTCCAACGGTGTTTTATATAAGCGTCGCAAGATGTTATGAAAAGTATCTAATTTGTGTTGGTTCCTACTATCGTTGTTGACGTTGTTTGCGTAACTATTTAGGCTTCTATTTCATTCGGCTTTTCCGTTTGTAGAAACTCAGTCAACAACTCAACATGTCAGTTTGAGTTTCGGCGACTTTCAGCTGTCAGAGGAATGAGATATATAAAAATAAAGTATGAATTTATTTTGAAGACTTGAGGTTGAGAAACCATATGTCCAACATATTTTGCCGACGTAAAGAAAGATTATCTTCTAGACCTTCACTAGAAAGAAACAGATTAGTACAACAATTTCCAGAAGCCGAATTGTTTTGGAAAAAGAACTTTGTTTTTCTTTTTTAGATCATTACTATGGGATTCCTTACAATATTAAAGAAACTGCGACAAAAGGAGAAAGAAATGCGAATTCTCATGCTGTATCCTTTTTAAAATCCAAAACTGCCCGTATGGTTTGATATATGTTGTAAACTTTTGTGTACTATGCATGTGTACCATGCATGACCTGTGATCTGAGACATTTGTTGTCGCAGCTAAAGTTACTTATAATTTATATATACTATGTAAAATTGGGAGAGCGGAATCCTCTGGCACAGGGAATTCATGCCTAAAAGAGGACACCAACGTCACCAACCTAAATTGTAAACTTGTCAACATGTTAAAGAAATTAAAGTATTATTTATTAGTTACCATAATGGTCTAAAATATCTCTATGACCATCAGGCAAGAAGAAAATTTCACAAAAAAACTGCACCTTCACAAAAAAACTGACAGCCTACTGAAGATAATTCTTTAAAACTTAATATAATATAATATAGAACAATCTGAAGTATATCACAAGTAGTGAATACCTTTTGTAATAAAAATACTAGCTGCGCCCCACATGCTCATGTGTCACATTCTAGGATAAAAAGGAACCTATGTGTTAATGCAAATTTAAGCTATCTGTGTTCCAAATGTCATCTAAAACTTTATTTTTTATGCTTATGTTATGAATAAAACCTACACTAGATTTTATGGCTCACCCGATATTAAGTGGCAGTGTGTTTGAAGATGGCAAACACAGCCTGGGATGGAAACTAATTCTCAAGTGATGTTGCCGGAACACAAAAGTCCAAGGCAGTAGTTTTTAACATGGCTGGATCTAGCCAACTTAGTACTAGGGAGTACCCTACCACCATGCTATGGTTTTCTCGCGATGTTTTCCTTTCATCTAGAGCTCAAGCTTGTTCTTAGGATCTGAACCCACACAACTTAAATACACATCTTGTTAAATGATTGTATTATTTCTGTTTTGTAATCATGGCATGAACTATAAAGAGTTATCTATCTATCTTAGTCTGTGGTCTGACCGCACTAACCACTGAGCTATCACTGCTACATAATCCTTTACATGGTTAAAGTATGGTTACTGTCTAGCAGTAACTTTAGAGTGATCCTGGATTAATAGTCATGCAATGTATTCATTACAATGTTATCCTAATGCTTAAGTGTATACTTTGCACATAATTTTTCAATTAGTGTTTTTTATATAACTACTATCTGTAGTTATAGAAAAAACACTAATTGAAAAATTATGTGCAAAGTATACACTTAAGCATTAGGATAACATTGTAATGATTAGATAGACGTAGAGATAGATCTCAATTAAAATGTGGTTAATTCCTTAACTTTACATGTCAGAGGGTTAGATAACGCTGGCAAGACAACAATACTGAAGAGGTTCAATGGAGAGCCCATAGACACAATCTCACCCACTCTCGGCTTCAACATAAAAACATTGGAGCACAAGGGATACAAGCTCAATATATGGGATGTTGGAGGACAGAAGTCCTTGCGGTAAGCTTTGCTTTATAACCTGTGATTATTTTACATAATTGAAATTGTATTAGTATGCTGTCAGAACACTCTGTTAAGAGCTTAGCTACAAGTTTTTGACTTGAGGACTTAGCTCTTTAGAATACTCTACCAAGAGTTCTACTCTGCAAGACCTTGTGTCAGCAGACGGGTGGTGGTAGTTTCTAGCTTACAGTTATAAATTCAACCCATACTCAATGGTGCTCAAACTTCACTAGTTACCATCGCAAATACATTTCTTTCTACCTTTCTTTTTCTACCCTGTTAGCTTATTTGGTAAAGTTCTGCTTTGTGAACTGAAGGGTGTGGGTTCGATTCTCACTTAGGTCTAACATTTGTGTGACTAACATAGATGGTTCTTCTGTGTATGTGTATTCTGTATAGGTATATATTCACAAAAAATAAGTATTTGAATATTCTGACAATTGTCTGGTTCCGATAGTACAAGCTTTGCTTAGTGTTTGGGGCTAGTTGTGTGAAAATATATTACAATTATTTATTTTCTTGTTTATATTCATTTGGATCCCATAAACACAAAACTCCCGCTCTGTACATCCATATACAGCTTTACACGTAAAACAATTGAAATAATTACTAGCATTTAATGAACTGGTTCTGAATTTTTGTATAGTTCGTACTGGAAGAACTATTTTGAGAGCACTGATGGAGTGACCTGGGTGGTGGACAGTGCTGACGCGACGCGGCTGGCGGACTGCGCGCGCGAGCTGCACGCGCTGCTGCGGGAGGAGCGGCTCGCCGGCGCCACGCTGCTGGTGCTCGCCAACAAAGCCGACCTGCCCGGGGCGCTCTCACTGCACGATATCAGACAGGTACCCCGACATTAACTGAACACACTATACACAGGCTGCTTTTAGGTTTAACAAGTTCAGAGGTTTGGGCTTGGGTTACCTTTATTTAACCTAAACCTATTTAAGTACTTTTTAACGATGCTTTTACTTTTTTTTACAATTTTTTTTAGCGATTATATCTTAGTGGTTAGCGCGGTCGGTTCACATACCGAAGGGCGTGGGTTCAAACCCCAACAATGAGCTTGAGCTGTTGAAGGAAAACATCGTGAGGAAACCATAGTGTGGTGGTAGGGTACTTTCTAGTACTCGGCTGGCTAGCTACCACCATCAAGTTGAAAACCTGTCGCCAAGCATCTAACAGTGTGTTCCGGCAGTCTCACTTGAGAGCCAGTTCCATTCCAGGCTATGTGTGGTTTACCATCTTCGACCACAACGTCACTTAACATCAGGTGAGTTGTGGTCAATCACCAAGCCTGTCAGCCATAAAAAATAATAATAATAATATAAACTTAAACACTTTTCTTTCATATATATTTTTAATATTCGTATTTTTTTACATACAGCTGCTTCCCATTTAGAGTGATTTGAAATACAACCTATATCTGTGTCTACAACCAACGAACTCAACAGCCGTAACTGATTGATTCCTACTCCGTCTCCAGGCTTTAGACCTGGACAGTATCAAGACGCACCATTGGCGCATCGAGCGGTGCTCCGCCGTCACCGGCGAGAACCTCATACATGGCGTCAACTGGATGCTCGACGACATCGCCTCCAGGATATTCACGCTCGACTAGACTGCGCCGCGCCGTGAGACTGGCTATAAACAATAATGAACATGGAGCTGGTACTCATAGCCAACTTTATACTGCCTACTCTAAGATACTACTTTAGAATTAGAACATGGCCTATATGATTTATTACAATACAACTGCACTTCGTGGTTCCCTCCACTATCCTACGGGAACCAAAGTTTACTATGAGTTAATACTTGTATTTCGGGTTATCAGAATTATAAAGTTGAGATTACTATATATCCTTGCACATGTAGCACCGTCCAGAGATAAAAATGTTTCGCGCGGAGACGTCTAGACATTATATAGCTATCTCACCTAGACTTGTCTCGTCTCACATGTTGGACACTCATATATCAGTCTACCATAAACCACGTCGGTTCGTCGCTGTACGAAAAGAAATCGACAAACACTTTCGCATTTTAAATATTAATAGTGAGGGTATAAGATAACAAGCTTATTCTAGAGTTAACTTTAATCTATTGTACTAATTTTAATTGGCTAGTATATTTTATTGCATTTGGTGCGGTTTGAGAAAGAGTGTAGTCTCTTTACTACAAAAACGTGGTATTAAAGCTTGATTCCCACTGATGTTCAGTCGATGTGCTTCGCATTCAGTGTGTTCAGTGGGGATCGTGCCTTACTATGGCGCGCATAGAACACCGTTATATTTATATATGCATAGCTTTTTCTATCCAGCAGGAAACCTATTGATTCCATTATTTTTAAATGTAAAATATAAGATCCTATATTTTAATTTGATTTCATTTATTGTATCCGATTATTATGAGACAGTATAGAGGTCAGGCTCGATTCGTGATACAGTCGCTCCAGAACCCTACTTTATTAATACATAATTAACTGTGATGCTTGTATATTTTAAATTATAAGTTTTATTAATAAACTTTTGTAACAGATATAATGACTTTTATAATAATGTCCAAATCATAATATTTGTACTTATATACTTCAATTGGCAAGCTAAATTAGGCAGTTAAAAGGCCTAAGGCTTAAAACCCAAATCCCATTCCTGGCTGTGTGTTTATCAACAGCATATCAAATTGTCATGACAGAAAAATGTATGGAAAATAGGACAGCGCCCCTGGCGGCAGAAAACAAATTGTTTTCTTTAATACATTTGATTGTTGTTTACATACTTACTAAGTACGTAATTCTTGCAAATAAGGATGTTAGAACCAAATCATTCTGTCGAGTGAAACATGTTAATGCCATCCTTGACCACATGATCCAGTGCGGGTCAAAAATGAAGCAAAGCTAAACATATTATTAATAAGATGGTAAGGTTTAAAGTAGGCTGCCGAAATCAAACTCAGTAATAGCATAAAATCCACAATATATTTTCGTCTATACATAATTCACATGGGTTACCGACTACAGTCATTGTTGGGAATGTTCCAAAGAGGCCGGGGGCTCCTCACTCTGCTCGAGCTCAGGCTGTGCACTAGTTTCTGAAGTGTTCTCTACATGTTTCTGCTCCGAGTTGACAGCCGAGTCCAGGGAAGGTACCGACACCTCAGCTGTGTTTAGTTCAGATACTAGTTCTTCTCCCGGAACAGGAGGAATTTCACATTCTGTCGACTGCAAGCTCGAATCTGTTTTGTTTTCTTCAGGCTCTGTTGTAGCTTTAAAAAAAATATAGACGTAATTACACTCCTGGATATATACAATGCTTTTTTCAGTGGTGGCTTTAGTGGGGAAGTTGGAAATTATTTCCCACTTTCCCCGCTGATGGGATGTTGGGAATACCGATGATAGCTGCACCTCGCTTGCATGCTCATTTTCCAGGATAAAAAGTAGCCTTTGTCTTAATCCAGAATATAAGTTTTAGCTATGTGCATTCCAAATTTAATTTAACATCGGTGACAAGCACAACATGTATTTCTTTATGCGCATTCATACTTAATAACAATGCGTCACCTTTATCCATTCCTCATAAAATAAGATCCTTAAGGACTATTGCCACGCTAATCTCATTTTAGATTTTTTCATAAAAAGAACTAATTTATAAGTGCCAGTTATTGGAAGATTTGTGACCACACACAAAGTACGACTAACTTTTTGCCAGAGTCTATGTACAATTTAGTTGCCTTCAAATCTATATAGTAATAGTAAAGGTTTCAGGAGAGTTCCATACCAGAATACAAGAGGTAGGGTGCAGTCAAACAAACACATATTACATAAAGGAAAGTTAATTTATTAGCCGGGGATTGGGAGTTAAAGAGTTGTCAAGGTGCCTAATATAATAATAAATATAATTCCTAGAGGGTAACCTATCAGCTCACCTGCTCCCTTGGCGTCCTTGTCCTCTTCTTGCTTCACCTCCACCTCATCATGATGATCATCATTGTCACTATCATCTTTATCCATGTCCGTGGCAAACTTGTCCCTCTTCCGTCCCCTTTCCTCATCATGCTGCCCCTTTTCCTCCTTAATATCCTGTCCATTCTTTTCATGAGTCTTATCTTCTCGAGCTGGATCATTTTCTTTAGTTCCAGGGCCGCGTTGGCGCAGGCAGCGTTGTTCTATTCGCTGCAACTCTTCTTGTAGTTCTTGTCGTTTTTTAATCATATATTCTGAAATTTCAGACAATTTGGATTATGTTACTAAGACTATAAACAAAAAAACAAAAAATAATTAACCAACCCATCAAAAAGTAAGTTATTACAGGCCTAGTGTTAATATTATATTGCCCCAAAGTAACCATGTTAAAAAAGTTTAGACTAGCAAGAAATCTTGCTTTAGTGAACTCATGTATTACAGCCATGTAACTGAAAAGAACATCACTCTTGCCAGTTATAGCTTTTTACACTATTATATTGTGAGCTCTTGCTATTCTAAACTCAATAATATTCATCACGCGAGAACCATTACGGAAAGCCAACGCTTCTTAAATACCTCCAAAGCATTTACTTACTGCGATAGGGAGGACCATGTTTGGCTGCAAGTTTACAATTATCATATAATTCTAGAACTGGTATTTAACATTGATTTCAAACAATGCATTGTTTTTCCCCACATTCCTTTATATATACCGAGACAGATGAGGAATACATCTCAAAATAGCAGTAAAGCATGAATTTAACAAAAACATTTCCCAAGAAGCAAGCTTTTATTGAAAGTAATGCAATACAGATGAGTATCATAAACTCATCAGTATTAAAATGCATTACACTATTTGTGTGGAAATTCTTAGCTAGCGACACCGGCAAGAGAACTTACTTTCATGATATTTTCTACTGGACATGAGTTTCTCTTCAGCTTTATCATTCATCTTTTTAGGTATCCAGTACATGTGAGGCTTCGACCGAGTTAGGATGAAGTTCCCTAGTTGTTTCTGTGATTCCTCCCATTTCTCGAACTCCTGGACGCGCGCCATTTTGGCTTCAAGTGCTTTGATTGTTGCTCTCTTGTGCTCTCTCTCGGCAAATAGTGTTTTCCGTTCTTTCTGTTCTCTTTCCTTTTCTAAGCGGGCTTGTTCCTCAATTTTTCGTTCAACTTGGGCTTTCTTTTCTTCCTGTAATGTATTAATCAATATTAATTGGATGCCAACATGTAGGTTTGTGGTTTAGTTATGCCGAACAGTAATACTATTTTTAGTCATTGCAACACTATTTTGATTCAATATTTAAATTGAAAACCTTTTATATAAGCTTTCTCGCTATATGGAGTATGTCCATTCTCCACTTGGAGAGTGTTCATATCTGCAAAATAATTTCTATATACCTTCTTATTTAAATAATTGCAGTACCAACCTTGGTCTGTAAAACTATTTCCTCCTGCTTGAATTTCTGTAGAGTGCCAAGTAGAGAGCCGAACATCCTCCGGTTCCTTGTCCTGGCCTGCTCGTCATCTCCCTGCGCTCGGAGTACTGCCGCGCGTGTCGGGAGCTCGCGGGACACCGCCGAGGGCATGCGGACGCGCTTCGGTCCAGGACTATCGTCTTCACCATCACTGTCTTGTGTGCGGGCTGATAATCTGCATTTTTGTGATAGTAAATGGTCTATTCATTCAAAATAGCACATGGATGTGAGTTTTTTAACTTGTTACATAGTATTGGACTGCCCTATTAGCTTATTTGGTAGTAGCTCTGCTTCTTGAGCTGTAGTGTGGATTCAATTCCCACCACATTACCACAAAAATTTACATCAGCACATATAGATGTATGATGTTCTAGGTATTAAAGACATACAAGTATGTATTAACAAAAAAAGTATACAAGTATAGTTACTGTATGAAAAATCAATTATCAAATTATCAATTTATCAAATAGTGTTAGTATTCAATTATGTCATGAATGAAAAGGGTGATTTACTTTAAAAAAAAATATGGACCAATGCAATTGGGTAAATTACTAAAAGCCAGCTATAATTAAATAAAGTTACATAAGTAATTATTTATATAGTTGGAATTGATGCTCAGTCTGATGTGAACATGACCGACTTCAATCTTGGCTCACCTGCTAAAGACAGTCTTGGTTTCTTGTTTCCGTTTACCGAAATGTTCATCGATTTTGTTGAAGCTGTTTCCAGAGTCTGCGAAGGAATTACGTCCTCCTGTACGATTGGCGCCCCTAGGATATTCTCCAGCGGAGTTTATTCTATAAGTATATAATCAAATTACGTCGAAATCACAAAAATATATGCTCGAAAATACGTAAAGCTTCAAGGTAACTTACTAACCTATCGTTTGAGAATCTTCCAGTCGTTTGTACGATTTTTTTAATGTTTTCGTCTATCTTGAATAAACTGCTTTTTTCATTTTCAAGTTGTGCTCGTAATGTAGTAAACGAAACTGCTACTTCTGTCCCCATTTTCTCAAAAAACAATAAAACTACCAATGCATGAATTTGATCAGAATATTTTTCTAACTTTTTTTCTGTTTTGTTTGACGCGAACATAGATTACAAATATATTACGTTCCATCTTTAAGCCCTACATTGACTACTTTTCTATTACACCTTCAAATAATTAATTAATATAGTACCAATTTTTTTGTCGTGATTATGTAAAGATAATTTAGGTTTAACGAGTAATATTAAATTTTCGTAAAATTAATAAATTTACGTGATGAACCGTCAACGAATGATGCATGCATCCATATATTCCATATATCTTAGTACAACTACTCGACCATAGATGTCACAGATGTAGCGTTACTAGTGTTACAAAATATTTTTACTTGACACAAGATGACGCCTCTAATTCCAATCTTCCCGTATTTTATATCTAACTTTTAACCATAATCGATGGACATTGTATAATTATGATGGTAATGCGAATTTCAGTAAGCACGTCTCCGTTTTTACATTAACAGAATATAGAATATTCTAGATGCCGCCTGCAAATGTAGGTAGTTACTTAGTTACAACCAACTAACTAATATAGGTACCGACATTTTTTCTTTTCGGTATTTGTAGATTATAAATCAATCACTTGTCCTAGTCAGTAATCAGATGCAAGCAGATGTCGGGCAGTTTAATTTCACGCACGTACCGCCCACGCCTGCTCCCGACTGTCAACGGCGCGTCACCTGTGACATTCATCTTTTTTCTTGCGTAGGTACCTAGCACTAATATATTATTATTATTATGTAATTTTGTACTATATACATAGAATTCGCCAGTACCTAGGATCTAGGTCTGATAGACAAGATTCGGAAACTATCGATTTTCAAGCCTAATTAAGTAGGTAAGTAAACAGAACCAAACGTGACACGTTAGGTAAATACATCCCTACTTATAGAGCTTATAGGTACTGTTGTAGGTAGGTATCATGGGAAACAATTACCCTAATGACCAAACTATAAAACTTAATCGGAATGATTTGACCATAAATGAGTTTGTGGTTAATTTATATCTATAGATGGGTAGATACCTAAGTAGATAGAAATTCTTTATTGTGCTCACCAAGTACAGAAAACAAAATAATCTTATAAGCTAGGACTCAAGCTAGGACGACCTATTATCTTATGTAGGTACTAAAGTAGCGTAAGTAAAAAATATATATTAAACAAATATCGTAGGACATTACACACAGCGTCATCTGACCCCAAACTAAGCAGAGCTTGTGTGATGGAAGTCAGATAACTGATAGTTTATTTCTTGTAAATATCTAATTACAATACATACAGAACACCAAGACACAGAACAAATTGTTTATTTTATTAATTTGTTTATTGTACAAAATGTTTGTCCTGGGTGACAATCGAACCCACGCCCTACAGCTCTTAAAGAAGATATAGGTACTACCAATGAGCCAACAGGGCTATCAAAAACACGAACAAGTGCGAGTCAGACTCGCCCACAATTCAAATTCCGTACAAGCTAGTAAGCTATAAATTCTTGTTCTAATCCCCTAAAAAGAGTCCCTATTATTTGTGATTAAATTAATAATGTATAGTTTTCGGATTGTTTCCTTTATGTGCAGGTACTATAAAACAATGCTTCTTGCCAAATTTCATAGTTCTAGGTTTTGATTCCCTTGTAGGTGTCGAGAAATATGTTTTTTTGCGACATAAACGGCTGTAACTTTTTTTACGATAACTGAGAAGTTTGATTTGTTCACAGCTGCAAAGGACTACCTATATAACAGATCTGCGTATATGGTTTTAATTTCAACTCGATACCACCACGCGTTCCCGAGACAGGTCTTGACAGACAGACAGACGGTCAGACGCACAACAAAGTGTTCCAAGGGTTCCTTTTATTTCGTTTTGAGTTACGGAACCCTAATTGACAACCGTTGAATTCTCCAAATATCACACATTTTCATTTCCATCATATTTGGAAACAAAAAGCAAAAGTGACAGCGCCGCCGCCGACGTGTTGGGCGCGCACTGAACCTCCGAGGCGCGCTCGAGCGCACATCCTCCCACCAACTTTATGAAAAAACCAATTAGCTGAAATGTGGAGATATTCTGAACGCGGCGAGTAAATCCGGTACGCGGCCGTGCGTTCACGCGTGCATGAAAAATGGCTGCAGCGAGCAGACGCGCTCGTAAAAGTGTTAGAAGCTCTATTTTAAAACTTCGTACAGTTTCACACAGACTGGCATTGTTTAAGTAGAAGTATTCGTACATTTTTATTAGTAGACTTCGGTAACGCAGGGCCGGCCGCAGAGAAACGGACGGGGACGCGCGCGACACGCTCGATGCTGGGAAGCAAAGGCATTAGAAGATAGTAAGCACCTAATACAATAAAAATGAGACTAATTTTCCCCGGACTCTAATCTTATATACCAAAAGATTTGATTCAATGTTCCTAATCCGTAGAGATTAGGAACATTGATTTAAGTAGATATTATACTTATTGATATATGTATGTATAATCGAGGTGTTTTCTAAGCCTGATGTGTGCTTCATAGGCGACATCGTCGCTTACTAGCAAGCGAGTTGGTCGTGAAATGCGGACTTGGTATTTTGGGTAAGTATTATCTATTTATTATATTCCTGCACCTGCCTTTAAATGTTCCCTCTGCTATAAAAAAAAAACAATTTGAAAGTGTGTTGTGACTTGTAGAAATGCTCAGTTATAGGTAGGTACGACCTTATAGGATCCTAACTATCCAAAGATGCCCAGACCGCACATTCCTTATTTGCTGTAATATTTTGGAACCATCTAGCCGATTCGGGCTACATCAGCCACAAGCCTTACAGCAAATTATGTTATAAGTAGGCTTTCGTTTATCACCACAAGAGTAGTACCTATAAATAGGCAGGTAATAAGCGGTGTTACTGCAAAATCAAATCTTCCTCATGACGCCGACGCCAAGAGCTCATTATTATTTTCAGTTTCCCTGGTTAGCTCGCCCTGACTGTACCCGCTACCCTGTTCGTGTAATGTATGTCGCGTGTCCCGTCCCGCACAGGCCGCGCGTCACTCCGCGTCACGCGCCACGGCTACTTCCCGAGATAGACGCCGCGCCGTCCTCCTGACGAGCCCGCCAGCAGCCCGCAGCGGGCCGGGGTCACGCAAGTTCATTCAATGCCTGTCTACAATCAGAATTACAGGAAATTCATACAACGGATGCTGAAATTATAACCTGGGACTTCTGATTTCCAACGTCAGGACCATTAAACCATTTATTCGCGCTATCCCACTTTTCATGCACTTTTCTATCGTTTATGCAGTACCTAGGTCTAAATAAAGTGTTATCTATTGTTAAATCTTGCAAATTGATATACTAGCACCTCTGTGCGCCTACAAGTTATACAAAGCCGTCTTACGTCTGATTGGAGCCATTCAAATATTAAATAGGTAAAGCACAATTTTTGTAATTATTAACCCCTCCCTCTCTCTTGCCAGGAAAAGTATGCAAAGCTCTTAGGTACTCCCCTCTATGCTTACGTACATAAAAATTAGTTTTATTTGGTGTCGCTTTTTGCGTTTCGCATAAGGGCCTACCGAGAGGATTCATGAGCAAAAAGGAAACGCGGTACCCATACAAAGGAAAATAAACAATCAGCATACTTTATACGACATGGCTGACGTTATCACCATTCAGATTCCCCCATCCCTCATGACATCAAAAATAAGCAAAGCAAAAACCCCCAACACCTTTGGTGTTTATACCTAGGTAGGTAATTATTGAACGCTTCTCGCACAATTTTCTAATCCGAAAAACGCGTTTAGCTTTTATACCGATGAAATAAATGTACAATTAATTCATTTTGACAGTTCAGAACGACTATTGGCATATAGAGGAGGTACCTAAGTACCATTCCTCGCGAATTTCGTTGGTAAATGCAGCGCGTTATGCGTGAATAAGGGCCCTGTTTGTTTTATCTACTCTACTGAAGTAGAGTTATTTTGATATGTTTAGTTTTATAGTTATTTAGATAGAATAGAATGCACTTGTTTGTGCCGTTTGGGGTTGACACTTTAGGTTAGCTCGCGAACTATAGAACGCGAGACTATAGGGACTTGGCCAAAATTGGCGTTTAGAGGGCGCGTCAGGTGATTAGAATGTTGGCTATATACTTACTTTCGTTAAAAGCTTAGTATTGCCACAGTGGCGTAACTATACCATTTGAGGCTTCTGAGGATCTGTACCAAATTCATTGGATGGGGCTCCAGTAAAAATCGTCACGTAAAAATGATATGTTATAGAGTTCGAACTCTAGCGGCCGGAGGCCCGTGGCATTTCGCCAGCCCTGCCACCCTATACCTAGTTACGCCACTGCATTGCCATCCAGCGTGGCAAACGTTGCCAACATTCTAGTCACATTTCCTTCCTCTGATGAACTCATAGATTAGGTTGTTTTTACAAAGTTGCTATTTGTGTTATAATTATTATAAATTTTTGAATATCAAAATATCTTCTATAATCAACCCTCTTGAATCTGATATAGATTAATTTTAAAACTCTTGATGTAACTATCAGTATTAGGTGGCAGACATCCCCGTGACATCGTTAATTTGTAAATTGCATTGCAGCAAACGCATCGGCAACAAATTGGCTACTCGTTTGATCATAGCCACGCCACGCCACGCCATCGCCATTTGCGGCAAAACGACGCCGACGCCATGTTGCGCTGTCTGTTTTCCGCTGTCAGTCGACACGACATATTTGGCGGAACCGCGTGCGCCGCCGCGTACAAATAATAAAACGCTTATCCTGATTAATTGCGATGCCATTAGAAATAACTCGAGACTCTCGGCCGCGGTTGTTTATTCTTCTCTGGACGTTCAATAAAAAGCGGCAGAAAGCGCGGAACTAAAATGTTTTCATAGCTGTAATGTGGCGTTCGGAACGGATCTTATTTTTGATTCAACTCGGCTGGAACGAATTTCATAAATCTTTCACGCGTAGAGCGGGTTTAAAACATCTCTGGCATTATCGATGTAGATACCGACATATCTACTTTTTTAACTTTTTATTTCTATCCGTTTAATTATTTTACGACAGCATGGTCCACTGGCAGGTAGATGTATAAGTAGTATTTCTGTCTTTTACGTCTAGTTTATTAGTTTAGTCTCCGAATATTTTCAGTAACTAGTAGGTACCTACGAAGAGACCTTGTTATGACTTATCTACGAGTTCTGCCTTTAATCGTTCAAGCAAGAAAATATACCTTTATCTACTAGACCACAGTCGATACCTAAAACCTGTTGGCTCATTGGTAGTGTCTGGGTCAAAAGCCGTAGGGCGTGGGTTCGATTCCCACTCAGGAGAAGCATTTTGTGGTATAATCAAAAATGTTTATTCTGTGTCTGGGTGTTCTGTATATGTTATAAGTATGTATTTACAACAAAAACTTGACTGACTTCCATAGTAGGAACAAGCTTTGCTTAGTTTGGGGTCAGATCGCGCTGTGTGTTATGTCCTACGATATTTATTGTTTATTTATCTGTCTATTACTTATTGGTACACATAATAATCAGCAAAATTGCTTTTGGATCTATTTGAGAGTTTGAGTTTGAATTAAATAGGTAGATAGGTACCTACTACCACTTATTCAACTCGCTTGGTATCGATCGTTAAGGACCCAAGGATCTAACGTATCTATAGATAGCTTAATGTAAAGTTAGGGCAGTTAATTTAAATTACAATACCTTATTGAGTATTATTGCATTGCTTAATTCCATTTCAAGTCATATATAAGTGTGTCTCATAATATACGGCACAAATCTTCCTTTTTACATTAAAATTGTACACAGATACTTACTTTATGTATTATTTTTATTAGTTAACATTTTTAGAACTTAATAGTGTTACAACATCTCGTGTCTGTTCTTAATCTACGACGTGTTTTCCATTCTTGGTTGCCTGGAAGAGATTGCTTTCAGCGATAAAGCCGCCACTTGTGGTACTATTTTGTTTTCTGCACTTTATTTCTATTCTTGGTAGGTGTCCACAACAAAGAGTTTCTATCTTTTTCCTGCTCTAGTGTCAGAGAGTTAATATAACACAAGCCAAAGCTCTTCGAAAAAGAAAAAAATTACTCATTTTTATTAATGAATTAGGTACTTATAAATACTTCAAAGATCTTAAACTCAGAAGTATAAGGTTCTGCTTAAGTAGGTAGGTTATACCTACCTACTAAGGTAGGTAAAGTAGGTTTTCTTTCTCTTGGTAGAGAATTCCCGACGTCATAACGGTGCGATTATAGTAAAAAAATGAATTACTACCGCACTTGCAAGTATAGATAATATTTATATCGCGATGATGGCAACGTTACTGTTCGACTTAAAACCCGTCTGCTAAATCGTACATGCGCTACCGTCGTTGCCGTCCCAATTAGCCCTGAACCCCGGCGAGGCTAGCTACGGCCCACTACGCGACGCCACGCGACGTTGCGCGACGCTGCACCACGCCACACGACGGTACGCCGCATGTGGCGGCAACAAGGTGTGTCGCGGCAATGGCCCGCGCCCAGGCGCGGCGACCACGGCTGGCGGCGCGCCGGCGCTGCGCCTCCCTGCCTCTCGCTTGCCAATTGAACGTGAGGAAATCATACAAGTTCTTGGTCGACCAACAAGATGCACTTGAAAACAAAAGAAAACAACAAAAAGACACATCACTTTCCGTCTTCTTTGGTTCCATTTTTTTTTATGCAAAGGTACCGAGACGAAAGTAACGCTCCTACTAAATCTGGTGGTGATTGTTTATGACCATTGCAGTAGTATACCTAGTAGGTATGTTTGACCCAGAACTTTGAATAACAAAACAAAGTCGCTGCTTTGGCGGCATTGAGACATTCTATGTGTACATGATAGGTATATTTTTTATTTTAGCACAGGCACCGTGACCTTTATCATTTTTTTTTTTTTTTTACTTTAAATAAACTTATACTATAGGTATCTACGCAATACAGAGAAGGGGTAACGTAATCTATTACTACTAGTTTGTCTGCATATCGCGAGCGGAGTAGCAGCCCGCAAGCAGCCTGTAATGCACCTGTTTGTATGGTGGTAGGGTATTTTCTAGTAGGTACTCAGCTGGCTAGCTACCACCCTCAAGCTGAAAATCTGCCGCCAAGCATCTAACGGTGTGTTCCAGCAGCCTCACTTGAGAGCCAGTACCATCCTAGGTTAGGTGTGCTGTACCATCTTCGACCAAACTGTCACTTAACATCAGATGAGCAGTGGTCAAAGACCTAAACCATAAAAAAATACACACTTTGCTTGGCGGTGGAATATCTGCTCAAGAGTTCTACCACCTAATGAAATTCCCACTCAAATAACGCTTAATTTTCAGTTGTTTTCTATTAATTTTTATTCGGTCTAACGAAACCAAAATAAGAGCTTTCGTTAGTTCGCGTCAGTCTAGCTGGAAACACATGTGCGGCGCTTGCCTTGAACTAGGACAAGCAAGTTACATGATTACAATGAAACAGCTGACTCGCTAGACATATAATAAATGTACGTACTTATATTAATTTACTATTAGGTATGCTACACCGTTAGGTACGGGTGTACGGGTAGGCATAGTATAAGAGTAATTAAACTGTAAAATCTATAACCATACCAAAGCAAATAAAAAAAAATGAATGTCCACTAATACACGAATATTCAAAAAATAATAGTGTCGCTCGGGATGGTGTAAGGATTTTAACGATACCTAATACATCTGAATCTGTTCAGGTATTTAAAATTTATTGTGAAATATAGAAACTTTTTGTTATATGTCAAACGAAAACAAACTCCGCGGGCTTTTATGTGTTAATCTAATATATGTATAGATAAGTAAACTGCATTGCACAAACAAATCCATCCGGTCGTTTCAGCGCGAAGAAGTTACAAACATGCATACAACCAAACAAACATTCACTAATAAATTTTTCGTTAATTATTTATAGTACATTGTACCTATTTAAATTTCAATTTGATATGCTAATTTGTTTTCTCATTGGTTAATGTATAATTTTATGACATAATAAGACAGTAATTGATTAACCGTTTTTATGCCAATAAATAATTTGAATGTATATTAACATACATAATATTAGTGTGATAAAATAGGTTACACTGCTCACGTACTATTATTTGTTTGCGTTTGACAAGCGAACTAGGAAGAAAGCCCATTCCACGTGCAACAAGCGATCAGTACATATTCAGATCCAAGATCTGTAAGTCGATTTATCACATTTCATGATTGATGGCACCGGTATTCCTGTGGCTAGAAACCAGTGCATACAATTCTGGCTAACTCCGAACGTATTGGCAAGCCACATTTACCTACGTACATTTATCAACCAATTTGCTGTAATAGATCAACTGGTTGAAATCTGCTGACATGAGATGAACTAAATAAGCACAAGAGTAAGTAAGTCAGGACCGGACCTGTGTCGATGGAGGCAGGTTGTCCGTTTGAGGGGCTCCAGTGACCATGATCCTCAGAAATGAGGGACCGATTGAAGAAGTTAGATACAATACTAACTAGTTAGATACAATAATAACAAAGTGTACAAGCATCAGTAACTGGGTATCGAGCGGAGGTAAAAAAAAAAAAAAAAAATGTTTATGTTGTTTGGGTTCAGATTAATATCAAAATAACGAACATTGATTACAGAAACATTTTAATTTCATGCAATAGAAAGCGATAGGTATGTTTATTTGGATGCTTTTTACAGATGATGATTTTACAGGAATATTTATTCCAGTAGGTATACATGTGCCATTCTTATTTACAATAATATAACACAGTGAAGGCACTCCAGCTGGGAATGAGCTTAAAAGGGAAATGCTACGGAAACTGGAACTTAACGTAAATATTCAGCCATCTTAAGTAGCTATTTTCATCTATCGGTCTTTGTTTAATGTTTAATATTTATAGGTTTTATTCGTGTTATATCTAAATATTTATGTACATAGGTATATTATGATGTAGGTATTTATGTAAATGCTGTGTATTTCCTTCGGATAGCACTTTCCAAGCAAAGAACACAGAGCTACTGAAGATGATTAATTAAGTACTTCTTCGATATCTACTAGCTACGAAATTCTGACATGCATTTGACAGATTTTTAGCTAAACCGAAACTGTTCAAACGTTTTGCGACAGCGCGCTCGCTCGACCAAAGACGCTTCCGAGAACTTCGCTTTCATTTCCCGCCGCTCCTTGAAGCTATACTACTTGGAGGTACTGCTATTTATTGAACAGCCGTAGCATATTAACTTGGCGAAAACATATAATACACAATAAACGCTACTAAAATGTACTAAGTAGGTGAGTAAGTTCGTATAGGCTGAGTGGCCAGACCTAGTGTCTGAGATAAGGTATTGCTTGACGATTTTTGTTAACGAAATATAGAAAAGAAGGACCTGGAACTTAATCTGTCATCTAAACCACTGTAGCGCTCGGAAAGAGATGGATACCCTTTCGAAGACTGACTGGATCGTTCGATCGTTTGACCCCACTGCTGGACGCGGGCCAGAGTTCCAGCATATACTGCCTAAGGGCGTTGGCAAACTTCCCCCATCTTCGAGAACAATCACACATCCAGACTTTCAGATTTCCTCACGATCTTTGTTTTTCTTACAGGTACTCACGTTTAAATACGTCGTATTACTCTGACTATATCGATACTTCTGGGAACAAAGGTCGTAAAGGCCAAAATGTAAACTATTCAGGAAATGCAATAAAAGTAAGCCAATATTGTTTTCTCATATTTAAAAAAAATCTAGACGTATTTGATTATGGCATTTTACGGCCAAACGTTTTTTATTACAGTAGCGATACGGCTCACTAATTAAAGAGCTACGATGAAATTAGAATTAACAACGGTTTTTATTTAAAAATATGGTTTAGAAGATAAAAATAAATGGGCAGTAAAAGCTTTTTTTTAAAGTTTGGAGCTCTAAATATACAGATCGATAAAGCATTAAATTCTGAACAAAAATGCATCATTAGATAAGTCATATTTCATTTCAGACTGGTTTTTTTAATGTCTTACAGGCTAGGTGTTTGACCACAGCTCACCTGATGTTAAGTGACAGTGTGGTGGAAGACGGTAAAGCACACCTAGCCTGGAATGGAACTGGCTCTTAAGTGAGGCTGCCGAAACATTGCCGTTAGATGCTTGGCGGCAGATTTTCAACTTGTGGGTGGTAGCTAGCCAGCCGAATACTAGAAAGTACCCTAACACTGGTTTCCTCACGATGTTTTCCTTCACCGGCAGCTCAAGATCATTGTTGGGGTTTGAACCCACGTCCTTCGGCATGCGAACCGACCGCGCTAACCACTGAGCTAATGTCGCTACAAAATGAATGATACTCTTCGCCACATGACCATTTGTAGAGGACCAGGGAGACGTTTTCCGCTACCTGGACCGTCCCATAGACAAAGTTTATATTTTAGCTAAGTAATCTGAATACATATAACAATGAGTAACCGAAAATAAAACAAACTTAACGACAACAACAACAAATAGCAACTAATAACAAAATTACAAAAACAAATAGGTGACGGTGAGGCAGAAACAGATTTGAGTGCAAAAAATGAAACAAATAAACAAAATGACAAAAAAAATATCGACCCCAACAAACTACTTAAAAATTTAAAATTCAACCACGTTTTTAACACATTCTTATTTATCTAACCATGTAAAATTACTACAAAATCAATAATACAATATTGTTAAAATATTCAATGCCTACCTACATAAATTTCAGTTTAAAAAATTTAAATTATATGAAATTTATTGTTTTTCACTTACTAATCTGAAATTTACTATCACCTGGCCATTTTTAATACCTTTGTTTACCTATCGAGTTAAAATCCGGAAAGAATGTCACTCTTACTTCTTCAGCTGTCACAATTACAGGAGAATTTCCTCGGGTCGAATACCTTACTGCTTCGGAAAACTGCTCAACGTTTTTTTCCGTCTGAATTACCTCAGTGCCTCAAGTCGAAAGTCTTCGACCAGTGTGTGTTATGGTGTTGCAACGTGCTCTCTGACCGTGTGCCTTCTTGGTGAGCTCAAAGTCGCACAACGAGCTATGGAGAGGGCTATGCTCGGAGTTTCCCTACGAGATCGAATCAGAAATGAGGAGATCCGTAGACGAACCAAAGTTAAACATAGCACAACGGATTAGCAAGTTGAAGTGGCAGTGGGCAGGGCATATAGCACGCAGAACTGATGGCCGATGGGGCTGCAAAGTTCTGGAGTGGAGACCACGGACCGGCAAGCGCAGCGTAGGACGTCCACCCATAAGGTGGACAGACGACCTCATAAAGACCGCAGGAACGCGCTGGATGCGAGCCGCTTCCAACCGGTCTTTTTATGGAAGTCAATGGGGGAGGCTTATGTCCAGCAGTGGATGTCCTGCAGCTGAAATGATGACTACTGCTTCGCTTTTTAAAAACTCTACCCCGACTAAAATATGTATTTTGTGTTATCACTTATATATTTATTTTATCAATTAGCAGCTGTTCGTTTTCCATGTAAAATAAAACATGATTTCCAACAATCGTGTTAAGAAGCACGAGTCATGTGAACTAATGCAGGATATTCCAACTGTTAACACCGGTACAGCACCTTGAAGAAGCAGGACTTGCACCGTCTAGTGAACGGTGTACAGGCTGTGTACAAGTACCCGTAGCACAGTGTCACCTAATATCGTCTCCAGTGCCTGACAACATTACAGCAATCATGTAAAAACTGAGTGACGTTTAGTAGCAATTAAAGTAACTGAATCCTGCAGCCACCCCGTAACAAGCAGCATGTGTGTGTGACAGCGTCAGTCGCGCGGCGCCTTTGATACCCGCAGCCGTCTGCGCGCTTGTCACAGGAGCGCGGGAAACTGTTGAGAAATGTCGCGTTACAATTATTAGCTTACTGGCGACGCGCTGCGGTTTCTCTCGCTATCTTGAGGAAATGACATATTTTCCAAGATAAATAGCTGGTCATATACTACTTTTGTAGCGATGATAGCTCAGTGGTTAGCGCGGTTGGTTCACAAACCGTGGGGTGTGGATTCAAACCCCTTGAGCTGCCGGTGAATGAAAACATCGCGAGGAAGCCTTAGCTTGGTGGTAGGGTACTTTCTAGTATTCGGCTGGCTAGCTACAACCCTCAAATTGAAAATCTGCCGACGACATCTAAACAGTGTGTTCTGGCGGGATGATGTAAGGATTCCAACGATACCTATACCTACCAAAGGTACCTAACTACATCCACTTCTGCTCAGACATTTTAAAGTTATGGCGGAATACAGAAACTCACATACCTACCTACATGAACCCTGAAAACACTACACTTTTTTTTGGACAGTCGTGTAATAACCTGAAACACGCATCGAGAGTGGCGCCATCTAGACCGGCATGACACTAGAGAATACAAAGAGTAGCTAGACTTACCGTTGTGTGTATTTTCTGTCAGAATGATGTACCTATCAGTAGCTATTTCGTTAGTAAAATTCGTTTAGTTAATAAAATTCGTTCGCAAATGCTACATAATCCAAAGTAGGCAATACAGCTAGCCCACTGGGCAGCTTCTGTCAATTCCGTCGATTTTTACGTGTCTATTAGCGTTATCGAATATCGAATGTTAATTTGTCTATAGGCCCTGAGGTCCGGCATTGAACCAGCTATCTTCAGAATGCGAGGCGCGACTTCTACTAGCTAGACTTTCATGACAATGAAATAGAACATCTTTGGAAAATTTGTAGCGATGTGTTTTTTGAGTCAGAGTCAGACCCAGAGTCAGACAGACATATTAAAAAGTGTTTCAAACCAAGAGTATGAGCAACCGGTACCGAAAAAAAAATATCGTAAGGAATTCAATATAACTAATTGTACCCAATAACAAAGAAGGCGCTCGGCTGGCGATCGCCCTCAAGTTGTCGAGCTACTTAGGTTTGTAACTATCCACTAGTAGGTATACAAATAACTTAAATGCATATCGAAATGTGCCTACCGTACGTAGGTATCCCAACACTCCGAGGAAAGATAATCGCAAACCCGAATTGATGATCTAATTATCGCTTTGGATAACTTGCGTTTCTTAATTAAAATGTCTAATTAAAGACCGAACGAGATACCATCGGCTCGGATCCCGCTTCCGTTGTCTTACGCCCTTTGTCTCCAACACAACACAAAAACAACCCTAAACCAAATGCACAAAGCTCAAAACATTACATGCTAACTATCCTGAAAGCTCGCTCGCAAATTTGCAAAGGAAATCCAACCAAAAATAGTGGATCATACGGTGGGTAGTCGAGTGTGGGTGTGGTCGGAGAGGAGTGGGGAAGGCGGCACTATTACAGCGGCCAGTGGCGCGGAACGCCCGCCGGGCGAGATCTGAGGCGCATGCGCATGGGAAGTACCGCCACTATTTATAGGGAAACGAGCTCTCATGTGGAGGTACCACAAATATTAATGACTGGGTTTTTACTGACAGCCTTTGTGCTCCACCGGGGGACTGTCAAAATATGAGCTCAGCAGTGACGGATCGTACGTCAGTTCGAGTTTCATGACTTACGCGAGGGAAAGCGCTGCGATATAGGGTTCGCTTGCAGGCATGTGAGACACTTTCATGTGTTCATTGACATGGTGATCACGGGTTATAGAGGGGGATTTGGAAATGTGATTTGTAGAGGCGGCTATGAGGAAAAACCGCTCAAATCGGTTCTTATCGACGACACCAGCTTCTTAGATAGGTATAAGTACGTTCAGGCAAGGTTCGCCACATCACACGAGGTATATAACTACATATAATTACTTTATACTGTTTAATGTCCTAATATTTTTTGTTGCTAAGACTGCCCTGTTTGTTCATTTGGTAGAATCTGTTTCAATAGCCGTAGGGTTCGATTCCCACCAGAACAAACATTTAGGTAGGTGACCTACCTATGTGACGATAAATGTTTGTTCTGTCTGGGGGTTGTGTATGTATTTAAAAAAAAAAGTAATGTATCAGTTAGGTGTTTAGTTCCCATAGTACAAACTTTGCTCAGTTTGGGGCTAAATGGCGCTTTGTGAAATGTCTATTACTGATAAAATAGGTAAGTTCTTATATACATATATTATGAACACCCAAACGCAGAACGAAGATAAATGTTCTGAGTGGGAAACGATCCACACCCTACGAATATAAAAGGATTTATGAGGAAGGAACAAAAAACAAAAAAGAAATCAATAAAAGACCAAATAGTCCAAACCCTAGTAAGTACTTAATCTATTTCTATAACAAACGACGATCATCACAGTACATTAAAATCATGCAGAAAGTTACTAATAATAGCACAGAGGAAGACGGCGCGGGCGGCGCGCGGCGCTCCGCGGCGCGTGACTCCGTCTGCCGGGCAGCGCTCCTTGTTGCTGACATTTACCGCTGACCAGCCCCCGTACCCTGAGCTGCTCATAGCGAAACCTGTTAGACACTCAGGAAATAGCTACGCGACCAATTATAGTATGCCTGCGCAATAAGGTTCTACAATCGCACAGCTTTTTCGTGAGCGCCTGACAGATATCGAAACAAGAATCTCAGAGTACCTTACAGAGGCAGAGCACCCTGTGCTCCGTATATAGAGAAAACTTCTGGAGAACCGGCACAAGTATGTAGATATATTTATTGTGCAGGGACACTTTTTTATGGTTAGAAACTCATTAGTATTGTGCACACCAGAAATAGAAAAATGTAAATGTGAAAAGTAATGAGTCGAACGATACGCTCTCCTGATGGTAAGAGATAACGTATCTCCATAACCATTGCAGCAATACACAGAACTTTGAGTAGCAAAGCACAGCCCAGTAATTTCGCTAAATGTACCTAATTATGACGATAGAGCACAAATCATAAAATTGCAATTTCATTGACAAAGAAAATGTAATTAAATGTAAACTAGGACTATTAAATTGCAGAGGTAAGTAGGGGCGGCAAATATTGAAAAGTCTACTGGCGGCAAATATGTACCTAAATCCGGCACTGCTCACGATGTTTTTCTTCACCAGCAGGTCAAGATTATCGTTGGGATGTGAACCCACGCTCTTCAGCGTGTGAAGCTACCGTACTGAACTACTGAGATGTCATCGCTACAAAGTATTTATTTGTAATTTGAAAAGACATTATTAGATGTCGCTTTAATTAAACACATACCACGAAGGCTCCGGCAAGGAGCGGCGCCTGTTTAACTCGGCAGATGACGTCACGCGGTGTCGAGCACGGCGGCGCCCTCTGTGTTATAGGAGAGGCGGTGGTATTAATAAAAACAATTCTTCGCGCATTAAAATTCTTGTTCCGTTTTTATTTCAATTCTTGTTTATTTTCGGTATCACATTTTGTGCATTCTGCCAGTGCCCATACCTTCGAGTGTTTCAAATTAAATAATTTACCTAAACTCAAAGTCAAATGACTTAACGGTGCGAAACTTTGGTACGCAGAGAGTTCATCATCCGAGAAATATTTGCGAAAAGGTTTCACCGACTGTAAATATATTTCTTTCCGCCGAAACCAATGTCCAGGGCATCGCTGCTTTGGCGCTCATTACTTTAAGATATTCGATGATTAGTCTCAACAGCCCTAGCTGCAGTACCCCTCCAATCGGAACACAATGATCTTAACACACTACTGCTTGACGGTAAAATATGCAGTGGTACCTACCTACGAGCTCCTGCTTAAGACATCCACCACCGAGTAAAATCCTAACTACTAATAATAGACTAATTTTAAGTTTTCTGTTGTATTATTGCAGTGTTATTTATTTTCAATTTAGTTATATACCTATATATACCTACAAGGTGTCCCTGGACGAGGGTTGATCCGCTTTGTTAGGTACTTTGAATGCTCACCTATTTGTAATTTAATTTGTAATTTTATGACGTCTCCTGAGTTATGCGACGCCATTCTGATAACATAACATCGATAAAATCTAACGAAACACAAAGAAAAATGCAAAAAAATATCGATTTAACGACAGCTATAAATCGAAATTCAATAGAGAAAGATAAAGGTTAAACAATGCTGTGCGGGCCGGGGTCGCTTTCCAATATCGGGGCGCGGGCGCGGTACAATCGCGCATAAAGTACGGCCCGCGCCGCGGAACAATGGCTTATAGCTTATTCATTAACGTGACGGCGGGCCGGCGGGGCGGCGGGCCGGCGGGGAGGGGAGGGGCCGCTGTGCCAAAACTCTTGTAAAAATCACGGAATAATTCCGAACAAACGAGCCTGTTATTGATATTTTATTTCCGTTTTAATTTGGGTCCATTCAAGTATTAGGTACGTAAGCAGAATTTCAGTAGTTCTTGGCCACTTGTCAGGAAAAGAAGCCAAGAGGTTTGTGCGACCACTATCTGACTACAATATTAACATTTAAATTGGCTAATTATACTTACACATCATCAGCCATAGGACGTCCACTGCTGGAAATAGGCGGAGGCTTATTGAAAGGAGGAGTCCTTTGGGGGGTTTACCAATATTCGCCACGATTGGCATCAGGCGGGTTGGCGAGCGCAGTTATGTGTGATAGCATAACTTGGTAGCGATGAAAGCTTAGTGGTTAGCGCGGTCGGATCGCACGACGATGGGCGTGGGTTCAAATGCCAATAATGAGCTTGAACTTCCGGTGAAGGAAATGTGGTGGTAAGGTATTTTCTAGTACTCTGCTGGCTAGCTACCACCCTCAAGTTGAAAATCTGCCGTCAAACTCCTAACGGTGTGTTCCGGTAGCCTCACTCGAGGGCCAGTTTTATTCCAGGCTAGGTGCAGGTAGGTACTTTACCATCTTTGACCACACCGTCATTGACACCTAGCTTGGCAATCATCTTTCAGGTAAGAAAAACTGAAAAAAAATCTGAGATTTTCCCTAAATAACAACTCTCTAACGGTAGGTATATAGGTAGGTACATGCGATCAGCATAAGGTCCATCAGGCGGGCGAAACTTCAAAGAACAAGATTCATCTTTCATACATATGATATGTATACCTATGTATGAAAGATGAATCTTATCTACCTACCTACTTTGTGCCAACATTAAGACGAAAATGCATACTTACTGTTCTACTAAATAAAAAATGATTGCCATGTGGTCGTAATATTATTGTCAAACGTAGTGTTGACATCCTCTTTGCAAAGGTCAGCGGAGTCCACCGGCGCGTTCCAGGGTGCGTCTTGTCACGTTTCATTTGCCGCGCGGTAATTTGCTCCCATCCGCCGCCGTCGAGTCGCAGCCGACACGCCGCATGCGACAAAGCCGGCCTATGTTTGTAGTTTTTTCACCGAAATGCGCGACATATTTGCGGTAATTAACAGAAATACAGCGGCGCGGCGCTACTGATGCTTTTTTGCAGAATTATGCGTGGTGAACTCAATAGCAGAGTTTTGCTACTGGATCACGTGTGGCCACAGCGGCAAAACTCATGGATACCTAAATATTTCATTGGTTTCATAAGTTTGGTGTAGGTACCTACCTAGTATTGTGGAAGCCATAGTAAGGTTTGGTGTAGGTACCTATTGCTGAAGCCTTTGCCATGGTGACTTTTTGATCAAGAAGTAGGAATTATAGAGTAACAAAATAGATGAATAATTTTATTTTGTGAAACAAATGCAAATTATACAGTTACGAAATGGTGGCTCACCTTAGCACCTAATGCTGCTCGTACTACTTACATAGTGCGTGATGCAGCGTGAGATATGCAGCCGGTCACAGAACATAGGCGGTTAGGGGTTTGCTCTTGGTAATTCGTAAAAATTGAGAAAAAACTTTGTCCTGAAAAATATGAACACTTTCCGTGAAGTTACAGCATGAAGCGGTTTAAAAAGGCGGCTTGGTATGGCAGCGCAGCGCAGCGACAGCTCCGCTGGTGCTGCAGGTGTCCGATATCCTGTAATTGATAACGGCGAGCTTACCGTCAGGCGAACCGTCTGACAGTTAGGTGCTATTTTCACTTCAAAAAGTCTTCACTTTTTATTAAGGTAAATAGTTTCCGTATAGGTACGCCAGCCATGGGCGCTGAGCGCTAAATCATTTTCCATAGATTCTTCATCAAAACCCTTGGCGAATTTTTTTTCGCTAACTCTTGCTTTACGGGCTTGCGAGCCCTGGCCATCTTTACATAAAATAGTTTTAGTAAGATACGATGGTTTCCTCACGATATTTGCCTTCATCGACAGCTCAAGCTCATTGTTGCGATTTGAACCGGTTCACACGCCCTTCGGCGTGACCGAGTGAGCCACCGCGCTTACCACTGAGCTATCATCGCTGCAAAATGGATCTAAGTTAAGGTGCTATTTCAGTTTAATTGCAGTCGAATCGCAGTTTAATTGCTATTTGAAAACATACTACGTGATTTGAGGCATCTCCATATTTATTTGTTCTTTGTGTGCCTAAGCAGCACAATAACTGTATCTGACACCGAAAGAAACCTATCGCAAATCGTGTCATTACATCATCAACACGCAGGCGTGCATTATTTTACCCGAGTAAATTACAGCGAAACCGTACGCACGTTAGAAACACAATTTAACGAACATAAAAATATCAATTACAATTCCCGCGTCCAGCGGCGCCGGCACGCACACAGGCGCGGGGCGCGGGGCGCGGGGCGCGGTGCCAGCGCCCACATTACGTGTGGCTACCCTACCTACTCGAGCGGGACGCATTTTCCTCGGCTCTCGTCGCGCTCCCGCCCGAGCGCATCCGACCGAATGGGAAAACAGACATATTCGTACCCCGCTACGAGTCCGGCACTCGACCTTACCCGCCCAGAATAGAGTCGAGAACGCAACGCTGAAAACTGAAGATGCATCAACACGCTTCAAATAGAACGCGACATGGAAAAAGGAAAGCGTTTGAAATGGAGCGCGGTGATTGGTGGTCGCGCGCCAATGGCGTCGGCGGGGCGGGGCGGGGTGCGCGCGCGCCGGGGCGGCGCGGCCGCCGGCACTCGTCGCGGCGCCTCCGTGACGTGAGCACGGTGTGGTTTGTGCTCGCTACATGGTGCAGTGAGAGTGCGCGATGCTGGGAGGCATGGACGGGAAAGAGTACGGCGCGCTGCACGCCGCCGCCGCCGCCGCCGGGTACGCCATGGAGGCAGGTCAGCAACCCTTCACTCATGAAAACAACCACCTCTTCCCCTGAGGCCCTGGAACCGTAGGGTGCAAGGGCAGGAAGCAGGCCGAATAACCTTCGTAAAACCACCAAAACAAATTAGGATTTAAAAAAAAAATCTTGAGCGTTATAAAAATACGTAAAGCCGTCGGGAAAAACGAAGGCAAATTTTGTAACTTATCCAATTATTTTGGCATTTTTTAATATTACCTATAGGTAATATTAAACCTAGCCAGCTTAAAGGTAACATGCCTTGGTTACCTTAAGCTTTTTTCAAAGTAATTAAATTTAGTTTTGTTTTTATTTTCCGCAAAATGTTGCTCGTTCTATCTTTCTAACTAATGTCCAAATTTATACTCGTAGCAGAAGTTAAATACCTATGTAGGTACGTTTTTGTCTTAAACAAAATATTCTCGTAATGAAAATAGTAAGTATTCTTGTCTTAGAAAGTGTCCAATATTACAATATTTGTTAGAAAAAATACGTTTGGAAAGTGGAAACCTAAAACTGAATAAGCGAACTGCCGCGCCTGCTGCGGTGGCTCTAACAAACGTATTTTCTGTACTAATACTGTAATTTTTTGTTAAGTGCGCGTACAACAGTCGAGCAAACTGAGTAATCGTTCGGTAGACTAATTCGTCATTTGTGCAATGGTCAAGGATATCCGTTATCTCTTACCATCAAGAGAGCGCCTTGCTCGTATCATTACTTTTACATAATAAAAAACCCCCTACGCAATTAACCAAACATAGCTAAGAACCACCGCAAGGAAACTAGCTTTCAGATGAAAAAAACCGCATCGAAATCGGTCCATCCGTTTGAGAGCTACGATGCAGACACACACACAGACAGACAGACATCGACGTCAAACTTATAACTTATAACACACCATTATCTTTTTGCGTTGGGGGTTAAAAAAAGCTGAAACTAAATGCTTTACTTATAAACATTGCTTTTAAGTTTATAATGTCATGACATCTTATTATCGCTCCACTACGTTTTTATCTCCGGTGATACGGGTGATCGTTCAATGATTAGCTCACTTTCTTCTATCGTATCTACTTGTGAATGGAGGCGTCACTGCGTCAGCACGGGTCACCGGGCGTCAGCTTCATTCATAATTCACCTAACATCACTATAAGATCTTGTGTCTTGCTAAAGGCATGTCAGCCGTCTCGGTTCCACATTCATACTTAGGGTGTAAATTTTCAAAAAGTTTATGTAGATTTGTCTCACACAAAATTAAATAATAACAAAAAATCGGCCAAGTGCGAGTCGGACTCGCGCACGAAGGTTTCCGTACCATTATCTATAAAAACGGCAAAAAATCACGTTTATTGTATGGGAGCCCCCATAAATATTTATTTTATCCTGTTTTTTAATATTTATTGTTATAGCGGCAACAGAAATACATAATCTGTGAAAATTTCAACTGTTTATCTGTCACGGTTCATGAGATACAGCCTGGTGACAGACGGACGGGCAGCGGAGTCTTAGTAATAGGGTCCCGTTTTACCCTTTGGGTACGGAACCCTAAAAATAGAGGACATTTCAAACTGCGTCATCCAGCCTCAAACTAAACAAAGCAGATCAATGTTTTAATTTATTTTAAATCGATAATTCAGTAATCATACTAATATTTTAAAATGTCTGTATGTAAGTGTTCGTTTGTTGTTACTGGACCGCTGACGTGATTGCTGGTTGCGGTGAAGATGGCAGCTGAACTAAGCCTGTTTTACTTCTTTTTTGTTTTTGGTATTGCACTTTGTGCGTTTGCCAGTTTTGAGCTTGTTAAAGCGTTATTATGGTCATTTTATTTTTAAAGCCAGCTCCAGACTTTGTTTGTCCACCACATACTAGCTGCCGTAATGTGAGAGGCTTAGTTTTTTTGTATAATATTACATTAAAACGAATTTATTTTTTATTTTTTAATCAGTGTATAGTGAGGCGCGTACGCAGGCAGCGCATAGCTGCAGTGCGTTATCGACAGATCAGAGGGCGGCGCGGGTTATCGATAGCGATACTGTACGCGCGTCACTACGCCTATTGTTAATGGCTAGTGTCGTCGACACTTTGTATTTTAATTAGATATTTTTTAATATTTTGGTCAACTTACAGGACTATTGAGACTAACCATCAAAAGTCTCAAAGTAATGAGCGACAAAGCAGCGATACCCTTTGCTTTGTTACTCAGAGTTCTGTGCATCGCTGCAATGTTCATGGGCATGCGTTATCTCTTACCATTAGGAGAGAGTTGTTTCTTATTACTTTTACATAAAAAGTGGTAATATTTCTTATCCAAATTATCAAGTAAATATTGTTAAACAAGTCAATGGCAAGCGAAGCAGGTCACGGTCCAACAAGTGCAAGTAATGTTACAGTCAATTGATGGAGACTTAGCACTATGGAGTTTTGGGAATAATACGAAATACCTATTTATTACCTCACTGACGAAGACTGTCCATACATTTCCTCAGAGCTGTTATTTTACTTTCTTTCATAGATCAATAACGAAGATCTATCGATATCGATGATAACAACCGATTCATTGAGCGTCGTGTCGCGTCGACTTGCGTCCATAGGGCGGGAACAAAGAAACATTCGATATATTCGATAACGCTGATAGAAAAGTCCAAAAATCACACTTTTACTTGTGAGAAATTGAAGTTTTTAGCTTTTATCCCGTGCCTAGCTTTGACGACAATAAATACTAGTGTAATCCGCTGGCGCGGCGGTGATAGGGCGGCCCGCGTCCGGCGGCCGGCGGGTCGCGGCGCGGCGGGTCGCGGCGGGTCGCGGTGTCGCCGGCTATCACGGGGTTATCCGACCCGCGTCACACCACCGCACGAGCCACTGACCACGATTACGACTAACAACACCCAGCTACTCCAGTTACGCATATATTTATGTAGAACGGTACCACGTTTGAGCTTCGCCGAAACGGAGACAAGGACGAGCGCGATCGCCCAGTAAACACCTCTTCAGTCTACTTCCTTTCACATTTTGATAAAAGAAATATGGTTAGTACGGAGATATTATTTTTTATCACGTTGCCAGCAGGATGGCTATGTAGGTACCACCGCAGTATCGGATGTTCAGCCTCGCAAGTAGTATCTGCAATAGTTCTTACAATGTTCTGGTTTGGGTACGAAACTAGAGGAATATCAGGATTATTGAGACTAACCATCGAATGTCTCAAAATAATGAGCGCCAAAGCAGCGATGTCTTGCAAGTTTCGTCGTTCTAAGTTATTATCTTATCTGGATATCGCTGCAATGGTTGATGATAGGCGTTAACTCTTGTCGTTCTTGGTTTTGCCGTGGTGGTGCCGGCGTAAGAATAGTACCCCACCCTCTCTACCCGTGGTTGCCGTAAGAGTCGGCTAAGGGATGTAATCCGGAAGATGGGCAGCAGCGTCTTCCTTGAACAATCACACCTAACTGCACTCGCCAACCCGCCTGCCAAGCGTGGCGAGTATTGGCAAAACCCCCCCAGGAGGAGGCCTATGTCCAGCAGTGGACGACCTATGGCTGATGATGTGTTAACTCTTACCATCAAGAAAGTTTAGTTCGTCTAATTACTTTTAAATAAAAATACCAATCAGTCATTTAATGTTACGGGACGTTGCGGTCGAAGGTGGCAAAGCTTTAAATGCCTAGCACTAGAAAGTACATATCACCATCCTATGACACGGGCTACCCAATATTTGTATTCCTTCAAAGTGTTTTTTTTTTCGGTAGCTGTAGTCAATGTTGGCCTTTGAACCCACGCCCTGCGACATGCAAACCTCTTGGAAAACCCCAAATAATTAATCATTGTACTGTGTACCTACAGCACTAATAAAATAAAACGTTATAAGTATATATTAAAAATCGCTTTATATTCAAAGTAAATTACAATTATACGTAGGTATAGATATATATTACCGTTATCAAATAATTTTAACAAAAAAAAAAAAAGTAGAAAACACAACCAAAGAGTATTTTATCTTTCTATCAAAACCATTGATTGAGCTTACCGACTACTTTTCGTTACCAAATCTAAGCTTTTCTTTTTCATAATCAATAAATTGTTACATTCCCGTGAGGCTGCAGATTCTATCCCGGGATTCCCGGGGCCGTAATCATCGCTCCTTACAATTTTTTTGTAATTTTTTACTTGAGAACACCCGTATCTGCGTCGTATATATACCGAGAAGTAATTCGAAAGCTCATATGAAATATCATTGAAATGCAGCGGCCAGAGTAAAATGGTGGCTGAACCATCCTTCCAAGCTTACGAATTACCTACTACTGGAAGTATAAAACGCTTATCAGATGAGTTCAATTAAACGCTGAAATGTTAGAAAATATCTTGTTTGATTTAGGAAAATATGGGAAAAAACATAACTACATACCTACTCGTTCAATTATTGTTACTGCAATGTTAACAAACTCATGAATACACAACGAACTGTAGGAAAATCCGAGCTTTTTAACCGACTTCATAAAAAGGTGGAGGTTGTTACATCAGAACTCGGTTATTTATGAACCGATATGATTTTTTTTTTTCTTTTGAACC
Organism: Biston stratarius; assembly: GCA_950106695.1. Lineage (NCBI taxonomy): Eukaryota > Metazoa > Arthropoda > Insecta > Lepidoptera > Geometridae > Biston > Biston stratarius. Next base: position 23,811,996 of record OX467108.1, on the reverse strand, counting down.
TAACTGAAGTAGGTACATACTTCAGTTTGGTCTCTTTTTAACAGTAAAATAAGTACAAATATTTGAATAGTTGTAATAACTATCTAATTAATTTGTAAAAGCACTAAGTAGGTAACTGATACGGACAGACTTAGTTTTTGTTTCGTTATGTAACGACACAGCAATCAATGCCGTCGGGTGGAGACACTCGGCACGGGCGGCTAACAGCCTGCCATAACAAGAGATAACGCGAATTATAATGACTTATTATGATAATAATGAAATGATGGTATCTAATAATACTTATTAATATGATGATTTCATTGCCATATATTTTACAAAGACGGAAAGCTAAGCTTTTTTATGGTTGACAAGCTAGGTGTTTGACCACAGCTCACCAAATGGTGTGGTCGCACACCGTGACACACATAGCCTGGACTAGAACTGGATTTAAAAAAGCTATACTTTTATTCTGATACTGGATTTAAATGACAAATATTGTGAATTGTATTTTTACTAATTTATTTATTTATTTCTATTTTAAAAATACGTGGGTATCGTGCGATAATCACATTTTGCAAAGAATAATGATGCTGGTTTTTTTTTTTTTTTTTTTGGGTATTCTTTTTGTCTTTCTACCAGGTGAGAGCGTAGCCAAACGAATGCCTTGTTGAAAGATATAAAATAAAAAGAAAAAAAAATGTTTGGTCATTTGGTCATCCCTACCTTATGGTAAACGACAGTTGACGCAGGTGAAGGATGAAGCATTTTGTATTATAAGGAATGAATTCAGGGACGTCTGTGTTTCGAAATCTTTCGCATTCGCTGCTTCTAGGTAAAACGAACGACCTCTATAAGTCGTGTACATTTTTGAAGATCATTTTGAAAGTGATTTGTTGCATAAAACCCGAGATAGAGGTTATATGCAATGACATAAATTTGACACTTAGGCTATTGGTCAATAATTATAAATAAAACAAATTATTATGTAAATATACATAGGTAGGTGGGTACCTATGTACACACTATAGGTACTGACGTAATTCACAAAATGTACGAAAATTATTTTTTCTTGCAAGGTTTTTTAAATATTTACTTTTCGGTTACATAAACTCATAAGAAGAACAAAAATACTCAACTATAATATGATGAAATGCATGATCTAAAAGGCCGCTATCAATGAATACATCGTTCTCGAAACTCCGGCCCCGTTGCCGTGTTATAGTATAACACTTTACTTGGTGGTAGGCCTCCTTAGCAAGAGTTCATCTAGGTAGGTATCACCGCAGTGACAGATATTCTGCCGCCAAGCAGTAGTGTATAAACAATACTGTGTTCGGGTACTGCAGCTAGCGACATTACAGGGCTGTTGACTAGCCATAGAAAATCTCAAAGTAATGAGCGCCAAAGCAACGATGCCCTGAACGCCGCTTTATTAGACAAAGTTCTGTATATTGCTGCAATGGTCATGGACAGGTGTTATATCTAACCATCAGGAGAAAGTCTAGTTCGTCTCATTACATTTTCATTAAAAAAAATATGTTTTTGTAAAATATGGGCCAGCTTTAGGTTTTTTTTAATTATTATCGACCACTAGTCCTATATGTATGTGAAATTTAAGTTATCAGGGTTATAACAGTAGGGTATACTCAGCCGAAAAGGGGTTGACGTTATCAATATTAACAATTTTAAATACATACAACTCTGCACCTAATCGTAAAAAACTGTCCAATAGAAAAAGCAAAGCATATGTGTTTTTATTTCGTGTGTCCGTAGTAAGAATTGAAGTTTATTTTTAATTGTTCATAATGAGTACAATGATCTCTTTTCACTCAGTGCACACCAACCTTGTAACCCTGTATAATCTGCAGCCTGTATGGTATAGTTGGAGTGCGCCGCTACCGGGCCGTAAGTGGTCCTGCGAGCTCTGTCAGGTTCGCCGGGGAGCGGGACAAGCGGCTTGTTTGTTTCGTGTGTTTGCTCGGGGCGACGGCGACGGCAAGCAAACACTCGCTACCGGACGATTCATAACAAACACATCCTACCTACTTACTCAACTACTACCTACTTTCTGCTGACAGTTTTTTTGTTTTGCCAACGTAAACTAACAAGCATCAATTTTACGGGTCTACTATTAGCTGTCTAGGCACGGACCGATCAAATGTCCACCGTCATGGCTCATTAAAAGGTCAGATCACATTATGTCATGGACACGGACGTGTGCGTGAATACTTATACATTTTTAAATACTAAGAAGTTCCTCAATTTCAATGTTCCGACGTAAGGAATCCTTTGATCCTTTAGCTATCGAGTGGTATACATCCCCCGATTTTGTTATCATTAGTTTTCTGAATTACCTTCCACTATAGAAACTAATTTAAGCGTGTATTCACGTGAAAACTTTATATCTAAAAAGCTTGTTAACATCCCCACTTTGAAGAATGTCAGTGTTAACGTGGAAAGTTGACAAAAGTATATCAATTACCTGGCGAAATCAAAGCTGTGTCGATAGAAAAATTAATAAATAGTTCAATTATAATATTACTTGACAAACGAATGCCAGTATAACATTGTGAAATTTTCAAATGATTAACAACTTGATATTCTTATTTAATAATACTGTGACATTAATACATTTCTTTGACTTTTTTTAATGTCTGCCAGGCTAGTTGTTTGACCACAACTCTCCTGATGTAAGTGACGGTGTGGTCGAAGATGGTAAACACGCCTAGCCTGGAATCGAACTGGCTCTCAAGTGAGGCTGCCGGAACACGCCGTCAGATGCTTGGCGGCTGATTTTCTAGTTAAGGGTGGTAGCTAGCCAGCTGAGAACTAGAAAGTGCCCTACCACCACGTTATAGTTTCCTCACGATGTTTTTCCTTCACCGACAGCTCTAGCCCATAGTTGGGGTTTGAACCCACGCCCTTTTTTGACGAATGTAATTATTAGAATAATATCTTAAATACCAATATGTACTTAATGCTGTATGCCCTAAAAGGTAGCTGTTGATACACAATTGATGACACCAACATGTACCTAATATACAGCCTATAATAAAAGATTATGAATTTCTTAAACATTTTTTTAAGCATACTAGCTTCTGAATGTTCTAATAGAGCCACGGGGCAAGTGGCACTCGGATCGGCCGCAAAAACTATGTTTACTCTACCATTTGTAGTAGTACAGCGAGCGGCACCCGGGGCTAAGTACTCCAGCAAACATCGAATAATGTTACAATTTCCTGTCAATTAGGATCGTTTGCCAACAGTTTGTAGCGTCAATATAATCGGCTTTGTGTGCGTTAAATAAAGATTTACTCTGATTTTAGTTTCTGACTCTTCAACCGACTTAAGAAAGAAAGAGGTTTTCAATTCCGTAATTTTTTTTTATGTTCAACTGATTTAGACAGTTCATTCTCTATTTGAAAGGATATTTTAGATTAGTCCCAGCACGGTAATATCTAGAAAAAAATTGTTACCCAAATAAACGGAATTGCGTATTTTGCTTTTCTGTGACTTTTCAGGTCACTAGAAACTCTAACTAAACTCTATATTGTATACACCAAAAATATAAGAAGAGTCAGAAAACAAAAGAATCTTATGAGCTAGTGCCGCAAGTGGTGGCCTTATCGCTAAGAGCCACTAGACTCGCTAGAATAGTCCTCATGAACTACCTATCTTGCAGCTTCATCAGCAGATGATGATTTTACAAATCAGTTTACAATTGGCGGAGTTCTGTTTATTAATCTTTTGAACCGTTCAAAACGAAGAATATTTGAAACAAAATATTTTTTATTTAGTTATACCAATCTAATAAATTTCAAGGCACGCAAACCACTCAGTTTACAGTCCCCTACTTGTATTTTCAGAAATATATGAGATCCTCAAATTTGCCGCCCATCAAATCTAACCTACTCAGCCCGCAGGTAAATCTGCCAAATTAACTTACAATGCGTTTAAGTTAGGTCCGAGCAATAGAATACTTTGTAAGATATAATACATCAGTTAGTAGTAACCGTGCTCACTGGCGTGCCACAGCATCAAAGCTTGTAATTCCTGATTAGATCGCCAGCGAGAGCTTCTTACGCTCTCCAATCTACTTCCACGTCCTCGAGGCACCCACCGTCCAACAACTCGGGTAACCCTTCCCGCCAGAACTGTTTGCTTACGCATTAGCCGCCGGCGCACTGTCAACAGCGTAATGGCGGCAAATACCCCCCTCCCCCGCCGCACGGGGAGGGGGCAAGAGGGGGGAGGATCGCCGCTACCGGGGACAGATGCGCGCGCGCAACGGGATTTATGAACAACAAACTGTTGAGTTTTTTTTACAAGACTGCCCAAAAAAGGCTTGTTTATTAGAATTTACTCGGAGACTACTTGTAGATACATACTTAGTAGGTATATGTTTTCCTTACCTGAGTCTCCTTTTCATCTTATTTTTTTTATTTCCAATTTATTTGCGTCAAAAATGTACAAGGCATATTTTATTTTAACTCTACAGACACCGGGGTCCATAACCTTTGGCAACTTTTTTATTTTACGTACCACTTGCAGGATCACTTACGTTTAATTATATCGAATACTACGACTATAGTCCTCATAATTAAAACAAACATGTATGAAAATCACGTCAGCTGCCGTAGTTAAATTATGTGCTAAATGTTGTAACTTTTACGAGTAAAATAATAAATATAACGTAGAACATTTTACATATGGCCCCAAACTAAGCAAAGCTTTTACTATGGGAACTGGATAGAATACTTATATACTTTTTTCAATAGCCGTAGACGCCAAACACGCAATACTTCACTTTCTGGGTACCGCTGTAATGGCCATGAAATGACGTTATCTCTTACCATTAACAGAGCTTGTCGATCGTCTCTTTACGTACTTTTACATTTCGAAAATACACCTATAATAGTCTATACCAATAATAATAAGCAAGAAGCATTCGATACTAACTCCCGCGACATAGCGCACAAAATGAAATCACTCTCATTACTCCAGGAATAGAATTCAATATTCGCCAATTGTTCCCACAAATTGCAACATGGGGTTCAATTAAAATACTCCATAAATACCTCATTACGGGTCCAGCTGCCGCGCGGATGTCCCTAAATACCCCCAGCCCCAGAATAAACGGGACTAATCAGAATCACCTCCAAACCATAAAACTGCCACACGATACAAATTGCTGGGACGAGCGGACTCGAGTGGTTTCTAATAGGGATGTGCCTGTCGCTTTCGGAGAGTTCCGAATCCCCGTTAAACCAAGTCTCGATAAAAGTTTGAGTATTTGTCGAAATTAAATTTATAAACTTACATAATAACACTGATGTAATAAAATTGAAAGTTTGTTTATGGATGTAATTTCTGCGCAGTATAAGGGATTTATATGGGATTTGGAATACAGACAGTATAAAACCTGGATTAACATAATATACCTAGACTATTACAGCTAGTAGTACCTACAAATTAAATAACTTCTGTGTTTTTATTCTCTATGTCTGTTTTAATTCCGCAATGGATTTTGATGCAATCATCACTACACTGAGATCATTTTTTCTTTAAGGTATATATGTTTCGTGCGAAGCCGGGGTGAGACGGTTGTTTTTAATAAATCAAGTGTTTAATCGAGTGAAACAACGATCACATTTTCGGAATAATGTGTACGAGCAAACAATGTAAGTACATTTGTTTTACTTTTAAAAATACACACAAGTTTTTAATTTTAATTAAGTTTTGGTTCCATCCCAGATTCCAATCATCTCGCCATCACTAAGACATTTCTTGCGCCGGCACGCGCCAAAGATGGGCCGTGTCGATAATTAGCGTGGCAAGAGAAATGGTCGCAAATACCTTCACCAACGTTGACAAAGGTTAATATGGCCCACATTACCGTCACGGGGGTTAATAAGACCAGCTGATGCCAAATAATTGGGCATCTAGTTCGAGACGCATCGTTTTTCATAGTGCGCGCTTGACATGAGTTTCAGTTGTCATTTATGAATGGCGGGCTGTCCAAACATGATGTTTACACAATTGATGATCTTGTTTACATGTTCTTAGTTTTGTTTAAATCTGTTTTCCTCAACTTTCGATTATTTATCAATAACATTAATTAGATTTCATCCGGAAAGGTCATAACGTGTGACATGTTTGTAGTTTGATTGAGATAAATTCGTATCAAAGAAATCTACATTTTAAAATTAACATTCAGTATATCCTTTGGCGCTGTGTGGAAACTCTTTCACACCATCACCTTCACCATCTAGCCCTAAAATAAGCAAAGCTTCTGTGTTAACCAGATAACTTATTGAATACTCATTTTATTTTATTAATGCGTATATATAATAAGTACGGAATATCTAGACCTGGAAAAAACATCTATGTTTATTCATAAATGTTTGACCTATGGGTGGGAACAGAATCCATGCCCCACAGCTCAGGAAGCAGAGATATCAAATTAACTAAAATGCTAGTTAATAATGTCACTTAAATATTTTTTTATATAAAACTAATGAGACTATTAAAACGCTCCCCTGTTGGTTAGTTATAACACATGTCCATGACTATTCAGTGGTATCCAGAACTTTAAGTAACAAAACCAAGCTGCTAAAACGCCAATTAAGTAGTTTTGCCAATGTTAACACGTTACTCGTCGGCGGAAGGATATCTGGTACTGCGGTAATACCTACTTAAAAGACCTCCTGATAAGGAGATCTACCACTGACTCAATGTATCTATTAAATAAATTACATAGAGGTCTGTCTTCGGAACAGATGAGGTCCTTCGTAGGCAAGTCAAACGGTGGTCAAACGCAAGACTTTAGAATAAAATAAACTGGGCATATTGTGTGTGCCACCGCTATCGGTGGAGGCAAGGGATAGGTTACGAAGGGCTCTCGAGCGACCACACACGGCGACATGCCGCCGACAAACGGTCCGCTATCCAAACAGCTTCCGACGGCGACGACCGGAGCCCTCAAGTACGCGACTAATACACTCACTTACCGCAGAATACGTACTACTACCGACCAAATTTTGTTTTCTTCATTTCTGGCATCGCACTTTCTGCAATCTGCCAGTGTAAAATATTTCAAATTGTCAAGTGTCTTATGATTAAATCAAGTTCTTTTTGACAACACATTTTTTTTTAACTTTAAATAAACTAATACAATACAGAGAGGGGTAAGGTAATCGATTACAAGTTGTTGCATCCTGCAATGTTTATTTCAAGATTTAATATTTTTTCTCTTTCCTGTGCCAGCAAACGCTGGCAGATTTCTTTCATACTGAAGTGGTGTGTTCCTCAGTGGTGTCGTTCATCGTCCCTTTGTATTTCAGTTGCCTCCTCCCGGCCCTGGGCCTCCATCACCACCGCGTTCTGATCTTTGTAGGCCATCTGCAGGTTGTGAGTACAACTTGATGAAAACAAGATGATAAAACTTAGTTAAGTCTTAGTTACAGTCATAGTCATGTAAAATCTCGGCCAAGTACATAGCTTAGCTGTGCTTAATCTATTAGCTTTTTTTTAATTATACTACAGCGACATGATTTGTTTGCACTCCCGGCAAAAATCGAACTACATGGTAACGTGTCACACCCCTAATCGCAGATCCAATCACGAACTAAAAATATTATTTAACCATTCGTGCTGAGCATTCGTGCAATATTGAATCGATTGACGGAGGAACACAAATGTCAGTTCTGAGAAAAAAATGTCAACTAATGACGATGCACGCACGATCTGACGGTATTCCTCACAAATCTGTTTGATATAGACAGTATTGCCCCTTGAATAAATTCTCCAAAAGAGACTAAATTTATTTATCTAGTAGCACCCCGAGGTTTTACCCAAAAGTTACAAATTCGCATTTGTAAAAATTTGATTGATTAGTTGACTATATTCCACTTTAATGCTAAATAATATGCATGAATTTGTTAAGTACCTACTGGTATTTATGAATTTGCTAAGTACGGCACGTTCCGTACTAAACACATAGCAAAAGAGAAAACCGCACGGTTACGTGATTCAGTTCAAGGGTCATTAATAAAACTGTGCTAGCCCGAGAAGATCAAACATCCACGTTGTTTGGAAATGTTAGCAAACAAATGTGATTATAAATTCATTCGGAAGGTTGTTTACCTCTGGGCGGCAGCCGACGGAGCGCTCTCATTGGCCGATACTTAGTGTGCGTGTGATATAAGCGTATATATGTGTGTGCTATAGGCATGGTTTTGCAACATTTATTCTAAATGATTTAGTCTTTGGTGAACTCGATAATGTTTTAGAGTTAATTAGGTAATTTAGTGGCGTTTTTCGCTTATCAAAACCAGCCACTGAATTCCACGTACAAATTGTAGATTCTAGATTACGCCATTCTACATTAGGTGCACAAATCTATTACCTAGAACCATATCTGCCTGTTAATGTAATAATGTATTAACTCTCATGTATTCAATACTCGATAATACTGTTTGAATTGGCTGAACGCACTGCTGTCCCTTTTAAACTAGCCAAGTGAAATATACTGTGTATTGAGTTTTTATCTATTAAAAGCGATTGAATCAAGTATTGCTAAGCTGTTTTCCGTTAATTTATTTTTGAGCTAAAACGTTGGTTTTTGCTGTAAGTTATTAGATCCTGCTAATCAATTTAAGATAAAGCCCTGTTGATTAAATGGATAAAGGTAATACGCGGATCATATTCTGTGTTGTTTGAAAAATAATATTTGAATTTCTGCGAGCCATGACTATGTAGAATTTTCTATTGAAAAAGTTTAAAATTCTCTCACTCACACTCACTCACTCTCTTCACTCTTTGTTTGAAGGTCTTCAAAATGATAATGGTAAGCCACGTTGTGGCTTATAGAGCATAGGTAAATGATTGCTTCTAAACAAGCGTGTTTTTGCGGCTCAAAAATCATACGTGACGGCGAAGAAAAAAAACCAATAACAAAAATAAGCATGTTACTTGAAACTCATAAAGTCAATCATCGACTTCACCTTTAACTATAAAGGAAATTGAAAGTGGATCAATACGCGAGCGCGAGCTGCGATTGGCGCGCTAACCATCGTAAAAAGGTCGTAAACGGGCAGGCTCGGCCGCCATTACTACTTAACGATAACGTAACTACTTACGAACCCGTGTCCGACATCTCGGACAGATTTTTGATAAAATTAAATAGTCATAAGTAGATTATGACGTCACTAAACAGTATCAAATTAATAAACAGTATTTGCCTCTGATGTTTGCATGTCAAGTGACGGTGTGGTCGAAGATGGTAAAGCACACCGAGCCTGGAATGGAACTAGCTTTCAAATAAAGCTTCCGGAACACATCGTTAGGTGTTTGGCGGCAGATTTTTAACTTGAGGGTGATAGCTAGCCAGCCTAACACTAGAACTGCTCAAGGTCATTGTTGAGTTTGAATCCACGCCCTTCGGCGTGAGAACTGACACCGTTAACCACTTAACTGACATCGCTACAAATGTGTTTTTCTGTCTGCGTAATTAATTTAATCTGTGTGTTTTACTTAGTTGTTCTTAACTACGCAACAGATTTTGTTTAATTCTTTTGCACACTCTGAATCACTTCTGTGTTTTCTAACCTGTCCCACTGCTGGGCGCGGGCCTCTTCTCGTTGTTAGAAGGGTAAGGTCGTAGTGCACTACGCTGGCCAAGTGCGGGTTGGGAAACTTCTCACATTCTGTTATTTTAAGAACTCTCGGATATATACGATTCCTCACGATGTTTTCCTTCATCGTACGAAGCCATCGGTAATACGCACATAACATAGAAAAGGCAGAGGTGCGTGCGGTGGGATTCGAACCCAGGACCTTTCTGATCGGAAGCTAGACGAGCTCCCAATTAGGCTGTCGAAACTTGCTGTCTTTTGCGCACTCAAACAAAAACTATATGAACAATAGAAGAACTTAATGCTAAAAGATTTCTACTAGTCACCCTCTCGCTAATAGAGATAAGATTTTGATATGATTTCCACTATTGTCTAGAGAATTTCTCACGGAAGGAATAATTCATTATACAGGGCAATGATACCTAAAGATATAAAGTCAACTTAAAAAAGAAACAGTAAATAAGTCGCATTCCTTTGAAAAAAAATTACAATTTCTACTTTTTGTATTGATTACGTTTTTCTTCTGCGATCACACTTTCATTGAGCTATGGTGAATCGCACTCCCGCTCAGGTATACTCGTAAATAACTTAATATTATGAAGTTTAGCGTTAAACTATAATAGAACGCAAGAACACACGTGAAAAAATCCCTGAACGTGATAGAAAGTTTGTAATAGAGATAAAACGCAGCGTTTAACCGAACATTTTCAAAAACTATTAAAAATATTCTCAGAAACGCATCAATTAATGTAATCGCCAGGAAAGTTCGCCAAACGGGAACTTCACAAACAACGCAGCGTCGCCGTCGACACCAGTTTAAAGCGGCGCGCGATCAATCACCGAAACCAAAGAATACGGTAAACGACACAAATTACTGAATTTACTGCCGCCTCAGAATTTAACGAACCATTGCACCGTTTGTTCTCGCATCCCGCGCGCCGCTACAGCCGAGCCAGAAATACACACAAACCGGCGTAAAAGTCCAAGTCTCGCTCGAATTAATGAATGTGTTATATTCGCCGAAAACACTAGTAACTGTCAGCAGTGAAACTCAAAGGAGAACACTAAATTATCTGAAGAAGAAAGATGTTTCCCGCCCCGTTTATGGCGTCCTTTTCTAGCGACCGCGCTAAAAGATATATCTGTCTCGTTTTAGAACCAATTAGTCGGGAGTTAAAAGTGTCGACTGGAGAGGTATCGATTTAATAGTCTTAGTGTGTAGTGATTATCGATATTTTAATTTTTTTTTCTTTTTCTTCGTTGTAATATTACCGTATCACATTATAAAACAAAAACTTAATACATAAAATTAATAAACTTTCAAAAACCATTTTTTTTCGCTAATTGTATAATAAATGAACTACACAATATAATAAAAAAATACAGAAACCTCTACGCCGCGTAGCAGCACCTTCTACGAGCAAGCGCCATCTAGAGACACTGCTACGCAGCCTATCTGTCTACGACAAGGCGTAGCACTACATACAATTAATTTTACGTTATCGATAAATTATAAACTCATCTCTAAATCAAAAAGATTATTTTCGATAAAATGATTACTAGAATTTCCTCACTAGATCTGCATCCATCGTCAGCTTTTATCAAATTGTTATGAAATGTGGCTTCATTCCCTTTAATAAGAATTATTTTCCTGTCATCATAAAATATAATTATGAAATATGAATGAAATTGTCATTAAATTTTTCAGAAACGCATTTTATTTAGCAGCTTGTCGCAGCTGTATGTTTGTAAGCGTGGCCGGAGAATTCCGGATGTAATTGTTTTACTTACATACTTAATATTTAGTTTATTGTGATGTGCTTGATTAGCAATGTACCGATTTTTGAAAAGGAGACAAAACTGAGCTTTTTGTATGCACGTCATGTTGTTTAAAACTATATTGTTTAATTGCATACAAACGGTTCACGGAACAATTTTTCTTTCTAGTTTAGAGTCTAGATGTTCGGACACAATTCACCTAATGCTAAGCGTCGGGCAGCGTGGTCGAAAATGGTAATAACACTTAGCTTGGATTGGATTCGTGTGCCTCTCCGGGAATTCCGTTGAATTTTAACTTGAGGGTAGCTAGCAAGCCGATTACTACATTTTGTTTTTACTGTTGTAAGGTTAGGTTTTTGACCACACCTCATCTGATGTTAAGTGATGGTGATCATGTCAGTTCTCAAGTGAGGCTGCCGGATCACGCTGCATGGCAGCAGATTTTAAATTTCAGGGTTGTGGCTGCCAGTCGATTACTAGGAAGTACCCTCACACCATGGTTTACTCACAGTATTTGCCTTTACCGACAGCTCAAGCTCATTGGGGTTTGAACCGGCCGCGCTAACCACTGAGCTACCATCACTTAAAAAGTACATTACTCCCCTTACCTATATGGTTACGATGTTTTTCTTCATCAGGACCACAAACTCATTGATGTAATTTGAACCCACGCCCTGCGACATTAACGCTCTACCAATTGAGCTAAATAAGAGAAATAAGTGACTCCATTATTTTAAAATGTATCCTTTGACCTGTCACCTTCATCTGTTCAGAAAGAATGCCGACACAAATAAGTCCCACGTCGTAGCATTTCATCAAACAGAGAGTTATTGTCGCGTGCGTTTGAAGCTCGAGGCCCGCGCCGGAGCCCGGCGAAGTTCCGGGAACCGACGACATTGTCCACATGTGGCGACTGGCCTCGTTCGGCCGGAGACGCGCCCGCGGCACTTTTTGCACTAAAAACTTTGTGTTCAACTGTTAGCACCCGTTTTTCAACAAGCAAACACAAATATTTCATTGTGAACGCCAAAGTCACAAGTCAAGATTCAAGATATTTTTATTGCTTCCATACAGAACACGATGTTATGGTACAGTACAGGTACGGAGCTCTTTCAGCTAATACTACAATAACATCAACTACCTAATCTAAAGTGCCGCCATCAATGTGCACTGGAACTATGTATATATATATGGCTAGTTCTTATTATGAAGGAATAATACGGGACGTTTTTAGTCCCATACTTTTATTTCCTAAATTTAGTATGCAAAGTGGCCAGAGGTCAAGGTTTTTACTTAAATAAGCTAAAGTATTGTGGGTCAGACAAAATATTGGTAAATAATTAAATTATAAGCCTTTAAAAAAAAAACAAGACAGGCAAGTGAAAATTAACTTTAAATATGTATAAAAATGCATGATAAGTGACGTGTATATACTTGACTATATATAATTTATACATTGACTGAAAACCGTTAGAAAATATTATGATGTGAATGTTATTTTACTGCCAGAATAGTGAGGAATAACCAGGAAAGTGAGATTATTAAACACAAATTCTCATATTTATTTTTTATTCAGAAATAAAGAATTACTAAATTTAATTATTAGTATGGCATCGAATATCACAATAAAACTTTTATAATAATCAGTCGAAAATTCACTAAATAGGTTAGTTTAAGTTTGTATTATATAGTCTTTATCCGATAAACGGACAGGACAAGACAAGTGAAATCCGACTTCCTCCAGTGCCTTTTTTCATGATCGTTCATTTCAGATATTGTTTTTATTTTTCCTGTAGTTCTTGGCTTTAAATAATACTGTTTTTCTTTTCTTTTAAAATAGCTAACTTGTCTGGATCATTTTTCATTCGTTCATAACGTTTTCTTTCATTTTCTCGCTTTTGCGCTAATACTTCTTCCCTGGTCTTTTTTTCTTAGGTTGGCAATTTAGTTTCTGTGGAAAAAAAGCCTCAACGGGTTAATAATACATACAATATTAAGAGGAAGTTAGGAATCTAAGTGAATGTTATCACTTTCCTGTAATGTTATAACTTTCCTGTCTAAATGGATCCAGACAAGTGATACGCAGGAAAGTGATAATTTTGAGGTTTTTCATAAATAACACAAAAACGCTGTATTCGAATGACATGTTAATGCTTTATGGTATATTTACACTAGGTATATTAATCAAAACAATAAAAAATATATAAGAAATTCAAATATTGTTTACGTAAATACATACCATACAAGTGAGAAGTTGTCTGACCCGTACGCGTCTGCGGTCAAAGAGATCTTCGTGGCGACTGTCTGATTGGCTGTTAGACGGAACTTTAAGCGGAAGTGAGCTTATTTGACTACGTACTTTGTCTCGGAAATCTGGCAACAGTGCTCATTATTCAATTTATTGGTATTCTTCACATGTTTTTAGCTGACAGGAATGTGATACACAATTCGTGTCGCCCCTATTCTCTGATAAAAAATCGACTAAAATTAGGGAGACACGCAACTTCTTTTTACGTTTTAGCAACGTTTTATTAATTGTTACTATGATTAGATATAATCTCTTTGATTTATATACTTACTTTACGTATTATGTCGGTAGAACACTTGCGTTTTGTAAAATCGCCCCACAGGAAAGTGACAATTTTGCTCATATTTAGGCATTTTTCTCCAAAAAGATATTCTCGAAGCTAGCTGAATTTCAGTGCCAATATAGAAGCCAATTAGTTCCTTATTCCAGATTTAAAATAAATCGGAAATATTTAAAAATTAAGGAGCTATGATTTGAGCCCACCAAAATTCCTTCATTATAAGAACTAGCCATATACATATATAAATATATATTGCCGCGTTGTATAATTACTTATTAGTGATTCAATAATTTCTTTATTTACAATGAACAACAATGTCATGAAACAAAGTGTCTTGAAGCCAAGATCTCAACTTGGTTGTGAAGCACGCGGTGGCGCGGTGCATCCTGGATGGAAGCGGGTACACGGTCGTAGACCGCGGGCCCCAGAATGTAGACCTCTCCGACTTACCAGTATTACGGTACTATGTATTTTGCTTAATACTACCGGTCTATATTATCTGAGGCGATAGTCGCCGCGCCTTCCAAAGCTACTTCTGGGGATATTTAGCCGCGCTCTTTGAAGTCCAGTCCCTGTCTAATAAGGCATATTTTTAATTGGAATCTCTCCGTGTAACGTGAGAGACAAACTGAAATACGGCCGGTGGGAATCTGGGATTTAATTTAATCTGAATATAATTTTATATATTTATCTAACTAAAAATCTAAATAAATTAAAATAACCAAAAGTAGGTAGGTATGTATATCCTCTTCACAATGAACTTCCGTAAACGCGTGAGTCATTCAACTATTTTATCTTAGTTATCAAAGGAAAAAAACACAGTGATAAATTGTTTTTGGAAATCTTTGCATTTGAGTTGAAAACGAATTTTGACCTGTAGTTTCAACTCGAAACAAATAGTGTTGACTTTACAATTCTCTGTATTTTTTAGGTATGACAGTTATTTTTATTGCTGAATTTCCTCTTTATTTTTCTGTGTGTCATTAGTTGGACAAATGTTGATGAAACATGATAAAAATACAATTAGGGATTTATTAAATTAAATATCAATAGTGACTCAAGCCGTTACACTTATTATTCTAATTTATAATCTACAATACATTAACGAATAAATATGAAAAAATGTAAACACAAATATTATACTTATAATACAAATTATTCAAATGTAAATTAGTTACGAGCATAATAATACCTATATCTAAAATTAATTCAAGAATATTTAGCATAAGTAAATAAGATATTTTTTTAGTTTTACAAAAAATAATCACAATAATTCTTTCGTAATAGATTACGAAAAAGGAAATGTAACGCCTAAAAACGCGAGAGATATAACGAGTTGTCTTCTCGAGATACATTTAAATTGATATCCCTATTTCATTTGTGCACACAGCTCAGCGACAAATCTCGGCGCGTTTGTCAAACGTTTTGCGCAGACGGCACCATTATGTCTTGCAAGCAGTAGGTAATTTGTACAATCTTATCCTGCGTGGAATACGTTTTGCATCCAGCGCGCGCGGCCTGGAGCGCGGGTGATGGATATCTGGCCGACTTTCCTTTTTTCACCCATTCGTCACTTTGCAGGACGTTAACGGAGAACGTTCGACTTGAACAAAGAAAGTATTGAATTATTTCGAGACGCAATTAAATATTGCTAAAGCACATTTATTCGCCGAGCATCTTTATTATGTTGTGGCGTTATACATATATTATATTCGTTTTAAGTCCTTACTATTGATGTGTGTAAATATTATCAGAAATAACCTCATCACCGTTTATAGAAAACTACTACAGTTTGAAAGGTACTAGCGAAATTACAAGACCGACCATCTTATTGACCATGTGCTTTGTTTTGTTACTCAAACTTCTGTGTGTCGCTGCAATGGTCATGGAAATGCGTTGTTTCTTACCATAAGGAGAGCGTGTCGTAAATTTAATTACTATTACATTTAAAAAAAAACTTTAAAACATCTTCGATATCTGAATCCAACAAAAACTCCACCCGTCATTCATTTGTAAAGCAATCTTCCAGCAACCCTAATCGTCTCAACAGTTTTGTTATCCATTTGTTCTGCCCTCTATTTTTGCGCGGTGTCACGCCGGCTGACAGGGTGACGGGCGCGGGGCCCACAGTCCTGACGCGGTGGGCGGATGTAACGCGAGCTGGCTGTTTGATGTCGGTAAGCTCATCGCGGATCGGGCCAAACAGTTTCAGTTTCAGACTGTTGTCATTATTTTTGATGAGTCGATGTATCTGAGTGCCGTCGTGTGGAAATAGCTTGCATTGTGTCACGCCGTCTCGCGGTTAATTTTAACTGCCCGAAACAATAAGATTATCTTAACACACGTGGTGGTACATCTCCTTAGCAGGAGATCGTTTAGGTAAGTACCGCCACATGTTCTGCCGCTAAGTAGTAGTGTGTAAACATTACTATATTCCGGATTGAAAGGTACTGCAGCTAGTGAAATTAGCGAAGTTGTCGACTATAACTATTGAAAGTCTCAAAGTAATGAGCGCCAAAGCAGCGATGCCCTGGACTTTGTTTAGTTACTCAAAGATCTGTGTATCGCTGCAATGGCTATAGATATGCGTTATCTCTTACCATCAGGAGAGCGTCTTGTTCGTCTCATTACTGTTATATAAAAAAGGCAATTAAGTATTGATATATTATTATGATGAATGAAACTATTGCTCTTTTGTTACTTACACATGTTTATTTACACTGAACGCGAACGAAGTCGCGAGCGCAAGCTAGTTTCTTATAAATCCCATTATTTCCTTATTTAATGTTCGACTACGAATATTAGAATTGTTCTTCATAAAAATAACTCGTAATATAAGTCCAGGGGTTACGGCGATACAGGGTTCGCGAGGTCACAGTCTGCGCCGAACAACTACCAATTAAATGTTTAGATTAAACAATAGGCACTTATAGATAAGACATAAATAAGCAGGAGTACCATGCTGACCCAGTAACTGAGCCAGAAACAAACAAAACGGTAGATATTATTTCTGTGTCACCTGTCACTCTCGCCGAGATGGACATGAGAGTGACGGGGAGAAAACAAAGTTCGGTGAGCCAGAATCGCCAGCCGAAACTCCGGTATGAGTATATTTTCAATTCGCCGAGCTAATTTAAGTGATATCCAATCAAAAAACAATCTACGCGGTTTAAAATACGAAATACAACGTCGATATTTTCAACGAACATAAAATTAAACATTTTAACAAGCTAGCGTTTTACGATCGTCAGTAAAAAGAGGCGGCGGGCGGCTCGCGGGGCTCACGGCGACGTCGGCAGTGACGAGCGGTGCCGGGAGGCTCGGGTGACACCGGGTCATTTCGGTCACGCTGGTGACGTCATTGCACGCGGTGCGTGACAAATTAGCTCTTTTAGTTGATTATGTTGCTTGAAGTCAGAAGTCAAAGTCATCATAATCAGTATGTCATACTGATCTTAAAGTTAAGGTCAAAGACATCACAATCAGCATGCCGCATTGATCTTAAACTTAAGTTCAAAGTCAGAACGTCATAGTGATCTTAAAGTTAAGGTCAAAGTCAGAACGTCATACTGATCTTACAGTAAAAGTAAAAGACATCACAATTAGCATGTCGCACTGATCTTAAAGTTAATGCCAAAGTTAGAACGTCATACTTACTGATCTTACAGTTAAAGTCAAAGACATCACAATCAAACTGATTTACAGTCAGCTTACAAAATAATATACTTAAATACTAGCGAGTACACACATTCGTTCAACCCTGTAAGACCAGCCCTAGTGTCAGAGTTAACGTGCCGCTAAAACTTGATTGTTGGTAAATAAATATATAACAAAAAACTCTATTTTTTTTATGGACCCTTTGAATTTCGATCAACTATTCAACCTCCACTGTCAGTTGCTTTATATATAACTTGGACTTTATTTAGGCTTACTGTGGTATGTTCCATATACTCGTATACTTATAAATTAACTAGCCTATGGTTTATTACCGTGCCTATGTAATTTTTTTTTTATTATAGACATACTTGCGTTTGACTCCCATCTCGCCTGATGTTAAGCGAAGATGCGGTCTACGATGGAGCACGCTTGCCTAGAAGAAACCGATTCATTCATGACTTGAAGGCATCCAGATTGTATTTATCAGGGAGCACCCACTCGGGCAGCAAGTTCCATTGCTTAGTAGTTCTTATGATGAAGGTGGAATGGAACCGTTTAGTTCGAGTTTTTAGAATATCTACCATGAAGCATGAAATAAAACCGAACAACATAAGTATTATATAATCTATAAGCTACTGTTATTTTACAAAAATAAATATTTTGACATCAAAAAAGACAAATCCTCAGACGCGATCGCGATGGATATCGTTATCAGGTAACGATATTGAAATATTTCGATTTACTCACACGATGACACGACATTTGTTTTGTCAGCCATTGATAATACAATACATGTGTTAGTTAGCCTCATTTACTTAATCCTATAATGTGTATAAACAGACGGAATTGCTACGAAATATACATTAATGAGGATTAATACAACGATTATTGTTAGGGAGTAGCATCTATATGCACCGGGATATCGCAACCGAAGGGAGCGAAGGGGTTGCTATCTACTGGAACGAGATACCAGTTTTATTTTATGACAGGCTAGGTGTTTTACCACATCTCACCTGATGTTAAGTGACGGTTTGTTCGAAAATTTTAAACCTAGCCTGGAATGTAACTGGCTCTCAAGAGAAGCTACCGAACCACATCGTTAGGTGCTTTGCGGCAGATTTTCAACTTGAGGATGTGGCTAGCCAGCTGAGTACTAGAAAGCTCACTACCACCATGATATGGTTTCCTCACGATGTTTTCTTTACCGGCAGCTCAAGGTCATTGTTGGGATTGAACTCATTGAACTCACGCCTCGGCATACGCTACTGAGCCATCATCACACACCCTACAACTAAAGATATAGCATAGCAACTACCTGCTATACTTACTTCATATTTACTGGCGGAAACTTATGATCGGCCCAATTAATTAATCAAATATTCATATTCATCTAATTAGGCAGTAAGAGTATTTACGAGCTTAAAATAAAATTAAAACTCGCCATCGACACGTGTCGCTAGACAAGATGTGACTTCGGACGATGTCGACCACCTTACCTCGAGACCGTTTTCGTCCTCATATCGTGACGCATTGTTTTCTAGTGCAGACGAGGTTTAAAATGTAGCCTTTGTCCGCAGACCCAAGCGCGGCTAGCATGGCCAACGGCGGCATGGCGGGCACCCAGCAGTACGGCGAGGTGAACCAGCTCGGAGGCGTCTTCGTCAACGGGCGCCCGCTGCCCAACGCCGTACGGCTCCGGATAGTCGAGCTGGCGCAGCTCGGCATCAGGTGCTGTTTGATTTTATGTAAAAGACGAATCGAACGAGACGCTCTCCTGATGAGAGACAACGCATGCCCATGACCATTGCAGCGATACACAGAACATTGAGTAACAAAACAAAGCCCAGGGCTTTGACGCTCATTACTTTTAGATTTTCAACGGTTAGTTTCGACAGCCCTGTAGATTCGATAGCTGCAGTACCCTTCTGACCGGAACACAGTAATGTGGTCACACACTACTGCTTGGCGGCAGAATTTATGGTACTGCGGTGGTACCTACCTAGACGACTTTCTGTCAAGGAGAACTACTACAAAGAAAACGAATGATAACTATTCTGTTTAGTTATGTAGTGTGTGAAGTGTCCACACTACTGCTTGGTGGTAGAGTACCTATATTATATTGCGGTGGGACCTATATAAACGATCTGCTGCTATGGACATTTGATTACACTTTTTCGAGCATTTGGCCGTCCAAGAGTAATAGTAGAGTGGTCATTGAGCATGGTTCAGCCAATTTAGTAAACGTCGGTTCACTGCAGGCCGTGCGACATCAGCCGGCAGCTGCGGGTGTCCCACGGCTGCGTGTCCAAGATCCTGGCGCGCTACCACGAGACCGGTTCCATCCTGCCCGGCGCCATCGGCGGCTCCAAGCCCAGGGTCACCACGCCCAAGGTCAGTACTGTTCAGCTTTTTGTCATAACAGAAACGAAAAAACAACCGTGGGCGACTTGCTCGGAAACTCATATTACTTTAATAGTGATAGGTTGGTTCACACGCCGACAACAGTGAACTTGAGCTACCGGTGAAGGAAAACATCGTGTGCAAACTTGAGCATTAGTGGTAGGGTACTTTCTAATAGGTACTCGGCTGGTTAGCTATCACCCTTAATTTGAAAATCTGCCGCAACTAACAACTTACGGTGATGTGTTTCGACAGCGTTACTTGATAACCAGTTCCATACCAGACGAGGTGTGCTTACCATCTTCGACTACACCGTCACTTAACATCAGGTGAGCTGTGGTAAGATACCTACCATGTCAAACATAAAAAAAAACAGTTTAGTATTCTATTAACTAGAATATCATAATAATAATAATAATAATATAACTCTTTATTATTCACACCAATTACAAACAATTATTACAACATAAACTTAACACTAGTGGAACAATTGGCGGCCTTATCGCTAAGAGCGATCTCTTCCAGGCAACCTTAGTATGGAGAGGATTTTACTAAGTCTATAAGTACATGAGTCTATGAGTATATCATCTGCGTCCTCCAGTTCTGGTGCACGCCCTTTAGTGACGTTACTTGTTGTGGTCGTATAGTGTAAGTTGTTGCGCCAGGTGGTGTCGTACATCAAGCAGCTGAAGGCGAAAGACCCGGGCATCTTCGCGTGGGAGATCCGCGACCGACTGCTGGCGGACGGCGTGTGCGACAAGTACAACGTGCCCTCCGTGTCCAGCATCAGCCGCATCCTGCGCAACAAGCTGGGCGGCGGCGCGCTGTACCCCGTGCCGCCGCTCTACCCCGTGCCTCCGCAGCGCTGCTGGCCGCTGCACCAGCCCTACGACTACTACGTCTACCTCCAGGTGCCTGCCTGCTGCTTCTGATTCGCGCGTCGACCTTCTTGTATACGGGGCTACCAGGATTCTAATCAACGCTAATTTTACTATACATCAACTTAACGAAATAACAGGGCTGTTGAGACTAACCATCGAAAGTCTCAAAGTAATGAGCGCCAAGGCAGCGATGCCCTGACTCTGTTTTGCTACTCAAAGTGCTGTGTATCGCTGCAGTCCCCCGTGCATGGAGCCCTGGTTAAAAGTCTCTCCAAAACTGGCCGAGGTCCCCCGCTGAATCGCCAGAGAGAGATCCGTTGGGCTAGGAACCAGCCAGAATGGGGATCCCGCCCTTTCTCCTTCTGATGGATATCTGCCTAAATCCCGCACAAAATTCCGAGCTTCGGCCTCGGCACACCACGGATCCGCGGTGTCAACAGTAAATGGGACAAATTCGTATACGCTGTCTCTAAACAAGCACATTTGAGGTGCTTGCCTCTGGCGGCCGCTTCCGCTCCCGCGCCCGTGGAGTGCTGGGTAGCGGGGAGATGGCAGCAACCTCCCAGCCATGAGACCAGCGTCCGACCGCGATAAACCGGGGGCTCTAAAACACTCGGCACCTCTGCAGACACTAGCGCACGCTTCAAGATGTCATCCGACGTTTTGATCATAAACCATGTTCTAATATAGTGATTATTTCGACAGGGCCGGCAGCACAGCGGGGGCAACCCACACGGGCTAACTCACCCCCACCCACAAGCGCCCCCACATCCCCACCACACGCACGCGCTATGACCCTCGGCCTACATGTCGCACACCAATCATGACCGGTGACGTGACAGTCGTCAGTGACCAGTGATATGGCCATAACGTCTGAAGTCGTTGACATGGCCAACTAGTGAAATAGTCACAGAGAGCATAAGTGATATGGACACGGTCTTCAAAGGTGACGTGGGATGGCCGGTGACGTGCTACGAGTGGTAGAGGTAACCATCGACGTGAACAATGACGTTACGGGATCGAACTCCGTTTGGCTTGTAAAGGTCGTCATACAGAACTGATTTTACTGCGATAAGATTAAGAGAAAATTTACAGGAGTTAAGAGTGCCTTATGAGTAGGAAATCCCTTAAGTTAATTAAGTAATGAAAGGTAACATTTACCTAAATGAGGGTTATAATTTTTTAATTGTTTCACCCTTATTTATATAGGTACTTATTTGTATAGGTATGTCAAATACTATTAACAGAAACTTTTTAGTTCAAACCTCTATTGTTTTTAGATGAGCCGACGGAGCTGTATTAGGATTTCTAGTCGAGCTGCGGGCACTGTGTGTGCATTTTTGCATTAATTCCATAGAAATCTATTATCATAAGTAATAAATATTTATGTGAGAATTTTAAAGTATTAATAGTGTAAATATTTTACAATGTGTAAGATAATATAAAGATAAGTTTAATCTAAGAATTATTATAACTTATAGGCATAGTAAGTATTAATTAGAGTTTATAAGATAAGATTTATATGGGTGCAATGATGTAAATAAAATATATATTTAAATCAGTGTATAAATACTACTTAAGTACATAATTTTATAAACATAAATGATAATATTTCGTCAGCTAGATGGTGAAGGTTATAAGAATAAACTTTAAATTGGTGGAGATATACCTACCTATCTATTTATATGTATCTAGAAGATACCTACTTAGGTATACAGTGTATTTTTTTTATAAAAACATAATGAAATGGCAAAATATAATCAATTAAAAAAAGAATAATAATTAATTTATATTGCGCACACTTATTATATCTATATCTTTAAACGAGCAATTCTTGTATATATATATATATATATATATATTCTGAATCTCGGAAACGGCACCAACGATTTTCATGAAATCTAGTATGCAGGGGGTTTCGAGGGAGATAAATCGATCTGGCTAGGTTTCATTTTCAGAAAACGTCGTTTTATCCATGTTTTCAGCCGAGCAATGCTCGGTCAACCAGGTACTTATTATAATGTACCGACGATTAGCCATGTCTCAAAATGGCGAGTGCTGAAGCAGCCAACCCCTGGACTCTGTTACAGAGAGTTTTGGGCATTGTTGCAAGGGTTACAATAGGTGGTTACCCTTACCATCCCAAGAGTGTCTTGTTTATCTCGGTACACGTTACTAAAAGAATACGAGTGCATCGCATCTTTCATAGAGCGCTAGTGCTGCGAGCGAAGTTTGAAATGATAGTCTTGCATTTACAAAACACAACTACTCTTCACACGCAAATTAAAAGTATTTATTTATACCATGACGTAGAAAAATTGGCTGCGATAGATGTCGCGTTCATTCTATTTGAGATACACAATTTAGAACCGATGGGTGATTAAATTTGAATCGACTGTAAACGCAGGCACGACAGTATATTTACACGGTTAGGTCTCTACATAGTCGGGTACCTCAACAAGTATATAGCCGAATAATCTACAGCTGTTGATTTGTACAAACTAGGTGATTATTTGCTTATATTAAGATAAATATTTAAAGCGTAGATTTAAAAGGTACGAGAATAAAGTTTGTTTACAGAAGTAAAATGTTTTCATTTACCCAAGGAATACTAACATTATGCGGCTGCTAAGTAGCTAACCGTGTATGACCCTAATGACATGAGCACAGTGACCATGCACGACTACCTGGTGGCAGGTAATAAATGTATAAGTATTGCAACTTTCCAGTTCACTCCAATCACTTTTTTACAGGTAATAACACAGATCACAGATATAAAATTTACCCACTTAACTGACCAATTACAATAACGGATAGAAAAGTAGTACTTTATGAAAAGTTAATATAACTAGGTATAAATAGAGATAACGAATAGGTATTAAACGAAGAAAAATAATTACTTATTTACACATAATACTAATAAATAAATGAGGCCGAAACTATAGTCAGAGTTTCCGATAAAATTAAACGTAATCCCGCAAGTAAAACAAAAACAAGACCGCGTCAGTTTCCATAGTTAAATTATACATGTAAAGGTACTCTTCAATTTTTGTTACTCAATCACGCAAAAACGGCTAAACAGATTTGGATGAAATTTTATTACCTGGATAAACATAATAGTATATTTTTCATACCGAAAAATGTTAGGCTACCAAAGGTACAAAAAAAATCAAGATTACAAAATTACTATTTTCTAAAAATGCGAACTGAACAAAAACTTTTTTTGGTAAATTCCTCGCGGACGAAATCACGGGAATAGTTAATACGAGATAATATTGAAAGTAGTGATGTTGTTGTCACCTATTCAGTAAAATTATAAGCCACGATTGCCATAAAATCAATTTAAAAAAGAACATGGCGAACGAAAGCAATAACAAAAGCATTAAAAATTCAGCTCGGACACGAATTAATAATTAAATCTCCGGTTTGTTTCTCATAATGCCACCTAATCTGAAAATTTACTTTACAACGCAACTTTACGAGCACCGCATGCGCAAAAAGCGCGGGAGCCAAAAAACAAAATGGCCGACAATATAGCGACACCTGACACCGCGCGCCGCCGCCGGCGACCGCTCGTAATTAAAAAGTGGCGCGCGGCGGCTTTGTCGCGAAACGCGTTCAAAATGCTAAAATTATACAATGGCGTGTGGTTTTACGCAGCCAAGGTCTGCGTCTGTAATGTGTGCTATGAGGTATACGAGAAAATGTATACTCACAGGGGCTAAACGGTAGAAAAAAATATGGAAAGTGGCACTGCGACCCTGGTGGGAGTAAATGGAAAAACTGTTTCGTACACTTGACTATTTATTACGTACGTCATTTTTAAACTTCGGTAATTCGAACATACAATTGTCTTTACCACTGCGACTGAAATTAGTTATGTTTATTTACCTCTTCGCTTGTCATATTTGAGAACGCAAATCGGCAAACGTAATGTAGGACGCTCTGAGACTAGATAGAGGGACGACACCGATTAGGTACCAAAGATGGGGCTGAGTGGTGAGTCTTTGGAGAGACCTATGTCCAGCAGTGGACTATGTTAGACTGATGATGGTGATGATTTACCTCGACGTTTCGGCCTTATTGTTACTAAGTACTTACTTCTTAATTCACGCAAAAGTATTTTCTACAGCCACAAGTTCTTCGCTTCTAGTAATTTTTATTTATTACAACTTTCCTAGCTATAAAAATATAAGCTAAACTAATCAAAGCTTTCCGATAGTAACTATAATTATATAAATTTAATCTCAATTTCTTATTTTTATTTTAACATGTGAGGCATGAACCCCCATTAGATTCCTAATGCCGACTCTGTCTAGCAATGAGTGAAGAATATTATAAAGTAGCTATGGAGTATTTAGAAAAACTGTTTTGGCTAACAAACACTATTATCACAGACAGAGTATAATAGAGAAATATAATTCATTGTTTAGGTAGGTAGGTACGTAACTAAGTACTGCGTTGTCGGCGCTCCAAGGTACCACGTTGAAAAGCGGTGTCGTGCAGCGATAGATAAATTAACCTGGAAAAGACTAACACCCGCACAGCGCAGCGCGTTTCCCAAGGAAACGACAACTAGACGCATTCATTAGGTATTATATTTTTTTTTGGTTCTGGGCTAGTAGGTATATCCAATTATTTTTTTCTGTCTGAACCTATTGCGTAAAACTTGAATATTTTTCTTATGATTGACAGGCTAGGTGTTGACCACAGCTCAACGGATGTAAAGTGACGGTGTCGTCGGAGATAGTAAACATATTTAGCCTCGAATAGAACTGGCTCTCAAGTGAGGCTGTCGGAACACACCGTTAGATGCTTGGCGGCAGATTTTCAACTTGAGGGTGGTAGCTAGCCAGCCGAGTACTAGAAAGTACCCTATATGTATAGCACCGCG
Source organism: Biston stratarius (assembly GCA_950106695.1). NCBI lineage: Eukaryota > Metazoa > Arthropoda > Insecta > Lepidoptera > Geometridae > Biston > Biston stratarius. The sequence continues at coordinate 23,786,180 of OX467108.1, read as the reverse complement.
CTATGGTTTCGGCACGGGCGTAAACAGTTCTGGAAGACATTTATTACAAATCACACATTTCAAATTTTGGAGTTCAGTGCATGAAGCACGAACTTTTAATGACTTGAAGATGCTTTTAAACGAAACAAAAATTTATTTTGTGATGTCTTAATTAATCAAATATGTAGATATAACGTAACCCCATAAAACATTACCTACTTAAATCAAGAATAATCACTCACTTGAGAGCCAGTTCCATTCCGGTCTAAGTGTGCTTTACCAGCTTCGACCACACCGTCACTTAACATCAGGTGAGCTGTGGTCAAACAATAAGACTGACAGACATTAAAAAAAAAAAAAAAAGGAAAAAAAAATGTATGGTCGCACTATTTTATTTTGTTACTTAAAGTTCTGGGTACCGCTGCAATGGTCATGGACAAGCGTTATCTCTAACCATCATGAAAAATAAATTCGTCTAATCACCTACTTGTTACCGAAAAAAGTTCTTAAATGCCGCGGAACATAAAAAAAAAATGTTTTTTTTTTCTCCTGAGGCGTACAATTAAGTGACGGCAAGGGTCACGGTCACCGATGAAAAAATATCCAATAGTCCCTAACGCGGGGCGGGCGTGACGGGTCGCGTTACAAGGGCGCCGCTGACTCGGGCCTTCACGGCAGCTCGCCGCCGTGTCACCACGGCTTACGGAGCGATCGTTAGCAGCTAATCATGTGGTCACCGCTTCGAGACTTATAAAAACTGTCATCCGAGACGCAGCTGTCTGTGTGCGCCGATTCGTTCCGGGTCAGTAAGAGTTAATTTTTTTTTTGATAGCGGAGAATAGATTTATTGACCTCTAATAGGTGTTGCTGAATAACATGATTTTATTCTCGATTTCAATGTGATGCTTCGAAATAAATAGCACCTGACATGAAGCTTGGGCTTCTCATTGTTAGGAAGGTACTACCTATCTATCAACCTCGACCAAAGCGCTAAAGCGGCGATGCCTTGGACTTTGTTTTGTTACAAAGTTCTGTGTATCGCTCCAATGGTCATGGACATTTGTCACGTTATCTCTTACCATCAGAAGAGCGTCTCGTTCGTCTCATTACTTTTACATTAAAAAACCTACCTACTTATTCTTTACTATTGAACTAAGTAGAGACAAAAAATAACTTAAAGTATTATAAAGTAGTGTTATATATGCTTATGTTAAATGTAGGTAAGTAGATTTGGTTCAATAAAAAATATTATATAAACAAGTTAACGCCCGTGATTTCTGATGTTATTGTGGATTATTTTCTGCCCATCGGGAACAACACAGGGCGCCATATTGATGTTTGAAGTGATAAAATGACAATTTTTTAACGCGTTTAAGTCCTCGTTTAAATTCGCCTGATGGTAAGCGCCATACATCATATGTGGCGAAAATGAAACACGCAGCCTTAGAAGAAACTTATTTACGTTGAACTTGAAACGGCATAGTCGGTAGTTGGTTGTCAAACAAATAATTTCTCTCAAACGCAAGAGGAGACGGCGCCACTATGAAGATTTTGCCCCGGGTCAGAAGTCTTATAATTAGATCCGGGGTTGCCTTTATGTACCTACTCCTTATAATGTGTACCCAGATAAAATTTGACAGCTATATGCCTAATTAAGTATGTACCTACCTAGGTACTTACTACCATTTTTATTTAATTAGATTTGGTTTTTTTTTTTTTTTTTTAACATTACTCTCCACAGACACTGGGGTCCGTGACCTTTGACAACTTTGAAAAACAATTTTTTTTATTTTTTTACAATATGGGAAGAGGAATATTAGTCAAATTAATCTTAATCTAGGGTTTAATCTAGGGATAAAATGTTAGATTGTGTGTATACCGCGAGCAGACCAGCGACCCGCAAGCAGCACCCGATCACGAGTATGACGCATGTGCCAGCCATCGCCCTCCTCAACCATATCTGAGGGAAGAAAGCGACCCGACACACGACGCCGCCGCAAGAAGGAGCCTTCGATGGTGAGCATGAATGCTCGAGGAATACACACAGTCCTCATTTTACATTTAATAATTACATTAACAAATATATATTAATTACAGATTAACATTAGTTTTAGTTTCGACGTTAACATATTTACTTAATTAAATTAAAGTTTGATATACCTAATTAATTTCGTGTGATAAATGTAACCGGATTTATTTGTTTTTATCCTCAATTTAATTTAACTAATTAAAGTTTTGGATATAGAAAAACGATAGGAAAGTAGGTAGGTACCTATTTACGGTTTAGAAAATATAACAACAATAATCAACATGCAAGTCGATTGTCAATGTTGATAAGAATTGGTATTTAGGTATTTAACAGCCTCTAATCTAATCTAGTTCTATTTTTTTTTAACTTTACAGACTCCGGGGTTTGTTCTTCATTTTTTTATCTAAGTAAACTGAATATTGGGAACAGAAGCTTAGTAAAGGATTGTTTAAGTGGTAAATATTTAAATGGACATGGAGTTAGGAAATTCAGTAGATTCTCATCCAGATTAAATTAGGTATAAGTAGGATATAATTATGTTTAAAACTAGCGACACATTCCGGGTTCAAGCGGACATTACAGGTAAGCCTTTCGGAACAAATTCTCTAACTGATAGTGAGAATCGTATTAAGATCCGTTGCTCAGCTTAGAAGGAAACACGAAAGGCGATTTTATTTTATAGATATAATTTAGTAAAGTACGCAGCCCCGGGTGTACCATTTTTTCCAACCGGGGCAGAAACTTGATAGTGGCGCCCCCTGCCTAGTGTTTGAAATAAATAGTTTAAAAAACTCCCAAATATAGATATGGGCGGCATTTTTGTAACCGGGAGAATAAATACCCATTCATAAATGTAAGTACACCTAGGTATTTGGGATCTGGGCGATCGAACTTTGCTCGGTGTAGGTAACTACCTAAAATTTTAAACTCGGAAAATCGTATTTCCTAAAGATGAAAAATCCCCCATGTTAATAGTTTTTTTTATGGCTGACAGGCTAGGTGTTTGACCTCAGCTCACCTAATGTTAAGTGACGGTGTGGTCGAAGATGGCAATGCACACCTAGCCTGGAATGGAACTGGCTCTCAAGTGAGGCCACTGCAACACACCGTTAGATGCTTTGCGGCAGATCTTCAACTTGAGGGTGGTAGCTAGCCAGCCGAGTACTAGAACGTACCCTACCATCACGCTATGGATTCTTCACGATGTTTTCCTTCACCGGCAGCTCAAGCTCATTGTTGGGCTTGAACCCACGCCCTTCGGCATGCGAACCGACCGCGCTAACCACTGAGCTATCATCGCTACTGAGTATATGAGAATAGTTCGTAGAGCCCCTAGGTTTTAGATATGACGGTGATTCCCCCGCCAATTTCAGACAATCAACGCCAATATGCCGTGGTTGTGCCGGCGTAAGAATAGTACCCCACCCTCTCTACCCGTGGTTGCCGTAAGAGTCGGCTAAGGGATGTAATACGGAAGATGGGCAGCAGCATCTTCCTTGAACAATCATACCTAACTGCGCTCGCCAACCCGCCTGCCAAGCGTGGCGAGTATTGGCAAAACCCCCCCAGGAGGAGGCCTATGTCCAGCAGTGGACGTCCTATGGCTGATAATATGATGTGTGTGAACGCCAATCAATTTAGGATACTTTCATAACGTTGGATATGTTTCAAAACCAGCTGGGCGTTTTAATATCAGTTAAATGAAATCGATAGAACAACGCGCGCTGGGTGCTAGGCGCTTTGTGAAACAATCTTTCTTTCGAGCATATTAAGTACCTATATTATGATTTTGGCGCCCCACTGAATCACCGCCAAGGCAGGCGTCTCAGTTTGCCCCCTTCTAGATCCGGCGCTGAAAGTAAGTAGTAAATATTGTCCTTTGCGGCAATTCTTACAGGATCAAACACAATTAAATGCAGCTGCTGCCATCTAGTGGCGAGTAGCGCAGCGAGCAATAAAGTGTGAACTGTTCTGTGCATGGTTTACTTTAGCATTTCTTTTGTTACCATTGTAATGTTGCCCCTTAATAATAGATGTCGCTATCTGTCTTCAAATAACTACAAATTTCAATCTTAATTTTTTCTTACTGAATATTTATTTGTGCTCCTGAAAATCTTGCACAACAATAATTATTACCTGTAATTAATTATTTTATCGGGGATTAAGCACGGAATCCGCAACGTGCCAGTATCCGCAACGTGTGATTACCGACTGTGTCTATCTGCTGTAATCTGGTGTCGGGCTACGATTGCGAATCATTTCTGAAAGCCTTTTTGCGCTCGGCTCTAGCACGCGCTTGGTACCGTGTGAACAACACTTAAGGCGAAGCTAAACGATGTCTGTTAATTTTAGAGATTTTGTGGGTTGCCATGCTAGATTAGGCGATAATGAATGGGTAGATTATTCAAATAAATATATTTAAGCATTTTCTTCATGTTTTTAACTGACTCATATTTTAAGTTTCGTCTCATCTATGTACTACATAGAAATAAAGGTCAAATTGCTTTATGCGAGCTATGCAGCAGAATCAATTATTGCACTACCGAATTCTTCAGGCGCTTTACTTTTAATACATAGAATTTTTTGATTAAAAAAAATACTGCAGCAATAAAGCAGGTCGTCACCTTGTATGTAAGGCACTCTGCTTATGACCACGACAGCATATAAGTATAATTTATTTTGTGTCATAGCTCAAGGACACTAGTCATTATGATATTGTAAATGCCCCACCAAAGACTTATACCCTAACTTGATGGTCCAAGTTACTTTATGACATCCGACGGTGTGTGTTAAGTGTATAAATATTGTAGGACACATTACACACAGCGCCATCTGACCCCAAACTAAGCAGAGCTTGTGTGATGGAAGTATGTATTCTATCAGTTATCTAACTGATAGAATACATACATACATTTTTTTTTTGTAAATACATACTTAGAATACAGAACACCCAGACACAGAACAAGCATTTGTTTATACCATAAAATGTTTGTCCTTGGCGGGAATCGAACCCACGCCCTACAGCTCAGGCAGACATACTCCCAATGAGCCAACAGGGCAGGGCAAAACATTTCTACGTTGTGGTTTGATGGGTACGGCAGCAATCGAACTCACTCTAACGTCTCAATTAAAGTATATTATGTATGTCTTGACTAATTTTTATAATTGACATATTATTTTATTGACATTTGTTATGATATTGACATTTTTATTTTTAATATGAATGGAAATATGTCTTTTAGGTTTGGTGCTATCAATATTTGTATTTGGACAGACGTTTTTTATTACCTGCAGGAAGTCGTCTCGTTCGTGTCTCTAGTCCATATCATAGAAAAGTCATAACTATATTGTGGTAAAGTCCTTTGAAATCGCTTTACTGTGCTGAAACTAAATAATTAAAGATGTAGACGGTAGTCGCTTTAAGAGTCGTGCACACGGCACCACGTCTTATCAAGAAGCTTTAATATCAATTATTTATCATTGATAGCGTATCATTGACGGCAATTATCGATATCGGGCCAGCGACCTCCAGCCAAGCTGGGGAGACTACTCGCTTTCCAGCAGGACTAGCACCGCCCATGACAATGAGCGAGGGAGCCACTATAGAAGTTTCTGAGCAAAACTTTGTGTGAAAAATAAAGTAAGTATCTTCATTTTGATAACTTTTCAATAGTAATTTGTATGAACTCAGATAAAAGTATTAAAGAGTATTAAAGGCTTTGTGCGTGACAAGAAATCTTAGTTACGTGGCTTTCAGGTCAGCAAAGCGTAACAAGATGCAACCTGATATTTTAGTTGAAAACGCTGATGAAATACCTTCCTAATATTAGTTTTTTTAATCTAGTAATAAAAGCAAAGCTAACGGGAAAAGTGTTTTAATGAATTGCCTTTATATTTACGATTTTTTATGGTTGACAGGCTAGGTGATTGACCACAGCTCACTTGATGTTAAGTGACGGTGTGGTCGAAGATGGTAAAGCACACCTAGCCTGGAATGGTACTGGCTCTCAAGTGAGGCTGCCGGAACACACCGTTAGATGCTTGGCGGCAGATTTTCAACTTGAGTGTGATAGTTAGCCAGCCGAGTACTAGAGAGTACCCTACCACCACGCTTAGGTTTCCTGGCGATGTTTTCCTTCACCGGCAGCTCAAGCCCATTGTTGGGGTTTGAACCCACGCACTTCGGCATGCGAACCGTCCGCGCTAAGCATTGAGCTACAAAATAATTTATGGATACAGTTATTTTAATCGGATTTATTTCAGAGAGATCTCATATATGCTCGAAAATGTGACATCAATTTACGTTTGAAATTCCAAAAACTAGAACGAATCGGTTCGATTGTTTTTCATTGCACGAAACGCAAAGTAGAAGAATTTACTGAGTAGGGTTCGATTACCACTCAGTACTAACATTTATATGACTAATTCTATTCTATCAACTGTCTGATTCCCATAGTACAAGCTTTGCTTAATTTGGGGCTAAGTGGCGCTGTTTGAAAAAATCCTCCAATATTTATTTTAAAAAAAAACCTGTCCTACACAAGACCGGGTTGCGGTAGTAGGTATGTATATTCGTGACCGCTACCGCAGGTCGCGCCAGTGTAAAGCAGAATTAGACTGATGAATGCCCAAGTAATCCTGACGTAAGACATTTCCCAGTTAAAGTAGATATGTTGCAAGTGTCACCTTAATAGATCGTGCAAAACTCCACACGGCCCTAATCACAATCAGCTAGCTTTACTATCAATTATATTTATTATCAGTTAGGGCTGCACTCGAGCCCGCGCGAGCGTCGCCGCGGCGCGCGGTCTGTTGCCAGCCGCGCCCGCAGAATATAACATAGTAACTACCGCAGTGACACGGAATAAATAGTAGTAATAATGTAGTGTAAATACTCTACAATATGTGTTGACATTCTATAATGGATTTTTTTTTAAAGTGCATAACATGTAAATGAAATTTGGGACAACGATCAATTTGGGACATGGACAAAACCGGGCGTAAATGGAACCTGCTTATTTCCAGACATTTTTCTATACGTTACGTATGTGCTTCGTAGTTCTTCCAAATATCCATTCTCGTGTCTCAGCCCTTCAGTAATTTATACATATCTAATGTATATTTTGCAAATTATAAAACAACTAGTAAAACATTTGACCGTTCTTAATACCTATTTGTGGCGAGTGAAGGCTCGTTTGAGCATATAGTGACGTCAAACAAGACATTTGGAATTGATAAATAGGTACTATTTGTACCGATGGATAACAACGTGGAAATTATCGATTGTTTTAAATACTTTAGTTGCACATAATTAATTATATTGCAAAACCGTTGGCGCAATAACTTGCAATGTAAGTCATGGTGTCAAATGCAGGAAAAAAATTGGACAAAAGTGGAAACTATACAAAGTCAAATAATTTATTTGCACGTATGAGTATTGGGTAAACGTAAAATACTTGGAATTAATATGATGGGTACGAGTATGTACGAGCATCCAGCATGCAAAAACACAAGAATAACATTTGACATTAAAATAATAATATGTCAGCTTTTAATAAAATGTCAAGAAAATATATATAAATGTCAAATTGTGTATAGATAAATGTCAGAAAATAAAAATAAAGAGAATATTTAAAATTTGTCATTTAAGTATTCTTTAACGTCGCAGTGTTACTTCATTGCGCTTGCCTACACGTGGTCTCCATTCCAGAACTAGTCTACCTCACCAGTTTTTGATTAAATGTGACCGGCCCACTGCCACTTCAGCTTACTAATTCATTGAGCTATGTCGGTAACTACATTGGACGACTTCGTTTCGAAAAGTGTTCCGCAAAGAAACTCCGAGCACAGCTCTCTCCGTAGCTCGGTGAGCGACTTTGAGTTTGCGGTCCAGGCTCACCGAAAGGTTCCATGTTTCGGCGCCGTATGTCATGACGGGTAGTATACACTGATTAAAGACTTTCGTCTTGAGACATTGTGGTAATGCCACCCACCCATAAATGCTGCCCATCCCAACTGAATTCTTCTATTGGCTTCTTTCCCGAAATGGTTTTACCTAACTGCAAAGTTAGATATGTATTGTGTGACGCCACAATCTAGGTAGGTGCATTATTTCGTGAAAATCGATTCCATCGTGTCCCAGCAAAAACTTGGACGATAATTACATATTGTAAGAATACCTATTTGCTGATAGATTGTTAGTAGGTACGTACAGCTAACATGACAGACCTTCTTATAATCTTTATAGTAGGTATTAGATTAAAACCTTTGAGTATCTAAATGATCTGGGATTAAATTACTTAGTATCATCAAATCAAATACATATGTTTTCTTCGTTTTTATTTTGACGTCGTACTTTCTGCATCTGCCAGTGACAAGTGATTCAATATTTTTAAACATATTATAAATAAGTTGAATAAATCAAAGTCAGACAAAGTAAGCTATGGTAGAGTTCTATCATTTCCTAGCAAAGTAGTAGTAAGAAACTTTATTTCAAGTTTCGAAGTTAGAACTTTTTTTTATATATTTAAAAGTAACGAAATGAACGAGACGTTCTCCTTATGGCAAAAGATAACGCCTGTCCATGACCATTGCAGCGATACACAGGATTTTGAGTAGTAAAACAAAGTCCAGGGCATCGCTGCTTTGGCGCTCATTACTTTGAGACTTTCGATGGTTAGTCTCAACAGCCCAGTAATGTCGCTAGCTGCAGTACCCTTCAAACCAGAACACAGTAATGCTTACACACTACTGCTTGACGGTATCTGGTACTGCGGTGGTACCTATCTAGACGACCGCTTGCTAAGGAGATCTACCACCGAGTAATGTTACAATTTCCCACATTCACACACGTAATTCGGCACTCGAAGAAACACAAGTTTTGCAAAATAATACATTGCAACGACATGATTTAACCATATTCCCGCCAAAACTTCTTACTTTCTACACTTGTTAATAGTGTCAGTAGGTATTGATAGAGATACATATGACACTAAGTACAAGACACTTTATGTTAAGTTATTTCATGTAATTATTTTTTTCATCTCTACAGGCACCAGTGTCCGTGATCTTTGTCAACTTAACACATGTTTTTTTTCTAACTTTAAATAAAGTTAAACTATGCGCAATGCAGGAGAGGTAAGGTATTCTATTACTAGTTTGTGTGTATACCGCGAAGCAGGGAGGGATTTGGAGGTCTGGAGGCCTCGGGGCAACGAAGGAGCGGAGGCCCCTAACTATTTTCCGAATAATAATTGAAAATCAAAATCGTTTATTGCGAGTATGGGTTATATTATACAGTTGTTATTACATTGTCAAACGCTCTGCCTACCGCCTGGTAGGCAAATTGGTAGTCAAAAATAAAATACTATGTAGGTCTTAATATATTGATAGGTATATTCATATTTATTTTAATTTACTTATTTTCCGTCAAGTCTTTCAAACAATTATTGCTAGCAAATAAAATTATTTCAACAAAGAATGTAGTAATTAGTTACAATTGTGGACCCTGTCCACTACCCTCCCTCTCTTGTGGAGGCCCCAAGGCAGTTGCCCCGCCTGCCCTCCCCTAAATTCGGCCCTGCCGCGAACAGAGCAGCGACCCGCAAGCAGCACCCGACCACAAGTGTGCCGCATGTATCAACCATCGTCTACCTGAACCAATTCTGAGGGAAGAGAGCGACCCGACACACGACGCCGCCGCAAAAAGGCTCCTTCGATGGTGAGCATGAATGCTCGAGGCATACACACAATCTTTATTCGACTTTCTCTTAAATCAAGAATAAGAATAATGTAATGTATTGTTATTAAAATCAAAGTTTAATAAATAATGTTTTTTTTCTTTTATCCCAAACTACGCAATAGTCTTCATCTACCGACATGAGTAGGCATCGACTATATTAACTATTTATATCATATATCATTTTATGGAAAGAGCTGTGTTCGGTGTTTCTCTAAGGGATCGTATCCGGAACGAAGTAATTCGCCAGAGAACATAAATCACCGACATAGCTTAGCGTATTAGCAAGTAGAAGTGGCAGTGGGCCGGTCATATTTCCGATGTGAGCGGGTTTAGGCCAGTGGCAATTCTGGCGACACCGGCGAAGGTGTTCGAGTCGGCCGTGCAGGAGAGCATCCAGCGGCAGGTGGCGCCGCAACTCTCGGACGCCCAGCATGGGTTCCGGCCGGCGCGCAGCACCACCAGCAATTTGCTCGACGCGATGGCTTACGTCGTCCCTCATGTAGATTCGGGGGTGCAGGTTGACGCCGCCTACTTCGACTTCAAAAAAGCTTTCGACTTAGTCGACAATGACATACTGCTAACGAAGCTGGCGGCGGTCGGATGCACCAATATGCTGCTAGATTTTTTTGCCAGTTATATGAGGGACAGGAAACAGTACGTGGAATATGCCGGGTACCGCTCTGAACCGTATGACACTAAAACGGGAGTCAGCCAAGGATCGAACTTAGGACCCCTAAAATTTATTATCATGATAAATGACCTGCCGGACGTTATCCAGGAAGCTCGTTGCTTATTGTTCGCGGACGACCTTAAGTTGCTCTTGGCAGTTAAAGACAGAAGCGACTGCCAGCGCCTGCAGCATGACGTCGACAGAGTAGTTGAGTGGAGCAAAAAGAACAAGCTGCAATTCAACGTCACGAAATGTTCGGTGTTGTCGTTCAGCAGGTCACGTGATCCACTCCACTTCGACTACAACGTGGACGGCGAGGCTTTGAAGCGGGTAGTGGCAGCCAAAGATCTCGGAGTCCATATTTCTAGTGATCTGACATTTAGGAATCACATCGTCCAGGTTTGTAGGAAGGCCTACAAAAGGTTAGGTTTTGTGTTGCGGCAAGCTGCAGGTTTTAATAATATCAGAGCGGTATCGGTCCTGTATGATGCGCTCATCCGAAGTCAGTTAGAATGTAACTCACCCGTATGGGCTCCGCATGAAGCTAAGTACACTCTCATGTTAGAAAAGATTCAGAACAAATTTACAAGATACCTGTACTTGCGGCTATACGGGGTTTACCCGTTTTACCCATTGATGTATCCAACATTGTTCGTGCTGGGCATGGTCGGATACAACAAATTGGAAGTAAGGCGGGACTGGGCGCTCGCATACTACATGTTGCGAGTATTTCGGGGCGTTCTGTCAAGTCCGGACATACTGTCAATGATGGGAGTTTGTGTGCCGGACGGGCACGTGGCGCGCCGCCGGCGGCCGCGGCTGTTCTCGGTGCCTCGCGCTAGGACCAACTTGTTGGCTAGGACGCCGTTGGTTCGGACGTTGCATGCACTAAATCGAGTTGCTCAGAAAATAGATATTTTTGTATGTTCGGTACCAGAATTTAAAATGGCAATTAATTATGACGCATGCTATAATTTGACTTGATATAGTACATTATTGCATTTATTGAATTATTTTATTGTTTTGACTTTTGAATTTAATTTAATTTTTTACTTTTGAATTTTATTTTTTGACTTTTGTATTTTATTTGAATTGTATATGTGACATTTTAATTTTATAATAATAATAATATGTACCAATGTTGACTTGCACCATCGCATTAGGGAACCCCTGTAAGGATGGTGTAAACTGTTGTAAATAAATAAATAAATAAATAAATAAATAAATAAATAAATAAATATTTGCCACGGAACCGACAACCGTTGGAGTAGACGTGTTCAAGAGCGGAAACCGCGAATCGGCAAACGTAGTGTAGGACGCCCTGAGACTAGATGGAGTGGCGATATATGTATGACAGCTGGCAGTGGCTGGAAGCGAAAAGCCGAAGATAGAGCTGAGTGGCGTGTCCTGGCAGAGACCTATGTCCAGCAGTGGACTATGAAAGATTGTTGATCATGATGATGATGATCATATATACGATAAAGTTATGCAGAAAACTTATACTATAAATCAATTGAATTGCCCACAATTATACTGTAAGCAATTAATTATTAGGTTTTATAGATATATATGACTTCACTACAAACAAGATATTGTTCAATACTTGACACAAATCATAGGTAATGCCTACGAACATCGATACTGGTATATGTACACACACGTGACACGCCGGAATGCACTGCAATAATGAAGTCTTTACGAAATGTTAGACTATAGAAAAAGAAAACTACGAGATGAGTACTATTCATTATTCTGTGCTAGAAGTCTGTATAGCTAGTCATACAGCAGCGTAATTATCTAGAGGTAAAAATGTAAAGAAAACTGTATCAGGATTTTGCGAAACAGACCCAGCACGGGAATCATATTTATGTAGGTAAACTCACTTCTAAGCATACTTTGGAGAGAGCGCTTCGGAGCTGCAGGACCTAATTCCACCCTACCCATTCTACTATTGGACAGCCAGAAGCTTTAAAACGCGAGACCACTTCATGGTAGATATTCCAAAAACAAAACGGTTCGACTCCTCCTTCATTGTAAGAACAGCTAAACAATAAAATGTGCTGCCCCGGTAAGTGTTCCCTTATGGATACAATCTGGGTGTGTTCAAATTGTGAGTAAATCGGTTTCTTCTCGGCAAGCATGCTCTATCGTATTTTCGCTTGACATCAAGCGAAATGGGGTCAAACGCAAGCTTATAATTTAAAAACCAACATAGCAGCAGCTGCATACATCCAAAACCGCTGCTCAGTTTGTATAGAGTGCAAATTTTAATCAGGGCCGGATTTGGAGGTCTGGAGAACCTGGGGCAACGAAGGAGCGGAGGCACCTAATTATTTTCTAAATAAAAATTCCAAATCAAAATCGTTTATTGCGAGTATGGGTTATTTATATTATACAGTTGTTATAACAATGTTAAACGCTCTTCTATATTGTACCATCTGGTACGCAAATTGGTAGTCAACAATAATAAACTACGTAGGTCCTAATATATGCACAATACATGATTCTGATTATTTTCAATTATATCTATATGATAACATTCTGATAATTAATATTAAAAAAAAAAAAACTAAGTAACGTAGGCAATATCTGAATATCTATCTATCTAATACCTTTAAACGAGCAATTCTTGTATATATGATTCTCGGAAACAGCTCCAACGATTTTTATGAAATTTAGTATACAGGGGGTTTCGGGGGCGATAAATCGATCTAGCTAGGTTTCATTTTTAGAAAACGAAAAAAAAACCGGTCGTCCATGTACTTTTCCTAATAAAAGTATAGTATAGAACACAACTTTATTGTACGCCAATAAATAATCTACATATTATAACACATATACCTATATTATCTTAAAAAGTTAGAAAGAAAAAAATAACAAAAGTATGTTTTATAAAAGTATTGTATTCTTTCAATTATCCTTTTTATGCTAACCAAGGACTTTTCTCTGTGAAAATTAACTAATTTTAAATAGGCAATAATGTACCTACAAGTCATTAATTTGTACAATATTTGTCAGCAAATAATGTACAAATTAAATCAAGACAACCCAAAACAAGGACTGTAAAGATAAAACAGTCTATTTTTAACCTCCGACGCAAAAACGACGGGGTGTTATAAGTTTGACGTGACTATGTGTGTTTGTGTGTCTGTGGCATCATAGCTCCCAAACTGATGAACCGATTTTGATTTTGTTTGAATTAGTTAGGAGTGTTCTTAGCTATGTTTAATTTAGTGTCGGAGGTTTTTTTATACACTTTTCGCTGATTTATTTAATCGTTTTGATTAATTTTCCTTTATCTGCCAGTTTTAAACTATTAAACTATTTAGTTAGTTCAGTTAACTTGTTTAGATGATTTAAAAAGTTAACGTTAGATTTTTGGTTTAACTTGGTTCTGGATGACGCTGTGTGAAATGTCACCGACATTTGTTATTATTATTAATGTCTTGTCCACGTCTATGTCTTGTAAAATGCACTTTAAGTAGGCTAGAATTTATGACCGCCAACGCCAACATCAGCAATATAAAACACGTGTGCTTCGGCAACAATTTGATGTCACACGCAGACTACGAATGATCTAAGCTATCACATAAACGCTTGCGAAGCCTTGAATGCTTTATTTAGAGCTAGAGCAAGGCTATCCAAAATAACGTATCTGTTTGAATTAAACATGCATTTTTTAGGGTTTTTTTTAATGCACAAGCTGTTTACGAAACGGTAAGAATTAACAATCAAATCACGATAAATATTTTGCATGCAGTCACGCCTTGCATATCGATTACAATTAGTCGGGAAATAGTACGGAATTCATTAAAACTACGTAAAGTACCAAAGTAAACATTGACGTGACTTAAAAAGCTGTCATGCTAAAGTGGCACTGGCCTGGAAACATCTGCCGAACGCCAGCAGAGCTATGGGCGAAAACCATCATCGACTGGGTCCCGGAGGCTAACCAGGCCGGCCTAGAAGACGGTGGAAAGATGACCTCGATGCTCACGATTAGGATTGGACCTCAATAGCAACAAACAGAGAGGCATGAAAAAGGGAAGAGAGGCCTTTGCCCAGCTGTGGGACAGAATGGGCTAAAATTAGGTAGGTAACTTTGGAATTAGGTTCAGGAAGAAATGAAACAGTAACAAATAAGCAATAGTCATGAAACTTGCGCTATTTTAGTAATAGACTAGCTGACCCGGTGAACTTTGTATCACCTACTATTGATTTGAAAACGAAGTAATTACAGATGGTATTACCACTACACGCCGCCAGATGTCGTACCTAATGTTTTGTGACACTTGACGACTTTTGTGCACAGCACATCAATTAGGCGATTTTCCATACAAAATTACCATTTTCATTTGGATTTTCTCTATTATTATTCCTTTTAAACCTTCCCTGAACTATAGCGAAGTAAACATAAGCACTATAATAATAAAAACTAAAAACAATATATTCAAATCAGTCAAGCCGTTTTTGAGTTTTAGCGAGACTAACGAACGGAGATTCATTTTTATATATATGAAAGAAAAGATTAAGATAAAGGACACCTTTTATCCCTTAATTATGTTCCATAAGACACATCTATACCAAAGTGGATACGTCCAGTAGTTCGGTTTTTGATAACCGACAAAAACAAAAAAAAAAAAAACTGATCTAAAAAGTATTCTAATTGTTATCCGTTCAGCCGTTTATGCCTGATTAAATTTATAATATTTAGTAGGATTTTGTACTATGTATTTTCGTATGCATATGATACGAGGACTATTAAAGCGAAGCGTTTGACTACTTCACCCGACCACTATTCCTTATTTACATGAAAAGTATCGTCATAATCTTAATTCGACGCTCAATTAACAAAGATAGGAGACGGCATATTACAGCCCTCGCGCTATCTCGCGGCACAGTCGACGGACTTACGAACGGACAGACGGGCGCGCTAGCTGACACTGCTCGTTTACGAAACACGTTAGATACAGGTGAGTCCTAGATGTAGGTTTTGAGTTGAGTTTTGAAATTGAGTTCTGCTGCCTTCGCGATTAGAAAAATTAGACAACAGATGTGGCTACAGCCAGGTTGGTTTACTTTGCTTATTTCCATAGTTTAATGTCTTACAGTTGCTGTGGGGCTCAGCTGCAGACACTATTTTTATTCTGCAAAAAAATGCAATTCGTGCAATCTATTGTTTGGGTCCTCGCGAATCACTACGAAATAGATTTAAGGATTCGTTACCGTCACAGTACATTTACGAAAATATTATGTTTGTCCGGAAAAAATTAAATTCATTTGAAATTAACAGTAGCCGCCATAAAATCCCACTTGAGGTAACTAAAATGTCCTATAATAAATTCAAAGATTTTATAAAGCAGAGGTTAATTGACAAAGCCTTACTATAAGGTGGCTCATTACGTGGAAGACATGAATATTTGGTTGTAGTAGCTTCTCTCTGCACTTGCATCCCCCTGGCTAAGTGACAATTGTAGTAAGCATAATGTATTAATATATATGACTGTAAACTGTAACCTAATATGAAAAGAAAGATCCACAAAAATAAAAATCCCTTGCTGAGTTTCTTGCCGGAGTCTTCTCAGTTGAAGTGTAATTACGAGCCGGAAGATTGGTAGATTGAAACATGTAACTTAACGTTCATAAGTGCCTTAGCAGGGCCTAAACTGAATAAATGACTTTTTGATTTTGAGGTAGCACTTACCAAATAAGACGTATCAATGATATTATACGCTTTAACCCGTTGGGGTAGGTAGGGACCATATCTTTCCCGTTGCTACGATCTAGGTATAAATCTTTCACTGCTACTTTCATAGCTAGACAATTTCGAAGCTTCGCTAAGCTAGCTGCTGATTTTTTTAATGAGTTAGTTTTGTGCTACAAGAATCCTGAATATGTTAACGCGCATGATATAAATTTTAAATATTATTTAAAGAAGACCTTAAATATTCGATTTTCAATTTATTTCGATTTTAACATTGTGTTCTTCAAGGCGAGTTAATAGAATCTTATAAGTTCAGCAACGTATTTTAGTGCCCCTGGTATTGAAGATATCCATAGGCTACGGTGATTGCTTACCATCATGCAACCCGTCTGCTTGATTGCCACCTGTGGCATAAAAAAAGTATGTTGGATTTTAGTTTCATAGATACTTAAATATTGTCATCGAGTAAGATACATTTTAAATTAAATCCTCTTCACTATCGTAACCAAACCGATTTTTACGCGGATACACTATAAATATAAATAATAACTTAAATACATTGAACAATCGAAGACCTACTTTCCCATACAGTTTTTCTTTTTTTTATTCATTCGTTCGACCGTGGTTTGACTAATGTAAATTTTTAGGGTTCCGTACCCAAAGGGTAAAATGGGAACCTATTACTAAGACTCCGCAGTCCGTCTGTCTGTCTGTCCGTCTGTCACCAGGCTGTATCCCATGAACCGTGATAGTTAGACAGTTGAAATTTTCACAGATGATGTATTTCTGTTGCCGCTACAACAACAAATATAAAAAACAGAATAAAATAAATATTTAAGGGGCTCCCATAGAACAAACGTTTTTATAGATAATGGTACGGAACCCTTCGTGCGCGAGTCCGATTCGCACTTGGCCGGTTTTTAATTAGATTTGAATTTGTACCTAGATAGATTTATGCCGATGTGTTTTTATTTTAAACAATTCTCTATGGATCTAATCTATGGATATGCGAAAACTCATGATCAAAAAGTGAAGCCCTTCGAATAAAAAATATCAAAGGGAAAGTTTCCTGGGGGGCTGGCATATCAATTTGTGAGATTACCGTACCACGTACCTAAAACATTGGTAAAATTATGGTATGACGTAATTATCGCAAATGAATATGCTAGACCCACTGTATCTGTTTTCTTGACGTCAAGTTTCGTCAAGCCAGCCGGCATGCTTAATTTCGAGAACACCGATTTAGCCGCTCAATTATGGCAAGGTGACAGACAGACAGGCAGGTACTTTCGCCTTTATTTAATAGTAATTTGAAGGGCTAAGAGGAGGTGCGCGGTTAAACACGATTTCTGCCATGATATACTAAATTAACTATAAATAAGGATCGATGTAAAACTAAAACATGCTATTATTCAAACCTTTTTCTGTCCATTGACAGCTAAAAACACGATAGATAGAAATTCATCCGATACATTAACTATTTAAAAATAGTGTATTTATTTAGATAATTTTTTATTATGTAACTTATGTTACATAATAAAAAAATATCCTCATGAAACGAGCATACCATTCATTATCCGTTTATAAGGAAAAAAAATGTTTGTAGACTAATTACTTTTACTCTTAATAAAATGTAATTAGATTTGCGACGGTCAAGCGGTAGATTCTATTTTCATCCTTATTCTTTAGTTAGGGAATAGCATATGGGCGGAGTGATGGTGGGATTTTTTAGTAAGAGCCTGCTCTGATATGTTTTTTTAACTTTATTAATATTATTACACTAATATTATACATACAAATCTTTGTCTCTTTGCAAGTACGTGCGTTTGTGACTTCTTCACGTCGAAACAACAGATTCACAACACAACAGATAAAACAGCTTAGAGTTTTGGCTTAACAGATTTCGATGCAATTCGTAATGTAGATAGCTTATAGTTAGGTAAACACGTAGCCGTTTTATCCTGGAAAACGCGGGCGAAACCGCAGACAGAATCTATTAAGCTGCATTGATTTCATGTCTTGAAATAATACACCATTTGTTACAAGAGTAAAATACTCCAATAAAATAAACTGAATGAAGAGAGCTAATTAAAGAAAGAAAATAATTCATTTTGACACAAACACGTATTTACAATAATTGTTATTCACAGGCTCGCGAACTAACATACCTACAGGTGAACATGTACTTAGTTGATTGATTCTCCGTGTCTGTCTTGACATGATTTATGATATTTGTGTACATACACATACATATTACAAGCGTGCATATTTTAGATAGCACTAATCTGTACCTGGTATTTGACGAAGACAATAACATTTTAACAAAAACAAAAGAAGTGCGTATTTAATTGCATGTTGAAAACAAAGGACATAAGTAGGACTTAATCAGATAACGAAAAAAATGATAATAATTTGAAATTGTGACCCACATTACCTTTACGGGGAAGTACCGGGGAATACTGTTTTCAAGACTTTGATGATTATACCCGTACCTTTTAAACTTTATCAAACACAATTATATAACAACACGCTCACCTCCCTGACGTGTGTACCTGGCGTGCCCTTTCCTCGAGAACTCCTCCTGGCCGGACCGGAAGACGAAGAGGAAGAGACGGCAGTGAGGCATGAGCCCCTCCAATTAATTACCACAAAGCCATGAAGCGGCCACCGAGCTCGAGCTCCGCCCGGGTCCGACGACCTGGTGGTGGTGGAATCCTTCCACCGCCCTTTAGTGACCCCCAGCTCTCAGCCTCGCCAAGGAGGATAATCCTCGCAGCCGTATCCCTACCTCCCCGACAATAAAGGAGGAAGAGCTGATGACAATTATGTTGATAAGCTCGTCAGCCATGAAACCCATTGTAACACGGCCAAAAAGTCGAGGTAAATAATAATTCCTCTGCAGAATTTTTATGCGATAAAGTCAAGGTGATAAAATATATCCTACTTGAATAAAATGTCCTTTTTTATGTAAAAATAATGAGCTGAACGAGACGCCCGCCTGATGGTAAGAGATAACGCATGTCCTCAAAAATGAAGCGCGAAGGAAATAGCCGAGTTTTACTTTTCCAACCTATATACGAGTACACAAAACTTTTTGAAGATAGTAGGTTTTGAAAAACAAAACTCTTGAAAAGATTCTAATAACCTACATCAATGTTAATTTCTCTTATTCGGGTTTAATATTAAGTTGGAAAAAATAAGTACTTAGTTTGAATTTAAATACTAAAATGGTAGTTAGGTTGTGTCTGTATAATTATAGTAGTACTTAACACAGACCTTGAATAGAAGTTTACCGCCACTTGTGGTTTCCCTGGAGAGTGACGCACCTGTACCGTGTATTCTTGTAGAACTGGTAGGTAGACAATAACATACAATCAATTTCAATTTGTGTCAAGCAATTACGCAGTATAAGTAACACTAAATAGTCATGACGCTTCAAGTCATGATGTACGAACCTCTTATCGTAATGCAGTTTTTTCTTGTCACAAACGCTTACATGGATAAGTCTTCTATGTATCTTTTCTTTTCTAAAGTTTATTAAAAGAAATTGTGTTTAGCAATAAAGCTTCGTGCCATCACAGTAGTTTTGAAAAAGTATTATATTAACATAAATTGAAAAAACATACATAAACTTCAAATTGTTACTATGAAAAAACAATATTTAAAAAGCTTTAGTGCATCGCTATATATATTTTCTATGGATACTTTGTCACGTTATGATAATTAGAGTTGCAGCTCTCTGGCTACTATGAAGCACTACTACTCGAGGATTATTAATAATTAATTAATTCATTAACTTTATATCTTCCACGCCATAGATGAAATAAAGAAAAAAATACAAGTGATTAAAACATACAAATATTAAAAACAAGTTTAAGCTTTTTTAAATTATAAATAAGCTAGCGTTACGGTGGAGCACGCTCGCCTAGAAGAAACCGATTCCCTTGCGACTAAGAGGCACCCAGATTGAATCTATCAGGGAATTCTCACTCGGGCAGCAAGTTTACGAAATATCTACCTAGAAGCGGTACCGCTTTTTAGAGCTCCTGGGTGTTTGATAGTAAAAAGGAGAGGGTAGAATTAGTTCGTGCAATTTGAGACTTTATAGCTAAAGGCGATCTTTTCCGTGCAGTCTTACGATGGAAAGGATTAAAAAAGATATAGACGGCGAGTGTCACTAACGAGAAATATATCTACAACTTTCCAATAATATACTTTATCATCATCATCTTCATCCAGTAATCGCTCACACCTCTCATCTTGTAAGCCACTCGTCCCATTCTTGTCCGGGTTCAACGCGCGATTTATATTATATTAATCAAACGAGCTGGAGGATGACCAACGCTCCGTTAACCAGTTCGCAGTCCATCTGTCATTACTCTGCCTGGCAACAATCATATATTGTAGGACATAACACACAGCGCCATCTGACCCTTAACTAAACAAAGCTCTCGGATAACTGACAAACATTTGTTTATTCCACAAAATGATGATTCGACCACACCGTCACTTAACATAGGTGAGCTGTGGTCAAACACCTAGTTTGTCAGTCATAAAAGGACTTGTATGATGGAGGTCAGATAACTGATAGAATAATTTATATTTTTTTTGTAAATACATACTTATAATACATATAGAACACCCAGACAGAACAAACATTTGTTTATACCACAAAATGCTTGTCCTGGGTGGGAATCGAACCCACGGTGTATAGCTCTTGAAGCAGATATACTACCAATGGGCCAGGGGAGTAAAAACTTACTTATAATAGCAAAAATACACTAATATAACAAACATGTTCATTGTTTGCTTCAATTTTATTACAAAAAAATAAATAGATTTATATTAGAACTGTGCAGTGACATTATACGTCAAACCCGCTAAACATATCGAATGTACAAATATGGAGTTAGAGTTAGTATTCGAGTGCAGTGCTTGTACAGAATAAGAAGTAGCCGCTGCGTCTCTCGGTTCCGTCATTTGGACAAATGCGATGCTTGGGGAAATAACGCTCTGTCTTCAATATTTGACTCTATTCAAATAAGTTTGAACTCACGATTTAGATTTTTTATCGAATTTTGTTTTTGTTTGTTTGTTTCATCCGCGTGGAATTTAACAAAAAGTTTGTGCAGAACGAATAATTTACGAAAATTGAAAAAATATTTAAAAATGTAATTTATGTAAAGATTTCGGAGTTCTGCCCTTGGTAAAAAGTTATTCGTAATTATAAGTACAATACAAGTGAAGCTTATAACCCCGTATTCTTTTATAATAGATTGCCGTTGGAGTATACATAATTATGTACTTAATTAAGTAGGCAGGTACTGATGTGAAATGTGCCTACTTTCCGGGAACAACCTGACCTAATTTCAAAACATTATACGAATTGGAAAACAATCTCATATTTCGATCGTGCAAAAATTTTAATAACCATACAAAATCGTGCTGTGTAAACAATCATTTGAATGTTGTAATCAGTGCCGTGATATTCCGCGCTCGCTGCGCTCACAGACCGCGCGCCGCTCGACGAGAGAGCACGCTTCCCGCCAACTTTGACAGCTGTCACTTACGATCTGTCAATTGCGAGTGTATTCAAAAAACAACAACAGACATTGCCTAAATATACCTATTAGAAAAAAAGAAGAATCTTTCCTGCCAGTTATTTTTTAATTCATCGTTAAAGAATTTGGTGAGTCAAATTTTTAATAACTGACTTCGCGCGGCTTTGAGGTTCGTCCTTGCAATATAATGTTTGTTATTATTTTAGTGAACGTAAATTGCTTGGTGTTGATTGTTGTGTGCAGGTTTTGTAACTGGTTTAAAAGAGATTTTTATAGCCATGTATTATATCTAATCTTATACGTATTCTCTGGCTGATTATTGAAATATCTATCTAAGCACTTACCTATTATTTTAAGACTAAGAAATGTATGTAAGCATTTATAAATCCTTAACATGGCTAAAACTTAAAATATGTACATATATACTTATCTACAAAATACCATTAGTATCCCGTCATCGAATAACGTTTTCTAACATTTTACTAGTGTCTAAGTTTCAGCTGTAAGTACTTATCTATGTAAGTAATTAAGTTCCAACTTAATTACATACATAGATAAGTTTATTATTATATTACTAATTAAAATATATTTTGTTTTTAGTATTTGTTGTTATAGCGGCAACAGAAATACATAATTTGTGAAAATTTCAACTGTATCGCGGATCTCAAGAACCGCGATAGCGTTCTCAAGAACCGTTCTTCCGTCCGTCTTTCTGTCGTCTGGTGACAGAAAGACGGACGGACAGACAGCGAAGTCTTAGTAATAGGGTACTGTTTTGGAACCCTAAAAAATGGAAGAAACAAACGATAAAAATGTAAGGAAAAGCAACAACAAAAAACCAAACTTTTAAAGTAACGTAGTTCTAAAATACCATTCGTGTACAACGCGCGTTGCCGGTAAACCGATATTATAGAACGCAGCCATTGATTAGATCTATGAACGCAGCATAAAGCCTGTGGGACGATACTTGGGACTTACGACCGCCTAGTTGGTAGACGTCTGACTTCCGATCTGGAAGTCCTGTTTTCAAATCTCACAGCTTGCGCTAAGCTTTGTACGTAGGTATTGTTGCTACCCTCCAATCGAAGTAAAATATCGCAACGAAATTTACATGACCGAGACTGTCTTGGTTTTTTGAAGATGTTTAAAGTATGCCAACCAAAACTTGGCCATTATAGAGAACCCACCATTCTCAAAATGAGAGGATGCCTAACTGCGGGGTAATGTATAAGAATTGCACTGATCTGGATTTAGATTTAGTGTTTTATTTCTATATACTTAGATATACTTCCATGTATTACTTTTATAACGCATAGGTATTTATAAATTTTTCCCCATAAGTATTTATTATTTTTCCTCAATAATGGTATAATTATAAATAAGTATATTATACACAAATATTAACTAACAAGCAATCAAAATTAAATCACAATAGAAATTAGAGACAAATTGACAATATTTAACATCCTCTAAATCTTATACAGAGGAAGAAAGGGGAAAAGATGGGATAATGATTGCCCAAAGGTTGCAAAGTCGCACCGAGCTGGATCGTGATCAATGGAGAGAGGTAGTGAACCTGGCAGCTGGTAGTTAGTTTTATTCTAGTTGTATTCGGCATAAGAATAAATAAGTAAGAGAAGAGTTTTGTGGTCAGAGTAAATAAAGGCTATTTTTATTTATTTATTTAGGTATAAATCTTATACGAAAGCCATCAAATACCTTCATTAGTATAAATTATAAAAGAACAGTAAAGCTGTCGAGTGAATGTACCAATAACAACAGGTAGACGTAACCGTGTGTACGTGACCTTATGGGCTCTGACGTAACATGGGTTGTTACGAATAACCAAGCAAATCAACGAACTATCCTCTGCGACCTCGAACCTACTTCTACACGATTAAAGTTGGCTACGATTTGTTTTTTTTTTTACGGTTGACAGACTAGGTGTTTGACCACAACTCATCTGTTAAGTGACGGTGTGATCGAAGATGGTAAAGCACAGTTAGCCTGATATGGTACTGGCTCTCAAATGAGGCTGCCGGAACACACTGTTAGATGGTTGGCGGGTAGTTAGCCAGCCGAGTACTAGAAAGTACCCTACCACCACGCTATAGTTTCCTCACGATGTTTTCCTTTACCAGCAGCTCAAGCTCATTGTTGGTATTTGAACCCACGCCCTTCGGCATGCGAACCGACCGCGCTAACCACTGAACTATCATCGCTACGTGGTATACGGGAATCCCCACATCTTTTTATATAATGATTCATTAATTTTTATTATAAAATTTAGTGGGGACCTATTACGTTTTATAAACGACTCCATAAATAAACATCTCATTTATAAATTGTTATTAGTACCTGGATGACCGAGCTTTGCTCGGCTGAAAACACGGATAAAACGACATTTTTTAAAAATAAAACCTAGCTAGATCGATTTATCGCCCCCGATACCCCCTGAATACTAAATTTCATGAATATAATTGGAGCCGTTTCCGAGATTCAGATTATATATATACATATATATACAAGAATTGCTCGTTTAAAAGTTTTAGATTCAGATTAAATATATACATAATATATACAAGAATTGCTCGTTTAAAGGTAAGTACCTGGTTGACCGAGCATTGCTCGGCTGAAAACATGGATAAAACGACGTTTTCTGAAAATAAAACCTAGCTAGATCGATTTTTCGCCCCCGAAACCCCCTGGTTACAAAATTTCATGAAAATCGTTGGAGCCGTTTCCGAGATCCAGAATATATATATATATATATATATATTTATATAACGAGCAATTCTTGTATATATATATATATATATATATATATACAAGAATTGCTCGTTTAAAGGTAATAGATACGGTCA
This sequence comes from Biston stratarius, assembly GCA_950106695.1. Taxonomy (NCBI): domain Eukaryota; kingdom Metazoa; phylum Arthropoda; class Insecta; order Lepidoptera; family Geometridae; genus Biston; species Biston stratarius. The sequence continues at coordinate 23,761,632 of OX467108.1, read as the reverse complement.
ATAGAACGCAAAGCGCGACTAAAAAAATATTTATATATTATTCTCTTTTGCAACATATTTTCTACGATATGATTAAGCAACAGTTGTTAGATATTAATATAAAAGTTTGTTAAAATATTACTTTGTCATGTACTATTAATAGGGAATGGTAAAGGTTTTATCGCCCGCGCTTTAGGATCGCCTAATCGCGCGATTGTTCATCTTCTGCGTGATATACTCAACAGTATTACTTTCTTACCTTACGTAACAGAAACACAAATACAAGTACAATAAAATGTAAATTTCTGCCGCCTCATCCGCTCCGCCAAACGCCATGTTACGTGCATCAGGAAATACGCAAAAAAAGTGTCTGCCAATACACATGATGTGTACTGTTATGCAAACAATGGCGCTCACTGGTGCTAGTTACTGGCGCAAGTAAACAACTGGAGCTGTTCCTGATAAAAATGTTTTTGCACAGAAATTCAATATTTCGTATATATTTTTTTTATAACAAATTGGCTTACATTTGACCACCATCTCACCTTATGTTAAGTGATGATGCGGTCTAAGATGGAGCACGTTTGCCTAGAAGATATATTCACTCGCGACTAGAAGACACCCAGATTATATCCAACGGGGAACACCCACTCAGGCAGCGCATTCCTCTGTCTAGCAGTCCGCACAATGAACGTGGAATCAAACCTGATTAGGTACATGTCAATGAATGAAAACAAAAATTTCAATATAAAGTACCTATGTCAAAATAAAATAAAGTCAAATAATGTAAAAAAAATACTATTAATTTATAACATGTCCATGGCGTACAGACAAAAGCTTTGTTCGCTTTGGATAAATTAAAAAATAGAATTATATTAGAAGATTCGTCCGAGGCTAAGCTGCGTAGGTACTCGGAGCAGGATTCGCTTTGATCTCATTGTCTCACATCGTCTAAACGAGGCGATGACTCCCAGGATATCATGTCGGTGAGCTACTGGCGGCACTCTCGATGGAATGATTGCTCGCAGCCGCCGATGAAGTTTATTGTTTTAAATTACACAAAATGGGCCGCTCTAGAGCTCCTGCGACGCTTCCACACCGCTCTGCCAATACAACTTATGCAGTTTTGTAGCGATGATAGCTCAGTGGTTAGCTCGGTCGCTACACACCTCGAAAGGCGTGGGTTCAAACCCCAACCATGAGCTTGAGATGCCGGTGATTGAGGCTAGGTGTGTTTACTATCAACCACACCGTCACTTAACATCAGGTGAACTGTGGTCACACACTTAGCCAAATAATATGCAATGTAATCCTATTTCACGTGTCTGTTGCGCTTGCATTTAATACTCGTAAACTACTCAACGGATTTTGATACGGTTTACATGATCGATTAGATTAATTAATAATCACTTATATATCATATTAAAACCACACAGTCACTTGATAGCAGGTGAGCTATAGTCAAGTACCTAGCATAACAACCATTAAAAAAAATCGAAACAAATAATTCCGTGCGATGTCGGAGTGAGTTGCTAATCAGTCACTAATACATATTATAAATGCGAAAGTTTATCTATTTATGTATATCATCGTCATCGTAAGCAATAGGACGTTCACTGCTGGCTAAAGGCCTCCTCCTGGGGGGGTTTTGCCAATACTCGCCACGCTTGGCAGGCGGGTTGGCGAGCGCAGTTAGGTGTGATTGTTCAAGGAAGACGCTGCTGCCCATCTTCCGGATTACATCCCTTAGCCGACTCTTACGGCAACCACGGGTAGAGTATATAGGGTATAATTCTTACGCCGGCACCACCACGGCAATTATGCAATTATTTATGTATATAAATGAATAATATATATGTATTATGATATTTTACCCAGCTCCATCTAACTCCAAACTAAGGAAAGCTTGTACTATGGGGACCAGATATCTAATAGAATGTTTATATACTTTTTTGTATGTATGTTCCGATCTCGCTTATGGCTTAACGGATTTGGATTAAATTTAACGCTGATATGCTGAATAAAAATATAAGCTACTTCTATCCCGAAACAGACGGAAAAAACTGCAGGCGCAGCCTAGTGTTACTATGAATGCAGAAGTTATGACTAGAACAGAATCTAGAACTACATATAATTAATTAATCATGAAAGAAAGAAAGATTTAGTCTTGTAACACAGAGACAAATCAGGGACAGTTAGAAAATAGGGGCACAGCCTAATGCTGGTCATATTAAGTGATATGTCCAGTGCTGGGCTTCCGGTGAGCCTTTGTAGGTAAAGCTAAACTACTCGACAACACAATACATGACAAAAACAAAAATCAACTAAGTGATTAAACCAGTTTATAAATTTGTTCTACGACCGATTTTTTGTTTATTATATTGGGACTTGTAAATCTTCGATCAAAAATGTATATTCTTGATCGAAGTTGTAAATAGTCAATTAGCTTCCTGTTTAAATATTTTTGTGCTCAAGTTCCATGCTATATAAAAATGTAAATATCAATACCTTCTTAACTAACTATAAAGTCTTTGCCTGAGATAATAGGATCAGATGTCTAGACATATTCCAGAGCCGGCAGCAAAGACAAATAGCAAACCAGACTGGCCCTAAAACAGGTTTAGTTCCAAACCTGTGTTTCTCGTAGTCTTTCTAGTTTTCCTTTTAAAACATACTTACTAGATAACCTGCCAACATACTATTATCACACTTGATTTAGAAAGCATTATTTTTATAGTAATAATAAACCATTTGAGACCTATAAGTAAGTACCTGCACATAAATATTACAAAAATAAAACCAGAAATAGAAAACGAGGTATATGATCTGAAGTTGGGTACAAGATAATATATTTATTGTTATTTGTATTAATTCATTTTTGAATAATATCGTAATTTACATTTTAATTTATTGAAATTACAATTACATCACATGTAACTATGGATTTTTTAGTTTAATATTGTATTGCATGTTTTTTTTAATGTAAAAGTAATGAGACGAACGAGACGCTCTTCTGATGGCAAGAGATAACGCCTGTCCATGACCATTGCAGCGATACACGGAACTTTGAGTAGCAAATCAAAAACCAGGGCATCGCTGCTTAGGCGCTCATTACTTTGGACTTTGTTAATAATATATCAAAATATAGAATGCCAAAATCAAATCAAGGGCAATTTTGAAGGCTTTTGTTAGTATATAGATATAAATTTATTACCGAAGTATCAGATATTCTGCCGCCAAACAGTAGTGTGTAAGAATTCGGTATGTAAAGTTTTTTTTTGGTATTTATTTTATATTTTTTTCTGATAGTAAACTTTATTTCATGAAACTAATTTGAATATTTTGGCTTTTTATGCGGTAGTTGATTTTTAATACGTTTTCAAACTTTTGATAGCGATGACGTCATGAGGTTGGCTGAATATCCATAGTAGGCCTTTGCCATGTAAAACAAAAAAGAATATTTTGACACATTTGATTGACTTTGACAACTGACATGAAGTATAGAATTTTGTTTATTAAAGCTTCTTAATGTTGCTAATCTATTACTTTTTTGTATGGATTATTACGCTATTACGCCGCTGGCAAATCTATTAAGACTTAAAAAAATAGATGGATCTATTACAGCTGTTTTACAGAAACATTAGAACTGACAGAATGCACAGAGTATGATGCCAAAAAGAAAAAGGACAAACCCAATGAATTTTTTTTTTACTTGATTTGGCAATGCACGGTTGTTATATTTACCTATTTTGGTATTTTATAAGTGAAGTAACGAAATTATAGTATTTTTCCGTACTATCCTTAGATATGGATAGTATCTAGTACGGAGCATGAAATAGTTGTTCAAATACTGTAATTATAGTACGAAATCCAACGCTGCGTTGACTTGACATTGACAGTTTTGTTTAGGTTCGCCATTGCTTTTGCACAGCGAACTACATGACGTCATTATGGGACTCATTGAAAGTCAAGTTTATCTTGTGTATTTTATTGAAATATACCCCATCTCATAGTTTAGAGAGTTTTAAACGTCAAAATAATGTACAGGAATGTAATATTTCGAAATGGTTTTGGAATCAGCAAAGTATTTTTTTTCTTTACATACCGAATTACTGTGTTTCGGTTTGAAGGGTACAGCTAGCGGAATTACAGGGCTGTTGAGACTAACCATCTAATGTCTTAAAGTAATGAGGGCCAAAGCAGCGATACCCTGGACTGTGTTTTGTTACTCAAAGTTCTGTATACCGCTGCAAAAGTCATGGACATGTGTTTGTTATCTCTTACCATCAGGAGAGCGTCTCGTTCATCTCATTACTTTTTCAAACGTTGCTGTTTCTGTCATTTCCGTTGCGGTTCCTTCAAGGACAGCAAAATGAATTTTGTAATTTGGCAAAGAGGTAACTATCATAATAAGAGCTATCCCTAGAGGTACTCTAAACGGAGTACCTGTTCCTGGGAAACAAGTCATAAATAAAAAAATGCCGTTGCAGCTACAAAAAAAATAATCTATTTCTGTTACTTACCGGTGACATTTTGCAGACGTATTTTGTCTTAAATCGTCTTTATCTTATCCTATCTTTCACACGTTACCCATAAATGTAATCTTAAAATATTTCGTAACATCTGTTTCATAAAATTTTAAATAACTCTTGATCTTTGATGTGTTTTGATTAGATATGAAACATCATAATTCACTTTGTATCTATTGTTAAATTTTAAAATACACGGACAAGTACGACTCAGACTCGACCAACGAGGGTTCCCTACAAACTAGAAGGTATGATGAATAGTAGCATAAGAAACCTATTATTTTGTGATTAAATTAAAAATGTACAGTTTTCGGATATATTTTTTTTACGTGTACTCGTAATATAAGACAATGCTTCTTGCCAAATTTCATAGTTCTAGGTCAACGGGAAGTAACCTAGATAGGTTTTGATTCCCTTGTGAGCGTCGAAATATGAGGTTATTTACGACATAAACGGCTGTAACTTTTTTATGATAACTGAAAAGTTTCATTTTTTAACGCCTGCATGCACACCGCGTATATGGTTTTCATTGCAACTCGATATCTTAACGCGTACCCGAGCTATAAGGTCTTGGCAGACGGACAACAAAGTGATTCTGTAAGAGTTCTGTTTTTTTGTCCTTTCGAGGCACGGAACCCTAAAAATGGAGAATGCATCGTAACTATTCTCCTGATGGTAAAAGACAACGCCACCATTAACCATTGCAGCGGTGCTTAGTTTAATTTTCAAAACAAATCAGTTCCTCATTGCTTCGGGACATTTGATGGCCCTGTAATTTCGTTAGCTGCAGTACCCACCTACTCGACACCAGGATATCAGATGCTGTAGTGGTACCAGACGAGCTCCTTTCCGCTTTGTATAATGGTTTCTCTTATCCCTGTGTACTATGTATACAGCCTCTTGGTAGGGTCACGGGAGGGCAGCTAGCGCCAAGTATGAATTCCCTCCCAGAGTCACGAACTGGCCGTTGGTCCCGGCCCGTCTAGGAACAGGTTTGGCCGTTCCTATAACTGTACATAATTGTACATTGCAGAATTGCTGAGTTGGAAACCAACGAATGTCGCTTATTTTTTAACCGACTTCAAAGGTTCGTCGGAATCTTTTTTTTTAATCTATGTTCAAAGATTACTCGAAGACGCCTAAACCGATTTGGAAAATATTTTTTTTGTTTCAAAGGGTACACTTCCCAGGTTGTCACATTAAAATTTTATAGAAATCGGTCAAGCTGTTTTAAAAAAACTTAAAAATTATTCCGAAACTTCGCTGTTTCATTGGAGCAGTGCGTTTAGTTGGCCTAAGGGTCATGGAATCTGTTTTTTAAATAGTAAATTTATACTTATAACATCCATAGCTACACAGAGGAACTGTGGATACGCTTTCCAACCAGGACAAACATTTATGTGACGATCATAATTGATTTTTGTTTTGGGAATGGATGTTTGTATTTACAAAAAAGAAGCAAACAAATATTCTATCAGTTTTCTGGTTTCCTTAGCGAAACGAAAACAAAATAATGTTTTATTTTTCTTTTGTTAAAGTTCACTAATCAACTATTCAATTTAAGCTGCATTTATTTGTAACTCGTATTGCAGAATCGAAAGTTCACTTCAGGTATGCGCTTAAATTACCAATGTAATGCTTCTGCTGAATATGGAATATTTATTAAATGTATCCCTAACTAAGCAAAGCATGTACTTAACGTAGTATAAGATTGCTTTGTTTGGCGCTAGATGGTGCTGTGGGAAATGTTTTCCAAGATTTAATTAAGAATTGCTGTTGCTATAGGCAATAAATTTGCTGGCTGAACGTATTAAAGACAAAAGCCAAGTTAGCTGACAAATTAAGGCGATATTCTCTGTCTTTTAGCAATTTTTGTTTCCCTGACTATGTACCAAAATTCACATAATTCATAATTAAAAGTCCTATTTATTATTATTAAAAAAAAAAACGAAAAATCTTAAGTAGAAACTTTTTTCAAAATGATTAACTACATTTTTTTTGTCGAGCTTGGCACTAAAAGCATGTCTTTTGAGACCTGCTAAGTAATGTCATTGTCCAATTCAAAAACATGTGTGCCTTTGCTATAGGAATAGATAATTCTTTATATTTTTTAGTAAGTACCTCGTAAAACAAAATTAGGCTTAGCTTTTTTAAAAAAAAACACGTTTGAAATCGAAGCGAAATGCAAGTAGGTATTTGAGTGTGTTTTTATATTTATTTAAAGGACGTTGTTGTTCAACTACCACATCACCTCATAATACATTCATAACCACTCTAATATAAATATAAATGAACACTATAGTATTATTCCGCAGGCCAATTTTTGCCAACCTATAAAGATTTTGGATTCTGGATTCTGGGTTAGCTAATATAAGGTATTTGCGTTACCGCCATATGCTCCGATAAAGACCTTATCAGACACAAAATTATACTGACGATCGGCTATAGTAACAAACGAGTTTGAATTGGCCGAATATAGGACCTATGGATTGATGCGTAATGGTTGTCAAGTCTAGTAGGTACATTATTTAAAAAAAAATACATCGTGTCGCGATAGAATTGTATACAAAAATGGGATTTGGTCGAAGGTATCGACAATATGCCACGACAGCACTTATACAAAGAATATTCATGTACCTACTTTACTTTTGTTAAGTTATAGCAGTTGCTTGTAAACCTTTCTTAAATTTGGTTAAGTGCCTACGCACCGCGCCTATGCTTTATATTCTATACAAAACGTTCCACTCGGTAATAAAAAACATTGCGACATAGCGAGGAATTTATTGTTTTTACAGTGTTTTATTGGCAGGCCTGTGTATGTAGGTATAATTAGCTGGGTATATAGTTTTTTGACCCGATTTTGTTGTATTACCTGGTTATCATAAATATGAAAATGATAGCCTAATTAAACATACTTTCGCTGATAAGATTAACTTAAAATATTTAATAAAGTGAAAACTAAAAAAAAAAAAAAAAAAAATTAAATGTAAATTCTCTAGTGTGTACTGATATAAGCAAGCCCAAATGAAGGCAGAATTGCAGTTTAATCATACTACTTACTACAACTTACTTGGTGGTAGATTTTCTGAGGAAGTAGTCTAAGTAGGTACCACCGTAGAACCAGATATTCTGCCGCCAATCAGTAGTGTGTACAGTAGCAATGATGGCTCAGTGGTTAGCGCGGTAGGTTCGCATGCCGAAGGGCGTGGGTTCAAACCCCAACAATGAGCTTGAGCTGCTGGTGAAGGAAAACATCGCGAGAAAACCATAGCGTGGTGGTAGGGTAATTTCCAGTACTCGGCTGGCTAGCTACCACCCTCAAGTTGAAAATCTGCCGCCAAGCATCTAACGGTGTGTTCCGGCAGCCTCACTTGAGAGCCAGTTCCATTACAGGCTAGGTGTGCTTTACCATCTTCGACCACACCGTCACTTAACATCAGGTGAGCTGTGGTCAAAACACACAGCCTGCCAGCCATTTAAAAAAAAAGTGTAAATTTTACAGAGTTTCGGTTTGAAGAGTACTGCAGCTAGGGCTTCTGAGACTGATCATGGAAAGTCTCAAAGTAATGAGCGCCAAAGGGGCGATGCCCTGGACTGTTTATGATACTCAAAGTTCTATATATTGCTGGAATGGTCATGGACATGCGTTATCTCTTACCATCAGGAGAGTGTCTCCTTCGTTTCATTACTATTATTTAGAAAACATAATTTCTGTTATTGTTCCTACTAAACTGTAACCTAATATGAAAAGAAAGATCCACAAAAAAATGCCTTGCTGAGTTTCTTGCCGGAGTCTTCTCAGTTGAAGGTAGATTCAGGTGGTAGATTCAAACATGTAACTTAACGTTCATAAGTGCCTTACCAGAGCCTAAACTGAATAAATGACTTTTTTTTGTTCAGTTCTTGGTCGGTCTATCAATGAAACCTACGTGGCGAAATTAATTTAAATGGAATTTTGTACCGTTGGATAGCTCAGTGGTTAACGCGGCTTGATCTCTCATCGGAAGGCGTAAGTACAAATTTCAACAATGAGCTTGCGCTGTAGTTGAACGAACATATCGTAAAGAAACCAGAGATTAGTTTAGGCTAGAACTCTGCGAGCTAGCACCCTCAGGTTGATAATATTTATAGATGATAACATAATGTAACTAATTGATATTTTAATTTTAATAATTTTGTTTTTATTTTCTTGCCGTACAATAATGGGTTCGTATACATGCGCTGCAATAAATGAGTGTTGAGATTGAAAATCTGCCCCCAAGCCCTAACGTTATGTTCCAGTAGCCTCGCTTGATAGCCAGTTCCCATTCCAAGTTAGTTGTGTTTACCATCTTCAACCACACCGTCACCTAACATCAAGTCAGTTGTAGTCAAACAAATAGCTTGTCACGTGATAAACAAATTCTATAATTTACAACTAATCTATGCTTAATCAGTTCCTTGAATGCTAAAGGTAAGTATCGTTTTATCGGTCAAATCCACTAGTGTGTTTAGATATCTCTGTAGGTAGGTATATATTATTTCAACCGATGATTATGTGGGTACATAGCACAGTTGTGAGTGAACTTTATACCTTTTGCAATGCACGTGACAATTTTTAATATAAGCATTTTTGGCCACTTTTTGTTTTGGTTGAGTAATGTTTAATTCCGCTGATGTGGACCAGATTTTAACGAGGCGTGGTATGGTGCGCGCTAACCTGATTTAGTGATTGTGTAACTCATCTTGATTTTCATTTATAAATGGTTGTGTCCGACTGACCTAGTGTAAAGTTCATTTCCCGCTATTAGTTTTATCAGAAGTAATTTAATGTTGATGACAATTCGAAAATATTATCAAAATAAGCAAACTTGCGCTTTTTTTATAGTTAGTTATATAAAAAAAAATATATAGACATTAATATTGGGGCTTAAAATACATCCCACTAATATTATAAATGTAAAAAGTTTGGATGAATGGATGTTTGTTACTCAATCACGCCAGAACGGCTGAACGGATCTAGATGAAATTTTGCATGTAGATACTTTAGGCCCTGAAACAAAACATAGGATACTTTCATCATCATCCATCACCATGCGGATAAAACCGCGGGGCGCAGCTAGTATTATATAAAACTAACTATAAAGATTCGTGTTTTTTTTGGCATATAAGACATATGCCTAAAAGTGTTTTTTTTTATGTAAAAGTAATGAGACGATCGAGACGTTCTCGTGATGGTAAGAAATAACGCTTGTCCATTGCAACGATATACAGAACTTTGAGTAGATAACTAAACGAAGTCTAGGGCATTACTGCTTTGGCGTGCATTACTTTGAGGTAATAGATAGTTAGTCTTTATAACCTTGTAATTTGTGTTAATAAATTTTTCATCTTGTAAGAACTATTGTTTGCAAAAATTTTAATAACTGAGTTTAATATATTTATGATAGTGATTTTTTTACTTGGCCCTCAACTACTTTCGATTGACAAGTTCACCTCAGAAACCTATCTCGATCAAGGCAGCGATGGAAAGTTATCTGCCAGCAATGAGTACATATTTCCAATTATTTCGTAACGCGCAGCCTTCAGACGGTGACCACGGCTGCTGACCGGTTACCAACGATAGGTTTTTAACTAAAGGGCTATTGGGAAATCCATTTAAAGTTTAGGATTACCAGATTAATATTACGAATACCTAAATATGAAAAGCAGATTTTGAGAGATGATTCTTGGCATTTTTTAATGTTTGACAGGCTAGGTATATGACCACAGCTCACCTGATGTTAAGTGACGATGTGTAAACACACATAGCCTGGAATGTAATTAATTTTACCCCAGTGTTTAAATATTGCTAAGCTACTTAACTTTTTTTTTCGTTCTTTGTCTTATCAGATGTTTTCTCGTTGTTTTAATTGACTGTGTTTTGACATTTATAAGAACAGCAGTTTTACTTAAACTGACTGGAAAATAACAACAGATAACACATCAATTTGTGATTTCGCCATCAAAATTTTGTTCAAAAAAATTGGATACTTACGAAATGTCGCGCATACTTTGGCCAAGCAATAATGATTTTACTGACAGTCCACAGATAAGCCACATTAGCAATACTGAACGATTTTATTAATGATCGATTAGTTCCAGTTACAGACGAATTACGGATTCTCATCAACTTACTCGTGCTTGTGTTATCTGCGGCTGTGACATCCACCTAAATACCTATCTTACCCAGTAATCTGTTGTTTGTTACTATTATTTGATTCGCACACATACATGTACACGAGTTATCATTAATCAAGATCCTTGGTAGATAGAAATTGCATTTGACCGTCAAACGTAAGTAAGGATTACCAGGATTTACCTAAATAAAGTTAATCGATAATTACTGTTTACACTGTAAAATATTGTTTTTTAAGATAAGTTTCTGTTTTTGAGTCGAGGACGTTGAATACTTTTACATTCCACATGATAGGTAACATTAATCCTGAGTAGGTATCTTTAATACCTATACCCACCTGCAAAGTTCGGAAAATGTATGACGGAAACATTAGAGAGATGTTGACACCGCTGAAGAAAGATCTGTTATTGAGAGAGCTAGAGGACGTTGCAGAATGTAAGAGTAGCAATCGTTACTATTAGTTGGTAAATAAATGTCGTAGGACATTACACACAGCGCCATCTGACCCGAAACCAAGTCGTCGTCCCGTCTCGTTCGTCTCATTACATTTTTAGCGACGATAGCTCAGTGGTTAGCGCGGTCGGTTCGCACGCCGAAGTTGGGTTCAATCCCAACAATGAGCTTGAGCTGCCGATGAAGGAAAACATGGCGAGGAAACCAAAGCGTGATAGTAGGGTACTTCCTAGTACGCGGCTGGCTAGCTACCACCCTCAAATTGAAAATCAGCCGCCAAGCATCTAACGGCGTGTTTCGGCAGCCTCACTTGAGAGCCAGTTTCATTTTAGGTAAATACACCTAGTGTTTCCATCTTCGACCACACCGTCACTTAACATAGGTTAGCTGTGGTCAAACACCTAGTCTGTCAGTCATAAAAAGGACTTGTATGATGGAGGTCAGATAACTGATAGATAGAATACTTAATATTTTTTTTTTTGTAAATACATACTTATAATACATATAGAACACCCAGACAGAACAAACATTTATTTATACCACAAAATATTTGTCCTGAGTGGGATTCGAACCCACGCCCTACAGCTCTCAAAGCAGATATACTACCAATGAGCCAACAGGGCAGGTATCTTTATCTTCATCTCACATACTTATATACACAACTTCCTGGAACAACATCTGATACTATTTGGTTTAGGTATGGTAGTCCGTGAATAGTTGGGTACTTTTTGCAAATCGCTCTCTTCTAGGGAAGCGTGCTACATTGTGGTTCATCAGGCGAAAAGGCGGTAAAAGCCTATTTGCTATTTAAAAAAAATAGCGCACAATTATGTAACCTTATAAAATTAAAAATAATGTTATCAAATGGTTTTAATTTCCATGTCGACCCTGACGAAATGGCAACAGCACGTTGCAATCTGAGAACTTCATTATATTTCACAACATTTGCAGTGTATCCGCCGCGCTGCCACAGCACAACGACGTCGAACGATATTTTGTAAATGCGACCATTTGCCAAAATAGACGCCGCTGTCACAGGAAGTTTACTGCCGCACTCCGGGTTCCATAATACTGGAAGTACGAACTGTTTAATAACTGTAGTGGCACGTCTTCTCAAATACGCTAGACACTTTGTAATTTACTCTACTTCGCCCGCGTTTTAGTTGAAAGAATTGTGTTCGAAAATTTTTATATCGGCATATTCCAAACCGTTTTAGTATTGTTGATAACAAACATTCGCGTTCATAAACTGTGATCCGACTTTTGAATAATTAGTTTTCTGTATGCCTTTCGAGGGAAGGTATCGACATATTTTTTTTTAGCTTCTCAGACACCTGTGTCCGTGACATTACTCAACTTACCATATTTTTTAAAACTTAAACTATACTCATATGTAATTTTTTTCTCTCTGTTTTTCTTCTCGACCACGTGGGTTTGTTTAATGCTCTAGCTTAGAGCATTCTAGAGATTTTAACGTGTATTGCGCGTCGCGTTTAAGACAATTGCTCCTTTCCTGTGTTTAGTGTACCTAGCAAGGCGTGGTGCCTTTCCGCGCGATCATCTATCTTATTTTACTCGCCGCTATCGAGACTACGCTAACAGAAAAGTCCAAAATTGTACGGGATTGACATAAGCTTTCAATATGTCACGTGGGCAGCTTATCTCAATCTCGTACATTTTTGGATTTTCTATTAGCGTTGTCCCTAATCGTATGTTTTTTTACGGCTGACAGGCTAGGCGTTTGACCACAGCTCACCTGATGTTAAGTGACGTTGTGGTCGAAGATGGTAATCCTAGCCAGGAATGGAACAGGCGCTCAAGTGAAACTGCTAGAACACACCGTTAGATGCTTGGCGGCAGAATTTTCAACTTGAAGGTGGTAGCTAGCCACCAGAGTAGGAAAGAGTACCCTAGCATCATGGTTTCCTCACGATGTTTTTCTTTACCGGCAGCTCAAGTTCATAGTTGGGGTTTGAACCCACGTCCTTCGGCGTGTGAACCGACCGCGCTAATCATTGAGCCATCATCCTTTATAAACATCGTTACGTTGTTTAGGCCTTCTGAGCTCTGAACGACGGAGTTCCTACATGGAAGAAAACTGCTTGTACATATATACCACAGCTGATTGGATACAACAAAGGATGTCCCATTTGTCCGCTCCTCATGTAAATAAGTTAATAGTATGTGTTTTCTTTTCTTTACTGTTATTAGATTGTGTGCGGAATTCACATAAAAGCATGTAAATCAAAATGAACTAAAAAGCTTTGCTTGTTGTGGTTACTTATTAGCACTTCGTAAAGCGGCTTTATCTGTGTCAACATCATATTGAGCTATGTTTCAATTTCAAATATTTTACTTCAAACTTCATAGATTTGTGAAAAAAGTTTTACTTTAAAAATAACACCATTTTCATAGACATTGCATATTAAATTTCCAAAACCTAAAGTTTCCTTCGCTTCTCCTTCGCTTTATCAATGTTATAATTTTTACAAATGGTGTAAGTAATACTTATTTGTAATATACTTTTGAAGATCAGTCATCCGAACCAGCCCTGTTTGTATAAGCTGTCCCACTGCTGGGCGTGGCCTCTTTTCATTGTGAGAAGGGTAAGGCCGTAAGGGTTTCCTCACGATTTTTTCTTCATCGTTTGATGTCATCGCACTTTAAATTGCGTGGGTTTCGAACCCAGAGCTTCCACATTGGTAGCAAGACGGTCTCCTAACTAGGCTGCTGAAATATTTGAAGAACATTCATATAAATCCGCTACCGAACTTTTAATGTGACGAGTAGAGGCGCGTCTTCTCTGGCCGAGTTTTCCTGGGTTCAGATTCTACAAGTATCGTAATAAGTTCGGATACTTCATGCGTGAAATTTGAACGCGTGTCTGTGCCCAATTCGCCGGCTGTAGGGCGCCCGCGCGTCCTTGCCAATGGAGTCACGAGCCGGATGTCGTTACCATTGCATATTCTGCACTCGATGGAAGTGAATCCAAAGATGCAAGTTTGATGTTTTCTCGCATTTTATAGAGACCATTGAGGTTAGTCAAATTTACAGTGAATTTCTTTGTTTTTGGGGTAGCACTTTGTGAATTTGCCATGTATTTCGATATTGTCAAGTATTTTATGAAGAATCAAGTTAATAAGTTTAAATGACACAAAGTTTTGTTCAACAAACTTCGATGAAGGTTCGGAATTCGGAAGCAATACAAAAAGTCATGTTTCACCAATATATCCACCACCAATATACCTTTCCTATACGTGAGTATAGCTTGTAATTCGGTACTTTATGAATAAAACACTACTATTTTTATACATAAATTTTGGATAAACAAAAAACACAAGTTTTAGAATATAGCATAATGTGGCGACACGACCTTTCTGCGTTCTGATTGTGATAAATTTTTGAAATTTTTTTTTAATGACGGAATCTAAATTTAAATGATATTAAAAAAAATCGTACATAGGTACTTTTTATTTATGGAACGGAAATTTTATGGAATGGATATTGGTACAGTTTAGAATTTAATTTGATTTTTTTATTTGCTGTAAACGCTTTTATTATTATTTAATTTCATAGTTCATTTAGCGGTTTCTTGTTTTTTTTTTCAGTTTTGAAATGTTAGATAGAAACTCTTTATTGACTCTTTTTTTCATACTTTTCTTTAACAAAGAAACTTAAGAGCTTGTGCCACAAGTGGCGGCCTTATCGTTAAAAGTAATCTCTTTCAGGCAACCAAAAATGGAAAAACTAGTTACTGATTAAGGCACTAACTTCAACTTTATTTTCTACTTCTACTAAGACAGCACGAAGGGAGAAAAGTCAACAATAAGTTGTGATGTGTTGTTGGTAAACTTCGCTTTTGACCTGCTCGCGCGCAACTGGTTTCAAGGTGAACCGCGTCTGGCATGCGGCTGTGTCGAACTCTAGGATGCCTCTGAACCGATCTATTCTTTATTTGCTTCGACAAATAAGTCGTAGAACATTTCTGATTTGTTTAGAATTAGCAAGTCGGTCACTCAATCAATCTGAAAGTATTTATAGATATCTACCACGTGTATTCATTTTATGTTTCAATTTCGATTTCGTAGCAGCTCGAATTGAACTATTGTATTGTGTATCTTCTGTTATGTCATAAAAACTAGTTAGCATAGCAGGGAAGGTTTGCGGAAGACATCTGTGGGCCGAAAAGCTGCCAATGATGATAAATAATGAAGTTTCGTTTAAAAATATACGGCGTTTTTGATTATTTTTTAATTTGTGTATAAAAATAGTGAGGTGTTTCATTAATAAGCCGAATTTGGTACTCGAGTGTGGGAAAATGATACGATGTCGTGAAACATGACTTTTCGTGCTGCATCCAAAACTTCGTCGAAGCTTGTAGTGACAGGGCATATCTGGACTCCATCATAACTTATTTTGTGTAACTTGGACTTATCATAAAATACTTGATACCGGCAAATGAATAAATGATGCAAACAACAAAGAAGACGTACCTACATGAATTATGGTCGCCAATTGATGATATGTTTTGAGTAACTGCCTGCCTGCCTTCATCATGATCTTTTTATAAATATTCTTTTCGTGAACTGTAACCTAATATGAAGAGAAAGATCCACAAAAAATGCCTTGCTGAGTTTCTTGCCGGAGTCTTCTCAGTTGAAGTGTAATTACGAGCCGGTGGTAGATTCAAAAATGTAACTTAACGTTCATAAGTGCCTTACCAGGGCCTAAACTGAATAAATAACTTTTTGACTTCGATCCTGATTTAAAAATTACTGCATACTGTATGAAAATACCTATGTATTCTTATTAATTAACTTGGTTTGAAGCGCGCTATTGATCTTGTTTTCCTTGTTCTTCTGTGTATCGCTTAACTACAAGTTCTGTAGGTAATATTAATTGGTAATTGTTACGTGTTTAATTCGTGTAGCTATGTTTCTTACTTATTGGAGCGTAAAAAAGCTAATGTGTGATGGTTATATCGCTTGTGGGATTAATAAATCCAATCAGTGAATTTAAACACCTTTATTAGCAAATTAAGAATCATTGATTATAAAAAACCGTTTGAAAATACAAACTGACCGAGGTAGGTAGCACAACGAGAGATATCAGATAAGAATAATCTGTACTAACCCGACAGTGGGATAAAGAAGCCTGAGGATAGTAAAATAATATAGTTAAAATTTTGATTTTGCTGCCTGTATGCCCATGTTTTCCTGGTTCTCAAAGCACACCGCAGCATCAGATATTCTTCCGCCAAGCAGTAGTGTGTAAATGTTACTGTGTTCCGGTTTGAAGAGTATTGCAACTAGCTAATTTCCTGGGCTATTAAGACTAATCAACGAAAGTTTCAAAGCGATGAGCACCAAAACAGCGATGCTCTGAACTTTGTTTTGTTACAAAATTTTGTGTAAACGGGTATCCATAGACATTTAAAAAAATAGACAGTTATGGAAACCGATAGAAGTAAAATCTTAAAACACGTCACATTACCATGTCGGTGACGCGAACGCATAAGTTGTACCCCTTCCAAAAAATGCAGCTAAACGCGATAAAGAAAATGTTCACTTCAAAAATGAAAGATCTATGAAAGATGGCTGATATGTTTACTTAATGGTACGTAAGAAAATGAAAACATTAGCTGAATATAAATAACGGTGATATTTGTACTACCATAAAGTTACGGAACGAAGGTAATCAAGCAATGGTAAACAGTTAGGCAAGCGCGAAGTGGAGGCAATCTTTGTTTTTGTCGGGCGCGCCGCCGACCGGAGCGGCGATTCGCTAATAGGGTGCCAGTGCACTGGACAGTGGACACCGTACCTACTAAATCGTAGATGAAATTTTAGGAATTATCCAGTACTATTAAGAATTGCCACACGCCCATGGGGTCTGCATTTTCAACTATTGATTGGACCCCAAAATTTAAGCGACAGTAGACACACGTGTTTCCAATTTAAAACTATTTTTGCATAAATTATTATTACTTTCCTACAAGATATTTATTTATTTAATACTTTGTTGCACACTTATGAAATAATATGTACAAAAGGAAGACTTAAAGCTAAAGCATTTTCTGCCAGTAGGCTCTCATCAAAACAAATGTATGTATATGTACATATGTATGTATACATATGTAATACAACAAACAAATGAATATGATACTTAATATTAATAAATAAAAAATAAACTATTATAAAATGTAATATACACATAAATTTACATATATATTTTTAAATATATACAACACCTAATTTGACGTCGAATGTGATGTGAATTCATCCTAAGTACGTAAGACGGTCGCGGATGTCTACTAATAATGTCGTAGGACGTGTTGACGTTCCTCATAAATCGTATCGATATCGATCGCATCGCGTCGAGCCAAACGTAAATACCCGGAGTCATTGACGACAAAGCGTTTAGGCGCGCTTGAAACTGTTTCTCCTATGTGACATCGCCAGGCGAGATGACACGCAAACCCAAGCTTACTTTAAAAAAACGCCTTCTGTTTTGACGAATTCCGTGCTAACAAGAACCAACTTTCTCTGGATAGATATTCTTGCGTCATTGGAAGTGCTTAGTTGGCGAGATTATAGGGTATATCTAGGTTTAGTATTTGTTAGCGTTGTTCCAAGAAGGTGCATCAAGCCAAGTTGCGCAAACGTAGGCGAGGCCGCCTCGAGTGAAAGCCAGATCTTGCTCAAGTTGGCGGCAAACTGTACCTGTTACCATCTTAGACCACACCATCATTACATGAACTTGCGTAACACTCGACAAGTGTCCACATGTAGAAAATCATAGTTTGTTAATGTTATTATTATAGACAAACAAACAACTAACAAGTTTTTGCATTTATAGTGCATTAAGTAACTGTAGACAAACCTGTATTTTAAAAAACCGGTTGTTAGTTCAGGTAATATAGAGGAAAATATGCAACTGGGGGTTTCCCAGAATTCCGAGCGTTTTTCGTAATGTTTTTACACGTAATATTCATGCATGTTCACTAATACCACATAAATTAATTTGTATTGCTAATTTACCTCATTTTCTTTTGTTTAATTTTTACCCACTACAAACAGGAGAAGATTCTAGTTTCGGTCTATATCTTTCGATATATATATTTAGGTCCGTCGATTATACCGATATATTTTGTGAACTGATATACGGTTTCTTTTTCGAAGTTTCGACAATTTATTCGGGAGAATGTTTGGCTTTTATTAAGGAGGTCATGGGTTCGAATCTCACGGAACGCACCACTATCTTTTCTTGGATCCTATGACACAATGAGAAGAGTGCCGTGCCAAGCAGTGGGACAGTTTATGAAAAAACTGATTTTATTAGTTTTTTTGACAATTTTACGAATGATATTGAAAAACAAAATAAGAATTTTACTGACAAAAAAGCGGCAATTAGAATAAAATTAATAAAACTTATACTTATAAAAGTAGTATAAAATATGAAGTATTATTAACAGGGATAAAATGATTTTGCTGGGGTGCCTTCTAATTAAAAGGAGTTCTTTTTAAATTATAAGTAACGCTTGAGCTATTGATTCGTGGATCCACATTTTGTATTTGCTGATCTACATACAAGTTCGGCGTAACTTCTAAATAATACAGCGAATCCAACACAACTGTCATAGTTGTCAAAAAAGGAACTATATGATTGTAAGAGAGTTTTGTGTGGAAGTTGCGATGGTAGCTCCCCCGCTCGGAATGCTATATATTCAGGTGTCAACCGAGTGTTACCTACATTGTATTCCACTCCGTGTTGATTCACCTGTATGTTGTATTGTACTTGATGTTATTGTATTTAGTCAGTACATAGCGATAAATAGGTAATTACAGCGTGAATCAACAGAGACTTATTTTACGCGACTTTCAAGCGAAACGTCAAGTATTATGTTTATTAGTACCTAACCTACATGACATTATGTTTTAGTTTATTCATCATCATCATCAGTCTTTTGTAGTGCATTGCTGGACATAGGCCTCTCCCAAGACACGCCGCTCAGCCCGATTTTTGACTTTGAGATTGAGATTGAGATTGAGATTTAAGACAACCCCTTGAGTTCAAGTACAGAATAACGAACAAAATGTTTAGACGACTTCTTAGCATTCAAAGGTGTCACCGTGCTGTGGCGGGTCCATGGCGTTACAGGCACTTGAACCCGTACAGTGCCTAAGACTTGCAATACAGGTGTATATTTAAATTCACTTCCAGTGTTTCCATCCCTACCCAACCAGATTTTAAATAATCCTAGCAACGTTGCTCTGGGCACTTATAAAATTATTGTTGTTCTTAACAGGCCGAGGTCTTTTAATAGATTATAGAGATTTTGGAAAAGTCCCTTGTCAAAATATTTGTTTCAAATACAAACACAAACAGTCACATAAACACAAACATACAGAAACGGAAACGGAATTTCTTCTAATAGCACAGCACGGAAGTTACCAGTGATATTCATTTTCATAAATCAGTCTTTGTATTTGATCACCGGTAAACGCAGAATACCTGACCATAGAAAATTCGACTTGTTGTACAATTGAAGTTATTGAAAAATATTTCATGTTGTTTCCAGAGACAGCCATGAACCACGACCATGACCACGGTGATCACGGCGTCAGCGACGACCCCTGCGCTGATCATCACCACAGCCACTCCATGACGGTCAGTTACAGCATATTTCTAAGTGCTAGGGGGCATTAGGTGTAAGATCTTGGCAGCCCGTTAAAAGAGTATTTCTTGAAACTGTATCCGTGGATCTTGCAATACAAATATCTTTCAACGCACTGCAGCTTTAGTGAATCCAAGCAGTACTTTTATCTTATCATGATGTGCAGGGACAAAATGATTTGTAATGTTACGTAAAATAGTCTAATAATAACTTTTGACATAGTACTAGTCTTGGTAAGGCACTGGCTTTAGTTTTCTGTGCCTTTTTTTAAAAGTAAAAGTGATGAGACGAACAATACACTCTCCTGATGGTAAGAGATAACGCTTGTCCATGACCATTGCAGCGATACTTTGAGTAAGAAAAAAAAGGCATCGATGCTTTGGCGCTCATTACATCTTGCTTTCAATTCTGCTAAGCACGATAAAGAGTTTATTTATACTGCAACTAGCGAAAAAACAGGGCTGTTGAGACTAACCATGGGATGTCTCAAAGTAATGAGCGCCAAAGCAGCGATGCCCTGGACTTTGTTTTACTGCTCGAAGTTCTGTGTATCGCTGTAATGTGTCGCGTATGTAGTCCCGCATCAACGTAGCACTGTAAGAAGATAAGGGCTAAAGTGCAGTGAGACACGTGGACAGACACTAGTGTCGAAAGCAGTGACAGCAACATTGTTGCCAGCTTATCGGCGCTAACCGCAAGCTGACGGTCGCGGTGCGCTGTCGCTTCAGATAACGATAGTTCCCACAGATAAGGACGAACTCGGACCGCGGTTAGGTCGAACAGGTCGTAGAAAACAAATTTATAGAACAAAACAATACCGGTACATTTGGAAAGGTTTTGTTTTACAAATGGAGGTACTCGGTTTTATTACAGCCTTCACACTTACTAACGTTTCTTGAAGTTAATCTACGCTTGAGGCGGCATTGTCTGAATTTTAGCAATACAATACAACAATTTATTGATAACACCACAGTCACAGTTGAATTTTTATTTTTTTATTTATAGCTGACAGGTTTGGTGTTTGACCAAAACTCACCTGATGTTAAGTGACGGTGTGGTCGAAGATGGTAAAGCACACCTAGCCTGGAATGGAACTGGCTCTCAAGTGAGGCTGCCGGAACACACCGTTAGATGCTTGGCGACAGAATTTCAACTTGAGGGTGGTAGCTAGCCAGCCGAGTACTAGAAAGTACTCTACCACCACGCTATGGTTTCCTCACGATGTTTTCCTTCACCGACAGCTTAAGCTCATTGTTGGGGTTTGAACCCACGCCCTTCGGCATGCGAACCGACCACGCTAACCACTGAGCTATCATCGCTATAAAATATAACTTAACTATATCTACTAAAATATACCTTTTTAATAAAATGTATGTTCACTACATATACACGAATTTTGTAAAAGTAATTTTAATTATCGGCTCGATACAGTTTTGCGAAACTTTTTCTAAAAGATTCTTTTAAAAACGTGCATTTTAAAGCAATAGATAAGTCTTTTTTACTTAGAAGAACTTCGTAGGACTGGATTAAGTTTAGTTTTTACAAGTACTTATTTTAAGAAAAAAACTTCAAAATCAGAGTTTGACTTACGAACTACGTTACCATAGTTTTGCTCCACTAACTAAAGACCCTATGGCACACAATATTAGACTGATGGTTGCTTGCAGTAACAGACGTGCTCAAGGTGTTGGAATAGCCTTAAAATAGGCTAATCTCATTTTCACGCATGATATTTCAAGTCTACGAAAGGTTGAAAGGGTATTTTACATTCATTAACTTCGATTTAAATGCTCATTTGGTAGCTTTGCATCTTGAGCGTGGGTTCAATTCCCACCCAAGATATACATTGATGTGACGAACATAGATGTTAGTTCTGTGTCTGGGTGTTTCTTATGTATCATCAGTATAAGATTTGCTTCGTTTGGGGCTAGATAGCACTGTGTGAAATGTCTTCCAATATTTATTTATTTTTATTATTTGGAGTTTTTGTCAGAACCGAAAGCCGCCTTCCATTTCGAAGCGACGACGTGACTATACGCGTTTTGCGGCGAACATACTTCTAAGTCTAGTTTCGCGCAACATATTTCGTGTCCGTGTGTCTCATTTGCGTAAGTGTGCGCATCCTGTCCAACATACTGATTTGGCGCCACACGCGCGACCAACGCTGACGTCATTCAGAATAAATACAGCATAAGAAAAATAGAAAACATGAAACAAAACTATTACACACGGTTACGCGGTAATATAGAAAAAATTGTTCTCTTTTCGATTTATGTAGCGATGATAACTCGGTGGTTACCACGGTCGGTTCACACGGGCTTGGGCTGGGTTCTAACCCCAAAAATGAGCTTGAGCTGCCGGTGAAGGACAACATCACGACGAAATGGTAGGGTACTTTCGAGTACTCGGCTACCTACCACCTTCAAGTTGAAAATCTGTCGCCAAGCTGGCACTTTAGAGTCAGTGCCATTCCAGGTTAGGTGTGTCTACCATCTTCGCAACACCGTCATTTTGCATCAGGTGAGCTGCAGTCTGCGGACGCCTAAGGGTGTGGGTTCAAACCCGAACAATAGGCACAAGTGAGCGTCAAGCCATTTGCTGTCACGGCATAGATGTTATACATTTAAAAAATCGCAAATACCGTGAACTCTTGACTTTTAACTCAGATTCGATTCCGATATCTCAAGCACTTTTGAAAATATTATGTGCCTAGATATAAATTTGTCTCATTGCCGACTTCCAGTTCCACTCGTGCGTGTGCACGGAAATCCTGTTCAGCGGGTGGGTGACCACGAACGCTCTGGAGCTGTTCGGCTCGTGCGTGGCCATCTTCCTGGCCGGCGTGCTGTACGAGGGGCTCAAGTACTACCGGGAGGCGCTGCACTCGCGCGCCTCCGCCACGCCCGCCGGCGACTCGCGGGTCAACATCACCAAGACCGAGTGCGGCAGCAACGGGCCCTGCGCCGGCACCGCCGTCGTCAAGTGAGTGCTTACAACCTACCTCATATTCAGATATCTCGCGGACCACTCTACAATTACTCTACGGCTGTTTTTAAAGCTTGACAATACAGATTCAGATTTAATTATTTAGTACCTGAATGACAGAGATTTGCTCGGTTTTTTTTTTTCATTTTCTAAAAATGATACCTAGCTAAATCGATTTATCGCTCCCGAAACCTCCTGCATACTAAAATTCATGAAAATCGTTGGAGCCGTTTCCGAGATTCAGATTATATCAGATACGAGACCAGATTAGATTATATATATATGTATAAGTATATATATACATATATACAAGAATTGCTCGTTTAAAGGTATTAGATTTTGTAGCTCCGTAGTTACCGCAGTCCGGTGACGCCGCACGGCGTGGGATGAGCTTGAGCTACCTATTTAATCTATTTACACTTATACTACTTATATCCTACCGAAAATTAAAACGAAACAAAATAATACAATACACTTAACAAACAATTAAGTAGGTACCTACTTAATCTAATTTTAAAGAAACTATTTGAAAACAAATTTACATTATAACGTCGAACAAAGTTATATAATCAAAGTTGTTTACACCCACTATAATAACTGTAGGTATTCCACCAAAAAATTCAAAAGAAACAAAGTAATACGATACCTAACAATATTTAGTCACCTTTTTATGTAACTTCTAACAGTGATTAGCGTGGTCGGATGACACGCCGAAGGACGTGGGTTCAAACCCAAACTAAGCTTGCGTTGCCGGTGAAGGAAAACATCGTGAGGAAACCACAGCGTGTTAGTAGGGTTTTTTCTAGTACTCAGCTGGCTAGCAACCACTCTCAAGTTGAAAATCTGCCGCCAAGAACCCAACGGTGTGTTACGGCAGCCTCACTTGAGAGCCAGTTCTATTCCAGGCTAGGTGTGCTTTACCATCTTCGACCACATCGTCACTTAACATCAGGTGAGCGGTGGTCTATCAACTTGTCAACCATAAAAAAAAAATATCAACCCATCATCTACCACAGCCAGTTCGAAATTCAGTGGGTTTGCACCCAACAAACAAGCTACATATCAATCAAGTTTTTAATATTGACGATATTTTACAGTTCTCGAACAAACTAATTTATTACGCTAGGTATTAGCGAGCAGCTGTGAATGTATTTCCCCGATGATGTGCTACCATAGAGTAAAGAATACTTTCTTGGTTCAAGGTAGCGTTACCACAGAAACAAGTAGGTACCTAACTATTGTAGTAGATGATGATAGGTGTTACGAATTAGCTGGACATTGTCCTACCATTTAACGTTAGTATGTCAGTACATTGAAAGTATTTTGTCAGTTAATATTCGTCTAGCTAGACCTATAGTAACATTCTGTCTGACTCCGTTTTAGTTGCTAAGAGGCCTGGAGGTTGGGTCAGTTAACCGAGCGCAGCGAAGTACATTTCGGTCTCAACGGAACGAATACAGGAAAATTTAGAACTCAAAAGTCTATGGTCTTAAAGTAACATGACAAGTATTGATCGTATAACTTCTAACTATTGGAGTTAGAACTTATAGGAGAGCACAACATTTTTACCTACACTGTTAAATTTGTTTTTGGGATAAATTGTTGTTATGTAGGTAATTATGAAATAATGACACACAATGCGTCACATTAAAAAAACAACAGTTATTAGTAGTTTATTAACTAAACGGAATATTCTGTTCTGTGTTCTAATAGTAGGTATGTAATAAAAACTAAGTATGTACATCATTAATGTAATTAAAAAACGTTTTTTAATTACATCAATGGTGTACATATATATCTCGGCTGTAGATAATTATTTGATTTCAATTATTTTTGTGTGATAATTCTTAGGTGTCTTTAGTGTCCACCCTAGAACTTCGAATCTCTATATACGCCAATGCATACACACAATCTACTACACACACATTAAGGGCCTTTTCTTATTTTAAATTACCAAAATTGAAATGCATTCAACTTTTCGTTGACCTCGCGTGAAAATAAGACAGGATACTTTAACTAAACATTTAAAGTAAGTTCAACGAATGTTTATAAGTAAAGCCCTATATAATCTACACTTTTACATAATCATATATTTTTGCTATCAGGTACTTTTTTGTTATACTTATTCGGGATTACTCACGTTTCATTATATCGGATACTACGACTATAGTTTCAACCACATGCGGTAGCCGAAACTATAGTCGAAGTCGGAACTATAGTCGGATTAAACGTGAGTAATCACCGCACGAGTAAATCAAATATGTGTCAAAACTACACCAATTTCCTTAGTGAAATACTTTATGAAGGGTCTTTACAGTGTAATAATCTCTCATTTTCAGATATTCAATGCTGTCATCGGGGCACATCATACAGACGTGCCTGCACGTGATACAATCGACGGCTTCCTACATGCTGATGTTAATATTCATGACGTACAACGTGTGGCTCTGTCTGGCACTGGTGGCCGGGCTCGGCCTCGGATACTTCTTCTTTGGCTGGAAGAAGAACACGGTGGTAGACCTCACGGAGCACTGTCAGTGAAGAAGATCCGACTGGGAGGAGCAAGTTGACACGGGGGCTAAATTATTGGATAATTATGTACCTAGAGCTAGAAGTGACACAAACTTTAAAACGTTGCCCCGTCGCAATACTTTAACCAGACCCTCGACGTGTGAATATAACGCGTCCTTTTATAATGATCGTTTCTTGTTTCTTTTTATCTCTGGCGAACCGAGCAACTTTAGAACAGCACTTGGAAGCCTTGTGTCTCTTTTAGTTTACAAAGTATGTAATTACTCGTACACTAACGGGCTAAGTCACAGAGCTCATTACAGATATTTACGTATGTATATATAAACGTTAGCAATCAGATTTCATGTTTTCTAATTAAAAAAATTAAAATTTGTATGTATACCCAAACATTTGTACTGAATAACTAGAATTTAGTTTGCATTTGATAACGTATTTTTTTTTATTTTGAACAGATATTGTATATATTATCCACAGTGTTACCTTCCTTGGAATATTTTAAAAACAAATTCACATTTACCTATCGCAAAAACACTTCGGGAATCCTTTTTAAATGTGTACCATTGTTTCGTGCGCATCATATACTATATCAATACTCTAGTGTTAGATCTAAAATCTAAAAGAAATGTATGGTGCAATAAATTATAGAACAATGGATTCAATACATAAGTATTCTCATATTAAGATATCGCTATATCTTTTATCGCTATTATCGCTATAGTTTTTATCTAAGAACTATTTCCTAAAATATGTAGGTAGATACGAATGTTAACTTTAAATATAGAAATTTGAAAGAATTATTTAGTACCTATGTAAACGATAGAAAAATTTAGAAGCGGCCCAAAAATTTTAATAAATATATTATAAACTTATTATACATATGTTGATACATATTTCTATCTTAAATAATAATTACTTATTTTGTTTAAATTTATGTAGACCTTCATATATTATTTGATAAAATGTCAGCAATAAAATCCCGTTTAAAGCAATGCAATAATACGTTCATAATATAATTAGGTAGGCTGTGTAAAGATTCTGTTTTAGAACATCCTACAAAGCTCAGAATGATATTTAAGCTCGATAGATGGCGTTGATCACTGTTTCTAAATCGCCTTCATTATCGAGCTTTATTTAATTAAACACACTAGTTTAACTTTTATCTTGCCAATTAAGTTTTTGAACACGTATAGTTCACGTGTAAGACCGTTTCACTTTACATTCCATATTGTATAGCACTAAGCGGATAAAAGACGTAAAATAATGATTGTGTATTATATTTTAATTGGTATTTATCACGCCTATAATCAAGTAAGTATCTATTTATTACGATTTCATAGAATTTAAAATTCTAAAATTGCTAATCAAATTTTTATTTTTAAATCTCTAGTGCACAGATTTCCTTATACAAAAGTACATTTGATAGGAAAATTGAGTAGATATACTCAGGTACACTACAGTTTTTTTACCTGTTTGCGCTCAAAGTATGTATTTAACGAATCAGACTGTGATTTAATTATTTAAATAACAATTAATTATGTACCAGTATTCATATATTTATTTTTATGTATCGAAATATCGTATTCAAATCGAAAATATCTTTATACTATTTACCTACTCATGTATACTTGAATGAAATTTTTAAATGGTTTATAGAATTATATCTTTGACAATAATTAGAACTAAGCATATCATTTTCAATACCTACTGTTAAATCAAATTATTGTGTGATATTATTATGCAATGTCTTTAATCTATGTCAAGACTTAAATGGTTACATGTGGACGAATTAAATAACTTTTATAAAATTAGAACAAAATCTAATTTCTAGATAGTAGATACCAGACATTTGTTTAATTAATTAACTTTGCAAAAGTTAATTTATTAAACAAAAATTTAATAATTTAAATCATAAACAATAATTTAAATCATAAAATTTGTTTAAAATTAAAATTGATGCTATGCCAGTAATAAATTGTGATGAAATATTTTTGTTTACGCCATTTTATATTTTAGTCGTGAAGTTTCCCTAAAAGCTTTTCTGTCCACAGCTGCTTACGTTGTAGGTATTTATTGTTTTTTTAATGAATATTCTACAACAGTGCTGCCATTTCTTTTCATATTTTAAGGACAATGTTTTGTTAATTAAAATAGGTTTTAAGGCAATAAATTAATTTATTTTAAGATTTTATTATACATTTTAATAAGGTTTAGTTGAAAAAATAAACGACTCATTTCTAAATGCATTTTGATTTTACAATTGGCTCCTGCGAATATTATTTATTATAAGAGATACTGAAAGTACGGCAGCGTAGTTGGGAGGCCGTGTGGCTGCCAATCTGCAGGTCCAGGGTTCAAAGCCAGCACCTCTGGCTTTTCTAAATTATGATCGTATTTTTAATTACTATTAACTTCAAACAGTGAAGGAAAACCAGCATTTTTTTGATGATGAAGGTCACCGGATATGGCCTTCATCATGGGGACAAAGCTGAGACAACTCGCGCACGGCCTCGTCTTGCTTTATATTTTTTTCAGGAGTATTCCAACACACAGAGCTCACTGCGACTTCTTCAGAACCACGGTAATTCTCACGAGCTCCATGAAGACAGGGTCTCCAAGTCGGTGGCAGATTTTA
Organism: Biston stratarius; assembly: GCA_950106695.1. Classification (NCBI taxonomy): domain Eukaryota; kingdom Metazoa; phylum Arthropoda; class Insecta; order Lepidoptera; family Geometridae; genus Biston; species Biston stratarius. The sequence goes on along the minus strand of OX467108.1, from coordinate 23,733,688 downwards.
CCCTCCATCTCTATTAATTGGGACGCTTACTAATCTCTATGGCCGCCCTGACTTTGCGAATTAAAAGTGAATAATTCCGCATAAGTAAAACAAACTAAATGTTAATTACTGCCCGATATATATTTCCCCCAAAAACTCTACAAGCTGCCATCGCCCTTGAAAAGCAGACTGACTTTATAATTTGACCTTAACTTTTACGATAATTAGTTAGATTCTTTTAGATATAATAAAATCACAAGTTCTGGTCATTGCTTTGGCATCTCAAAACTATCTTTCAAGGTCTAGAAAGGTCTAGAAGGTACGAAGTTAAAACTCCTAAATGATATAGTAAGTGTTCAGTTAAGTTCTCTAATACTTAAAATAAGCCTATTAACAACAGAGCAATGGTTTTCTCTTGAAAACAATTATAAAAGGGATATGCTTGTTACAAATAGTCCAACGTGGTTTTTTTATATATCTCACCAGTTTAGGTGCAATGCAATGAAAATATTTTCAGGCGCTTACATTTGAAAATTACAATGAGTATGTACATAGACAAAGGAATAAAATAGGGTTAGGTCTTATTACTTAATGGTTCATGTACAATTTTGTAATAGATAGATAGTTTTCTAAAATATTAGGAACTAAAAATGCTTACCAAATAAAAGTGTTGAACTCTACCGCTTCCACTCTGCAAAACCTCTACATTAATGCGTTCAAAAACATTGGAGCAGTTGTTTTTCAGATGTTATAGTGCTTATTTTTTAAAGATCATGAATCATAAAATTATGTTTTATTTGTATACGTGATTAATTGAATAAATACTTTATAATTAACCAATTTTCAAGCAACATTATAAATCCGTGACAAGAATCCTATTAGACAACACAACGACCTCGACAGTTTTTGAACGGAACCAATGGCTGTCATTCGAGTATAATGTGACGGGAGTTCCATGTTATGCCTTTTGTATTTTACTTGTTGATTTTTATTGTGTAAATTGTGTGAGAAATTAGTGATTAATAGTGGCACCGTGTGTGTGACAGCTATGGTATAGTGGTACCCGTGGAGCATCTAAGGAGAACCCCGCGCTCGCTGGCTGAAGTGCCGTCTGATCAGGTAACGGTATTATTTATTTCTGACGACGTCGATACTCCTCGTGTGGTGTCTTTATTGATTCACATTACTCCTACTGACATTCCTGAACCCAGTACACGGCTCGTGAAGATAAATTGACGCCCTAATTTCACGGATATCGTCATATTCGCAAAATCCGTTATGCGAAGATTGTACTCCCGGATCTAAGTGAGTGGCGTGACGGCGCCGATATGAGAGTCTTATTTGCTCTATTTACCGTTCAACGCACCAAATAATTACAAATTTCTAATTTTGTAACCTAGTTCCTTAAAGACTAATCACATAACCACCAAAAAATTCTGAAACCATTGAGAAATAGATGTTTATTACATCACCATAAATAATTAACTGTCGTAGCAAAATAATTAGATATTCACTTACCAAAATACCTAAGTAATCACTAATTATTTGCTTACTCTTCCCTAGCAAAAGCTTAACATAGTTTAAAATCCATATACTCACTTAATTAAAGTTTTACTGTACACCTGTTTAAAGCATTAAACATTTAAATAATCAGTACAACACAGCTATAATAATTAATCCAAATGTTCATGTATGGGTGCCTGAGTCCTATAGAAGTTCTCATATACGTGATCCCAGAAGGTCATTCGCTGGTTGGTTGCGGTCGAGCTCATAGTGATGTCACCATCCAGCAGCAGTACTGATGCTGTCCGAATATTAAGCCTTCCATCGGAGTCCTCTTGCACTGGCTGCCATATAATTGGAATTTTCGAAGTAGTGATCGGTGTTGGGTCTCTGAAAAACACAAGTCTGTATAAAAAAATTACAATACTTCTGTTAACTATTACAATCTCTATGCACAGATAACTCATTGCAAGGGCCCTGCCTTTGGCATTTATTTGAGATGTATTCCTTTTGTAACATAATTACAGTAACTATTTAACACAACAGTTAAATTGAATTTATGTTTAATAATAGTCGATAATAATAATACCTAATATTTACTTCAGCGAAAAAGCTGTTAAAGTTTGATTGTAAAATATTTTATTGGTATCAATAAAAGAGACTATACTATCTCGCTTGATTATAAGTGAAAATGCAGTATAAAGCTCTGTTGGATGTACCTTGCAATAAATAAAATAAAATTTGACTCGGGAACAAACAGGACATCGGGTCTTATGACTTACCCACTGAGATTATATTTTGTGAAAGATTTATTACTGTCTTATTAGGTTATAAAAACTTTATAGGCATATAACGACTAAGTACTCATATAACATACCTGTGCAAATAGGTGAAATAAGCTAAAAAAGGGTATGCTAAAACAGCAAGTTACATATTTAAATATGTACCTAATTTAAAATAAAAATTTAGCAAAATAGATCCCGTGGAAAATTTTAAATTAGGTATATAACTCACCCCAATTTTATAAAATTGGTCAGTAACAAAGTAAGTTTCTCAGTTACTATCTCATCTTCTTTTAAATCTTCCTTAGCATACACATAGTCAATAATCTTTTCATAATCTGAGTTTTCTGCAAGGTGTCTGGTCATTCTTTTATACCCAAACTTGAGTATGAATAGCGGAAAGAAGCTTTGTTCAGCATATAGTATGGCAGATTTTACAATGGGATATTCAAATAGCACATCATGGAAATATTCCACATAATTTTGTTCCACACTGTTGTTTATATCATCAAAATAAAATTCTTTTACAAACTGCCCTATTTTGATCTTGGTCTTCTCATCATTAAACTTCAGATTATGTGGTAGCAACTCTTCAAAACGCAGTGGTAAGTTGTCAAACTTTTCAATGTTTTTCATAACCATAGACATGCCGTCTAGATTTGAGTAAAGCATGATGATAGGCACCTGTTGAAAGCTTCCTTTTTTTAACACCTCTATCGGATCCCAGTCCAATAAGCTGTGATCGTAGTCATAATTTTCGATGCACGGTAGGAATATCTCTGGTGCTTGTGATAAATTTTTAGCTGGAATATTTTGAAAAAATTCAACCAACTCATTGACATCTTGCATACCATTATATCCCAAATTCACAGCAGCATTTAAAGCCACAGTTACCGGATCATAATTAATCGATGATGGGGACAAGGCTGATCCAGATTCCAGTACTACTTTATTGAACAAACCCTCAGTTAACCCAGACAAAAGTAGTAAATGAACGGCAATAGCTCCAGACCCTACTCCATAAACGGTGACATTTGAAGGGTCCCCTCCAAAGCTTGCTATGTTTCTTTGCACCCAGTATAGGGCTGCCACTTGGTCCTTTAAGCCAGCGTTGCCTGAAGCTTCCAGTGTGCCTAGACAGAGAAACCCGAGTATACCGAGGCGGTAGTTGAATGTTACGATGACCACACCTTGTCTCAGGATTCGTTCTGGGGGCTGATATGCACCTCGCCTGTAAACAAAAATTTCTTAGTTTGTTTTGTGAAATAATAAACTATGAAAGTTTAGGAAAGAGTCCTGGAAAAGCCAGAGATAGGACAGAGTGGAGTGTCTTAGGAGAGGCCTATGTATGGCCAGCAATAGAGTATGATAAGCAGATTGTGATGATAATAAGGGTAGATTTTGCCCATAAATAAATTTATATATGTATATAGGTATGTAAATTATAAAGTTAAAAGATAAGAAAAAAAAAAAAAATACTTAATTGATTTTTTACTTATTGAGATGATTTGTGATATTTCTTTATTTGTTGGTGCTAAAGGTCATTTCATATCAAATTGACATATTTCTCATGACTCATGCCCAAATCGATCAATAGGGTCACTTGAATGTCACATAATACTATTTTAAATTGCCTGTGAAATAAGAAACCAAAATAATCCTAACGTCATCACCATCCATAATCATTATTGACTAGTTCTGTTGGGTAATACCATGTTTTATCTTGCGTCTAAATTGCGTTAGCGAGCTATTGAGCATCGGCAGCTCTTTATGATCCATTAGCCTTATTAGTTATTATTTATTAATTAACGAAAACCACGGGGCGTATTTCTCTATTTAGGTATATAAACAACTTCCATTCTCTATCACACAATCTCTACTAGACATACATACATATGTAGATGCATTGCCAATATAAAAAGCCCTGAAACTTTGCGCAACAAGATTTGATGATTTTATGCAACAAAAATAAAGAGTATTAAACTTAAACCATGTAGTACCTAGTACCTAATATGATTTTAGTTATGGTTGAGTTATGTAATTTTGCCCATAAGGTTGACGAAAGTACTTTCATACTTTCGAAAACAGCCAGTTAGGAAGCACCGACCCTTAAAACGTAGTGTTTATATCCTCTTCGCTTTGCTTGGGTTTAGAAGAAAGCTCGGGCTACGGATATGTTCATAAATCGAACGATACATCTCACCCGTTCTGGAAGTGTCCATCGTGCACGAAGACGAGCACGGGCAGCTGCGTGCTGTTCCCGGGCGTGAACACGTTGAGCACGAGGCAGTTCTCGTCTCCGGCGCCGTCTTGTGGGCAGCGCACGCGGTGCGTCGCCTCAAACACGCCGTCCCACGACGGCGGTGGCTCGGGTGCCTGACACATTACCACAGCTAGTTGGTAAAGGCTGCATGGCCCACTAACATGTTCGAAGTATGTTTTATAGTTGACTAGCCTAGGTGTTTTGACTACAGCTCATGCTAAGTGTCGGTGTGGTTTAAGTTGGTAAACATAATTATCTAGCCTACAATGGAACTGACTCAGGTCAGGATACCGATACACCGTTAGATGCTTTGCGGCAGACTGAGTACGAGAAAGTAAACGACCACCATTCTGTGCTTCCCTCGCGATGTTTTCCTTCACCGACAGCTCAAGCTTATTTATGTGCGTGTTTATTAGAACGTGGGTTTAACCCATCCGACATCCGAAAACGCTAACCACTGAACTATCATCGCTACCAACATCAATCTCGGACTCTTTCCGCGTCCGAATGCCTCTGATATGGCTTGACGGTTGCTATTATAGAAAAAACACCCTATATTACATTTTGACGTTTCACCCGACCCACGATAGCACTGTTTCACGGATAACCTGTGCGATATTTTGGCGATATGTTGGTATACAGTATTATACAGCTTTTCTCCTTTCGGGTCGAAGTAGTCATCAGGCTTCATCGCCATTTTACTTTTATCCACATGCACCTAAATCCTGTGTCATATCAATCGATCGATCGTCATTATAATCGTCTATTTATTTGTGAACTTGTAATTACAAATTTTCATTGCTGCTTTATAGCTGACTAGCTGTGCCCCGCGGTTTCACCCGCGCTAGATACCTACGTCATAGTAGCTTTATGCATGCAAAGGCTCAGTCCGATCGGTTTAAAATTGACAAAGTTTCATACAATATTTTATACTATTTTATACCCTTGGGGGTAGAATTAATCAAAATCCTTTCTTAGCGGATGCCTACGTCATAACATCTACCTGCATGCCAAATTTCAGCCCGATCCGTCCAGTGGTTTGGGCTGTGCGTTAATAGATCACTATGTCAGTCAGTCAGTCAGTCACCTTTGAGTTATATATGTTTAGATAGGCGGGATAATAATTATTCATACATACACATTTAGGTACCTACATATTCATGGCTAGGTATACGTGAACCTGTAGAGATAAATTTCGACGCACTGCGCAAAAGTCTAGATGTGACCTAGATAGGCTTCCAAACCCACGTAACGAAATGTAAGGGGCGATAATAATCGAGCATCACTGGCACTGACACTGCTGACAGTGACGAATCGCGACCTAACTCGTCCCAAACTCCGCCTGACGTTACCATGATGGGATTACACTCTATTCCCATCGGTTATAATGCACACCAATCACATTACAGTTCATCTTGTAATACGCTAGTTGTGTTCCGCTGTTTTAGCCGCAAGGAAATCGATCCACCAACTTCTCGTAGGTACATGTGGTAGTCGTTTATGGGCGGAATCAACGTCGTTGCAAAAACACGTAGTTTTATTGATCTGCTGCGTGAAATAAGAACAAACAAATAAATCAATACAATGTCGTTATTATAGTTTTAGTAGTGTTTTTTTTTTTCTAACTTAACTTATACCTGCAGCAGCCAGGTAATGGTGCAAATTTCAACTGATTTTTTATTTATTTTTTATTTAATAGTAAAAAGACGAACGAGACTCTCTCCTGATGGTAAGAGGTAACGCATGCCCATGACCATTGCAGCAATACACAGACCATTGCATAAAGTCCAGGGCGTCGCTGCTTTTTCATTACTTTAAGACATTTGATGGTTAGTTTCAACAGCCCTGTAATTTCGTTAGCTGCAGTACCCTTCAAACCGGAACGTTTACACACTACTGCTTGGCTGCAGAATATCTGGTACTGCGGTGGTATCTACCCAGCATACCAGATATTCATTAGTAAAAATATGTATATGTGCTGGCGAATCACGTTAGTCTACCCCCTTATAAATGCTAAATATAAAATAAGCTTAACTATAAATAATAAAAATCAACAAATTCGTCTAGAACTCGCGACCGTTTCGTCAACGACATGTTTATAGAACAGAGTCAATTTTATAAATTACCTTTTCAAATCTATTTGGCATAAAGTACACTTTGTCGCCAAGTGATGACAAAGTGTTTGACAAACGAATATGTAAGGTGTTGGTGTCGACGAGATGATGACACCAATAACTTATATCGGCCATGTTTAGTGAAGGTACCGGCACAGATGAAGTGATAGTCACTTTAGTAATGGCTGAAGCCTAGCCTGAGTACTTTCACTCGCCGTGCCAATGCGGTGACGCACCGCGGAGTCGACGAACTCGCTTGCCATTTGCAGTGGGAAGTGGGTATTTCCCTTCATCTCGCTGCATACGGATGACATCCGCTCACCGGTCGCCTAGAACAGTATTCTATTCACTGAGATTACAAGATGTGCTACCAAAAAGTTAGTTTAACTGGACTGTGAGTCTCCATAGTTTCACAATTCTGAATAATTTTAGAAATTTGCTAATTATACAAATTATTTTGTACTTACCCAAAAATACTTAAGTACCTGCCTGTTAGAGTAAATTCGTTATACTCGGTTTTAATTATCTGAGCAACTATAAAACCTCTCAGTTGTAACTACCATTACATAACTTTGGTGTTATTTTGGAACAATAGTACCTAGAGCTATATCACGAACAATATAACCTATGCTTTGCCTACTAGGTAAATGTATTGGTGCTGAATAAATGCGATCTAGTTGAGTCGTATAGCTCCATTCTCCTAATTAATTAACTGATCGAGTCCGATAGCCGGCGAGTGTTGTGCCCGCCGCCCTCAGACAATATTTGCTCCATCTAATATGTATAGTAGTTGAACGAGTCCTTCGAGCGACCCCAATAATTCTGTCGCCGGATAACCATCTGCACAAATGGGATTGCTGTCTATCAAACACTGACCTTAAACCTTTGACTAGGCGTGGGCGCGCGCGCGTACGGTAGACCTAGGAAGGCGTAGTGCGGCGGTCGGGGGGCGAAGTAACCACGGGCGGCGCCCTGCGTGCTCCGGATCTGCAGGAAGGGGCGCGGAGTCAGGCGCGCCCGGCCGCCCCACGTGCTCGCCAGCTGGCTCACCGCCGCTAGGCACAGTAACCACGCGCGAGATATCACCGCCGTACGCGGCGACACCATTCTACCCACTCCGAACGAATATCGACAAGTCTCTGATATTACGGAAATCGACTTCAAAACATTCCCTAACTTAACGTAAACATTTGACAGGAAAGCGTGAGTCAGGTCGTGTTTTGCTCAAATTGTTTATTAATCGGTGTAACACTTGCAATAATAGTAAAGTACATGGCTCTAATTAGGTTTGTGTACCATTAGCGTAGAGTAGTGGGTCGTCGAGGGGAGCCTTTTACTGGCTGTTGTAATTCAATTTGCTGTTTGCTAGCAAGCTCATTAACGTGGCTGCGAGGGCGAAATAGTGCGGACTGTATCTAAAGCCGGAGTTGTTCTCTATGAAATGCTGGTCGTAGAGACTAGTCCACACACGCAGACGGTCCACGTGGACGCCCTTCTTTAGCTTGGGTTCAGAATTGATCAGCAGCCACTCTTCTTCCTCATCCTCGGCCTTTTTTAGCTCGTTCCATTCGACGTTTGCAGCTGCTGGTTTTCTGAAATAGTAATTTAAAATTATAATACAACTCCATTTTATCTTTTGCACTTAGCGAAGTACAATTTAGTTATATTACCCATTCTTTATAAAGCTGACCCACAAATCTACCATCAGCTCGATCATTCGTTTCTCGGGCGAGTTCTCCTCCACGCTGGTCCCTTCCTTGTAGAAGAGATAGCCGACGAGGTCTCCGCGGATCGCCCCCGCTACCGGCTTATGAAGGGCCTCCAATTCTCTGTTCAAATCACCCACGAACGCAAACTCGTAAAGGTAGACTGTAGCTCCGGCTGACAGCAGAGGCCTGGCTAGTCTAATACCAGGGCTCAAGTACGAAGCATCAGTATACCACAGAGACAATTCTTCAATATTATTCACTGTGATATTATTGTCTCCAAAATATTGCTTTCTTAGTTTTAGGGAGAATTCATTCCTTTCGTTGTCATTTATAAAGACCAAATCCTCAGGCAGTAGTAAATCGAAATTTTCGTTTATTTGTGCAACGAATTCGGCAGTTGTGACCATTGCCTCGTGTGTTCCTGCGTAGCTCGCAGTCCCTATCATGAAATTAGTATCGATCTCCTTGTTTTGAAGAGTTTTCCATGGAGTATCATCTATAAAGGGTTCTTTGTCGTACTCTATGCATGGCTTAAATCTCATTCCCTTTGCAGCTTTCAATATGGTTTCCAAGTCCACTTCTGCGAATGTATTGTTGTAGATAACGCCATCGGAATTATCAACTCTTATTTTCTCAGCTAGTTTGTAAGCTGTGCTTGTCGGATTTCTGTCCAGGGCCCAATGTGATAGCGCGGACCCGCTCTCTGTGATTACTTTATTGATGTAGTATTTACTTCGGGAGCATATGGCGAGGTAGCCTGCATACGCGCCAGCGGCACCGTCCCCACTGACGACTATGTTGGACGGGTCCCCACCGAATAAATGTATGTTATCTTTTACCCATTCCAACGCCAGAGACAAATCTTTTAGACCGGCATTTCCCAGTGCCGTTTCATTTTGCATGCACAGAAACCCCATAGGGCCAACTCTGTAGTTAGGTAAGACAAGGATAACACCTTTTGGCACTAGATAGTCAGGGCCGTATATTAGCGGATCTGCGCTCGTGCAGTTCGCATTGCCATCGTAAACATGAAAAAGAACGCTGGCATTGTGTGCGGCTTTTGGTGAGAAAATACTTAGTGTCAAACAGTTCAATTCGCCTATATATTCATCGTTTTCCAGCTGAGGGCAGACTTTCGTGTGTGCTGTAACTCTGTGGACATCTAGCCAAGACTGTGCTGTCACAGGCGTCTGTAAAGATAGATAAGATATTAAGTCAGCTTATAAATTAATACGAAAGTATATTTTTGACCGAAAATAATAATGTTGCTTACCTCAAAAGGCTTATTGAACTTTCCATATGGAATATCATAAAATGCCACGATCTCCATGTTACTTGGCCATGGATAACCTGTTACGGGTCCATGAGTAGTTTGGACCACTTCTTCCATGCTAACTCCTTCTGCTGTACTATCTGGGCCATTAGGCCCATCGCCTTCAGCAGATACACCAACAAGAGGAGGGACATCAGGACTTTCTTCACTCGCAGGTTTCTCTACTGATGCCACTTCACCACTTACTGGAGGTATACTGGCGTCTGGCTCTTTACTTTCAGGGTGTTCATTCGAATTTGGCTCTTTACTTTCAAGGTGTTCATTTGTATCTGGCTCTTTGCTCTCAGGGTGTTCATTCGACTCTGTGTCCCTACTTTCCGGTTTTTCATTTGTCTCCTCAGAGCTTCGTGCTTGTGGTGATCCTCTTTCCGGACTAGAATGATTTTCTGGTGATATTTCTTGGCTCTTAGATGGTTCACTGGATTTTAATAATTCGTTTGATTCGTCTGTATTTTGAGATCGTTCATGTGTTCTACTTTCACTTATTACTCTACTCTCAATACTAGATACTGGCTTTACATCAGATAAATTTGGTACTACCACGTCGATCCCGCTACTATTTTCGTTTTCAGCAGAATTTGCGCTTATAACTCTATCATCAGTTAGAGGAAGTTCACCCTTACTGTCAAGATTATAAGAACTGTTGTTATGATCTACATAATAATACTGCGAGTTGTTGCGATCTTCATGGTATAAAGATGTATTGTCAGGCTGGACAACGACGATGTTATCTATAGTATGGAACTGTGCGCTCGTGACTGTAGTTAGAGCAGCCAGAATAATGAACTTCCATCGTATTTTCCACATGATTATGTTCCTGAAAATATATTAACATTCATATTCGATTTTATTCTTTGCCAATATGCCGATAAATTTAAACGATGTAGCTAATCAAGTTATTGTAATACAATTTTTAGCAAAATATATTTATTTTCCGAATATATTTTTGCGATTAAAAAACTTTTGTGTTGTATTTTTTCATTTCGCAATGTACAACGTCGACGCATGACTTTCATATTTTTGCTCTGTTAAATGTTCACTTTTTTTACTTTAGACAGGTTAGGTGTTTGTCCACAGCTCACCTGATGTTGAGTGACGGTGTGGTCGAAAGGAATTGGCTTTCAAGTGAGGCTACCGGAACACACCTTTAGGTGCTTGGTTGGGGGTGATAGCTAGTCAGCCGAGTTCTAGAGAGTACCACCCTACCACCATGACATGGTTTACTCACGATGTTTTCCTTTACGGCATTTCAAGCTCATCGTTTGAATTTGAAGGTACGAATTTCATTGTGTCATCGGACCGCACTAACCACTGAGCTATTATCGTTACAAACTTTTGTTCAATAAAACAATTATATAATAAATAATAATTAAATTCGTCTTCGTGTCGAATAATCACACTTTCTTGAACAGGATCACATCTGTTAAACTGTCAACGATTTGTTTAGACCAACTAGTATTCGTATTTTTTTGCATTTACTCGTAGCTATAAAACAATAATAGTTAAGAATTATAGTCTAGCTTAGAAATTTATTTTAAAGCATGTTGGTTTAATACACGTTTTCATGAAAAGTTATATACCTATACAGTTTCAATTAATGAAAGGCAATTGAAACATATCTACATGTCTTGAGAATGTTACGGCATGTCTTCGACTTTGCCTGGAAGACTGGCGATGGAATTGGTCAGCCCGCAACGTTACACGAAAGAAAGGAACGATAGGAACTCACCTGTTCCCAGCATGTGGCGTCGCTGGCAAAGCTCCACACTGTATGGGAATGAGATTGCATGATATCGATCGCGGATTATCGTTAACAAAAGTTGTTCTATTATTCAGGTAGCGTAGTCTAACGACACACTATGAGTTGCAAAGCTCTCGAGTAAAGAGTTTTAAACAAATTTTATACTGTTGCAAAAATATTGACCAGGTAGCCCTGTTCACTCTTTCGAACCATAGATAAACTTTAACGCAGGGGCGTCTACAGCACGTTAGATATTTGCACCAATTAAAAGAAATACCAACTAGTAGCGGCTCGTCAAGTCTACAACCGCATAAAATCAAAATCAAAAAGTCATTTATTCAGTTTAGGCCCTGGTAAGGCACTTATGAACGTTAAGTTACATGTTTGAATCTACCACCGGCTCGTAATTACACTTCAACTGAGAAGACTCCGGCAAGAAACTCAGCAAGGCGTTTTTTTGTGGATCTTTCTTTTCATATTAGGTTACAGTTTATACAGTTTACAGTTATAGATATTAATACATTATGCTTACTACAATTGTCACTTAGCCAGGGGGATGCAAGTGCAGAGAGAAGCTACTTCAACCATATATTCCAGTCTTCCACGTAATGAGCCACCTTATAGCTTTGTCAATTATGTCATTCCCGCTTCCATCCGGGATGCACCTTCTATCGCGTGCTTCAGAACCAAGCTGAAATCTTGGCGTCAAGCGATATTGTTTTATGACTTTTACAATTATTAAAAAATAAGAGATCATTAAATTACTAGTAAGTAATGATATTTTTTTATTGATATTTAATTATATTGACATGTGTCATGATTTTGTAATGTTATCAATAAATTTTTTGTTTTTGATAAAGGAAAACATTTCAATTGTTGTCAGGCTATGCTTTTTGATCACTACACACTTAACTCCGCTATTATTAAGGATACTGTCGTGGAAGTTAGTCAACACTATGGGTTTTACTGACAAATATTGCTTAAAGTTAATTTGTCCTTAAAGTAGCTTTAGTAAGCTCTCTCTCTACCATATTTCTGTTAAATACAAAAAAGGTTAAAAGGCTAAGATTATTTCATTCTCATTTAATGTATAGCCGTGATTATCCCCGTGCTAGACCTTTCATTCAGACAGCGTTTGTGCACGTAACGTTCAAAAACAACGCTGTCTGCGTCAGTACCCCTAAAGCTCGGTTATCTTGGGCGCGAATCCATCACTCGTATCGGCCACTCGTGCCGATAACCAGCCATTCCGTTATTGCTTCACACACCGCACACGACTTACGCACAATCTGCTAAATAACCTGTGGGCGCGCTTCGTTATCGGCCGCGCGGATCTGTATTCTGTTTGGAAAGGGGGGACAGTAGCCGATGCTTTGATTTGCATCGATACGTATGCTCATAAAAACCGGTAAATCGCTTTGATAACAGCTTGATATACGTACTTGTATTGAGGTTTTTAATTTTTACTAGAACTTAAAATAAATATTACACAGCGCCATCTAGCTCCGAAGTAAGCAAAGTTTGTACTATGAGATCCAGATAAGGCACTTTTTTTTAAAGTTTCAGATCATTAGCCATAGGACGTCCACTGCTGGACATAGGCCTCCTCCTGGGGGGATTTTGGCAATACTCGCCACGCTTCGCAGGCGGGTTGGCGAGCGCAGTTAGGTGTGATTGTTCAAGGAAGACGATGCTGCCCATCTTCCGGATTACATCCCTTAGCCGGCTCTTACGGCAACCACGGGTAGAGAGGGTGGGGTGCAATTCACACGCCGGCACCACCACGGACAAAAGTTTTTAAAGTTTACTTATTATATAATAATAATAAATAAATATCGTAGGACATTACACAGCTCCATCTGACCCCAAACTAAGCAAAGCTTGTACTATGGCATTCAAATAACTGATAGAATATATATATATACTTTTTTTGTAAATACATACTTATAATACATACAGAACACCCAGACACCGAACAAACATTATGATTATACCACAAAATGTTTATCCTAAGTGGGGATCGAACCCACACCCTACAGCTCTTAAGGCAGATATTCTACCAATGAGCCAACAGGGCTGTCATAGTCTATATTCGTTTAGAACACCCATGCACTGATCAAACATCTTCCGTCACATACATTTTATTCGGATTGAGAATCATACCTACACTCCACAGCTCACTGTACAGAAGGATACGTTGATTTGGTATTTTTATTGTAATAGTATATTATTTTGTACGTAGGTGACCATCATTTGTGAAAAGCATTGCAGCTTTTTTTTGGGCAGACGGGCAAAAATGCCACATTCATTTGGCGTTGCCCATTCTGTCAACATAAATAAGTCTGTAATTGGTTTAATTTTGTTTCCAGGTAAAACCCCGCATGATGTGGTGGGAGGTTTGTTTGCACGCCGGCTCCCCAGGCCAGGGTCGGATTTAAATAAAACGACCACACTAATGGGAAAGTTAATTGCTCTGACAGTTTGATGAGGCGCTCGGTCCGACCGACGAGCAGTATAAAGGGCGTCACAGACTGATATCACCGCATCAGACTGATGATTTTCCATTACTGTGCTTGAAAGACCTTTTTTTGTAGCGATGACAGCTCAGTGGTTAGCGCGGTCGGTTTACGCGCCGAAGGGTATGGGTTCAACCCCTAACAATGAGCTTGAGCTGCCGGTGAAGAAAAACATCGTAAGGAAACTATAGCATGATGGTAGGGAACTTTCTAGTACTCGACTGGCTAGCTACCACCCTTAAGTTGAAAATCTGGTGCCATGCACCTAACGGTGTGTTCCGGCAGCCTCACTTGGGTGAGCCAGTTCCATTCCAGGCTAGGTGTGCTTTATCATCTTCGACCACACCATCACTTAATATTAGGTGAGCTGTGGTGAAACACCTAGTTTGTCAAATATAAAAAAAAAACTAATTCTATATTAAACTGCATACTCATAACTTTTTTGTAAGTTTCTGTGTTGGATTCCTTGGTACACATAAAGTCACGAATAACCATACAAAAATCTGTCTAATGCAGTTTCTGTAGGAGAAACTAATTGTATCTACAAACTGTTGAATTTGTAAATTCGAATTTTTGCTCATGTTGTTTGATTTCTACACACATCATCAGCCATAGAACGTCCACTACTGAACCAGGCCTCCTCCTGGGGGGGCTTTGCCAATATTCGCCACGCTTGGCAGGCGGGTTGGCGAGCGCAGTTAGGTGTGATTGTTCAAGGAAGACGCTGCTGCCCATCTTCCGGATGACATCCCTTAGCCGACTCTTACGGCAACCACGGGTAGAGAGGGTGGGGTACTATTCTTACGCCGGCACCACCACGATTTCTACACAGCTTTGGTGAATTAGCAAAATGATCTTTTCATAAAACGACAAATTATCCGAAAGACTTGATTGCTTCACAGCGCGGATAGATAAGAGGGCAGGCATTCAACTGCGAACGCGGAACGTTACGATTGTTCTTCAATTAGTTGAATTTGACAGGTTTCCGAGCATATTTTTTTCGTAGTTTTTGGCATCGCATCTTGTGCATTACGCATTTTGCCTGTTTCACGTATTATAATGTTTGGTGACAGTGCAATAAGTCTGAGTCACAAAGGCTCACAAAGTAAGTCAGTGTCGAGTCCGGCTTTGCATAGTAAAATAGTAGCATTATTACTATAAGCTTCGATGGAGTCTTAAAAGCAACACTAAAAGACATGTTTCCCCACGTTATATCACTAACCTACAATATTGGCACGTAATTCTACACATTATGAATAAAACACCATTATTTTCGTACATAAACACTCGAAAAACACAAGTTTTGGGAACAATTGAAAAAGTTTTGAACGGGGATAGTTCAGTGGTTAGCGCGCTCGGTTCACACGCCGAAGGGCATGGGCTTAAACCCCAACAATAATGTATGAATTAATTTGACTAACTTTCCTCTTCCTATATTAAAATAATAAAAAAATATTGTAATTCAAAGTTGACAAAAGGTCACGGACCCCAGTGACAGTGGAGAGAAATTTTAAATTTTAAAAAAAAAAATCCTCCAATAATGAGCTTGAGCAGCCGTTGAAGGAAAACATCGTGAGGAAACCATAGCATGGTGGTAGAGTACTTTCTAGTACTCGGCAGGCCAGCTACCAACCTCGAGTTAAAAATCTGACATCCTAGATTATCTATTTTTGTCTACTTACATCAATTTAACTTTCTCGGGAATTGCGTTAGATTCTATAATAAAATCCCCACTTGAGGTTACTAAAATGTCCTATAATAAATTCAAAGATTTTATAAAGCAGAGGTTAATTAACAAAGCCTACTATAAGGTGTTGATGGACACATTCTTAGATTTACTCAACTTAGCAATTTAAGTTATAATAATATTACTTATTAGTCTCAACTTGGCTAGATTGTAATAACAATGAGGTATCTAAAAACAAACAGATACATCATTAAAAGAAAAAAAAAACTATAAGGTGGCTCATTACGTGGAAGACAGGAATATATGGTTGTAGTAGCTTCTCTCTGCACTTGCATCCCCCTGGCTAAGTGACAATTGTAGTAAGCATAATGTATTAATATTTATAACTGTAAACTGTAACCTAATATGAAAAGAAAGATCCACAAAAAAAATGCCTTGCTGAGTTTCTTGCCGGAGTCTTCTCAGTTGAAGTGTAATTACGAGCCGATGGTAGATTCAAACATGTAACTTAACGTTCATAAGTGCCTTACCAGGGCCTAAACTGAATAAATGACTTTTTGATTTTGATTTTTGAATTTATAAATACTGTCATTATCTAATACTTAGTTACTTCTATTTTATTTTTCCAATTAGTGGAGCCAAAATGTTTCTATTTAACTCATACTATTTCACCAGGCTATCATAAAAGTTGATTGCTATGTCCGTGCAAAAAGGCGACGAACTTACCGTTGCTATTAAAAACCAAACAGGCGCTATAAAAAAAAATATCCTAGCACATTTCACACAGTATCATCTAACCCCAAACTAACCAAAGCTATGGGAACTCGAACACACCGAACATACAGAACACCCAGACAGATGAAGCAGATGTACTACCAAAGAAGTTAACAGGGCAGTCTAATATATTCATATAATATAATACTAATATATATTAATTATAAACCTATAATTGAATTGTTTTTATCCATTTATGTGTAAGTAATGAGACGAACCAGACGCTCTCCTGATGGTAAGAGATAACGCATATCTATAACCATTGCAGCGATACACAGAACTTTGGGTAACTAAACAAAGTCCAGGGCATCGCTGCTTTGGCGCTCATTACTTTGAGACTTTCGATTTTCTCAACAACTCTGTGATGTTGCTAGCTGCAGTACCCTTCATACCGGAACCCAGTAATATTTACACACTACTGCTTGGCGGTAGAATATCTGGTACTGCGGTGGGACCTACGTAAACGACCTCCTGCTAAAGAGTACTGCCACTAAGTAAAGTAGGTAAAACAATGAAGTGTAACGAAAACGCAGTATTAATTAAAGAATATTAAATTTATTAACAAACAAGACGTGACTTCACATAACGTTACCGATTGACCTTAAACGTAATTAAGTAATTAGATAAATTAACTTTTCGCTTCCCTGTAAACCTGATTTGACTCTGACAGTATTCATTAATGCGATCTAGTATTTTAATATCATTAATATCTTTGGATACGGGGATTAGTTCTAGTGTCGGTTCCGTGTCATCGCTGAGGAATCTTGGAGGTCATACCTCCCAACTAGATTAGTTTTTCGTGAAGAAAGTGTTTTAGACTTGCACAACTGGAGTTAGACCTAGAATAGTGGTTTTAACTACTGGCGCAACGATTCAAAATGTTTCTTTGCCTCCGATACTAAAAAGTGCCATCTTTCTTGATACCACTACTTTATGCCAATTAATGACTTCCAGTTCTAGAAAATCCTTAGTCATTTCATCCTACTATCTATACATGGGACGGCCGACAGGCCTTCTGCCTTGCGATAGTCCGAGATAGGCGCTTTTAACTGCACGATCTCCATCCGTCCTTTCGAGATTCTCAAACTAACGGAGCCCATAGGATTTAGTCTCACCAATAACGTTGGTCTCTGCCACCAGCTCTTCAATCTTTTCGGTGGTTCTAATTCACTAGAACGAAAACATAACACGTGTACTTGTTTTATTATTAATGCTCTGGCCATAACTCGTGTTTTAAACAAACAAGGTTTGGTAGCTAGCCAGTACTAGAAAGTACCCTACCACCACGCTATGGTTTCCTCACGATGTTTTCCTTCACCGGCAGCTCGAGCTCATTGTTGGGGTTTGAACCCACGCCCTTCGGCATGCGAACCTACCGAGCTAACCACTGAGCCATCATCGCTACAAAAATTGAATCTTTCTACAAAAATTCATCTGGAATACTTCAGTGCGCACCGAGGCAAATCATCGGGGGATTCAGACACAGTTACGTCCCAACTCAGACGAATATCTTGATAAAATTCTCGCTTTCTCATCAGCAAAAAAATAAATAAATAAAAAATCAACGTACTTACCGCAAATCAAAAGCACTAACACCGAAGCAAACATCGCTAAACAGCGTTCAACAACCGTTTGCGGCAAGCCGCGCTCGCTCGTGCTGGGTATATCCGCCATAGCTCGGCGCTCGTGCGCAGCTACGGTTGATCACCTTAATTAACATCTTTCTAATCTCGTATTAGATATTTAGTAATGAGCACACGTCAAATTAACAACATAAAATGTCATCTTTATACTGAAATTTGGAGGCCAGGAGGCCTTTTTGCGATCCCACGCCACGGATTTTATACGCTGGTAGCTCAGTCTAGTCGACTCCTTGATGTCGTCTCGCCATTACCGTCTGGGACGTCCTGGGCTCTGCTTCCCCGGGATTCTACCTTCAACGATCAATCTCGGAAAGTCATACAGGGATCCTCTTTGCAAGTGCCCCAAGAAGGTGGCTTTCCGTCTCATGACGTAAGCAGTCTTTTGCGGTTGACCATTTATAGAACCTTGGCATTTGCGACAAATTAACATAATAAAACAAAATTGCAGCGTGGAATAAGTTGCAATTAAAACATATAGCGCGGCGTAAACAAGTACGTGGGTTTTAGTTTTTCAACCCATACAAATACAAATGCAAACATTTTATTGAGAACATCACTGTTACAATTACAAGTCATACTTCCATTTATATTTGCACAAAATATGATGACATTTTGATGCATATTGTGCATTCCGGATCCAAGCCAAACTTTTTGGTTCTAAGTCTATAATTGTAACTTATTTAAAATTTTGACCTTTGTATATTTGTTTTTATTTTAATTTTATAAATTTTTGATTATTTATTTTAATGTAATTCCATGGACATATCTGCAACAAATAAATATAGTAATAATAATATTTTAAAATAACAAAAAATGTCAAAATCATGTAACATGTCAATAAAATGAGATGTCAAATGTCAAAATATTTCAAAATAATTTCTTATTTTTAAATAATCGTCAAAGTCATAATTTAATGAAATGCCCACAATCCCACAGGAACCGTATGTCTTTTCTAGCCCAGCTTGTGCCTAGTTGCTAGTTCACAACTAGCAACTTTGTGGGGATGTCCAAGGCTATGTAGGTTAGCTTGATCGAGGGAGTCTTTTTTTATGGTTGATTAGATGTTTGACCACAGCTCACCTGATGTTAGGTGACAGAATGGTTGAAGATGATAAAGTACACCTAGCTTGAAATGGAACTGGCTCTCAAGTGAGGCTACCGGAGCACACTGTTTGGTGCTTGTTATAAAACTTACCAAATACATATACGTAGTATATACAAACTAACTTATTCAGCTTCTTTTAACAAATACAAAAAAAAAACTTATTAATAACGCCTTATTTAAAACCAATTATTATTTTTTATTATTTATAACTCATCTAATGTCCTTTCGTTTCAGGTACAGTACAGTAGTCCAAAATGAGGCGGCTTATACGGGTTAGCGGGTGAGTGGCAGTCAATATTGCGTCTTATGTGGGTGCACGGAGGTCTCAAATTAAACGGCGGCATAGCCAAACTAAATGTTAGAATATGAAAAAAGGGTAAAAGTGAATGAAAGTGTTAGACGCTCTATATTTAACTGACTTAATTTTTTTACAAAAAGTTGTAATTTCGATGGATTTTTTGCTATGTCACCTCATAATTCCGTCATTTATAAACCAATTTAAAAAACATTTCCCACAGAAATATCAAAATCGATTAAGTAGTTTGATTTTTAAACCAGAAAAAAAAATGTTATCCAAGTAAACGAAATTGCGTATTTTGCTTTCCTGTGACTCCTCAGTGATGTTTGTGTCACTAGAATTGTCCCAATAAATTTTACCTATCATCTGGCTTCATCATCAGTTGATGATGAAACCGAAAGGTAGGCACCGGAACTCCGTAATAAAACAATGTAACCTAGCTATGTTAAGGTTTAATGGAATCGAGTCAGCTATTTGAAAGAAATATAACAAATATAAAAGTAACGCCTAACGCCTGAAACAATCCTTAAATCGCAAAACATCGCATCGCGAGTTGTAACGCCTGAATCAATGAAATATCTAAAAAATGTTAAGTTAAAAACTAAATGTTACTCGAAGCTCAAGCTTCATATTTTTCACTACAAACTTCAACTTCAAACAAACCGACAACTGGATGAAATAAAACACTGTTTTGACATATTATCCTTTGTATTCTATTCTTCAACTAATTATTTATTATTAATATTGATCTAAAAAAATATTAATGTCATAGTATATTTTTAATTACAAAGAAAAATAATAATATCGTAGATATGGAAAAATATTATATCTATAAATTTATTAATTTATTCATATGTACCTACATATAGACGAAAATCTTCTGACGAGACAGCTGTTTAAATTATGTATTTTTCAAGTAAAGCTAAACAAATAACAGACGAGCCTTGGATCAGTGTACTATATATTTTTGGGAGATTCTAGGCCTGTAGACTATAGCGAGAGGGTATCTAGGTCTCTGGAGGCTGAACTGCGTGCTGTTGTTCATCAAAGCGGTAACGGCATCAGTCCCTTGTTCCGCCACAGCTCTCCTGAAATAATTCAGTTCGATTCAAGAGGAGGAACATCCAAATTTAAATTTTAAATCTGTGTAGTCAACTTCCATCATAAATGTAGTCTTTATCTAGGGCAGACGCTCGAACTAGATAAAAACAAATTTTGAGCGTGAAGCCAGCAGAAGAATACAGTTGGGCTGGGCATCAGAACTACGTCGCGTCTTCTCGTCACTCATTCCACAAAATCTCAAGACAAGTCTTTGCCCGTTGTGTTCTACCTGTCATGACCTGCGAAGCCGAAACGTTGACACTCACAGCGGGAATGGTCCGCAAGTTAAAACTCGCTCAGCGAGCTATCGAAAGAGTTATGCTAGGCATTTCTCTAAGGGATCGTATCCGGAACGAAGTAATTCACCAGAGAACTAAAGTCACAGACATAGCTCAGCGTAGTAGCGAGCTGAAGTGGCAGTGGGCTGGATATATTTGTTGCAGAACCGATAACCGCTAAGGTAAACGTGTTTTAGAGTGGAGACCGCGATTTGGCAAACTTAACTTAGGACGCCCTGGAGCTCGGTGGAGTGACGATATAGGACAGCTGGCGATGGATGAAAGCGAAAAGTCGAAGATCGGGCTGAGTGCCGTATCTTGGGAGAGGCCAATATGCACTTCGATGATGATGATGATGATGACTTCTACTGTATTTCCTTGGAATAAGCGCCGCTGACGGAAGAAGGAAATCTACTAGACTCCAACGGGAGTAGGCAAGCCACGTCAGTCGAATGCACCCGGACAGGTGGGCAAAGATCTCCACGGAGTAGGTGCCCCTGCTCAGTTGACCCCAAGGTCACATGACACAGCGGCGCGACGAACTCGGGAACATTTAAGAAAGATTGGACGGTTGCCACCGGACTGGAGGAAGAAGTTGATGAAGACCTTTGTTCAACAGTGGAATGATGCAGGTTAAAAAAGTTAACTAGACTAGTCGGTACTAAATCATAAATTATAATAAAAAATTAATACTCGTTTTGCAGAACTATAATTAATTATGTTGTTGATATAATTAAAGTTGATATAATTAATAAAATAAAATAAAATAAATCAACCTTTTTGTAAGTTAAATACGCACCTGCTTTCTCTTTCGACATACTCGTTGAACTCGATCGTATCCCATTGTTGGAGTGTCGGTCCAACATTCAGATACTCTTCGGGATTCACAATTTTCTGGTAGTTGAATGTTTCCTGCTGGACTTCTGGCCACAGGGATGACTTAGACTTCAAGGCTGAGCAAGTTGGGTTACTGAAAACCAAGTATAATTTTCACTAAAGTATAATTTTTCCAAAAAAATCGACTTTATTCCACTAAGTCCAAATACGGCTAAAGTACATTGTTCCGGTGCCTTCCTAGTTTCATCATCATTTGATGATAAAACCGGAAGGTAGGCTGTTCATTGGAACTATTCCAGTGACCATACACACCATAGAAAAGTCACAGGATAACATTTCGCAATTTCATTCACTCAGATGGCATATTTTTCTAGTTATATTAAAAATCAAACTTCTGAACCGATTTTAATGAAGTTTCGATGGGACCGACAGGAAAATATATCCTGTCAAAAATAAAAACTAATTGAACCTCCTATGTTTTTGAAATCGATAAAAAAATTACCATGTACTTCTTTTAACTGGAGATTTAAAATAATTGTTTTTTTTTACACATATAAGTCTGCGTTTGACCAATTCGCCGGATGGTAAGCTATAATGTGCTCGAAGTTGAAGTACATACCTATTCACCCTGACCTTGAAAAGATCTAGATTATTGCTCTCAAGAAACTAGGAAGCGGGCAGCGTGTTCCTTTCTTTGGCTTACCCTTCATAGATCGAAACGGTTATCATAATTTGGTATCATACTACAAATTTTTAACAATGGTGAGTAGTGATGAACATTAAAATAATTGTTGACTTGATCACCTGCATATCATGAAGTTGACTACAAACTTCGTCATCCAGTTCTTCATTTGTTCATCTCGTGACGGTAGCTGGTCTACACCGATATCTTCAATAAAAGCGTTAGGCTTGAAAATTTGTACTAAATCTTCTATATGAACGGTTCCATTGTAATAAAGCCAAGCGGATTCTTGTACAAAATTTAACTGACTCTTGTATGCATACTGGTACAAAAAGACTGCAGCTCCGTCCGTGGACACTCGTAGGTTCACCAGCTGAAAGGCGGGATACACGAATAACGTTTCACTACAGCTTCTCTCATATTCATCATAGGTGAAGCTTCTTTTAAAATACTTCCGTATCGACCGTCTCGCAAGTTCCTGGGTCGTGGTTGGTGGTGTTCGAAACACAATTCTTGGCCTCAACAGCAAGGTTGGGTTAGTTTCTATTCTGCTTTTGAAATCAAAATATTCCAATGTGGGTCTGAACAGTGAACATTCAGCCGTAGTCATGCCGACCATTAAAGGATACCGGTTCCCTCGTCTTCTCTTGATTAGTTCTATTGGATCGTCATCCAGGACTCTCGTGACTCCTTTGAATGGAGTTTCTTCCACGGGGACAAACGATACCAAACCAGTCATGTATTGCACCCGACTGTTAGCAAGCAGTATCTTGTTTAGTGGCATGGTGACGAGCTGTTCATGGATCTCGATTGGATCTGTGGAATTGATGCCCAGCTCGGTAAGGAACAGCGTGGCTACAGCCTTCGAGTATAATGCAGACGTGGTGTAGAAACCCGGGGTTGCAGTACCACTTGACAAGATTACTCTGGAATAAATATTGTATTTTTTAACGCGCTGGATTCAAACCGTTTCCAATCGTCCTTTATGGAAATTAATGGGGGAGGCCTATGTCTAGCAGTTGACGTCCTACGGCTGAAATGATGATGATCTTTTAACCATTGCTGTAGTAATATGACCACACCTTGCCTGGCGTTAAGCTACGATTCTGTTTATAATACTGGAGTACGTTAATCTTAAAATGTAGCTTGTACTATCACATCTTTTGTCAGTCTAGGATTTAATGTACATTAGATATGTTTATTTTTATAAATTATTATACAAATAATAGAGATATTTTATAATTCGGAGCGTTGGTTGTCCAGCCGCAAGATGGGCCGACGACATTGTCTCCGTCGCGGGTCACCGAACCTGGACCAGATTGGCACAAGACCAAGGCAGATGGATTGAAAAGAGAGAGGCCTATACCCAGCAGTGGGATAACGAAGGCTGTGGATGATGATGATGAAATATATTTTGAAATTTAATTGAAATTGATAGCGTTATCTAGCCCCAAACCTTGTACTATGGGAATCAAGTAACTGATTGCATATAATAATTTTCTTAATACAAAATAAATACAAATATAGAACATACAGAACACCCAGACATGGGACACACATTTATGTTCGTCACACAAATATTTCTAAGTGAGAATTTAAACATTACATAATACAAACCTTTGAAAAAGTCCATCTGTCACTTTAGAGAGCGACAGCAGGTGGGCACATGCAGCACCGGCGCTCTGCCCCATTAGGGTGACGTTGGTGGGGTCTCCGCCGAACGCTCGTGCGTTGCGCTGCACCCAGCGCAGCAGCGTCACCTGGTCGCGCAGCCCCTGGTTACCGGGGATCAGGGGATTGTTCAGGTACAGAAATCCGAACACGTTGATCCTGTGTAAACAATACATCTTATTTAAACTACGATTGCAGTAAAATATATCTGACTAGCGGCCCGTCCCGGCTTCGTACGTACTTTAAAAAAAATGTGTTGATCCGATCGCTACGAATCTTTACAGAATCACCCATTGACTACATCTCACCTGATGTTAAGTGACGGTGTGGTTGAAAATGGTATGTAACCTAGCCTGGAATGAAACTGGCTCTTAAATAAGGCTGCCGGAACACACCGTCAGGTGATTTGCGACTCAAACTTGAGGGCGATAGCTAGCCAATCGAGTACTAGAAAATACCCTACCACCATGCTATGGTTCCCTCACGATGTTTTCCTTCACCGGTAGCTCAACCACATTGTTGGGGTTAGAACCCACGCCCTACGGCGCGTGTACCGAACGGGCTAACCACTGAGCTATTCGTCTATTTATAAATTAACTACTCGTAAAGACAAACATAACTAATTGAACTTCATAACAGTACTTCAAATCAAACTTGTGTGAACTATCGAGTTGATAATTATTTCTTATCTAATTGTAAGTAATATCCTTTTCAGGAAATCGTGTAGATAGGTACCATTGCAGTATCAAACATTACTGCCATCAATCAGTAGTGTGTAAACATTACTAACTAACGAGCACCAAAGCATGGACGTCTTGGACTTTGTTTCTATACTCAAAGTTCTAGGGACCGCTGCAATGTCCATGGACAGGCGTTAAGGAGAGATATCTCTTTGAACTATTTCGATCGGCTCATTACTTTGTAACCGACTTCAAAAAATGGGGGAGGTTTGCAATTCGGTTGTATATTTTTTTTGTATGTTTGTTACCTCAGAACTCCTTCATTTATAAATTGATTTTGATTGAGTTTTCTTTTTTTTTATACGAAATATGTTTGCGTTTGACTACGCCCTGCCTGATGTTAAGCAGGATATAGTCTAAGATAAAGCACGTTTACCTAGAAAAAACGTATTTACTCTGGATTTGAAGACATCCATGTAATATATTCGTACAAAAAAAACACTGTATTAGTATAAAAATACTAATATAGTGTTTTTTTTTGTACGAAGTGGAGAGAAACCAGAAAAAATATAACACAAACAAGAAACTTAGGAGTTCGTGCCACAAGTACCGGTCTTATCGCTAAAAGTGATCTATTTCGCGCAACCATAGGATGTAATAAAATAAAAAATATTAAGAGGCACTCTCCTGATGGTAAGAGATAAAGCATGTCCATTGTCCATGACCGTTGCTGCGATACATAGTACTTGAGTAGTAAAACAAAATTCAGAGCATCGCTGCTTTGGCGCTCATTACTTTGAGACTTTCGGTGGCTAGTCTCAACAGTCCTGTAATTTCGATAGCTGCAGCGCCCTTCAAACTGGAACACGGTAATGTTAATACACTAACATTACCGATTACAGAATATCTGGTACTGCAGTGGTACCTACCTAGACGACCTCCTGCTAACGTCTACCATCAAAGGTATTACTTACCTTTCGATTATATTTCAATACCTTAGAAATTTGTTGCATTGAACCTTTATTACAATACAGTGACCTTACGCTCATCGGAAATAATCTGCAATATTATTCTCAATAACCTGTAGTTGAACGTGATGACGACGACCCCACGGCTGACGAGGTACTCCGGTCCGTTGAGGTCGGCGTCCCCCGAGCCCGCCCTGAAGGCGCCGCCATGGATATATACCAGTATTGGGAAACCTCTATCTCCCGCGTAAGCGAACTCTTCATGTCTATCAGCATGAAGGTACTTCCTTCCCTCACTGTGGTCGAGTTCAGATTTTCCAACAGGCACGTGTACATTCGCAAATATGAAAGCTTCGCTCATGCCCTGGAGGGGTTTCATGAGCCGGCTGTAGATTTCGTCGTGTTGAGGGCACACTGCCCTTTCTTCTGTTGTATCGAGATAGTGGTACCAAGGAGGCGCCGCTCGCAATTCCTAAAACACAAACATCCTAATTCCACCTTTGCATGCATGCATTTTTTCAGGGTTCATGTATGTGAGTTTATTTATTCCACCATAACTTTTAAATATCTGAACATATTCGCAAAACCGACATATCCCCTATACGTAACAAGCAACGACACGAACAAGATGAGAAAATTCTTGAAGTTGGACTTACCTAGTTAGCCTGTCAAGCATTAAAAAAACACGGAGTAGTGAGTTATGACTGTGTTTGTTCATATATTTTCTATCTAACCTGGAATCGCAGCCGCCCTACTGGCTGCTTGGCATACGGTATACCTCTGAAGCTGGCGTATTCGATACCATAATCTCCCACGCGCTGCTTCCCACAGATCCATCCCGATTCAATGCGCACGCGCACTTCACATCGTGAATCTTTATCTTCCTTACACGACACTAGACACACTGTAACAATCCGCCTTTTCGTGAATTATAATACCCATAAACATAATTTAAGTTTTGCTTAGTTAAACTTACCATTGTTACTGTAAATCAGCAGTAACAAATATAAAAACTTGTAGCAAACCATTTTGTATTAGAAACATAATGAAACTGCCGAACTTCATTATTACATTTATTCGATTCTGCATCTAACTATCCAAATTATTTCAAATGATCATCTTCCGATGGCTTCCAATTATTATCAAATCGTTTATCCATTTTTACATAATTTAACAGCTAAATAAAATCTACAGCTCCGTAGACGAACTATAATTACCGACATAGCCCGGCTGATTAAGTTAACAAGTTAAAGTGGCAGGGCATATAGCACGCAGAACTAATAACCGGTGGGGCTGTAAAGTTCTGGAGTGGAGATCACGGGCTGGCAAGTGCAGTGTAGGACGCCCACCCACCCAGAAGGTAGACAGACGACCTAATAAAGAACGCAGGAACGCGCTGGATGCGAGCCGCTTTCAACCGGAATTATATTCATGGAAACCATACCACATACGTAACTAGGATTGTCACTAGATCGCATGAAGCAGCTTCTCTATTATTTTCATCCCAAATCATGGTAACACACTGTTTTTCGCCATCTTGCATAACTTTACACTCAATAAATTTACTTTATACTTAAAACATAAGGCTCGTATTATTACACAACTTGATTGTACAACGTGATTTATTTCAATTTTTGGTATATCCTGCGTGTCTGTTCCTAGAATAGTAATACTTCTCATATATATCATCCCACATGGTCATGGATCGTGTATGAGGGAAGTCTATCATATTGAGATCTGTGCCAATATCCGGTAGACGAGGGAGGTCTGGGTCCAAGGCGTCTCATCTCGCTGACTCTTTGAATGTAGGGTTTCTGAAATGAAGCACGTTATATTTTACGATGCTTTTGTTTTTTATGGTAACAAGACAAAGAGACGAGCGTATATCTCGTAATGGTAAGAACACGTCTGTTCTTGACCATTACGAAGTTACCCAGAACTTCAAGAAACAAAACCAAGGCCAAGGTATCTGCGTTGTCAATCATTACATCAAGACATTCATCAATCGCCATCAGATCGTGAACGCGAGCAACATTGCAAGTTACCGTTCAGGACGTTAACCTGCAATTTTGCTCGTGTATGCTATCTAATAGTCCTTCAAATGTCACTATGGAATTTTAATTAGAGTCGTAAATCCTTTGCTTATCTGCCGTCAACTTTACGTCAGATTTAGTTTCCAGTCCAGGCGGTCTTATTATTAGCGGTTTCTTTGATTTAAGTATGTATGTATTTCCCAAAAAAAAGTAACTCAAAGCTCTGTGACCGCTCATGTCGTCACGGGCATGGACATGCGTTATCTCTTACCATCAGGAAAGCGTTTCGTTCGTCTCAATATATGTTAATCTCTGATGTTCGTCGTAATGGCGAGACGACATCAAGGAGTGGACTGGACTGAGCTACCAGCGTCTAAAATCCGCAGCATGGGATCGCAAAAAGTCTCCAAACTTCAATATGAAGATGACATTGATGATGATTAACAATTCAATAGTCCCATCGTTTGATTTTATTTAAATGTTGTCCATGGCTATGTTTAGTTACTTTAATCGCTCAGCGAGTATTGTCGCGCGACCACGAAACAGTTGACACGATAGATCCGCACTGTGACGCTGCAGAGAGAAAGTACTCTCACAATAGAACCAATCATTATTGTGTGGCCACATTCGTCACATATTTATATCTTTGCAATATTTGAAACTGGTATTTCCTGATATTTTATTCAAGGTTGCCTATTCGTAAAAACTAGTTGAATTCCAAATACCGTGGGAATGTTGTGGAATGAAACAAAAAAACTTTTTCTTAATTAAGTTATATAATACATTAAAAACTCTTAATCTATTTAAGTATATATCAGTCAAATAGATTTGGGGTAGAAATTCCTTTAACAGCTTCAGGGACTCATATGCCTCAAGACTCTTATTTATTACTTTATTTTTATTTTAAATCAGTCTGTTTGTACGGAGTACATCAATTTTATGATTTAGGTGTTTCTTTGAGAACGTTTATATTAAAATATTCGAGAGTTATTTCTTTAGTGTCTTTCTGCTTATAAGTCGTTTCGGTTACAATAATGACGAGGATTTAAAGTA
Source organism: Biston stratarius (assembly GCA_950106695.1). Taxonomy (NCBI): domain Eukaryota; kingdom Metazoa; phylum Arthropoda; class Insecta; order Lepidoptera; family Geometridae; genus Biston; species Biston stratarius. The sequence goes on along the minus strand of OX467108.1, from coordinate 23,704,938 downwards.
AATCGTATTTAATTTTAACTATTTATCACATGTAATAATGTATCTTAAAAACAATTTTAAGTATTCGTTCGAAACCTATATCTTTAAACGAGCAATTCTTATATATATATATATATATATATATTCTGAATCTCGGAAACGGCTCCAACGATTTTCATGAAATTTTGTATCCAGGGGGTTTCGGGGGCGAAAAATCGATCTAGCTAGGTTTCATTTTCAGAAAACGTCGTTTTATCCGTGTTTTCAGCCGAGCAATACTCGGGCAACCAGGTACTATATTTATTTAATATCTAAAATTAAAATCCGGACAATATAATTTTTTATCAATATTCAAAATTATATACGAATTACCTTAAAATTCTCGTCATTGTTGTAACCAAAACGGCTTGTAAGTGGAAATATACTAAATAAATAACTCCGGAGTACATTAGTTTTTTGCTAATCATGTATTTTTGGGCGCCAGCGACAGCACGTTGACTTGCCGCGACATACACGCGAGAATATCAGTCGTTGCATTAGCAAAAAACTGTTGTAATGTGTACACTATTCTTTAACTGCTTCTTTCGAGGGCAAGTCCTGAAATGGCTCAACAGCAGCACGTCCATGCCTTTAGCCATAATATCTGAAGTGTATTTCAAGACATTGATCTGCAACTATTTGCTCCCCTAACCGTAATATCAAAATATGAACAATACCAACAACCGCAATACTTTGTAGCTTTGTACTCATTTTTTTATTTATTTATTTAGTTACATTTTGGTCGGCGCACAGGATCCATAAGGACTATCACAGCGCTTGTCACTAGACGGCCCTGAGGTCATTTGTTCACCTCTGTCACAAGCCGCCTCAAACCTTTGAGACTATACCTGTCTCAAGCTATCGAAGAATTGTATAATGTCTTGTTCCTTCTCTGTGAGATTTCTGTGCCGGTACACATCTGGGTCGTGGATCTCTTGCAGCCGTAGACGCTCGGGCTGCGCTTGCGGCCATGACGTCGAGTCCTTGCAAACTGGCTTACTGGAATTATAACGATTTAGATTAGTTCCAAGCAATAATCAAATCAGATGAAAGATCGCGAAGAGAACTCAATAGCGAAACTGTGACATTTCTGATTGCAATTACAATATATCATAAAATAAAAAACAAAATTCAAAATTGTAAAGCGTACTTCTTAGAAGAACTTACAGTTTCTTCTTTCTACGAGTGTCAAGATCTAGATTCGGATAAGTGTACGAGAAAATTGTTCCACGTAATCTCACCTGCATTTCGTGAAGTTTATGAGGAACGTCGTCATCCAGTCTTTCATGAAATCGTCCCTCTCTTCAGGCGGGAACGAGTTGTGGATACCTAGCATAGAGTTCACTCGAAATAGGTACGTGAGGTCTTCGATATGAGCTGCGCCTTCATATTCTATATCGAGTGCATCTTTTAACACGCTGTAGTCTCCATTATAAGAAAATCTGTACAAGTACACGGGAGCCCCGCCTGAAGCCGCTCGTATCTCGGCCAATTTCAACGCTGGATACTGATAATAGCCATCCGTGCAGAACTTGATGAATTTGTCTGTGTCCGCGCTGCTATTGTAGTATTTCTGGTCGATTTTCTTAGCGATGTTTGGGAGAAGATCAGGTGGTGTGGTGAAGGCTACATTTGCCGGCACGGTCACGATAAGGTTATCGTTAATCTTCGATCCGATATTGATTTGGTCCAGCCTTCGTCGGAACACCTCACATTCTACATCTGTGAACCCTATGACAAGTGGTACGTCCTTGCCACGGCCGTTAGCGACCAAAACCTCCGGGTCTTCATCTAAGACTCTGGTCACTCCAGGGAACTCTGATTCGACAGTGGGCATGAAAGTTGTCAATCCAAACTGATTAATCATCAACCGATTGGCGTCGTTGATTTTCTCGACTGGCATCTGGATGAGTCGTCTATGGATCTCCTCTGCAGGATCCGTGGTGTTAATACCCAGTATCGTCAGGAACATGGTGGATAGTTGCTGCGTGTACAGAGGTGAAGCGGAGTAGAATCCTGATATGGCTGTACCGCTCATCATGAAGGCCCTGAAATAAATAATAAAGAGATGTGACTACTGACTAACCGCTAGTCATGCAAACGTCACGCTCACGCTTGAGCTGAAGTTAAGATTTCGTCCAGTACCCAATTCAAATCTAAAGGCCGGCTGGCGAACATCGTTTCATAAACTAGTGATGTTACTCTGATAAAGTTTCGCCAAGGAGTTCTACATTAAGAGTGGTTCGATACGTATTTACATCTAATCCTCACCTCTTAAATAGACCTTTTGTGGCTTTAGACAGCGTGAGTAGATGTATGGAGGTGGCGCCCGCGCTCTGCCCCATGAGGGTGACGTTTGTAGGGTCCCCGCCGAACGCTCGCGCGTTGCGCTGCACCCAGCGCAGCAGCGTCACTTGGTCGCGCAGCCCCTGGTTACCGGGGATCAGGGAATTGTTTAATGATAAGAAACCGAACGCGTTCAATCTGAAAGTAAACACAAAGGTAAAAAGTTAACTTATCACCGTAATCAAGTATTTGAGTACAATTGGGGGTTTACAGAATTCTCAAAATCCATCCGCTGCTTAGCAAATTTGCTCAAATATTGACAGAAAAACATTGGGACTGGTTCCAAAATCTGAGAAAAATCAAAAATAGCTTTTTCTAAATAATCAATATTATTCTGAAAGCATATCCATCTATCTCATCGTGTCTATTTTATCCATACTTCTGCAAATTGTGGAATAATCTTTCTTTGACTGTATTCCGGGGAGTTACAACATTGGATTCTTCAAACTGAATCTTAAAAGATCGGCAACTTATTTAGTGCCACTGGTAATGCAGATATCCATAAACGACGAAAATTACTTTCTATCGAGATACCAGTATGCTTGTTTGCCGGCTATTTATGACTTAAAAATATAGTACCAAAGCATGGTAACACATTTTTATATCAACTGTAATAAACGTACGAGTAATATCAATTTCGTAATAAAACGCGAAGGAACATGTAACCATGGCCATGACATTGATTTGTAAGATTAATCGTATGTTCTCTACATGTCGATAAAAATAGACATCGATACTGATGCATTTGTTTTCACATCGCAACGTTTTGGAGGGGATGGCAACATGGAACTACCTGTAGTTGAACGTGATGACGACAACGTTCTTAGCGACGAGGTACTCGGGTCCGTGCAAGTCGGAGTCTCCGGAGCCGCCCTGGAAGCCGCCTCCGTGCACGAATACCACCACCGGGAGGCCGGGGCCCCTGCCGGCGGACACCTCGTGGTCCTTGATGGCCGTGGTGAGGGGCGGGGCTAGACGCCGGCGCCGGTCTTTGTAGGGCAAAGCGTCTAGTGGCACGTGCACGTTGGTGTGGATGCAGGCCTCGCTGATGCCGCGCGGCTGCATGATGCTGCCGTATATGACGTCCTCCTGGTGGCACACAGGCCCTTCTACAGTTGCGTCGCGGAGGTGATGCCACGGCTCCGGCGGGTCCAGCTCCTGAAATAACTGTTTAGTTTACATTGTGCAAGTAACACTTAGCTGACGACAATGGAATCACCATGACGTCGTATCGCTGGTTTGTTCTTCTTATACTCGCGTCTTGAAGTAACACGGCGTTTCTAATCCAATATATGTATATTATTACCCATCTATACACGATCATGGATTTTCTTTTATGTATTCGCTGACAATAAATAATATGAATTATCTGCTTCCCAAGCTGTAGCACGTGGATTCGATTCTCAGCCAAAACAAACTTTTGTAATAATAAGGCTATTAGAGCTATCTGTCTCAAGTGCTGACCATTTCTTCTTTTATCTTGAATCAAAAAACATTATGTAGCTAGGATACTTATAAATTATTTTGTAATGATAATGGGCTGTATACCAGCGACATTGATCACAAGTTACACAATAGAGTGTGCCTTGTGCATGTGCAGTGATGTACCGAGGCAAAATGGCTCCGAGCATCCTGATTTGGAATATGTATTTATTGATACTCAGCGCCGACCTTGAACCGAAGGTGTCCGAGAGGCTGCTTGGCGTAGGGCACGGCTCGGAAGCTGGCATATAGGACTCCGCCCTCGGCCCAGCGCGCCAGGCCGCACACCCGTCCCGCGTCCGTATGCGCGCGCACCTCGCACCTGCTCCCATCGGGAATCGCCACCACGCACACTGCGACACAAACCTTACATTAACCTTGTATAAGACCTTCTATAACCTATTATAATCCTAATTAAATGAATGGTCGTGTTTATTACCGGGACTTCATTGCCGCCAATATACTGTTAAATATTACTAAGTATAATTTATTCACCATGATACAATAGCCGTTCAATTTCACAACTTTTTTAAACACGTGTTTTAAAATTTACGGCTCTGTATCGATTACTATAAAGTAGAGGTATGTTCACAGTATGTTATATACTTGTATGTTTACAAGCTCTTCTTAATATAAGGTTCCATGGCCGCCCCAAAAGCCTCTAACGGGTTTGACACAGCATTACTTTTACACTTATTATTATTTAATGTCACATTTGCAAAACGCCATTTTCGTAAAAATCTATTTGAGTTTTATTTTTTATCTAACATGACAATCTTAAAACTTTTAACCGAAACATTCCTCAATCTCGTAAACTAAAATCAGACATAAACTTAAAATCTAAATAAATTAAAAATAGGTAATTAAAATAACCACAAGTATTTACATCCTCCTCTCGCTCCAGTAACCAGTTAATAGTTTTAATTGACTTTGTGTTTCAACGGAAAAAAAAAATTGACATTTAAAACAATAAATATCGTAGGGCACATGCGTAATATACGTATAAATTAAATAAATTGATTTCCTACGTAATTTAAATTCAGGTATTCTAAATGTAATTCAAGTCTGTTAAGTCTGTCATCGTCAAGTAGCAAACATACGTGCATACAATCAGACAAACATTCACATTTATAATGTTGGTGTGCCTAGCAAGAATAGCGAGTTTTTTTTTTTTTAACGCTGACATGCTATGTGTTTGACCACAACTCACCTGATGTTAACTGACGGTGTGGTCGAAGATGGTAAAGCACACCTAGCCTGGAATAGAACTGGCTCTCAAGTGAGGCTGCCGGAACACACCGTTAGATGCTTGGCAGCAGATTTTCAACTTGAGGGTGGTAGCTAGCCAGCCGAGTACTAGAAAGTACCCTACCACCACGCTATGGTTTCCTCACGATGTTTTCCTTCACCGGCAGCTCGAGCTCATTGTTGGGGTTTGAACCCACGCCCTTCGGCATGCGAACCGATCGCGCTAACCACTGAGCTATCATCGCTACCGCTATTCCCAAGACTCTTTAGTCAGGTAAGTAGCCCCGCTCTAAACACATTAATTAAACGCGGATTTACACGTGTTAAATTAAAATCGGTCAAGTGCCAGTTATCGCGCCCCGAGGGTCCTGTATCACAAAATACATACGAGTACACGCATATAAATAAATAATCAGGCCTTTTCCCGTTTGGGTAGGTAAAGGATATATGTTTACATTGGCTGCTATTACTACAAAATAGCACACAAATATAATTTTAATACTCTCCGAGAAGGTCTCCTGATGGTAAGAGATGACGCATGTCCATGACCATTGCAGCGATACTCAGAACTTTGAGTAGCGAAACAAAATCCAGGGCATCGCTACTTTGGCGCTCGTTACTTTGAGACCTTAGATGGTTAGTCTCAACAGCATCGTAATTTTGCTAGCTGCAGTACCCTTCAAACCGGAACACAGTAATGTCAGATACTCCCCGGGCACGGAACCCTGCACGATGGCATTACGTCATCAAGTGCAGCGTACGTAACGCGTAAAACCACACGGGCTGGTCCGTTGGCCTTCACAATATGCATAAATTATTTTTTTATTGATACCAACTTGTGTCCGGGTTCTTTCACGATAATTTTGTGAATAAATAAATATAAATATATAAATAAATATTGTAGGACACATTACACACAGCGCCATCTGACCCCAAACTAAGCAGAGCTTGTGTGATGGAAGTCAGATAACTGATATAATACATAAATACTTTTTTTTTTGTAAATACATACTTATAATACATACAGAACACCCAGACACAGAACAAACATTTGTTTATATCAAACAAACATTTGTCCTTGGCGGGAATCGAACCCACGCCTACAGCTCAGGCAGACATACTCCCAATGAGCCAACAGGGCTGTCAATAATGAACCTATAAACCTGATCACTAGTAACAGGTTAAACGGGTAGTTTAACTCTTATTCTTGCTTTAACGATCTACATTATTGCTACTGGTTTGTGGATACACAATATAAATATATGTTGATTATTTTATTATCCAGAGGCTTGTGTTTGCCCGCCTGATTTTAAGCGAAGTTGCGGTCTACGGCGCAGCACGCTCGCCTGGAAGAAACCGATTCACTCGCGACTTGAAGGGACTCAGATTATATCTATCAGGGAACACCCACTCGGGCAACAAATTCCATCGTTTAGCGGTTCGTACAATGAAGGTATATTCGAACCGTTTAGTACTACTTTTTAGAATATCCACCATGAAGCGGTTCCTCTTTTTAAAGCTCTAGGCTGTCCTACGTACACTTATTATTTACATATATTTGGGGTGTCCTTATCTGATTTCTGACTAAGAAATAATCGAGTAAAATATGCCCCTTTGTACTGTAATTCTCGGGGATCTCTATTCGTAATAATACAATGAAACCTACCCGTATTTGGGATTAGTGGAATGAAGTCTGTAATTTGTTTGTACTTGATTATTTTCGTATGGAATTTGGACCCGATATTCCTCAGATAGTTTAGGTAAACAACGTACGGACTTTCCAAAATTCCCATCTCTAAGATTGTGAAATGGACCCCTAAACTTTGTACGGAAAAATATAGTATAGTTATGTCATTAAAACTTTGTTTAAATGTAACACCGAAAAAAAGAGATTGTCTCAGGGTTTTTGATATTCATCCCCTTTAATGACATAATGGGATGTTAAAGTTGTTTTAGAAGTTACATTTTGGAAGTCTTGAAGCAAGAGTAACGAAACCCAGTAAATATACTACTAAGCAAAAGAATCCAAAAAAATACTTATTACAACTATATATTTCAATTATGAGTTAATTGCTCGTAACAAGCTAAAAAGTTAAGTAAAAAACTATAACTGGCTATAGATTGAAAATACCCAGTGACATCCGCACAATAAATACGCATCTAATTACATTCATCAAAATCAGTTCAGCCGTTTAGTAGTTAGTAAAATATAGATCAAAAACATAACCCTCCTTTTTTTGTTTGTTTCCTTCTCTTTTGCACTAGTCTGTCACTACTGTCGTCGTAGCTACATGACTGCATTGCATTCTGTTTTTTTTTTTTTATATTTTTAGGGGCAGTAACCGTAGACAGTTTACAGCTGGTTTGCTACGCCATCCCGTAGCGCGCCGTAGCTGCCTCTACGGAGAAACCTTTTCAATGCGAGATTATTTAAAAAACATATATAAATATATTTTTAAAAACTCTTTCTCTTTTTACCCGACTGCCAAAAAAAGAGTGTAAAGTTTTAAAAGGTCATGTACTCGTATGTATGTGGGATTCTTTATTCCACCATAATTAATTAATAATACCACCTAATTACAAAAAAAAATATCATGACACATTTCGTTCACCATCTCCATGAAGATGTATGTAAAAGTCGACCAAAACCAGCGGTTACCGACATGACCGACAAAAAAAATTAAATTGCATTGGCATTGAAATGAGTCAAGTTCAAAAGATTTTACATAAATAAATATCGTAGGACATTTCACACTGCGCCATTTAACTCCAAACTAATCAAAGCTTGTACTACGGGTACCAGATAACTGACAGAATACTTATATACTTTTTTTTGTACATACAGATATACTACCGCATGAGCTACAGGGCAAGATGAAAATAATAAATGAGACGGTGTTCGTTAAAAATGAATAAAAACTTTTAATCTGTAAATCGGTCCGGTTTGGCTCCAAACACTTATATTCACCGAATCGTAGCAAAAATAGAATACTTGTTTATTTTTAAATATTAATATGAAGCAGGAATTGTCAATATTTAAAATACCTACCTCTTATAAGATGTTGTTGTTATATTTTTGTGCTTGTTCGGTTTTTGATTATCTTAGTAATTTTAATTTCGTAGAATATTACCTTTATTAGTTAGTTACATATCAATTTTATACGTTATCCACATGAATGAAGCTGAAGAGAGATAGGTAGCGTTCGGAATTTTTGAGTAATTCGAAAGAACATATATTTACTTGGGGTCTGGGGTAGTCCAGACACTATAGTCCAGAGAGGGAGTGACATTCTAGACTTCATCTGAAGGCACAACCTAAACTTGCTAAATATAGGTTCAGAACCAACTTTCGTTACGTCTTGGGCCAGGACTACTATTGATGTTACAAAGGCCACCGACGAAATATCGAAAACTATCAACGATTGGTGAGTGGCAATAAACGAGTACTCCGGCTCAGATCATAGATGGGTCAGGTACAGCCTAACTGTGTGTGAATGCGGACCACGGACCTACATACAGTTGAATATCGACTGATTATGATGATAATTACGACTTGTGTGTGATCGAGGGAGGCCTGCGGCCTCGCCAGAACGTTTTGGATTCTGGCAAAATATCGTAAGTAGCAAGTTGAAGTGCGGGGCGAGGCGTTCGTTCGGCCAGGACCGTCGAAGTAACACCAAGTGGCCGACCCAAAATAAAAAAGTAAATAAAAAAATTGATAATTTTTTTAAATATAGCTGATTAAAAAAAGTGCCAATTTTTTTCATATTTAGGATCGGGAGGTCCAAATACCCCCGGAGCAAAAATGTCAGACCTTGACCGTTATTGGCATAAAGATTTACAAAAAGCTTCCTGAAAGTTTTAAGGAAAATCCCTTTTTTAATTTAAAAGAAGTTTGACATAATAGCTCTTTGTAAAAGGTTTTTATAGTATGAATTGTTTGTTTAATATTAATATGTAGTAAGTATGATATGAGCTGTTAATAGATCTTATTGTAATTTTGCTTTCACTTTTATTATAATAAATACCGTTTAACATTTCATACGGGATTTAATTTTTAAATTATATAATTGTATATATAATTTTTTTTAATTCTGTTGTTTTTTTTTTTGTTTTCTCTGAACTCCGTCATTTGTGAACCGATTTGAGAAATTTAAAATAGAAAAAAGATTGGTCCCATAGAACATTTCATGAAAATCGATTTGATTTTTAATCCAAAATACCTAAAACCTAGCCATGAGGCTTAGGATCATAGCGCCGGTTCTTTTTAATTTTTTTAATTTATGTCTACTTATCATTCGCATAACAGGTGTGGTGCCTTGAAAAAGGTTTCTATTTTTTAACATAAAGAGGCTCGGTCAGCGCCAACCTTGCGACAATAGAAAAAAATAAAAAAATATATATATATTTATATTACATCGAATAGTAACTTCGACATCTTTATAGAACGCGATTACGTGACCAGCAATAGTTTGTGTGAATTATAATCACATGATATCGAATAAAGTTTTTTTTTGTAAAAGTAATGAGACCAACGACACGTCCTCCTCTGATGATAAGAGATAACGCATGTGCACGATTATTGCACGTTACCCACAACTTCGAGAAACAAAACAAAGTCCAGACTCTCGTTACTTTGACACTTTCTGTCGCCAAGCAGTAGTGTGTAAAAAATATTGTGTTCGATTTGAAGCTGCAGCTAGCGAAATTACAGAGATGTCTTGACACTGTTTTGTTATTGAGAGTTCTGTGTATCGCTGCAATGATCATGTGTCTCTTACCATCGAGTAAGCGTCTCGGTCGTCTCATTAGTTTTGAATCTTAAATACAACAAGCGGTCTATTTCCCTTTGGATACCACAATTCATCATATATAATTTGCCATATTATCCCTAAGTTATTTTAATAGTTGATCACCACGAGTAAAAATAAACATTCGACATTGAGGAAACAAAATCACGGTTTAGTACATATAATAAAACGATGGTACATCTAACATTGTTTTCGTCGCGCCAACCATTTTTGTACAATACTTAACTGTCCCTAGAGAACTTATTTAAATAAGTGTTGTGTTTTTATATTTCAACTAGCTTTTACCCGCAACTGCGCTCGCGTTATTACTTTTACAATCGATTTATTATTCAAAATATTGATTTGAAGTAATGTAATGTTTTTCGAAGATACGTTCATACGATATCATAGCATGGTGGTAGGGTACTTTATAGTACTCGGCTGGCTAGCTACCACCCTTAAGTTAATAAATATGCCAATAACCTAACGGTGTGTTCCGATAGTCTCACTTGAGAGCCAGTGTCATTTCAGGCTCACTTAACATCGGGTGAGCTGTGGTCACCTAGCATGTCAACCATATAAAGAATACAATGTATTGTAACTTACGACACCCTTACAAACATGTAGCTAGTGCATAATTCATGCAATTTTAACTTGTAATGGCAAGATAGACAAATAAATAAATACTCAAAAAAAAGTCAGAAAGAAGAAAAATCATTTCTTGCACTTTGGTGTACTTTAATATATTGCAACGCCATAAAATTAACATTATAAAACAGCTTTCGAAACTATTTTGGATCTAAAATAGCCCATCTATTAAGTGTTCTGTGAACATGGAGAGTGAACAAATGTACGTATAATATTTCAACTATTATATTCCACGAGAGCAGATTGTCTAAAAACTTGAGTATCCGACTCTAAATTAAGACATTATTTTTCTTTCTTTGTTTTGGTGTAACAAAATAAACCGGTTCTTCGTCCGACTATTTTATTTTAAATCTCACGATATCAGAAATTTTCCCATCCCTCGGCGCAGAGAGGTATAAAAATATTTTCATTAAACTAATTTGAATCTTCGTATGAAAAGCTAAATTTCACCAATTAGCCTTTAAAAGGAGATCCACATACGATTTCACCCGGTTATCGTACAAAAACCCTGTATACCTATAAATTTTTTTGTACAGAAATAGCCCATGGGTTATTCCATAGTATGAGCGTGAAAAAGTTTACCAGTCATCATTATCCATCTTCAATACAATACAATACAATACAACTTTATTATACACCAAACATTATAAAAATACATACAAAAATGAAAAACAGAAGAGAAAGAAAGTAACAAAACAAAAAATACAACATAGAAACAACAAATAAACGGTCTTCATAATGGAATTTGGAAAACAGTAGGGAAAGCTTCTTCCGATCGTGTGATTTTAGATGCTCGTAACTCTAATCAGGTCCCGTCCCAGATTTTACGTAGCCATTCACGTGTTTAATATCAAAAATGGTACAGCCATTATTACAATGTACTACTCACCAGTGGTGAGCGCGAAAACGGCCGCTCCGGCGAGAATCGATCTGGCACACATGTCACTAGCAGCAAGCACTCTGGCGCCGCGAGCGTGGACACTGCGCGACTGCGCCGCCGCCCGCACGCTCTCCTATATAAACCGAATGGAGATATAAGCTACACCATACGTACAGCATCGATGCGATAGTGATATTTTGTAGCGGTGATAACTCAGTGGATTTTCTCAGGAACGGGTTGACCTAGCAAGTTGAAATTTATACCAGATACTGAGGTCTATAGTCCCTATTAGAAGTATGAAAGTCAAGGTCCTGAGTCAACACGATAAAAAGATATGGGCAAATTTAGATTTTCGTGAAAACTTGTAAGTACCAAAATTTACCTTAATTTTCATATTTTTTTATTTTTCGTAATTTTCCTTTTATTTGTACTGTAAACCTGAATTGAAAAAATTGACAATTCTAGGTCAACCAGAAGTACTCTATAGGTTTTGGGTCGAAAACCTATATGGTAGTTCCCGTTGAACTAGAATCACGAAATTTTGGCAAAAAGCAAGGTCTCAAAACAAGTAAAGGGAAAATTCCGAAAAATAAAAAACGTTGAAAATTAAAGGGTGTTCCCATACATACATAGTCGACGCCAATTATGATAGTCCTCTGAGTTGTAGGGGCGCTCTTACAATTTGGAGGACCAGCTTAATTGGCATACAAAAAAAAAATACCAATTTTATTATGGCGGTATAATGGGTAGGTACGGAATCCTCGGCGCACGAGTTCGACTCGAATTTGAACGATTTTTTTAATATGTAAAAGTAAAAACGAACAAGACGCTCTCTTGATGGTAACAGATAACGCATGTCCATGGCCATTACAGCGATAATCGGAACTTTGAGTAACAAAGTCCACGACATCGCTGCTTTGGCGCGCATTACTTTGAGACTTTCGTTGGTTAGTCTCGTCAGCCCTGTAATGTCGCTAGCTGCAGCACCCTTCAAGCCGGAACACAATAATGTGTACACACTGCTGCTTGGCGGTAGTGTCTGGTACTACGTCGGTACCTAGACTTTATGCTTTAAAAGTGAAACGGCATTATAAAACCAAAGGTTGCATGAAATCTCAATGCCAAATGTATTATTGCACTGTATAATTTCTCACGTATTATTATCAATTCACATGTCGATACATGTAGGTTTCTGAACTTGATAGTGCACTATCGCGTCCTATGTCATTCTGAGATCTAACGAACACTACAAATGTTCAGTGTTACTGTGTTACGATAAACATATTTCGAAATTGAGTAGCACGCCCTAAAACTAGATAGATTATACGTAAAACTGGCGTAACTGGATGCTAGTTTTTTTTAAATTGTTTATGGCCTAGATGTTTGATAGCTTACCTTATGGTGAGTGACGGTGTAGTCAAAGAGGTGTGTACCTAGCCCGGAGTGGAGCTGATGGACTCCCGGATCTCATTGTTGGGGTCTGAACCCACGACCATCGGTATGTGAACTAAACTAACCTAACCACTGAGCTATCATCTCTACAAGGTCGTTACAGATGAGTCTCTTGATATTTATACCATATTATAAAATTATGAGTTTAAATTTAATGCAAGTGAACCCGCGCGCATGTAGTGCTGCTGCAACTATTGTTTTGAAACTTACCAAATACATATACAATAATACATAATTATGTACGTATGTACTAACCAGCTTATTAACTACTTTTAACTTATCTAATGTCCTTTGGTTTCAGGTACAGTACAGTAGTCCAAAATGAGGCGGTATATACGGGTTAGCGGGTGAGTGGTCCTCAATATTGCGTCGTATGTGGGTGCACGGAGGTCTCAAATTAAACGGTATGGCAACACTAAAAGTGTTGACTCTCTATTTTTAAACTGACTTTTCTATGTCACCTCAGAACTCCATCATTTATAAACCATTTTTTGGAAGGATATACTTTTACTTTAGTCCCTTAGAAATTTCATCAAAATAGATTCAGTGGTTTGATTTTAAAACCAGAAAAAATATGTCAACCTAGTAGGTCTCAAATTAAACTAAAACTATATACATATTTACGTATAAGTATATATATATATATATATATTCGCGTCAACCCCTTAAGATATTTGTTTCCGTATAGAAACAGTTACATCCTACTTGTTGAGAAAATACTAAATATTCTTAGCAGTAAGATTTTGAAAGTAAATAAAATTATCAGTAAGATTTTTATGATTAAGTTAGGCACAAGCACGGGAACAGGGGACAAGTAGCAGTTACTGCTAAGCTACACAACATGGTTTATGTTTGGTTAGTTACATTAAGTTACGTTTTCGTTACAAGAAGCAAAGTAAGTAAAAAAATCTATAAGTAAAACGTCTTTGCGATAAATATGCGTCACACTGTGGGAAAAGACGGTACGGTGGGGGGAGAGGAGGCTTGCCGGCGATCACTACGCGAGTGCCGGCCGAGCAGTCAGGGTTAGCACATAAATGTCATTGTTTTCTGTCGTGTTAGTAGATAGGTGTTCATGTTCTTATTTAATAGGTGAGTGACTATTTAATGAAAAGGTGAAAAGTCACAGAGTTTACGTGTGTTTTATAGATTTGATGTTAGCGATATTGTGAACAAAAAGATCGATCGAAGATTTGTTCGTAGATGCGACGTCGACATCCCTACATGCGCCTCGCGCCAACCTGCGTGAATCAACGCTAGTAGAAAAGATGTTGTACTTACTCGGGGCCGCGCGCTCCAAGTAAGAAGTAGGAATGTATAAGTCAACGTATCTATTAAACAAAATAAACAATCCAGTAGGTAGTAATACAATAACAATTATGATAATAATTTAGTGATACATATTGTAAGGTATACAACGAATGTAGATATGACAAAAAATAGGTAATAAAATTCCAAGATTATAAACACAATTAGTTGCGCCCGCGGTGTTACTCGCTACATTTTTTATAAAAAGTAGCCCATGTGTTAATAAAGGGTGTCAGACACCTCCATACCAAATTTCATCAAAATTTGTCTAGCCGTTTGCGCGTGAAGAAGTAACAAAAATACGAACACACAAATTTTCGCCGTTATAATATTAGTGTGATAGAGACATAATAAATATTATACTTGACATATTATATTGAAATATGACTTTGAATTAATAAAATCAGAATCAAAAAAATATATGTATATATTTTTATTTACATTCAGTAGTGGGTAAACATTACTGTGTTCCGGTTTGAAGGGCACTGCAGCTAGCGACATTACAGGGCTTTTGAGACTAACCATCGAAAGTCTTAAAGTAATGAGGGCCAAAGCAGCGATGTCATGGACTTAATTTTGTACTTCGAAGTATCACTACAATGGTCATGGACATGCGTTATCTCTTACCATAAGGAGAACTCATCAACAAGTTCAGAGGTAACTAAATTAAAAAAATACAGCCGAATTAAGAATCTCTTCCTTTTATTAAGTCGGTTAAAAATCAATTTGATTATGGTCAAAACAAAATAGCAAAGTATCAGCATCAAGCGTGTACTCTTAATGATAAAAAAGATGAAATTCGTCTAAATAAAAAAATCAAAAAATAGAGGTTGGTTTTTCTTTCATATAAATATCACACTTTACTGGTAGATATACAAAGACACTCTTAAATTCTTGACCCACAAGGTATACTTAATGATTACAATAAATAAAACAATATAATCTCTCTCGTTTTCAATATTTTCATACGAAACCCGTTTGCCAATTAAGATAACTGCGATAAATGCGCTGTTAAATTAATAATAAGCATCGAGTCCAACTTCCAGTTTACCCACTACATGCACACTACCTATTATCTATTTTAAATGGTTTACCTACTAGAAAATACCTATAATCTTGTTATACCACAAGCTGGGCCAAAGCCTCCCCATGATTTTTCAAACAATGCAATCATTGTCACAGAATACATAATAGCTGTTGTTGTGTAGCGATGATATCCCATTGGTTAGCGTGGTTCACATGCTGAAAGGTGTGTGTTCAAACCCTAACAATAAGCTTCAGTTGCCGGTGAAAAAAAAACATCGTGCAGAAACCATAGCACGGTGGTAGGGTACTTTCTAGTACTCAGCTGGCTAACTACCACCTCTAAGTTGAAAATCTGCCGCCAAGCACCTAACGGTATGTTCCGACAGTCTAATTGAAAGACAGTGTTCCATTCCAGACCAGGTGTGCATCATTTTTGATCACACCGTCACTTAACATCAGGTGAGCTGACACCTAGACAGTCGGATATTAAAAAAAAAAAAAAAAAAAAAATGTGCAGCCTTTCACCTTTATAATATGAGTGTGATCTCCGGAGATGTGCCTAATTTCCTCATGAAGTTTTTTATGTATTTTCTTCATAAAAAATCTAGTTATCGAAGAATCCAGCGGCACAGGATTCATCCCATTCACAAGCTCTCCCAACTGCACTCGCTCGGGTGTGGTATCAGTAGGCGTGTCCGATCCGAGGTAACTGGTCGACCCAGATGCGAGCACTCCTGGCGCGTGGCAGCTCCGGGGCCAAGCGACCATCCTTGTACTTTGCTCGTCTGGTCATCTTTCACGCGCTGACGGCTGTGACTTAGTAAACAAGTTGCCCGTGGTAACATTGTTGAGTGATGCTTGAATGGCACGTTACATACAAACGGACCAAAATTGGCAAAATTTTAAACATTCACATCAAATTTTAAATCGATAGTTTTTATGCTAATGCAATCGACTGTGATGTAGTGATGTGGGTGACGCATAAGGTATAAAACATACTGATTTAATTTGGCTGCCCTGTTGGCTTATTGGTAGTATGTCTGCTCCAAGAACCGTAGGGCGTGGGTTCGATTCCCACTCAGGACAAGCATTTTGTGATATATTCATAAATATTTGTTTTGTAAGTATTTACAAAAATAAATAAGTATTCTATCAGCTATCTGACTTCCATAGTACAAGTTTTGCTTAGTTTGGGGTCAGATGGCGCTGTGTGTGATGTTCCACAATATTATTATTATTTTATTAGATCACCAGCCCTGAAACACATAAACATGATGGAATGACAATGTGTGTACTGACTACTTGGATAAGTACAAAACTATTAGACTGTATGTAAGTTAGTATAGCCAAGAAACAGGGCAGCCTGCGTGTTTTTTGTTTCCTAAAAGATCTTTTCTCCGTGCATGTGTGTATCTTCTTACTCTTAGTGTGCTTTATTTCACGAATGCCAAAAAAGGAGTGCAATGTTTTTAGAGTTCATGAACTGCATGTATGCGTTTTTTTATTCCACCATAACTTAAATTCCTTTGAATAGATTTGGATGTATGGGGTATTGCATCACATCATAATACTATGGCTATAATTAAAAAAAAAGGAAGTTTTTTAGCGAGTGTTTTGTTTTTTTAATCTTCTTTGGTTACTACATGATCGATTGTAAACAGACGAGAACTTTTACTTTTTAAATTTAAAACTCGATATATATATATCGGTTTTAATAACTATGAAGACGTTTATGTACGTGTTTGACGAAGGATAATGACCTGGCACAATAGGTTATTGTACCGACATGTGCTGACATGGGGCAAGGTGCGAGGACCCGGGGGGAATGCGCGTGCGCATCACACAATACAAAGAAATGTTAGGCCGCCTTGTTCACGAACACGACAAAAAAAATGGAAAGTAATTTTAATAAATAACGTAACATTTATTTTTAATAACCCAAGTGGAAATACTTTCACTGCGGTTTCACAAGTAGACTTTTCGCCTGAAGCTAAGCTCACCTGCAACATTAGGGATGTTGTCTATACGTAGCCAACCACATGACATAACCACAACGAAATGTACGATGCCAAAAAAAGAAAAAAAATAACATAAATTTGACATTGACGTCTTGTTTTAAAGCGTAATTTTGGTTGGCGTAACCTGACTTGATGACGGCAAGATGAAAGATATCTCCGTGAAAGCTCTCACTAACCTACATTAGAAGCATATCACGAGTTCATCAGTGTCATTGCGATCGGGCCGAGGGCACGGAGCGCTACTCAGATTGAATAACGCGGGGGCGCAGGGCGAGTATTAAATAACAGTCAGGTCGCTGGGCCAGGGCCGGGTTATCGGCGCTCTCCACGTGTCCCTTTGTTTACGCAGGCTTCAGACATAACTGGATCACCTCATTTAATGTCGTTCCATTATCACACCGGCCTGCTCCGCAGATAACGCCCTGAAATAGACGCGTTACCTAACAACCCTGGTTAGCCAACTTGCCGGGTCGCCTGCCTCGTGCGACGACCTATTATTTTCGCTATTCTGAAGAAATAATTAGTTATTTTAAAATACAAATATTTTATTAACAACACCAATGTTACAGATCACTTTTCTATTCATATTTATAAATAACAATGTCAAAATCATAACACATGTCAATAAAATGAAAGGTCAATACAATAATATGCCAAATATGTTAATATGTCTATATGCACATTACCTATATGTCAATGAACATTAATTATTATAAAGTTGTCTTTTAGTTGCCTTCAGAACTAAAAGACGAAGAAAATTGCCAGAAATATACAAAAAAAATTATTGAAACAGTATCTTATCCTTAAAACGACGAATTCTTAACAGAAAAGTAGTACATTTACAGTTGGTAATTAGGATAAAAATATGACATTTAATTTATTTTTATATAAATCAGACTTTTAAAACAATTATCTTGTCGTAACGTTGCTGTGTCCGACAGGGTCCATCTTTGACTGTACCATAGATTATAACAATATTTTACTGTATTTTTTTTTGTCGATGACGCGAACCCATAAGAAAACCCCTGCCAAAAAAACCCTCAACGCGGCTAAAGAAGCTATCACTTCAAAGAAAGCAAAGCTAATAGAAAAGGTGTAAAATTAATTACATAAACTGTCCATGTGACATATCGACAGACTTTTCTATTAGCGTAATCGTTAATCGAACGTTACTTTCAAAGCAAAGAAATCTTTCCTCCACTTCACGTTTTTAGCTGACTTCAAAAAAATCAATCATTCGTTCTCAATTCGTCGGAATCTATTTAAAAAATGTATGTTCCTCGATTACTCGAAGACGCCTGGACCGATTCGTTTTGCTCCGTTGCGCTAGCTGGCCCAGAGGTTTGCTGTAAATAAATAAATATCATAAGACAGATCTGTAGATCGTACTTTACAGTAGAAATGCCGCCTGAGTCAGTCGCGATTGCGGAAGGAACGCGTGGTCCTGAGAAAACACAAAACATACGGGGCAACGACTCCAGCTCGCGCGGCTCGGGTCAAGCAGGTGCGGTTCAGTGAACTGGTGCACTAACTACACTATGTACGTTGTGCCTTGGTGCGGGCGACACTTGCCAACTTCCGGAACCCAGAACTTACAACATTCGTCTCGATACGACTATCTATCAAAATTTTGACAGCCCTGCTAGTTTATTTGGTAGAATATCTGCTTCAAGAGCTGTAGGGCGTGGGTTCGATTCTAGGGGTGGGATGGAATGGACAAATATTTATGCGACGATAAATACTTGTTCTGTGTGTTCTGTATGTATTTACAACAAAAAAGTATACAAGTATTCTATCAGTTATGTTGTTTCCATGGTACAAGCTTTGCTTAGTTTGGGGCTAGATGGCGCTGTGTGAAAAAACGATATTTATTTATAATAATTTGTGACAAGAAAATGTACGCAAGGCAATATCGTACTTTATTCCTAGGAGCGCAAGGATTGTAACGTTCGTAGGGTTACCATAGACAATTAGATATCAATCTTGCATATTTAATAAACGACTAAATTGTTTATTTTTAAATTCAAACTCTGGATTTGTAATAAAAAGGATAAAATAACACGAATTAAATAATAAAACAAAACATTATGTCTGACTAGCTGCGTCCCGCGGTGTTACCCGCTGTTTTCCATACACGTGAACACAACATTTCGAAAAAGCAGAAGATCGGGCTGAGTGCCGTGTCTTGGGAGCGGCCTATGACTACAAAAAGATGATGATGATGATGATGATGATGAATCGACATTAATACTAGGCCCTGAGAATAGTTAATCGATATTTACTAATTCGATTGTAAGTTATCCAATCTCTAGCCATGTCAAACTCTCACCCGTCATCCGCACCATGCTACAACGTACGGACTGTACGTACTTGCTATATGCTTTGTCTAGGGTATTTTCTATCTGAAACCTAATCAGTCAACTCGTGGGTACAATTAAGTAATCCAGTCACGATCTATGTGATAAAAAGTATATACAAGGTATATATGTACTATTTAAGTTTTTCAAGGCTAGGTGAATGACCACAGCTCACCTGATTTATTTATTTAGACTAATACGGCAATCGCCTATTACAATAGTCTTAAAATACATATTATAATTAATTGTATAGGTTAATAAAATTAAATAAAAAAGCCATAATATTAATGTTAAAAACACATAATACAGTCGTGGTGGTGCCGGCGTAAGAATTATACCCCACCCTCTCTACCCATGGTTGCCGTAAGAGTCGGGATGTAATCCGGAAGATGGGCAGCAGCGTCTTCCTTGAACAATCACACCTAACTGCGCTCGCCAACCCGCCAGCCAAGCGTGGCGAGTATTGGCAAAAACCCCCCCAGGAGGAGGCCTATGTCCTGCAGTGGACGACCTATGACATGACCGTGAATACAGTCAGAATTTACTAAACAACTATTTTTTTTAGATGTCAAAATTAAAAATTGCTGATGTGACAGTCAAAAGTTAAAATCTTTATTTACATGACAACTGGTGTACAAGGTCTCTAATGTAATTATTTGTGTCCATTGTCAACCATCAAGAAGTGCAATTTTATTTAAGGATTCTAATATTAAATTGATTATTATTCTGCAAACAAAAATATACATACATATTACAGTTGTCGATTAATTATTACATTTGCAAAATGTATACATTATTAATAAAAATATGTACGTATATATGTCAAAATTATTAAATTTACATAGCCCATCTAGTAAACATAAATAACCCGTAATCTAATCCGTAAACATGTAAAATGTTAAATGACTGTTTGGTCGAAGATGGTAAACACACCTGACCTGGAATGAAACTCGCTCTCAAGGGTGGTAGCTAGCCAGCCGAGTACTTGAAAGTACTCTACCACAATGCTTTAGTTTCCTTACGATGTTTTCTTCACCGGCAGCTCAAGCTCATTGTTTGGGTTTAAACCCTTTTTGCTCTCGGATTGAGAACAGCCCCCGCTAACCACTGAGTTATCATCGCTTCTAAACTTATTACATTTTAAATTATATCCGCAAATTTTTTGCCAGGTTACAGAACACAAACTTTCATCGTCATATAAATGTTTGGGGATTAAATCGATGCCCTTGAAGTAGATATTCTGCCGAATGAGCTAACAATTAGTCATTAGTCAGTTTTTGGCGGTAAAACATTAATATATTCTAATCAAGGCAGGAAATTAGATTAATGAAGGTAATAATAATTTTATGGGTAATAAACAATAAATACCACGAACTAAGAAGAAGACCGAATCTTGGCATTGAATTCTAATTTATCTATTTTATTGGAATACTAACTGCGTCGCGCAGTTTTACCCGCTTTCCGGAAAAAAAAGTTAAAAGTTTCTTATATGTATCTGTTAATCCAGTATTTACAAGCTTTTACATTTTCGTTTAGGTGTTATACATATATATTATTAGACAATGGAAATAAACGCGGCGATTAGTAGCTTCCTATCTGGAGGTCCTGGGTTCGAATCCCACTGCACGCACCGCTGACATTTCTAAGTTATGTACGTATTTCCGATGATTTCATGTCAGAGATGCGAAAAGAATCTCGTATATAATTATCTGAAGTTTGCCAACCCGCAGTTAACCAGCATGGTGCACTACGGTCTTATCCTTCTCAATGAGAAGAAGCCCGCGCCCAGCCGTGGGCCAGTTTAAAAAACTACTGATTCGGATGCAACATCAAAATAAACACTTAATGTATTTTGTTTATCGAAAGTTGATAAACATCCCTAAAAGTATTCCGACTACCCTGTTAGCTCATTTGGTAGAAGAAGGTTCGATTCCCACTCAAGGTAAACATTTGTATGACTAACATAAATGTTTGTTCTGTGTCTGGATGTTCTGGGTGTATTACAAGTATTTGCAAAAAAAAAGTATATAAGTTTCGCAACAGTTATCTTGATCCCATAGTATAAGTATATCCCTAACTTTGGGGATTGATTTCGTTGTGTGAAATATCCTAGGATATTGATTTATTTATTATTTTTGTTATTTATTGTTTCAGTTAACTGGTTCCTATAATACAAGCTTAACTAAGTTTGGGGATAGATGGCGCTGTGTGAAACCTCCTAGGATATTTGTTATTTATTTGTCCAGACGAATCCTGCTCTCAATGACGAGACAAGAGCGCCGTCTGGCAAACACGAGTATACTTCCACTCGATACACGTTTCTTTAATCGAGTAGTCAAATGACTAAACAAATATACGACTCGGCTAACTCAGCGATCAGACTTCTTATGTAATTCCGGTGACATTGCATCGGTCGTCGGAATAGGAACTTCACGGAAACAGTCTCGCTACACGTGTAAGCGTTCGTCCTTTATGACCCGGCGATACGAGTCATTATCGAATCAATCGACTCGAGCGACCTGTCCAAATCCCTTCCACGTGTAGCGTGGAGGTGACCCTTGCTGCCACGAGTATCGATATAAAAGATTGCTATCCAGCTACCGGTGCAGCATTTACCTCAAGCGTAAGAAAGTGCTGAGTCAACATATTATGTAGATCGTCAATCTACGCTGTGATATTGTTCACTTGTATTTATTTTCGTTGATGTCTCTATCAAGTTCATAGTGTTGGATAGTTTATTGTTTCTTCAAGCTGAAAGGGCTGGATAGATTTAGATGAAATTTGGAATGTAGATGGCTTATAACCTGAATTAACTGGCTACTTTTTATTACGGGAAACGCGGCTGGAACCGCGAGGAACAGCTAGATGGAGAAATAAGTTCAGATCTATGAATTGGTTGAAATAAGCCTGTCAGCCATAGAAAAAAAATGCTACAATATGTACAATCAAAATTTTACTTGGTAGTAGATCTCCTTAGCAGAAAGTCGTCTGGGTAGGTACCACCACAGCACTAGATATTCTGTCGCCAAGTAGTGTGTAAACATTACTGTTTGAAGGGTACTGCAGCTAGCGAAATTACAGGACTGTTAAGACTAACCATCGGAAGTCTCAAAGTAATGAGCACAAAAGCAGCGATGCCATGGACTTTGTTTTGCTACTCAAAGTTCGGTGTATGGCTGCAATGGTCATGGGCATGCGTTATCTCTAACCATCAGAAGAGCGTCTAGTTCGTCTCATTACTTTAACCCAACCGGCAATCCGTCCCCGGTTTCGCAAATATTTCTTCCGGAAATTTTCTAAAATGATGATGGAACAGTAAATAGTCTGAGCCTTGTTAATAAAAAAAAAATTTGCGAACAAACAGACGCACGCGATATGCAGCTTCATATTGTACTATTCAGTGTTATTACAGAGTCGTTTTGATTTTTTGCAAGAAATTAAAATGTTCTTTCGCAAGGTAAGCCTGTTAATTTGAATTTTTGAGAAGTAGTTCTCTAAAAGAGTGTCGAAAAAAATCCGGAATTTTGGACCTTCAATAAAAAGTCTAGTGAAGTGCGTGTAGTTTTCGCGCATTCAAGGTTCCTTACCACAACTCAGTACTATTTTGTATATCATTGAACATGTGTTATTGTTCGCTTGAACAACGGACGAAATATGTGTGGCACTCCAACGATGTACTTGATCAACTGAGGTATAACCTTAAAGGGGCACTCGGTATTGTAAAACTAAAAAAAAATATTTTCTACAGGTAAAGGTATTTTAATTGTATCTTTTCAAAGAACTCTCCGCCAGCGACTGTACAAAGTTTTATGCGTCTAAACCAATTTTACTCTTTTTCCAGTCTGCCTCAGACACCTCTTCTATAGCCTACTCAGACGCTGTAAGCGCATCTTCCGAAGATGTAAACTGTATACTTTCAAAGGGATAAAACGAAGTCACTCGGTGCTAAATCAGTTTTTTTTAGGTAAACACGTCACGTATTTGGTAGGTATGAGAATAGAAGAATGTATGTTTTTTTAAAATTTAAAATAACGCTCCACTGACACTAGGGTCCGTGACCTTTGTCAACTTTGAATTACACATCTTTTATTTTTATTTTTTAACAATGTAGGAAGTGAAAGTATGTATGTTTCATACCGCTAGGTGATTAGCTAGGTACTTTTTATACCGAAAAAAAAGCCGCGGGGTGCAATTAATTATATAAATAAATAAAGTAGGCAAATGCGGCCTGGGGTAGGGGCTAAAACCGCGGTTATTCAGAGTGAAGCCTATTCTTATAATTTTTGTAGCGATCATGGCTCAGTGGTTAGCGCGGTAGGTTCGCATGCCGGAGGGCGTGGATTCAAACCCCAACAATGAGCTCGAGCTGCCAGTGAAGGAAAAACATCGTGAGGAAACCATAGTGTGGTGGTAGGGTACTTTCTAATACTCGGCTGGCTAGCTACCACCCTCAAGTTGAAAATCTGCCGCCAAGCATCTAACGGTGTGTTCCGGCAGCCTCACTTGAGA
Source organism: Biston stratarius (assembly GCA_950106695.1). NCBI lineage: Eukaryota > Metazoa > Arthropoda > Insecta > Lepidoptera > Geometridae > Biston > Biston stratarius. The sequence goes on along the minus strand of OX467108.1, from coordinate 23,680,856 downwards.
GCCAGTTCCATTCCAGGCTAGGTGTGCTTTACCATCTTCAACCACACCTTCACTTAACATCAGGTGAGTTGTGGTCAAACACCTAGCTTGTCAGCCATAAAAAAAAACCATACAGACATAACCGTGTGTGACTGTGGTAGCGGATACCGTGGCCCCACCACCGCGCTGCCGTAGGCCGCGTCAGTGACAAGCCGTCTGTATTTGTCAGATAAAATCTACCATAATTACTACATACCTATTATAAAACAAAGTCACCCACGCGAGTGTCTTTCTGCCCATTAGGTTCTCATTGAAAGCCATTCGAACACGGAACTCTAAAATGTATCAAATTATTTACGCATTGAAGTTCTTGTTTGACCATCGACTCGCTTAGTGGTAATTAATCAACGATGATCGATAAAGAAACGCGCCGGCTTAGCCGCCAGGAGTCGCGACGCTCATTCGCTCCGTACACCAAAAGATTTTAGATAGAACCGGCAGGTACAATTTATTTCAATAATGTATTTCAGACCATGTCCGTCCATATTATACACATTATTATTTAATTCATTTTAAAAATAAACAGAAATGAGGAGATCCGTAGACGAACCAAAGTTACCGACATAACAACGGATTAGCAAGTTGAAGTGGCAGTGGGCAGGGCACATAGCACGCAGAACAGATGGCCGATGGGGCTGCAAAGTTCTGGAGTGGAGACCACGGACCGGCAAGCGCAGCGTAGGACGTCCACCCACAAGGTAGACAGACGACCTCATAAAGACTGCAGGAACACGCTGGATGCGAGCCGCTTCCAACCGGTCTTTATGGAAGTTAATGGGGGAGGCCTATGTTCAGTGGACGTTCTACGGCTGAAATGATGATGATGATGATGAAAAATAAACAATATTCAAATTAAAAATTTGATACATACATAATTATGTATGTATGTCACTCAATCTATAAAACTGCCTTAATTTGTTAAACATATTACAATACCTTCTAACTCTTGTATGAACCCTTGTTTTTTTAACATAATTTATTAACTTACACATCTCAGTCTTCGTGGCCTTCACCCCCATCCCTTTCTCTAACCCCCGTTGACACTGACAACTCCTGCACTCCACTCCACCCGCGGGCGCCCCCTATCGCGACGCTCTGGTAGTCATTCACAGACTAAGTAAACTATTCCATTTGTCCGCGAAATCAAAATGAAAGCTAACTTTAAGTATAAGTAAGGTAGATAATAGAAATTTACAAAGAGCCAACAGGTACCTTGGACTTTGCACTAAAAAAATCTGTGTCGCAAAATCCAGCGTCTTTCATATAAAATCTTTACATACAAGTAACCTGGTATATTTTTGTAGTCATAAAATTTAATAAATGACAAACTCAGATTAAAAATACCACAAAAAAAACTAAAAGAGACTTAACTTTTTGTAGCGATAATAGTTCAGTGGTTAGTGCGGTCGGTTCGCATGCCGATGGGCGTGGGTTCAAACCCCAACAATGAGCTTGAGCTGCCGGTGAAGGAAAACACCGTGAGGAAACCATAGCGTGGTGGTAGGGTACGTTCTAGTACTCGGCTGGCTAGCTACCACCCAAAGTTGAAAATCTGCCGCCTAGCATCTAACGGTGTATTCCGGCGGCAGCCGCACTTGAGAGCCAGTTCCATTCCAGGCTAGGTGTGCTTTACCAACTTTGACCACACCGTCACTTAACATCAGGTGAGTTGTGGTCAAACACATAGCCTGTCAGACATATAAAAAAAAAAAAAAAAATAGTCTCCTACTTATATTGCGGTAGGTGCTAGTTTATAACGTACTTACATGTTAGACCAGCTATACTCAACCTGCGGCCCGCCGTGCGTTTGTGGCTGGCCGCCTGGTGTTACTTTAAAAAAATGGAAAAGTAATGAGACGAACGATACGCTCTCCTGGTGGTAAGAGATAACACGATACACAAAGCTTTGAGTAGCAAACAAAGTCCAGGGCATCGCTGCTTCGGTGCTCATCACTTTGAGACCTTTGATGGTTAGTGTCAACAGCCCAGTAATTTCGCTAGCTTCGGTACCCTTCAAAGCGAAACAGTAATGTTTACACACTACTGCTTGGCGACAGAATATCTGGTACTGCGGTGGTACCTATTCAGACGACCTCCTGCTTTTTGCGGAAGTTCATTTTGAGTGTTCAAGGTACATATGTATGTACATACATATGTTTAGTGTAGGTATATCACGTATATGGGGACTTAATTTAAAATTTATCTATCTTAAACATTAACATAAATTTTATACATTATTACATCGTTAATTTGGTATTCCTTTTTTTTTTTAACCTAATATTTTTAGTTTGCGATACGCGACACCATGCCTGAAACGTGTTTGTAGCCCCTATTAAAAGTTGAGTTTGGATGTGTTTAACGATCGCTCGTCGGACCGCCAAACCTCCACACGTGTAACTTCCTCAGCGCGGGACGTAAACACATAGCACGTGGTCACAGCACGTCGCGGCACGCACGCCGTAGGCTAGCAACCACCGTCATCTCGGACTCGGACCAGGGTTGCCAACCGCCTTATAACATACGGGGTTACACGTAATAGTAGTACTAGTAAAAATTGCACTTATCATTGCGAACAACTTTTAAAATAAGATCACACCTGAAAAAAAAAACCGTCATACATCGTACATTTACATCACCATCGCCGTAAATATACATTACCATCGCCGAACATTTACATTACCATCGCCCTAAATATACATTACCATCCCCGTACATTTTCATTACCATCACCGTACATTTACATTACCATCGCCGTACATTTACGTTACCATCGCCGTACATTTACGTTACTATCGCCGTACATTTACATTACCATCACCGTACATTTACATTACTATCGCCGTACATTTACATTACCATCGCTGTACATTTACATTACCATCGCCGTACATTTACATTACCATCACCGTACATTTACATTACCATCGCCGTACATTTCGACGCTGGAGAATGGTATTGTTCGATGAAACAGTCGTTTATTATGCAATTTTAGGGTTGGTCGGTTTTTATAGTAAAATCTGTTTAGAATAATAAGTAAAATTAACTCATAACGTTCCTTACAGGTCCCGTAACCATGTATATTATTGTACTATTGATGGGTATCGAAAATTATATTGTATTGTAGGTATGAAAATTGTATTGTATGTATCCACTTACCATCAGGTGGCACGTCAACCGATTGCCACATTTTCACATTAAAAAAAAAGCCCTTTAAACCTACACCTGGGTAAGACTTGCAAGTCCTTGGCACAGCACGGGTTTCCATTCCTGCAACGCGATGGACTTGCCACCTGCACGGCGATACCATTAAACGTTGAAAAGTTTCTTCAGTAATGTTGGCAGCCCTAGTGTCGGAGCAAGATCAAGGTTGGGAGCCACGCCGCCCACACGTGCGGGCTCGCCGCCGCCGGCCCGAACACAAGAACTGGGTCACGGGCGTGTTCGTACATCGTCACTGTCAGCCAACGAGGAAATTACATCGGAGTTACGCTCTGACTCATTCGCCGTCTCCCGACCAAGCGGTCAGCTCACTTCGCGGTCTAAAAAGAGATTTTTATCCCAATTTATTTACGGGACTTTTGTATTTAGGGTTCTGTACGGAAAGGGTAAAACGGGACCCTATTACTAAGACTCCGCTGTCCGCCCGTCTGTCTGTCTGTAGGCCCACCTGTCACCAAGCTATTTCTCATTAACCATGATAGACAGTTGAAATTTTCACAGATGATGTATTTCTGTTGCTGCTATAACAACAAATACTTAAAAAACCGGACAAGTGCGAGTCGGACTCGCGCACTGAGGGTTTCGTATTAACCTGTAGGTATAGAAGTAAAAGTTGTGGTATTTTTTTTTGGTAATTTATGTTTTTGCAATTTTTCCTTTATCTGTGCTAGTGTTCTAGTTCACGGGTAGTACCCTGTAGGTTTTGATTCCCTTGCTAGTGTCAAAAATTTGCAGTATAAACGGGTTTTCACAGCTCCAAGGGTACTTTCTTGGGTTACTTAACATCAGGTGATCTGTGGTCAACACCTAGAAAAAAACTCTCAAAGAAATACGCGCCAGGCGATGCCCTAGGTTTTGTTTTATTACTCTCAAAGTTCCGTGTATCGCTGCAATGGTCGAGGACGCGTGTTATCTCTTACTAGCGGGAGAGCGTCTCGTACGTCTCATTACTTTTATATATAAAAAAGTTTCTCGTATGAAGTTTCAGTGTCTATATCTTTGTATTTGTTTTTCTCTCAAAAATCAATGTAAATATGAATTCTCGCGTCGCCTAGGCTACGCCCCAACCTACGTGCGCACGCGCATGTAACCCAACGTGCGACAGAATGAGTTATTGGATTCTATTTGAATTATCATTACGTTTGATAATCCTTTGACACCGCACCGTGTTCTGGAGAAAGCATGAGATGTCTCGCTGACTCACCCACACTCACACGTATATATCTCGCAAAGTAAACAAGTTACTATGATAACGTGAAGGTCAGAGGTCTAACCGAACTCGAAAGGCAGAAAAATAAAAAATAAAAATAGTTGAATCAGTTTTCCTGGCGCCAAGTTCTTGCAGCGGAACAATTACATTCATTTGATACCCTGAAGGCAGGCTGTAGGGCGTGGGTTCGATTCCCACCAGGACAAACATTTATGTGACGATCAATGTTTACTCTGTTGCTGGGTGTTCTGTATCTTTTATTATTATGTATTTATAAAAACCGGCCAAGTGCGCGTCGGACTCGCGCACGAAGGGTTCCGTACCATTATCTATAAAAACGGCAAAAACATCATGTCTGTTGTATGGGAGCCCCCTTAAATATTTATTTTCTCGTTTTACCCATGGGTACGGAACCCGAAAAAAAAGAAACAAATATTCTATCAGTTTTCTAGTTCCCACAGTACAAGCTTAGCTTAGTTTGGGGCTAGATGGCGCTGTGTGAAAATGTCTTAGAAAATTTATTGAAACCGTGCACCTAACCGTGTGTTCCGACAGCCTCACTTGAGCGCCAGTTCCATTTCAGACCATGTGTGTTTACTATCATCGAACACACTTAAAATCAGGTGAGCTGTGAGCAATCACCGAGCCTGTCAACCTTATAATAACAACTAATCTAAATACGAGACAGTGTTGCCCTGTCACAAATTCAAAAACTTTCCTAGTAAGAGTTAGTTTTTTTTAATTGAATTAAAAATTAATTTAATTCAATTAAAAAAAACTAACCGGATTACATCCCTTAGCCGACTCTTACGGCAAGCACGGGTAGAGAGGGTGGGGTACTATTCTTACACCGGCACCACCACGGCAAACGGCACGGCTTCGTGTGTTTATATTTTAAAATAGTAGTGTTTTATTTATAACGCCAAATTACTAGCGACATAATGTGGTGAAACATAACTTTTCGTGTTGTTTCCAAAACTCCATCGAAGCTAAATAACAAAGCGAATAGTAAAGTCGCCACTACTCCACTACGACATGACTGGGCTGGACTTGACGAAGACTGGACTTTGACTGTAACTAAACGTGTCAGACGTAATAATATCTTTTTTTTTGTTTTTTACTTAATTTTTTGATTTATGTCTGTTGTTTCTTTATGTTTCTATATTGTTTTTATGTAACAAATAAAAAGTTGTCTTGTCTCCGTAGCCATATAACGAATTATTTTTAAAAAAACGTGTTGTAGGTGCGTCGTATTCATAGATCCAACGAAAATAAATTGTTTACAATAAGTTATCTGAACTTAAATTTAGATGTCCTCTAGTCTAGTTTAAACTGACAATTTTTACGTAAATGCGGCTAATCTATTACAGGTCGTCGATAAAAATTAACTTTCTCCGTTTTCTTCGAATAAATAAGAAAAAATATTATTGTCAACAATGACAAAAATATTGAAATGCAATTCATTCGGAAAACAAATAAAGTCACATTGAGATATTTGTAGGTACTTATTAGTTATGTTACTAGGTGGTAGATTTCCTGAGCAGGAGGTCATCTAGGTAGATACCACCGCAGTACCATATATGCTGCCGCCAAGCACTTGTGAGTTAACATTACTGTGTTCCGGTTTGAAGGGCTTAGCAAAATTACAGGGCTGTCGAGACTAACCATCGACAGTCCCTAGAAATAAGTGCTAAAGCAGCGATGCCCTGGACTTTGTATTGTTACTCAAAGTGTTGTATACCGCTGCAATGGCCATGGATATACATTATCTCTTACTATCAGCAGAGCGTCTCGTTCGTCTCATTACTTTTACATAAACTAAAAAAAACATGCCTTTTCTCATATCTGCCTCGCGGTTTCACCTGCTTTTTCACAGAATAAAAGTATCCTGAAAGTAAAAGTATACAAACTACAGACAAACTTTCGCTTTTAAAATATTATAAATATCATAAATTAATACAGTGCCATCTAGGCCCAAGCTAAGCAAAGTTTGTACTATGAAAACCAAATGACTGTTTTTTTCTTTCGTCAGGGCTAGCGAAGCGAGCCCTAACACTATTCCACAGTCTGAGCATTTTTGTGGTACACTTAACTGAAAATCTATCAAGCCTATAGATTTGTGCTTTAACATAGCAATTTAACTTCGTATCTAGATATTGTGTCAAAAAATATAATTTTATAACCATAAAAAAAAACTATTTTGTATTCATTGGATAGGTTATTGTACTACTAAGGCCATCTGTTAGAAAACCAAAGAGTTAACATCGTTGCAACAGAACTAAACTCAATACTCAATACATCGTAGTTGACACCTCTAGAATCAGGTTGTAAAATAACAACTGTCTTAAAAATTATTACCCGTTAGAAAAACTACGCGAGCCCTCACAAAGCTCAGCTTTTGTTAGTAATAACATAAAACAGATTTTGTTTGTCGGGTAGGAATCGAACCCACGCACCACATCTCTTGTAGCTGAGATACCAAACCGGGTTTTCGATGTTCGGCAAATACCTACACTATTCATGACATCTCCAATTTTATTACTAATATATGTTCCGGTTTTTAGGTGACTGTAGCTAGCAAAACTGTAGCGCTTGTGCAACCCACCATCAATTGTCTCAAAGTACTGCAAACCACTGCAATAAGTTATCACTTACCATTGCGAGAGAGCCTCGTTCGTCTATTTCTTCGTACCATAAATATGTATAATAGTAAATCATTCTATTTCAGACATAGGTCCATATTCACACAATCATTGAAATAAAAAAAAAGCAATAAAATTTAATTATAAAATATCATTGTACAAAAAAAAGCTCATTCAAAAAGTTTCTACCTACAGTCTCTAGTACTTTTGCTCCAGCATTGGTTACTTGCACATTGTACCGCACCAATCCCAAAGGAAAGAACACTCAAATCTGGCCGCTATCCTTTTCAAAATAGTGTTCGAGCTGACCCTAACTCTATAATACAAAATAAAAATGTACTTGTAATATGTAAAGTAAAAATGTTATTTCTGGTGGACAGTAAACTTATATCGTGTGGCGCGTTCGTCCTCAGGTAGCGGGCGGCGGCGGCGAGGCGGCATGGAGGACGAGGTGACGTTCCTGTTCCAGCTGGGGTTCGCGCGCGACGCCGTCTCCGCGCCCGCGCACCTCCTCACGCTGGCCTACCTCAAGGAGCTCGCCGTCAAGTTCGTGCACGAAAAGGTAACGCGTTGAAGGCATTTTTTTAAGTGACAGCGTATTGACATGTCTATTCACTTTCAACTTTGTGTTAAATTTTCTTAACAGGAGGTCGTGGTACTAAATATTCTGCTGTTAAGCAATATTGTGTAAGCATTACTGTGTCAACAATCAGTGCAAAAACTGCGATGCCCTGAACTTTAATTTGTTCCTCAAACTTCTTGTGTATCGCTACAATATTGTAATCAATGCAATGGGCATGCGTTCTCTTACCATCAGGATAGCGTCTCGTTCGTCTCATTACTTTGACCTTTAAAAAAACCTGCACGCGGTAGTAGTATCTAGCACCGTTTCAAGATGTCCCCTTACTATTTGTGATATGGTCAGATCCCTGACAACGGACTGAGCCGGCTAGGCGAGCGCATCCTGCTGTTCCGGCACGACTACTGCTCGCCGAACGTGCTGCAGCTCATCAACGCAGCTAGTGACGTCACCGACGAGACCCTAGTCGAGATCGTGCTCACCGCCAGCCGTGAGTAGACGCATCACTCATGCCCTGTCGAGAAGAGAAATCTGCAAGAGATGCGACACCGCTTTGCGGCGCAATAAAATCACTATCACTAATCGTACCCACTAAGCTTCCTGGTATTTGGCGTGTGCCCCTAGTAACCTTCATCTGCTGCTATCTTGATGCTGGACGGAAAGCTCCAGGATCCTCTTTACACGCACGAGGTTTTGTTTTCATAGATAGAGCAGCATATGTATCACACAATCAAGAACGCACAAGTACACACGCACACACTCATGCACACACACATACACCACACTCGCACGCACACTAACACACATTTAGCATATTTATACGTATACACAGATAGGTTAAAATCCATGCAATTCTTAAAAAAAAAAATGTTTTGTTTTTTAAATTTGTTTAAGGCATTTTGTTCTTGAATAAGTTATTGCGAGAATCCATTGGTTTCCAAATTGCAGTTATCACAAGTTCGGGGCCAATAGGTTAATAATAATTTGTCCAAAATAGGGAATGCAATCCCGGATCTTGCGGAGTCTCGATTTCGGAGAATGATATGACGAGAACTCGCTCGAGATTGACGGGATTAGGCGGGTTAGAGTCACACATAAAGAAAGATATGGATCTATATGAGTGTGGAGGAACAAGGGGTAGTTTTTACAATTCGTTCATAATTGTTTACTCACGCTGATGCTAATCAGTGTTGAATCAGAGAGTACATTTTCAGCTGCTGGGTATATAGCGACATAAGACGCCGTCTGTCAGACAGCACCCTCAACACTCTTTGTTTTTATGAAATTATTTTCAAAATCACCCCTAGAACTACACTTTTTCCACATTTGACTGGCAGTGTTCTTTTAATTTTAATACGGAAATTTATTTGCTGCATGTTTAATACGGGTAATTTGTGAGTTATATTAAAAGATAAAGTTATTTTCTTTTAATTAATATTTTATCTTGATTAACCTCATAATCACGACTTCACAACCGAACAGTTATCATCGCTTTTTAGTGATGCGATTATTTTTTTTACACTATCCTTGATCTCGAATTTGCGATCTCGAGTCGAGATTGCATTTAAAATTACATATATTCAAATTAAATCAAATCCTGTTGTAACTTTAACTAGATTTAAGCGGAAATACACAAAAAATATAAGTGTTAAATGCCAAATAATTTGATTTGTGAGACGTGTCCACGAAAGGCTCTCAAGGCCGCGTGCGTGTTGCAGCGTTGATATGCGGCGGCGAGGCGGCGCCGGCCCCGCGCCCGCACGCGCTGGCCGTGCACTCGTACAAGGCGCCTACCTTCTGCGACTTCTGCGGAGAGATGCTGTTCGGCCTCGTCAGGCAGGGGCTCAAGTGTGAAGGTAACTTTCAACGACATTGATTATTATTGTAACATGCCATGAGATTAACAACGTTAAAACGATGATACCCAAAGTGGTCTATATCGATCTCCAGCGGTCGACGACGACCGCCACGGGGTTCATGGATGTATCTTATAAGCAGGTTGTGACTTAAATTTTTTGACTTTCCATTTTATGACCAGCATTATGCTGAGATGAGCCTCTATTTTGTAATAGTTCCTGATTTGTCTTTTCTTGTTTGTTTATTATGTATCGCGTGTTACAAAATTAAAACGTTCCTTTTTTCTTTTATATAAAATAATCCTATGACAGTTTACTACTCTCAAACGCCTTAATATATCGATGAACGTGTATATTCCAGGATGCGGCTTGAACTACCACAAGCGATGCGCAGTGAAGGTACCCAGCAATTGCCTCGGCGCGAGCGCGGGGAGCGGGGGCGCCGCGGGCGGGGCGCGGCGCGCCTCCGCGTCCCCGCGCTCCCCGTCTCGCGCGTCCACGCACTCGGCCGCCTCGCACGACGACTCGCTGGTAAGGCGCCTCGCCGACCTCGTCACCGGGAAGGACAAGTATGAGCACTTCGATGAGAGGAGGGAGTAGGACGTGCTGCTATTGTATATGAGGGGAAAGCATGACGGGACGACCTACTAGTGTAAGAAACTAGAACGTATACCGGGTGTTCTATTAGATGGCATGTTATAGGGATACCATTGTATACTCGTAATTTTGGATAACTTTTACTTTGGGGCTCAAACCTCTAATCGACTGTTCTGCATATTCCTTGTATGGCTTGATCCGATAATAAAAGGTGTTCGTAATTGTCAGTACTATGATATCCAAGAATATGCAAGTATTATAATGAACACCCCGAACACGAGGAAGGACTGGAATACAATTTATTGATGGAACGATGAACAGATAATCACATTATATTAGATTCTTAGTGCAATATTACAGAAAAATCGTCTAGATTATATTTCATGCTAAACTACAAAGAGAAACAGGTTCCAGCGGGCCTCAATTCAGGTAAAACCTGCATCTTGTTTTAACTTGTAATTGTACACAGATTTGTTTATCTATTAATTTATTTGGCACATTTTAAATAAACAATATGATTCTAACACAAATAGATTGACACTAGCAAATGCACAAAAAGTGCGATGCCAAACCATGAAGACGAATAATAATATCGACGCTTGAAAGGCAATAATTACTAAGCGACATGTTGGCAACTTTACACCAGAGCATTTTTAAAATATTAAAAAAATTCATAATCTTTAAATGCTAGTTGATTAAGCCTTTAAACTGCATTTAAAATTCGTTGAAATCAAGCAGTTATACATGAATATTTTTCAAAAAAAAAAAATTTAAAATGTTCTGGTTTAAACTTGCCAACATGTCGCTTGGTAATTATTGCCTTTCAAGCGTCGATATAATTTACATAGATTCTGAGTAATAAACTTCGGTTATACAAAACCTACTTAACTGTACTGAATTCAATGCAAAGGCATCGAGGACTGCGCATCGGCAGCAGAATACTCGTGCATGGTATAATGTGAATTGGACGCAACTCTGAATCATCATCATCACCAGCCTATCGAAGTCCACTGCTGACACAGGCCTCTCCCAAGACACGCCACTCAGCCTAATCTTCGATTTTTCGCTTCCATCCACCGCCAGCTATCTTACGTATATCGTCACTTCATCGAGTCTCAGGGCGTACTAAGCTTCGTTTGCCAACTCGGAATATCTACTAATGACTATTCTCGTATTAATTTATTTATCACAGTAATAAATCGACTAAATAGGTCCATCTTTAAAGGGTATAATTTAAATAGATAATAAACGGTGAAAGGTATTTTTCTGTCAGTATAACACTAAGACTAACAAAGTATTATAGGTAGACAATTATCTAGGATCTCTCGCTTAATGCAAAAATGCGAATTTGTTAGATCTGAACTTTATTTATATAATTTAAATTCTAGGCTAATGGGGAAATCTGAAACAAAGGTCAAAGTTAGCGAAGCCGTGTAGAGATGATTCTTTATATTCTAATTTGCTCTGTCTCCCACTGAGAATAAATAGTTATACCTACCATGGAATAAATTTAGTCGGTACTTTGCCATATCGACATAATATACCTACACTGCTATAAAACAAGCTGAAGAGTTTAAAAAATTTATAAGTCTGTTTTTAAAAAAAAGCTAAACTTTTTAAACAAATTTATTATTCCTAATTCAATTTAAACTTATATATATTTTTGTAATCCTCTTTTAATTAACTTTATTTAGATACCCTACTAGAAAAGTTTGGTTTAAAAAAAATACTATTACGCGCCAAAAATCCACCATCTTAATTTTGTTTAATCCACCCTTCTAAGGGCACTTTGGTTATCCATTCGACCGTTTGAAAGAGACGAGGTTATAAAGTAATTTAAATACATACATAGTTACAAGATACGCGCGAAAAACATAACCATTCGTCGACAGTCGGGTAAAATAAAAAAACGCTAATGTAACCAAATCTTTCTGCGCTTTCTTCACGGCTAAACAGCAGGATCGATCATCAAGTTTAGTGGGTCCATTAATTATGTGATGATTTTGGCTATTTATCGTTACCTACATTTAAACGATAAAAGACTTCAGGCATTCCAATACAAGAAATTAGTATTGTTACTTATCCGTCCAATTTTAATAATATTTTAGTATTATTTATAGTTATAAGGAGAACAGTTTATGATACAAATGTATTTTACTGTAAAAAATATATAAAATTAATTGTAAAACTAACGGCACAAAATTGGGTGGTGGGTATAAGTGGTATATGTATTTTTGAAATAAATTTATTTTAATTTGATTTTGAGTTTTATTGAAGCACCCGTAGTACCCATCATTCAATTTTAGCTGTGATCTAACACAATTATCTAGCTGTTAGGATGTCAAGGGTAGATGAATTATCTTTCTTATTTGGTTGACTAAATTTTGACAAAATTGTTTTTAAATCGCATTTATATTCACTGCATACATCTTCACACTTATCATACATATCAGACTTTGCATAGTCAGAAGTATTCACTTGAGAACCGTAATTTCGCATTAAATCTTTATGGCCAGACAAGAATTCAAACCAAAGTTGATCAACTGATTCTAATCTTCCTTCTACATACTCTTTGGTTAACCTTTCTCTTGGAGATTTTTTAAAGTTTACTTTTGCCTTATTAATACGAGCATACAAATCGTTTTGAAAATTAATAATAGACTCCATTTTAGTGCAATATACAATTCAAAAGATATTTACGCAAAATTAATTAGATAGAGTTAAATTTATTTTCTAAGTTGATGTAAAAACTGAGCTAATTTTTCTAAGTGTTTAGACAAGTTTGCGAAAATTTTACAAGTCGATGGTATGATAATTCAAAATATTCTAAGTGTTTGGAACCTTGTCACAGTGAATTCTGATAGAAATTGGCCGTGGATTCCCCGTACCTTCGTTTTTTGTAAAACTATTCTAAGTCCAAACTAGCATGCACACAAATATTACAAGTTGAAAGTTCTTACAAATAATCACAAATTTTATTCAGAAAGTTACAAAAGTTAAATTTAATTTGAAAGTTTCTAAATTTTAATTATTGAAATTTCACCAAATTTCTTCTATCTTCGGCTAAGCCAAATAATTTAATGATGTCAAAAGTACTCACAGTTTCACTTCACTTATCCGTGTTTATTGATGGTGATGATGATAATTCCGCTTCACCTCTTCGCACGTTTCCTTCACGTGACGGGACTCGAACTTCTCCCTGCTCCGTCTGCGTGACCGACTTCGTTGGGTCTCAACTCCGCCGTGATGCTCACGTCACTTTAGTAGTATGATGACGTATCGTCGTACTCGCTGAACCACCGGGCGTGGTAAGTGCAGCAGGACGCCCACACCTGGTATGCGGACGCTCCGTGCAATGACCACGTGACCACCGGTCACTAGCTTGGCGATGTTGCGACAGCAATCCGCTATCCACCAGCTACTACTACCTCCTGGATCTTACTATATGATCCGGCCTCGAAGAACCATGAACAAATCAATAGCCCTAAGGGTGGGTTCTGTGCTGGGATCTAGTAAAACACTGTTACTTTACGTCCCAGCTAATTGTTTTTAATTATCAAACCTAAACGAGTTGTGTACGTTGCCGCGAATCTCGTCACCGCGATGCAGAAATCACGACAACGCGTGGCAAAGCCTTAAAGTTTTATACAAAGGGAAATAACTCGCATTAAGCGTATCTGTATGCACTTTAATGTATATACAGAAACTTAGTGAATCGTATGATCTATCTCCCCAGATCAGGGCGTTTGGTTCGACGTGGATTCAAATCCTAACAATGAGTTTGAGTTTTATTTGGTGATAGATCACCTCAGCAGAAGGTCGTCTAGAAGGTACCACCGCAGTACCAGATATTCTGCCGCTAAGTAGTAGTGTGTAAACATTACTGTGTTCCGGTTTGAAGGATGCTGCACCTAGTGAAGTTACAGGGCTGTTAAGACTAACCATTAAAAGTAATGAGCGCCGAAGCAGTGATGGCTTGGACTGTGTTTTATTAGTCCTGTGTATCGCTGTAGTCATGGAAATGTGTTATCTCTTACCATCAGAAGAGCGTCTCGTTCATCTCATTACTTTTACATTAAAAAAACTTGAGTTTCCGATGACAAAGAAACATTCTTAATAAACGTTGCAAAGCTGAAAAACTAAAACATAAGTAAAACAAAGATGTGTCAAAACCACGTCACGAATAATATTATAAATGTAAAAGTTTGTGTCTGGTTTTTCTCTTTAACAGATTTGACACTTGGATTAAGACAGTTTTATGATATTCTGGAACACGCAGGTGAAACCGCGGGCCGCACCTTGTGTTTCTGAACATAACTTTTAGTGATAGTATTTTTTTGTAAACTTAATATAGACATAATAACGCCCCCGACAATTAGATACGCAAAAACAAAACAAAACTCGTCAACGTCAAATGTATTGGTTTGAAAGAAATAGTAAAACTAATAAATTACAATTCGGTATGTAAAGATTTTTTTTTTGGATTTATTTTATATTGTTTACCCATAGTAAACTTTATTTTAGGAAACTAATTTGAATATTTTGGCTTTCTGTGCGCTAGTTGATTTTTATTGATGATGTTGATTGAATTGATTATAACCTGTCCCTCATTGTAAGAAGGGTAAGTAAGCACCACTCTGGCCAAGTGCGGGTCGGAGGTTGCCAAAACATCACTCATCTTCAAACGACATGCAGATTTACGATGTTTTCCTTCACCGATTGAAGCACGGACTCCGCACTCAACTAAAAAAACCGAGGGGCGTACATGCTCTTGGATCCCGACAAGGTTCCATAACTTATTGAAGTTGTTTAAGTAATAAATTATTCATTTTTATAAATTATCATATTACCAGGTAATATTTTCCATTATAATTATCTATTATTTTGACACATTCGAATATGACTTGACTTCTTGTAACTTTGCTGTGATAACAAAAAATTCTTAACATGTTCGCATTATTCAGGCACTCAAACGAAATTCGATTTTATGTTAAAAACGTTAGAGAATATTTTTATATTTAAAAGTTTAAAACTGTCGTACTAAGAAAATTTTAGCATCTTTCTAATTACACCAATCAAATGTCGGCTTTATGTAGAACAAATTAAGTTTTGAAATCATGATGTGAACGTGTGTTAGGTTTTTGAACGAGTAACGGGTTTTGTCCACTTCGCAGTGTTAAGTTTTGAGATATTTTCATAAATTTGAGGACGCTAAAGTTAAAAACACACTATTTAAACATAAAGTATTGTAAAATACTTTATTTGTGTTTTATGTTTTTATGTGAAAGTAATAAGACAAACGAGACGCTCTCCTGATGGTAATTAATTAATAACGCATGTCCATTACCAAAACAAAGTCCAGAGCATCGCTGCATTGGCGCTCATTATTTTGAGACTAGATGGTTTTGTCTCAACAGCCCTGTAATTTCTCTGCAATACTCTTCAAATCGGAATATAGTAATGCTTGGCGACAGAATATCTGAATATGTGGGGCCGACCTAGACGACCAGTTAGCATTTTTTTTTTTTTGTAATAGTTTGTAGCGATGATATCTCAGCGGCGGTCACAATGAGCTTGAACTGCAGGTGAAGGAAAACATCTTGAGGAAACCATAGCATGGTGATAGGGTACTCTCTAGTACTCGGCTGGCTAGTTACCGCCCTTAAGTTGAAAATCTGTCTCCAAGCACCTAACAGTGTGTTCTGAAAGCCTCACTTGAGAGCCAGTTCCATTCCACGCTAGGTGTGTTTACAATTCGACTACATCGTCATTTAAGACCAGGTGAGCTCTGGTGAAACACCTAGCCTGTCAACCATATGTATATGTCGGTGTTGGCAGCTGTCGGCATCGACGGGCGTGGCGCGGTCGCGGTCGCCGTCGCGGGCCGGCTCCTTGCCCGGCGGCGGCTGGCCGGGCTCGGCGCTCGGCATCCCGCACACGTTCGCCGTGCACTCGTACACGCGGCCGACGGTCTGCCGCCACTGCAAGAAGCTGCTGCGCGGCCTCTTCAAGCAGGGCCTGCAGTGCCGCGACTGCCACTACAACGCGCACCGCAAGTGCTTGCCCTTCGTGCCCAAGGACTGCGGCGGCGAGATCCGGGACATGCACGGTGAGACCACCACCGAGAGCGTTTACACGAATACACCATGGTGTCTACGTGCGTGTAAAACTAACAAAAAGAATATCAAGAAGCAAATCTGCAACTGCTTCGATATTCTAGCTAAGCTAACAAGGTTGCTAGTTTATCAGATTCATTTCGGAAGGTGGGCTTCAGATCTTTTGCTTGCTGTGTTCTGGTTCGGAGAGTGCTGTAGCTATTGATTTTACAGGGCTGTCGAGGGTGACCATCATAAGTCTCAAAGTAATGAGCGCCAAAGCAGCGATGTCCTGGACTTTGTTTTGTTACTCAAACTTCTGTGTATCGCTGCAATGGTCATGCACATGCGTAATATTGTACCATCAGGGAAGCGTCTCGTTCGTATTATTACATAGGCATCTTCCCGCATCTTCCCCCATGCACATTCTTCTATCGGACGGCCAGAAGCTCGAAAAAGTGACATCGTTTCATGATTGACGTTCCAATACCTCGAACGAAACGATTTGATTCCACTTTCATTGTGCGGACCGCTAAACAGTGGAATGTATTACCCGAGTGGGTGTTCCCTGATAGATACAATCTGGCCGTCTTCAAGTCGAGAGTGAATCGGTGTCTTCTAGGCAAGCGATCGCTCTTGATGTCGTTGCATGATCTCCATCATAGATCGCTTAACATCAGGTGAGATGACGAGCAAACGCATGCCTATTTATGATTAAAAAAATAGTTGTGGAACCAAGAAGTTTTTACTTATTTTCTATATGCAACATTATGTGTGTTCTTTTTTCAAATCTGTCCATTTCGTATACAACAGGTGATTTCCAAGACAACATCAGCACGGGAAGCGAGTTGTCGGAGAGCGCGCGGCTGCCAGACGACGAGTCGGACGAGGGCGGCCACGACGCGGCCGAGGGCGGCGCCTCCCCCCAGGAGGAGGACGAGGTAACTCCACCGGAGCTGCGCTCGTAAAAACAGACATTTTACTCGGTGGTAAATCTCCTTAGCAAGAGGCCATCTAGGCATGTACCACCGCAGTACCATTTATTCCGCCGCCAAGCAGTAGGCTGTAAACATTACTGTGTTCCAGTTTGAAGGTTACTGCAGCTAGCGACATTACTGGGCTGTTGAGACTAACCATCGAAAGTCAAAAATTAATGACCTCCAGAGCAGCAATGGCGGAACACACCGTTTGGCAACTCAAGTTCATTGTTGGGATTAGAACCCAAGCCCTCGGGCGTGTGAACCGAGCGCGCTAACGACTGAGCTGTCATCGCTACAAATGTGATCGTGTTCTCGCGGGTCAGCAGGTGGAGCTGCGGCGGCGCGTGGAGGCGAGCGAGCCCGAGGAGCCGCAGCGCGACACGCTGCCCGACCGCTCCGCCTCGCGGCCCAGCAGGTGATCTCCCACTGACCCTTCCTCCTTCTGCCAGGGCTTGTGGTGGCGGCGCTACACTCATACAATGATATCATGCCTTAGCGATATTTTTATTTTATTTTTGGCTTATCACTTTGTGCCCATGACAAGTATTTTGTTATTATTAATGAAAAAATCAAAGTCACATAAGGTAAGTTCTAGTCGAGTCTGGTCATGCTCTAGTAAAGTAGTGGTGACACACAAGTTTTGGAATATATAATGCATCTTGGTACGAATTTGATTCGGTCAAAATTATTACTTCAGTAATAATAACATCACAAAGGACAAAGTGATTAAAAATATTTAAAGAACAGTCTTATAGATTCACAACTCTTTGTTCGTAATCGTTTTCTCGATACAATATATTCCTTGTATCAACAAGATTTCGACATCTTGGACATCGGCATGTGTTGTAAAGGAAAAAAAATTGTACGTAATATTTACATCGCCACAAAGAAGCCTACTTTTTCTTTACGAATAGTTTTGTACAAAACTCGCCGAGTCCCCGGATGACAAATACAAATATTTTATTGATAACACCAAAGTTACAGGTTACTTTTCCATTCATATTTAAAAGTAAAATTAAAAATGTCAAGATTACAATCTTGACATTTTTAATGGATGACATTCACATGTCAATAAAATGAAATGTCAAATACAAATTATGTCAATATGATTAAATATCAATTTAAAAAAAATACTAGTAATTCACGTAATGGACAAATGCAGCGCCAACTACCGGGTCCAGTTGAGAATCTAAAACATCCAACCACTCTATTACCAACCAAAAATTCATCAAAATCGTTTCAGCTGTTTAAGAAGAGTTCAGTGACAAACGCACCTACAGAATAATTTACAAATTATGGTTACATTGTGTGAATCATAATTAAAATTTATTGTACAACTTATCGCTGCTTCTAACTCTACATCTTTAAATAGTAAATAAATTATAACTTTTTTTGGAAACTTTCAAGTATATGATTATACTCGTATCATCATGATATATCATTCCAGTATATAATATCAGAACCCATGCCTAGAAAAAATACTCTGTAAAGCTGTACAATACATCCTAGTTAAACTTTTGTGTGTTTTGTGTTACAATGTTTTGGAAATCAAGTCGCCAAAACAAATTGCAACCGGGCGAAGCTAGTACTTACTTACTACTACTACTACTACTAGTACTTACTCGCTAGTAAATGATCAATCACACTAGAAAGCTTGGGCTTCGGAGTGCGGAAGTTATATTTTTTGGGTTTTATTATTCGGTTCGTGGTGGAGGGCTTACTTAGAAAGTATTTTAGACTAGTTTAATTCTGTGTTTGTGTACCGTTACCGCTGACAAATAGCATCAGCAGCTAACCGACTGATTCAGGCATTACTCGAAATATCATCTTATAATCTAGAATTAGATATCTGGTGTATGTCCGCTTATGAGTAGTTTTGGGTTTAGTTACTAAAAGGTTAAATAAGCGTGAACAACGAAAATGGTATTGGAGCTCGTTCAAATAGTTGAACGAGCACGTAAGCAGACGTATTATTTTATTATTACGTATTTTTGTTCGACTCAAAGCGTAAATTTAGCATAGCTCTCACTCGTTTCGTATGCATACGTACTTAAATATTATATATTAAAACAAGAATAGTTAATAAATAAATACTGCTATATAGTAATCACCATTTGTCCAAACCATCACAAAAAATAAGTAAAACAAAGAACCCCCTTCCTACCACCACCCTTCGGTGCTTGCGTAATAATTGAAGGAAAATCTTTTATAGAGATTTAAAAATAAATTGCTTCGCGATAGCATAGCCTTATCAGACATACGATGACAAATTTAAAGAAAAAGTTCTAGCCGACCTGACGAATGGCAGCACACCCGCAACTATTCAAGTTATTGAAAAACTTTTCTCTAAAATGTTATCTCAATTTTTTTTTTGCCTCGTGATTGTTGTGTGGGCGGATAATTTTATAGAAGTAAAAGGATTCCAAGCGCACAGTAATTACTTAGCTGGGTATTTATTACTACATGCATATTCTTTTATATCAGTTTCAATATGTTCTAAGTATTCAAATGTTTGTTCTGTGTCTGGGTGTTCTGTATGTATTATAAGTATGTATTTACAAAAAAAAAAGTATTTATGTATTCTATCAGTTATCTGACTTCCATCACACAAGCTAGTCATAGTAGTCATCATAGTTTGGGGTCAGATGGCGCTGTGTGTAATGTGTCCTACGACATTTATTTATCTATTTATTTTTTTTAGTTTGCACTAATGCTATACTTAGTATTCTTCCATGTGACAGTCTTCTGTGGAATGGCTGACCGCAGCTTCGGTTCTGCCACCGAATTGTAATCTACATCGCTTCAAACAAAGGATAAATAAGGTCCTTGAAGCTAGGCAACGCTCTGACAATGCCCCGGGTATTGCAGGTGTCCATAGGCGCCGGTGACCACTTACCATCGGTAACACGTAGCTTGTTTGCCACTTTTTCACATTAAAAAAAGTAGTGGTAGTGTCGCGCGCCACCACGGCCCCGCCCCCTCAGTCCCCGCGGTCCCCCCGCGCAGTGTGGGCTGATCTGTAGACGGTTGCAGCTCGTCGTCCTCCCCCAGCGCGAACATCCCGCTCATGCGCATCGTGCAGAGCGTGAAACACACCAAGAAGCGAGACGGCCAGTGGCTCAAAGAAGGCTGGCTTGTGCACTTCACCAACAAGGATAAAACGGTGAGACACTTTTTTTAAATAGTTGACAGGCAAAGTGTGCGACCACAGCGTGCCTGATGTTAAGTGACGGTGTAGGCGAAGACGGTAAATACACCTTGCCTGGAATGAAACTGACTTACAAGTGGCTGCAGGAATACGCCGATTGGTTCTTGAAGGTAGATTTTTTTCTTACGATGTTTTTCTTGACCGCCAGCTCAAGCTCAATGTTGGGGTTAGAGTCACGCCCATCGACGTGTGAACCGACCGATTTTGTATTATAAACTTTAGATGAGCCTTAACTAATTTCTAGGATTTCTAAAAAAAACCGTTTAATTTTCGTTTTGGGAGTTAATTTAGTGGAAAAGATTTCCAATCAAGTCTGTTACTTAAAAAGTAAGCAACGGTTTGAAGCAATACCCTTGGTACAGAGGAAATAATTTCCTCAGTTGTCATGTTTTGTTAATGTGTCCAGATAAAGCGTCACTACTGGCGGCTGGACAGCAAGTCCATCACGCTGTTCACGTCGGAGCACGGCTCCAAGTACTACAAGGAGATCCCGCTCAACGAGGTGCTCGCCGTAGACACGGCTCGCCAACCGCATCCCGGTAACTAGCTTCCTCTGACTCTACTCTGCACCAATCTACGACTCTTAACGTCTTTATTTTTATTTTTTTCATTTTTTTATCATGTTACTTTTGAAATCATTCGGTAAATCTCCACATTTGGCAAATCTGGACATCCTGTACCGTGCAGCTACAACATAAAGCGTTTTAAAAAGGGTGTTTATAAACATCAGGCAGGGTGTGGTCAAATGCAAACCTACTTTAAAAAAAAAAACGTTTTTTGGGTTGGCAACGCAACGACGACATCCCCAATACTGCAGGTGATTGGCAACGGTGAGCTTACCATCACGCAAACCGTCTACTTGATTACAGTTCTTCATATAAAAAAAATACAGAGATTATTACCCAACTGCTCTGTGGTTTCTTACATGTTCTAAGGATCCCTACAAAACGATTTGAATTAAATTTAAGTTTGTGCTGCCAATAAACATTAAATGTGTACGTTTTGTCTTGCCCTAGAATGCCCCACGGAAAGCTCAGGTATGCACAGAATTACAAGTTACAACACGGAAACTAAATCAAATTTTGAGGACATTTACTTACTAATCTTCCGTCCCAGGCTTTTAGTGGATTACCAACTAAACGGATGAAGCTCGCTTAAGTATACCCGTCTATAGAACCGTGTAGGCTTTATGATTAGATTACTACTTTACTATTACTTTAGATTAGCTTTAGAACTTTTGAGACTAACTATCGAAAGTCTCAAAATAATGAGCGCCAAAGCAGCGATGCCCCGGACTTGGTTTTGATACTCAAAGTTCTGTGTATCGCTGCAATGGTCATTGACATGTGTTATCTCCTACCGCCAGGAGAGTCTCTCTAGTTTAATTACTTTTATACTAAAAAAAATATCTTAGAGCTAGATCTGTGAAAGACGACAGGCGCCAAATACTCGCGGAAAGCAGAAGACCGTGCCATTTGACGTTTTTCTTTTTCGATAACGGAGGAAGCTTATTATTCTTGGGGGGACAGCCCGGTTAGTAGAATGTTGCAACAAATAAAACCTCGGTCCCGACGGAGAAAATATGTATAACGGACCTCCAGAAGAAAACGTAATGGACTTCCAAATGAAAATGTGTCGGACTTCCAGAAAAAAAACGTAATTTGTATCGAAGAGGCATCTAGCAGTAGAGAATTTTTATTTATTTAGTTATAGCATAATATGCTGATGTACTCAATATTCTGTATGTCTGTGTGTGGAGGAATGTTCAACGATGTACGATTTACGTCTGTACATGTGGTGAGCAGGTACGGACATAATGCACTGCTTCGAGGTGCGCACGGTCAACGTGGACTACCTAGTGGGCGTGGACCCAGCAGTGGGCGGCGCGGCGCCGCTGCCGCCTCCCGACTCTGGCGTGGGCGCCTACCTGGCGCGCTCCTGGGAGACTGCCATCCGGCACGCCCTCATGCCTGTCACCCATCACTCCGGTCAGTACTCACATCTGCCCTGTATTTATAAACATTCCCACTGCTGGAAGCGGGGCTGTTCTCAATTGGAGTTTGTGTTAATGAGTTTTTGTAATGCTAATCTCGACTAAAATAGAATACAGGACTATTCATAAAGCAATAATAAGCTTGTAAATCACACCTTCACATGATATTGATAAGGAAGACATTTCGCGGCACAGGTTTCCCTAGTGCGAAATCGAAGCTGCTTGTCTATGTTGTATTACTACTATTTATGGTTCTGCTATAGAAATGTAAAGTGTAGATATGCAGGTTTTAAGGTAGCGACAATACTAAAAAAACCTGTGGCTTGGGGATATTTCTTTACTTAATCGATATGCAAGGTTTTTTATATGTTTATTATTTACGCTCGACAGACACCGGCTGGGTCCGTGTCCTTGTCAACTTTTTAACTAATTTCACATCACACATCATCAGCCATAGGACGTCCACTGCTGGACATAGGCCTCCTCCTGGGGGGTCTTGCCAATACTCGCCACGCTTGGCAGGCGGGTTGGCGAGCGCAGTTAGGTGTGATTGTTCAAGGAATACGCTGCTGCCCATCTTACGGATTACATCCCTTAGCCGACTATTACGGCAATCACGGGTAGTGAGGGTGGGGTACTATTCTTACGCTGGCACCACCACGGCAAAACTAATTTAACTAATTTGATAATTGTTAATTTGATAATAATTCAGGGAGTAGGGAGGTACAGGGTTATAAGGTTTAGATGTACCTACTATGCCGAAAGAGGGGCATTGCACCGCTCCTTACTAAATACATTTATCACAACTCTGAAAACGCAAGAATATCCAGCTTTATATAGAAAAAGTTTGTTGATACGTATAGGAAACACCTGATTTAATTTCGCGGTGTTAGAGTTGTACCCGAAGCTTGTAACTCTGTATGTCGAAATGTCAAGTGTCGGTGGCGAGTAGTGAGCGTGTTGTTTGCGGTGCAGCGGAGAGCGCCACCGCGTGCGGCGGCGCGGAGGGCGCGGGCGCGCGCGCTGCCGAGATGGCGCAGGTGTACCAGATCTTCCCGGACGAGGTGCTCGGCTCGGGCCAGTTCGGCATCGTGTACGGCGGCCTGCACCGCCGCACGCGCCGCCCCGTCGCCATCAAGGTACACTAGAACAGATACATCTTTGGGGCCGTTCAAGTATTACATAAGCACCGAAGAGGCTTTGCCTATTTTTGATGACAGGGTTCTCAATGGTGCAATGTCATATAAATTACGCTGATTGCTTATTTTCCTTTATATTGGAAACTATTCACTAAACTGGTCGTTACATAAAGAAAATATCGGGAAGCATTTGTCACAAGCAAAAATTGTTATGCACGATCTTCTCGAAGTGAACCCTGCATGCACACGAATAATTACGTTGAGGTACACTACTCGTAAGTATAAAGTGAAGTGGTGGAAATTGTTGTGAATTAATGATTCGATTATTTTTCTTGTGTAGTGTTTTCTACTTGTTCTTGAATCCCCTAGATATTTTGGCCGCCTGGAAGAGATTGCTTTTAGCGATAAGGCCTATATAACACCTATATCAAACCTGCCGTCAAACACTAGTATGTGAACATTACTATGTTCCGCTTTAAAGGATCAGGATTATACGTATGTACATGGAAAGTGGGAAAGCGCCCCTGGCGGCAGTAAATAGTATGTTACTATCTGTATAACTTAAGAAATAAGGAACAATTGGACATCCCATGGACTAGGTAATGTAAAATAAATTACCTCCTTTTACCAAATTGGATTTTAAAACATTTAAACAGACACTAAATCATTTTTTAAAGCAATTCATTTTACTATTTAAATGAATATTTTTTTTTTATATTTTTTTTTTATAACTAATAGGCTTGCGTTTGACCGCCATCTCACCTGGTGATAAGCGAAGATGCGGCCTACGGTGGAGCACGCTCGCCTAGAAGAAACCGATTCACTCGCGACTTGAAGGCACCCAGATTGTATTTATCGGGGAACACCCACTCGGGCAGCAAATTCCATTCTCTAGCGGTTCGCACAATGAAGGTAGATTCGAACCGCTTAGTTCGAGCTTTTGGAATATCGACCATGAAGCGGTGTCGCTTTTTAGAGCTCCTGGCTGTCCGATAGTAGAATGGGCAAGCTGGAATTAGGTCATGTAGATCTGAAGCGCACTCGCCAAAGTTATCCGGTAGAAAACCGACAGAGAAGCGACTTTGCGACGATGTTCAAGGCTTAGGAACTTTTTTCGAACAAGCGCATCATCGCTAATAAGTCACTTAGCTCGTTTCTCGATGGATTCCAACGCCTCAAGCTGGTACTTGGCCGATCCGTCCCTAAGGTGCGAACAGTACTCCATGCATGACCGAACTTGTGCTTGGTATAATGTAAGCAACTGTTCCGGCGTGAAGTACCGTCGCACCTTCGAAAGGATACCCAGCTTTATATGTCAATGAATCTCTCAGAAACTTCTTTTTTTTTTAAATTTGGAAATACAGTGAATTTAATAAAGTGCTACTTATTATCAATTTTTTAAACAGAAAATATTATTTGATTTAATAAAATACCTAAAATTTAATTTTAAGACGCTTTTTTTGTTCGTTATTAAAAAGACTTGCCTGTAATAATCGTAATTATTTATGGCTAAAAAATTGTTCTGATTCTTATGTTTGGCTGTGAGGTGTGAGGCCATCTGTCAGTCCATCCGTCGTATTTTGAAGTGTGTGCTACGAGTCATTATAAGATCCACATCATAGTTATTCGTTAACAAAATAAAGTAACGCATTAATTTGCCTCATGAGCAAAAATTTAAGCTTATACTATTTCCCCAGGTGATAGACAAGCTCCGTTTCCCGACAAAGGAGGAGGCCCAACTGAAGAACGAAGTGGCGATCCTGCAGAACCTGTCTCACCCTTAAGCTTATACTATTTCCCCAGGTGATAGACAAGCTCCGTTTCCCAACAAAGGAGGAGGCCCAACTGAAGAACGAAGTGGCGATCCTGCAGAACCTGTCTCACCCCGGCGTCGTGAACTTAGAGCGGATGTTCGAGACGCCCGAGCGGATATTCGTCGTCATGGAGAAGCTGAAGGGAGACATGCTCGAGATGATCCTGTCGCACGAGAAGGGCCGTCTCACGGAGAGGATCACCAAGTTTTTGGTAGCGCAGGTCAGTCTCTAACTAATTTTTAAAAAAACAATGGTATCTATAGTATTACCAAAGTAATCACGGATCGCCCGCGGGATGAGGAGGTAGGTGGGGCAGCGTGATGTTCAGATGTTGCAGGGTACAAGCGCAGGGCACCGCTGTCACGTTTGATAGTTCGCTTGCGGCTCTCGCGGCGACCAGTCGACTTATTGGTTCCGGACGCTTTGAAGGATGATACACACGACAAGCTCAAACAAGCGATCGATCCCAAGAAAAATGGTTCTAAAAAATTTTGGAATAAAATTGGCAGCCAAATAAACAAATAGCTTACAATGTTTATTAATTTTTTTAAGATCAAAGTTCTTCAGAGTATAGAGAAGACATTAATACATCTAGTTTGTTACCTCATAACTCTATCATTTTAATTTATCTATATGGTTTTAAAAATCAATAGTTTTTAATATCAGCAGTTCATAGATACATGCAAAACTATTAATTCAACGCAAACCTATTACATCAATCGATAATTATCTCACGACATATCTCGTGTGCACTGATCACGTGTCCTTGCGCTGTCGACACCCGCCTCCACCTACCTCCTCATACCGCGGGCGATCCGTGATTACTTTGGTAGTGCTATAATTAAGCTTTATCTATCTATATCTTTAAACGAGCAATTCTTGTATATATATATATATATATATATATATATATATATATATATACTGAATCTCGGAAACGGCTCCAACGATTTTCATGAAATGTTGTATCCAGGGAGTTTCGGGGGCGAAAAATCGATCTAGCTAGGCTTCATTTTCAGAAAACGTCGTTTTATCCATGTTTTCAGCCGAGCAATGCTCGGTCAACCAGGTACTTTTCTTAATGCGTACAGCACATGAATGGAACTCATTGTAGATAACAAAGAAGCCGTTGTTATCTGTGAAGTACAATTTTGATGTTTTTAGGGCTACAATATTTTTTTTGTGAACTTGCTCTATCCTCGGCCGCAGCGTCGCTTTCCATCAAGCGAGTTGGTGGCCAAAAAAACTATATAGGTAAAAGTAATGAGACTATTGAAAGGCTTCTGATGGTAAGTCCATGACCACTGCAGCGGTACCTAGAACTTTGAGTAACAAAAAAGCAGAAGGTAGTCTAGGTAGAAAGAGAGTACCATCTAGATAACTGCTTCTTTGAAAAAAAATGTTGTGTTGTGTCAGATCCTCGTGGCTCTGAAGCACCTGCACGAGAAGAACATCGTGCACTGCGACCTGAAGCCGGAGAACGTGCTGCTGTCTTCGGACGAGCGCTTCCCGCAGGTGAAACTCTGCGACTTCGGGTTCGCGCGCATCATCGGCGAGAAGTCCTTCCGGCGCTCCGTCGTCGGCACGCCCGCCTACCTCGGTACACACGCTACACTACTACTCTACACTTCTACTCTTTCAGCATAATGTGCGCACTAAGCCTTTCGAGTCCACATTCTTTATTCGCACAGCGAGGATGTGGAACTCTTTGCTGGAATCTGTGTTTCCTTAAAAGTACAATATGAGTGTCTTCAAATCAAGAGTAAACATGTTCCTTCTAGGTAAGCGTGTTCCATCCTAGACAACATCGTTGCTTGACATCAGGCAGGATGTGGTCAAACGCGAAACTATTACGTATTTAAAAAAATATATATAATAACAGTCATCATAGATATCATCTAGCTTCCAATCTGAAGACCCTGAACCCCATGACACTACTTCACCGGATAATTAAAGTGACTTATGTAGTTAAGCGTATTAACAATAAATAAATTAATAATAAATATCATAAGACATTTCACACAGCGTCATCTAGCCCCAAATTAAGCGAAACTTGTACTATGGAAACCAGATAACTTTTTTTGTTTGTTGTAAATACATACTTATAATATACCGGGTGTTTGGTAGAGGGTTAGACAAACCGAATGGGTGTGGTCGGGGACACATTTGGAGAATACAAGTTGGCCAAAAAAAATCCCTGACCACCTATTTTTTTTAAAGATTTTTTTTTTGCGAGTTTCCCGTTTTTCTCCGAAATTTTACCTATTAACGACCATAACTTTTGTAAAACCTGTTTTGGACCGGATGTTTTTATTTGAGTTTGATCTGATACATCTTCAGGTTATGCAAAGCAGAATTAGATACAATTCAGGGCTAAATAATCGATACAGAGCTTGTAAACTGGAAAAAATGAAAGAAATTTTACCTCAAAGGTCAACTTTGACATTAATCTAAAAAAAACCACTAGTATTTTCGAAGGTAATATGCTTTAAAATACTTCTCTATTCATCACTTATTACAATGGCATACAAAGTTGGTATAAAACTTATCAGCTTGTGGAGTAAATGAAGTAAAAGAGAAAATCAAACAACATTAATAAAAACAAAAAATTACGTTTATTGGATATTCTGTTCGAACACAGCTCCTCTATTACGGATACAAGCGGCGTATTGCTTTAGTCGTTGTATTAAACGTCATTTCAGCTCTCATTTTTGAGAAGGCATCGTTTATTCTTGTCACCAATTCTTCCTTCGTGCTAATTTCTACCTCGTAGACCAACTCTTTAGCACTCCCCCAGACACAAAAATCAAGCGGTGTTAGGTCTGGGGAACGTACGGGTCATTCGATCGGGCCTCGTCTCCCAATCCAAGAATTGGGGAAAACGTTGTATGCCAGATTGCTAATCACAAAAAAAAACCTTAAAAAAAAAAAATAGGAGGTCAGGGATTTTTTTTGGCCAACTTGTATTCTCCAAATGGGTCCCCGACCACACCCATCCGGTTTGTCTAACCCTCTACCAAACACCCGGTATACAGAACACCCAGAACAAACATTTATCGTCATATAAATATTTGACCCGGTGGGAATCGCACCCACCCCTACAGCTCTTGAAGCAGATATTCTACCAAATGATCTAACAGGAAGCCGTTAGTCTGGCAGTAACAAACAAGTAGTCCTGAAGCTGACTGTCGCGATAAACGTTTCCTACACACATCACAACAACGAATCAAAAAATGTCCACAGACTCGACGTAGTGACGATTTACTTTAGGCAGTGTATAGATGTACAAAGCTGAATCGCGCCACTTGGCGTGTATCAAAACGCTAAGATAGGGTGAAGATACACAATGCCATGTTCTTTTTTCACAATGTCCATCAAGTGACTCTCAAATCGTCATTCACAAGCAACGTAACACGTGTTCAGGTTTTAATAGATGTTCTTTGTCAGCGCCGGAGGTTCTTCGCAACAAGGGATACAACCGGTCGCTGGACATGTGGTCGGTCGGCGTGATCATCTACGTGTCTCTGTCCGGCACGTTCCCGTTCAACGAGGACGAGGACATCAACGAGCAGATACAGAACGCAGCCTTCATGTACCCGCCGACGCCCTGGCGAGAGATCTCCGCTGAAGGTAACGCACAACATCGGCCGCCACTTGTGGCACTAGATCATAAAATGCTTTCGTTTTCTGTACTTATTTCTGGTGTAAAAGTTTACTTGGTGGTAGATATCCATACCAGGAGGTTGTCTAGGTACCAGCGCATTATCAGATATTCTGCCTCCAAGCAGTAGTGCGTAAGCATTACTGTGTTTGAAGGGTACTGCAGCTAGCGAATTTACAAGGCTGTTGAGACTAACCATTGAATGTCTCTAAATAATGAGCGCCAAACCAGCGATACAGTGGACTTTGTATTGGTACTCTAAATTCTGTGTATCGATGCAATTGTCATGGACAGGCGTTACCTACCTTATTATCTACCTTAGTATAGTTATATAGTATTATCTACCGTACCTTTAGGAGAGCGTTTCGTTCGTCTCATTACTTTTACATTAAAAAAAAAATCATATCTATCTATCCTATACATGACACCCGACACAATATTTTTGGACTAGGCCTAAATGGTATAAAGTAATGAGACGATGAAGACGCTCTTATGATGGTGAAAGTTATCCCCTGGTTATACAGAGAACTTTGAGTATCAAAACAAAGTCCAGGACATGGCCCTATTGGCGCTCATTCCGAGACATTCGATGGTATATTATGACACTAGCTGCAGTGTCCTTCAGACTGGAACATAGTACTAATAATTGGTAGCAAAATATATGATATAGCAGTGGTTCCTACCTAAAGTCGTCGACGACTTGCTAAGGAGATCTACCACCACGGCTAGACGTATACTGCATTCGTAATAACAATCTAACTCACAAACAAAGGTTTCAAACGTGTAAATTCACTAAATTCAAAACGAACGTAAATTTATCATTATTGTAATACTTTCGTGGTGATAGATGCCATATATCTTTTATGCTTTACCTGAGCAAGCGTGCACAAAACACGCACGGCGTTCGAATTTGTTCCACAATTTTAAAAAGGTTAGGTATCCCTTGGCGCTCTATATAAATTTCGGAAAGAAAAGCTGTGAGCCCGATTTTTCATTGTGTAAATTATATAGTACAAAGAAAAATCAACCCCAGTAACATCTGATCAAATATAGTATAGAGGGTATTTTAGTTACACGAACAAATAACATTATGCAACTGAATATCAAATTGTTGTTGTTTTCTTACAGCGATCGACCTGATCAACAATCTGTTGCAAGTGAAGCAGCGCAAGCGTCTGTCTGTGGACAAGTCGGTGGCGCACGCGTGGCTGCAGACGCGACAGGCGTGGGAGGACCTGCGCGCACTCGAGGCGCGCGTCGGCACGCGCTACCTCACGCACTGCAGCGACGACGCGCGCTGGCATACCGAGCACTGACCGTGAGTACACTGCCGGCGACACGACCACGCGTGGCTAACAGGCGTGTCCACGTGCTACCTCGCGCACTGCAGCGACGACGCGCGCTGGCATACCGAGCACTGACCGTGAGTACACTGCCGGCGACACGACCACGCGTGGCTAACAGGCGTATCCACGCGCTACCTCGCGCACTGCAGCGACGACGCGCGCTGGCATACCGAGCACTGACCGTGAGTACACTGCCGGCGACACGACCACGCGTGGCTAACAGGCGTGTCCACGCGCTACCTCACGCACTGCAGCGACGACGCGCGCTGGCATACCGAACACTGACCGTGAGTACACTGCCGGCGACACGACCACGCGTGGCTAACAGGCGTGTCCACGCGCTACCTCACGCACTGCAGCGACGACGCGCGCTGGCATACCGAGCACTGACCGTGAGTACACTGCCGGCGACACGACCACGCGTGGCTAACAGGCGTGTCCACGCGCTACCTCGCGCACTGCAGCGACGACGCGCGCTGGCATACCGAGCACTGACCGTGAGTACACTGCCGGCGACACGACCACGCGTGGCTAACAGGCGTGGCCACGCGCTACCTCACGCACTGCAGCGACGACGCGCGCTGGCATACCGAGCACTGACCGTGAGTACACTGCCGGCGACACGACCACGCGTGGCTAACAGGCGTGTCCACGCGCTACCTCGCGCACTGCAGCGACGACGCGCGCTGGCATACCGAGCACTGACCGTGAGTACACTGCCGGCGACACGACCACGCGTGGCTAACAGGCGTGGCCACGCGCTACCTCACGCACTGCAGCGACGACGCGCGCTGGCATACCGAGCACTGACCGTGAGTACACTGCCGGCGACACGACCACGCGTGGCTAACAGGCGTGGCCACGCGCTACCTCACGCACTGCAGCGACGACGCGCGCTGGCATACCGAGCACTGACCGTGAGTACACTGCCGGCGACACGACCACGCGTGGCTAACAGGCGTGGCCACGCGCTACCTCACGCACTGCAGCGACGACGCGCGCTGGCATACCGAGCACTGACCGTGAGTATACTGCCGGCGACACCACCACTAACAGTACCACGCGACACGTCAAGAACTGCAGCGACGACGCGCGCTGGCATACCGAACACTGACCGTAAGTACACTGCCGGCGACACGACCACGCGTGGCTAACAGGCGTGGCCACGCTACACGTCACGCACTGCAGTGACGTCGCGCGCGGCCACGCCGACCACTCACCCTAGCTACACAAGCGTGGCCAAACCTCAGAAAGAGAAGAGAGACCTTTCACCAATAACAAAACCGCTTATTGCATAAACACCATAGAACCTTTGTGACAAATCTACACGCCGGCCGCCCATATGTGTTTTTATAAGTATTATTATATGGTACCCTGAAGTGTCACGTTTCCAAGATTTTATGGAGCAATTATAGCTCGGTAGTCGGCTCTGTCGTTTCACACGCCGAAGAGAGTGGGTTCAAATCCCTACAAATGAGCTTGAGCTGCACGTAAAGGAAAAAATCTTGAGGGAACCATAGCATGGTGGTAGGGTACTTTCTAGCACCCTTAAGTTGAAAATCTGCCGCCAAGCACCTAACGGTGTGTTCCAGCATCCTCGCTTGAGAGGCAGTTCTATATCAGGCTAGTTATATTTATCAACTTCGAGTATCCTCTATCTTAATACCAAGTGAACTGTTATCGAACACCCAGCATGTCGACCACAAAAATAAAAAAGAGATGCCGAAATATGATCATATACATATTCAAACCGCATTGCTCTGTGTCCAGATCGGAGAAACCTCCGGACGGGGGCCGGCGCGCGGTGCTCCGCCACTGCGTGTGGCACAAGTGGAAGAAGCTGCTCGTCCGAGTGAGGTAGGCCATTGGCAGCCAGCTCCCCCACCAACAGCACGAAACGAAGACGCCACGCGACTGGTACGCTTACAAAAGCTGTACTTTTTATTCGAACCGACGTGTCTTGGTGTCCGATATCGCCCAAAGGCCTCTACACATTGAATTCGCTTGCCAGGCGGCCTGACCCGATACAAGTCGGAACAATTAGTAAGAAAATTCAGCGCGAGACGACGCAAACAAGTGGACGCTTCTCTTTAAAAGCCTGTCCTTTGCTATCGTTGTTATTATTTCTGTTTGTTATCGCAGGGTTTGTCTGCGAGATGATCAAATTTTAGCAAAACAAGACTCAACAAATACATAGATAGAAAGCTAGATTAGTACCAATTCTATAATACAGTGATACCCAATAGATAAGTCCTTTGATTCGAGCGGAGTAGAATGTCGCAGAAAACGGATCTTTTTCCGACAGAAGCCAAAAAGGGAATCATTCTACAACAATCTGCCCTAAAATCTGACGATCTTATTGCTGTTCCCTTAGGTACCCACGAGAAGCTATGCGACTGCGAACCTTATTGCGCAGGTATACGTTATGCGGTAGCGTGGCTTTTTTGTGAGCGCCGGGCGGGAATGGCAATTGCTGGAGTACGGGGCTGTATTCGTAAAATGAATGAACATAATTTTGACGTGCGATGTAGAAGATATTGGTAAATTGAACTTTCCCATGAATATCGTTCCCCTGCTCCGGTACGTTACAATTTACTTTTTGGGTGGTACTGTTCTTAGCTTGCATTTAAAGTTGTTTTTTTCACGGTTGTACCCATCATTCCTTCACAAGTTTAATAGGTAATTTTATAAAATATTATTATAATTCTAATTTATTTACATATCGCTTAATTTGTAATTGTATATGGATGTTAAGTTTTGGCGGGTAGTTTATAAATGTATGTTATGTCGTTAACAAATGCAGCTTGATGTTTCTTTTTACTAGATTTTTTGTGGCAATTTTTGTCGGGTTACTTATATTTTTAAGATAAATGCAAAACAATTGCCTAAATATTATGACCTATATAATTGTAGCTGTATTGCAAGTTACAAATTATAAAGTATATGTTTAACTATACCACTCACTACTAAAGTAGGTTAGACCCTTATCTATAAGAATATTTAACTATCTTAGCTAGATCATTCTAAACTTTGAGATGTTATAAGTAACTGTGTTGTAAAGCATTCAGTGCAAAAAAAACAAACATTTTGTTAGCAAGAATGGCTACGATCGCTCCATTTGTATTATGTACTTTATGCTTCAATTTATTTTTTAAAAGTACTCGAAGGTTTTTCGTTTATATCTTTTGACTTTTACCACAGATTACCCGTTATAGATTCCATGCGTAAAACTTTACAAGAGATAGTGATGAACTAATTTATATTGAAATAGTATGGAATCATACATTTGGTGAAGACAACTTTAAATATGTATCCGAAATATTCGTTAATATCTAAAACTAAACTCTGTCTCCTTTTCTCACTGCAGTAAGCAGTTGCGGACACGTGTTTCGTTTCTCTTCTCTATATTTCTTGAATACTTAAAATGAACTTCCGCTAAGTAACGCCTGAATCAATTAATGAAATTATAATTAAACTGCAGACGAATTGACATCATTTTACACTCATAAAAAAGTCTAATACTGACATGGCTTGGCTCGGTCCTCACAGTGAGACTCGTGTCAAACGTTGTCACTCATTGTCTTTGGGTTGGTAAAGATCTCGTATAGCGATATCTATCCGGGATAATCTTTTGGTTTATTTTAGATATTAAAATAATGTGCATTACAGGGCAACATTGCCTGAATACCTAACGGCCTAATAGATATTGTAGTTACTAATATTTGCCAATAGACGTAGTTCGGGGTAAGCGAGTCATATTTTTGATTGGATATTTTATGAGGGAGTTATTTATCAAAACGAGACTTCCTGTAACGGAAGTTGTAATTAGTTTGCATTGCAATTTGCTTTACCTCACAATAAATTAAGAGATATTAACTATCGGCGTAGATGTAAAAGCTAGTTCTTATAGGCTAAGTGACCGGTCCTAATGTCAGAGTTGATGATGTTCTAGTGCCTCTGATATTGGTTGACAGTTGCTTTCATAGTGAAAAAAATAATTATTGACAATTTTACGTGACAATCGACTCACAAAATCGCTCAGTTGTAAATATTATCTAAGCAGGTACATACATAACTATCCGGACAAGACAATAATCAAATAAAACAAAACATATGCTTGGATTCTTTTTTATATAGCAGATATATACATCTACAAGAAAACAAATAATCACAAAAAAAAACATAAATTATCCATAACAATGATAATTAAAAATATTTCTCCACAATACAATCGTAATGTAATCGTATGAAAAACATATACATACATGAATTTTATCTAAACGCTTTACAATAAATTTATAACATAACCGAATTTTGAAGATCAGTGAGAATCAAGCTGTGCCAACATTTTCGATTTATCTACGTCACTCACGTAAACACATACTCGAAGATAATTTTTATAGAGAAATATTCAGATAGTTTATATTATAGAATATGTAGTGCTACAATCGCAGTTATTATAAAATGTTTAACAAATGTGAGATTATAATATATGGGACCTATATTAAGATGTATACGCCCCAATTAAGTACATAATTATGAAGTTAAATAGTTTATGTCGATTTTGTTGTTACATTCTTTAAACCGATATTCGGTCAGTCTTCTGTTTCGAGCGATGAGTGCTAGTATAGAGATGTCGTGGACTTTTCTTTTTTGGCCTGTTCTACTCAGTTGTTATCATAAAATAAAAAAAAACAGTTTTAGAAATGTCGAATTTCGTTTAGGAAATGTGACAACAAAATCGCCTTCGTTGCTGCTGTTTTAGTAATTTATCCATAGACAGAGAAAGCCATAGACTAATGACTTATCTTTTTGGAATATAAGGCAAACAACATTTATATACGCACAATATTTGCTGACCTGAAAGAATAAGCCGCACAAACAGGATTAAAAGTCATATCTTCTGTAACTTGTTGAATGACTGTAACTTAAAAATACATATATGGCTTTCTCTGTCTACAATTTTGTTAAATAATTGTTGTTTTTATTTATTAAAAATGACATGATATTGTTTATGACAAAGTGTAAACTCATGTTACATTGCCTGTAAATGACTGATTGTTATTTATAAACGTTAAGGCTACATGTCTTCACAAATTTCGTGTGTCACAAACTCTGAAGTCGTTTTTATAGTGAATACGTGTAGAAAACCCCACACACACACACACCCACACTCCTGTGCGATACACACTGTCATTCCAAACTGTAAACTTTAACAACTTTACTGTGATCATTTTATATTTTTTATTATGTTTACATTTGTCCTTCCAACTTTCAACGTCTGTGATCTCTCGACTATTTTGACACGTTTTTATTGAAGCGACTTTTTTTTATTTGCGTCTGACTTTTGATGCAATTCCGTATTTTATATTCCCCTCATCCTACTGCTGATGCTGCTGTAACACTAGTGAAGTACCAGCGAAGGTCGTGACAGCTCATCAAGAGTTAGATAGCTTCAATGTACCGGGTGTAAGGAAACTTTCCAAAAGCTTAAGATTAAATACAGTTTCCGATTTTAGTATCTAATTACCAGATATTGTAAATTATATGTAAATAATTAACAAAAACAATTATATTATAATATTATAATATATACAAGTAACATCAACTTTGAGGGCTTAATAAGATTGTTAATTTGTTATTGCATAAAAAAATCCTTGCATTTTTGCAATGTATTTAGCTAATTATACATTTATCGGCTGACTGTAGCGTTAACATAACGTCCTTCGGCGTCAGATTTTTTATTAGTATCTGTAAAATAAATAAAATCAACAGCAAGCACTATCACGTGCCAACGTTTTTGGAAGCGTTCCCTTTACACCCTGTTCTTAGTTTATAAATATTGTTAATAAATCAATTGTCAGACTTGCATTTTTAACACTGCATAGTTACATATTTAATATTTACAAAATAAGCTATTATTTTTATAGATTTTACTATGGAAACTGACGTAGTTTTGACGCATTTTTGTTTTACTTAGGCGGGATTACTCACGTTTAATTTTATAGGAAACTCCGACTATACTTTCGCCAGCAGATATGGCCGAAACTATAGTCGGAGTTTCATAAAATTAAACGTGAGTAATCCCGCATAAGTAAAACATTTTTTTCTTATAGATTTTTGTTTTAACTGTAATGTAACTGTTACATATAATTTGTCAATTGATCCTATATAGTACATAGTACAACCTCTAAGTAAGTACATGAGTACCCTATTTTCTCGGTCTAAAAAAAATAACTAAGTACATTAACTTTCTCTTCGTGATTATTGAATAGCTTTAACTTTATTCTATAGTATTATTTTATACTTTTTTTTTTACACTACGTATATATTTCGTTGAATCAATTCTAATAGTTTTGGGTAGCTTATTAAAATACGCTAGATTGATGGAAAAAAAATAACGCATAATATTTGGACCAACCAGATAGTTGAATATTTATTTTTTAATTTTGAATTAACATCGTTGGCAAAAAGTATAGTTAGGTACCTAATGAAGTGTCAAATATAACAGAATATGAATAATATTAATGTTTAAAAGGTTCATCACACGAAGCGTGTTTGTGTAAATAGAATATAAATATATCAACTTTGACGTGACCTTCGTTAACAAGGTTATGACATAATTTTTGCGAGTGTATGACACAGCCAAAGCTATCTATGACAAATTGAACCGGGCACTGTCATAGTCACTTACCACACCACCACTTTATGTAAAACTTTTTTGTAATATACTTTTTATGGTGTCAATAAAGAGTTATTGTATTGTAAGAAGCTATTTGCGTTCCGTTAAACGCAGACACGCTTCGTATGTAGACGGCAGTAACGTAAATGGTAGCGTAATAATGATAATTTATATGGAGCTATTTGATAATATTAATTTAAACGTAACGAACAACGGCGACTGTGGTTATAACTGTTGATATGTATGCCAGGGCGCGTGTGTTGCGCGTTTTATCATTTTGTTGGCTCGAAGGACCAGGACCAAATATTTGATGGATCGTTCGTATGATTTTCGCGTACGTATATGTCTGACTTTGGAATTAAAGTCAGCCTATTTTCATTACGGTAATTATTGGGACATAACTTAGATTTGATCGTGATTTAATTCGTCTTCAATAGTGATTTTTGAGTGTGTTTATAAGATAATTTGATCTTGGCTGCGGTGTGCTTACGTACTATATGGTAATCTTAACGAGAAGAAAAATTATTTGTATTGAAATTTAAATCAACCAATCGTAGCACCTATAAACATGGCAGCAAATGCTAAAATAGCGCAACACATGCTCCTGAAATGTTGATGTTGTAGCATAAGTGGTTAATATTGAGAGAACGATTTACAAATTGTGTTACTATGAATATTATTAAAATAAACGACGTTTTGAATATTTTTGTTGTTTCCTTTATTTAACGTCAATAACTTGCCATGCGGTTAATTCTTTTTACATTATCACAATGAATTGTATAAATACAAAAGTATTTTTCTAATGTACAACTTTGACACGCCCGGCGCCCGTGGCCCTGTCTCGTTGAGAGCTAGTTACCGTAAGCACGCAGCGGATAATCGTTCCCGAGAATGTAGACAACCATGCATGAGTTACCAACAACCTCTCAAATAAGGCACGAAATCTTTAACTCGAAACAAAAAGCTTTTTGTTTGAGTGATTTTCGCCGAGCCTCAACCTATAAGTGAAGATCAGACAACTTATTTTTTTTTTTGTATGTTATAGATCTACGTTTGGCCACCTACTCGCCTGATGGAAAGCGATGGTGCGACCGAACATGGAGCACGTTGATCTAGAAGAAATATATTTATTCTAGCCTTAAAAAAGCCCAAATTTTAGTTCATAGGAGACAAAAAAGCCGGCATGAGTTCCATTCATAGGCTGATCGTTCTTTAGTTTGATCCAAGAACTAGACATGGCATCACTGTTTCTACCATTGCGATAAGTAATGATCGAATGTTGGCAATGGTGTTTTTACTCACGTTTAATAACTCTGACTATCATATCTGTAGACCTTTTTTTTTATCAAGGAGTGAAAACTGACTACGACGCGCGCGCATTCTAGTAAGTAAAACAAAAAAATTAACAAATTCGCATATTGATATTGACACTGTTTTAGCCTGTCAACATTGTATTGAACAACGATTGAAATACTGCCACCTGAACTAAATTTAAAATAGACAATAGACAACACTTTATTTGTGACATAAAACATTTAACAAATTCATAATAATTCATAATTTTAATTTCATTGGTCTATCTAATGAATGAATCCTTGGTGTGGTTGTTAAATAAAAAAATGGGGTAAATATTAAAATGTTGTTTTCCCCTGACATAACAGTCTACTAAAGTACCTACAATGCGGCGGTGACATCGTCACACACCGTGAGTAGTTATGCCGCTGTCCCGTGCGCATAACATGTTGCTAGCGCTGGTGCTAGCGGCGAGCGTCGCGCCCGCCGCGCACGAGTGGGTCGAGATCTCACAGCAACACTACAGGAAACCTACACTTAACCAAGCGCATCCCACCACTGGAACTTTTTATCCTGCCGATGAGGAGACAAGCGACCTTGTGCAACATACCTCCAATCCTCCATACGAAGCTACAATACCTAACAATGCGCATAGAAATAGCCAAGATTCACAAAATAATGAAGAAAAACTTCAACTAAAAATTCCGGATACAATTTACCGGAATCAATCTATTTCAGAACATAATTGGAATAACTATAGAGCTAGTAATATTAAAAGAGTCGTCGGAAATGCGAAGATAAGAACTAATATCACGCCCGAATTTAGTATAGAAATATATGGTGAAGTAACTGAGAGTGCGCCAGAATTAGGAACCAAAAGCAAACTGAAGGATCAAGAAGTATTATCTGCGACTGTTGAACGAGTGTCAAATAAGGGGAATGTAAAAAGAGTGCAATTATCGAATACGCCTGTAAAATCACCTCATGTTACGCACAGACGACACGATATCAGACCAGGATCATCTGTCATAGATAACGAATTTAGTGATGAGTTTGAAATTGAAGCGGATATATTTAAAAATGTCCAGGACAAAACCGTAACTCCTTTAAATCAAGAAACGACTATATGGAAATATGATAGAATAGGTACGTCAACCAGTGATCCTACAACGATATTTAATGTGCATCAATTTGATAATATAAAGAAACAGAACAATAATAATCCAAGAGACAGGAAAAATAATACGAACGGTATTTCAATTGGTGAAAACAATCCATTGTCTATTGAACATACTAATAATGCTGTGAAATCAAAACTAATAGAAAGCGTCATGCAGGCGATGCCCAATTCTGTGGTCAAGAATAATAAAATTAACAAACATGAGGATGTTGAGATGGGAGAATTCACAACCAACGTGGATCCTGAAAGTAACGTTCCAAAAGCTCAAAAAGATAAACCAAATACCAAAACAAGCTCAAAAGGTGAAAAGGATAAAAAGGAAGAAATCAAAGTGAATACGATGGAAAACGTAATGAAGTTTGTAAAAGTTGTTGCTGATACGATTTCCAAAAATACAAAGGGCGTCAACGGAAAGGTGAAATATTTAAATCAGTTGAAGAATACCTTGCTTAGCAATATAAGTAAGTAGGTTTGTTTATTTTTACTGATAGTAATACATGATTTCATTAGGTGTCTAAGGTAATCACTTAGAAAGCTGTTGCATTATGACTACACAAAAACTTTATCTTTATTTTACTTTTTATTCGGGCTTAGAAAAGTGTATTATAAAGAAATGGTATTTTTTTTTTTTATTTCAATAATGGCTGATTTCATTACCTAAACAATCACATCTCTAAAAACATTGCATGTGCCAAGCGTGTTGTATAATAAAAACAATGTCAATCCGCTCAAAAAGTGATTTTCAATAAAAAATGTGGCGTTTCTAAATCTAATTTATGGCTTCCGTATATTGCGCAAATGCCTGTACTAAACTTACGCGCGAAGCACAAAACGTGCTATGGCTGAAAAATAATAGCTAAAGTTGTACTTAGCCATTTTATTTCCGGGGGGTTTTAGAGGAGCGCATCGAGGCGACTTGGCCAGACGACGCCGGCAAGGCAGCGCGCCGGACACGGTCACCGCGCAGCCACGTCGAGTTCCCCTCCTCCGAGAGCTCGCTAATGACCATCTCCTTCCTGACCTTCGCAGTATTCCTCATAAAATTGGTCCTGGTAAGTAAAAGCAACTACTAGTTTCACACGCGTTTTCGGAAGTTAGCCTACGTGTTAATATGAGATGTAAGCTATCCGCGTTCCAAATTTCATCTCAATCTATTAATCCGTTATTGTGGGTATAAAGTAACAAACATACTTTCGCTCAAATTACAATATAATATTGCACAAACAACAATATATTATTCCACTTAATTTTGCATTTTGTAGCGATGATAGCTCAGTGATTAGCGCGGTCAGTTCATACACCGAAAGCATGGGTTCATATCCCAATAATGAGCTTGAACTGCTGATGAAGGAAAACATCGTAAGGGAACCATAGCCTGCGGGTACTTTCTAGTACTCGGATTGTTACCTAGCACTCTTAAGTTGAATATCTGTCGCCAAACACCTAACGGTGTGTTTTGGCAGCCTCATTTCAGAGCCCGTTCCATTCCAGGCTATGAGTATTTACAATCTTCGACCACACCGTCACTTTACATCAGGTGAGCTATGGTCAAACTCTTAGCCTCTCAAACATTAAAAATAAAGGTCGGAAGCGCATATAATTACAAATTTGTAAGTACTTAAAAAGAGTAAATCCATTATAACCGGCCCTGGGCGATCTTGGACCATTATAACCGGACGCTGTCGATTGGAGTAAAGAGAACCTTTTTTAAAGACAAGTCCGGGCAACGTTCACATCACATTCGCACATTTGGTATATTTATTTATTCTCCGGACAAACGTTCAAAGGTTTTTTCAACGATATTTCCTTCATCAAAAAGCCAGCTGTGATCTGAGTTATGCACGTACCTATGTACATATAAACGTACTTAAACTTTTCCGGCGGGCACATGGAACGCCTAAGTATGAAACTTACACCTGCCTTTACCTCCTTAAACTTACAAAGCCGAATGCTTTTAAAATAAAAAATGTTAATGTATTTCCAGCAAGTCGTCCAGACGTACAAGAATAAAACAATGATGGTGGCGCCACTCGTGGTCGCGACCGCGGGACGCGCGCTGTCCAACTTGCACTGAACCTCCCTAATATTATTTAATTTTAATAAGTATAGTAAATAAACGCCTAATATTTTTCTCTTAGTTTCAATGTACGTACCTAAAATCAACAATAAAAAAATAATTTAGCAGCCTAGTGAAGTTTCGACAGCTTGAAGTTCCGGCAGCCTATTTGGGAGACTGGCTTCCGTTCTGAAGGTTCAAATCCCAGGGCACGCACCTCTCTGTGTCTTGTTCAAGTTATATATGTATTGCCGAAGACTTCAAACGCTGTAGGAAAACATCCTGAGGAATCTTACATGTCCGATAGTACTTAAAAAAAACTTTTCGAAGATGTGTGAAGTCTACCAACCCGCTCTTGGATAGCGTCCTTTAACCACAATATCAAATCAATTAATTGTCAAGCGGTGGTCAAACGCCAAGCCTGTCAATCACAGAAAACTATGCATGGCCCTGAGTGTTTAGTTCTACCACAGATACCAGTTCAATGATATCTAGCCATTAGTTAAATAGCCTGCTTCTTTGTTTTTGGCTTAGCACATGGTGTATTTGCTAGTGTCAAGTATTTCAATATTTTATGACAAATCAAGTATATAAATAAGTCTACGACAAAGTCACACGTAAGTCTTTGTTAGGTCCAATCGGTAGTCTTGCCAAAATAACGTACTTCAAGCATAGATAGTCTTGGAAGTGACACGAAAAGTTAAGTCTCACCACATTATGCTCTTTCCCACACTCACATGATATGCGTGACGCTATATCACTTTATAATTAAAACACCAATTTTATATGCATAAACATTTGAGTGTCAAATTGTACGCACAAATGTTGGCAAATAATTCCTACCTATTTTACGTAGTGTTTGATCTGAGTATTTTACAATATAGTACATACTTAACTTTCTGTCACTGACTTGTTTCACTTGATTTTATCGTTATAAAATACCAACTACTTAACACTGGCAGAATACCCAAAGTGCGATTCCAAAAATTAAGAAGAAGATAAAAAAGCAAAATAGCCGTGTTTGTTTTTGTTTGCGTTAGTAATAATTTATTTTTGGTAAGAAATAAGCGTGTTTCAATTGAATTAAATTTATATTTATGGTGGTTTATATCATCAGAGTTTGAATCATGAATATCGACACAGAACAAGTGTTTATTGTAAACACTACGGAACTTAGAGTAGATCAACATACACCGACACCCCTGCAGCGCGTTTTTGCAATGCCCTTGGCTGAGGAATCGATTCAGCGCGAAGGTAATAAATTCGTCCTTTTTGTACATAGCTTACGTGGTATAGCATAGTGGCTTAGCTCAACTAGGTAGTCCAAAGAGATCTGTAACTATCCAACAGATGGTGGTCTGGTGAGTCTCTAAATCGGTATTTGTTATTGGTAATGTCGTTTAGGGGACACATTAAGTTGTAGGTCTGTTGCTTCTATTATATTCTGTTGCTTCTTCTGCAATTTCTCCAGATGACTTAAAATATTGTACAATAATCAACTTGGAAAATTGTCGTGTGTTTCAAAATTCAACGGCAGGTAGGCACTGGATGATACTTTAATTGTTCCAGAACTGTTATGACCCCCTAAGAATCTCACCCTGTGCCCGTTTAACATTGAGTTTCAAGATACTGAATACGCTACTTAATATCATCAAAACTTTACTTGAAAAGAACAATAAAACTTGCGTAAAATCCCTCCCGTGTGGGTGTCTGTGATTAAGGACGGCTACTAGACCCATACCACACTTATATGGCAAGGATTTCTGTTCCGTAAGTCTTTGTAGACTGTTAAATCTTATTATCTTTTTTTTTACAGAGGCACAATCAAGCGGCTTATGCCTGCCGCAGACCATAGGTCCTCCTTCTCGCACACAAATGTGTCGGCTGTGTGCCACCATTACGGAGATGGTGTTACCTATATTCGAAGGAGAGGGCTTACAAAACAACCTTGCAGATAAGATTCATCAGCATCTACCAATACATGTAACCAGCTTTCAATTTTGCTAAACTTAACTTTGATACATAAATATTTAATAAAATTAATAGAATAATATTAATAGAATTCATAAATATTTCTTAATTTTACATGACTACAAAAAGAAATTGTTGTTTAATAATATAATGATTCCAGTTAACCTATTACTAGAAAGAAACAATTTTAAGTAAAACAAAACACATTGATTAAACAAACATTTTTTTTTATTGTTTGTAATTAAAAC
Organism: Biston stratarius; assembly: GCA_950106695.1. Classification (NCBI taxonomy): domain Eukaryota; kingdom Metazoa; phylum Arthropoda; class Insecta; order Lepidoptera; family Geometridae; genus Biston; species Biston stratarius. The sequence continues at coordinate 23,637,047 of OX467108.1, read as the reverse complement.
AAATTTAAAGTTAGTAGATATTTCCACAACTTACCTATACCTCTTACTGTCACCTCACAATTATCTTTACTGAATATTGTTAAAAATAAATAATAATGCATAAATTACCTGCAAGATACTTCATCTTGAACATCAAAACTATCTAATCCCACTAATTATAAATGTGAAAGTTTGGATGGATGAATGGATGTTTGTTAGTCAATCACGCCAGAACGGCTGAACGGATCTGGATGAAAATTTGCATCTAGAGACTTTAGGTCCTGAAATAAAACATAGGATACTTTTTTTCATCATCATCCATCACCACGCGGGTAAAGCGGGGCACAGGTAGTGTAATAATGTTAAGATTGCATCTGTTGAGGTTGTTCACTGAGATCATTTATTTGTGTGGGCAGGTGTCTGAGGATGACCTCCTGCCAGTAGTGATGTGCTTCCAGTGTACAAGCACTCTGCTGGCATGGCATGAGCTAGTCGTGTGCTCTGTGCAGGCAGACTCCGTCATGCGAGAGCGGTTCAAACTCTCCTTCACACAACAGGTATCTTATTCAACATTAATATTTGTTTGAAATGATGGTAATAATACCGGTTGTATTTAACACTGCTTAAGTTTTAACCATTGGTATTAAAATTTTACATGTATTGAAGAACATTCTCCTATAACCAAGAATTCAGAGATAAGAAGATAAGTTTGTATATATCAAGTATTCACAGTGATGTTTCACAACCTACGATAGAAGTGAAAACTAGACTGATGCATTTATATAACGAGATAAATACAAGAAAATAATTAATGTCAATCTTAGACTAATGATAAACTTCCTATTCATCATTTCGGCTAGGTTTCAAGACGGACATCAATACTCTGGTTCAAACCTTCACCACTGACAAATCGCTTCTGTCATTCAATCTTTTACTTTTTTTTTTCTCTTTCTTCTTAGCATCGCACTTTGTGCATTCTGCCAGTTTCAATGTTTCTATATTTTGTGAGTAGTCTTCATTTTCAGCTTCTTTATCATCTATAGTTACAGTCAAAGTCTAGCCTTGATCAAGTCCAGTCCCAGTCAAATCAAGTCATGCCTTAGTAAAGTAGTGGCGACTTTACTATAAGCTTCTGGATGGAGTTTTGGAAGCAACACGAAAAGTCATGTTTAACCACATTATATTATTCTCCCACACTCGCGCTTGTAATTCGGTACTTTATAAATTAAACACCACTATTTTTATGTATAAAAACTTGAAAAAACACTAGTTTTAGAAAAAAATACAATGGGGCAACACGACGCTCACCGCGTTCCCGCCAAAACTCCAATCTTTTACTTATGAAATCAAATAGTTAAAAGTTAAAATTGTAAAAAAAAGTGTTAAGGTTGCGGCCGCCAATTGTTCCACTTGTGTTAAGTTTGTGTTGTAATAATTGTTTGTAATTGATGTGAATAATAAAGAGTTATATTGTTACCTAGTCATAGTCGTAGTAGAAAGTCGATAGTTTTATGAATGGCTACAAAGAACGGTATTTTTAACCGACTTCAAAAAAGGAGGAGGTTCTATGTTCGACTGTACGTTTTTTTAAAACTATTTTCTTTGTTTCAGCAGCAGCAACAACCCAGTACAATGTCTAGTCAGAACCAAATAAAAGACGAAAAGTAAGTGTCTGATACATAACATCCGATTCAAATGATATACAGCCCAACTCTAGTCTTTAGTAGTTTCTTTCAAACAATAGCAGAGAACACTAATAGGAAAGTAACAGCTTGTACCAACAATTAATTCTTTTGCATCAAGTAAAATGATGCTATTATTATATGTACATTACTGTAAAAATCGCTTTATTCATATGAGTAGGTACATAGTTCCCTTTCTCTTTGCATATTCCCAAACATCTTTACAGGTCACAACCATTCCCTAAAATCATAAAAAATGTACTCGCAGAGTACTTGCAGTCCCTAAGTATGGATTCTCAAGTGGAACTAGTCTGCCAAAGATGTGACTCCAAACGCGCTTTCACGACTTCAGATTTCACCGACCATCTCATCACAACACACCGTTCAGAAGTTTCCGACGAAAATGCTGTAAATTCTTTCATAAAAGACTACGTTACGTTTGAGGAACCGCTCGTTTCCGATTTAGAATCAGACAGAGACGATTCTGACGTTACAGAGACACTAAAACCAGTAAAACAAAAGTTATCCCCTTTACTCTGTCCGTACTGTGACAGCGCGTTTACGTCTACGTCCAGACTCGTTTACCATCTCGGCAAACATATGGAGATATGCATCGACGACGGAGTGAAGTGTTGCGACTCCGTCTACAACACTAAGAAAGATTTCGTCACACATTTACAAGAGATGCACGTCAACAGACCCGTGAACGATGCCACAACTATGTGCAAAAGCTGTATCTTCACTGCGGAGTCTTCAGAACAATTGCAAAGTCATGTCGAAGAGTGTCACAGCGATAGGAAAGTAAAAACAAAGCCTAAGAAAATGAGCGCGAAAAATCAGAAGTGCATCCCGGCCGTGTGCCCCGAGTGCAACAAGACCTTCTCCAACAAATATAACATGTTCACTCACATGAAGTCGCACGAGGAGACGCCGTCGCACGCGTGCGATACATGCGGGAAGGAATATAGCACGAGAGGAAACTTACGGCAGCACAAGAAGCTAATCCACGACGGGGAGCTGTCGCACGTTTGCGGCGCGTGCGGCGAGCGCTTCCCCACGCGCGCGGCGCGCGACATACACGCTCGCTTGCACACGGGGGACAAACCTTTCCGCTGCGAGCTGTGCAGCGCCGCCTTCCGCGCCGAGAACACGCTACTGCGCCACCTAGAGGTGCACCTCGACGTGCGACGGCACGCGTGCCAGCTCTGCGGCAAAACGTTCAGGAAACGGTCGCATCTAGTGGCGCACGGCCGCACGCACCGCGCCCGACTCTGAGAGAGCCCCTTTGTTGCAGGAGCGGCCATCCACTCGTCAAACGGGAAAACGAAACCGAACGAAATCATTACGACACCGGCGACGCCGAGCGTGGAACGGAGACTCACGATACGGACGACTCGGAGGATCGGCCGCTCGCGACTCTCGTCGCCGACAGAGAGGAGGCGTTCCTCACGTTCTACGACGCGCTCGTACGTTTTCGAAACCACGTCGCCGGCGAGCACGCCCCCCAGTCGTCCGAGTCGGACTCGAGCGAGGAGAGCGCCGGGAAACCGACCTCCGGTGACCTGGGAGTGGACGCGTACGACGATCTGTCACACCGAAACCGACGTCGGTCCAAGCTCGATATATCCACGCGCGAGGAAATAGCAAACTCGCGCGTGCGGACCGAGGACGGGCGGATCGTGTTCCAGTGCTCGACGTGCGGCAAACACCTGAGCTCGGCGCACACGCTGATCTTCCACCGGCGGATCCACACGGGCGAGCGGCCGTGCGTGTGCCACGTGTGCGGCGCGCAGTTCCGCGCGGCGCCCGGCCTTCAGCGGCACCTGCACGAAACGCACGAGCGGCGGCGGCGGCTCGCGTGCCGCACCTGCCACCGGACGTTCGCCAACGCGCAGAACCTCAAACAGCACATGAGGATACACACAGGCGAGCGCCCGTACGAATGTGCCGTGTGCGGCAAGACGTTCGCGCAGAGCGGGTCGCTGCACGCGCACCGCGCCGTGCACGGGGAGGCGCGGCCGCACACGTGCGCCGAGTGCGGCGCCGCGTTCCGGCTGCGCGGCGGGCTGGCCCGCCACCGGCTGCGGCACTCGGGCGAGCGGCCGCACGCGTGCGGGCTCTGCCCGCGCGCCTTCCGCGCGCGGCACGAGGCGCGCGCGCACCGCGCCTCGCACGGGGACGCACGCCCGCACGCCTGCGCGCTCTGTCCGGCTGCATTCCGCGCGCGCCGCGCGCTGCGCCTCCACCACCAGCGCACGCACCGCGAGGACGCGCCGCCGCCCGTCTCCTCCCACCCACCGCTCGCGAACCTCGCACCGCCGTATTGAACACCTAGTCTACCTCCACCGGCTCCAAAACAACATTACCCCGGTCTCGGCTAATTGTATGTTGTCGTTATAGCTATCGCTCGACTACTACTACATATAACTACCTAAACATATCCTTCCCATCTCTTGAGACCTCAATTCCCAACTTAACAGTACTGACTTTGATATGACCTTATATAAACCCGACTTTTCATCTAAATGTTCAATTACATAGTTATCACTACGGTTCCTAGTCACTAAACTTTTATTATAGAAAACTAGTAGTATATTGTGCGCAGTTAAATCCCTGTAATAAACATAATTTAAACCAGACTATTCGAGATTCAGAGTCACGTTGCGTGTGGCCCCTGCGCTGGTTTCAGAATCGAAATAGATGAACAAAAGCTGGAGTCGGAGGCCGAGCGGCCGCTGCGGGAGGAGGACGTCCCCCGTACGCTGGTGCGGGGCGAAGGGCGGGTGGTGGCGCGGTGCGGGGTGTGCGGGAGGAACGTGGCTTGCGGCGCGTGGCGGCGGCACGCGCGCTCGCACGCGGGCCACGCGCGTTTCCGCTGCGACGCGTGCGGGCGCGCCTTCTCCGACAGCGGCAACTTAGCTCGGCACGCGGCAGCCGTGCACTCCGCGCACCGCCCGTACGCGTGCCACTGCTCGCGCACGTTCACGCGCGCGGAACATTTACGCGAGCACCAGCGCACGCATTCGCCGACCCGGGCATTTCTGTGCGATACGTGCGGCCATCGCAGCGCGTCGCAGGCGGCGTTGCGCATGCATCGGCAGACGCACGCGCCGCCCGCGCTGGCCTGCGCGCACTGCACCGCGCAGTTCAAGCGCGCGAGCGAGCTACGCGCGCACGCGTCTGTGCACTCGGGCGAAAGACCGCACGGCTGCGCGCGCTGCGGGAAAGCGTTCCGGCTGCGCGCGCAACTCACCAGTCACCTGAAAACGCACAGAAACGAACCCACGTGATGTGGACATGTAAGGATCCTATCCTTGTACGACAAAATCTTCGAAAATGTCTTTTACCTAACAGAATGTGTCCACTCCAGTCGATTCAAGCTTATGGGTCTGGAGTGCTTGCCGCATACAAGTAAAATACTCTTTATATTCCGTGAACGTCACAATAATTAGTATTTATATATTCACATCATCGAGCGAGCCTCCGACACTCATCAATCACTTCCTGACCTTTACCGAAGAGTGTTTGAACGGTTCACATACCAGACAAGCGGAGTCCACAATAAGCGCATCCTGTATTACAGATGTACATCGGACGTTCGCTGCGAGCAATGCGCGCGCGCACCTCCCGGCTCGCGGCTACGCACGCGTCCGTGCGCAGAGTGCTGCCTCCACCGCGCACGCGCTAACAAGCGACCTCACATACCTCCATACACACAAAAACAGAAAACACCTCGACAACTCACGCTGGAGACGAAACAACCTCTCAAATTCAAATCTGTACCTAGAATACAACGGACACCTTCCAAATCGGCTCCGCCTCTTGCAGAAACCTCTTTGGTGACGTCATCGCTTCCTTTGACGCTATTGGTTGACGATTCTACGATAGATTCTATTGGTCGTTCACAAACGGACGTCGACCCTCCGCCGTTACGGAAAATCGACTCGAAAGTAAGTGAAGGAAATACGGATCTATCATTAAAATCTAGTGATATAGAAAACGAAGATTTTACTCTATCAAAATATGAAAGCATTTCATGTGAACAGCAATCTGACCAGAAACACTCGAAAGAGACGGAAACGGCCTCTCCAGGGCGAAGCAACGACTTTTCCGATCACAGCGATACAGAAAACGAATTCGGGCGTCTACCGGAATCCGTATTCGACGCCATCGAAGACTCGCACGACGCTCACTCGAACGACGGCAGCCAAGGTGCACCGGATGCAGAAATATCTGAACCAAAAAAGCCAATTTACCCGCGGTCGTGCCCGGTCTGCGAGAAACGTTGCAACTCCCTTTCCGGATGGTATTACCACCTCAAACATACTCACGGCGCGCGCAAGAACCTGACCTGTGACGATTGTAACAAAGTGTTCGCGACAAAGAGCGAGATGGCAACACACGCGCGTACGCACACGAAAGAGAAACCGTTCGCATGCCGGACATGCCAGGGCGTGTTTTCATCTCGAGCCGGCCGATACATTCACGAACAGACACATTTAGATAAAAGGGTTCACGTGTGTGGCCGCTGCCCGCGCGCTTTCCGCTGGCGCGCGCACCTCCGCCGCCACGAGGCGCGACACGCCGCCGCCAAACCCCACGCGTGTCCGCAGTGTGGGCGCGCCTTCAGCATCGCGTCCGACCTCGTACGCCACATCCGCGCGCACACCCCCGGCTGCCACCGTTGTGACGTCTGCGACGCGGCGTTCAAACAGAAGCGCTATCTAAAAGTGCACATGGAGAATATTCATTTTGCTAGAATTACAACCGCCTCAAATACTGCGAAGAAATCGTGTAGAAAAATTAAGAAACCTGTTATAACCATTCCCGAATTAGATCCAGCTTTAACTAGCATTTCTCCTGACGCGAGTGGTACCAATTAATATAATTGATTGATTTAGGCGTTACTTTGCGGAAGTTCATTTTGAGTATTCAAGAGATATATTTTTAATGTATGCAACTGGTTTCTGCAGCGAGAAGGGGATATCAAGGCTTGTGGTTATTTTAATTAAATATTTTTAACTTATTTAAATCTTAACTTTATGTCGGATTTTAGTTTTCACTAGGGAATAACGGAGAGATGTTAAAAAATGACAAGTTAGCAAAATATTGAAATTAAATCCTCGCGACTTAGCGGAAATACACTAATAATATATCAATCAAATACGCAATCAATATAGTTGTAAAAGTGCAATTTGCCACTGACGAGGAGTGTCTCGCGTAGAACACAGCACTTTCAAACTTGCATTGAGATATAACATGTCAATAAAGAGCAAATATGGTTAAATTTACAAAACTTCACTCTAATCACTTGCTATATAACAAGCTAAATTAATAAACACAAATGCACACTCATAAATGAGTTTTGAGTGTCACTCGTGATGTAAGGATTCTAACGATACCCCATAATCCAAATCTGTTCAGGTATTGAAAAGTTATGGTGGAATAAAGAAACTCACATACATGAATCCTGAAAACACTCACACAACATTTAGCGATGGTGGTTCAGTGGTTAGCGCGGTAGGTTCGCATGCCGAAGGGCGTGGGTTCAAACCCCAACAATGAGCTTGAGCTGCCGGTGAAGGAAAACATCGTGAGGAAACCATAGCGTGGTGGTAGGGTACTTTCTAGTACTCGGCTGGCTAGCTACCACCCTCAGGTTGAAAATCTGCCGCCAAGCATCTAACGGTGTGTTCCGGCATCCTCACTTGAGAGCCAGTTCCATTCCAGGCTAGGTGTGCTTTACCATCTTCGACCGCACCGTCACTTAACATCAGGTGAGCTGTGGTCAATCACTTAACCTGTCTAGCTATTTAAAAAAAACTCTTTTTGTGCAAAACTCATTCTGATAAATATGCCTAAAACGTAGCATAATACACTGGAAGATATTTCTGATGGAAAATATCCATACTTGTGTATTATCTTACACCACATCTGCTCAAAGCCTGCGGCTGATCAAATGATAAAAGAACAGAAAAAAAAACTCCCCAATTAAAATGGGAGCATTCTAAACTGTGGAGTTAAAGATCTCTAAAAGTAATAAGTATGTATGTCAACGATTCTTCCTAGAAACAATGAGTATAGTAATATGTAATAGAAAATATCTCGTGTTTGTTCCCAAGACTGATCTTCGAATAGAGATACCTTATTAGAAACATGTGATCTTATAGCATAAGTATACTTGTAAACGAATTTTGTTCAATAAAAACCAATGAAAATATAATCAGTATTTTATTTGAGAAATTTTAGTTCATTTCAAACTGTACCTCGGTAATCATCCCTGAAATGGAAAATATAACTTTATTGTAATGTAGTTAAACACACACAGCAATTTTATTTTCACTTGATAACATATAGAATGTGAGCGGACTGAGTACTCTATACCAACTACCAATTACAACATGTGAACTAAAATATCATGTTAAAAATTATCATCTAAAAGATTCCAATGATCAGAAAGATATATACACTCTAAATAAATTATTATTATAGCTAACATAACTCATAATACAAAATTTTAACTACGATATTGTTAACTATATAACATGTAAATAAAACTACAATATTATCAACACGACTACAGTAAATTTTTTTTATCATTAGGAAATGCGTTTTTATACACTCGAGATAAAAATCACAACTCAAACTGTCTACTAGTTTGAATAATTAGTTTTAAGTTATACAACTAGCTATATACATTATACATAATTATAATATACATATGTTATTAAAGCTTAGATATGTAAAAATTCATTCCGTTGAACCAATTATATATTATTAATAAAGTAAGGTACATATATAATCATGGTGCTTTACGTACACAAAATTTTCTTTTAAATTTATTAAACATTTTTCGCAAATTTATTTTTAAACTATATACCACATTGTTTAAGAAATTGTAAACACCTAAACAAAGATATGTTACTAAAGCCGGGATGGGTTAATTTCATTCAACTTTTACCTAAAATAACTACACTTAATTCTTGTATACACCTTAAAGGGATGCAGTAAGATACTAATTAAAATATTAATGTTACATTACATCTTGTATAATAATTGGGCGGTATCATTATTTTTAGCATGAACTTAAGAGGTTTGCTCTTTCGGTTTAACCTGGATTTTTAATTCCTGTGTCCATTTAGAATTCATTCAAACGACATGTTTTTAAATGCAAGTAAGTTAGTTTGGGTTACTGCGTATCATTTTTAATATTGGCAAAATTTTCAATAAATGAGTAAGATATTGTGAATTTATACATATCTTCGTCTGTCCGAATATGTTAGAAGTGTATATTATATTACACTAGCTGCGCCCGCTAGCCTTAATCCAGGGTGTCCGCTACCTCCATACCAAATTTCATTAAAATTGATCCAGCCATTTGAGCGTGAAGAAGTAACAAACATACAGACACACTTACACAATCACAAACTTTCGCCTTTATAATATTAGTATGATTATTAATAATACATTTCCATCCATTTCGGAGCTGCCGTAAATTAATTTGACATGTCTTAATACCAAGTTAGACATGTTTGAATAACATTTGTGAACAAACAATATTCCAGAATCGGCGCACACTCCCTCCCCGCCAGACCAGTGTGGGAGCGAGAGAGCAGGACTTCGTTTCAGTCACACTTCATCCCATTCACAAAAAAACAGTATCACTTTTCTGCGTGTCATGCTAGGGTTATAGATGGCGCCACTCTCTGTGCGCGTTTCGGGTTATTCTTGCTTCACGTCGGTCACTTCGTAGTATTGAGGCGTCAATTCAAAAGAGGGCGCTTTTTTGAGTAAATTATTGTTAGTTCGTGATAACAGCCCGTAGGACCATGTCTAGTCGTAGCTTATGTATAGTTCAGATAGTAAGGGCCTAGGAGTCTCTCAGCGGCGGCGTAGAGCGGCCCTCGTGCGGGGACCCGCTGTCGTTCACCAGCCGCTGGCGTTCACGGTACATCGACACCTGACACCGGAAACACACATTTTTTTATTAATTAAGAGGCTTGTGTTGACCAATTCGCTTGCTGTTAAACGAAGATGGGCTCTAGAAAAAACCGATTCAATCGCAACATCCAGATTATGTCTAGCGGGAAACACTCGGGCAGCAAATTCCACTGTTTAGCGGAACATACTGGGTGTAAGGGAAACGAAAACAAGTAACAATAGGTAATGAATTAATGGGTAAAAATATAGCGAGGAAAATATTGTATTATTTTGAGGACTTAAAACAAGAAAATAATTTTAAGGACAAATTACCATTTCATACAAAAATACTAGATGCTGCTAGAGGTTAACAAACGACTCCAGTTTTTTTTATTCAAGAATAAAATAATATTTGTACGCATGCAATGTAAATTTTTGGAAATAGCACAAGTCGTGTCGTATAAGTGTACTAACTGTACACTTATACCTAAAACGTATGAATAAAAATACTATTATTTTATATCGTGATTATCAGTAACCAGCACTATCACTTGTCTTGGTTTTCGGGAAAGTTCCCCTAACACCCTGTACAGGTTGTCGGTATATCATAACAATATAGCTTTTGTTAATAATTATTGTTAGAATTGAAGTAGAAAAGCTTCAACAGTAGTTTAAACTATCACTAGAACACATAGACAAGTATGTTTAAACACAACAGATAAAAAAATGGAGCCACACTGGGGTGTCACTGATATACGCGATATTTTACTTGGTGGTAGATCTCTTTAGCTGGGGTCGTCTAGGTAGGTACCACCGCAGTACCAGATATTCTGCCGCCAAGCAGTAGTGTTTAACATTACTGTGTTCCGGTTTGAAGGGTGCTGAAACTAGCGAAATTACAGGGCTGTTGAAACTAACCTTCGAAAGGTTAAGGCTGCAATGGTCATGGACTAGTGTTTTCTCTTACCAACAGGAGAGCATCTAGATCGTCTCATTATATTTATATTTATTTTTAAAAAAAACATACATAGAACCTCCTCCTTTTTTAAAGTCGGTTAAAAAAATACTCGAAGAACCGGCTTTATTAGTAGGTTACCTGTATGTTCTCAAGTTGATGGTAGCGTACCACCTTCAGCGTGGAGAACACGGCAAGCCCCACCCACGTCGCGAAAGCGGCCCACGTGCCGAACTGTCAACACAATTGTATTTTACATGGGGAGAAAGGAGGTGGGAGGATGTTTTTCTAATCAAGTACATTATGGAATCGAAAAAGGTACAATTAAACTCAAATGCAAACATGATAAGGCCGATTTACCGCTTAGCTGAAAGAATCAACAGAAATACAACGTTAGAACAATCTAACGTTGACTTTCGTGAAATAACTTGTCAGTAATTTTGTGACACATTTTATTGTCATTTACATATATAAATGTTACAGCGTAAATTACCTGAGCAGTGCCTATTTCTATGTAGAATCCCTTTGTTGCTATCTTATCGAGTGTGTCTATCTCTTGGCCTGCTGCATCTTCACAGCTGTAAGGAAAAGACAGTTTCAGAGAATCATTACCATCATCCACAGCCATTACTGTTATTATTCTACTGCTGGGTATACATATACAGTCCTCTCATTTGCTTTACCAACAGACTCAGTCTAGAACTGAACAAAAACATAAACTTTATTTTAATATTCCATTACTTTTTTTATTCCACTTTCTCTGTGCATACTGCTGAACAGTGATGAACATGTACTGCCCAAGTCAGTATTTCCTGATAAATATAATCTTTGTCTCTGAGTGGCAATTGGATTAGTTTCTTCTGGGCTAGCATGCTTCATCATAGACTAAAGATGTAAAAAAATGCAAATATTAACATTGGTTTTAAGCAAGAATATACAAGAAGCTTTTTCAAACTAATTCTCGGTAATTTCTACACCAGAGCCTCTGACAATTTATCAATTAATATAAAAACATTACCCATATTTTTGGGTAAACAAAAGAAAAGAATAATAATATAATGTTAGACCTAATGTTATTACCTAGGGAACCTCTGCACGATGACCTTGCACCAGGTCATAAAACCAACTGTGACAATTATGGCAGCAGAAACTACCAGCCCACACAGCAGCATGCAGCCGGCCGCCTCCAGGAATGCAGACAGAAATGAGCTGTCCTGGCCCTTATACATCAGCACAGATAACCTGTAGAAGAAAATAATATAGGTAATGTAGTGCTGCCCTGGACTTGGTTACTCAAACTTATGGGTACTGCTGCATCAACCATAATATTATCTTTAACAACAGGAGTGTTTTGATTTAACTGATGAGATGACATTTTTTTAAACAAATTATGCACTGTTTCAGAGCAACTACTAGCTAAATAGTCAATATTCAAAACCTATTTTGAAATGATGGTATATTTTTATAAGCTTTTATTTAACTTACAATATTTGTATGTTCAAATCTTGCAAGCTTAATTAGAACTGCTTCCTATTATACTATAGAGATGAAACTTGACAATATGTTGGTTAAATTCTGATGACAATCCATTTTTAGGGTTTCATACCCAAAGGGTGAAACGGCACCTTATTACTAAGACTCTGGTGTCTATCTGTCACCAGGCTGTATCTCAACAACTACATCTCAACAACTGTAGCAGTTGAAATTTTCGCTGATGATGTATTTCTGTTGCCGCTATAACAATAAATACTAAAAAACAGAATAAAATTAATATTCAAGGGGGCTCCCATAAAACATGTGTTTTTTTTGCCATTTTTATAGATAATGGTATGGAACCCTTCGTGCGCGAGTCCGACTCGCACTTGGCCGGTTTTATTATGGTAAGCATGACCTGATTCCACACCCAGGATCAGCTCCAGGTGAAAGAACTCCTAAACAGGCAACAGCATAGACACAAAATGTTGTATACATATTTAATTTTAATTGCTCATTTGAAATTGCACCATTACCTGGCTGCATCACGTATGCAGCCAGGTAAAAGTGCAATTTTTTAATTTTTTTTTTTACTATTAACTTATTTTTTAACACAATTTCATTAAAACTGTTGTATAAATTTTCTGATAAATAAGTATATATAAATTAAAGTAACAAAACCCTGTGTCTATATTATTGACTAAAACCTCAAACATATACACTTATTCTTATACTTCTTTTGGTTAAACAAATTTATTACCTGTAAATCTGCACACAGCAAACAATGTTCATAATAACCCCAACGACAATGACATAGTTGCAGTAGACACGTGACGCCCACGTCACCTCCAGCTGACCATCCTTCTCGTTCCAGAATCCTTGTGAGAATAGAAGACATTGTCCGCTGGAACATAATTAAAATCACACTAGTATTAAAGTTCAATAATATAAATAAATTATCTCTTTGCTACATTTTTATCACTTTCCAGCTGAAATTGGTGAATTCTGGCAGCAGTTTGCATTGCAAGCATGGATTCTTTAGTAAATATGGGAGGAAACCTAAATCACAGATAAAATTATTTCCTTTACTAAGTATAACTGTAATCGGCAGGTGAGTCGTCCTTGACAGATAGCGCGTTGATAATTAATACATAGAAAATGCACTGTGTGAGTGACTGCAAAAATAACAATGAAAGAAGAAAATAAAAACAATGACGAAAAACTTATTCATGTTAGTATAGATAGGTACATAAATATATGATATATTGTGACTAATGATTGAATGGGCGGTTTGGTACATTTGTTATCACTCACTTGAATTCATGTTGATGCATACTCATAGGAACAATAATGCAAAAAGACAGGATCAGTCCCATCAAATACCCCGCTATCTGGCTCAGTAACAGCACATTGGTAAGCGCCATAGCTCCCTATTATAAAGAAACACTGTGCAAATAAAACTTTATGGGTAAGGCTGGCCAGCACAATAGGTATGCAACGAAACACCGGACTAGAACGAGTGAATAATAATTTGTTTAAAAATCATCAACTTAGCGCATTCGCAACGCAAAACACAAACAACAGCTGAGTTTTTTTTTTTTATAATTCTTCGGCAAACGTATACGGGCTTACGGAATCCCTAAAGCCTAATCTTCATTCATACTTCGGTTTTTGCAATTTGTAACGACTTAATAGATTAGAATGAACTGCAAATACTTTATGTCGAACACATTTTTATTCCAACCAGCGAATGTTACTTTGTCTATAGGCCACTGTCAATAATTACATTTAAAATAAATGAATTATGTATCTTAGCTCTTATAATAATCAAAGATAAACAATTACTAACAACCCGCCGGGTAAATCTTCTATATCTATGATAACAGCCAGGCCCTTAATAATCTCACTGTAATATTATTCTACGGCATTTTTTTCGCAGCTCCCATATAAATGTATAATATTTTCATTATTTCGGCACCTTCCGGTTTAACCCTTATTTTTAGGAATAAAATCGTATTGTATAGTTTATGTGTTTATCCAAGGTATAAGCTGTATTCCAAATTTTATTAAAATCCGTTAAGCCGTTACGGCGGGTAGAAAGAACAAAGGTACATAAAAACAGACAACTGCATTTTTCGATATAAATATAATGTGTCATAAATCAAAAAGTTTTAAAATAGTCAATTCAACAATAAATGCCAAATAGATTCTATAAAAAAAGGGTTTTTTTAATAGATCCTGGCAGCTCAGATGAAAGACTACTTCATCTTTGTCCTTGTTATTGAGATCTTTGTAGTAAACAAACAGGGTAGTGTTTCATCTGAGCCTGGCAGCATTATGCTCAATTTACAGTGACAGTGACTTCAGGAAAAAACTTGATAGTCGTCAGATATGTTTATATTTTCTTCTTATCTTCATTCTTGACGTCGCAATTTGCGCATTTGTTAGTGTCAAGTATTTTGATATTTTCATGAATATCATGAAAAATAAAGTTAAATAATTATCGCAATGAAAGTCGTACAAAATAATTTACGGTCGAATCAGTCATGCCTGAGTCATGTTGCGGCGACTTTACTACAAGCTTCGATGGAATTTTAGAAACAACATGAAAAGTCATGCTATATACCTACACTAGCGCTTCTAATTCGGCACTTAATGAATTAAACATTACTACATATATTACTAATATATTTAAAAACACAAGCTTTTAAAAAAAATCTACTAAAAACAAATAATACTAAAAAAAATACACGATATCTTCCAAAACAAAAATATTATAAAGAGGAAAGATTTGATTGTTTGTTTGCATTGAATAGGCTCCAAAACTACTGAACCGATTTCAAAAATTCTTTCACTGTTGGGAAGCTACACTATCCCCGGATGTCATAGGCTATATTTATTTCCAGAAATACTTAGGGATCCCTACTGAAGGTAATCTACGGTGCAAAAAACTTGACAGCGGTCAGATTGACAGATATCAGATTGACTGATAGCAATTGTCAGATTGGCAGGTGTCAGTTTGAAAGATGTCTGATTGACAGATGTCAGAATGTGTAATTTTATAGATATTGAACCACCGCGTTTTAGATAAGCTTCCTGGTGAATGACAGACATACCTTTCAATCAATACAGTTCAAAAGGTCATAAAAATAATAATATTCAAACTTTCTTTATACCTAATTTTCTTTTTTTAGTAACCTGACGCAAATATAGGGGAATCTGTGTGTGTATTATAATTTTTAATATTGAAATTTTTGTTAAATACCCGTGCGAAGCCTGGGCGGACTGCTAGTTATGAATATGATAGTATGCTTATTCAATGCTAATTTTTAACATCTGTATTAGTCAGGTGATGAAGCATGAGTTGTTGTTTGTTTCTTGTAAGGGTTAGTCCTTCAGTTGAATTTATTTTTTATAATTACCAGGAGGTCTATGTTAAATTACAATTTAAATATATTTATTTATTGAATTTTATTATATAAAAATATAAATACCTACTTTAGTACATTTTGTCGCACTTTATACTTCTAAACTTGTTAAAATTATCTTTGGGATAGATAATACTATAAGTAAAGATAATAATATTAATACTATATGCATAGGTTTAAAGAACTGTGAAATTTTGGTATTCGATTGTAATGTAATTAATTTAATTTTTGGCATCACACTTTAAAAAATGTTAACAACTACAGTTTTTTTTTTTCACTATCTCTAATTTATGTTATATTATTAAAATGAGTCCCTTTAGGCAAAGTTCCGAAGATACTGGCAGCGTTCCCCCTTTGAATAGCTAGACTAATTCTTTGTCCGAGGTAGCTGCCAGCTCTTCAATCTCCTGTTATGTCGACTAACCTTTTTGCTATTTTCTTAAAAAGCCTTATAGCGCTAGGACCCCACGGACCAAGGGTCTCGACACCGAATGGGACAAAATCATATTCGGAACCTAGACCCCTGTATTTGCATGAATTTTTTTATTTTTATTTTAAACTATAGTTTTTGATATGTACAAAGATAAAAGACGGCTCTATAGGCGCGATACTATCACAGATGACAATAGTATTTGTATATTAGATAAGATCAGCAGAACTGACAAAATGCTGCCAACATAACAAATATGGATATACAGAACGTGGATATTATCGAGGTATCTCCTAAAGTCCTAAGTCTGCATGCTTCATCTCCGACAATATTGTCGTTTACCATCAGGCGAGATGGAGGTCAAACGCGGACTTATACGACTTAAAAATATTATGATCAAGTGATAATATTATACAATATTAATCTCGCATTACCACGGTGGTTTTGATCGCAATGTTGGCAATAATTTTAAGAGTTCCGTTGATCTATCAAATATCTAACAAAAACCAAGTTATAGAGCAGATAATCGATGTAAGTACTTCAGTTAATTAGTCTCTCGATCGTCAACGCTAGAGTAAATAACGCGGCCGTCCACTGGACGGCCACTGTTGGTGAGCGGGCGCGTCTCGCCGGCGCGTTCAGCGTACATCACCGCGTACATGTTCTGCGTGTCGTGGTAACGGAGGAACTTCAGGGTACTCGCTACCGTCAGGCCTACCAGTGTCGTGAACGCGGCCCACGTTGCCACCTGGAACGTTTACAATAGGTTTAACTTTCGGCGAATTAATGGCCTAACATCTCTATTTTGTTTTCTTTAAATTGTGATTTTTAATTCGATGTAAGAAAAATATATCGTTACTATTTATTGGTTAATTAGGTAAATGTTATACCTCAGCTCATCTGATATTAAGTGCGGTTAAACGTGATAACCCACCTAACCTGGCTCTCACAAAAGATGATTACAAAATAGTAAAAAATTAAAACATTTTACGTTGAAATCGCGAAAAAAAGTTTGGTCTAGGCCCTAGGCCAAATGTATGAAAGTATATTTTTTTTGCGATTTCAGTATTGTGCCTAAAGAACAGTTGTACCTACATGATGATGGTAAGTGCAATCACCCCCTTTCGGTTCAGTACATCCCAAGCTAATGGTTATAACCCTGTATTATTATATGTAATAGTAGATAAGTCTATTTGGTGTGTTGTTTGTAGTTCGTCATAGTATACATGAAAAGATATTTATTTTTCTGCATGAGGATGAATATAGATAGCAACTAAAAGTAATCCCTAATAATTTTCAATATCAGCATCATCTGATGAAACATAATATGAAATGGTGTTACCTGAGCAGTGTCCATTTCTACATAGAACCATTCGGTAGTTTCATTAACATCCTCTATTGCTTCTCCGGCTATGTCTTGGCAACTGAAACAAGTATTAAGAATATTGATTTATTTTATTATAGTATAGCCTTGCGGGGCTATTTTATTTAAAGAAAATGAGAAAACGTTTTAAGAAGAAAAGTTTTTAATCCGGTATCATTTACAATTAGTATTCAACTAACATTTCGAAGGAAAAAGAACCGCGCCCGGGCCCGACGGCGCATGGGCGCAGCACGTGCGCTCGCGATCGCGGAACAATTCAGACTCTTGTTTTAACACAGCGGCGCGCACGCTCCCGCAGCCGATGCGACCGCCGGCACCCCGGCGGGGAGAGGGAGGAGGGGAGAGCCACCTTCCCAATCTCGCTCGCTATAACCTCCCCCTCCAAGTTACAAGGTCGACTCGACTGTAACTTGGCTGGTGGTCGTCCGCGACGACGCGGATGTCGAACAACAGGCCCAATGCCAACATAAGGAGTCAAGGCGTTGGCATGATACTTGCCCTTAATATCCCCATTGGAGTCAACAATTTCAAAGGACGTTGGAGTAATAACTCTTGAGACACGATACGGCCCCTCACGCCGCGGAGCAAACTTACTGGTAAAACCTTTAGCAGCATTGCTTGCCAGGTGCGTCTCCACTAAGACGAGGTCACCTTCCTTATAAGGCGGGACATCCCGACGATGCTGATCACCTTCGGTCTTCCTAATGTCTTGTTGTTCCTCCATACGATGTCTGACATCCACAAGAATGCGGGTGAATACCTTTAAGTAAGGCGTAATCTGTGAAACGAAATTCTGTTCTGCGACTATCGAGCGTATATCCGCATCTACGTTTATTCGGCCTGGAGTGTAGCCGATGTCCAGATCGTACGACTGTATCTTCGTTGCCCATCGGGCCAATCTGCCACTTGGCGTCTTCAATGAAAGTAGCCATTTTAAAGGTTGATGGTCGGTTGCTACGTGTACTCGGGCTCCTTCCACGTATCCCCTAAACTTCTCCAGCGCCCACACTACCGCCAAAGCCTCGCGCTCGGTCGTGTGGTAATTACGCTCGGCAGGAGTCAGCAACCTACTTGCGTACTCGATAGGCCTATCCTCTGTAGGACTAGGGCCTTGCATTAAAACGGCTCCAATAGCATATGCACTTGCATCGGTACGTAAGATGAAAGGCTCATCGAAGCTAGACTGGCGGAGTATAGGGCTGGAGGAGAGCCGTTTCTTCAACTCTTCAAAAGCCTTCTGCTCCTCCTCCCCCCACTGCCAGCGTCTGTTTTTCTTAGTTAAATCGGTTAAACGACGTGCAATCTCAGAAAACCGGGGAATGAATTTGCGAAACCATGAGCAGGTCTGAAGAAAGGTCTTTAACTCCTTAAGATTTGTGGGAGGTTTCATATTCACAACTGCCTCCACCTTCGTGGGATCTGGTTCAATACCCTGAGCTGAAACCACATGTCCCAGGTAACTTACCCTTTCTCTAGCAAATACACACTTGTCCCGGTTGGCACGTAGGTTAAAGAGGCGAAGACGGTCAAAGACCTTTTCCAGGTCATCCAGGTGACGACCCAGGTCTTCAGAAATCACCAAAATGTCATCTAAATAAGCTAATACGCAGATATCCTTAAGGCCTGACCTCATTCTATCCATCAAGCGTTGGAACGTCGAAGGCGCATTCTTTAATCCGAACGGCATACGACAGAACTGAAAAGTTCCAAACGGTGTTGTAAACGCAGTCTTATGTCGATCCTCCGGCGCAACCTCCGTTTGCCAGTAGCCTGCCTTCAAATCAATGGTTGACATTACAGCATTTGCTTTGGTATTCTTCAAGAGCTCGTCTATAAGAGGAATGGGGTACTTATCCGTCCGAGTTACACTATTCAACTTGCGATAATCTACGCAGAAACGGACTTCACCATTCTTTTTCGGCACCAAAACGACGGGTGCCGCCCATTCTGATTCAGCTTCTTCAATGACACCTTCTTCCAGCATTTTGTCCAACTCCTTTCTGATTATTTCCTTCTTTGCAGGAGAAACTCGGTAAGGTGGTCCGGCAATCGGAGCAGCATTACCCGTATCAATATGGTGCACCGCAAACTGTGTAGGCCCTCCCCCTGGAGTAAAAATGTCCTCGTGGGCATTCAGGAGGTGGGAAAATTTGTCCCGATCTTCAGGTCTAATGTGGGAACCTTCATCTACGCGGAGACCCACTGACGCGCAGTCAAGTGGTCTAACGGTTGCACATTCAAAAAGAAGCGGTTGAGATGTCCTATCGTGTCTCAAACTCCACACCCCCAAGTCAAAGTCAAGTAGCACGCCAGCCGCTTGAATGAAATTCATACCTAAAAGACTTTCGGTGGCATGTGGTAACATTATAAAATTAATATTAAATATTTCTCCCCGAACTTCAACACCTACACGTGCCATTTCAACAATTTCGGCACTTAGCCGACCGTCGGCATATTTAAGTTCAGTAGATACATTTTGAAAATTATGGCCATTCTTTGCCAAATGGTTTTTAAGACTAACACTGCCTATCGAATGTTTCGCACCGGTGTCGACTAATAGCTTGCCTATTGTACCGTATATACACACACTGACTACCGGTCGAACTCGCGACTCTAACACTTCACTCGCGGAATTAGCGGACACAGATTGGAAAAACGCGGTCGGAACACTTTTATTTGCTTTACAAGTCGGGCAGTTGGATCGAATCACACCAGGAGCTCCGCACCCAAAACAAGTAATCGTCGGTCGTTTATCATCACCGACGTGGCCGTCTTTCGCAGGTTTCTTATCTTTCAGCTTCCTGCAGTCATCCTTAACGTGGCCGTATTGTTTACAGTAAATACATTGAGGCCTTTTCTTATTTAACGTTGGTTCCGTAGATGACGGTGGGTATCGCGGCGAAGACGAAGATAATGGCTGATTTTCTTTTAAGATATCTTCAATACGCCTAGCATTCGTTAAAAGTTCGTCAAATGTAGAAAAACAATTCCGCGGCACCTTTTCTCGGATACGGACATGTAGAAGTCCATACACCATGTCTAGTTGAACCATCTCCGTTAAGGAGACGGGAGGCAATTGGGCAATCAGTGCCCTTAAATGACACACAAACAGGTCTGTCGGTTCCTGTTGTAGTTGCTCCCTCTCGAAAAGTTTCCTATAAATTTGGTGTGGCGGCATACGTGGTCCAAAAGTATTTTTTAAAGCTGCGATTGCATCCGCCCAAGTAGCCGTAGAAGATTTGACGCCTTGCCACCAGGTTGCAGCTAAATTAGTTAACAGCATAGATAAACCTCTCAGTGCAATGTCATCTTCTACACGGGCACACTCTTTGTATGTTTCTACGGCGTCAATAAAGGCTAACACATCAGAAGATTTTTCGCCGTCGAAACGAGAACTGCACTTTGAAAAGTTATTATTTGAAGTTGTGTTGCTTACCGACGGCTCTCTACTTAGCCTGTTGATAAGGGGCATCAGCTGCTCGTTGGTCATCATCACGGCGGCGGCGGCAGGCGTGCCACCAGGTGACGGCGCACCCGCCACCAGATCAGCAGCGGCGCTTGAGCCAGCGGCTCCTGCAACGCCACTGTGCATCGGCGCAGCCCCAGCTGCGCGATCGCCATGCACTCCAGCGTCAGCCGATGAGTGGAAGAGCACCTCTTCCTCAGGCTGCTGCGCGGCCCCCCTTACAGTGGGGCTCGCAGCACGAGATAGCGTAAGCACCATTATTTCCCCGTTGCGGAAAAGTCTAACCCTTGGCCAAAATTACGCCTTAACACAGTCACTAGGTACGCATCCAGATTACAGGTACGAAGTCCTGACACAAAACCTGGCCGTAAAACTAAATAAAACAGTCACACTGTACTCCTCTAGGTTCAAGAACGTGTCTTGCAACGAAACCTAGGTAGGTAACCGAACAATCACTATCCAGATTTCAGGTAGTTACGAGTCCTGGCACAAAATCTGGCAATAACTAAATAAGAGTCACACCGCACTACTCTAGGTTCAAGAACGTGTCTTGCAACGAAACCTAGGTAGGTAACCGAACAATCACTATCCAGATTTCAGGTAGTTACGAGTCCTGGCACAAAATCTGGCAATAAAACTAAATAGAACAGTCTTTGCGCCGATCTAGGTTCAAGAACGTAGTCCTTGCAACAAAACCTAGCTAAAAATCGCACGCGATGGGAAACGTAACACTGACGTCTATATCCCGAACTGCATTTATTTTATTTTTATTGTTCCGAAAAAAAAAGATCGCACACGTCTTCTCACGTTGCTAGTTGCAGCATAATAATAATTTTGAGTTGAGTTGACTTCACAGCTACGCTGGGATTTTCGGGACACGAGACCAACGACGCCTGTAGCAGACGCGGTGGACGTGGCTTAGCTGACGTCACGTCGTATGCATAACCCAATGCACTGCACCACTCACACTCAGACGAACTAAACACAAAATGTTTTTCGTGGATCGTCACCGCTGCACGGAGGGCGCCACTTATAGCCTTGCGGGGCTATTTTATTTAAAGAAAATGAGAAAACGTTTTAAGAAGAAAAGTTTTTAATCCGGTATCATTTACAATTAGTATTCAACTAACATTTCGAAGGAAAAAGAACCGCGCCCGGGCCCGACGGCGCATGGGCGCAGCACGTGCGCTCGCGATCGCGGAACAATTCAGACTCTTGTTTTAACACAGCGGCGCGCACGCTCCCGCAGCCGATGCGACCGCCGGCACCCCGGCGGGGAGAGGGAGGAGGGGAGAGCCACCTTCCCAATCTCGCTCGCTATAATAGCTGCTAATTCATAAAATAAATAGGAGATAAGTGATAACACAAAAGTCAAAAAAGTTTTCACTTGTGCTAACTAGATTAAGTTAATATTAATATTGGTTACAATGGGTACTGAATATTTAAATATGAAACAATGATATTATTGGATATAGCAGCGTTACTTGTCTCCTAACACTTCTACAAGGATTATGCTGCCCTGATACTTGTTTGGTAGTATCTCTCCTCCTTAAGCTGAAGGGTGGTTTGATTCCCACCCAGAATAAACATTTATGTGATGAACATAACTTTTGTATGTATTATAAGTAAGCATTTACAAAAAAAGTTATATGATTTTTTAACGACGTAATTCGCCAGGGAACAAAAGTCATCGACATAGCTCAGCGTATTAGCAAGTTGAAGTGGCAGTGGGCCGGTCATATTTGCCGCAGAACCGACAACCATTGGGGTAGACGTGTTCTAGACTGCAGACCGCGAATCGGCAAACGTAGTGCAGGACGCCCTGAGACTAGATGGAGTGACGATATACGTAAGAGAGCTGGCAGTGGCTGGAAGCGAAAAGCCGAAGATCGGGCCGAGTGGCGTATCCTGGGAGAGACCTATGTCCAGCAGTGGACTATGAAAGGTTGTTGATGATGATGACTTTTTTAACGGATATTTGGTGTTCAAGGTATTCTGTCTAAATCATCACCTGAGTCTACATCACTGTTGTAACTGAAACGGCTGTTAAGCGGAAATGAGCTAAATATTGAACACTCGTAATGAACTTCCGCAAAATAAGTAAGTGCCAATAGTACAAACTTTGCTTAGTTTGAGGCTGGATTTCCAACAATATTAATTTTTTATTTAATAGAATAACAATATTATAAATAATTTTTAATAAAACTTTTAATGTGACCAATTAATTATAATCACTGAAAATTAAAATTATACAAATAAAATAGAATACCCAGTTCATAAATTACCATGATATAATTATTGTGTAGGAACACAATTATGTACATCATATTAATTACTGTTTCTTTTATTGTACAGTACCTGGATGACCGAGCTTTGCTCGACTGAAAACATGGATAAAACGACGTTTTCTGAAAATGAAACCTAGCTAGATCAATTTTTCGCCCCCGAAACCCCCTGGATACAAAATTTCTTGAAAATCGTTGGAGCCGTTTCCGAGATTCAGAATATATATATATATACAAGTAATGTTATGTTTTATTTTTCTTTCCAGTATAATAGTGTGATATAAATATAGTAAAATTAAACCAATTTATTCCTAATTAAATTTAAACATATTATTATAATTAAAATGCTAAATATAAAATAACTAAAGTATATTATTAAAAGGAGTCCCTTTAGGCAAGGTTCCGAAGATACTGGCAGCGTTCCCCCTTTGAATAGCTAGACTAATTCTTTGTCCGAGGTAGCTGCCAGCTCTTCGGTCTCCTGTGATGTCGACTAACCTTTTTGCTATTTCTTTAAAAAGCCTTATAGCGCTAGGACCCCAAGAATTGCTCGTTTAAAGATATAGATAGATATGCATATTTTTTAATTTTTTTGTAGGTTTTGTTGTCTTGTGTTTGGCCACCATCTCACCTGGTGGAAAGTGACGATAAAGCCGAAGATAGAGCACACTTGTCTAGGAAATACCTTTTCTTTTGGTAAGAATCAGTTAAATAACAAAAAACATAGACATAATGCCTATATCGCATTGTGTCTGTAGACATAGACCCAATTATAGCCTAGAGATAAAGAAACTAAGTGATTTTACAACAAGATTTAAATGATAGCCATTTGTAAGAGAAATGTATAAGTGTATAATAGAAGTGCAACTGCTATGGCACTGACATGTATTTATAAGTGGTTTCTGTTATTTTAAAATCTTATTTAAAATTGGAACCTATTTTAATTACCCTAGTATAGATTACAACATTACCTAGCGTAGATTACAATAAGATATTATGATTACATAATATAAAGAAGATATAACACCTACAGAGATCCAAGAGTTCTTAATTTTGTGATAAGCTTGCAAGTATACACTTGGCCATTGTGTCGGTCTGGGGGCTTACCCTTTACAAAATAAGAAATGGGCTGTACCTATCAGTGGCAGTCTATAATAACAGGGCTGATCTGGATCAGGAAGACATGACAAATATTTTACTTGTAAAATCACCTGGGGAACCATTTGGAGACACTCTGGCACCAGGTCATGAAGCCAAATGTGAGGATGATACCCGAGGAAAGGGCCATTGCAGCCAGCATCAAGCATCCTGTGGCCTCGAGAAATGCAGACAGGAATGTGCTGTCTCGCTGCTCACTCCACAGTGCCAACAGCCTGAATATTATAGATCATGATTAGCAGAAATGCATTTTAAGCAATCACAAATAAGTGAAGCGACTGCATGTCATACACACTCAATAAGGTTCATAGTAGCGTAACTTATTCGTGATCATTTACATAAATGGCATTAAAAGCTTACAGTATGGTCTTAGGACGGGGATATGAAAAAAGAGATTGATATAAAACAGTGGGCGATTTCAAGCATAAAATGATGATGGTGATGTGTATTATCATTTAGTAAATGAAATCTCATGGTAGTAAATAATAATGTTATAACTGTATCTTCATTCGCCAGTTATAACGTAAATCTCAACTCTTGATTAATGACTTATGGGAAAGAGCATCACATCCTGCCAATGTCACATAGTAAGATAGGCCATCAAAAGAGGAGGTTGTTTATCATGTTGAATTATGTTTGTAATAAGGTCATAACCATTTTTTTCTTGCATGCTTAACTAATAAAAAATTTAAACAAACCAGAATAATTTTTTTCTAGTATAATGCTTACCTATATATCTGTACGCAGCAAACAATCATTATTACCAACCCAACAAACAGAACATAGTGACAGTAGACAGCCGAGGCCCAGGAGACATGCATCTGATTAGTTTTCTTTATCCACATGCCTTGTGAAAAGAGGATGCAGTAGCCACTGAAATTTCATTACAGTCATAAAATAATATTCTATGTACTACTGCTGCTAAAACTTGACAAGTATATGTATAAACTACCTACAAAAATCTCCTTCACTGGGAATAGCATTTGGAGGTTTTTAGAATAAGCTATAAGCAGTTTAACAAGGTACGTTTTAAGCTTTCCTGCCATGTTAGTTCTAAACAATATACTGAACAATTTGCTGATACAGTAGAATTTTCATTTTATAGATTTTGTAGATCAAAATACTTATGAAGATCAAATTACCAGTAAGATATTAAATACTTTAGTAACTACAATGAACAGTTATAAAATCGTCACTTACTCGAACTCAGCCTGATGTAGACTCATAGGAACCACTATGCAGAGAGACAGGATCAGGCCAATCGAGTACCCTGCTATCTGGCTTAATAATAGCACGTTGGTGATTGCCATAACTATGAATTACATAGGAATACGAACAAAGAAGTAGTATCAGCGCAAGGCGAGCTACCATAATAACAAGATAACAGGAAAACAACCGGTAAAATCATGTTAAGGCAAATTTTTCCGCTAAGTCTGTACCTAATTAAAATAACTCAAACGCAAATCACAACACAACACAAAACAAAAACAGCTGATATAAATAAACGTGCAGTTTTGGCGGGAACACGAAAAGGTAAGGTCGTGTTACCGTACTAAATTATTTTCCCAAAATGTGTGTATTTTATTCATTAAGTGCTAAATTATGCGCACGAGAGTGGAAAAATAATGTAATGTGGCGAAACATGACTTTTCGTGCTACTGCCAAAACTTCTATAAATCTTTAAAAAAAATGTCATCACTTTACTAGGGCATGATCAGACTTGACTTTGACTTACTTTGTGTGACTTTTACTGTGAGTTAGACCTATTTTACAAGAAATATCTTAAAATATTCGAACATATATAAAATACTTGATATTGGCAAATGCACAAAGTGCGATGCTACAAACAAAGAACTAGAAAAAGATTTATAGATTTTGTTGACAGTTCGATGACGAAAAAAGTGGAACGTCATTAGCATGTGAAATAAAAATGTCAAAAATATGCCAAAAAAAATT
Source organism: Biston stratarius (assembly GCA_950106695.1). Classification (NCBI taxonomy): domain Eukaryota; kingdom Metazoa; phylum Arthropoda; class Insecta; order Lepidoptera; family Geometridae; genus Biston; species Biston stratarius. The sequence continues at coordinate 23,610,931 of OX467108.1, read as the reverse complement.
AAACAGTGGTGATGTGTTTTAATCAGTGAAATCATAAAATAAATTGAGTAAATTATATTTGATTATGGTTTTGTGATTTTATTGATGAAATAGGTACACGAGTATGAATTTCAACGCTTCTCGTAACGGTGAGTGACTTGTGGTAGATGCAAGATGGTGACAAAGTATTATGGTTATATCGGTGATTATTTTGTTTATAGTGGGCCAATCTGGAGGTCCGCGGAAGGCGAAACGCGTTAGCGACGTAGCGGCAATGGGGGTGCCGTCGCCCTCGCCTGCATACAGCGTACCGCCGGGCTACGGCCCAGGCCTTGCGCCCGCCGGCCCACCGCCGCCTTATTCTGAAGGTATCCTATTGGATAACCAGGACTATGGCTCTCCGGTTCCGCCGGCCTCCACCGCACGTCAGTATCAACCTTAAATAATTTATTAGAATTCAGTTGGTTTATTTCTGTATTTCTATAGCATTGACATACTAAATGTTTGTCAATGGTAGAGTAAAAGTTGCTGCAAGTGTTAAATGTTTTTTTTTTAATTTAGATTTTGGCTACATGGGTACCTTTCCTCAGTCCCCAATGGCATCACCTGCTCAGATTGGCTCCATGCTACAGCAACCTGTAGTGCAGGTCAGTTAATATGTTTTTACTGAAGTTTTCAAGTCTATTCACAAAAAGTGTGATATACACTTTGGTTAACCAACTTCAAAAAGGAGTAAGGCAAAACCTGTAAAAATTCTGGTTTCTATTGATCTGAAAGAGTAGGACCAGACCTAAATTGATATCCCATTTTGACTATATTGATTTAATACCTTCTTCTTATTCTAAAGCCAATAATGAACATGTTTCATGCTGTCATTAAGTAAACAATAGAAAAATGTGGTAGCCTCACATGAGCTAGTTTATATTTCAGACTAGCAGCATTTATCATCATAGCATAATTTCTTACCATCAGGTAAATTGTGCTCAAGCTCTTAGCCGGTCCACCAAGAAAAACCTCAGTTTAAAAAAAAAAGATGGACTAAAAGTTATTATGCTCTTCTTAGGTAAAGAGAAAGTTATTTATTTAACTGTATAAGTATAAGAGTATGTATATGGCCAGGCATCCTCAAATAATGAATTGAAATGACTGTTTGAATGTTATATTCTGTTACGTCCAGGACATGGCTCTTCAATACACAAACCAGCTGGCGGCGCAGGGCCGTGAGGTAGTCCAGCGCGAGCTCGGCAAGTACGTGCCGGTATCGCGCCTGCGGTATTACTTCGCCGTCGACACCAGATATGTGCTTCGGAAACTGCTGCTCATCATTTTCCCTTTTACACATAAAGTGAGAAGTTATTATACCTCTAAACATACATTTTATAACTAGTAGGTAGGCAATCCTTCAAACTGGAACACATACTGTACTACACATTACTGCATTTTTTTAAATGTTTGACAGGCTAGGTTTCACGAGGCTCGGTTTTTCTAGGCCACAGCTCAACTGATGAAAGTAATCTATTGCCGTGCTATGGTTTCCTCATGATGTTTTGCTACACCGGTAGCTCCAGCTTATTGTTGAGGTTTGAATCCACATCCTTCGGCGTCTGAACCATCCCCACTAAAAAATCTGCCGCTTGGCAGCAGAATATTAGTAATATAGTAGTAACTATCTAGGTGATGGCCTACAGTGGAGAAATATCTCAAGTCATGGATGATTTAATACATTTATAAAGAAAAAACACAAAGATTGTTCCACAAGCGTCACCAGTTAATTTACCGCAGTCGCCAAGTCTGGTCGCGCGGCCGGCCTGGTACGCATACTGCCGTTCCGACAAAACGTCCAGATAAACAAAAAACGTTAAGAATTCTCCACTTTGATGCCGACCTCAAATATCTTGCTAACGGCGAGAACGTTATTCAGTAGAAGTGGAACCAAAAGGAATACCAGCAAAATCTCCATATAAATTACTAAAAGACCCTGGCCTGAAAGAACATCTATAAATGAATTGCTGGAAAGAGTAGCAAAAGCAATATTGGTAGGATGATAGAATGCGTAGGGATGTGAACACAGACAGTGAAGCAATGAGGTGTGTTACTTATGTAAAGTTGCCCCTCAAACCTACGCCTGAATAGCCAGTTTTAGGCACAGTATGGGTTCTTGTCCTGCAATGTGGTGGACCTGGCACCCACATTTACTTGGTGATAGATCTTCTTAGCAAGAGGTCTATGTAAGTACCAGATATTCAGCCGCTAAGAGGTAATTATAAACATTACAGTGTTCCGGTTTGAAGGGTACTGCAGCTAGTGAAATTACAAGGCTGTTTGAGACTAATTATCTAATGTCTCAAACAGTGAGTGCTGGAGCAGCGATGCCCTAGATTTGTTTTGCTATTTAAAATTCTGTGTATTGCTGCAATGGTCATGGACAGGGGTTATCTCTTACCATTAGGAGAGCACCTCGTTCGTCTTATTACATTTAAATTTGGTAGCGATGATAGCTCAGTGGCTAGCGCGGTCGGTTCGCATGCCGAAGGGCATGGGTTCAAACCCCAGCAATGAGCTTGAGCTGTCGGTGAAGGAAACATCATGAGGAAACCAAAGCGTGGTGGTAGGGTACTTTCTAGTACTCGGCTGGCTAGCTACCACCCTCATGTTGAAAATCTGCCGCCAAGCATCTAAAGGTGTGTTCCGGCAGCCTCACTTGAGAGCCAGTTCCATTCCAGGCTAGGTGTGTTTACCATCTTCGACCACACCGTCACTTAACATCAGGTGAGCTGTGGTCAAACACCTAGCTTGTCAGTCGTAAAAAAAAAGAATAAAAGAATTTAAAAAAAAGATGATATTATTGAATGCTAATAATGACAATATGTTATGATTGCAGGAGTGGATGGTGAAATATGACCAAGATACGCCAGTGCAGCCCCGGTACGACATCAACGCGCCAGACCTCTACATACCTTCCATGGGATATGTCACTTATGTACTACTCGCTGGATTCATGTTGGGTCAGTGTTTTTATAATATAATATAGATCTCTTTCTTCTTTCTTTGGTTATGGCATCACACTTTGTGCATTTTACCAAGTGCTTATTTTACTTCATATTCAAGTTTTCAACTTCAGGTCAAGTTCAATCATGCCCTAGTAATAAATAAAAAAAGAAGAAGCAAGATTGAAATGCAATTAATGTGTACACATGCAAGCCTATTATTGTGTTGATAGCCTTTGTTTTACTAAAGCTTACAGTTTATACTTATTATGTACTAGCAACCCTCCCCAGCTACGTACGGGTGCTATTTAGTTTGACGACTTGATTATAAAACATTGAATTTATTTGCTTATACAAATTTTAAACTTTTATATTATACATGTCTCCTGTTAAATCACTCTGTCTATTGATGGAAACTGCATTAATATCCGTTGCGTATTTTTAAAGATCTAAGCGTACAGACGGCGGGAAGCAACTATGTTTTAAACTATGTAGAGATTTTAACTGACTTTGACTTTTTTTACTTCATTATTACAAAATGTAGATAAGCAACAGACATAACACAGTGATAGCATGGTAGCATTATATTATCTGCGATGGTAGTAAAGGTCAATATACTTCTTGTTTCCTGTCAAAAAAGTTTATAATCCGTATGTCACGGATTAAATAATTTCCTAAACTTATAAATGTATCTGTGCTTACTCAAAACACACAGAAAACAACTCAATAGATGTTCCCAAAATTATCACAGAAGTTAAGCTAGGTAGATGAGATCTTGGTACATCTCTAGTACCTATGTAGGTACCTAGTATGTTATTTTATTTTATTTTATTGTCATACCAACAAAGCAGCCACTAACACAGTTGATAATTATTAGATATAAAGTTGGCAAAAATTAAGTGCTGCCTCAATTATAGGTATAAACCTCATGCAATTACACAGTACGCAAAATTAAAACATATTTAAAAAAAAAAAAAAGTTAGCTAAATGAATTGAAATTAATTAAACAAATATAAAATTAGAATAAAAATTATTGGGATTAATTAATAACAACAAAATAAATAAGTGATAATGATAATAACAAGATATTCATGCTTCCGATAATAATATAATAATTTGTCCAAAACTTAATTTAAAATCAAGTAAGCGGCCTGAAAAAACATCAATTTCAAGATGCCTCTTCAAACCAGACTTATCAACTAAATCGATTTTCACATTATGAAACTCATTGTAATTTCTTAAAATTATATCTCAATAAAGCACAGAGATGCGTTGAGTAGTTAACATTTTGAGCAAAAAGTGAAAACCAAATGCCTTGGGAGAGACCTAGACTGGAATTTGACTTGATTTTGTTGGAGACATTTAAAAAAAATTATATATGGTATATATACATATTAATATTTCATTCCATACTGAGCAAAACTTAAATAAAAAAAGCCATATAAATGATAGAATACTTTTTTGTTTGTTTTTACATTAAAAATGCACAATTCAAACATGTTTGTGATGTGAATGTTTATTCTGGCCAGTCATCAAACCCACACTCTTCAACTCACGAGGACGAAATATGATGGGCTGATTTTTATTTCAATAGTAGGAAACAACTGACCATTGCTAATGAGGTCCCATCATTATTGTGAGCATCAAGAGAGGCATGGAAAAGGGAAAGAAGGCTTTGCTCAGCAGTTAACAATGGTCACGGACCCAGGTGTCTGTGGAGCATAATTAAAAAAAACATCTGCTTCAAGAACTGTAAAGCGTTTTTTTTAAATACTGAGTAGGTTCGCCTTTGACCACATAATGCCTGAAGTTAAGCAACGATGTGGTCTAGGATGGAACATGCTTACTTAGAAGGAACCTGTTAACTCGCGATTTGATGACTCATATTGTACTTTCCGGAAACACAGACTCGGGCAAAGAGTTCCACATCCTTACTGTGCGAATAAAGAATGTAGAGTGCAATTTCACAAATAAAGAATAAAAATAATATCTTATTCCTCTACAGGTCTCCAACACAGGTTCTCTCCCGAGCAGATCGGCATGCAGGCGTCGAGCGCGTTAGCGTACATAATCTTCGAGATGATTCTGTATCTCGCCACGCTGTACGTGACCAATACGACCACTCAGCTGAAGACGCTGGACCTGCTGGCTTACTCCGGCTACAAGTACATCACCATGATAGCCAGCCTGCTGGCGGGCCTGATTCTGGCTCGCACCGGGTATTACTGCTGTCTGGTCTATAGCAGCTGTGCTCTCTCCTACTTCTTGGTATGTTACTTCTTTCTTCTTTGTTTTTGGAATCACATATTATTGATATTGTATTTTTTTAAAGTCAAGTGAAAATTCTGAGTCTCAGATAAAGTTATAATAATTAAGTCACAATTCAAGCCAAAGCCAAAGTCAAACTCTGGTCAAGAAGCTGTAACGGAGTTTTAGAAGCAACATGACATTACATTGTTGTTGTGGTAAGTTTTTTTAAATTAGCTACAAATTACTCCTTTTTTATATATGGATCATCTGTTCCCAGGTAAAAACACTTCGCTTACAGCTTCTGGCCGGATCCTCAGCGCCGGAGCAACCGCAGTACGGCTATAACCAGGGCTACCCCAACCCTAGTTCCAACCCCTACACAGAGACTTGGTCTAAACCCTCCAGTGGAGGCACGAAGCGAAGGCTCTACTTCCTGTTGTTCGTAGCTGTCACGCAGCCACTACTCTCCTGGTGGCTTACATACCACCTGGTCCCGGCAGACTTGCCCGCGCCTCCCCCGCCGAGCGCGTTCCGATAGCGGCTGTGATAGTGAAGTTGGGGATGGTGGGGTAAAGTTGGCAGTAAAAGTGGATCGTGTGAAGTGATGAAAATACGAAACTTCATCCCTCTCAGTCGAACAGTCTTTATTGGTAAAATGTAGGTAGGCAACGGATCGTCAAAGTTGCCTACTATCCAGGTCTTAAATGCATTTCAAACATAGTACGAAACTAGAATTACGTATTAAGTCGAGTTTGATAGGTCTGAAAGTATTATCAACAATCCGAAATATAATCCAATTTGGGTCTTTTACGTCTTATGAGCTAAATTGGATTGCAAGCGCAAGTGCATTTCGGATACTATTTTCTACATAGTCCTAAATAAGTTACAACTGTTTTGGAAAACTTCTAAAAATATGTATAATGTGTTTGAAAGTACAGTAGAGTCTCACTAATCCGGCACTATAAAAAAATTGGGTGTGCCGGATTATTGGAATGTTTGGATTACTGGATTGTATAGAAAAAATCATAAAATGAATAAAGCTTTTTTCTTAAGATCGTGTTTAATACGCCCAAAACTATAGTCTTTTGCCAATTTACACAAAGTACCTGGATGACCGAGCTTTGCTCGGCTGAAAACACGGTTAAAACGACGTTTTCTAAAAATGAAACCTAGCTAGATCGATTTATCGCCCCCAAAAACCCTTGCATACTGAATTTCATGAACATCGTTGTAGCCGTTTCCGAGATTCAGATTATAAATATATTTATATACATATATACAAGAATTGCTCGTTTAAAGATATAGATATGATATATTTATATACATATATACAAGAATTGCTCGTTTAAAGGTATAAGATAACACTTAAAAAAAAAAACAAAGTTGACAAATGTCACGGACACCGGTGTCTGTAGCGTAATTTTAAATTTAAAAATGCTACTCAAAAATCTTGTTTGTTTTTAAACATAGAGTCTTATGTGGACAGTTCGAGTTACGTTATTTTCACAAACAGCAGGGAAGCGTATCGGTGTGCGCAAAGCGGTAAATACATGATATTGTCATAACTTTTTAGTTGACTCTGATGCCGGAGCCGAAGTAGGGAGAGTCGACGGAGGCGCGGGCGAAGGCTTCCGGATTATTGGGCATGCCAGACTATTGAAGTGCCGGATTACTGAGACTACTGTATTAACAATGCATTTACAAAAATGTATAGCCTTGATAGGTATATTGCATAGATAGATTAATAGATTTCTTTTGACCAATCTCAGCTCTGAATTCCTTTATCAGTGAATATCATTGGCGTATTCTGTGCCTCTGATCTAAAATCACGATTTGGGTATAAGAGAGTAGTTACTTACTATACTAAATTGATAATTTAACCTCGACTGTCTCACTTTATTTTTGCATTGTAAATAGGCCAATTTTACCCGCTTATACTCCATTACAGAAATAATGTAATGCTGTACTTAGTTACATATATTCTGACAGTTCCATTATAATAATTTTTATATAAAATAATGGTATTGTTAGACATATGCGTGGGCACATAAAATGTTCGTCGATTTTACTTAGTATATAAAAGATCGAACTTGTATTTTTACTTGTAGTGAAAATTTTCACGTTGACGAAACACATCAAGACCATAATTGACGGATCTTGACTTTTCTTCTGTTTCTGTACAAAATTTGCACTTGCGACGACAGTGTGACATCTCGAATTATACGATTTTTCGTTTTACTGATATTCTGAATATTCTCGTTTGGTGAATTAGTGGACTTCGACACAGCGACAGTTCAGTTGTCGCCTAAGCTTGGAGGTGTGAAGTGCTCTCGATTTTTTTTATGAATAATGTGATATCACGAGAATACCGCGTATTAAATCTCAATGTCCATATCATCTTCAACGGGACAATAAACTTGTAAACTAATTTTTTTTGGACCATCATGATAAGTTTTACTTTTTTTTTTCAAACTAATGAAGTTAATTTAATTCCAAATGTGTTTTTTTCTTTTTGATATTTCATTTCAATATTAGTCATACTATAATCAGTTCATACATGATAAAGTTATGTTGACAACAATTTACGAATTATACTCATTTAAAAGTATAAAAGTCGTTTTCTGTAAAATTATGATTTTTGAGATGTCACGGTGTCGTCGCATATAGACTATGTATATGTTCTGTAGAAAATGTGTATAAAATTAATTCTCAGTTAACGCTTTCGTTTCCATTGAATACATACCTATCGATAATTAATTTTTGTACCCGAGGCTTTGAAAGGTAAAAAAGCTAATCTGAATAGATCTTTATTATTTACCTCATTTTATAATAAAGATTGTGTTATAATATTGCATTTCCTAAAACTGTGTGATGTGTCAATGTTGTATGTTTGAAATTATGTTAGGCGTATGTGAGTGGCCAGCCCTAATGTCAGCATTTTAGGTCTTAAGGCTTTTATTTAAATAGCTATCCAGGACCAATATCTGAATGCTTCTTCATTAATTATTTTATTGTACTATGTTTCCCAGTAATTGTATAGTTATTGTGATTAACTTGGAACCAATAAAATTGGGTTTTTATATTCATTTGAAAATAGTACATCGAAATGCATCTTTACAATTGTTTACCTAACTGTAATGAATTGAACGGTCAAACAAACAACTAACATGCCAGAAATCTTGTAATATTTTTATGTAAATAAATTAATATTATAAAAGAGTTAACATGATTTATTTTTCAATGTCTCATCGCTTTTATATCTTTGCTTTACAATGTGTGTGGCGACATGGACCCTGTTCGACACTCCATTATCTCCTACTTTTTTCATCAAATATTTCTTGTACAATTTTTTTAATTTCCGAGGAATATAAAAAAATGCAAATGGCAGACTAGCAACGTAGGATTCAAGAATATACATCAAAGAAGCTATTTAGCTTTGAAAGTCCTTTCTAGTCTAAAGAAGCACACATCTGTACCTACCTAAGTGTAATGCACTATGGTATTAATAAAATAGGTGTAATCTAATTGTGTCTGTTTGGCTTGGGTTTTTGGTTAGCAGGGGGAAATGCACAATTTACTCTAAGCAGGACGTCAGTGCAGGACTTACGCCCCCACTTTGAATAAGAATACAGAAGAAATCTAGAGAACTTACTTCTTAGTCCTCTAGGATATACTTACAAGTATAATATACTTGTAAGATACTTACTAGATATTATCTAGTTTTGTAGTGAAGATAGCTCAGTGGTTAGCGCGGTCAGTCCGCACGCCGAAGGTTGAGCTTAAGCTGCCGGTGAAGGAAACCATAGCATGGTGGTAGGGTACTTTCTAGTAATCTTCTGGCTAGCTACCGCCAAGCATTTAAGGGTGTAATCTGGCAGCCTCACTTGAGAGGCAGTTCTATTCCAGGCTAGGCGTGTTTACCATCTTCGACCACACCGTCACTTCACATTAGATTAGCTGCGGTCAGCTATAAAAATCTACATTATGAGCAGTTCCTTCCCTAAATTATGGTTACTGGTTCATTATAACGTGCTACAAACCCAAAAGTTCAAATCTATTTAAACTGCAATGGCACATCAATCTCCATCTTTTTCGACAGTAGAGAAAGGTAGAGACATATATAGGTAGATATTTCAAGCTATCTAAAGCCCTACCACATTAGAATATATTGGGTTGACTACCTATTGGAAAATTTGTACAAGTAAGAACTATTTTAATATTACAAAATGGCGCCTTAGAGTATTTATCTCTTACTATACCGGGGTCAGTGAAGTAGCTTGCTACAGACGGGCCCTGTATCAAAAATTATCGGCGGGCCCGTCTACCCGACTTTCATTTCATAGCTCTAGATGAAGCATGCCTATTATTCTTTTGTTGGGGCCCCTGTAGCATGGGGGCCCCGTATTATTAATACGCCCCTGACTGCGGTACATAATGCACCTTGCATTTTACCTATTTATCTACCCAAATATGGCTTCATTACATTACTTACTACTCTTTCTTAAAAATCAAATTTCAATTTTAACTGGTTAAGGTATATTCTACATCAACGGTGCTAAACGAATATGCACACAATAAACGTAAGCACACCTATCTTACATAATCAACTTAGTGGGAGAAACCATTTATAAAGTAATAGGTATATACCTAAATGGGAAGTTGCCAAAAGCACAGCCAAAAAGCTTTGTCCACCTCTTCAGACGCGACCTAAATCCAGCCCAGCCAATGCGGTCGTGCAAGGGAGATAGACACAAACATGATGTTTAGTCCTTGACCTAGATTCCAAGTCGTAGCTTTAAAAAAGTACTATTTTAGTCAATTTTGTCAAGTTTCAACTTTACAGTGCTATTGCAACTAATACATCAAATAATTTGTGAAACAGTATGTACCACACGCAGTATTTGTAATGGTAACATATTTTTGGAAAACAAAAATTATGAGTATTTTTCTTATCGCACCGGGAAAATAAGTTTCGAAAATACCGCGCAAATGTTCATACCTGAAGTTAGTTGCTATTGATGATTGGTCTACGAACGACCTTGACGCATTATGTCAGATTAGTGATGTGCGTTGTAATGAATGCGTCATTGTTGTCCTATAGATATTTAGATAGACTTTTTTGTTTACACTATATCTAGTAAATACAATGGAAAAATATAAACTTGCCGTGTAACAATTGGCGTCTTTATCACCACAAACAATCATTCAACCTTAGGATGGAAAGGATTCAAGAACAAATAGAAAACGGGGTGTGCCAGTAATAACTAGATATGATAATAAGCTAAGGACACAAGCTAAGCTATTATCAGTATAACATAGACATACATTCCAATAGAGATACAACCTAATATTTAAATTAGGGTAAATAAAATAATACAACTTAAAAATATTCGTAGGTATATGGAAATAAGACCAAATAAAAATACACCAACATCAACGTAATCAATTTTGCAACAGATGAAATATTTTAAGTTATCCTTAAAAACAACAAGCGATCACGCACGAGCACGTCTGATCGGACCAGGTGATGCATTCCTCAATTGAATAGCCTGAAATGCAAGCGATTTCCTGTAAAAGGTTCCAAAACGTACAGAAGGGGACTTCAATAGAAAAATGTTGATTAATTACTGTGTGCTTAATTGCAACATTTGGATATACATATATATTAACTAGCTCTTGGCTTATAATGTTCTTATCAGTTTTAATAGTGGAACGTTACTAAGCTCAAAAAACTTATAGCAGAATCTAATGCTAGGTCAATGCTTATTTTTCTGGTTACCACCAGTAAGCCCGATAACTTTTTAGTAATCTTGGGACTCATTGGCAAAAGTGGGCGAAAACAGCATATCGTGTTCGATTTCAGGGCTTAAATTTCTTATTGGATTCCGCATCACTGTCAGTCCGCACATCACTATCGCAATCAGCTGTTTGCTGTCAAAACGCAGTGCCGCCATCATTACAGCTCGGAACTTCCGACACTTGTAGCTATGTTCGCATTGGCCATGCGACACAAACAGCCGCAGTATCGACAAACGTTCACAAAACGTTTAGACGTTACAGTCTAAGTGACACTTTGTCTTCTTATTTTAGTAATTTTGTCTAATAAAATCCGCAAATTATTTGGTTCTAGTTGTTTATGTGTTAAGTGCAATATTATGTTGTTTTAATAATGCAAAGTGCCGCCTCAGTACACGCTATTTGAAGCAATTACGTAATGGGAATTATGCTAGACAAGTTTAAAGTTTTGCCCTGAATTTCAACATGGCCGCTGACACAGGAATGGATACTTGCCCCAGTCCGGAAATTACGGATTCCAGAAAACGACCACTAGACGGCGATTCAGAAAATGGTGACGTGAAAAGATCACACTTCAGCTCGGGTGAGTGGCGCACTATTTACTTACCGTACTATACATAGGTACTTCAACATAACGTAGTTGGCAAAGCGAGCATAACATTGACACAGCGAACTTGCGACCGAATTGGCGGCGCTCAGCTGGATTCCAACAAGATTCTTATCAGAGCACCGCTGTTATCAACACGACCTATTTACACTGATAGTAAGGTCATAGCGAATCGAATCACTCGAAAACTGTGGTGCTATCTTTGAAGAGCTCTAATACCCGTTTATTGCTGCAACTCAAGACTGTAATTACATTGATAAGTCGAAAAAATTATAAACGAGAATTATTATCAAAGCAATTTGCCGAGCTGATAAGCGGCGCGGCCGCATGGAAATGTTCTCCCCGCTGGACTGTTATATTTTATGCAATGTTAAAAGATAGTGGTTGTTTTTTAGTGCAAGACTTGGTGACTGCGTTGCCTCTGGCCAACGGCCATGGCTCTATAACGTCTCATTTCGGTGAGTCAGTTCGTCGAACGCATCTGATACTCATCGGCTTTGTGGTTGTTGCGGTGCGCATGCCTCACGCGCGCTCCTCCTGCTCTCACTCCTGCTGATGCTCACGATCACTCCGTAGACCATACTTACAGTCACTGCCTGGTACCTATATGTTCATCACTCGGAACCACTAGCTACTCCGCTACATAAGTTCTCTTTTGAGCTTGAAACTTCTACAACATCTTAGAGAAAGAAATTGGTCACAAAATCAATCATATAAAATCAAGTAACCTTTCCACTGCTCAGTCAGAGGTCAAAACCAGCTGATTTATAAATTGGTCATGACATTATAAAACGCTAGAGTATTACCAAATCAAATAGCTAAGCTACTATAATTTTATTCTTTGCAAAATGTATAATTTTGTTAAATTTATTCACTTCCAGAACGATTGTGTCATTACCATAATCACTTGGTTTGTTTATCAAGGCCGTAATGGAAATAACACTTCAAATTGATGAGTTTTAATAATACATAGAAATATATTTTGTATTTCATAATGTAATAATTTACTTACCCACCAGTATTCCTTGCTAATGATGGCAACTTTCAACATAGTCATTATGGTACACCCAATTAGCAAAATCACTATCATTATCTATACACAAAACATATTGTTGATGCACTGTTACATAGATGTAGTTAAGGCATATTATGTGGCAATAAACATTCAAAAATGTTGATAATACTCAAATACTTCAGCATAGTTTGACATAGTACGGAGCATCAGCAGAGCGAGTGAGCAGCTCAGGTGTCAGCCGTGGATCGTCCATCCACACAGTATACCTTGATGTCGTGAGCCATGCCTTACGTAGCCTCATCGACACTCCATGGCTTAGTCGTTGCATAGTTGGTGTGAACATCACTTTATGTACAATATCTTCTACCCATTATTATTTGGTGTATCTTCGCCTCTTCTTGACAAATCGACCGCTTTTATCTTGCTTTAATTTTATTTTACAGTCATTAAAATAACTAACTGAGATGGAATAACCATTATTTTTAATTTTGCATAATCGATACCATCAATTTCTGAACACAAGTAATATTCGATAGACTGGCACAGTTTCATCATCATTTAAGTAAAATTTACTATTGTAAGTTCGGAAATGATTATTGATACATACTTCTAAACAAGTTTTAATAACTATGTGAAGGTCTGAGCTCATGTAGATGGCAGGCAAGGTCATTGCCGGTTGGAGCCGTGCATTGGTTCGCTGTGAGGGGAATTAGACTCAGTCGTTGTTGTGGTAGAGTTGTTTTTGTATCTGGCGTTGTCTCGTCGTTTCCAAGGTCACAGGAGGCGATTTGTCACGTCGAAGCTGTTTGCTGCAAGTGTTTACATTGCGTAATTGGCAGTTGGCCGGACTCCGGTATTTAGCTACTTTACGTATTAGGCGCGCGTAGGACTACCTTTAGAGCTATCTTAGGTACACATTTATTGAGGAATCGTTTTGTGTCATTAATTGGACAAAAATCGCCCACAGTCCACATCACAAGCACAAAGAAAAGATAAGGAAGAAAATTCAAAATTTTAAACAAAGGAATATTGGAAGACATCTCACAGCGCCATCTAACCCGAAAATAAGTAAAGCTTTGTACTAATAGGGGACCAGTATGTACTTATACGTATACTGATGGAATAGAATACTTTATACTATTTTTGTAAATATATACTTATAATAGGTATGTACGTTTAGAACACCCAGACACAACGAATGTCTAACCATTATTATAATTATTGCATTACACAAATGTTAGCCCTGGATGAAAATCAAACCCACGCCCTACGGCTCATGAAGCAGAGCAACTAGCGACCTTGTAGCGATGATAGCCCCGTGGTTAAGCTCGAAAGAAAATGAAATATTTTTGGTAATTATTTTGGAAAGGTAAATAGATAGAATATAGGAAAACCTTTTAAGATCTAGTGACCGACCTTATCGTTAAAACAATCTCTTCCAGGGAAACATGAAATTGAACGAACAAAATTTATTAGTTATACTTATATGGGAGATGTTAATGATGTTAAGTAAATATATTATATACCAAATAGAATACATAAAAATGCAAAGCAAAGCAATAGGGATAGCAACGAACCCTCGTCAAAGTTATTCAGGAATATTACTTTTTCTCTTTTCAACAAGTCAGTACGTATTGTCTGGTCTTCAAAGAACTTTTCCAAACAAAAATACTCTGGTAGTTTCAATTGAAAACTTTAAAAAAAAATATTAACAAAATTATTTTTCCTGTAGGTATCTACGTTGTCCAGTTTTCAGCGTATTTCTCTGTAAAATTTAATAAGTCTGGTAGTTACCTTCTTGGTGAACAAATGTTCGTCCTGTACCTTTTATCCAAACTTTACATTCTTACGGCTTTTGTAATCAAAGGAGGTTCCTCTAAGCGGCAACTTTATTTTGTTTGGCAAACTTGGGAATGAAACGTTGCAGGGCCCTATTTGTTCGGGCCTTTTTAGACGCCTTCACATTAAAGCCGAAAAGCCCTTTTGTCCACTTTGATTACGTTGTAGTTTAGGTAAATGTTCGTTACCCGTTTGGGGGCCTGTGTCCACAGTAATTAACTGATATTTTGAATGTGTTATGTGTTTTTATAACGAGTGGCATATGTAATCTAATACCTTTAACGAAAAACAGATTCAACCACGGCGGACTGACAAGTGTAAACGAAAAGGATATATTTTTACACGACTGCCAAAAAAAGGAGTGTAATGTTTTCAGGGTTCACGTTTGTATGTACATATGCGAGTTTCTTTATTCCACTATAACTTTTAAATACCTTAACAGATTTGGATGTTTGAGGTATCGTTAGAATCCCTACATCATCCCGAGTGACAGACTATAACTTTTTTGAAAAAAGTTCGATGTTGGTGCTGTATGGCTCCGTTTTTAAATTTGAATGAAATAAATATATATTTTTTTATTTTTTGACATGTCCGTCGTGCTTTTTAATAGTTTTATATTTTTAATGTCTGATCAGTCATGACTCACGGGAACCGAATCAGCTGGTTTGTTAAACGTAAAAAAAACTAATAGCTAAATAATTAAGTAACTCATATTTACGTGTTTATATATGCGTTTATCAATCAAGTCATGTTTGTATAAATTATGTTTCGACCTACAAGAAATTATATCGGTTCCTTTATCATTAAAAACTACAATCTACTTTATCATTGGCAACTAAATGCTCATTCTCTTTATACATAATTATGTATTATATATACAATCCATCGCTGAATTGAGAAAAAAAAAATTAGATATGTAAAATTCGTAACTTTACTTTACCTGTAATACGGGATTCACTCCCGTGTCCCATTTTTATTCAGACTCGGGTTTTACCATCTTCAGTTACATCGACTATCGTTGCTTGTTATCAAAGTTAGCTAATACAAATATAAAGTATAAAAGCATATTATAGACTCAGGCAAAGCAAAAAATATTCGATATTCCAATCAATATTGGCATCTTTTGGTCGTAATAGGTCCAAGTACAAAAAACCACTATTAGATTATTAAACCGAAATAATTATAAAAAGTACTATATGTCATCAAAGAAACGAGATTGTAAATTTAGTTTCGCTGTGACTTTTCAGTGGTGTTTCCAGGCACTAAAATAGTCCCAATGAACTACCTACCTTCCTGTTACATCATTAGTCCACCGGAACTCCATAGTTAAACAATGTAATTTAATTGCAAATGTTTTTGGGCTTAGTGGAATGAAGTCTTTTTTTAGTAAAATCAAGTATACTTGAATTATAAAAAAAAAAGGTTTTTTTTTCTAACATAATTGCATCTTTGAAAACCAACGTTGATTATAGAAATTTATAGAATAGTTTCCGTTTCCTAACTACTGGTTAGCTCCGTTCCTCGAGTTGTGGAACCGGTCCTTCACAATATTGATAAACATTAAATAATTCTACAATTTTGCTGATACCAAGTCTACCTGTTTGATAAACCAATCTTATCTGTGAAATTATACTTTATTTAGTTTCTTACCAGCGATACGCGTAGATTGGATTAATCAGGTAATTCGAATAAGTAATGGTAGAAAAAGTTACAAAGCATGATTGCAGTTGTAAACATTACATTAATATATTTAAAAAAAAACGCCTGTCCTTTCAAGTAGCGTCTTCTAGATCCAAACTAAACATATTTCGTATAATAAAAACCAGGTAACTGATAAATTACTTATATTTCCACATCTTGTTTCCTTTGTTTTTTTTTTTTAATACTGCGGAAGTTGAACTTCAATACAATATATGGACATTGTACTTTAAATTAACACGATCTAGGCTTTTATTTGTGCAGAAAAAATAGCCCTAATTCCCCAATGAATTGATTTTTTATTCACGTTTAAATATGACAAAGCTAGAATTGAGATTCATACGAGTATATCTTATTCCCACTATAGGTAAAAATAAAGGATATAAAATAGCGGTTCGCGTCCTAGACCGCTATTCTTGAATAGCCGGTAAAACTGTGATTGGCGGTTAGTCTGCATTAAAAATTATAAAAAGGAATGACATATGTGTTACTGTATGGTGCTCATGAGAAAATCTGACGCCGAAACCATCCGTGCGGAGATATGAAATCCCGAAAGGACAGATACAAATATCTAAAGACAGTTTGAGCGTCGTATATATCCTAATGTAACGCTGAGTCGTTCTCAAACAGGATAATAGGGCACGTGCCTATCCTTTCTCATTGTTACCTAGATTCCTTCGGGCGTGGAAAAATGCCCGCGAGGATTCTCTACGTGTAAATATATCTCGGATTATATCCACAGCAGCTTCGATGTTTGATTCCATCAAAAAGTATCTACAGTCGTCAACTTTCTCATCAGGAAACTGATTCTTTTGTGAGTGGGAGGAAGTTTTGGCGCTGGACCGGTAAAAACCTTTCCTGAGACATTCGAAAGTGAATCGTGTCGGCTGTTTCCGATTGGTAATATCTGATAAATTAGAAAGAATAATTGACAGTGTCACAGAAAGAATACAAGTGTTTGAATAAAGATATAACCTTTTAATATTTCTTGCAGCATCTGCACAAACATTTATTTTCATCTTGCTAATGCGAAAGAGCTTTTTTTGTATAGCATCATGCAAGCTAAGTGAATTAGCAATCATGTGGAGTGAGCTCTGTTATTGTAAAACAAATTGCCGTTCTCCTTTTCGAGACGGAACGCCTGTTTAGTTTGCTGTTACAACATTTTTATGGACTAACCGAAAAGGCAACCCTGAAAAAGAAAGCCATAATTGCTGTACAAATTTTAGAATACAAAAGCTATCTGAAAAAGCTCATTTGTATTTGATGTGTTTATGATTTTGTATTACAGGTACGATCATAGAAATAAAATAACTTTATTGTAGCGTATTTCCTTAAAATTCGTGGTTTTGCATTTTATTTATTTTTTGCTCCGTTTTTAGGGTATATATTGTGGTTTTATTCTTAAAAATAAATATCTTTATAGTGAACGTTTCACGTGTTGGCTTGTCTCGACGAAGAATCTAAATGAAACGCCCGTTTTTTCCTTGAGCCGAAATCTTTCATTACATCGATGTCCGCACATGAATGCGACGAAAAGATACTCTATTCGAAGATATTTCAATAAGAGAATTGATTATCTGCGTCTTGCTCCGCGAAAATTACGGAAACGAAGCCCGCCGGGGATGGTATTGTTTGGAAATTGTTATCTGTTAATATTCCACCCTTTTTGGTGCTTCGGCCTTCCTCGTCCCATTCTGTTCTTGGCATTTTTTGTACCGTGTGATCTATAGTAAGCTACCCTCTAAACTTGCTGTGTTAAAGATTTATTGAGTTCCTCGCATCCACTTATTTAGGTATAAGCACCTAAATGATCATGTTATAGTTGTTTGTGTAACAAAATACTTTAATAGGTAAATTCTAGCCTTTGTTATGGACTTATGGCATGACAGATAGAAGATAAAATTGATTGATTTGGGTGTCACTTTGCGGAAGTTCATTTTGAGTGTTCAAGGTATATATTTAGTTTATTTCCGCTTAACAGTCGTTTTAGTTACAACAGTTATGAGGATTTAAATTTAACTAACTTGACAACAATTTAAAAAACTTATCCGAAACTTTACTTACGATCTTAAACTAAAATTTGACATAAACTTAAAAGCTGAGCAAAGTAAACTAAAAACGAATTATAATAAAATAACCACAAGTCTTTATATCCTGTTCTCGCTGCACTAACCATTTGCCGACACGTGTTTCGCTTTTACACGAGGCATCCTCAGGACGTGATGACTATTCTAGCGCTTGGCTCGCTTCTTAAATCCTCATCACTGCTGTAACTCAAACGGCTGTTAAGCGGAAATAAACTAAATATATAACTTGAACACTTATGGTATAACCATTAAAGTATGTATTGTTAATATTTGTTTCGTAATTATAAGCGCTCAGTTGTAATTGCCACTTGCGGCCACTAATCCAAAGGTTAACAGCATCGTCCGTAATCCAGGTGATCTTTTTAAGAACA
This sequence comes from Biston stratarius, assembly GCA_950106695.1. Lineage (NCBI taxonomy): Eukaryota > Metazoa > Arthropoda > Insecta > Lepidoptera > Geometridae > Biston > Biston stratarius. Next base: position 23,592,299 of record OX467108.1, on the reverse strand, counting down.
CTGCCTATAGTAAAGAAAAGAAAGTGAGCGGTAGAAAAGGAAAAAAGGCAAAAGCTTCCCCTTGAGTATCGTAAACAAAATGGCCGGCTACAAATGTAGAGTTGATAAATCTCCCTAATAAAGACTTAAATCCGCGCAGTTTCGAAGTGTAATCCAGAATTTATCAGGTTCTGAAATCGCGGGCAAATCCTTAGAATTACAGTTATTACAAGTGGCAATGTCGTCGATTAGATACAGTTGCTGAAGACTTCTTAACTTTAAGCATACTCCGGCTAGGGCTGGCTTAGCTTCCGATTATTTTGTATTCTTTGCTCTCTGAAGAAGAAAGGATTTCAATTCGTGTTTCTTTTTTTATCGTGTAGAAGAAACTTTGCCAAATGGATCTTTTAAAAAGTTTAACTGTTTTGTACAAGGAGGACATATGTATGACCTTATCCGTATCACCCCGATTATTGTGTCATTTGTGAGTGAGGCGTCATACTTGATCAGTGCTTTGTCTCCTTAAAAAAAGGTCATCTGGTATAACTGAAGTTATAATCGGCACTATCTTACCAAATTGAATCAGTGTAAGTTAAACGGAATCACGATAAAACTACGCCAGTTTCTGTATTGGAACAACTGAATATTTCCAAATATATATTCGGGGTAACCCTGCTTTAGTCGGATTTGGCTAACTGGAGTTCTCAGTCTTCCATTAGGCAAAGTTCCCCTGTGCGAATCCGTTCTCGTTATAACTTTGCGTTATTTAATATTGTTATCACAATCCACCATTAGCTTGACTTAACTTCAGTTAAATTTACTCTCTTATGAGATTTCTTTCCGATCTTCAAAAGTAACATAAGTCAGTCAGATAGCATAGGTATCTGGTAATGGGATTCCAATTATACAGCCCTCTGTCTAGAACTGCTCTGTTAACTCATTTGGAATATCTGCTTCAAGAGCTTCGATTCCCACCAAAACAAACATTTATGTGATGATAAATGTTTGTTCTGTGTCTGGGTATTCTGTATGTAGTATTCTGTATTCTATAAGTAGGTTGTACTTACAGAAAAAGTATATAAGTATTCTAACAGTTATTTGGTTCCCATAGCTTTGCTTAGTTTGAGGCTAAATGGCGCTGTGTGAAATGTCCTACGATATAACGAAAACACTACAATTGACTTTACTATTATGGAAAAATAAATAATATTGTTCTTTTTATGCCGCGTAGCGATAACAGCTCAGTAGTTAGCTGAGACACAACCGACCGCGCTAACGTTGAGGGGCGTGGGATCAATTTCCAACAATGACATTGAGCTGTCGGTGAAGGAAAACTGTAGCGATGATAGCTCAGTGGTTAGCGCGGTCGGTTCGCATGCCGAAGGGCGTGGTTTCAAACCCCAACAATGAGCTTGAGCTGCCTGTGAAGGAAAACATCGTAAGGAAACCATAGCGTGGTGGTAGGGTAGTTTCTAGTACTCGGCTGGCTCATAAAAATAAAAATAACATTGACTTGGTCTCTTCTCAAAGCAAAACAAATGACAACCTTAAGATCCTCACCAACGACCTGCCCCAACCTAAGTCAGCATTTTCTGTAAATGAGCCAAAAACAACACCAGCAATTTCAGACGTAATCGAAATATCGCGACATCGAAATGCCCCGAGTGACAAAACAAACATTCAGTTACAACATCTGTTAACACTAGAAACAATACATGCTATTAAAAAGTTTACAGTAGATTTGATGGCATCAGTGTTCCACACGTGGGAAACTATCATATTGAATTCAACGTGGTCGTTTTTAAAGCAGAGATTTCAATGAGCGGTGGATATATTAAACTGATAGGGAAAACGTGATCGCATGTATAAAATCCATTTCGTTCCACTTTCCTCGGACACAAGCTGCAGTGCAAGCTGTTTTGTCGGACGTTGCCATCGACAAAATAACTTCTATCGAATTAAAATTTGATGTTATCGTCCACTTTAAAATAATTGTCGAGTGTTATAATGTTATTCGCGGTGATAAGCGCTTATTTTAAGATTTCAAGGGCAACCTTTTTTTTTTTACTAGGTAATAGGTTTGCGTTTGACCGCCAACTCGTCTGATGTTAAGCGAAGATGCGGTCTATGGTGGAGCACGCTCGCCTGGAAGAAACCTATTCAATCGCGACTTGAAGGCACCCAGATTGTAACCATCAGGGAACACCCACTCGGGCAGCAAATTCTATTGTTTAGCGGTTCGCACAATGAAGGCAGATTCGAACCGTTTAGTACGAGTAAAATAGAATTTGAAACTAGAAACTTAATGCCAGAGGCATGACCTCTAAAATGTGTAGATTCTTAATGCTTGGTCTATTGTATTCGAAGAATTTTATTGTTTGAATTTTAATATTTATAATTTTATTTATTTTATATGTATTGTTTAGGTACTCGTGTGTTCTTGAATATTACGTGTTACAATATGTTAAGTACGTGTGGAAGTTGAAGTGGTTTTGACACATTTTTGTTTTACTTATGCGGGATTACCTACTCACATTTAATTATATCGGAAACACCGACTATAAATAGTTTAGGTTCCGATATAATTAAACGTGAGTAATAGTGAGTTACTTTTTAACCGATTGTTCAGAAGAAGGGTTTCGGATTCGAGTATATTTTGTTTCTATACGATATGCATGTGTAACCTGACCTATGAGAGATTTAAAAGTTCTGTAACAGCGGTTCTCAAACTTTTTTAGGCGACGAAACCTTTCCTGAAAGCGAATTATTTCACAGAGCCCTAAAGTAATCAAACACTGTTTTATCTGTATTTTTTATAGTCAGTGATGCTCCTGGATGAAATTTCAACTACGCTTTTTTAACTTCATGTTGGAATATTTTCGCAGAGTCCTCACAGAGGTTTTGCGGAACCCTAGGGTTCCGCGGAGCACACTTAGACACAGAGAATGACGGTTCTATAATGTCTGCGTTGTTTGTCTATTGTTATGTTATTAGATTAATTTTACTTATCATGGGGTAATTTTCTGTTCTTTAAGTTTACAAATAATCTTAATTTCCAATACCAGTTTTATTAGCAATGGTTAGGTTAGTAGGTAATAGATGCGTATTACCAATGGAATCGTCGCAATAATTGCACGTGCGCAGTAGCCGATGTTTGAATTACAATTAACTGCGTCCATTTTGATTTGTTCCCGATCTAATCACTATAATAAACACAAATCAGAAGCAATGCGGTGTTTTACACGGACCAGTACAATACGTATTGTAAAGATCAACATATACACTTGTATCTTAGATCTACTACTCGTGTTTACAGACCGAAGTTCACGTTCCGGCACCGTGGCATGAGATCCGCTGTGACATCGGTACACGTTTTACCGACGCCTCGCGTTCAGTTTAGTTCGCTCGTTTGGCGAAACATTGATTCAGTTAAAATGTCTCTTTGACTTGATTTAACCTTTTGCGTGGTGGTAGGGTACTTTCTAGTACTCGGCTGGCTAGCTACCACCCTCAAGTTGAAAATCTGCCGCCAAGCATCTAACGGTGTGTTCCGGTAGCCTCACTTGAGAGCCAGTTCTATTCCAGGCTAGGTGTGCTTTACCATCTTCGACCACACCGTCACTTAACATCAGGTGAGTTGTGGTCAAACAACTAGCCTGTCAGCTATTAAAAAAAAAAAAAAAAAAACCTCTACAATTTGTGTATAAGAGTCATTTTATCTTTGGATTTGGTGGTAGATTTGCTTTGCAGGAGGTCGTCTAAGAAGGTACCACCGCAGTACCATATATGCGGCCAACCTGTAGTGCGTAAGCATTACCGTGTTTCAGTTTGAGAGCAGCTAACGAAATTACAGGGCTGTTGAGACTAACCATCGAAAGTTTAAAAGTAATGAGCGTCAAAGTAACTATGTCCTGGACATTGTTTTCCTACTCAAAGTTCTGTGTAACGCTGCAATAGTCTGGGCTTGGGTTTTCTCTTACCATCAGGAGAGCGTCTCGTTCAACTCGTCACTATTACATAAGATAAAACGATTCCGAGATAAAAAGAGCGAAATTATATGCAAGAAAACGGAATATTAAGCAACATTAACATACATGTTTATTACTTTAATAACGTAGATTTTGTTTACTTTATAGAAGTAGAATGATGCAGCGATTTCAACGTGACGAACTCTATCGAATGTAATAAATATCAAAATGATAGAGAGGGCTATTCAGGCAATTTATTAGTTTCCGGGATACAATAACCTTGTAAATAATGGTTTGTGGGCAAACAGGACCCTTTCCTTTATGAAATGTGATGGGATTTCACATCTGACGAGCTCGAGGAGTTGCGGCAAGCGAACCAAATTGATTTCTATTATGTAACTACGCGCGGCTGTAAAATGTTGGCCAGGGATGAACTTTACTTAAGGCAGAAGTGGGTCTTACCGCAAAATTTGGAGTGGAAATACATTTTCGGGATATTCTGAATTCCTTGGCGACTGAACGATAATATGTCGATGAGAAGTAACTTAGACATTTAAAAATAGTAAATTTATGATAAAAATATGACATTTAAAAATAACTTAAATTTTTACTTTTAAAATTAGTAAATTTATGATATGAATATGACATTTAAAAATAACTTAAATTTTAACTATTAATATAATGCTGTGCCAACAGGATCCATATTTGACTGTGTACTAGTGTGTACCATATACTACTCTGTATTTACAACATCTAGTACTGTATGGAAGCAATAAATATCTTGAATCTATCATGTCTTTTTTTAGCCGACTTTAAAATAGGATACGAAGGAGGTTCTCAATTGCTTTTTTTATTTTATGTTTTCCTCAGAATTCCGTCGTTTATGAACCATGAATCATTTATGACATATTGTACAGGTCAAATTCAGACTAGTCTATTATAAATACATATAAATGTAACATATCTCTGTGTTGCTATATGTTTTAAATAAAAAGCAACAATTATACAGCGTCACCAATGTAAACTGAGCAAAGTTTGTACTATACTATGAGAGTCAAATAACTGATTACATATTGATATTAATTGTTAGCAAGCTAATAGGATTTATTTAAATTCATTTGGCGTACTCACTGATTCGCATTCATGAAGGTGCACTTTCGATTTTTACTATTACCCACGTAGTTACACGTAGTTCGTTCTTACACAAAGTCGATGCGGTCTCGTTGACATTTTGTCGAAGATTTTCGTAATAAACGAGTTTGTCAACAAAACTTTGATTTTACCTATATTTAGATTTTAGGGTTCCTTATCGATAGTATGCCGACGGGACCCTATTAATAATTTAGAATGCTAAGATATTATGGCGAATATCCTTACAACTGTCCTGGGTGGTACTCGAACCCACGCTCTACAGCTCTTTAAGCAGATATTCTACCAATGCGCCAACAGATCCAAAACATCGAAATCGAAATTAATAATGCATAGTATTTAAATTAATAATTGAAAGCGATTGACGAGTTTGTGCTAATAATCTCAAACGTAATAAAAAAACAATACAGTTTATAGCTAAATACAAACTGACCTTCAAACTTATTTTACGAAGATGGCACTTTGCTGTGGAAAATCAAGGAAAGAAAAAAAATAAAAAGTTTTGTAACACGAAACACAAGACAAACAAGAGACAGTTACAAAATAGGGGCTCACCTCAGCATAATGCTGGCCATACTAAGTGGTGTATCCAGCGCTGGGCTTCCGGTGAGCCTTTGTAGGTAAAGCAAAATACAGATATAAAACTAAAAACGATTTACTAACAACAATACATAACAAACGAAAAATAAAAAATAAAATAAAACAAATGTCTTCTCCCATAAAAAGGAATACCAAGCAATCCTCGGTGCGTGAATCCGACTCGCACTTTGAAGATTAACATTCGATAAATGTTAGGAAATATTTTTGTTCTTTGAGTTTGTTGCTATTGCCTTCTTCTATTGCCTCAAATTAAACAGTAATTGCATAAGAATGTAAACACGAAATGTTATATGCGAGTCGCGAAGATGTCTCGAGTAGTCTGAGCCATGAGTATACAGATTGTATCTCACCACGGTTGCAGGTAATACGACTTTGGTGTTATCGGAACAGCTGACGTAATAACACATTGTGAAACGTGTGGGTATGTTTACTAATAGCGTTTGCTAACAGCCGTGCAAGTTTTTATATGATGCTAGGTATCCGTGACATTCGGCCTTGCTTCATCTAGTATCAAACCCCCTTGAGGGTTTTTTGGCTTTAGCCTTGAATGAGTAAAAGTAATTGTAAGTTTCAATCATCTCATCAACATCGATAAAATCTACAGCCCTGTTGGTTCATTGGCTTAGAGAGCTGAAGGGCGTGGGTTCGATTCCCAACCAGGATAAACATTTTGTGGTATAAAAAAAATGTGTGTTCTGTGTCTGGATGTTCGGTATATATTACAAGTATGTATTTACTAAAAAAATATTTAACATTATGATTTAATTTATTATTTTGATTCCCATATAAGCTTTGCTTAGTTTGGGGTCAGCTGTGTACATTGTCCTACGATATTATTATTATATATATATGTATCATCATCATCAGCAATAGGACGTCCACTGCTGGACATAGGCATCCTCCTGGGGGGGTTTTGCCAATACTCGCCACGCTTGGCAGGCGGGTTGGCGAGCGCAGTTAGGTTTGTTTGTTCAATGAAGACGCTGCTGCCCATATTCCGTATTACATCCCATAGCCGACTCTTACGGCAACCACGGAGACTTTCAGAACTAAAATTTGTCTGACGAACATATATATGATGTAGGTGTTTGTTCTGTGTCTGGGAGTTCTGTAAGTATTTACAAAAAAAAAAACTATTAGTTATATGGTTCCCTTAGCACAAGCTTTGCTTAGTTTGGGGATAGATGGCGTTGTGTAAAATCCCCTTCAATAATAAATAAATATCGTAGGAGATTATTTCGCATATCGTCATCTAGCCCCAAACAAAACAATGTAAAAACAAAGCTTGTACTATGGAAACCTGATAACTGATAGGATATTTATATATATACATACATATATTATAATAACTTTTCTTGTTGTAAATACATACTTAGTATATATACAGAATACATTTAAAAAAATATTGTTTAATGTCACTAAATATTTTAAACAGATAAATCTATCAAATCACACACATATTTATAAATCGCAAAGGTCGCTCGATATATTCAATGAATATAAATTTTTGATATAGAAGTTAATTCCGCATATCGCCGTCTAGACAAGGGTAAAGGAAATCGAACAAATGAAGCCTTTGAAAACACTAAAGGCACTGTTTATTTTTATTTGGAACTAGCTCTGGCATCATTTCACCTGAAGACCTCGATAAGGCCAAATACGAGTACGTACGGAGCGCTGCCAAATTATAATCGAGTTGCCATTTGGAAGAGCTTCGGCTTGAAAGTTTAATCTTAAATTCGAGCTATAAAAATCGGAATTGATATTGAGAGAATATTGTCACTATGATGTTTGTCCAGTATATATTGATATATTGCGTTTAATAACATTGAGTTAGAACCCGGAACTTTAAAATGTAAACGGAATAGATCAATAGTATTAATGCAGCGCTTTATTATTGAAATCAGGGTCACACTACGGCCTCACTAATCGATTATTAAAGGAAAGTACTGCAACATTGATTCGTGGTATTCGAGTCAGCTGCAGCGAGTCTCGCGTGTCTACCCTCGTGCCACGCTAGTTGTGCATTTCGTTTGACTACCTTTCAGCAATCACGAACTCCTAAATCCTTGTTGATACTATCCATTTTCTATCATCAGATAAATAAATAAGGAATATAAAAATGATGAATGTTTTTACATAGCCCCAAACTTAGTAAAGCTTGTACTGCGGGAACTAGATAACTGATAGAATATTTGTAGGTTTTTTATATTATATACATATTTATAAGTACCTATATTAAAATACCCAGACATAGAATAAACATCTATTTTATCCGAGAGTCGAAACCGCGACCCGCTGTTTACGTAGTCATAGTGTAGATTGAACTATGATAAAAAAGGAAAATAATAAAAAAAATGAAGAAGTTGAATATGAATATTTAAACGATTGACATTATTGATGACACGATGGAACATACGTGGAAATGGAAAGTCACGATCGATACCCTGGCATTGAAACTGTCCTAAGCCCAGCAAGCCGCCTTTGATATCGATTAGCTTCTCATCCAGCTTAATCGCGAGATTATTTTCCGCAACATAATGGCTTTTACAATAATTCTGTCGAACGCACAATACGACGCTTTTGACAACATATGCGCTAATTATGATAACGCCAATAACGTCACAAACGAGACTACTCGGCTTATCGTTTTATAAACAGTCATGATTTAGAAAACGACCTAATTTCAAAATAAACATATCCTGCTCTGTATGAGTTAAATAAATTTACTTTACGCTACAATTAGATCGTATAATAGAAAACGTGAAACAGTTTATTTGACTCTGTATTGAGCTGTTTTTCATATTGTACATTTTGATATTTCAAATAGCGTAAGTTTATTAAAATAGCTAACGTTGGAACGTCTTTCAAATATTCGAAGGTTACCAAAGCGGTTCTAAGGTCGAGAATGGACTGCTGACATTCTCGAAATTCTGACGAACCTGACGAATCGAAAGAGGTGTTTCGCTCATCAATCACCTTTGCGGCGTTGAAGATCAAAGGGTTATTGGGAGGGAGACGAAAAGCTAGGATTACCAAGGCATAATGCGGGGTGAAGAGCTTTTCGCGGATAATCTGACAGCAAAGTCGTGCGCTTTGAATAGGCGAGCGCGAGCATGCATGAAAAGACTTGATGAATCTCAAGTGGCAGTCGAGGGTCTCGCTCTCAGGGCAGGCTCCAACCTTGTGCCTTTTCTCAAAGCCTTGACGCAAAAGCGACAACATAGTAACACTACGACAGCATAGAAGTCAATACAAAACAGTTGAAACAATAAATCCCCCTAGGAATAGCTTCATTCCATTGCGCTCTCAATCAGTATATTTATTTAATGTATTTTAAACTCTGATATATTGGCCGGAGTATTTGTTCAATTTGCTGAAACAAATTAAACGCGCTTTAGAACCTTTACCAGTGAGCGTTGCTCAACCAGTTGATCCCATATTAATTCCTGTTTCGTTTCTGTCGGTTTCAAATCGTAAAATCTTAGTATCTACTTTTGTGTCGTTATTGCAAATTGTTTTCTTTTACGACCCCGTGAGGAGCGACACTAACTTTGTTATGGGTGTTATGGTATTGGTGTTTCATAGATTGCAATGTACAAGTTTATTTGTGACAGATGTCATCGTTTAATATTCTACCTCAGTTCTTTATGTCTTCTCTCTCGTTAAATCTTGCATTTCGTATCCCCGCATCTTAATATAACCTAGTTTTTTCCTTAGCAGAGTAATGTGCTACTCTAGTTCCCATGTGACCTCTTTTCGCGACGTCAGTTTTAGTAATAAGTATACTGCATCAACGTTGGCATCTGTTTCCGCCTGCAGAGCCTCTGTGTTGCGTCATTTCCTTTCAACTGCTACTATATTTTCAATATGTTTTGTTGAGAAGACACTTGTGTTACCCAGGTGTTCTAATGTAGTCGTATCGTTTTAAATTCACACAAAATAGAATGGGTTATTCTGCTGCTTTGTTAGACAAATATCCTGTTCACACATTCCATGACACTAGCTGCTTTTAACCTGTCAATTATCGACTTAGACATGTTTCGTGACGTATATCAATAGCCCATGCGATAAGTAGGTCGTGAATTTCACGTACAAAAACAACATGGCTGTGTGCAGAGAGCACGTCCGTATCTATAGGCGTATCGTTAGAGATAACCCTTACCCTCTCTGGACAGCCGACGAATGATCGCTCGTCGACTGATTTATAATACCTACAGGCCAAAATATTATCCCCGGAATGCGGGATATCTGCCTAAAATCATTTGCGAGTTTCGTAAATTATTTGCTAAAAGGAGCATTTAAACTTCAAAGAGAGTTTTGATGCTCGTTTCTTTCTAGAAAAGGAATCGTTGATGTAATATTATGCTGCTACTCCAGACGAGATTAGGAAAGGCGGTAAGACAGTGACAAGATACATACGCGCTGACACGTGACTTAATTTTTTAATTATATAATCAAGGAGCTGTTAATTGTGTAAACATAAGTTATTGTCCTAAAGTAACGTGTCTATACGCTTGTGTCTTTCATATTAACACTTGAAATAGTATTTATTGTGTAGATTTTTCATTGATAGCTACTGGACGAAATGAGTTTGTACTCGATATAAATGCATAAGCAACATAAGAAAGCGTATTCAAATCCGTTTGTACCAATGAGGTTTTACTACAGGGTTCTACATAAAGTCGTTACGTAGGTACTTAAGCCTCGATGGCCATTGTAATAAAACGTTATGTCATCGTCTTTTATGAGTGGAGTCTAATCACGAACCACATGTCTGTTGTTTGCGTTTTTATGTGCAGTAAGAAGGGCTGACCCGTACTGATGGGTGATGGGTGATCCATCACTATACCGACACGCCCGTAATCTTCGGGAGGAGCGTTTAGCTTCAACACGACTCCCTGGAGATTGATTAACTCCCAATCGACTAAAAAAGAGAAAGATATGTACCAAATAAATAGGGGTTTAACACGGCCTTCTAATTGCTTATGCAAGATAACTGCCACAATAGTTCATACGAACCAGAGATTCATCTGCTAAAATTACCTAATTATAAGTAATGAAATAAGAGTTGTTTATTTATAGAAAAAAATTTAAACAGATTAATGCTGTAGTTTTTTTTTGCGCGATAGCATGTTTAAATTATTATTCATATCAACCGAATGATCAATTTATTCTATTTCGAATCTTATGCCTTTATGTCGGAGCACGTACTGAGTTGGCAATGCAGCTACAAAATATGATAATTCAATTCAATTTGAGCACCAGTAAACATTACTTAGAGCGAGCAAGGTTATAGTGCTGGATCTCACACCGAGCCGAACTTATCTCGACAATTTATTACGGGCCGCGAACGCTCTAACGCTATGTATATCTTGGTAATGGTAGAGGACGTTTCAATATGCATTGTCTTGCATGCGACCCGGGCTGGTTTAGATTAACGACGCACAGGGTTACCCGCGTCTGTACTGAACTTGAAATACCGCAACTCGAAAAGATACAGATCCCAACCCTTCATCCTTCGCCACGTTGAGTCGGGCCAAAATAAATATCGGATATATCCGAAAAGTGATTAATCACGTTGAAAGAGCGAGAGTATAACCTAAGAAATACAATAGTAGAAACCTTTGTAAACCTAGGTTTAAGTAAACCGGCACAAAGTGGCTGTCAAACGTTTGGGTACCAAATGGGGCTGTCAGTGTCACCCCGCAGTAATATTTCACAGTGGACCCCGATAGTAATCGTGGGCGAGATTAGGCGTGCCGTTCCATTGTAGGAAAGATAAAGCCGCCTTTTCGCTCTTTTTATTTTATTTGGATGAAGAGGATAGTCTGCAAAGCCAACTAGGGAAGTGGGACAAGCTAAATCAATTTCAAACGCCCTGATGTACGCCAACTGAAAGTACATTCGCTTTTTACGGTGTTAAAATGAACCCGTACAAACACCGTCCTTGTAATAACCATAAAAAATCGATCAAGTACTTCAATAAACAATAGCGCCATTTACACCCGTTCCCCAAAGCGAGCAATTCGCGAGAGTACACATGGTAGTAACCTGCCGCTGATTGTTGTTACATTGCGCTTACGTCGACGCCGTGTTTCTGACAAGTTCAATGGAGCAGAAACACAAAGGGCAAGTGTATTGGTGTCACCGGCTCTCGAGGTGTCACGGTGCGGAGGCAGGCGGCAGGTGAGCCGTGCGTCCCGTTTGAAATGAGGTCGCTAGGAGGCCGGAGCTCGGAGCCGGCGTCCGACGCCACTGCCGCTCGTCTCAATTGAAACACATTGCCAGTGGGTGGGACTCTTCTATGTTGTCAAGATCATTGTGTTTCATATCGCCTCTGATTAATGGTCGTTTTTATAGAGGTCGAATTATTTTGTTCATTGTAAGTCTTTTCGCTTTTGCTAGGTTTGCCTATAAATATTGATATTTCGAGCTGTTTGTTAAGAATTCATCGGCAATTGATTATGAAAAAGGTTATAGTGAATTTATAGATTTGAGTTTAGAAGGGACCGAAAGTACAATTGACTTAGGGTCAAGGTAGTTTGTTCATAACTTAATAGTTCTACTCGCCGACTTATGCATCGTGTTTAGTGGACCAAATTTTTACTTAAATGCATGTCTGAACTAAAACGACGTAAATAAAGCTGTATTAGTGTGTTTAAAATGGATCGCAGACGATTTAACACGTGTACGGGTGAATTTATAATGCTATGTGCCAACACGATGCGAAACACGAACGACTAATGCGGCTCGAACAAATGTCGGCGCTAATTGTATTAAAGTTAATTAAATGTTTGCTATCGGAGCGCACCTTCATCGCAACACCCAGCACTAGTTCCGAAAAATGGACATAATTACATATGTGCATTGTACATTACATAACTGCACTGACTCATGTCGAAGATCTTCCGGAGCCGGTGAACAAAAGCTTTATACAAGACAGCCTTTGTTTCTCGGCCTTTCCTTCTAATCACATTTAATCTCGGATTACCTTTGGGACATCATGGTGACGTATTTTGAAACACATTTTCATACACAAAACGTCTTAAAAATGTATACGGTCGTAGTACCGTGACGCAAGCTCTGTTTCCCGAACAAAAGGCCATCTGATCCTGTGTAATCTCTCTGCCCGTTTAGTCTTTATGTTTCCTGGAATAATGGCAGGCGCACAAAACGCGGTTTATACCCTGAATACCGCCCTTTTAAATCGGTTATATAATTACCGGTAAATATTGCGAGCTCATCTCTGGAGTGCCCTTAATCGAGCAAAGATTAATCACGCAGTATGTGCCCTGAGGAAGGGTTCGGGATTTGGTCTAATTCGTATTGATTTATTACCCGATAAAACATATTGGCAATCACGAACGTTGTGTACAAATGACTCGCTTTATTGTTTTTCAAGATTTCCCATTAGACCGGACCAATTGGTTGATTCTAGAATTCAGTCTCCTTAAAACTCCCTCAACGAGTACCCTTAACATCCGATTCCTATTTAATATTTGACAGAGACGCCTGTTTCTTGATGTCAGTTCTTATCTTTTCTTGTAAGCCACATAGAAAAACTATTTTCTTTTTCACACGCTGTTTAATATTCCTTTAGTTATTATGTTTATTCCCATTGCCATTTACCTACTTTACAAAATCAACTCTAATAGCCAAGTCAACGGCACTCATACTTTCGATATCATTTAGCAAAACATAGCCATCTATCAACATTAAAGAGTATCTATCGGACGTTCAGTTCAGTCCATAGTTCAATCATAAAAACCTTTGTAAGCTCACAACACGCGTCACGCGGCTATTTCTTCTGCTCCACTCATTTGCACGTTGTTCCGCAGCCGTGGAGCCGACGTACCACTTCAAGGTGTTGGTGCCGTCCATGGTGGCAGGAGCCATCATCGGCAAGGGAGGCGAGACCATCGCCCAGCTGCAGAAAGACACCGGCGCGAGGGTCAAGATGTCCAAATCGCACGACTTCTATCCTGGTAAGTAATGCTCGATGTTACATACTTGAAGAATGAATTATTTTTACTATTTAGTGTGAATAGTCGTTTAGATATTTATCTGAAAGTGGGAACTTGGTCTTGTCACCTTCTAAATAATATTATCTGAATATTTATATGTCAAACATGTTAATAAGAAACTTGTAGAATAAAAAAAAAAAAAACGACAAAACTCTGCTCTCGAAGATTGTAAAATGTATGAACATGTTATTGAGCAAGTATAAGATTAGTAAACGCTTTATTGAGTTAACATATGTATTATTAAGGTGGTTACGATCGCCCCTCATCCCACCATCCTGTCAGCTCTCGTGATGGTTCGACAGATTACAAGACACGAGCGAAAGAGAAAACAAAGATATTTCGGCGAGAATGTGTATTGGAATTATTTCTCCCTAATAATTACATATTTTGCCCCGTAGTTACTTTTACAGAAGTTAAAAGTATCATAATTGACATTAATTTTCATCACGATCGGCTATTCTTCCCTGTGACCTATCACCACGATTGGGTCATAGTTGTACTAACTGTAGCTGTAGACAACGGGAAGTGTTTGTGTTATAATATTAAAGATAAATTTACAGTAAGAGTACAGTATACAGAGAAAAGAATACAACAATCTTATTACATCTAAAGGTGATATTTGACTTTACAATAAATAAAAAAAAAGTTTTTTATTGGACCCCAAACTAAACACGAGACTTGTCTTGTCTGTGTCTTGGGGACCGAGTGCGTTTTTACACATTAAAATTAATTTTACTTAAAATAAGCACAAAAATTAAGCTCGGCAATTTAGCACTTAGAATGTGATGATGTATATTTGCATAATACAAAAACTACTAACCACTGTATTACTGTAAGAATAATGCTTTCAGTCTTGTCATTCACTGTAAGCAACTAGTCTATGATGTTTCTTTTAAAGACGAATTTGGTGAGATCAGTATTTTAGCGACTTTCCTACTAATATTATTGTGGACGCATGAAAGACCATAAGCTGGACTACGTTTGGCATTTAAGGAGTGAGCTCGTGGGACCGGTAATCCACTGGAGAAGGCACGCGTGATGCGAATCTTAATTTATATTTCAGATGATTGTAAATACGAACAGTTCTATATATGTAAGTGTGTACGTGTTATTACATAGCGAGGAAATACAATACGCAGAACGAATTAACCAACCTTGAAATAATAATTGAAGCTGCCACATGATATTAGTGTCAGGGAAGATTCCCTGCGTGTGTGTTGTTTGTTTGGATATCATAATGCGATACTCTGGCGTGATGGTTGTTATATAGCTTGCGAAATTGCTGTTTCAATTCATAGAGACGAGTCTCTATGAATGGGGAATAGGGAATTCTTGTTTTGGAATTAGAGGAAAATTCCAATCCAAATTACACGCCACACGCTACAGTAGTCAAATCGATTTTAATCAAAAGAGACATGGTTATACTCTTACTAACTATTATGGCTTATGCTAAGTTTCAATGGTGCCTGCCTGCCCTGTTAGCCTCATTTGATAGATCTGCTTCAAGACCCGTAGAGCATGGGTTTGATTCCCACCAGACCAAACTTTTATTCAACGATAAATGTTTGTTCTGTGTCTGTGTGTTCTGTGCATATTATAAATATGTATTTACAATAAAAAAGTATGTAAGTATTATATCAGTCATCTGGTTCCCACAGTATGGTTTTAAAAAAAAAAATATAATAAATAGGCTTGCGTTTGACCCCCATCTCACATAATGATCACATCTCACCTGATGTTAAGTGATGATGCGGTCGAAGATGGAGTACGCTTGTTTAGAATATACCGATTCACTGACGACTTGAAGACACTCAGTTCACACTTATATCTATCGGGGAACACCCACTAGATGGCGCTTTGTGAAATGTCCTACGTTATTTATTTATTTAATGCATAAAGTGTTCCAGAATCTATTTTAATATTGCCGATTATCCGTATCGCGGTGGACATGTAATAAAATATTCCATCAGCATGAAAAACGGATTAGTTACCAATTTAAACGACGCGACGTTTAAATTGACATAACTAGCATGCTGCAGCAAAACGGTGCGGAATGATGGAATCATATACGGTAACTGTTCAATTATTGGCATCCGATAGCGGCAGTGCTGTACACAACCGAGTGATTTATCGATATATCGATAAATCACACTAGTAGTGTAGTGTACAAAGATATCGATGCTCGTTTTTTCCATGCCAGCCTAGATAGGGATGGGATGCCCATCACGTTAGTTTATCGATATCGCGCGAGTGTATCTATCGCAACGGAGCGATAGGCTGTGGATGACAACCGGTCGAGGCATAAACTTAAATTCACGGCCGAAACCAGTGGATTGTAAATTCGCGACATTTACGGCAAAACAACCTGTCGGTTATGGACTTAAAACGAGTTGGTTTTGGAAACTTGAAACTCGATTTGGTTTCTTGGAGAAATTAAAGTAATAAGACTATTGTAGCGATGATAGCTCAGTGCTTAACGCAGTCAGTTCGCACGCCGAAGGGCGTGGGTTCAAATCCCAACAATTAGCTTGAGCTGCCGGTAAAGGAAACCATATCGTGGTGGTAGGTTATTTTGTAGTACTCGGCTGGTTAGCTACCACCAAATTGTAAATCTGCCGCAAAGCACCTATGCCGCAAAGCATCGCGGTGTGTTCCGCGAGCCGCACTTGAGAGCCAGTTCCATTTCAGGCTAGGTGTTCTTTACCATTTTCTACGACACCGTCACTTAACATTGTGTGAGCTGTAGTCAAACATTAAAAAAAACTATCATTTTGACTTTTCATACAGTTAAATTGAAATAGAATTCGTATTCGATGATGAATTTATTAATACTTTGCAAGTATCTACGCATTATTGTTTTTCTGGGTTAGAAGCCCAAGTGGCAGCAATAAAGCAAAGGGTAAATGCGAATGACAGCCCGTGACCCGAGATCGTAAAGTTAAGTTAGATCCGCCTCCACAAGTAACTTGAAGTTAGGACATCGCTGATTATTTCACTCGACTTGCGAGTTTAATGAGAATCTTGCCTGTACTTATTATAAATATTGTTGTTTGCTGACAACATTAAAAAAACTTTACAGTGACAAATAATTATGTAGGTACATATTATTATTTTTATGGTTGACGGCTTGACAGGTTAGGTGTTGACCAGATGATGTTATGTGACGGTATGGTCGAATATGGTACACACACCTAGCCTGGAATGGAACTAGCTCTCAAGTAAGGCACACACCGTTAGGTGCTTAGCAGCAGATTTTCTACTTGAGGGTTACCACAAGCTAGCCAGCTGAGTACTAAGAAATACCCTACCACCACGCTATGTTTTCCTTCACCGGCAGCTCAAGTTCATTGTTGGAATATGAAACCACGACCTTTGGCGTATGAACCAACCGCGCTAACCACTAAGCTATAATCGCTGCGAAGAAAGATTTCTGCAGCGATAGATATAGTAAGATCACTGCAGTGGGTAAGGTGCTCAGACATTCAGATATACTTAAAAAAAATTGAGCATACTATATCTATAAAATTCCCAATTGCTGTAGTATAGCTTGTACATATTATAGTACTTCTCTACATAGTATGAAACTAAGTTGCTTCCCGCCGTCCGTACGCTTAGATCTTTTAAACTACGCAACGGATTTCAATGCGGTTTCCATCAATAGACGGAGTGATTCAAGAGGGAGGTTTATATGTATAATACATGTATAATGTATATGCACCACATTAATATTTACATTGCACCCGTGCGAAACCGGGGCGAGTCGCTAGTTTCAGATAATTGTCAAAATATTATATAAAATAATTTACTATCACATAAAATTTACGTGGGCCACATGCGTCTAGCCATAAATAACCGCCTGGATATATTTTTTTTATCTGTAATTGAAACTAACTCATAGTTTGATGTAGCGTCCTAGTTATCCATTGACCATGTGGCGATCCGTGACACTATTCAGTAAACATTTAGCTAGGGATGTTGCACCGTACTATTTTGTAATAAATAATGAGCCGAGCGAAGCGTCCTCCTGATGGTAAGAGACAACACCTGTCCATGATCATAGCAGCGATACACAAAACTTTGACTAAAAACAAAGTCCAGAGCATGGCGCTCGTTACTTTGAGACATTCTATGGTTAGTTTGATTTGGTTAAATATACTGCCGCCAAGCAGTGGTGTGTAAACATTACTGTGTTCCGGTTTGAAGGGTACTGCAGCTAGTGACATTACAGGGCTGTTGAGACTAACCATCGAAAGTCTCAAAGTAATGACCGCCAAAGCATCTACACCCTTTGTTTTACTACTCAATGTTCTGTGTATCGTTGCAATGGTCATAGACAGGCGTTTTATCTTACCATCAGGAGAGCGTCTCGCTCGTCTCATTACTATTAGGTACATAAAAAAAGACTCGAAATCCCTGAAATTTTGCTACATGCAAACCGGAACACACTACTGCTTGGCGGCAGTATATCTGGTACTGCGGTGGTATCCACCTAGACGTCAAGTGATATTTATCGATGTTTTACGACTTATCAAACATAAAAGGCAAACGTCGATGAAGACAAGGGTACTGTCGATTTACCTCCATCATGTTACTTGCCACGTGGTTGTCTATCGCTACAATAAACTCGAGGGGTAGCTGTGAACGACCGGTGGGGCAGTAAACTGGAGTAAACTACTCTCCCTGCTAAAACAAACGGTGACGGAAGTCTGCCCCGACGCCAAAAGCAATAAAAGCGAAATTGTTCTTCAAATGAGTCGCTTCAAATGCTCACCTGCTATAAAATGATAGTAAAACTGATTAACGGTTTATGCGATTTTAACAAATTTTACTGGCCCAAGTTTTTCTTTCTAAGCCGCAGAAACGGTCGACTTGATTTATGAAATGGTGGGTATTCGCTCGCGTTCCTTCGCGTGGTTTAATGCTTTACACACGGCAGTTTTGTAAGTCGCTATTCGAGCTATATGACCGTAAAAATTACCCAACGGTAAAACTTTAGTTTTTCCTTTTGGAATAAAAGGGAACCTTTATAGTTATTTATGTTACGATGATAGCTCGGTGTTTAGCGTGGTCGGTTCACACGTCCGAGGGTGTGGGTTCAAACCTCAACAATTAGCTTGGGGTGCCAGGGAAGGGAAACCATACTATGGTTGTAGATTAATCTCTACTACTCGGTTGGCTAGCTACTATTGAAAATCTGGCAGCTTCACTTGCTACTTCCATTCCAGGCAAAGTATGTTTCACCATCTACGACCACACCGTCACTTATCATCAGGTGAGCTACGGCCTGCCTGTCCTGTACCTGGCCTGTCAACTAAAAAAATAATTTACAGCTTTTCGTAATAAAAGATTTGTAATGAAGTTACCGCCGATGCATTAGCAGTGTTAAACAGTCAGGCCGTGAGCAATTCTCATTTAGATTCAAGTAATAATTCTCCCCGGCAAAAAAAAACATAAGAATTCCTTGACCGTGTTCATTATCCGGCCGCAAGAAAGGCATTCTCCCCCGAGGCTCGCGAATATTTACATTCGCAAACAAGAGCTTTTTGTATTTCCCCCGCTGTCGCATTGTCTCTTCACGTCGAGCATCCCGTATGAGCTTGTGTACTTATTATCCCGGGAACGGGGACACGAAAAAGGAATAGCTGAACGACGCCCCCAAACCACTGAACCGAACACAAAACTCATACCGATGCGTAAATACCGCGGCTTTGTTGCTTCAGTATTCGGTATAATTAGCTGCGCCTTTTTAATCAGTAGGTACAAAATTTGAATTGTTAATGTTGCTATCGTGAAGCAAAGTAACGCTCGAAACCAGTAAATTATAATGCCGGAGTTTGTGTAAAAAAATAACTTGTGTATTTTCTGTTTTATTTATCTCCTGTTGTCGGCGGAGTATCGTTCTTTGATATGGTTCAGTTCACGTGTCTGTCTAGACCAGAGGTCCCCAAACTCTTTGTCTCTTAGACCACTTGCTATGTTTTTCGGTTCTGTTTGGCAATTTTTTCTTTACCTATATTCTTTAACTTCAAATGTGATTTTGGGCTCTTTCTAACTGTAGTGCGGTGTAGAGTAATAAAACAATAAAAACCAGGTATCATTATAATTATATGCAAGTTTTTACAAGTTCGAAGTGTATTGCGACCACAAAACGAATATCCTACGAACTTACACAAATTTATGAGATATAGTAATTCGCTATTATTATATTTTAAATTTTAAATTTACGCTTCACCCTGGCACAGGGTTCCGTGATCTTTTTCGACTTTGAAATACAATTTTATTTTTACAATACAGGGGGAGAGAAGTTAGTTATGATTTTATACAAAACTTATTTAAGTTTCTTTACAAAACCTCGTCGTAGGTCTGATTGACACGTTTTCAGTTTAAACCTAAGCAACAAATCATTTGCGTGTGTGAAGTAGGTATTTCATCAAAGGAAAGTCAAAATTTAAGTTACAACCTGCTTAAATGAGATCCACTATCGTGGACCCCTGTTTACACCTCACAGACCATCAGTCTAGCTTATGAAAACCTGATCGGAATCAATAAGCAACCATAACTTAACAGGAATTTTCTTTTCGAATAGGGAGGTCAAGCTAGTGATAAGTAGGTCAGCTGATCAGATGGATGTACGAGTTAGCAGTGGCTTGCGTCATCTTTATATTCTGATGATATCATTTAGATTTTTGTAGTTAATAGAGGGGCTGAGCAAGCATTCAGTGGATAATTAAATGAGGAAACTTGGTCTGAGGGATCATTGTCATCACCTTTGCGCATTGAGTTGACGCATTGCGGTCTCGACAGTTCAGCCTAATGAAGCTCGAAAAGTTTCGGGGCCGTGGCCGATACAATCTAGCCGCTACCGGCGTCGCCTGCCCGTGCTTACATCATGTAACTACAACTTGCGAGGCATAGGCGTGTCAAGGTCCCTGGACTAACGATCTTTCATTTGCACAACCTGACTACACGCGACTCGTAGGTAAATGGTATTCTCGGACAAAGTTCACAGATTATGTCAAAGAAGGAAAAAAATATCTAGTTTTAATTGCGGTGTTTTTATTTACAATTACTTGTGACGTAATTTCTTAGCATTAGATGGTATGGCTGTGCATGTGCTGGGTCCATTGCGCTGTAGAGTCGTCCGCCCCATGTGTAGTGCAAGTGGCCCCTTTACATACGTGTCAACGTACACCTACATACACTACCCGTGTTCCCATCCCTGCCTAACCAAATTTGGTGTTTTTTTTTTCAATTGTTGACAAGCTAGGTGTTTGATCAAAGCTCACCTTAAGCCTAGCCTGAAATGAAAGTGGCTCTCGAGTGAGGCAACCGAAACATCGTTGGATGTTAGCTGGCTAGCCGATTACTAGAAAATACACTATCACCATGCTCTATGGTTTCCTCACGATGTTTTCTTCCACCGGCAGGTCAAGATCATTGTTGGGGGTTGAACCCACTCCCTTCGGCGTGTGAACTGATCGTGCTAACCACTGAGCTATCATCGCTATTTTTACTTGCTTTGAGTTTTGTAACGGTTTTCATTGTTTGTTGTGTGGATCAACACACGTCGCATGATACATTTGACAAGACACGCATTAAACAATGCTAACTGATATTATAGTTCATTTTTCTTGCGTGAAAGCTTTGTGGGACATATGAATAAATCAATTTAGTTAGAGCCCGAGGTTCATTCAAATGAATACAAAAGCGGGAACGTATTATGGCCTCGATCGATATTCGTCACAAACAGATTCATTTCGTACCATCTGTTTCAAAGGAATATGAACGCGAGCTGTTTATTTCAATGAACGCTTTCACTTTCTAGAATTTTACAATTTAATAGGTATACGATAACTAGAGTGTCATTTTGGTTTTCTTCGCGGCGATGTTTTGTAGCGATGATAGTTAAGTGGTTAGCGCGGTCGGTTCACACGGCGAAGGGCGTGGGTTCAAACCCAAACAATGAGCTTGAGATGCCGGTGAAAGAAAACGTGAGGAAACCATAGCACATCGGTAGGGTACTTTCTATTATTCGGCTGACTAGCTACTACCCTCAAGTAGAAATATCTGCCGCCAAGCCCCTAACGCTGTGTTGCGACAGTCTCCACTGAGAGCCAGTTTCATTCCAGATTAGAATATATCTTCATTGTACAACACATTACATATATATAAAAAAACAGAAAGTACAAGGCTTAGCAGTACTTCAACGGCGGCCTTATCGCCTAAAGCGATTTCTTCCAGAAAAATAAATTCTCAATTCAATTTTTTTAAAGATATCTAATTTGATTTGCCATTTTCGACTACATCGTCATTTGAATAACTAAATGAGCTGTTGTCAATCACCTAATCTGTCAACAGTAAAAACAAATTGTAATAATTTTTCGTTGACCTTCTTTGGAGTTTTATTGCCACTTAATGTGCAAGGAAGGGAAAGCAGGGAGGGAGTTTCAATTAAGGTGCCGCGGCGAAATCCACCATTAACTTGGCAAAAAATAGAAATGACACGCGCCTCGGCTCATCAAGTCACATTAATTATTCTGTCCGGGTGTAATTCCCGTGCCAAATTGAGGATGGCGTTTTGTAATAAAAATTTGGGTTACCGACAGGCACGGAGGCGCCTCGAAATAGCGCATCGCCGTTTGATGATATTGACTTTGACGGACGATTAACAGCTGGAGAGGGAACTGTATCTCTCACGGTTATAATTAACACCTCTGCGGTTATATCTGAACTAATTTAATTGACTCGTAAGCCCTTGAGTTGAGACCGATGAGCTACGAAATCGGCGCCAAAGCATCGACGCCCTGGAGTTTGTTTTGCTGCTTAAAGTTCTGTCTGACGCTGGTGGCTGGTGCTAGTCACCAGACCAGACAGGCGTGTAATACTTCGTACGTCGTATTACTTTTAAAAGACTAGCTGTACTCGCAACTTCGTTTGCGACACGTGAAGACTTTATTTGCCGGACATTTTTTCTTCAATCGCTTGACAAAAAAGTGGCTGACAATAGGATCACTCAGTCTCCACGAATGAGAACGTGCACTATATATTAATTCAACTACCAGTTTATAATGAGCCGTACTCTCAAAGTTTCCTTCCTCTACTTTCTGGGGTTCATATTATTTTGGACATCTATACTGTAGATTTTGATGCCGATTATTTCTAAACTACCATTCCGATGAAGTTGGGAATATTACCGTAGAATCACACATTTCTAACAAAAAAAAAAAAAAAAATTGAAATCGGACCACGCGTTAAAGAATTATTGCTAGGTAAACCTTTTGACTTTCATCCCCCCTCCCACAGGAATTGAGCCGAATTTTTTCAAGATGCAAACAAATTACAAATCTATGTACAGAATTTGACATCCATTAGTTTTAAGATAACTACATACAGTATGTTCAACAAGAACGCGACCGCCATAATTCCGATAAAATACACCACAGCGCCATCTCTTTTTCTTTTGTAGCAAACTTTGACCCGTGACCTGATACGCAATCACTTCTATCGGTGTTTAACATTATTTATTCTAGTGAATTGTTAACTGTTACGATGAGTGAAAAATACATGAAACGGTACGAAGCAGTGTTTCTTGTTCAACATGCTAAAGGACCGAAACTATCATATAAATCGGCAGCAAAATACATGAAGAAGTCTGAAAGTTTCGTCAAAAAATGGGTGAAACGATATTTAGAAGTTGGGAATGTGGACGACCTGCCAGAGAGGGGATCAAGCAGAGTGACAGCTAAAAACCAGGATAGAGCGATTCTTCGTCTTTTTCAAGATAATCCAGGACTTTCACTGCGTTCTGCGCAATCAAAATTACGTCGGAAGGGAATAGATATATCGCTAAATACAATCCGCAGTCGCCTGCATGAAAACGAGGTATCTTTTCGGGCTACTTTGAAGAAACCTTTGTTATCTGAAAAACACGTTCAAAAACGACTCAGCTGGGCAAAGGAAAATTTAGGTCGAGATTGGGGCAATGTTATTTTCACAGATGAATCTTCTTTCTGGGCATGGTCTTCTCTGTCGAAAGCTTGGACAAGTAAGCATAATAGGTTGCTTCAGCGTACAGTAAAACACCCTATAAAAGTGCATGTTTGGGGATGTTTCTGCAAACGTGGATTTGGATGCCTTTTTGTGTTTACTGGTATTTTGAATGCTGAAAGAATGCGCAACATTTATAATAAATACTTAATGAGATCTGCAGAAAAGTTTTTTGGGTCAGATACAACAACCTGGTTGCTGCAGGAAGACAATGACCCGAAACATCGTAGTAAACTGTGCAGTGCCTGGAAACAGCAAAATAACATTACAACCATGGAGTGGCCGGCAATGTCTCCAGACGCAAATCCTATTGAAAATGTGTGGTCCTACATCAAAATGCAACTCAGAGGAAAACCAGTGTACACGGAAAAGCAACTCTCTTATCAAATTAAAAAGATATGGCGGTCTTTACCATTGGAGTACGCTGAAAATCTTGTTGAAAGTATGGAAAAAAGGTGTCAAGCTATAATAAATAATGACGGCGATTGGACAAAGTATTAAGTAATTGCGCAATAACTAATAACACGTACTTCAATAAAAAATATCAAAAAAAATTGTGTGATTTATATTTTCTGAATAATAACGGTCACGTTCTTGTTGAACACACTGTATATATATATTACTAGCGACCCGCCCCGTCTTTGCACGGGCGCAATGTGGATACCAATGCGGTGCATATGCATGTATTGTACATAGAAACCTTCCTCTTGAATCACTCTGTCTATTGATGGAAACCGCATTAAAATCCGATGCGAATCTTAAAAGATCAACAGTATGTAGAGATATTGATCGATTGAAAAAAAAAAAGGGATTTGTTACACTCTGTAATCATTTTGTTAGCATGGCGAGTAACGAATGTCCTTCTAGAAATACGACATGGTTATCATCGGCAGTGTTGACACAGATAGTTAAAAGACAAACTTCAGCGAAGCGGACAAACAGTGTCAATATTTTGTAGCAATTACATCGCTGAGCTCGTACTTCCACGTTTAATGGGGGCATTAAATAAGAGAATGGAACCCTGAAAGGGTGCGAAATGTGGACATAATATTATCTTTAAAAGGATACATGGGGAAGCCATTTCTGTTTCATAACAACTGAATAGCTGTAAACGAAAAGTTTTTGGTTCAAATTGTCTCTATATTTCGAATGCATCTACAACATTGTACTACAAGTTTTTTTGACAGGCTAGGTGTTTGACCTCAACTCATCTGATTTTAAGTGACGGTGTGATCGAAGATTGTAAACACACCTATTCTGAATCGAAACTGGCACTCGAGTTAGGCTATCGGCTATGCGTCGTGACAGATTTTCAACTTCACGCTAGTACCTAGCCAGCCGAGTAGTAGAAGGTACCTTGCCACCACGCTATGGTTTCCTCACGATGTTTTCCTTCACCGGCAAGCTCAAGCTCATTATTAGGGTTTGAATCCACGCCCTTCGGCGTGTGAACCGACCACGCTAACCATTTAGCTATCATCGCTACAAAATCGCTCTTTACAATACAAATAATATCACTCGTAAATGAAATGTATTTAAACCTAACTCCTAAAAATGCTTTTATTTTCTTGTAATGTTTTTCTCTATGAAAGTAGTATATATGGTTAGTATATTAAAATTTAAGCACAAAAATGTAAAACTTCCATATGTTTCCCACACTCGAGATGAGTATCACGCCGTCTGCAGTCACGCATTCGTGATTTGTTCTTCGTTAAATGTTCCACGTCGCAACTATTAGTTACATTAGAACAATAACGTTTTACCGACGTTCATTATGTTTCACAATTATATTTGTATAACAATTTATTTGATTCAACTAGTTGTTCAGCTGTAACGGTTGTGTTTATTTCTTACAATTGACTCGTGTAGGTCATACGCAACATTGCTCTCACTTTTCATGATGTGTGTCGCTGCTATGAATGCTAATGTCTGTTAGGCATATTTCTTAGGCAGTGAAAGTAGACACTTATCTGCTAAAAGTACCATATTAATGGTCTTAACGTTATGCCTACGCTATGCCTAAAATAATTATTGAAGATGTTCTCATCTGGAATTGCCTTCATGTTCATCCGAAAGTGAAAGTAACAACAAATTGCCAGTCATCTGTGGGATGCTCTAAAAAATTGCTTATGCTAAGCACGCTCTATTTGACTGAGATCCGACTTATCTGTTTAATGAAGCTTCAGGTAGACTAATCACCCTAAGGCCTGCCACTTGGCCACTGCTACTGACTTGTCACTCGCTAAAAACAATTGAGAAAAAAAAAAAAACAGGAATGCCAACTTTTTTTTAACTTATTCATCCAAATGTACCGGCATTTAAAAAGTTATGGCGGAATAAAAAAAAACTTACTTGGTGGTAGATCTCCTTGGCAGGAGTTCGTCTAGGTAGGTATAAGATATTCTGCCGCCAAGCAGTAGTGTGTAAACATTAATGTGAAGGTTCAAACTTCCGGTTTGAAGGGTACAGCTAGCGAAATTACAGGGCTGTCAAGAAAAACCATCGAAAGTTTTAAAGTAATAAGCGCCAATGCAGCGATGCCTTGGACATTGTTTTGTTATTCAAAGTTGTGTATCGCTGCAATGGTCATCGGCAGTAATTATCTTCTACCATCAGGAGAGCGCTTAGTTCGTGTCATTACTTTTTACATAAGAAATAAATAAAAAACTCACATACCCTGAAAACATTACACTCCTTGTTGTGCGTAGTCGTGCAAAAGCAAAATAAGTCGGATGTTTTTAGTAATAATATTTTTCCGATAGATGTCGACAATGTCGTCTTCTACAAAAGGAATTGGAATCTATCTCGGCGTCATTTCACGGTAACGACTGTCAAAGGAATCGAAGAAATGGTTAAGAATGGAAAGCTGGAATTCCTGCGAGATCTTACCTGATTGATGGGTTCAGAAACAAGTCGCAGATGGCATGAATAACAATTTGAGTAACGTGCTTTGAAATAAAACATATTTGGGAAATTTTTCGCTTCAAACCCAATTTACTATGTTCTCTGATATAGTATGACAAAAAACTCTCTTTCGATCAATAACAATCGTAGCTTTTAACTTTCCCGAAGAAAACATTCTTCATGGCAATTTATCAAAGGAAAAAAATATTAACTCGAAACCTCTGTTTACTTTTCGCAATATCATAAAAATATTTTTGTAACTTATTCGTAGGAAAACATTGGCACAATTGCCAAAAATATTTTTTATATACAATGCTATTGCAAATGCTGAACTTCACTTGTAACGTCACTTGTTTACGATGCTATAAGCTACTATTGTAAACAGTAATAGAAATAGTAATTTGCTGTCATTAAATCGGTGTGACATTTAGTGTGATGACGTGGCAAGAAGGTCGCAACGTGAGTGTTTAGATCTATCGATAAACATGTTTCGTTGGTTGCATCACTTCACTAGCGTAGGTAGGGTTTCTGTTAACCAATTTCTATTTTTAATGAGTGTGTTCCATGTCACTTGTGTATCGCTAGCAGGTAAACAAAGTTGTTCATAGTTTTTGTGTTCTTTGCCAGCCGGAATTCAAAAGAGTCGATTTTATAAGTGGCATTTCATCCGCATAACTCCGAGTAGAAACTTTGAGCTGGAGTTAAATGCGGACTACGGTACTTCATCATGCACGTATTCATATCACGATCCCGCATAAAAGAGAGAATGTTTCGCTAACCGAACGTACTTTTTCGCTTGCCACAATTTCGGTATTCATAAATATGTAGGCCAGTGCGGGAAAAAAACATGACAAATTGGCAACCCTACAGTATGCTACGCGTTGATTGCCGGTCCTTGAGCGTGGTTTGTTAATGACTTTATTGTTATTTCAGTACATTATTCTGCCACTAACAACACAATATAACGCGTCCCGACTTTAAAAATAGATAGAGAAACTCAGCCAAAACAGCAGGGATATCCTTTTTCTATCTGTTGACACAATACACCACAGTACGTTTTATACATATTCAAGAGAAATCTTGAGTTTTAAAAATTATGGCGGAGTAGTAGTGAATCGAGGGACCGATTGTGTCAGATTGTTCTACGTATTGCCAATACGATATCTCTATGCATGACACGTGCCATATCCAATAGTAAAAGCCATGTCTGTCACTACTTATAATAGGAATTAAAAATCACGTTTTGATTACACAAATGGAAAAGAAACTATTAAAATTGTTTTACTTCCTACGTGATAATCCCACTTTGATTGTGGATTGCAGCATCGAAATAGAAAGTTTGAAATAGAGGTACAATCATCATCATCAGCCTTTTATAATATACTACTGGACACAAGTCTCTTCCAAGACACGCCACTCAGCCCGATCTTCGGCTTTTCACTTCCATCCACCGCCAGCTGTCCTACGTATATCGTCACTCCATCGAGTCTCAGGGCGACCTGCGCTACGTTTGTCAATTCGCTGTCTCCACTCTAGAACAAACAAGTCTACCCTAGCGGTTATCGGTTCTGCGACAGATATGTCCAGCCCATTGCCACTTCAGCTTGCTAATACGCTGAGCTATGTACGTCTGTAACTTTAGTTCTCTGGCGAATTTGTCCCGGATACGATCCCTTAGAGAAATGCCAAGTATACGAGTATGTAGCTCTTTCTATAGCACGCTGAGTGACTTTGAACTTGTGGAGCATTTCCGCTGTGAGTGTTCATGTTATAAGAGAGGTACAATAACTATTAAAATAAAATGAAGCATTTCACGATCGATTCAGCTGTTCACGACTGTTGTCTACGTCGACTTAAATTAATCGTACGTTTGAATGATAAAACGAGGTAAAACGTTATATTCGTGCCCGAATAATCGATCGATTCACAATTTCCATCTAACGGAAAGCGGCACAGTGGCGGCACATGACGGGAACGATACAATCCAATTACGACACGTTTTGCAAATTGGGGACTTGAAGTAAGTACATGTGACGCCTCTTTGAACTCAGAGAATTAGATATCGTACAATTGAGTATATAATCAATGTTTTTTTGTCATCCAAAAGTATCTTTGCACAGCTGTTGAGACATGGTGTTTGAGGAGCTGTTAGCTCATTTGGTAATGTATCTGCTTCAAGAGCTGTAGGGTGTGAGTTCGATTCCCACTCGGGACAAACATTTAAGCGGAGAAACAGACAGGCATTTATACTACTATTTAGAGAAGCTACACAAGTTCACTATCGGTGGGCACAGTATCTTTATAAACGAAATTTGTCGACTCGTTGATACAATCGTAAAACATCATGTATTATATCTTGAAATTGTTATACGTAATTTTCAGGTTTCTTTTTTAATTTGATACAAATATTTTATTGTTAACACCAAAATAACAGATCACTTTACCTTTAATATTAAAAATATATATATTAAAAAATTCAAAAGGCATAATTATGTCAATATAAATAAAGAAACGTAAACATAATAAAATGTCAATAAAAATTTATAATTATTGTATTCTTACTAGTAATTCAATAATCTCTTACTTAAAAGTCATAAAACAAGGTCTCTTGAAGCCAAGATCTTAGTGATCAAGATCAAATGTGCTGTGAGCGATAAGAATATGTTTGTATGGGTGTACAGGGCTACCGATTAAATGAGCTCACACGGCAAAGGCAGGAACTGTAGCTCACTAAACAGCTCCGCGCAAGAGACGTTCTAAAACACACAAACATAAAAATAAGACGAACGTCTTATACGAAATGTATCCTCGGATATAATTGTCACATATTTCGAACTCGTCAGTGGCTGGAACACACAGTAAATAAACGGAGTGGAGATCAAGCGCGAGTGGCTTCGCGCCTACGCCTATTTATACCAGTTCTACATTTACGCGTTTCGTGTTTTATGCCTCGATTACAATTATTTACGTCCTCGTTATACATTTTTTTTGGACGTCAATGACCTGGAATAGGAAAAGAAATATTTGGTGAGTTGAGACAGTCGTCGTTCATACCGTATGATAAGTTCTCAAGGTATGGGTAAGAAAAAAACATCTGAACATTGTTTAATATGTAACTAATTCTATTTTATTCAGTTTAGCACGCCTGATTCAGGGTTAAGTACGGTCTAAGCGGCTTTATAAATGTGTGTACCTACTCTTTTACACATGTACTTAATACATTTTGATTTGAGAAAACTTAGGTTCTAACATAAGTCGTCCTTCCCATTATTCTTATCGATCTTAAAAGAGAAGATACAAAAATAGTTTAAAGCGAAAGTTCGCGTAGTTGTACATGCCTACTAATATAGTAAATTCAAGTGTTTGTCGATTTAATAAGTTTATACTTGGTTTAGTTTTGTTTGCACTTGTTGGTAAATCTCCTTAGCAGAAGGTCGTCTAGGTAGGTACCACCGCAGTACCAGATATTCTGCCGCCAAGCAGTAGTGTGCAGACATTACTGAGTTCCGGTTTGAGGGTACTGCAGCTAGCGAATTTACTGAGACTTAATCATCGAAAGTCTTAAAGTAGTGAGCGCCAAAGCAACGATGCTCTGAACTTTGCTACTCAAAGTTCTGTATATCGTTGCAATGGTCATAGACGGGCGTTATCTCTTACCATCAGGAGAGCGTCTTGTTCCTTGCATTATTTTTACTTACATAAAAAAAGTTTGTCTTTCAAACATCGACGTGATATCGCATCCAATAGCTAAGCTACTATTTTTACCTGACAACGCAAAAAGGAGGGGCTATAAATTTGTTCAAAATTATGCCGTGTTTGATTTTAAATAAAAGCACTCAATGAGTGCATTCCTAATAAATGTTTACAGACTAATAAGCTTGGAGTGTAATAATACGAAAGGGGGTAATTATACTCAACATTATGAACAACTTTTACTATGGGCTTAATTTAAATCGCGAAGAAATATCTACTGCTTTATACAGTACTGATTTCTTTGGAAAATAAGGTGCCTATAAGATTGCAATTTTTTATTTTTTAAGATTCAGACCTTTTGGTTTTTTCCAGAAAATTTAGTATTTTCTGTAGGATAGCGGGTGAAACCACGGGGCTTTATTAATATTGGAATAATATGCCCGGCCTGTTAATACCTATTTTTGTTTTATTCTATGGCCACCGGTGTTTCCTAAGCTCTCTGTCTTGTCTGAGAGAAAACTTCAAAGGACTTCTTTATACGAATACATCGGGACGTTTCGTCAAACATTTATCATTTTACGCGAATCTGAATTTTGTTTCTCATGTAATAAAACTAAGTTTAGGAAAATGGAAGGACTGTACTTATTACATTTTCAAATTGCTTTTGTCGTAGGTATTCTCGTGACCTTTGATTTTTTTTTCATTTTCTACTCGTAAAATCTTTATGTTGACGAATTAACTAACTGTATATTTTTTCATGAGAAATAATGGTTGCCTATTCAACCCGGCTTCTAGATAAATCCACTTACAATCGCGATGTTTTTTTACAACAGTGGTTTTTAGAGAAGTGATTAATATCGGAAAGGTCTTGGATAAATATTGTTGGTATGGGAATTGTGAAAACAGTTGATAAATTTACTAAATATATACAAGCACAGATACTTTCAAACAAAAATAGGTTAATTTCATTGCAATTTCAGAGTGGTTCAAAGTGAGATAAGGCCTTACCAATTATACAGTTATCTCTACATAGTATAAAACAAAGTCACTTCCCGCCGTCTGTACGCTTAGATCTTTTAAACTACGCAACGGATTTTAATGCGGTTTCCATCAATAGACAGAGTGATTCAAGAGGCAGGTTTATATATATAATTCATGCATCTTATAGTAGAAAAAAATAGAGAATTTCAAACTTTTCTAATGTGATGTCGTAAAAAACATGTTTTTGCAAACGCTGGCCAAACCTTACGAGATAGAACAAAATAATGTACTGTAAATAACTGTGTACTTGAAAATAAACTATTATTCTTGTAAGTAGTTAGTAGGCACCCAATAGAAGTAGCACAGACACCACGCAAAATACAATCCTAACACATGGTTTCAAACTTACTAAAGTGTCAGTTGAAAATCTGCCGCCTAACACCTAACGGTGTGTTCCGGCAGCCTCACTTGAGGGCCAGTTCCATTCCAGCTAAGTGTGCCTTACATAGTTCGACCACACCGTCATTTAATATCAGGTGAGCTGGGTCAAACACCTAGCTTGTCAACCATAAAAAAAAGTTACATACACCTTGTACAGAATTAGTAGGTACAGCATCAAGTGCTTTATAGTTGACAGGCTAGTTTGACCACAGTTCACCTGATAAATGACGATGTGGTAGATGGTAAACACAGCTAGCCTGTAATGAAACTGGCTCTCATGTGAGGCTGGGAACACACCATTAGGTGCTTGGCGGCAGATGCTTAACTTGAGAATGGTAGCTCGCCAAACGAATTATTAGAGAGTACCCTACCAACACGCTATGGTTTCCTCACGATGTTCACGGCAGCTCAAGCTCATTGTTGGGGTACACTTACGCCCGTCCGCACTATCATCGATACAAAATAATTGCTACAAAATGTGTGCACTTAGGCGTAATAACGTTAAAAGCACAAAATAGCCAAATCATTAGCACACTAATTAGCACTGTTAATTCTCAAAGCTAAAAGCAAACAGTCTGCGAACATTCTTTGTTTAAAAGGCATTCCTACAAAATCGATACAATGCAGATTTTGATCGGAGTCATTTCAAATCTTTTTTTCTAGTTTGTTTTCTTTCACCTCAATTTTTTGTTGAGGAGTTTTCATTCGGAATGCAGTTAACTATTTATAATATTACTCATCAAAATTAGGTCAATCATCAAAAATAAATTGGTTTAAAAAGTTTTATTACTTTAATTATTATATCTATGTATTTTATTCGCAGTCGGGTTAAAGATTTTGTAAACTTTTCAGCTTCTTTATTCTTTTATCTTTAGAGTTCATTTTACATCAAATAAACTCTTATTTTCTTTCGTTAACGTTGATGTTATATTTTTCACCTACTAATTAATCTAGTTTACTATTTATTTTTGAAGCGTTTGTATTTTATTCTCGCTTGCGACGGTGTCCGAGGAAGTAGGGTTGCAATCTTCCAATGCTGCTTCAAGGCTCCTTGCATCATCGGTTAGCAGTGATGTCACACTACGAAAATAAAAGTGAATAATATGTACGAGTATCTATAGTTTTTTTTTGGTTGCGGGCGCGGAAATGGCAAAGCATCAACTAGCGACCTAACCCTTGAAAGTCAATTCACAAAAACTTGACATTTTAATTGCCTCTACATAGGTCAAATGGCAATTTAGTGTTGCACACTGGATTATCGATAACTTTAAATACTAAAATAGGATATGTTGTATTTGATTACGGGCGATGGATTCTATTTTAAGCCGACTTCCAAAAAGAGGAGGTTCTCATTTTTGTTTTTCTTATGCGGGATTACTTGTTAGCGAACCAATTTTTTTTTTATTGTGTAATTAGTGAGATGGATTAGACGCTCACTTTATAGTAATGTCTGTCCATGACCATTGCAGCGATACACAGAAGTTCGAGAAGTAAAACAAGGTCCAGGGCATCACTGCTTTGGCGTTTAGGTATATAAACGTGTAACGTCACGTAATTAAACGCGAATAAGTAAAAAAAAAATCAAAATCACATCAGTTCCCATTCTGCTTTAGTATTTTTTTAAATGTTTGTTACCACAAACCTCCGTCATTTATGAACCGATTTAAAAATTAACGTTTTTATTGTAAAGGATTTTTTTTTCTGTATTTTTATCTGATGATTTCTGTAGTTTGATTTTTAAACCAAAATACCTAAAACCTAGCAGTGTTTGGGCTAAGGGGTATGGTCTATGGGAAGTCTATTTTTTGTAATTGTTAATTTATACTTGTTTACAATTAATGTGTCTGTGCTTAGAGTATATTAAAAATTAGAAGTAATTTATATGCTTAATTGCATTGTTTTTGGCTCGAAATCCAGTTAAAACTGACACTTTTGAAACGAAACTTGCTATTGTTTTCGTCGTGTTGTATTAAAACAAACGGTTCATTCTTTTTACCCGACTGCAAAGGAAGGGTTATGTTTTTCGCGCGTATCTTGCATGTATGTAAATTTCTTTATTACTCGTTTCTTTCAAACGGCCGAGTCGGGTACGACAATTAAGGTATCGTTAGATTCGCCTCAATAACCTAAGTGTTCATAGTTAGGTGTTTGAAAAAAAAATTACAGATTTTTGACGCGAAATAGCAATACGTTTATAAAAAATATTAACCAAACCTGTCAAGTAGGGTATCTAAATAAAGGAAATTACATAAATATATCGAAGTTATATGTGTTTTAATTTAATTAATAATAATAAATTGGTTGAAAAAGGTTTTTTCCTTTAATTATAGCTATTTTTTACACAGTCGGGTTATAGATTTTTTAAACTTTTCAACTTAATACTTTTGTAATGACGTGTACAGTTTCAAAACAGATGTTTTAACTATTATTGTTTATAACGTTCGTATCTAACCAGTTCGAGACTCCGCTTCAGTTAAGAATGACTTCGGAATCCGGAAAACAATGTTCAATTTTTACGCAATTATTTGGTCCATTACGTTCGGCTGTTATTCTTGGTCATTAACTTAATTGACTTAAAATTGACTCGTGATTTAAGTGATAAGAACCAACATAATACTGTGCTTATTTTTAGTATTTCTGTAATTGCTGGAATGGTCATTTATACTTATATATTTACTTATATTTGTAGTGATGATAGCTCAATGGTTAGTGCAGTCGGTTCACACGCCAAAAGATGTGAGTTCAAACCCCAGCAATGAGCTCGAGCTGCATGGCTCTCAAGATGGTAGGGTACTCTCTAGTACACAGCTGGTTAGCTACCACCCCGTGTTGACAAATCTGGCGTCAACCTAACAGTGTGTTCCGACAGCCTTACTTGAAAGCCAGTTCCATTCCAGGCTAGGCGTGTTTACCATTTTCAACCACACCGTCACTTAACACCGGGTGAGCTGTGGACAAACACTTAGTCTGTCAACAATAAAATAAAAACATATACGGAATTAAGAGTATGGAGAACAGCGCACAAAAAATAATGTCGTAGTGGAATGAATAATACCTCTCCGCAATTAGTTTATTGTAACTTTGAATTGTCGATAAGCTACTGAAGCTCGCTCTCAGGAGCATGTAAACGTTGAGAAGTTAATGAATAGTCTTTATTTTGAGCACAGCAGCCTCGCTCTCAATCAATTCAATCTGTGGGAGTAATACGAGTAGGCAAGGGATGGTCATGAATACAAAATAAAGAAAACATTACGCAAACAAAAAACCGAATTAAGCATATTTCCCAACATTCAAATAACATTTAATTTACGAAAATCGCAGGCGGAGTTTATGAAACAAATGAATAACCCTCAGTGCTGGGTTTGTTAAAAACTCAAACAAATCTGCGGATGAGTTTACGTGGGGCGCAGACCTGTTGATACAAAGGACACACGTGCCCGGATTCTGAATAAATAATGCGTTAGTTGGGGGATCGCACGAAATTAAATTTCACTAGGAAACCAATGAAAGGTAACTACAATTTCTAAATTAAATTTCAAAGTTACCTAGTTCACCAAACGAAGCGCTGGTCTCCGAATTTAAATCTGACTAATATTTGTAAATACAAAAGTAAATGTCACCATTATTTTTTAAGTATAAAAAAGGAGGAGGTTCTCACTTCTTTTTTTTATGTTTGTTAAGAACTCCGTCATTTGTGAACCGATTTGAAAAATTACCAGGTAAAGTTCTACGAACCCAAATAAAAGTAAACTTAAAAAAAAAATGTAGGATGGTAGCTAGTCAACCGAGTACCTACTAGAAATACCTTACCTTTTGCTATGGTTTCCTCACAATGTTTTTTTTTTACACCGGTAACTCAAGCTCAATGTTGGGGTTTAAAGCCACGCCTTTCGGCGTTTGAACTGATCGTTCTAACCACAGCTATTTTCGTTACAAAAATGGTCGGACAAGGCCGATCTCCTTTCGGAAAATGCGGGAAAACCGAGAGTCGAGAGTCGCTTGGAATTACGTTCAAATTGCATCGAATAATGGGTCATAGCGCCACGCCATCATAGAGTAATTTAAATCGTGACCTGATAGACAAAAATAAACAAACATATTTTTGCAAGAAGAGTGACTCTTATCTCCAGCCAAAAATAAAGTAGTAAAACCACTGTATGTATGAGGCGCCAAATAACAATAAAAATATCACTTGTAGGAAACCAAATACCGGTTTATGGCATTTAGGTGTCTCACACATATGTATAAAGCATAATGAGCTGAGTGTGCACCGCGACATACACACGTCAACAATCCCACGCAACATGCTAAAAACAAAAAGCACGTCGATCTTTTAATGCATTGATTATAGTGTAAGTATTTGTCATAATTGTTTCATTAGTCTATACTATAAAAAAAAAACACAAAGTGCGAGTCTGCCTTGCGTATCGAGGGTTCCATATAAATTTATAAATCTAGTATTGAAGATTTTTACTATGTACAAAAAAACAATTAATTTATTAATATTTTAGTTTAAAATACTCGTCAATTCCAGACTGAGTGTGCTTTACCACCTTTGACCACACCGTCTGTGGTCAAACACCTAGCTTGTTAAACATGCTTGTTGTTACTTGGTGGTAGATTTCCTTAGCAGGAGGTCGTCTAGGTAGGTACCACCGCAGTACCAGATATTCTACCGCTAAGCAGTAGTGTGTAAACATTACTGTGTTCCGGTTTGAAGGGTACTGCAGCTAGCGAAATTACTGGGCTGTTGAGACTAACCATCTAGTCTCAAAGTAATGAGCGCCAAGGCAGCGATGCCCTGAACTTTGTTTTACTAAAAAGTTCTGTGTATCGCTGCAATGGTCATGGACAGGCGTTATTTCTTAACATCAGGAGAGCGGCTCGTTCGTCTCATTACTGTTACATAAAAGAAAAAGACATATAATAAAATACCCGACACCCACCCTCCCATCTGTTTTTATCGCGGTTAGTTGTTATCTATTCCATACTAATGTTGTTTCTCTTTGACTAGACTGAATATTTGAACTACATGTATACAAATATAGTATTTTTTTTTTTTTTTTTCGATTTTGCCTTATAATATACAAAGTTAAAACAGTAGCGTTTCAGACATAAATGCTGACTGAAGTCATTTCGACTATACGTATAAAGAAAAATTACGTGATTAATTTGTTAAATAAATTACAATGTAAACAACAAAAACTGACTTAACAAAAACCAAACCTGTTTGAAACGTGCGCTTTGCCAAGAATATGAATCTGATAAATAATAAATAATTAATGAAACAAGCAATTATTCGTAAAAGTTTGAAGATTTGTAGACTTATAAATTTGACAAAATAAACGTAACTTTTTTTTAAATGTCAAAGTAATTATACGAACGAGACGCTCTCCTGATGGTAAGAGATAACGTCTGTGTGTGTGTGTCTCTGGCATCGTAGCTCTCAAACGGATGGACCGATTTCGATGCGGTTTTTTTCATTTGAAAGCCAGTTTCCTGGCGGTGGTTCTTAGTGGTGGTTAATTGATTAGAATAGTCGTTTTTATCTCAATAAATTAATTTAATTAGCTATGTTTGGTTAATTGCGTAGGGGGTTTTTAAATTTTTAATTGAATTACTTGTCAATGAAAGTGTTACTTTTGTTACCTTATGTTTCTGTTCTAATTCTCAATACAACAATCTATAGCGCTTCAATCAAAAGTTTACCAATCCGACTGAAACGTTTCAATCGCGCATCGTGCAGATTGCAGGCGGACACGCAACCATTATGAAATAGAAACTTCACAGTAATTGTTACGACTGATCTACGAGTAAGTTTCGATTGCGTTAAAACTGCCAAGCCAACAAATGGTGATATATGACATTCTGTCAAAAAGTTACATACATGGGTGTAGGTAATGATTTCACCGTTTTTTTTTTAAATTATTTCTTGTACAGACACGGCTAGTAGGTATACAATTTTATTATACGTATAGATCTGAGCAGTGTCGAGAAAATAACAAAGCGGTAACTTTACTTATTATATTGTCTCTAAATAAATCAGAACTTTCTAAGGAGAATATGTTTTAACTCGTGGAAACTTTGCGTTGTTGCTTTTTATGGTCTTCAGTCAGCCGCCTGTCTCAAGTGTCGAGTCCCATCAGTATTCGTAGAAATGAAATTGTTTCCAAAGACACGGTTGTGCCGAACGAAGCCAAGTGAGTCTTCACCTTTACCTTTGAATATGTGTAAAATCAGACAAGATGACGAAAGGGGTCGCGAAGTCACTGGTAGGGGCAAATAGTTATATCATATTAAACATTACACATCGGAGATTGTGCCTTGGAATTGTATAATTTGGTTCCACCTGCCCATTTTTATTACCGGACGGCCAGGCAGACAAGGCAAAGCGCTATCCGTACATGGTGGACATTCCCCACGTACGTACTAAACGCTTCCATTCCACATTCTTCATACGCACAGCGAGGATGTGGAACTCTCTGCCGGCGTCTGTTTTTCCCGCGAAGTACAATTCGGGTGTCTTCAAATCCAGAGTAAACGTGTTTTTAATAGGTAAGCGTGCTTCATTTTAGACTATATCCTGCTTAACATCAGGCAGGGCGCGCAAACCTATTTAGAATTTAAAAAACCCATTATAAATCGAACCCACTCGTACGTTCCACGCGGTAAAGCACCATCAAAGCCGGCCTTAGCAGCCGGTTTCAGATCTAAAAGTATCCAACGAGCGAGGGCTCTTGTCAACGGCTGTCATTTGCAAAATGCGCTTTTAAAATTCTCATCTCTGCTGGCCTTGACCTAAAAATAAAACTCGTTCATTATTAGAAGTAAGGCACGATTTACATTGGGCTATTTTTGTCGCCTATTGTTTAGTCTACGGTGTCACGCCTTCTTCGACACGCCATCGTCGGCCTTGCCTTATGAGGAAATCTCACTTCACAGTCTGTTGTCATATTGTTCCCCTTACTTGTGTTGTTCTCGAATTGTATTGAAACTATTGAAAGTTTACACTTCACCCTTGAAACTAGCAACAAGAACTGCGCAACATGTCACGCGACAGTCACATCACAATGGCCACTTTTGAAGTTTGTTTAGAGCTAGTACCACTTCGATAACAAGTATGTTGGTTCGTCCTTCATTGTAATAAATTTGTGAATTCTAAAGCTGTGTATTAATTAGTGGACGAATATCCTGTGATACGAGTCTCTTGTCTCACGAATTTTGTCGTCCACAAGCAATCTTATTCTATGCGAATATTGTCTACGATGCCGCGGCAAGGCACAAGATGCGCTAGACATGTTAGACGTTTCGCGATGTTTCTATATACCGGTTTTATTGTTTACGGAAAACTTTTCAACAAAGAAATGTCAATGTCAATGTGTCACTTCAGGTGTAGTAAACATTTTTAGCCTTTGATATATTTTTTTCAATAATTTACTTTTTACTACAGAATGTGTAAGTTTTAAGTGTCTTTTAAATTTAAACATATAACTTATATATATTTTTGTAATCCCCTTTTAATTTTCTGTATTTAGATACTCTACTTAATAAGTTTGGTTATTTTTTCATTAACGTATTACAATTTCGCGCCAAAAATCCGTCTTGTTTTTTTTTTTAAATCATTCTGTAGAACACTTTGATGATTGAGACGAATCTAACGATACCTTAAATGTCGGAATCCGTTCGGCCATAAAGAAATTTACATACATACAAGATACGCGCGAAAAACATGACCCTTCCTTATGCAGTCGGGTAAAAATGCAAGTTACAAAATAAATATCTCGAAATATGAATTCGTGAGTCCGATGTAAACAATGCCTTCGACACGTGCCCCGAAACATTTCCAGCGACGGCCAGGGCTGCACTCCAGGCCGGTGATTTGGCAACGGACTAGCTACGTCACTGTGACGTCACAGTGCTACGGCAACACTGCGTCATGTCAAAGGATTTGCTGACACTGAAAACTGCTAAATCAAGATTTTTTCAAATGGGATTTTTAGGAAAATCAAAAAGAGTAATGGTAGGTACTGTAATCAAGATTTTTTAAAATGCAAAGTAATGAGAAACGCTCTGTTTATGGTAGGAGATAACGTCTGTCCATGACCATTGCAGCGATGCACAGATCTTTGAGTAGCAATACAAAACCTAGGGCATCGTTCCTTTGGCGTTCGTTACTTTGATACTTTCGATGGTTAGTCTAAATAGCCCCGTAATTTCAGTAGCTGCAGTACCCTTCAAACCGGAACACAGTAATGTTAAATTGTTTTCTTAAAGATGCACAAGGTAGAAATAGCGAGTGTATTTGTGAGTGCATGGGGAGGTACCTATTACTGAAATATGTATAAGTAAGTAATGTTCACCTGAACTCATAAAATTTATTAGATTCTTATTCTTATATGTCCTAAGACTTAATACTAAAATTTTATTTTTATGCCATTTTTAACCCCCGACGCAAAAAGGGGGTGTTATAAGTTTGGCGTCGATGTTTGTCTGTCTCTATGTGTGTGTGTGTGTGTCTGTGGCATCGTAGCTCTCAAATGGATGGATCGATTTCGATGCGGTTTTTTTCTCATTTAAAAGCCAGTTTCCTTGCGGCGGTTCTTAGCTATGTTTGGTTAATTGCGTAGGTGGTTTTTTAAATTTTTAATTTAATTACTTTTTTTACATATTGATCTACTTTATGCCAAGCAAAAATTTCCAAGTACTAGAAGATGTCTTTCCATTTTATCAGTCCACACTAAAATCAAAGAAGCATGTACACAAGCTCGTCTATCAATGTTTTGTGCAAATTAAATTATCAAATCTAAACTGTACAGATGTCTTGTATGATATTCCTTTCGGTGCAGTCGTGCGTCAAAGAGATGTCGACTTTATAACTGTAGCAGTAAAACTGGGATGACAGATAACTTAGCAGCAGAGCTCCGGCAGTCTCGTATACCGCCTCGCTGTAGCGTTGCAACAATGAGAAATTAGTTTACAGTTTCACGCGTTTCATTAACTAAGCCAACGTATCTAGAACTCTAGATCAGACTCAGATGAAACTAGGTTGAAATTAGGATTCTATTTTTGGATCGTACTTGTAAGTGTTGGAAAAGTAGTGTTTTACTACTACCTACTTACTTGTTGGTAGATCTCCTTAGCAGGATGTCGTGTAGGTAGGTACTACTATTACAGTATTCTGCTGCCAAGCAGTAGAATACTGTAAACATTACTATGTTCCGGTTTGAAGGGTACTGCAACTAGCGAAATTGGCTGTTGAGACTAACCATAACGCTACATCTTTGTAACGATAATAGCTCAGGGGTTAGCGCGGTCGGTTCACAAGGTGGGTTCATACCGCAACAATGAGCTTGAGCTCACCGATGAAGGAAAACATCGCGATGAAATCATAGCATAGTGGTAGAGTAGTCTCTAGTGGCTGGCTAGTAGCCTCAAGTTGAAAATCTGTCGCCAAGCACCTAACAATGTGTTCCGACAGAACCTTACTTTAGAACCAATTCCATTCCAGGCTAGGTGTGTTTACTATCTTACCACATCATCACCTAACATCAGATGAGCTGTAGTCAAAAACTAACCTAATCTAGTCTGGCAAACAACTTTTTTTTTTAAACCATCGTAAGACTCAAATGTAATGAGCGTTAAGCAGCGATGCCCTGGTCTTTGATTTACTACTCAAAGTTCTGTGTATCGCTGCAATGATCATCTTTTATCTTCTGGAGAGCGTCTCCTTAGTCTTATAATGACCTGTAACTTTAGTGTTATTAATAAAAGATTTGTATTTGTAAGTTTCGTAACTTTAACATAAAAAGAAATTTGGCTGACTTTCTAATGAATTCCTTAAAAGTCGTATTTTTTAAAATATTCACAGCATGCGCGCTATCCGCAATAAATAGTCTCTACCATGCGAATATCAATTCTGACATTGGAAAGTTTGACAGATCCATTTCGCAGGTTTTTTTCTTTCATCTTTTCTGAGTTACGTACAAACACGATTGCGCATGTGGCCATGCTTTTAAAAAAAATGTTGCATAGGGTAAACTTCTAATTGTAACTATTCGCCTCACATTTTTTATATAAATTTGACGTAGGTATTGCCTAGTTTTCTACGTTAACATTGGGCTAATTAAATGTTGTTGTTAACTCATTTGGTAGTGTATCTGCTTCAAGACCTGTAGGGCTTGAGTTCGATTCCCACTCAAGACAAACACTTGTGTGACGGGCTGACGGGCATAAATGTTTGTTCTGTGTCTGTTTTGTATGTATTATAAATATTTATTTACAAAAAAAAGTATAAAAGTATTATATCAGTTATCTAGTTCCCATAGTACAAGCTTTGCTTAGTTTGTGGTTAGATGGCGCTATGTAAATGTCTTTGAGTCCTCCTTATGTATAAATTTTAGTAAGCGTGCAATATAGAATCAAATAAGTAATTCGCATGTGAATTCAGGCACACAATTAGAGAATAGGGTAAAAATGTAGTTCAGTGTGTTCGGAGATGAAGTCGAAGCCGACCTTTCACTCGCCAGATTTGTCGGCTGGGTTCCGTGCAACCATGACGCAACTTGCACTGCAGTGCCGGGAGAAAATAATTGAGCTTTTACTGCGCATTATTATAGCACAAGATTGGGCTGACCCACTATTGCAGAACTTAGTTTCAAACCCGCTCAAAAGTTTGTAAGATTTTGCAGAACATACAAAATTATAATAGCCAGAATGGATGCCAAACATATTTTGGCGGGAATATCGAGCGCTATAGAAGGCCAGATATTTAGTCGTTGTCGAATTGATGAAGCGAGAGTGTTATTCGGGGTAATTAAGTCTGTGGTGCTAGCTAACTTGGCTTCGCTCCACGTGCAGTATGAAGCTCGAAATGACGTCATAGTGACGTAACGACGCATGCTGTGACACGGTCCGTTGCGTCACGATACTAACTCGGTCACAGTATAAATAGTAGTACAAAGTGCTCGACACAAGCCATGGGTTCTCACTGCTAAGTTACACGAGTAATCCTCTTCAATTTGTATGCGCACGCGGTTTCCGTTGGAGTCGAAATGCCGTGTTTCATTTGTAATCCTCACAACTGGCTCGTCGCATAAAATATTCCGTTGAACAATTCCCAAAAGGTCCCCCACATTCACAACTCTGAGGTTTCAACTCAGTTATACATAGTTCATCAAACAATTTATCATTCATTCCGAACCTTGAGTAGCACGAGAGATAAAATCGAAACATTTTTCCTCATCTTTATTAACAATTCTCAAAATCATTGCAAGCGATTGAATCGATACAGTTTTGTGATACAGCTTACTTTTTATTCTACTTTTTATTCGAGAATGAATATTTCTCGACACTCGAACCTTTTTTTTATAAATATAAAATGGAACGTCATTTACTTATGTAATTCATTATGTAAAGAAAAAAAATACGACACTAATTCCAAAACCATTTCGAAATATTACATTCCTGTTCATTATTTTTTAAATTAAAAACTCTTTAAACTATGTGATGGGGTTTATTTTAGTATAATACATAAAATAAACTTGACTTTAAATTTACCTCTAATGACGTGACATAGTAGACTGTATATGGCTACTTTCAGTGTCTAGAGAAAGCAATAGCAAACTAAAACAAAATCTGTAAATGTCAAGTCAACCTCTTCGTATGGCTGTCCTACACACAACAACAACACGTACGTCGAGTTGTTTTTCGCTTTATTAATACAAATATCTGGATTAGTTCACTTTACACGTTACTAGGACTCTGATATTGCCTTAATGAGGCTATGATATAAGATTTGTTTACTTCATGTCAACTGTCAAAGTAAATCAAATGTTTCAAAATAGCTATGTATACTTTTTTGTTATACATGGCAAGGGCATATACATATGGCCTACTTTATGATGTCATCGCCATAATAAGTTTGAAAACGTATCAAAAATCAACTACTGCATAGAAAGCCAAAACATTCAAATTAGTTTCGTAAAATATAGTTTACTATCAGTAAAAAACATAAAATAAATACAAAAAAACTTTTCATGTTATCTTGAGTTGGTATCGATAGGCGCACGTGTGTATGTATGGCTGACATACTAGTGACATCA
The DNA here is from genome assembly GCA_950106695.1 of Biston stratarius. NCBI lineage: Eukaryota > Metazoa > Arthropoda > Insecta > Lepidoptera > Geometridae > Biston > Biston stratarius. The sequence goes on along the minus strand of OX467108.1, from coordinate 23,548,409 downwards.
TCACGAGAAACTGGCCACTGAACGTGTTTTCCACATTTCTGCTAGATGAAATATTGAGCGATTTGTAGTTTAAGTTGTCCTAGGCTTAAAGCGATTTATCCATTACTTGACGTCATTACCTTTACTCGTTTTAACCAAGTATAAGGAAAACTTTGCTTTTAAATATAGTCTTATTAACTTTAGTTACTTCTTTCGAATTAATTTTGCCTTATCTACGATAAAGTTTAACGCAACTCTCTTATAAATTGAGAATGAAAAAATACCATCAATATCAGTAACTTAATAACTAGAGACCGGATTATATGTACAAAACAATATACATCTTGAAATATAGATAGATAGAAAACTTTTTATTGACATAAAAATAAATCTACTATTATCTTGTGTGTATAATGATGATTTTGTTTAAGTACTCGTCCGGTTTTACATAATTCTTGACGTAGAAATGCAATGCAGTGTTACTTGTATTAAGAAACTTACCAACTAATATTTTTATATTATAATTTATTAATCTAATACAAATATATAAATACAGTATAATTCAAAATTAATACAAATACAAATAAATTTATTGGTTCATAAAAATCGTACAGGTATGTATAGTAACCCTGCCTGCAGCTGTAGCCTTCGCTGTGTTGATGCGGACAGTGTCTTCCCACAAAAGGTTTAATAACATTGAACACAATAACTTAAAAAGAAAAACATAAATTATTACCATGAAAATTTACATAAGTATGTGTATGTTTGTATGTGTGTGAAATGAGTGTTTGCGTGCGAGTGTGTGTGTGTGTGTAGCGTGTGTTATGTGTGTCGAGTGTGTTTGTGAGCGTGCGTGTGTGTGTGTGTGTGTGGTGTGTGGGCGTGTGTAGTTATAAGGAGTATATAGTGTCAATAACGTATTTTAACACAAAGCTAATAAAAGCTGTATATAGGCTAAATATATTTAAGCTGTAAAGGGGCTTCGTCAAAAGTAATTTAATAAGTAAAAAATAAATTACATTATCAATAAAATATTAATAATCAGAGTAACATACATTTAGTCAAGATTTTAATTTGTTGTCACGATAATCATTTTTAATTTACTCGTCTACTTTCTATAAAGTCTGAAGTGCAACAATAGGTGGCCTTATATCTCAGAGCGATCTCTTCCAGGTAACCTTTGTACAGATAGGACTCGGTGAAATGACGGGGTGTGCTTATTACTCTAAAACTTATATGTGGCATGTCTGTCAGAATAATATTTGATAGTTTAATCCTGTTGTAAGAATGTGTCGCCAATACAACGAAACTGCTAAAGGTTATTAAAAATCTATAGACATTTTTAACATGAAGTTGACTGCATTTAAGAATGTCAGAAAAATTGTTTACCGCGTGTGACTCATGACATAACCAGCTTAAAATCACCCGGTGTCAGAATATTTGTTATAATGTGCTGCTGCCAGTGCAGCTGCACTCTTCGTCAATAACATAACCTAAGCCGTTTTTTTTTTTAATGACTGACAGGCTATGTGTTTTTACTACAGCTCACCTGATGTTAAGTGACGGTGTGATCGAAGATGGTAAAGCGCTGGAATGGAACTGGCTCTCAAGTGAGGCTGCCGGAACACACAGTTAGATGCTTGGCGGCAGATTTTCAACTTGGTGGTAGCTATTCAGCCAATTACTATGAAGTACCCTATCACCATGCAATGGTTTCCTCACGATGTTTTCCTTCACCGGCAGCTCAAGCTCATTGTTGGGGTTTGAACACATGCCCTTCGGTATGCGAACCTACCGCGCTAACCATTGAGCCATTATCGCTACAAAACAAAAAATCTTAGTAAGGATTCTCGAATAAAAATCATATGTCTTGATACATAAAAAATATTTTTGACTTAAGTTGTTTATACATCTTTAGGGACGCCCCTAAAGATGAGAATTCAGAACGAAACTCAAATATTTCTACTTATATTACTTAATATGACTGTAATGTGTAATATAATTACAAAAACTAGAGAAACATAATATTTACATAAATACTTACATTTATCATAATATCACCGAAGTAACAGTACACCAAATTTTGAAATCAATCGGATCAGTGAAAGTTAGCTAGTAAGACCCGTTTGTCAAGTAGGATGAGCTGATGACGAAACGCTTCAGATCTTCATAAATTATAGCTAATAACCATCTCGATCACGCCAGCTTTCAAACAAACAAACACACGGACAAGTGCTAGTCAGACTCGCCCACCGAGGGTTCCGAACAAACTAGTAGGCATGATGAATTCTTGTTCTCATTCCTTGCATAAAGACCCTATTTTTTTGTGATTAAATTAAAAATGTACAGTTTTCGGATTTTTTCCTTTATGTGTTCTATAAGACTTTCTTGCTAAATTTTATAGTTCTAAATCAACATATATGGTTTTAATTTAAACTCGATACCTCCACGCGTTCCCGAGATAGAAGGCCTTGACAGACAACAAAGTGATCCTATAAGGCTTCCTATTTTTTTTTTTTCATTGGTATGAAACCCTAAAAACCACATCAAATTCGGTCCATTCGTTTAAGAGCTACGATGCCACAGATAGACGGACACGTCAAACTTATAACACCTCTCTTCTTTGCGTCACGGGGTACAAACGAGTTTGCTTAAATTAACGAAATTGTTTAACTGCTTACGTAATAGACTAATGGAAGTAGGTAAAACTTAAACTGGATAAATAAACCTCGTGTCGACGCTTCTCCAGAAGAAGCTGTTAAGTAGGTTATCGCTAATTGGGTTACCAGTTATAACTTCATATTTGTGCCCCGTATAATTCATAGCGAGAACACATCGGCTCTACATAACTCAATAGCACGTATAATTGGATAATAGTGGTAATCTTTCCCGCGGCCTTGCGTCCACTGACAACTATAACCGGCACAATTTCAATAGTAACACTCTCATACATAGTCTTGAACGGAGACAACACTTTTCTAAACGGTCGTATTGCACGCCAACACGAACGTATGAACCGATTCAGGCGGCAGATTTAACCGCGACGATGACTCTCCGCCTATTTCTAAGCACAGTTTTGGCCCACTGTTCCCAATTATTAGCATTGGACTAATACCAAACGGTAATGACCTGTTTTCTAGCGATTCTAGTCTTTATACGTTTGGCACCAAGTGTCACATTCGCGGTGCAGGTGTGCGGCTTCGTCAAGGTCAAGGGAGTTACTCAATACGACCGGTTGTATCTGAGTGTCGCGGTTGCATAATTTCACCCGGTTCCACACCATTCGCTCGAAGATGTCAAACTCGTTCCTCAGACACGGCTCGGTCTATGCATGTAGCCATGTACGAATTAATTGTTGTGAATTCCTTATGTTTTTACTCTCGTTCGATTAAAGCGAGTTTATTACATTATTCGTTGGGCCGAGAGAGTCCGAGATGAAGACAAAGAAGGTATGAATAATTCAGATCTTATTAATGTAAACGGTGAAGCGAAGGACTCGTGACATTAGCAGGGGACTGACTATCTGGCTCGATAGTTAAATGCCGAGTACTGACAAGGAAAACTAGAATATAAAGCAGTTTACGATCAGAATAATGTAATATATACACAGTCGATGACTAATATAAAGAGTTAGGTACTCTATAAATTCACATGTACATACATTCCACACAGCGCCGCGCCATCTAGCTCCATATTAAGCAAAGCTTGTACTATGGGAGCCAGATGACTGATAGAATACTTCTGTATTTTTTTTGTAAATACATACTTAAATTACATATAGAACACCTAGACAAAGAATAAACAATTTTGTAGCAATGATAGCTCAATGGTTTGCGCGATCGGTTCACACGCCGAAGAGCGTGGGTTCAAACCTCAACAATGAGCTTAAGTTGCCGGTGAAGGAAAACATCGTAAGGAAGCCATAGCATGGTGGTAAGGTATTTTCTAGTACTCGATTACCCTCAAGTTGAAAATTTGCACCTAACGGTGTGTTACGGCAGCCTTACATAAGAGCCAGTTCTATTCCAGGTTAGGTGAGCTTTACCATCTTTGACCACACCGTCACTTAACATAAGGTGACCTACGGCTCAACAATGAAAAAAAAAATATCTTCATATAAATATTTGTTCTGGTGGGGACCTAAACCACGCCCTATTCTACGAAATGTGCCAACAGTGCAGACAGTTGATCAGTATTGTGAAGTTTTTGTTGGTTAATTGATTATACGAAACCTCGCAAACTGGTATTTCTAAAAGTGGTTTATTATGCTCATTCGTTAGCTACAGAGTTGTGACAAACTCATTACCGAGAGGAAGTTACACAAATAACTTGCCCAAGGATGTTATTTAATCGGAAGCTAAAACAAAACGAGAAGTTGCATTCGAATTTAATAACTTTGAAACAATTGTGCTCAGAACTTTCTGAATAATGTTTTGATAGAACAGGTACCAATTTTCTAATGGCTTTTGAAAGAAACTGGCCGCTCCGTTTTTAAGCAACGTTCCGCAATCATCAAATTTAATATAAAGATTCTACTCAGCGCCTTGCTATTGAATAGAATTGAAAGTTTTGGCGTGGATGGTTTTTTTCCAGCCTAGTTGAAGACCGGCCTCCTATCTGGAGGCCTCGGGATCGAATCCCACGGTTGCCGATGACTTCAAACGGTAAAGGAAAACATCGCTGCTGCTGCTTTTTTGGCACTGACTTAAGTAAATGCGATACTTCCTGCAATGCGTACAATCTATCCGCTTATCTGCAAATCTTCAGAACCGCAAAGTCCGCGAGCTTTATCGGCTGCTACATTTGGGCGGTATCGATCGAAGTCTTCAGGCGCCGATACGCGCTTTCAGCAAATGAATAGGGCATCGTCACGCATTACACCGATACGGAGCTTCATTGTGATTTTATCGAGCTACAAATTTAACACGGCTCAGACACGTGAGGTCACCGGGAGATTGATGACTCCACTGACACCGAAGCTTCGCGCTTTTGAACCTGCGATATAACAGATTCGTCTCTGAATTATGTCGAGCGTGCAGTCTCCAGCTGTGAATACGTCTATGTCTATACGTCGTCTGGGAACAGAACGCGGTATTCAATTTGCTTTATGGAGAGGATGCTCATTCCCGGTGGAAGTCCGCTACGGAATTTATGCTCAATATTTTCCATTTTTGTTATGGCATTCTTGTCTACAGTTTTTCCTTTTATGCGTTTTATTTCTCTGTGCGTGCAAATGCGTTCATGCGTTTTCCCGTCTTGGAATCTACTTTATTAGTCTTTATGTTATTCTGGACGTGAAGTTTTCGCTACTAAGATGTTTATAGCTTTCCAGAGTCGTAACTTAAGCGCTTCGGGAGCCAAAAGGTCATGATTGTAAACGTTGAATGCGTTTAATAACTTGAAGTGTCAACAGTTGTTATCCTCAGGGGTCTAAATAAATTAAATCTCTAAATAGTATAAAATAAAATCGCTTTTTGCCGTCTGTACGCTTTGATTTATTAAACTACGCAACGGATTTTAATGCGGTTTCCATCATTAGACAGAATGATTCAAGAGGAATATATGTGTAAAACATGCACCACATCAATATCTACATTGCACCCATGCGAAACCGGGACGGGTCGCTAGTCTGTTTATAATTTGATTTTGATTCTTATTTTAACATTCCGAGCTAGCAAGGAATATTAGAAATAGAAAAGTTTCTAAAATTACGCCATGCGCCTAATGTCTGATGATTCTTGACTAATAATGGTGGAGAAGGTTATTTTCGCGATTACAGACTTTTTTACAACTTTTTGAACACACTAAACTGAACAAATTGAACTTGCTCTCAATTGAGGGTGCCGGAGCATACCGTTAGGTGCTAAGCGGCAGATTTTCAACTTGCAAACAAAATTTATGATTTTAAATTGATTTTCAACTTTATTATTTAGCATAATAAAGCGGAAGAGTTTGTTTGAACACGCTAATCTCAGAAACTATCAAAAAAAAAGGTCGTTACTTGAGATATCAAATGATAAAAGAATAAGCTATTTGACATAACTATTTCAATACAACCCTTGGTGAAACCATAGCTAGTCAGTAGAGTTTAATTTCTACCCAGAAATGATGAATCATCCAAGGATCCGTTGTCCACAGGCACGACGGAGCGAGCATGCCTGATCACGGGCTCCGTAGACGGCATCATGGTAGTGCTGGACTTCATCATGGATAAGATCAAGGAGAAGCCCGAGCTGGTGAAACCATTCCCGGAGGGCGTCGACACTAAGATGCCTCAAGACAGGGACAAGCAGGTGAGAAAACCTTAATCGTGTTCTTCTTTCTTTTTCAGTCAGCTTCATTATCCCACTGACCTTTCTATGCTACCTACCTTTTGTTTATTTGGAACAGGTTCGCGTCGGACCGCACCCTGCCTGATATTGAATAGTTATGCGGTCTAAGATGGAGCACGCTTACGACTCGGTTATGCGTTAATCTTGTCCAGGTTTACCAGATATTCCGCTACTAAGCAGTAGTGTGTAAAGATTACTGTGTTCCGATGTGAACGGTACTGCAGCTAGCGACATTACAGGACTGTTGAGACTCAAAATCAAAAGTCTCCAAGTAATGCGCGCCAAAGAAGCGATGCCTTAGTATTTCTTTTGCTACACAAAGTTCTATATAACGCTGCATTGGTCATAGATATGCGTTATTTCTTACCATCAGTGTAAAATGGTGTCACTTACGTTAATGCAAGTAACTTCAACATCATCATTATCAACCTACTATAGTTCACTGCTGGACTTGGGCCTCCCTCTAAATTATGTCACTCGCGCCACGCCCCATCTTCGGAAGAACCCGGATAAATACCGCGGTGTGACCACAATATTACTTCAGTTAAGGCGAGCTGTGATTACCTTGACTTTTAATTTATCTAGTTTTCTCAGAAAAGATTGTTATTGCATGCCGTCTTCGTCTATAAATACATTTGTGTGATTTTTTAGCTAGCCAGTCGAGTGCTAGAGATTAGCCTGCCACCATGCTATGGTTTCCTCGAGATGTTTTCCTTCACCGGCAGCTCGAGCTCATTATTGGGAGTTGAGCACGAACACGAACACACCACTGAGCCATCATCGCTACAAAACGTTTAGACATTGAGTGTTATATTATGTGTGTAAAGTTTTTGATAATGTATCGTTGCACTCAATTGTTTTTAAGTGAACAGACATAACTAATAAATAAACGAATAATAAATAAATAAAAATAAATAAATAAACGACTGTGAAACGTGCAAGGTGATCTATTGAGTTAAAGGTTGCCGTATACCACCACCTGCATGTCCTAGAATCAAAGTTCAGTTCCTAATTCCAATGCTACTACCTGTCAAACAAGTGGACATTTCCTAGTCTAGAGTCTTATTGTAGAGACGTCATTAGTATGTGAAGCATTATTTTTTATAATATAAAATTTGCGTACAAATTATTCTAAAACAATCATGTCTGTTGTATAGGAGCCCCCTTATACCCCTACGGTTGTTATAGCGGCAACAGAAATACATTATCTGTGAAAATTTTAATGTCTAACTATCACGGTTCATGAGATACAGCCTGGTGACAGACGGACAGACAGATAGGCGGACGGACAGCGGAGTCTTAGTAATAGGGTCCCGTTTTACCCTTTGGGTAGCATCCAGGTAGTGAAGCAATTTTAAACGGGCAATCATAATACAAAATTTCTTGTCTATGCTGTTGATTGAACCAACATTACATTTCAGTTCTATAGGGGAAGTGGTTCTAATAATTCTTCTCGCAAGATTTGACCTAAACAACTAACAAATATTGCTAGTTAAATAAAAGCTTGTAAAAAGATACACATGTCTTTTGGTAAATACATACATAGGTATGGGTCGTGAATAAATGCACTTTTAGTTTTATGCACGTATCCTATCTAGCAGTCGGCGGTACCTATTGGAGTGATAACGGGCTTGTTATCTAGGCCCACGCGCTGGGCTATCATTTTCTCGATAACATAGAACAATGTGTTGATTCTGGTGCTTGAATACAAATGAATATGATTGCTGTGACGTAACGTTTAAGTGCTAAAATTGCATACGAGGATCTCACTGAATTAACAAAAGTAATTTCTGGGCAATACAACGATGCAGTGTACGATATTTTCACCGCACTAGTCATCGCCTATAACCTCATCCACATGTCGATATTTCTGGGAAGAAATGTCCTAAAAGGGCAAAATATGAACTTTATAGGAGAATCAAAAAACGTGAGCCAAATTTTTTATTTTATTCTAAACCGGTTCTAGACATAATAGTTAATAATGACACTTACTTTTACGGTCAAACGTTTTTGTTTACAGCAGCGAAACGTCTAACCTATTTAAGAGGTAGAGGTTTTAATTTTGAAACTTATATACGGATCGATAGTGTTAAATTCAGAACAAAACTGCATCATCGAGTCATTTTCGCCAAAAAGTGACATTCAAGACCTTTCTTCCCCGAAGTATCGATATGTTTAATCTATGGCAGCGGACAATGTACGATTCACGCGTTCCTTTTTGTCATACCTCTGTGAACCTACCTTCCTCAGTATTTCAGCGGAGTTACAACACTGAGTTCCTCAAAAGACGTGTTAGTAGAAAAGTTCAGGTACGTATTTGTAATGGCATTGCAGATATTCAGTCAGATCAGTTTGGCAACCCGTCTGACAGTTTGCCTTTTTGCTTGTCAATAAAAAACGTCTATAACTATTATTATAATCCAGCAGTGAGATGTTAAAAGTTGGTGCAACGGCACCATGGATATAGCTCATTGCCAGTAAATGTAAAAGATATTGAACATGTCAATCAATTAGTAAACATTCTGAAAGACCCAAAAAATGAAACATACACCCAAAGAATATTTATTTTTACGATAAAATTAACTATAGAATTAATCTCCGCCCCATACTGTTGCCATGCCCTTACAGGGTGGTTAGGAAGCACCTAAAACAAGTAAAGAACAAGTGTAATATTAATGACTCACATGTAATCTTCTAACATTGCAATACAATATTGAGTATCGAGATATGTAATCGCTAGATCAGTTGCGTATTCAGCAAACTAAATTAAAAAGCAAGTGAAATGTAGTTTTCCTTCTGATTACAAAGAAGTAAATATTTAGCTTCTGATAATAGCAATATGACATTTTGAAATTTATCTGCAGAAATTTCGTTACTTGACAGCTGGCAAACGCTGAGGGAGGCCTATATCCAATAGTAGGGTAAGGCTGTCGATGATGATAATGATAAAATAGAATATAATTGTATTGTATACCAATAAATAATAATCGATACATTATAACATAAAAACAAAAAAGTTAAAAAAAAGGGAGAAAGGATAATAACAAAACAACATCGAATAATATGTGGTAATACAATGGCGGCCTTATCGCCTAGAGCGATTTATTCCAGACAACCTTTGAGTGGACAGAAATGTCGGTACAGCTATTAAGGGTGATGATGTGTTTACTGTCTCCGTTACATTCAAGTTCATATCCGAATCCGGATTAGCACTATTTTTGTTCCTACCTACTGGTGGGCACGGGATAATGCCATTGCCCCCGAAATTCATTTAAAAAAAAAAGAAATTTTGGCGTTCCATGATTCGACGTGATGTTTGATAAGCCGTTATCGCAAATCCGTGACCTCGATATACCAGCGACTGTTAGCGGTGTTTTACTTTATTAATTATGTGTTAGTTATATGAAATTGATATTATTAAGTCTACGAAATAAAACTTGTGGTATCAAATACAAATATTTTATTGATAACACCAAAGTTACAGGTCATTTTTCCATTCATATTTTAAAAATATCAAAATCAAAACTTATGTCAATATAATAATATGCAAAATATAAAATATGTCAATATGATAAAATGTCAATTAAAAAAGTACATAAAAATGTCAACAACATTTCAAAATTACTTTTTTTTTTGCTAAGTAAGTAAAGAGTACTTTATTAACATTATATACCATATACTAGTATGATATTCATAAAAAAATATAATTACTTACTAGTAATTCAAGAATTTCTTATTTTAAAATAATCGTCAAAGTTATCTGACGTGTTTTTATCATTGTATTTTCTACGCCAAGAATTATTTAAAACTGGACGAGTAGATAAACAAAATCGTTATTACACGCAGGAGATAATAATAGATTTAAATATCTAACTATTGTACTACTGTGCCATCCGCGCGTGGATATCGGCGTTCAGTAAAGGTAAAATTATGTTTCATATAAATTGGCCGAAGTACAGTTCTAGAATAGCGCGGAGCGTATTTCAATGAACTCAACATTTATGTTTGTGAACCGATGGGAATAATACAAATACAAAATGTTACGGGAAGTTTGCCACAATTCATCAGTGAAAACCGCATTCAAATCGGATAAACCGTTTTTGAGATTAGCGTGCACAAACACACAGACAAACCGACAGACAAACATTCTAAAAACTATTTTTTTGGTCTCGGTAACATAGGTATGTACAACTTGTATAAGTACAGTACAGTATTTTTTTTTTTTGTGTTTGGCCTACAAACACCTTTTTTTTTTATTTTTTTTGTGGCTGACAGGCTAGGTGTTTGACCACAGCTCACCTGATGTTAAGTGACGGTTTGGTCGAAGATGGTAAAGCACACCTAGCCTGGAATGGAACTGGCTCTCAAGTGAGGCTGCCGGAACACACCGTTAGATGCTTGGCGGAAGATTTTCAACTTGAGGGTGGTAGCTAGCCAGCCGAGTACTAGAAAGTACCCTACCACCACGCTATGGTTTCCTCACGATATTTTCCTTCACCGGCAGCTCAAGCTCATTGTTGGGGTTTGAACCCACGCCCTTCGGCATGCGAACCTACCGCGCTAACCACTGAACCATCATCGCTACAAAACCAAAACCTGAACCATTTTTATTATATATATGTATAGACAAGTAACCAGTACATAAATAAATAATTTATATCACTAGTTTACACTCGCGATTTCGTCCGCGTTCTGTTAAGAATTGTCCCTAATCACCTAGCAGTGTGAAATATACTTTTATGACCTGTTCTCATACTTACCAAATATACATAAAAATGGGTCGAACTGTTTCGGAGGAGTACAACCATAAACACCGTGACACGAGATTTTTTAATATACATATATATATATATACCTATATAGATTATTCAGTAAAGAACTTCTTACCTGGTGGACCCTCAGGTATTGCCACTTTATTTACCCACTAAAAGAATAAAAACTCTATTACGGACATGATAAAACAATTCCCCCTGCTATTCCCCACAACAATAACAATAACTAAACACCCAGTGAAGTTTGCTTAAGGGTGAGACGGAACGTCCCGCCTACAGGAATGGAATTCGAACATACGAAATCGCTTTGGCCAGCTCGGGGATTTTGTAAAGTGTTGATTTCCATGCAAATCGCGCGCCACCCCTAGCTCCGATTCGCCGCCCACTCCGACAGGGCTGCCAGTAAGTAAAGTTATCCAGAAGTGGTAGAAAAGTACTTAGGCTACTTACCTAACGGCCAGTAGCCGAGTAGGCGTTGGTTTGACCCAAATCGACAAATAATAGAGTTGTAGGGCTTCTAAAATAGTGGTCGTTCTTCCGCAGAGTGGTCATTATTGTGTTCTTTTGTGTAGTATTTTATTACTTGCTTTTTATGTGTGTTTTAAGAGGAAACTTTCATAAAATTTTCGTCATGTTCAACTTTTTTTATTAATTAAAGCTTCACATAAAGGATTCCGGTGCCCGTGATTGTTTTTAATTGGAATATATTTTATATTTTTTAAAGTTTTAGCTTATAACAGAATGATCCTATGGGCCTATTACATACTTAATAATGCTTCTACATTACGTCCAGCTCACGCAAGCTGCACCGGCGAGTCTGATGCGTGTGCCAATCGTCGTTCTCCTCATTATCCGACTACGGTGAAGCAAAAGGGAGGGTTGTATTTCTGACCGGTATGTGTGTATGTATGTTCATCTGTTCCCTCATAACTTCCAAACTACTTATCATAATTTGACAAATGAGGTGTCGTTGGAAGAGTCTTGTTTGTCCGCTGATTATACATATGTGACGTCACATTAAATTGAATATGGCGCCCTTCAGGGGGACGGAGTCAAAAACTAAAAAATTCACCCCACCTCATCATCAACAAAACAATACATTCTGCATAGTAGTGTACGAGCGCGGTTATCCTCTGAACTCCACTATGAATTTGAATATGTATGTTTATTTAATACACGATACATATGTGTGTACCTACATAACAATTTCAGATGAGAATATTTTCTTGTTTCATACTTTTAAAGCGTGATTTTTCAGTTGTCTAATATAATTTTTGAACTAAATTTTTAATTTAATTTAACTGTAGATCTATATTTTCCCTAAGCTGGCCAGTCTTCCTCAATTTTCTCCTACTGGTCTCTATCCTGTGTTACTGCTCAATCTTTAATTTTTTTATTAGAAACTATCGTAAGTGTTCTATCGCACGGACAAATCTCTAAACAACAGTCAGAATCATGAGGAAATCTGTTGCATAGTTCAGAAGAATTAAGCGTGTACTATACAGCTTCAGAGACTTTTGCTATGTTCATTTCGAAAAATGTTAGAAGCCAGTTCCTAGTAGTCCGTGCTAGCACGGACGGGATAAAAAGGTACAAAGGCGTGAATCGACTGACGACCCTGGTCCCAGGCAGTAACAGTATCCAGCGGCTCGGGCCCAGCGGGCCACGGCCAGAGCGCGGGGTGTCTCGTTGTAATTCAGCGTTGTGTTTGACAGCCCCCAGTAATTGCCGAAAAGGAGTGCCGCTTGAAAGTTAATTGGTGCGAACGGCTGCCCTGTTATTTTTACAGGTTTCTAAAGAATTAATTAAGTTTGATTCGATTTTCGTTGCGGGAATTTCCATCGTACGCTCGTACAGCTATTGTATACCTAAACGCAGGAGTTTGGGGAATTGTACAATATGGAAAGATGCTAGGTCACGTAATCGAACAAAGCCTTAACATGGTCGCAAAGTTGCTAGTTTTATCGGTTTTTAATCGGGATCATTTCGTAGAGTGTACTTCGGAACTACATGATCTAATACCACCATGTCCATCCTTCTATCGGACAGCGAGAAGCTCGAAAAAGGGACATCGTATCATGGTCGACGTTCCAAAAACTTGCATAGTCCACTGCTGGACATAGGTAGGTCTCTCTCAGGACACGCCACTCAGTCCGGTCTTCGGCTTTTCGCATACAGCCACTGTCAGCTGTCTTACGTATATCGTCACTCCATCTAGTCAAGTTGCTGCCCATCTTCCGGATTACATCCCTTAGCCGGCACCACCAACCACCACGGCAAGCTGTGTGAATGTTTATTTGTTATTATTACTTATACACATACGTTGTGGCACGTTATTGTTCGCAGTAACAAGTAGTAGGTATTGTTGCGGCACGAGTGTAGGTAGAACAAACTTTGTTTTCTTGCTAGTCTTCGACTGCCGAGCTCCTTTAATATATTTTTCCGTCACCTGGGAACTTGCGTTCGTGGAACTAATTAATTATTAGCGAAGCCGGTGACGTCAGAATCTTTCGTCGCCCCTATAAGGGCCGACAAGAAGTTTCGCCAATTACTGACTTGTAGAGAGAAGATTAAACGGTAATCAAACTTTAAAGTAATCCAATTTATCCTAATATTATTACCAGTTTCGGCAACCTAATTGAGAGACCGTCTGGCTTCGAATCTGAAGGTCCTGGGTTCGAATCCCACTAGCTACCATCCTTAAGTTGAGAATCTGTCGCCAAGCACCTTAGGGTGTGTTTCGGCAGCTTCACCCGAAAGCCAGTTCTATTCCACGCTAAGTGTGTTTACCATCTTCGACACTTGCCTGTCAAACATTTAAAAAACCACCGGTGGTGTAACTAGGTATCCAATCTAAACCTACCTATCTAAATTGGTTAGGTTTTATCAACTAATTTTATATTACTAACATACTTTTTCAATAAGTAAAGTGGGCTACACTACCATACAATAAAAGTAGGCTACACTACCTTACAATATTCGAAAAGATGTCAATTACCTAACAATGTATAATACCAATTTTTTTTATGTCAACGTAATGAGAATGTACGAGACTCTCCTGCTGGTAAGAGATAACGCACGTTCATGACCATTGCAGCGATACACAGAGCTTTGAGTAACAAAACAAAATGCAGGGCATCGCTGCTTTGGCGCTCATTACTTTATCACTTTCACAATAACCTTGAAATTTCGATATCTACGGTATCCTTCAAACCGGAATACAGTAATATTTACACACTACGGCTTGGCGGCAGAATATCTGTTACTGCGGTGATACACACCTACACGACCTCCTTCTAAGGAGATATACCACCAAGTAAAAATTTTCCACACAGTGTTTGTTATAAAAACAAAAGGATAAAAAAAAAAGTTTGTTCTCGTCGATATGACGTAAAGGCGCCGAATCTTCCCAGGTAGTGCGCAAAATGCTTCAAATAACTGCCAACCAAGACAAACACGAGGCGGGAGAACTATAGCTGGATACTAATTAGAACTCATTGCCTTCTAATTGGGTTCGCGAAAGATAAACAATTTTGCTCAATTCCTTTTGGAGCATGGAACCGTGGCCACAGATTAGATATGAGTCCCGGGTAGCTATGGCAAACAGAGATGAGTAGGTAGTAATACAACTTGCAGCGAAGTGTGCTTAGAAGTAAGGATCTGACCTTCCTAACATTACTGATATGGTATATGGTCTAAGAATCCGATTCCACTTTCATCGTACGAACCGCTAAACAATGGAATTTGCTGCCCGAGTGGATGTTCGCTGATAGATACAATCTGGGTGCCTTCAAGTCGCGAGTGAATCGGTTTCTTCTAGACAAGCGTGCTCCAACTTCGCTTATCATCAGGCGAGATGGCGATCAAACGTAATCCTATTAATAATAAAAAAAACAATATTGTAATGTTGGTGTCTTCTAGTACAAAGGGAAAGTTTTAGGGAAGGTTTAACGGGTGGGAAAGGGATTTCAGTATAGCAAATTATAATAGTGATTGCTCAGTGGTTAGCGGGGTCGGCTCACACGCTTAAGCTGCCGGTAAAGGAAAACGTCGTGGGGGAACCTATGGCATGGTGGTAGGGTACTTTCTAGTACACGGCTGGATATATTTATATTTATATTTATTTATTTAGATACACAAAACAGAACATAATTTTTACATCAGCATTATGTAAATGACAAAAGTATTTTAGCTACCACCCACAATAGAAAATATATCGTCAACCACCTAACGGCGTGTACCATTTGGTTAAATGAGCTGTGGTCAAATACCTAGCCTGTCAATCATAAAAAAAGTTGTAAAAGCTATAAGCGTTTTCGGCAAGAAATCTCATGTGAATAAGTAAATCAGGGAATTACTTTAGTAAACAAAACAACACGCAAACAACTAGTTCGCGTTCATTTCTTGTTCACGAGTACTGCTTATACAATTATACAGGTGTGCTTTGAAAAAAATATCACGGAAGTAATACGTTTGTATATATTAATACGGCGTGACGATTGAAAAAGTGGTAGACCTTAAGACCTTACATTTGTCGAGTTAATTATAGAGCAGATGTGTACTTATAACTACGACTATGCTCTGTCAAGATAAGATAAATAATCTTTATTGCTTGTAACTGTACATGACGAAAAATCTCAAGTATATACCTAATATAAACAGCATATTTTCGTTACTGACCAAAATATCTAAAGGCTATTTATATACTACAAGTTTTTTGACACAACAGTTTGTCTTGGCGGATATGTAATAATTTCTTTTATAGACCTAGGTTTAATAACTAATTTAAAAAGACCAACACTCAACATTGGGCGAATTCGTGCCTTGTAAGATTTACTTTCAAAGGTAACGAAATTATAGTAATAGAAGTGTCAAAAGAACAAAAACTAAAACTCCACTTAAAAGTGGAGTTTAAATACACTATTTTTTTAAACTGAATTTAGAAATTAAAACCACTGCTTGGTGGCAGAATATATGGTATGTTGCCCTCATCCTCCTCCTGTTGTTGACGTCCTCCTGCTAAAGAAATCAACCACCTAGTTAGTACGTTAGTGCCAAGCGCTATACGGGTATTAGATAACAGATTTATAAAACTTTGCGTGGAATTTATTTTTACCCGACTGCCAAGGAAGGGTTTTCGCGCGTATCTTGTGTGCATGTATATAAATTTCTTTATTACCTCGTTCCTTCCAAACGGCCGAATGGATTACGACAATTAAGGTATCATTAGAATCGTCTCAATAAACCAAGTATTCTTAGATAGGTGTTCGAATGAAAATAATGGCGGATTTTAGGCGCGAAATAGTAAAACATTAATTTAAAAAAAAAAAAAACCTATCAATGAAATTAAAAGGGGATTACAAATATATATATATATATATATATGTTATGTGTTTAAATTTATATAGGAACAATAAATTTGCTTAAAAAGTTTTTTTTTCTATAACTATAGGTATTTTAATCGCAGTCGGGTTATAGATTTTTGAATCTCTTCAGCTTGTAAGGCTTCCAGCTATTCTTTTAGTAAACAGACCACCGTTTCATTGAATAGTACCGTTCCTTTGTTTATTATCCTCTATAATATTATTCTATAGATGTTTTTGTCCCGGAACAACAATCGGTGAACCGTGTCCGAGGTATTCCTTCCGGCGGTGTAAAAAACACGGAAATAAGAGTTGCTCAAATCCACTAACATTGCGAAAATTTGTATAATATTAATTTAGACTGAATTTAATATTTGGTAGCTTGTGGTACGTGTCCTTTTCTACTTGTATCTAGTTTCCTAATTCGCCTTTCTAAGACTGAAAAGAAGTCTCTAGTAACAGATAATCGTTGTTACTTTGCGGAAGTTCATTGTGTTCAAGGTATATATTTAGTTTATTTCAGCTTAACAGTCGTTTTAGTTACAACACTGATAAGGATTTAAATTAAAAGCAGGCAAATGGTTACTGCAGCGAGAAGGGTATATAACGACTTATGGTTATTTTTATTACTTTTAAATTTAAAGTCTGATTTTAGTTTTAGGTATTAAGTAAATAAAAATAAATTAAATATACCTATACCTTAAACTATATATAAAGAAGGAAGAGAGGCCTTTGCCCAACAGTGGGACATAATAGGTTGAAATAACAATGAAAATTTACTTAAACACTCTCTGGTAGCATACTGTTTGACGTATTATATTATTGTGAACTTTACAAAATTAAAAATATAATTCCCATTATATTTTTTTGGATTTTTTATTTAGTGCGTCTTAAAAAATAATGCCTTATCGATATCGCACCGATGTATCCGTGTGGTCGTTCCCAACCCATCACCTTCACCTCAAATTCCACGCTTTAGTACGCATATCAATATGCATAGCGTTCTATTCATATCTATGGTCTATGTAACATAGATCAAAGAGATAGACCACGCGAGTTCTTTGGAAAGTATGGCTAGATTTTGACCACAGAACAGAATTCAGAAAGCGCCTTGAAATATTTAATAGATTGAAGAGCTTTATTTATCATTACTTCTTTATCCTTTAGTAAAAGGATATTTCTTATAAATATACACGTGAATTTGTGGTTAAACTTGCACATTTATACTTGTTACTGAGCCAAATGTCGAATACTTCAACGCGGAAGTGTATCATTTTCTTTATAGGTAAATAACATATTTTTCATATAATCATTTAACATTTTTACAATGTAAAATATTTTATAGGTTAGTATGATCATTTACATTTAGCGATATATTTAAATGATGCGTTTTTGCATAGAGATAGAGGTCGGACGAGTGACATAAATACCTTACATAACCCAATCTAGTTCCAATTTAACTATGATTTCTTAATTTAACTTTTATTTATTAAATGAAGAAATCATTTAACTGATGCTACAACATTAGCAACAAGCATATATTTTGAGATATAATGTTACGCAGACGTATTTTATTAGGTTCCAAAAGTAGTAAAGTTCTACATCCTACATTTATGTTCGCTTCATGAATCAAAAATGTACGCTCTACTACATCGTAAAAGTTTACTTTGTGTATACTCATAAAAATAGATAATACAAAGCAATATAGCACCTGCCTCCTAAGTCTGTGGTGTTACCGTATAGCCGTAATACTTGTGAGCGTTAATAAAGAGTCGGCAAGGTCGCTGCTCACTTCACATGTGTGTATGTTAATGTGTTACCGTGATTAGCATGTGTGGAAGTGTGTGCGGTGATGTTGCACAATCGATTGTCACGACCATTCAACAACGTGTTATCGGGTAAACGAATGCATAATGCAAAACTAACCTCTTGTTCTTCTTAGTTCTAAAAACGATTTGATGTTTTTTTTTATAGTTGTCAGTAATTTTTTTTTAAATATAAAAGGAATGAGACGAACACTTTCCTGATGGTAATAGATAACGTCTGTCCATGATCACTGACCGCATCTTCGCTTAGCATCAGGCAAAATGACGGTCAAGCGCAAGCTTTTTGCAAGGTTTTTTTTAAATATAATAATTTAAAACATAAACTATTTTTATATTAGCGTCAATAAAGATTATTTGCAATATTAACTTAATGATATTAGCTAAGTTACAACAAGTATAAAATTGAGATTTTATTTACCCCCGACATCGTCAAGATAAAGCTAATATAACCAAACATAGCTAAGAACTACACCACGAAACTGTCTTTCAAATGAAAAAAACCGCATCGAAATCGGTCCATCCGTTTGAGAGCTACGATGCCACAGATACACACTCACTCACACACACACACTCACACACACACACACACACACACACACACACACACACACAGACAGACAGACATCGACGTCAAACTTATAACACCCCTCTTTTGCGTCGGGGGTTATAAAATGTAACTCGGCCTCCGATATTAAAAGACCTTATATCTTAATCTTGAGCGCGATCATACCAGGCATTGACTTGAAGTTCCTGAACCGACTTCCTAATTCTAATTTGTAGTATATGTATACCTAACATAATCAGAATTATAATTAAAACATTTAAACTTGACATCGTATGACCTATTTGAAACGTAATGAAGTCAATAGCCAGCGATCTTGTTCTACTTCATGTTTCCTAATTTGTAAGTACTTTAGTTATACATATAAATCTGAATTATAATTAGTAATTACTCATCTATTATCGGCTTCGGCACCTAATGACCTACTTGAATCGTAATGAAGTTACGCTGGTAATGACAACCTGATTCAGTACGGGACCGCCTCATTTGCCTTTGGCATGTACTATAATTATTGGATAGAAATATCCTTAAATTATTCCCTTTCCCGTTTTGAGTTGGAATGTTAATTTTTAATTTATTAATATTTGTAGGAGACTGCGTAGCTGTTCTTTATTAATCTGGCACATTTTTCTTTTGTAATTTAAATAAATAGTCATTAGTTAATGGTAATTTCTGTTCTATGTCAGGATGAATACTAATTTGTTCTGTCTTAATTTTAGATATTTATCAGATGCTGGTATTCAGGCTTCATTAGTATGTTTGTGAAAATGTTTTTCTGTTCTCGGTTCGATTCCCACCACATCAGAATAAGCATAAATGTTTGTAACGATAAATGTGTGTTCTGTGTCTGGGTGTACTGTATGTATTATAAGTTTGTATTTACAATAAAAAAAGTATAAAATTATTCTATCAGTTATTTGGTTCCCATAGTACAAGCTTTACTTAGTTTGGGGCTAGAAGGCGCTGTGACTAAAACAAAACCTACGATTTAAAAAAAAATCCTCTAGTAAATTTATTCGCACGCCGATTTCTTAAGATAGCGATCGTCTTATTTTCTTTAGAGCAATAGAACTTATATTTTAACAGTCTGCAATATTTACCAAGTAGTTTGGCGTACAGGAGGTTCAAATATTCGAGTGACATATACTTTGATATCTTATGATAATGATCTTTGATATTGTTTTATCATTAGTTTAATTCGCAATGTATGCGGTTCTAATTAGATTAAATAAATAAATGCCTTTATTGTAGTTTTTCTATCTACAAGGAAAGACATTTTACTACAAATATAAGGAAAGCACTAACTAAACTGAAACTAAAATAATACGAACATTAATATTCTCAATGTCAACTACCATTGATCCCCTGAGTAGAGATGTGGCAGATATTGCGTCTTCACATTGAACAAATTGTATTATAACCACATTAATAGTAAAATAAACACTATGTAATAAGTACAATAGATAGATATTGTCTCGTATATAGAAACTCTGGATTGTGCACGTGTGCAAATAGAAAAAAAAAACATATAACCAAGGCAACCAAGAATGGAAAACACGTTACTGGTAAAGAACAGACAAACAATACATAGTAAGCAGACGGTTTGCCGGATGGTGAGTAGTCACTGTCGCCTATGGGGCATTGCAAATACGTTGCCAACTTTTTAAGATTCTATTAACACGCCTTTTGAAGAACCCAATGTTGTAACTCCGTGGGAATACGCAGGAAGGAAGATTATTTCACAATTTGCAGGTGTACCTATATAAAAATATATTTGAAAATGACGTAGTAATAAATAACCACTTGATATTTACCGCCTCATTCTAAATTACATCCATTCTCCTACTAAAATGAAAGCTAACTATCTTCGTACAAATTCCAGGTAAAGATCCTGGTGCCCAACTCCACAGCGGGTATGATCATCGGCAAGGGGGGCAACTATATCAAGCAGATCAAGGAGCAGAGTGGCAGCTACGTCCAGATCTCGCAGAAGGCTAAAGAACTCTCTCTGCAGGAGCGATGCATCACCGTCGTCGGTAAGTCACCAAGCACCTATGTTATCATTTTACTATGGAAACTGACATGGTTTTGATACATTTGTGTTTTACTTATATCGGATACTCCGACTATAGTTTCGGCCACATCCGGTAACTTTAATCATGGAAAATACCATGCGTCCATATCATGGTTGGTACGGATGGCTCTTCGTTTTACAGAGTCCCAACTCGGGTGTTGTTTTTTACTCAAAGTTTGCGTTTGACCACGCCCTGACTGATTTTAAATACAAACTTAAATACTTATACACAATCTGAATAAAACCGATATAAATATTACAGATGTTATCAATCACCAGTGTTAGTTATATCCTAGTGACACAATAACGAAGACAAATGTTTACATTATATTTAACAAATTCGTCATATACGTTAGAATATTTCATCAAAGGCCCGCGTATGTACACAGAATCTGCATCGACCTACTTACAACTCTTTACTTGAGCCAACGGTTTGGCATAACGTCAATATTTAAACCTTTCCGATTAGATAGCATATAATTACGCGAATGCGGGCTCTAAGGATGCAAACCGCAATTAGGTTTGAGTGTTTAGGGTTATTGTTATGCGGTACGTTTGTGAGCGCCGGGATGTTTAGATACGCACGCGCGGTGGGATGCTGCTGTTTGGGGGATCAGTAATGCTTTAGGAATAGCGGACGTGTAAGTAAACGAGCGTAATCTGGGGAGGAATTATGTTAAAACATCCCATCGCTGATACAACGGGATTTAATAGCTGCTGGCTGTTCCTGTTTTGATCAGTCTCCGATTTTAGAAAGAGTACCTCCCAACAAAACTCAGCGTCGTTACAATCATTTTCAATCGTCTTTTGCGACAACGAATTGGATATAATGAACGGAAATATAATCAACCTGTTGTTAACACCAAAGTTACTGGCCATTGTTCCGTTCATATTTAAAAATAACATTAAAAAAAATATGCCAAATATAAAATATATCAATAATATTACATGTCAATAAACAAATTATAATCACTTAGTAGTAATTCAATTATTACTTATTTTTAAATAATTGTCAAAGTCATAAAACAAGGTATCTTGAAGGCAAGATCTTAGCTTGGTTCTTAAGCACACCCGATGGAAGGTGCATCCCGAATGGACGCTGGTACGCGGCTGTATACCGCAGGCCCCAGCATGTATACCGACCTCTCCGACTTGACGATTTACTCACCGTATGATCCTACGTCTCGTAATTTATATCGGACCAAAGAAAGGACATAAGTATGATCATGATAAATAGGTAAAGACTCTTTCGATCCTACAATCTACCCTGTCAAATACAAGCCACACGTCAAGTTTGCGTAAACTTCATGCAAAAATTCAAAAGTAGATACAACGGCTTCACAACCCTGTTGGCTCATTAGTATGTCTGCTTAAAAAGTTGTAGGGCATGGGTTCGATTCCCATCTAGGAGAAACAGTGATATACAACAAATGTTTGTTCTGTGTCTGAGTGTTTTGCATGTATTATAAGTATGTATTTACAAACAAAACGTATTTAAGTATTCTATCAGTTATATCTGACTTCCATCGTACAAGGTTTGCTTAGTTTGCGATCAGATGGCGTTGTGTGTACTACGACATTACAGACATTTATCAAGGCAAGCGAAGCGAGCCCTAACACTATTCCACAACCTGAGCATTATTGTGGTACACTTTACTGAAAAACTATACACGCCTATAGATTTGTGCATTAATTTAGTAAATTACCTTTATATCT
Organism: Biston stratarius; assembly: GCA_950106695.1. Classification (NCBI taxonomy): domain Eukaryota; kingdom Metazoa; phylum Arthropoda; class Insecta; order Lepidoptera; family Geometridae; genus Biston; species Biston stratarius. Next base: position 23,525,785 of record OX467108.1, on the reverse strand, counting down.
AGATGTGTTATCTGTCAAAGAAAATATAATTTTATAACCATAAAAAAAATATTTACATTAACAATTATGTATTCATTGGATAGAATGTTATTGTACTACTTACGCCATCTGTTAGAAAACCAAAGAGTTAAGAGGAAAGCAGTTGGCTGAGACATTTGAAAATTAGGTATTTCACCAAGCTATTTCTGTCGCGCCGAACGCAGCACCCGCGTACACACTGAGCGAAAGGGAAAACTGCACCTCGGGCTCATTAACCCGAAAAAAAAATAAGCAAAATCGAGGTTTCGTATTCCTCTGTTTCCTCCTCCAAATTTAGACCGATTTTAGTATTTCTTTTAACAAGTAAATAAAAAGAATGTTTTCTTTGCCTGTGCGTTTTATTTTTTAAGATTATGTTTATGAGAATGGGAATTTGGACGTTGAAACACAGCGTTGAATCTAGGTAAATTTTAAGATTTTTGAAGATTCCTAGCTCTTATAAAAAAAACATATATCAAAAAATCAAAACAGAGAGGCATGAAACTAGCAAGTATCTACTTCCTATCTAAAAATTATTGCTCTAGTATTAAAATCCTGGAAGGAAAATGGGGAAAACGTTTGTATGAAGAAAATGACGACTTGTTTCCTCTTAACATGACTCCATAAGAACTAAACTCAATACTCAAATACATAATCTACTTAATACTAGATGACACCACTAGAATCAGGTTGTAAAATAACGGCGTATCAGTTTTCCCAACTGGGGGTTCCACAATAATTTAAAAAAAAAAACTGTCCTAAAAATTATTACCCGTTAGAAAAACTACGCGAGCTCTCACAAAGCTCAGCTTTTTGCTAGTTTTAATTTATTTATCGGTCAAATATTTTTTCTCTTTTTCAAACATCACTATCGTATGTTCCAGGCGAGAAGGAGAACAACAAGAAGGCGTGCCTGATGATCCTGCAGAAAGTGGTGGACGATCCGCAGTCCGGGTCGTGTCCGAATGTGTCGTATGCGGACGTGGCTGGCCCGGTCGCCAACTACAACCCGACCGGGTCTCCGTACGCCGTGCCCAACACTGAGGTGACAGAGGTGACCCACTCGGACACGCTCCGCTCCTTCACTTGTATACCTCACGCCTTATATCACACCTTTCGCGCTCATGGGAACACACTCGTCCAACTTGAGATTACAGCGCGCTGTTGTAAAAAGTTAACACAGTTTTAAGATATTATTTTTATTCCTACCCTAATTTCAACAAAATTGTAAAGTCAAACATTTTTTTTCTTGTAATTTTTTAATATGTATATGCATCATGTCTGTGTAGCCGTTTGTCATAGCCGGTTTTTTTTTTTTTGCAACTGACTAGGCATACGTATTACCACGATTTCACATGGTGGAATACAAAACCCCATGTTGTACTCTATCCGAAAGACTCTCGTAAGGATAATTCTACAGAGAATATCTCAATGGTTCCCCACCTCTGTTGCTCTATAATTGGATGATAAAGGTTTTAGATAAAACAAATAAAAGAGTTGTCGTTCTGGTTTTATGGATAGGATAATTAAAAAGTGTTTTAAATACTAGTTTTAGATTTGATGTATTTAAAATCTTTTTACTAATGGTCGATTAATTTTTGTCACGTTGCGTGTGGTTACTGAATTTTAACTCTATTTTTACTGGTTGAACCCAATATACAATTATAATGTATGTATGACATACGGCGCCGAAACGTGGACATTCACAGCTGGAATGGTTCATAAATATAAAATAGCTCAACGAGCCGCAGAACCGACAACCGTTGGGGTAGACGTGTTCTAGAGTGGAAACCGCGAATCGGCAAACGTAGTGTAGGACGCCCTGAGACTACATGGAGTGACGATAAACGTAAGACAGCTGGTAGTGGCTGGAAGCGAAAAGCCGAAAATCGGGCTAAGTGGCGTGTCCTGGGAGATACCTACATATATCCAGCAGTGGACTATACAAGGTTGCTGATGATGATGAAAATAATGAAATTTATTCGAATAAAACTTACAAATATACCTATAGTTTAAAAAAAACTGTTACCAACGCAGTCTTCCGCTCCAAACCGCAGGCCCCATACACCCTTGACCCAGTGATCTATTGCGAACCGCAGATGAAATAATAGTGATCTAACAAATAAAAAACACGTAGTTTCACAACGTGCGGTTTTCTGAGTGCTTCTCATATCCTGGTTGGGTTGGATGATGATCTCAGTTTGTTTTTGTTATGACACACTAGTTGCCACTCGCGATTTTCAGCTTTTTTGGTTAGTTTTTTATGTTATTACTATCTCTTTTTTTTAATTATTTATTAAACACGTACACTTTATTATTTATAGGGTACTGCAGCTAGCGAAGTTACAGGGCTGTTGAGACTAACTCTATCTCAAAGTAATGAGCGCCGAAGCAGCGATGCTCTGGACTTTGTTACTCAAAATTCTCTGTATCGCTGTAACGGTCATGGATAGACGTTGTCTCTTACCATCAGTAGAGTGTCTCGTTTGCTTTATTACTATTACATTTAAAAAAAAACATGACTGCACAACAGGATAATGCTTGTGCGCGTTCCTATCCTGTTTGTTAAATAATATTCATTAATAGCTCGCGGAGTTACCCGCAAGAAATTTTTTGGGATAAAAAGTAGCTAATCACCTTGCGGTATGAAATATACTTTACGACCTATTCCGATATCTACTAAATATACATAAATAAAATAATAAAAATCGGAGGAGTGCGACCACAAACACCCTGACACGAGATTTGTATATATATATACATACTTAGACTAGCTGGTACCCGGCGCGTTGCTGCCGCAATGGAAAAAAACAATTGCACTATGCCTTCTTATACTACGTCGTAACATTGTACCTTCGCGCAAGTGCAAGCAATAACTCTGTTTCTATGCAATCGGATGAACGGTACGGCAGGGCATATAATACGAACAAATAAACATTCATTTTTATAAGTATATTAGGCAAGATCAGTTATTTACATATAGTATATGATAACATTAGGTGAGCCTGTGGTATTTCCAGTTACCTCACTTTTTTATTTTTTGATGATAAATTATTATATTTTATGGCTGTCATAAAATTTCGTCAAGCTGTACAAATCGGATAGAAAAACGATGAAAAAAATTGTTTTCCAATCTCCTGTTTTTCTAACTCACGCGAGATTCCCTGCCGAAAACGCGTGTAACGTTTGTAATTAATATACAGTTTATTTTGAGCACTCAACGTAACTCGTCGCGTTTTTAAATTTGACTTTTCTTCTTTCTTTTTACTTTCCTTTTTGATTTGAATTTTCTCGTAGACTGTATAATTAATTTCACGCGAATTTAACTAGAATACCGCCGCGAAAATTGAACGCTGCGCGTTAGGCACTTGTTAAAATGAAGTCTTATATTGGTACTTCTTCTTTTATTCTTTACCAAAATAGTACTTATCTTAGTATAGTAATGTTTACTTATCTCTGCGTAAGTATTAGTATATATCAATAAACAAAACAATAACATCACATAATAGATCAGTATTTCTACACTTCTCCAAAACACCTTGTAAAATTTCTTCACTATAGGTACTTTTTTTACATAAAGTAGTTTAACAAATAAAGGTATCTTTATTTATGGCTGACTGGCTAGGTATTTGACCACAGCTCACCTGATGTTAAGTGACGGTGTGGTCGAAGATGGTAAAGCACACCTAGCCTGGAATGGACAACTATCGACAACGGTTTCTTTACATAGTATAAAACAAACTAGCTTCCCGCTATCCGTACGCTTAGATGTTTTATACTACGCAACGGATTTTAATGCGATATCCATCAATAGACAGAGTGATTCAAGTGGAAGGTGTATATTTATGATACAGGCATATGCACCACATTAGTATTTGCGTTACACCCGTGTGAGGCTGGGGCGGGTCGCTAGTTCATTATAAATTAAATAATTCTTTAGATTTATATGTATACATAGGTAGTTATAATTGTAACCCTGCTGTCAGCACGTGAATATATTCTCAGCATTAATATTAATGTAGTGGCTCATGGCGACTGAGATTAATTTATGTATGTAGGTAGTGAACTTACTAGCCTCCGGCAGACGTTAAGTATTGGTTGAACGCGGCGTATACAATTTATTGTGGGCTCATAAATTGTTAGGTTCTATACCAGTTTTTTTCCTTTATATCAATTTATATATTATACCTTCATAGGATTACAGAATAGGTTAACATTACTGCGTTCCGGTTTGAAGGGCAGCTAGTGAAATTACAGAGCTGGTGAGACTAACCATCCAGTCTCAAAGTAATGAGCGCCAGAGCAGCGATGTCCTGAACTTTGCCTTGTTACTGAACATTCTATGTACCGCTGCAATGGTCATGGACATTTGTTATCTCTTACCATCAGGGTAGCTTCTCGTTCGTCTCATTTATTTTAAATTAAAAAAATGCATATCGTGATTTATTTTTTTAATATTTTTACGCTAGCCATAAACTCCGTATCGGTACCAATATCTGTTCCCATAGCCCATGAGCGCGGAAGCGAGTAGGTGGCAGGCTCTTGCGAGCGTGTTTGAGTGGCCACACCCTTACCGTTCCAGGACGCTCTACACTGCGCACTAACTCTATATGCTATGTATATGTACCGCTCTACTTATATACGTATGTCTATATTAGCTGTAAGGACTAATTTTTGTTAGATTGTGGTGGCAGAACAAGTTGTATTTAAAGTTGTTCCGGTTTGCATCGAAGTAGAGATGGGAGAACAAGACTTTAGATACTGAGACAAAATCTTTGTTTCTAGTAATTATGATGCCACGCTTCGCCAAGTTTCGTTTCGCAATTTCATGTTTCTATCTCAACGCGAACCGTTACCCTCCTCCAAGTTATCCCCTTAGCAAAGTATTATGTTTTGTTTAAAGTTAAATGTATTTATTTTCGATGAAGCACTTATTCCGCATATTAATCGTGATTTGGTTGCCCGCCTGAGTAAGCATTGTTTAATTTATGGGTTTGCCAGAATAATGTTTAATATCTGTTTATACTCGTATATTAATGTAATATTAATAACCAAAAAAAACTTTTCTACTGGTCAACGTTATTTTTAACTTTAAAGCTCGAAGGACCAGGTTATTGCCTTCCATATAATGCTTCTATTTTTGCTTAGTTAATCCCGCGAAATCGAGTAGCGGTTTCTACATAACTAAAAATAGTTCCAGAGAATAATGTTTGGTTAATCTCTAAACGTCGTCGTCCAGAAACTTAGGGAAGTAATGTAATGTTGGACATATTCACACAGCGCCATCTAGCCCTAAACTAAACAAAGTTTTAGTACAGATACATCATTTCATAGTGATTTGTGGTGTTGTATTGAATTGTATTGTATTATTGTTTCTCGTTCCTTGAGTGGGCGAATTGGTGGCAACCTGTAAAGATTACCCATGGCATTGTACCCACCCCAAAAAACGGGATCACATACGTAAATCAGGCAATTTTGAATTAGGATTGTTGATATGAATGGGGTGGGCATCTGTTTGAGTAACCGGTGATAGCGTGAGGTAATTGACGTCCGTGTGGCATGTGCAGAGCCACGCGCTC